>OX577867.1:0-2400000 GCA_951213275.1 Idaea straminata | reverse complement strand
ACGGATAGAATACATATAAGTAATCTTTTTTGTAAATAAATACTTAATATACATACAGACATCTAGCCCAGAAATAAATATCTATAGCATAAACATTTGTTTGAGGCAGGAATCGAACCCACAACCTTCTGCGTCTGAAGGTCGTCAAATTAATATATCTCTATACATATAAAATGCTTTGTCCTGAACTACTGACTGACTGACGGATCAACGCACAGCCTAAACCGCTGATCGCACCTGAAACTTGGAGAAAGGATTTTTCGAAATTCTACCCCTTAGGGGGTGAAAAAGGGGGGCAAAGTTTGTATTGGACAACGTGATTCCTTGGTCCAATCTACTATTTCTACGTGGACGAAGTCGCGGGCAATAGCTAGTCAATAAATAATTATTTAATATATCTCAGATTAATATATTTATTATTACAGAAGAAGCAAAAGGAACAACTCCGGAAGACAAAGCTCAGACTGAGGAGGCAGTAGAAGGAGACAAAAAACAAATGAAAGGATTGTTAGATGAAGAAGAAGAAGATGATAAGAAGACTCTGAAAGATGGAGGATATACAGAGGTGAGAAGCACATACTTATTGACTGTAGCTTGTCAAGAAACATAACTTTGATCCACCGAATTAATCTGTACCTACATATAAAATGCTTTGTCCTGAATGACTGACGGATCAATACACAGCCTTAACCGCTGATCGTACAGACCTGAAAATTAGAGGGGGTGTTTTTTGTATGACGTAGGCATCCGATAAGAAAGGATTTCAGAAATTCTATCCCTTATGGGGTGAAAAAGGGGGGCAAAGTTTGTATGGGACAACGTGATTCCTTGGCCAAATTTCGACTTTTACGCGGACAAAAGCTAGTATTTTAATAAAATGTCTGTTTTTTGATTCTAGGACGAGGAAATGGAAAAACTTCGATTGAAAGAGAAGAATCAACTGATGAAGTCTTCTATTCCAACCGTCCATCCTTTACGAGAGAATTGCACACCACCTGCTATTGAACAGGTAATAAAAACTACTAAACTGTATGAAAGCTTTTACTTTAAAGAATTTGTCCATATCTTTTTATCGTGTTGACTCTAGACCTTGATTTTTACAACTAATAGTCACTATAGATATCTATACATATAAAATTCTTTGTCCTGAATGACTGACTGACGGATCAATGCACAGCCTAAACCGCTGATCGTAGAGACCTAAAACTTGGAGGGTGTGTTCTTTGTGTGACGTAGGCATTCGATAAGAAAGGATTTTCCAAAATTCTACCCCTAAGAGGGTGAAAAAGAGTGTCAAAGTTTGTATGCTTAGATCTTTAGAACTAAGCAACAGATTTTGATGCGGTTTCTTTTAATAGATAGAGTGATTCAAAAGTAAGGTTGTTTTTTAGTATAAAACTACCACGCGTACTAAGTAGCGGGAAACATCTAGTTAATTATAAAATGAATGTGAATTTGTTTCAAGTTCCCCCGTCCCCTGATGGGTCAGAACGCCCGCAAGCACGGTGGTCTAATCATTCACGTCCTGGTCGCTGTATTCACTTTCATCGGACTGGCTATCGTCTGTGATGAGTACTTCGTCTCCAGTCTCGACAGGATCTGTGAAGGTAATCAACTATTAAACATCTATTCCCTTCGAACCTATAGATGTTATTAAAATAAACAAGTAAAGTCCATGGTCAATATTCCGCCAATGACGTAACTGGCAGCACAGTTGAGACCGCGTCTGAATGGTGAACAGAAACCCTTGGGCCTCGTGGAGCTGCAATTTATGAAAAAGCAGTTTTGTAAAAGAATATTTTCTTGGCACAAATCTCTTCATGTCTTGATTTGATTAACCCCCGACGCAAAAACGACGGGGTGTTATAAGTTTGACGTGTCTCTGTGTGTGTTTGCGTCTGTCTGTGGCATCGTAGCTCCCGAACGGATGAACCGATTTTGAGTTCGTTTCTTTTGTTTAAAAGGTGAATAAGTCAGAAGTGTCCTTAGTTTTGTTTGATCGAAATCGATTCAGCCATCTGAAAGTTATGGGGGATAAAAGTCGGGGGGTTTTTTAAATTCTAAATTTATTTCAATCTTGCTGTCGATTGCAAATTATAACCTCAATTCCTAACTTTGTATCTGATGATTCTAATTAGATTATTTTTGTTATAGAATTGAAACTAGCACCAGACGTGGCCGGAGCTACATTCATGGCGGCGGGGAGCTCCGCCCCCGAGCTCGCGACCGTCATCATCGGTGTCTTCTGTGCTCAAGATGATATTGGTATGTTTACTCACTTCTGCACAGCATAGGAGCACTATTTATCCTGGTTTTCGTAAAGCTATAGCGTAAGTGGAGTACCTACTATTCTGATGTTTCTAAGAATAAGGACCCAAGCAACTTCTAATATATTAGACTAGCTTTTGCCCGCGACTTCGTTCGCGTATAAATGAAAAATGGTTCTAATAGAAATTTATGGATTAAAACAAAATCACTAAAGAGTATTGATATCAACTTCGAAACAAATCACCCCCAAAATAACATCCTATCCCTATTTAACCCCGTTAGGGGATGAATATCAATAAAATACGAAAAACGTCTTCCATAAATTCTGTTAAACCCAAGAATTTTGATAAGCTGCAAAACCTGAGGGTTTGAAAACAGACTTTTCTTTTGAAAAAATAAGGCATCTTTGCTTTAAATATAATATAATAAAATGTTTATTTCAGTCATAAAATCCCATATCACAATAATGAACTTATGCTATAGCTATATAAATAAGTAAAGTTAAATATACTTGATAAAGAATAAAGTAAGATCAAGTCTTAACATCGTCAATTATTTACGGTTTTTGGCATGATGCACGTGAACCTAATGCTTAAACATGGAGCAGTTTATAGATAAAGCATCTTTGCTATGAAGATTTTCTATTTAAAAATTAAGGCAACTTTGCTTTAAAGATAAAGCATCTTTACTTTAAAGATTTTCTTTTGAAACAATTAAGGCATCTTTGCTTTAAAGGTCAAGCATATTTGCTTTAAGGATATAACATCTTTGCTTTAAAGATAGAACATCTTTGCTTTAAAAATAAATCATATTTGCTTTAAAGATTTTCTTTTAAAATAATAAAGACATCTTTACTTTATAAAGATGCCTTATTTTTTTAAAAGAAAAGTCGGTTTTCAAACTCACTGGTTTTATAGCTTATCAAAGTTCTTGGATCTACTTAACTACAAAGGTCTCTTATCTTCCTTATCTTCATAGGTGTGTCCGGAGTGATCGGTTCAGCCGTGTTCAACATAATGTTCGTGATATCGGTGTGCGCGCTCTGCGCCGGCACCGTCTCACATCTCAACTGGTGGCCTCTCTGCAGGGACTGTTTCTTCTACGCCATCGCTATATTGGTGATGCTGTGTACTATCTGCAATGGATATGTCTCTTGGTGAGTTTCAAACGGAGTGCCTAGTGTGATTTATCTACACTAATATTACAAAGAGGAAATATTTTTAAGCTATTGTACAGCTTTTATCGCGGGCTTTGAGCGCGGCGACCAAATCAAGAACTTCCGTAACGAAAATAAAACCTAACACCCCCCACTCCACCTACCATGTAGCTCGGCCGAGCGTTCGCTTAATGTGTATGTATATGGTACGACTGTACGAAGGTCGCACGATGTAATTTGTCTGTTTGTAACGAATAGTTCCGAAAGTACTTGACCGATTCATATGAATCTTTGTATGAGGATACATTGATTCATTGGTAGTAACATAGGCTTTTTATCCCGATATTCCCATGGGATCGGGAGTTACGCGAGTGAAACCGCGGAATGCTGCTAGGTTTAAATATATTTCAGTTACTGTGCTTTAAAAAGTAATTTTACATAGATTCATATTAACTAGTTCTCTAGTACCTACTATTGGGCTTCGCAAACAGAAATGAATGAAAACATAACTTTGTATCGTCTTTGATGCTTTGGCCAAAATAACCAGTGAGACAGTTATAAGAGTGGTTATCTCCGAACTTCGCAACTTCGCTTCTGACACAATAATTTGATATGTCTTCATGCAATATGTGAAAATACCCGAAGGATTATGAGTCAATTGCCTTACTTTCGTATGGTTAAGACGTAACATCTCTGGTTGACATATCACTGAAAATAACATTACCAAAATCTTTCACTTTTCCCTGATATTCGGCAAACACATTTATATAACATCTCTTGCAACAAAGCATTATAGTGCAATGCTTAAAGTTTACATTCCTCCTGTGAACCTTTTCAAAGAATCACTGACAGATGGCATTAGTAGTAGGTACAATCGACGCTCAAAAGTTCACTATTAGCGTAACGTTTACAAACCTGTGCAGCACTATTTTAAACACTCCATGCAGCGTAACTACGTAACCTGTGGATCGAACCCACGTCGGTTGGTGTAGCGGGTGATTGCTTATACCACTCGGCCAGCTAAAGACATACATGTTGGCTAACATGTTGAAAATAAAAATCACACTCGAGTATTTTTAATTCAAGTATTTATGTGTGTAACGTCTATTAGAAGAAGGGCGTAAGTCCAATACTTGATAACTCATAGTGTACTTATGACGCATACTGTACATTAACCTGAATCGCACAAGCGAAGTTTCTCTGATGTCTATTTTGTACCTTTCAGGCCTGAAGCGCTGTTAATGTTGCTAATGTATGGCGTTTACTGCATCGCTTTACGCTACAATTCAGCGCTCGAGCGCTGGGCGCTCACTCTGCCTCTGCCGATTAAATTACCTACGAGGGAGGAACAAGCTGCGCTCGTTACTTACAAGTTAGTTATACTATATAGACGTTTTTATCTAAAACTTTGTTCTAAATATCATGTAAAAAAGGCCTTATTATGTGTTATAATAGTATGGCCTTTTTTAACATCGATTCTAGTTGAGTTTATACAGCGCCAGAAACTTTGATCCATGATATTCAGGGCGCTATAGTGTCTGGGACATAAAAATAAATAAATATTGCAGGACATTCCACACATCGCCATCTAGCTCCGAGCTAAGTAACTAGACTTGTGTTATGGGTGCTAGACAACGGATATACTACTTATATACTTTTCTTTAGTAAATATATACTTATAATACATAGAAACAACCAGATCTCAGACAAATATCTAAGCATAAATACTTGTCTGAGGCGGGAATCATGTTACACATACGGTCCTTCCAATCAAATGTAAAATTTTGTGTGTTACCTATATTTGTTTTTACCTCTTTACGAAAAAACTTCTGAACCGATGAAACTTGGTATGTAGGTAGTTGGGACCCTGGAATAATACGTAGACTAACCGATAGGCCTGAAACCGCGGGATGAAACAAGTTAATAGTAAATACCTTTATAAAGGTCCCTAAAAGCGACTTTGCCAGATAAAAAAAAATGTATTTAGCAACGTCGTATGCTTGTTATTTGTAAAGAAATGCAAATGTTGTTCCGACTCGAAGGACCATAATTGTTTAACACGAAACATTTTAGGTTATTAATGAGTAAATGTTTATTCGCCTTTATAGAAGCGGTGGAGTTCCTCCAGTACCGCTCGGTGCTGGCGATGAATATACACAAATGGAAGGACAAACCAAAGAAACTCCGCTACAAGAGACACGTTAGTATTGATTGAACATCGTTAACAAAAATCAAACTAATCAAATAACCAGCGCCACAGTTCCCATAACAATGAATGGCGATGGCTAACCTTTGTGCCAGAAACGAGCCGGAGCGGGAGTCACATCCATTCTGTCTAATTCTATTGCCCAAGTCTTTAATTATTTTAAGGGTTTTGTACCTCAAACGGTAAAACAGGAGCCCTTATAAGATCCCTCTCTTCTCCATCTATCTGTCCGTATGGCACTACCGATTTTCTCAGGAATGGGTGGACCTAGTAAGTTGAAATTCATACCAGATACTGAGGACTATAGTCCCTATTAGGCGTATATCCTAATCTGTACATATAAAATCCTTTGTCCTGTCTGACTGACGGATCAACGTACGGTCTCAACCGCTGATCATAGAGACCTGAAACTTGGAGGGTGTGTTCTTTGTATGACATAGGCATCCGATAAGAAAGGTTTTCTGAAATTCTGCCGCTGAAGGCGTAAAAAGGTGGGCAAAGTTTATATGGGACAACGTGATTTCTCAGTCCAATCTAGTTCAAATTTTGCATAAACATTCTTTCGACTTCTACGCGGACGAAGTCGCGGGCAAAAACTAGTAGGGACTATCAATCAAGGTCCTGCGTCAATACGATATTTTTTTTACGGCGCGTTATATTTGCCAAGTATTTGGCTGAGTGTACATTGTTAATTATTCCAGCGTACAATCCCGCAGGAGCTTATGACAACGCAGCGTACAACGCGGAGCCTACACCCGTGTGGGACCCCAACCGTGACTGGGACCCAAACAGTTCCTGGGACGATAACGTGAGTCATAACTTTACATCATTCTTATTATATTCTTCTTTTCAACTTTTCTATCTTTTCTTCGATCATATTTCACTTTTTTCGATCTATTTTTCATTCCTAAATCTTAATTCTTATTTCATTTATTTATTTAATCGTGTACTTAACTACGAAGCTCTTTTCTTCTCTTAATTTTATGTTAGGATTGTCAGAATTTTTTCCTACATTGCCACAAGGATCTCTTATTGGTCCTCTATTGTTCTTAATTTATATAAGAGACAACAATGTCTTATAAACTCCAAAATACCCTGATCGATTCAGGTCATGTTTGAACTTAAAAAATGTATTGGTCTCGACTGCCATAGACCAAGAATCATTAAGCTTTAATAAAGTATACAAGCTATCGTCAAACAAACTAAATAGCAAACATACAAACGATAACCTCTTGCTTTTATGCATATTAAAATGCTTTGTCCTGAATGCCTGACGGGTCAACGCACAGCCTAAACCGCTGATCGTAGAGACCTGAAACTTGGAGGGTGTGTTCTTTGTATGGCGTAAGCATCCGACAAGAATTTTTTCAAAATTTTACCCCTTAGGGGTAGAAAAGGGGGGCAATTTTTATATGGGACAACGTGATTAATTGGTTCAAATTTTGCATAATCATTCTTTAACAGAATTGATGGAAGATGTGCTTCATATTTAATTGAAATTTATTTATATTCCCGGGTTAAAAAGGGGTAGAGAAAGTTATTTTGATTTACTTTGAAGTTAATTTAAATCAATACTTTTTAGTCCTTTTAATTTAAATTACATTTAATTTTGACACATATTTGAAAACTCAATCCGATTTTAACCCTGAATGATTTTAATCAACAAAAAATCCTATTAGAACCATTTTTAACTTCAAATCGGAAGAAGTCGTGAGCAAAAGCAAGTCTTATTACAAAACATTATTGTGTTTTATCCAGACCCCAGCCCCAGCATACAATGCCTCCGCCCCGCAACAACAACCGCCCCAACAACAACAAAAGCAACAACAAGCAGCTGTATCGCCACAACAACCGCAACAACCACAAGTCCCGGCGGCGCCTGCTTACTACAAGGCGAAGGAATATAACCCCGAAACGGCAGTCGATCCCCTAGTCAAACCAGTTGGAGCCAGTGAGTTATACAATGTGTTTTAGCGAAGGAGTTTTAATACAAAAGAGGGTTGTTCTAAACGTCTAGGCGAACAACTTTTGTTCTACGACTTTTGGAAATTCAAATATTTTTTTTTCTATTGATTATGGCTTCGCACGGCTTGTGCATTTAGCCAGTGTCAAGTTATATTTTGCATCAAATTATGACCCGATTTTTCATAAATCGGGCCTAAAGTGTTTCAAAACAGTCAAAGTCGTCATAGTCCGCCAGGCTATAGTAAAGCGGTGGCAAGTTTACCATAACCTTAATAGGAGATTTGGAGGCAACGAGATAACTTCATGTTTGACACTGATTTTTACTTTCACTACACTTGTGCATTTTCACAGAACTAAATTGAATAACATTCCACCAGAATTATACAATTCAACTCGGGTTACAACTAAGTTTCATGAAAATAAAACTGTAGCTCGACATGTTGTTAACTCGTTCCCGCCAAAACTCCAACAAAATATTTCGTTCGAAGTTTTTGTATGAAACAGTTGACACCGGGACACTGTTAGTCAGTTCTACGTTTGATGAAAACTTTTTAACCCCCGTTATTAATTTTAAGTAGACGGTAGTTTGACAGCATTTTATATAATATTTTTTGTAAGACGAATGTCATCTCAGTCTGCCTGTGACCATGGGATCTGCAAAGTTCCCGAAACGTCAGGTTTAAAATAAAAATAAAAACGCGAGTATATCCGTTCAAATATAATTATAATTAAAACAGATGATTTCAATGTAAAAATTACCTTAAAATTATCGAAAAAAAAATCTAATTTCTAAAAGTCGTAGATCAAAAGTTGTTCGCCTAGACGTCTAGAACCACCCCCTATCGTATGAAAACCCCTTCGTTGAAACACATTTGTATAGAAATAAAAATGTTAAGCATTTTTTATTCAATCGATTCAGGCAATCGATCCAATAGTTTTAGCGTGAAGGAGTAAGAAGGAAAACATACATACACACACACAAACTTTCACATTTATAATATTAGTTGGAGTTATCTATTTAAAAAAAAAGACGGGTTGCACTCCGGGAGTGCCGGCAGAAGTGAAAACTTGATTATTAACGTTGAGCATGTTTGATATTTTGGAATGGTTAGGGAATAATTTTGCACCAATTGCTTTATCAGTATAAAAGTACTATCATTTATGTGGTAGAATACAATATTCATTTATTGCGCTATCGTACACAAACATGACAATTTATATTACATTAAAAATTTAACACTTTAAAACTATAGCTGTCTACTCTCCATCCGTCTTACGCTTTTTCGATCAGGTCACGTGTCCTGACGCGAGTTTAATTAAGATTTTATACCCATTACAGAAAAAGTGCTCAACGCCGCTAAAGAAGTTTTCACTTCAAAAATCCGTTGCATAGTTTTAAAGATCTAAGCATACATATGAACAGACAGACAGCGGGAAGCTTTGTTTTATACTATGTAGTAAATTTAAAATGTTGTTTCAGGCGTGTTGAAGCTGATATGTTGGTACATTGCGTTCCCGATCCACTGGGCGTGTCGTCACACGATGCCGGACTGTCGCGGCCGTTGGTACCCCGTCACCTTCATCATATCTATGCTTTGGATCTCTTTCTACTCATACTTCATGGTCTGGATGATTACTATCATTGGTGAGACACTTTTATTATTGGATCGAAGTTCCTTATCTCAGGTTGGTGGACCTAGCTGAGAATAGTACATTGCAAGTGTGGTAAATTGATCATTTCATCGAGGCGGGTTTATGACGCGCGAGCGGAACGCCAGTGCGTCTATAGAGCTGAGAATGGAATGATCAAATCACACGTGTAACGAACGTCGTTTTTTATCACAGATGTGAATAAAAGAAAGGACTTGAAAAGAAAAGAAAATAATAAATAACAAAATATTTGGGGATAAGTCTATGTCACGATACTACGTCGTACGATACACGTGTGCATTGATTATTTAATCTCGGCGCTCTGTAGACGCACTCGCGTTCCGCTCGCGCGTCATAAACCGCCTCAATGAAATGATCAATTTACCACACTTGTATCGCAATGTACTATTAATTTCCCACGTATAAATATATGTCCATTAAACATAATCTCAACATTTAAAAAAAATCTTAAACGTTTTTTTTTGTTACGGTGCGATTTTTAAAACGTTTCAATAAGATTTCAAATTAATGATTAAAGAATTTTAACTTTGTTTTTACAGCGCCATCTAGCCCCCAGCTAAGCAAATAGGCTTGTGTTATGGTAGCCAGATAACGAATTCTTTTGTAAAGGGACAGTTTGTGTTATATTTTCACGCAAAAACTACTGGACCGATTGCAATAAAACTCGGTATGTAGATAGCTGGAGGCCTGTATTAACACATAGATTAACATATAGGTTATCCCGATATTGTTTTAGGAAGACTTTGAATTGATTTGAATTGTTATAATTTTTTTTTTATATTGTACTTAAAACATTTTGTATTTTTTGAAATAATGGATAACCATGTTAGAACAATTTGTCCCCACTGCCCCCCTGGGTCTCAGCGCCTATTCTCGCAGCATGGCCTTAAAGTACATATCGGGCGCATGCACAAGGATTTGTCTGCGCCAGGTGGTCTTCGGAGTAGTGCGCCGATCGCGCCGGAGTTATCTCGGCAGCAAACTTATCCACAGCATTGTTGCCTTGACGGTCTTGGTTTTTTGAAAAAAGCGGTGCCTGTTTTGAAGCATATTCCGAAAGCAGCGCGGAGTTCAGCTGCGGGACAGCTTGGTGGCCTGATGGATAGGTGTGTGGAGTGCAACAGTTCGGAAGATTGGTGTTCCCTGCTTACTTTTCCGTATAGGGCTCTAAGAGTGCCTGCTAAGGCTGGAGCTGGTAATTTGACCCAGAAGGTGAAGGAGAACATCATGTCCTCTGACACCTCTTTCCCTGACGACCTCACCCTGCGGATGAGTTCGGGGGGGCGTTCATTGCCTAATTTGATCGAGTCCAAGGTAGGCGAGGGCGACTTGAGAGGCGCCGTTCGTCTGCTGGTGTCCGATGATGCTATGGCCGAGGCTGGTGCTGAAACTTTAGCGTCGCTCCAATCCGAAGCATCCGGCACCGTCTCGGCTATTGGTTTTCCCGGATCCTCCTGGTGACTCTTTTAACCCTCTTACTGTGGGCCTGGACTTGGTGACCCAGGCTTTGGGTTCATTTCATTCCGGGTCTGCGGCGGGTCTGGACGGTTTGAGACCGGGCCATTTGAAGGAGTTGACTTCTGGTGCCGCTGGGGACAATGGATCCCGCTTGTTTACTAGTCTTACTAATCTAGTGAACTTTGTCCTCAGTGGGGAGGTTAACGCAGAGATCTGTCCGTACCTGTACGGAGCTTCACTGTGCGCCCTCAATAAGAAGGACGGTGGTGTGCGTCCAATTGCTGTGGGTAGTACGCTCAGGAGGCTGGCTGCAAAGGTCGCTTGCGCGTCCGTCAGAGAGAGTATGGCGGTATATCTGTGCCCGCATCAAGTAGGGTTTGGGACTCGCCTTGGTTGCGAGGCCGCTATCCACGCCACCCGCGCCATTGCAGCCTCCTCTAACAACTCGGAAAAGGTGATTGTCAAGCTGGATATTAAGAATGCTTTCAACACACTTGAGCGAGACGTGCTGCTTGGGGAAGTGAGAGAGAACATACCGGCTCTATACCCGTTCCTCTTTCAGGTATACCACATGCCTTCACATCTATTTTTTGCAAATAACTTGATCTCATCGCAGGTGGGAGTCCAGCAGGGGGATCCGCTGGGCTCACTGATTTTTAGTTTGTGCATTCAGAAGGTTATTACCGACGTGAAATCCCCTCTGAATGTGTGGTACTTAGATGACGGGACCATTGGTGGGGAGCCGGGGCAGGTGAAGGATGATTTGTTGGCTTTGATTCCTCGTTTGGCCGAGCTGGGGCTTGAGGTAAACTCTTCTAAGTGTGAGTTTTTCCCTTGTGGCGCTTCTTCTTCTTTTCCCCTGTTCAATAGTATTCTTCCCGGTCTAAGATCTCTTACAGCTTCCTCTTTTTCTTTATTAGGTTCCCCTATTTTTTCGGACGGTTTGCCTCAGGCCTTAGAACTTAGGAGGGCTATGCTTTTCTTTGTCCGGGGTCGTTTAAAAGAGATTTCACCCCATGTCGCTTTGGTTCTTCTGCGGTTGTGCTTTGCTGTCCCGAGGGTCACTTATCTTCTTCGAACGGCGCCCGTGTGGCTTTGTGCGAGGGAGGTGGCTGAATTCGACGAGACCCTTAAGGTCACGATCGAGGAGATTTTGAACGTCAACCTTGACGAGACTCAGTGGGATCAGGCGACCCTTCCCATTCGTTTGGGAGGTTTGGGGGTGAGACGGGTCCGGGACGTGGGTCTGCCGGCCTTTTTGGCGTCCGCTCATGGGTTTGTAGGTCTGGTTGCTAACATTTTGTCATTGAATGGTAGCCGGGTTTGCATTCCCTATGCTGCGGACGCTATCGACGCTTGGCAGGTTCTTAACCCGGGGGTAGATCTTCCAACTTCACCGTGTCTGCAGAGGATGTGGGATGAGGCGGGGGTGAAGGCGTTGCAGAAGCGGCTTGTGGGGCGGGCTCAGGGAGCGGACTTGGCAAGGCTCAGGAGCGTTGCCAGGCCCGAGTCCGGTGCGTGGTTGCAGGCGTTGCCTTCCCCGAATTTGGGCACCCTCTTAGACGGTGACTCTTTGCGGGTGGCTGTGGCGCTCCGCCTGGGCTGCAATGTATTTGAACCTCACTCATGCATTTGCGGTTCCGGGGTGGAGGCCAATGGTCACCATTCACTGAGTTGCTGTCGTTGCCTGGGAAGGTTTCCGCGGCACCACGCCCTGAACGACATTATTCGCCGGGCCCTGGTGTCGGCTAACGTTCCTTGTGTCCTGGAGCCCCCGGGCCTCAGCCGCACGGATGGCAAGCGTCCCGATGGGTTGACCCTCGTTCCGTGGCGTAGGGGCAGATGTCTCATATGGGACGCAACTTGCGTCAACACGTTCGCGGTGAGTCATCTGCCTCTCACGGCAAGAGTGGCCGGTGCGGCGGCCGAGGTAGCTGCAGGGAGTAAGCACGCCAAATATGCCCCGCTTGCTCATAATTATATTTTTGTGCCTGTGGCGGTCGAGACGTCTGGGAGTTGGGGGGCCGAGGGTTTGGGATTCGTGAGAGAGATTGGCCGTCGCCTCCGTGACAGGGGGTTTGATCCGCGTTCCGGGGCATTCCTGGTCCAAAGACTGTCGATAGCGGTTCAGCGGGGTAACGCCGCTTGCATATTGTCCAGCTTTGCATCGGGAACGCTGGGGAGGGGTTTGTTCGAATAGGTTTAGTTTTAATTTTTAGTTTTTATTTGTTTGTATCTCGTATTTAGTTCCTAATATAATAATGTATACTTATGATGAAAACGATTAAATATATCCCGATATTCGATAATCGGACTTATGCAGCTGAAACCGCGGGGTGCAGCTAGTATCATATACAGGATGTATAATACATATCATTTTATCACAAGGATATGTGACTGATGCAAAAATTAGATAATAACAATCCTTGATGCGGATTATATATCATTCTAAAATTTCAGCTCGATCGGTGCAGAACTTTTTGAGTTTTTGAAGCGTACACAAACCAACATAACATTTTTATATATATAGATTGTTGATTCCGCTCCAGGTTATACGTTGGGCATCCCTGACACCGTGATGGGACTGACGTTCGTGGCGGCCGGTGTCTCCGTGCCGGACGCGCTCTCTTCACTTGCTGTCATCAAAGAAGGGTTAGCACATATTCATTTCTTACTTACCTGTTATTTGTAACAATTAATTAGGTAGGTAGTTGTCACCGAAAATAAACAATACCATTATCTTTATTCTTCTTCTTCTATACATATAAAATGCTTTGTCCTGACTGACTGACGGATCAACGCACAGCCTAAACCGCTGATCGTAGAGACTTGGAGAGTGTGTTCTTTGTATGACGTAGGCATCCGATAAGAAATAATTTTCCAAATTTTACTCCTAAGGGGGTATAAAAGGGGGGCAAAGTTTGTATGGGACAACAAAATGAGATGAGATAACCCGGGATGAGAGATCAAAAATAATTTTTTGGTCCTTAAACCCGCCCTATTAAATAATCAATATGATATTTATTTAAGTATTTTCTTTTAAATCACGGAATCAGGGGCGTAGTGAGGAATATTGTATTGGGGCAGTTTTATTTTACCTGACTGCGCGACGCTAAAGAGAGTAATGTGTTTATCAGCCTATGTGTGTTCTCGTGGAGCTTCAAAAGTAGAGACCAAACGCGTGAGATGTTTATGATTCTTACGTGAATAGATTTGTTTATTAAAAAATAAAAAATGCAAAAATCTACTAATATAATATTACAATTTACAGTTACGGCGACATGGCAGTCTCAAATGCTGTGGGTTCAAATGTATTCGACATCCTGGTGTGCCTCGGCTTGCCGTGGTTCATACAAACTGCCATTATCCAGCCTGGGAGCCATGTCAACGTTATTAGCAAGGGTAACATTTTACTACACATTATGAAAAACATTTTATGTGTTTTGGTTTGTTACTAAAAGGCATTTTACACTTGTCTAGCTAACAAAGGTAAAATTGTGTTTTTAAGGTTTCGTACCTCAAAAGGTAAAAAAGGAACCTTTATAAGATCATTTTTAGGTAATTTTATTTTTGTCTCAGGTGTCATTTTTTAATAGAAACAGAATTTAATGCACATTTTAATGCTGTGATTCAATAAAATATTTATATGGGAAAATATTTTTTAATGAATACTATAATAGTGCCAAATAGTGCTTTTTTCCTGTAAAAGCCTTTTATTAAATCACAGTATTATAATGAGCATTAATTTTCGCTTTTATTGATAGGTATATTAAATCCATAAGACCACATAAATCTTAAAACGAGTTTTCGCGAAAATGTAAATTGCCCATATCTTTTATCATATTGACTCAGAACCTTGATTTTTATACACCTAATTTCAACCCGTTCCTGAGAAAATCGGTGGTGACACACATACAGACAAATGGACAAGAACGTGATCTTTTAAGGGTTTCTCTTTTTACCTTTTGAGGTACGAAACCCTAAAACACAATTTTACCTTTGTTAGCTAGACAAGTGTAAAATGCCTTTTAGTAACAAACCAAAACACACAAAATGTAGGAAACAAGGGTAAACGCTATTTTGCCCTTGTTTCCTAGACTTTTCTGAGCAGTGTATGCCTCTTGCGTTTAAGGGATTCAATTTATTTATTTTTCGCGTATATTGTCATTTTGCGTTTTTGGTATTATGCGACGAAACCATTTAAATAACATTATTTTACTGTTCCAGGTCTAATCTACTCAACCCTTTCACTGTTCTCGACCGTAATATTCCTCGTCGTAGCGACACACGCCAACGGTTGGAAACTGGACCGTAAGTACGGCGCCGTCCTGATGGTATGGTACATCCTCTTCATAACCCTCGCCAGTCTATACGAGTTGAACATATTCGGTGAATTCAATCATCCTGACTGCCTTTCTGCTTATTAAAGTGACTTGTTACGCAACAGAAATCTTAATGAACGTCCTGCTATACTATTCCTATGTTTAAGAAAAAAACAACAAATATTCTGTTATCCTATCCCACCAAAGGAATCAATGTGGTGTCATCCTATACCGCTAATATGAAAAATGACCAAATGTGGTGTCATCCTATCCCACTAATGTTAAAAAAGAACGAATATAATGTTATCCTAGCTCACCAATATTTAATAGAAATTATTGTTGTCCTATTGCACTTATTTGAAAAGTGACCCAATGTGGTGTCATCCTATCCTAAAAATGTTTAAAAATAACGAATAAACTGTTATCCTACCCACCATTATTTAAAAATATCAACGTGATGTTGTCCCATCACACTAATATATAAAAAAAAACAATTTATTTTTAGCCAATATCCCATTATTTTTTTAAATCAACGAATAAACTGTTATCCTTTATCACCAATATTATAAAGAAATCAAAGTGCTGGTATCCTGTCGCATTAATACTAAATTAATTGAAACCAATGTACTGTCATCCCATCAAACTATACATAGGTGGTGTTATCCTATTCCACTAATCTTTTAGAAAATCTAACCACCGTGATGTCATCCTATTCCACTAATACTAAAAGGAAATAATGTGCAATTTGTAGTATTTAGATAGCTGTCTTATTACAGTATTTAGATAGTCCTAGAATAAACAAGGCTACTTTTTATTCCAATTTTCTTACGAAATGTGGATATACGTAAGGTTCTAAGCACCTAGCGAACGTTCATTAAGATTCATGATGCAATTTACAAGGCAATTTGATCAATTGGCAAACTGTAGACCTCATGCAATTGAGATGACCACTATCGATCTAGAAATATTGAATATATTGTAGAGCTCTATTTTCATTTCCATTTCATGTAAAAGTTCTACTTGCTTTATCCAATTTTCGGGTTTATTTGACAAGCGTTTACAGAAACGTAATCAGGGTGAATTTATTTGGGCATATAAAACTCTGTTGTAAAACGTAACACCACAATATTCTACAAAAAATGCCATGCTAAAATTTAAATGGTGAAGTATATTCTATTGGATTGATGGCCCCTGATTGTATACAGATTTGTGATTTCGCATTTAAACGCTTGTCAATCGATATTAAACAGTTTTGATAAATTATGATAGGAACAACTAGGTTATTGAATTGTCAAACCGAGCGATGATTCGCTTGAAAACTTAACGACTTCAATCTGAAGTGTTTAGTTAATTTGTTTATGTTTGTTATGTGAACTTGTTACTTCGTGCACTTTAACATATTTATTACTTAATTATTTATATTAAAAGCGATAATTAAATGTCTTTAACATCCTACGATGATGAAAATTATGTTTTATCGTAATTTTAGCTCGCTTCTTTCGAAACCCAAGGTGCAAAATATTCGTTAACGATACTTATTCCGGCCTATGTTAAGATTTAGTTTGTAAAGTCGTACCTATATCCGACAGTATTATTAGGAATTAACTTTTCTACATACTAATGCTACTGTCTTATGATTGATTAAAGCATCGATGTTGGTATCTGTACTAACATGTTGTAAAATTAAGTGTATTTTTTGGGCACAGCGGAAGTTTGCGTGGCTTAGCCATTTTTTGTTGTGCTCAAAATAAAAATAAATGTTTATAGATTATCACATTTTGAAATAGTAAAGCTAGGTTAGTTTGTGCATGCTTGAAACACGTTTATTATAAGTATATGTACAGTACAGATATAAATAAACCGTTAGGAAAATTTGTCGAATATATGAGTTTTTCAAAATCTATCCTCTCTTTTGTTATGTTATGTTTATTTCTAGGTTTAATTATTAGTGATATTATCTTCGAACCTATTCATTATTATATCAATTTTATTGAATAGGCTTACTTTTCATAAGTAATATGCTGTTGTTTTAAAATTTATTCTTATTATAAGTGTTATGCACTATTTATTTTAAATAAGTAGAGCGTCGTGTATGTCATTTTGCTAGCTTTTAAAGTGCTTCCGCACAATATCATGATCTTTCTATAGGTACTGAATTATATTGCTAAAAATGTAGACTTTAAAAATAAAATAGTAAAAAAAGTACTTCTTGGTTCAAAACCAAACAACAAATATCTAACGAATGCTAAAATCGTCTTAAAACTTAACCTTTCTTTGAGTAGCCTTTTTAATTTTAAAAGTTGTTATCGAAATATTTAGACATATGACAGTAATGTTTAAGGTACATGTTAGCGTTTAGTTAAGCGATAAGTAACTTAAAGTACTTACATACGTTTTATACTTTAAACTTTTAGTAAAATGGTTTTATTTATGAACCTAGACAACGACGTTATGAATTAAATCTACAAATGTAGTTAAAAGTATAGAAAAAATAGATCAAATTTAATTATTTTTACTAACTCTTCCAAATAATTTTACATAATATACATTCCATAACGCAACAAAAATACCTCATTCTGATAAATTTGTTTTCTTCCAATCAATTAATAGGTATTTATAATAAATTATTTTTACCTGTGATATAATTACATCGCTATTTTATATCACAAAAGGAGTGGCCCAACCACATTTATACTTAACTAGCAAACCCGGCGAACTCCGTTTCGCCACCAGATTTTCCTGAATTTTCTTTGCTATAAACCTCACGGAGCCCGAGACCTTTCCAACGAATGCAAAACCGTGGAAATCGGTTCGTGCGTTCTGGAGTTATAGCGTCAGGGAGGAAAACCCGACTTATTTTTATATATTAGATATTTCCAAAGAAAATGTAAAATCTTAGTTCGTCTAAAATATAGTTTTAAACTCCACTCAACTAGGTATCTTATATACTTCATTATAGATATAGATGTTGCTAAACAAATATTTGCTTTGTATAATATTCTTATACTTAAGTATTGTCAATATAAAAGTTCAATGAAAAATGTGTATAGGAACGAAATCGAGATGTTAGTTAAAATCATAAGTGGTTCGTATGTTCCCTTTTTATTTTTAGATAAATGTAGCATTGGATAGCTCGAAAAATAACTTTTTTAACAAAGTAAATCATGAAGCATAAAAATAGTGGTTAAATCATTATAAAATTTAAAATTTTCAACGAATAAAATAACGCAAAAAAATTGTCAATTTGGATGTACTTACAAAATGGTAAGGTTCCTTGAATCGTAGTAAATGTCAATTAAAAAATATTTTCTTTATTAGAAGGACAATAACCGCTTTTCTGTACGACTATACACCGTGATTCTATTACACGCGCGCACGGGTTGGTATTTTTTGTGACTTGCTTTAAAATTTCGCCCCCGCATTTAGATCCTTAGTCCGGACCTGTACGATAATAACTAAATTACCCTAAAGTCATCAATTAATATTGTCAATTTGATGTTGAATCCTATTAAAAATTAGATTTTAAGCGATGTATAACTTTTGAAAAAAAAATGCATATAAAAAGGCATGAAATATGCATTTAAAACTGCCCAATTTTTTACGATTTTTGCAAGTATCTTCTGTCAAACTGTGTTATATATTAAAAAAAAACGTTTTATAGTCACCTGCTTACCGTATAATGGTCGAAATTAATAACCTAAGTATCTATCATCTACCAAGAGTTAAACTGACATTGTCTTTGTATTATTCCCATAGCAAACCTGTAAAAAAAATGCTCGAAATATTTATCAGCTAAACTGAATTTTCTTTGACAGTTTGCTAAAAGAAAATGTTAAAAACACTTTAATCCTTTGTAGGAGTTTTGGCGGGAACGAGTTAATAACATGTCGTGCTGCAGTTTTATTTTCATGAAACTTAGTTGTAACCTGAGTTGAATTGTATAATTCTGGTGGAATGTTATTCAATTTAGTTCTGTGAAAGTGCACAAGTGTAGTGAAAGTAAAAATCAGTGTCAAACATGAAGTTTTCTCGTTACCTCCAAATCTCCTATTTAGGTTATGGTAAACTTGCCACCGCTTTACTATAGCCCCTGACTTGACGGACTATGACGACTGATTTATGAAAAATCGGGTCATAATTTGATGCAAAATATAACTTGACACTGGCTAAATGCACAAGCCGTGCGAAGCCATAATTAATACAATAAAAAAACCCTTGGTAGCTGATGATAGCTTATTATTACCTACGTAAGTACCTACTTATAGGTATCCAATATGTACATAATTGTACATTTTGACAGAAGATCGTAAAGCATAAAATCGCGCTTCAATTAAAATTAATAAAGTAGTGGACCATATAAAACCTATGTTAATATTATATGTAAATTAAATACAATTTCTAAGTGTATTGTGAGAATTTAAAACACCTAGATGTGCTGCATAAAAAAAAAGAAAAACAACTAAGAGGAAATACAAACGTAGTCGACTGTTTCCTCCCTGGATAATCACACTAGCACAAATATTTTTTATGCCATAAAACCTATAACTGCCATGACTATGCCCCTATGTTTTGTTTTTTTCATTTTCTAATTATCATAGAAATTAAGATTTTAATAAACAAAAAAAACATAGAGGCATGGTAATAGCAATTATAATTTTTATGGCACAAAAATATTTGCTCTAGTGTCATTATCCAGGGGGAAAAAGTCGACTACGTTTGTATGGAGAGAGCGCCGGTACCCTTTCACCTTAAGGGTTGGACTACACGCGGTCATTATTCGCCTTGTAAAGCCATACCTTTCTATTATTTAGATAGGGGATTATGAGCGATTAATCACGCATGTGCACTCAACCTTTATTGATAATTATTTATGAAAGCGGTTCAGGGCTTCTTCTGTGCACCATAACAACTTTCTTCGACTTTTATAAATTTAAACAAATTGATTTTTGAAAATTTTAAGGTTATCATAAAAAGGTGAAAATTTTAATTTTTTAGGTTATGTTTATCCGAAAATCAGCTGTTTAGTAACAGCTGATTTTCGTATGTAAGATTCTACTTATTTTTTTATTTTTAAAATCTTTTATTCTCGACTGTTCTAAGTCTGCATGACCTATAATAATATTAACAATAAGGGTTCCTTTTTTTATCTTTTGAGGTCATAAATAAAATAAAAATACTGGTCGAATTTCCAAAAGTCGTAGAACAAAAGTTGATTGTTAAGGCGCAAAGAAGTAGCCCTCGCTTTCTTACCTATATAATAACCAATTTTTATTGTTAGTTTTAAAAGCCTATGTATGTATTGTACCTTACTGATAAAAATGATGGACTATCCTTATTTATATATAGGTACATTATTTTAATGTAAAACTTTATTATATAGCGGCCACAAATAACGAGTGCAGCTCCAAGCGAGCTTAGTAGGTAGAGCGTATCACGCGATCCGTTCGGCTTTCGCGCTCAAAAATTCTACGTGTAAAAGAGCAATTGTCAAAGAAAAAAGATTAATTTAATCGTTTGCTGAAATCTAAGCAAATGTAGCTAAGAAATGCTTTTATTTCGTATGCTAAATAACGTCTAAAACACATAATAAAAATGTATATTGCTAATTCTATTACATTTTTTTTTTTATCATTTTGTGGAGGCCTGGAGTTTCGGAAAACGGGTCAACACAAACCATTGCGCGGGCTCGAAGTCTCTACAATTTTATTTTCATAATTCATAACCCATTTATAAGTTAAGTTAATTGTGGAAAAAGTAAATAAATATTTAATATTATTATTTATAAATTCTTAGATAGTCTTATTATGTAGATATGTTGCAATGCAGAATCTCAAGCAAGCCCATTAGGTGTCGCTTAAATTTTAATTTGTAGGTAGCAATATGCGACTAAAATCTTGATATTTTAGTGTGCTATGCTTAGAACTGTTACTAACTTAAATACCTATATGTAATCAGGCCAGATAAGCAATGCCCTATCCTGTTTGACAAAATTAAGGTAACAGACCTACTTGACATGGTTATATGCCCGAGTCGTATAAAGCCCTAATAGCAAACAATACACAGAAAAAAAATTAATTTAAAAAAACCCAAATTCATTTAACATTTTGACCTGCAGCTCCTAAAAATATTTCCTTAGGTGGGGAGTTATGAAGTAATTAACTTTTTGTATTTGATTGCAAAACGACTTATTGTCCCAGAAAGAGCACCTTTAACTTTTAATCCATGCTATTTTTAAGACGCTGCAGCGGCAGCGCTTTAATTGGATGCAAGGAGTTTTTTGCGTAGATCGAAAACTAATATTATATGGAAAAATTTCAGCTCAATTAGTAACCGGGAAGTGAATCAAAATTAAGTTGCAAGATTCAACCCGAACATACATACATACATACACTGCAAGTTAAATAAAAGCTTTTAACAAAAAACCTACCCACAATCGAATTGTAAACCTAATAAACCGACTTCAAAAAAGGACCTCTTTTAAACCGACTTCAAAAAAGGACCTCTTTTAAACCGACTTCAGAAAAAGGATATTCCCAATTAGTCATATTAAAGTTTATTCAAAATAGGAAAGGATTGGGCATGGTTTAACTGGCCGCACTATTAGCTTGTATAGAACATTTTTATCTTCAAAACGTACCTATGTCATACCCATGTGTATGTATATACCCAGTGTACCTTAAAATAAATACCTAAATAGTGTTAAATTTATGTGGTTGGACGGTTTGTAATACGAATAGGTGTTGTTCTAGACGTCTAGGCGAACAAATTTTGTTCTACGACTTTTGGAAAACCGATTTTTTGGAACGAAGTTCCTTATGGCTCGTTGCGAAAGGGGGCGGAAAAAATGAAGACCAAAAGTTGTTTAACGACACTTTTTGATTTCATTACAATTCCTTCACTAATGAATCTAAAGAAACTTCGTTCCATCCGGGTGTCCCCTGACACCTCTCAAGTTTTTTTTTCGAAAATTTTGATGTTTTTATTTATTGGAAAATCAGCTGTTTCCAACAATAAAGACCAAATATTTCAAATAGTAGTTTAAACTCAATAAACATGGCGGTGTTCTTAGGTTTGTTTGTTACTCTACTTTTCATTTCATCATCATTTCTATTTCTACTCAAACAAATAAAATGCAAAGGTCAACGACCTCTAACTCTAAGAAACAGCTGATTTGGAGGAAACTTAACCTCAAAATAAAATAAAAAATTGTAAGTCGTAGAACAAAAGTTGTTCGCCTAGAAGTCTTAAACGATCTCCTTTCGTATTCGAAACCCTTCGTCCAATCGCATTGTATTGATGTTTTTTCCCAAGTTATATTAGATTGTAGGTGTTTCGGTTCTGCTAGAGCAGGCATATTGTGAAATATTGTTAATTACTGTACTAAGTTATTATAACAATGTTGAATAAACGTGTAAACTTAGCAGTTTTTATTTTCATTATTTTCCAGGGTCTTAATCGCGTATTTTTAACTCCCGACGACAAAACGACGGGGTGTTATAAGTTTGACGTGTCTCTGTGTGTGTGTCTATCTGTGGCATCGTAGCTTCCGGTGTATCCAATAGTGTATATCATAAGTTAAATTATTCACAACCTACCAGTTCTTTACCATCCAAAGGTTGCCTGGAAGAATTCGCTTTCGGCGATAAGGCCGCCCATTTCTGCAACGTATACTTTCTAGCTATTACTTTACCTTGTGTTTATCGTGTTCTGTTTCTTCTTGTGTTGTACAAATAAAGTTATCTGTCTATTAGTGTAGAAGTGTAGATGTGGCCCTTTGCTAGATGTGTATGCTACAGGACTAATGACAATTAACTGTACAGGAAATTATGTTAATTGAGTATAATGATTACCTATCATATGCTTACGAGAAATGATTAGATTAGTTTGTACAACATAAATAATACTCAGTAATTCATATGATAAGTTGGAATACTGATAATCAGAGTCCAAATATAGAGATTGCAAAATTGTTCGGTTATTTTTTAGCAGCGTACATATATAACTTTGTTATGGTTTTTTTCCCGCGTAGAATTTTATAGCAGATAGATTACTTACGGTTTTTTGTCCTACGCCATGTGTTGTCAGTCAGAAAGGGCTAGTTTTCTACTAAATCTAAGTTGATTCGGTTTTGTGTACACATTCTCGTGTTATGGATTTGGGGGACCTAATATGGAATTATGTACGAGAAAACAACTTTTGGTAGTGGCTTGCGGTGAGTAATAAATAAATATTGCACAATATTCCACACATCACCATCTAGCCACAAGCTAAGTAACTACACTTGTGGTATGGGTGCTAGACAACGGATATACTACTTATATACTTTTTTTATAAATATAAGTAAACAGCCTCTTTCTTATTATTGAAGGAACTTTAGATCAATGTCATTTTGCCAAAAAAAATAGTTTTTCGTTTTATGACAAAAACATTATGTTCTGTGGCGATGTAGATGAACACCAGCCTGTGACAGAAAGTTGTTGGGTTCGATTCTCACCTTGACTAAATATTTATGTACAAATATGAGTGTTTCTATAAGTATATCTAATTAGTATATAGATTGGTACAGTCGGCTGCATAATTGCAGCCTCTGGTAGGGTTCAAAAATTACTATTATTGGCATGTTTTCATTCTAATATTTTTTGTTTGATTAATAGATGAGTTAGAAGACTTAATACTTCAACTAAAGCAGTTGCCTAGAATCTTGCTTGTATTAAAAATATTCTTATAACACTCGTTTTGGAGCTCTACGGTGGGTCTGCAATTATGCAGCCGACCGTACATATATTTACAAAAAAGAAATGTAAATAATAAATATTTTATCTGTTGTCGGTCACCATAACCCAAGCCTAGTTGCTTAACTTGGGGCTAGATGGCGCTATAAGTGCAATCTTGCAATATTTATAACTATCTACATTTGGCTACCATAATACAAACTTAGTTGTAGTTTAAAAAGCTAGATGGCGCTGAAATAATATTTTTTTTAAAGTATAAGTTTTTCAACATTATACCTATTTACCTTTATTAGCCAACTTCAAAAAAAGAGGAAAAAGGAAGAGGTCTCAATTCAATTACTTATATATTTTTTATCACAGTGGCTCATAAAGTGGATCTTATTCAACCGCTTTTAGGCTCATAATCCAACGTATTACGCACGCGTGCGTTATGCATTACCTCGACGCCACTAGTGTGGTTATCCTGATAAGTTAAATTGGTATCTTACTGCTAATTACATGTTAGGTAGATGAAACATTCTTTTTTTTTTTTTTTTTCTTTTATTATGGCTTCGCACGTGTGCATTTAGCCAGTGTCAAGTTATATTTTGCATCAAATTATGACCCGATTTTTCATAAATCGGGCCTAAAGTGTTTCAATACAGTCAAAGTCGTCATAGTCCGTCAAGTCAGGGGTTATAGTAAAGCGGTGGCAAGTTTACCATAACCTTAATAGGAGATTTGGAGGCAACGTGAAAACTGCATGTTTGACACTGATTTTTACTTTCACTACACTTGTGCACTTTCACAGAACTAAATTGAATAATATTCCACCAGAATTATACAATTCAACTCGGGTTACATCTAAGTTTCATGAAAATAAAACTGCAGCACGACATGTTGTTAACTCGTTCCCGCCAAAACTCGAAACATTCTTAATTCATCTGGGTTTTGATGGATAAAATAAAGTAGGTACCAAAAAAGAGTTTTTACTCCAGCAATAAAGGTTGTCTATAAAGTCGGTTTACGAACGATAATTTTACGTGATAACGTCGGCGCTCTGTAGACATAAACCGCCTCGATGAAATGATCAATTTACCACACTTGTATCGCAATGTACTATTTTATGTCTGTTCAGGCAAAACTTCCTTGTTTATAAATTTTGATGATTGTTTTTTTTTTTTTTTTTTTTTCAGTGTATTTGGGTAAATTAGTAAAAGGATATGGATTACTATGGCTTGTTCCGATGCTATTTAAAGAATCGTTTTACGAAGTATTCTCAATACAATTTATGATTATAACGATGTTTTCGACATTCATTGGACTAATAACAGGTAAATATTATTTGTTAGACAAAATAGAAAACCCACGACTGATAAGGAAAAATGCATATAACTTTTGAATGGTGGAACCGATTTTGATCATAGCTAAGAACACTAACGACTAATTCACCTTTCAAACAAAAGAAACGAAATCAAAATCGGTTCATCCGGTCGGGAGCTAAGATGCCACAGACACACACACAGAACACCCCTCTTTTTGCGTCGGGCTTTAAAAATAGATATAATATAATTAACAAAAATACGTCATCTATGTATCTGTCTGTAATACTCTTACTTATTTACTTGAAGATGCCCAACCCAACAAATAAAATAAAAAATGGAAAAATAGGAAAGCGTTAGATTTGGAAAAATTATCTCTGACTTACCCAGAGTTTTGACGGAATTTAAAAATGTGTCAACACCAAAAAGTAGTCTATATGGCCCCTCTATATGGTCATAACAAAACATAGAGGCATGGTCATCGCAATTATCAGTTTTATGCAACAAAAATATTTGCTCTAGTGTCATTATCCAGGGAGGAAACAATCGACTGCGTTTGTATGAAGAGAGCCCCCGGTAAAATCGGTCCAGTAGTTTCAAAACCTAATGCTAACAAACAGCCAATTTTTTTTCCTCTATAAAATATTAGTATAGAAGCAGATAACTTGATTTTTCGTATTATTTCCAGGTCCCTTCGTAACCGGTTTTCTAGCAAACATAAAAGGGAGAAAGCCATGTTTCTTCACAGGGGGAAGTTCATTACTGATCGCATTCTTGTTGAAGGCTGCTTCAGAGTGGCATTGGACACTGTTGCATGTATCGAGGGGCTTGTACGGGTTCGGTACGGGGATTGTTAGCGTTACTAGTTTGGTATATGTTGGAGAAATTGCGTAAGTATTACTATTCATCTATACTTTTAAAAAAGGTCTATGTTCGGTGTTTCACTACGAGATCGAATCAGAAATGAGGAGATTCATAGGCGAACTAAAGTTACCGACATAGCCCAAAGGATTAGTAAGCTGATGTGGCAATGGGGGGGGCATGTGGCTCGTAGAACTGATGGCCGTTAGGGCCGAAAAGTCCTAGATTGGAGACCACGTAATGGAAAGCGCAGCGCGTTGGACGCAGAGAGTATGCGACCGATCGCTCCGGAAGTCTTTGGGGTAGGCCTATGTTCAGCAGTGGACGTGTTGTAGCTGATATGAGGATGATGAATAATTAATTTAACTATTATCTATTAATAGTATAAAAAGGAAAAAATCGATTGTTTGTTTGAATTGAGTAGGTCCCGAAACTACTGAATCGATTTAAGTAGCTACTTAAATCAATCAATCAAACTTTAGTGAATAGGACCGAGTTTTACAATAATAATTCTCGTTTTTTAACCAGTGATATGTCAACCAGAGGTAGATACGTCTTTGCGAAATAAAATTAACCATACGAAAGTAAGGCAACTCATAATCCCTCGGGTGTTTTCGGATATTGCATGAAGACACGTCAAATTATTGTGCCACAATAATGGAATGCGAAGTTCGGAGATAACCACTCTATGACTGTTACATCTCACTGATTTTAACGTAGAAAACTAAAAAAATTGTGTAAAACATACCTTGTGTATTTTTAGGGTTCCGTACCCAAAGGGTAAAAACGGAACCTTATTACCAAGACTTCACTGGGTCTGTCTGTCACCAAGCTGTATCTCATGAACCGTGATAGCCAGAGAGTTGAAATTTTCACACATGTATTTTTAAATTTTGCAGCTCAACAGGAAACAGAGGAAAATTTCTAACGGGCCTCGACGTTTTCCATTTAATTGGTATTATAATAGTAGTATCAATAGGTCCCTGGGTTCCGTATTACATAGTCAGTTGTATTGGAATATTGTTGTGTTTATGTTTCTTGATTGGAGTGTGTTTTATACCGGAGTCACCGCTTTTTTTAATGATGAAGGGTAAGTGGAAAAACTGAGGCAATGTCACAAAATGAATATAAATAAATAAATATTACAGGACATTCCACACATCACCATCTAGCCCCAAGCTAAGTAACTAGACTTGTGTTATAGGTGCTAGACAACGAACATACTACTTATATACTTTTCTTTTGTAAATATATACTTATAATACATAGAAACAACCAGACTACAGACAAATATCTAAGCATAAATACTTGTCTGAGGCGAGAATCGAACCCGCAACCCTGTGTTTGGCAGTTCGGCATAGTGACCATTGTGCCAACTGGGTCGTCAATATGTGCGAATAGCCGGGTCCTGAATGAGCGAGCATCCTCGCGAGGCAGCCTAAGACGTTTGGAGTCGCGATTTGCAGAGATTGCCGCGGGCGAGGCACGAGGATTTGCCTCGCGCAGTTGCCTCGCAAAGATGCTCTCAGTCTCGGGTAATCGCACGATATTTTTGCAAAGGTGATTGTGATCCTGCTCTAGAAAAAAGGGTCGTGCATGTGTGCTCTATTATAATAAATTACTTAAAGACATGTCCATTAACAGGTTCAAAACTTTTATAAAGCATAAATTGTGCAGTGAGGCATACTATGATACTTCGTCTTACCTTAATGAAAACAACCCATGGACGTGACTTTAGTTGCTCCATTTTAAATAATAATTTCATATATTAAAATTTGTAATTTTGACCTTTGTGAGTGTGATCACATGAAAAAAAACCCCGCATGAGTTTCTTGTGCCTTCTCCTTATTGGTGGGCGCGTTCTGAAGGCACACATCCTAACTTAGTTTTTAAGACGTTTCTATGTGATCTGTGTACAAATGTATTAAGCATCTAAAGAATTTACAAAATTTACTTTGACTTTGATCACAAAATAATGCTACACGAATAATTATGTTCGGAATCAGCAAGTAATTGGGATATGTGAACAAAAAGTTCACAAATATATACCCATTGATGTGCATTTTTAATGGGGATTTGAGGAATAAAATAAATAATCTCTTTATGAAAAAATATCTTTTTAAAAAAACGCTATGTTAAAATTCGCTACAATAATGAGGGACTATCATTATTGTATGTTTTAGGATTCCGTACCCAAAGGGTAAAAAGAGAACTCTTACTTAAACTCCACTCTGCGTCTGTCTGTCTGTCTGTCTGTCACCAGGTTGTATCTCATGAACCGTGATAGCTAGACAGTTGAAATTTTCACAGATGATGTATTTCTGCTGCCGCTACAACAAATACCAAAAACAGAATAAAATCGTACGAACCCTTCTTGCGCTAGTCCGACTCTCACTTGGCTGGGTTTTTAGATTTCGACTCAGGTTTTGCTTGTCTTATTTTTTCAGGTGACGAAGAAAGTATAAAGAAATCCCTGACAGCCTTAGGACGGACAGATGACATAAACAACGCACTGAGTACAAAATTAGAACAATTGGCTGTGATCAAAAGAAAAAGAGATTACTGGCTTGATATATTCAAAGTTAAAGGGAATAGAAGGGCCTTTTTTATAACTTTAGTACTGGTCATTTTACAGCAGGCTATAGGGGTTATCGCTTTAATTTATATTGTACAATCAATTTTGGTGTTTTCCATTTTGCCAATGAGTTTTACATACATAGCAATAATAATATCTGGAATACAAGTAATTGCCGGGGGTTTGGCGCCGTTTTTGGTAGAATATTTCGGGAGAAAGACTATGTTAACAATTTCTACAGCATCGTGCGGGTTGTGTTTGGTAAGAATTTTATTATTTTCTAGCTGTTTTAGTCTCGAATTTTACTCTTTTCCCCTTATTCCAAAACGAGGTTTAAGGATAGTCCGAGATATGAGGATATGTTAACCTTAGATTTAGACACAGATTTACTCTTGAACTATAGTATAAACACTATCCCTATAGATTATATAGGGAACTATAGTCTAAACACTATCTCTTTAGATTATATAGTAAACTATAGTCTAAACACTATCCCTATCCTACTAATATTATAAATGTGAAGGTTTGTGTGTGTGTGTTTGTTACTCCTTCACGCAAAAACTACTGGACTGATTACCATGAAACTCGGTATTTAGTTAGCTAGAGACCTGGATTAACACATAGGCTACTTTTTATCCCGATATTCCCACGGGATCGGGACTTACGCGGGTGAAACCGTGGGGAGCAGCTAGTAAATTATATAGGGATAGTGTTTAGACTATAGTTCACGAGTAAATCTTTGTCTAAATCTAAGGTTTAAATCCACATCTCGGACAATTCTTAAACCTCTTTTTGGAATAAGGAATAAGTTTTAGGGCTCTGTAGCCAACGGGTAAAATCGGGACCCTCTTACTAAGACTCCACTGTCTGTCTGTCACCAGGCTGTATCTCATGAACCGTGATAGCTACACAGTTGAAATTTTCACAGATTATATATTTCTGTTGCCGCTACAACAACAAATACTAAAAACAGAATATAATGGTACGGAACCCTTCGTGCTTGAGTCCGACTCGCACTTGACCGGAGTTTATTAAGTTTTTTGTTAGAAAATCCTACTAATATTATAAATGTGAAAGTTTGTGTGTGCGTGTGTGTGTGTATGTTTGTTACTCCTTCACGCTAAAACCACTGGACCGATTGGGATGAAATTCGGTATGTAGATAGCTGGAGACCTGGATTAACACATAGGCTACTTTTTATTCCGATATTCCCACGGGATCGGGACTTACGCGGGCCGCAGCTAGTTGATATATAGTAAGCTGAAGTGGCAATGGGCGGGGGTTGGGGCCGAAAAGTCTTAGATTGGAGACCACGTAATGGAAAGCGCAGCACGGGTCGGCCTCCAACTAGATGGACGACTTAATTAAGGTCGCGGGAAGTCGTTGGACGCAGAGAGCATGCGACCGATCGCTCTGGAAGTCTTTGGGGGAGGCCTATGTTCAGCAGTGGACGTCATGTGGATGATATAGTATTATACCTGACTAGCTTTTGCCCGCGACTTCGTCCGCGTAGACGTCGAAAATTTGAGGTAGATTGGACCAAGGAATCACGTTGTCTCATACAAATTTTTCACCTCCTAACGGGTAGAATTTCGGTAAATTCTTTCTTATCGATGCCTACGTCATACAAAGAACACACTCTCAGAGGTTCAGGTCTCTACGATCAGCGGTTTAGGCTGTCAGTCAGTCAGTCAGTACAAAGCATTTTATATGTATAGATTAATAAGTGTAGATATTTTTAATTTCAGGCTTTAATGGGAACTTTCAATTTTATCCACATATTTGTAAAAACAACAGTATGGGCTGCAGTGATGTTGCTCATAATATTTATCAATTTAATTATGTCTTATGAACTAGGTGAGCATATACTTTTCTTATTGTTTTTAGGGTTCCATACTCAAAGGGTAAAAACGGGACCCTATTACTAAGACTCCACTGTCTGTTTTTCCGTCCGTCAGTCTGTAGGCTATATCTCATGAACCGTGATAGCTAGACAGTTGAAAATTTCACAGATGATGTATTTCTGTTGCCGCTATAACAACAAATATGTATTAAAACATAATATAATGGTACGAAACCCTAACTAAATTAATCTATTGATGATAAACTGAGTTCTCAAGAGATATCCCGCCAATTACTTAATCTTAACATAAAATTCGGGGACAGGCAGGAATAACCCGATCGGAAGGCCAATCGGTAGATTAAGCGGGATTTTTTCCTGTTTGTCCGATTATGTACTTACCTAAGTTTTGTTTTTTATTTCGATCAAAGACCATATTATTATTACATTAAATATTGTTAGTATGTATGTATAACTTAGCATGATAGTAAAAATTATAATCCAAATAAGGACACAAAACATTAAAGTAATCGGATAGCTTTTTTTGTCAGTGCAAAGCGACGATGTTCAAGCCTGCATAATTGCAGACCTACAGTAGAGCTCCAAAACGGCTGTTATAAGAATGTTTTCAACACAAGCAAAAAAGTCTTTTAACTCATAAATTTATCAAACAAAAATTATTAAAATGAAAACATTTCAATAATAGTAATTTTCGAACTCTACCGAGTGCTGCAATTATGCAGCCGACTGTACAGTCAGCAAACAACTGAGGGTAACAGGAGCATATTTTAAAGTCTTAATTATTTAAATAACGGTTATGTAGTTGTTAATTATTCTGCATGATATCACTAAAGCTTTCGAAGTGTTATTTATTTCACGAAGAATAACCTATTTATTGCTCTCCGATACCCAACAAACCAGTTCGTCCACCTTCTGTCACTATGAAACTGTCAGTGCCATGAATCCACCGTTGATTCATCATTTTGTTACAGGTTTTGGCAAAATACCGCAAACTCTAATCGGAGAGATGTTCACACCGTACGTCAGGAGTTCAGGCACTGCTCTCATACTATCCACCAACTTCATCGTCACTTATATATTTTCGTTTACAATAACTTACTTGCAAGAGATCGATTCTAACATACCATTCTGGATATATTCTGTAACATGCGCGGGAGCTTGTGCCGTCACAATTTTCGTGGTACCAGAAACAATGGGTAGAAGCCTCGTCGAAATTCAAGATATGATGAGTAAAAAAGGTCTTATACATAGGTAAACCTTAACCATTTTTGTGCTGACTTGATATATAATTGTAAAATAAATATATACATACGGCTCAAAAACATAACCCTCTTTTGGCTTCGTCGTAGTCGGGTAAAAAGCCTGTTAATAAAAAGCTTGTTTTCAGTCGTTCCTACCCAGCAACCTACCCACTACAGAAAAATCACATTAAATTAGTGAGAAGCAAACCATTAGTTTTACCGTAGATAGGACTGTGTAATAGAACAAGTGGGAATAAAGCTGAAAAATCACATTAGTGAGAACCAAAACTCCCATTAGTTCTACCGTAGATAGGACGGTGTAATAGAACAAGTGGGAATAAAGCTGAAAAATCACATTAGTGAGAACCGAAACTCCCATTAGTTCTACCGCAGATATGACTGTGTAATAGAACAAGTGAGAATAACGCTGAAAAATCACATTAGTGAGAACCAAAACTACCATTAGTTCTACCGTAGATAGGACGGTGTAATAGAACAAGTGGGAATAAAGCTGAAAAGTAGGTGTGAATTCGAAAAACAGCTGAATTTTTAAAACAAAGGTCATGCCGACTAAGAACAGTAGATAAAACATAAAAATAAATAAAAAAAATTAGGTTAATGACCTCTCCGTATATGGAACAGCTGATATTCAGGTAAACCTAATCTCAAAATTTGAATTTTCAAAAGCCGTAGAACAAAAGTTGTTTGTTTAGGTGCACAGAAGTAGCCCTCAACGGCTTGCTACTATAGTTACCAATAACCCTGTATCTTATATCTTTAAATGAGCAATTCTTGTATATATATAATTGGAATCTCGGAATCGGCTCCAACGATTTTCATGAAATTTGGTATGTAGGGGGTTTCGGGGGCGATAAATCGATCTAGCTAGGAATCATTTTTAGAAAATGTCATTTTATTCGTGTTTTATCAAATATTACTTTTTTTTTATCTGAAAAATATGACTCTTCCTGACATCTATTGGCGAACTACTAATACTATTTTTTGTGAGCAATAAAGTTATTCCAGCAGATGGCGTTGTTAAGTAACACGAAGTCAATGAGTGTTGCTTTGAGGTTAGACTAAGTAAAAAAAAAAAAATACCGAGCAAAGCTCGATCATCCAGGTACTAACTATTTAGTAGAACAAGTAGGAACAACCGACGACTGGGAACAAGCGTTGTAAATGACTTTTAGATTAAGATTTTTTCATAGAATCTTGTTCATCTAATAAAATACGAAAATTTTAGTGTAGGTAGGTATAGGTAAAAGCCAATATGAAAAACAAAGAATTGATCGAGACGTTTCAACTTGGTTATCGACTACCTACGAATACGCTATACTTAATGAAAAGAAATACACGTTTACAAACACTACTTGGAACTTTTACTAAGGCGCTCTTCCAGTACAGTGTGTAGGTATTCACATTACCTTAGCCCCCGCTCTCAAAAACGTAGCGTGCTGCGTGCTAACTGTTATATTTGATCGATATGCAAAACATTTTAGCATTATTATCCACAAATATAGTTCCTAGAGGTCAAAACCTATCATTTGATTCATTTTTAGAAACAAACGTTAACTATTTTGGAATAAAACCCGATAAACGATCTAATAATTATCTGTTTTCTAACATTTTTTTTATCGAACGAAGTTGTTCATATCATGTTTTCAACCACAATAAACAAAAATAGATATGGTTATTAAACTACAATATCCATTTATATCCAAATAACAAAAAAAGAGTATATGATTACTTAGAGTTACTTAAAACAAAGGTCGATTTTGGTAGCTTTATTAGCACCTGCCCTTAATCGTGTTGATAGTAAGTAGTACACTACCTATATTCGCAAAAAACTGGGTGCGAGAACTGATGTACCTACGCCCGTGAGAAGTTATACGTCCGTCTGTCTGTGCGTCCGTCTGATATTTATTTTGCGGCCAGCTTCAACCTGTTACTTTAGTGTTACTGTGATGCGCGCACATCTTAAAATTTCACTCTCGCAGCTTCGACCTGTTTTACTTTTGGGTTACGCAGCTGCAACATGTGACTTTCGATTTGCATATGCGCATGCATCTTAAAATTTCACTCTGATCATTTTTTCATAACGCGCCTAAAGAAGTATAACTTCAAAAATCTATACTAATATTATTATAAAGCTGAAGAGTAACTATTGGTTCGAATAGAAAAAATATTTTTGTGTTGGATAGTCCATTTATCGAGGAAGGCTATAGGCTACTTTTCATTTTGATATACCCACGAGTTCGGGACTTACGCGGGTGAAACCGCGGAGCGCAGCTAGTAAAAATATATGTGGAGTAAACTTGCCCAGCACCTATCTTTACCTACCTACTACCCTCACAGAACTCTAACCTCTGCTTAGAATTTTTTACTGGTGTGTAATAAACAAAAAAACAATAATTTAATTATTATTATTTATTAATTTATAATTAAAGTGCATCCCATTTCATATAACACATACGATTGGAGACAAAACGTTATTTTAGTACATAATACGGGAGATCTCAATAATATCACAAGAGAAACGGTATTTAATGACAATAGCGTGTCTTCTATTTATTATTGACTGTTTTTGTTTGTTTTATATGAAGGTTATCCGCCGATATAACAAGAGTCGGGACCGGCCTATGTAACAACTTAAGGGATTTCATTCCCAAAGCAGCTAGGATGCTGTAAAGATTGTATGGCGCCTAACGAAACATACTTTGTATGCGCAAGCAAAAGCCGCTATTTAGTCCTTCAAAATGGCAGTTTTTGATAATGTTACTGATTTTTTACGTTCGACAAAATGACTAATCGATCGCGAAAGATTTTACGTAAATTGCGCCCCGCCTTTATTAGTAGTTATCATTGATTTAAAACTTTTTTCATTGTCGAGAGAAGTTTCACATCAAATATTGCCAGTCCGACCAGCTGCAAATGGCTGCAAAATGGGCGGATACCATAATTTTGTCTCCAATCGCCACACTCGAAACACTCTCACTTATTATATTGTATTTTTCACTTACATAACCCCCCAGCCTTGTGACACGATCAGGTTGTCTATGTGGAAGCATGTTAGCTAGGTATCGTATAAAAAATATCACCTGTCGATTTATATAGGGGATGTCTTGTAGTTTAAAGCTCACAAAAGATGTAGATAATATATATAGCGCTATATGTCTTGGTGACGTCACTGAGCTATATATTATAGCTGTGACTCTCAAAGATTTTTAAGTCCTGACTGAATGATATCAACCCGCAGCTCGAACCAATTGTGTTAAAATTTAGCATACATAATGACGTAGGCATCCGCTTACGTTTTTGAAATCTAAGTCTACAGGAAGATAGTCGTAATATTATAGCGCTATATCTAATTATAGCTTCGTTTCTTGTGGCCTTTAACCAATTAATTTGCTAATAGGATTGAACTGGCGCCATTTTTTTAGGTTACAACTGGAAGAAAAACATTAGAAAAGTCGTAAGATGGCTTTTCAAGATATATTATATTAGGGTAGGGTAGTTTTTTTTTTGTTTGTATTAAAAGTAGTTTTTGTAATCTGTGAAGTGAAGATCGCGCAGATTCAATAATGCGCGCCAGTTAAAATCGAAATTTGATTAATGTTGCCAACTTAGTGGATTTTCCTTAGGCGCGGCCATTGTAGCATTTCACTCATTATCAAGCTAATGATACGATTGAAATTATTGACCTAATTTTATAATATTCTACGGATGTGTTTTTGTAAGCAGGCAACATTAAATGCACCGCCAGTCATGCAAAGACTGGCTGGTCACTCTATTAGCAAAATAATCGGATAGTATTGTACGCGTGTCACAAGACGAAGGCTCTAAAATCAAAAATTAATAGTGTCCTTAAAAAAAATAACAGTTAAAATGAACACTGTATCAAATATTTACAATTATTTATCGACTTATTATATAATTTAAGATACGTTATGTACCTAGTTCCTTCGTCACGCACCGCCATCGACAATATCTATTTACAAATTTCTTTTTTTTTTGTGAGAACTACCGAAAAATAAAATACGAAAATAAAAAATAAATCCTAACCGTTTCAAATCGAGGGTGCGCCGCGTAGGAATTGGGAATCAACTCTCTTATGTTAAGCATATTTTTTTAACATTTTTAATAGTTTTTTCATCATACTGAACTCTACTTATACATTAATTAGTAAGTTTTTAATGTGAATCTTTAGCCAATGTTACATAGCGTCGGATCGTCCCGGTCGCGAGTCGTCACACGAGCCGTCGCTCGACTAGTCGACCGACCCACGACCGGGGTACGTCTATAAATTTAATGTAAACAACTAGCTAGAAAACTAACATCGAAAAGTAATTAAATGAGTGTTTTAATGATAAACTACAAACGTAATAGCGAATGTTGGTTGTTCGCTTCAAATGCGTACCGATATCATAACGTGAACGAATGGCTGTACATTGTTCTAGGAGTCTTTTGTTTTAGATAACACAAGCGATCGATCTGGGAGCGTGTCGCTGTCACGTGACAACGACAAGTCGTTCGAGAGGCGAGCGAGGGTGTGGCGACGGTGTAGCGTGACGCGAGCGACCGCTATCGCGCGCGCTTCTTAGCCGGACCCGGACCGCTCGGCACTGTCGAACGTCGTAATCTCTTTCACTGAAACACAATAACAAAACGATTACACATGTATAACATTTCAATTCTAAACCCCTTCAATTCATACATTTTTAATAAGCGTTCTGTAATCTAAACATGTTTTGTCACTCATTCTTTTTATAATAAATAGATCAGCGTTTGACCACTATCTCACAAGATGGTAAGGGACGATGCGGTCTGAGATGTAGCACGCTTTCCTTGAAGATATCTATACGATCGTGACTAAAAGACTATAAAATAAAAATCGACAAATGTATGACTGACGAGAAGCATATTTTAAGTATAGAAGGCTTAATAAACGATTATGAATAAAGGGGTTACTAGATACAGCCAATTTACTGGAGAATACGCTACAAAAACGATCAGAAATAATTATTGATTAATATACTATACTTTGCAAATCGTTTAACTTTTAAATTTTTACTGCTATCAACTTTCTTTCTACCTATTTAGAAAAATTCTAGTAATTACTCAGTTACTTCGAACAAAAACAACAGTGAAATAAACTTTACCTTTAGAACATTAATTTCGTATAATACTAATATTAAAATACTGAATAAACACAAAACAATGCGTTTTTATTACATTTATATAAAATTCACATTCCCTGAATATATAAAATAGTGCTTAACTCACGCATAATACTATTTTTAAAGAGTTCATATTGCACTCATTTTAATGAAATTTATACAATTTTTACCAAAAAAAAACTACATATAGACATTATTGTATGCAAGTAAACCAGCTTTTTATTTTATTATTTTTTAAAGGGGGCTGGCTTTGGAAACATATATTAAAATCTTAAATAAATTTACATATGAACGATCACACATCATACCAAGCAATCACAGTTCGCACGAGGTATCAAAAAAAGACATTTCTTTAACTTTTTACAATGATAATTAATTATAAAATAACTAAATGTTAATTTAACACTGGAATTTAATTTTTTATTTAAAATATATTCAAAATCGAAATTAAAATGTATTTATCTGTTTTTTATTAAAAAAAAAAATCTAAATGATTTCCTTTTCATACACAAAAACATGAAAAAATATATTTTTTTCTTTTGTCACAATGAAATTTTCTATATTAACATATAAAATGATTATTCATTTTAGAAGGTAGCGGTAGATTCGTCCACAGAAGTGAATTTAGTATAGAGGACAGTTACATCATAATGTACGAGGTATTTAGTTCATGCCAGCCAATTTCTTCTTGAGTTCACTGACGGACTGGTGTCCTTTGACATTCTGTTTCGATTCGTTAGACACGTGAATTGACTTCACCTATGGATAAAGGAATCTTACATATCTGAGCCCGTAAATATTCTACTAAACTCCTACTACTGGTGCTAAATTCCTTTATAAAACTTAACAGAAAATCAATAAGTACTTGTCAAATATTCCATAGGCTACTTTAAAAGTGAAACAGTGGTTTGGAGCTAATTCGTCTTTGTTTTGTTGAACCACAGACTAGCATGTGACTTATGAGCCTTTTAATTTTTTTTTAATCTAACAGAAAAACTCTTATATAAATTGGGTAAAAGTCTGACTGACTGAAATATCGTAAATCCTAAGTGGCGTGAGGTTATACTTGCCTGGGGGAGAAACATTCCAGATATTCTATACTATATTCTATTTATGAAAATTTGTGGACGGCTGTAGATGTCACTAATTCTAATTTCCTCTAGTACTTGTCTAGAAGTACGTGCGCGGCCGTTTTTTCAGCCTCCATGCACGTTTTATTGTCGAGGCACAGAATATGATGTGACGTGTGGCTGTATGTATATTGTGTAGTGTACCTCGTTAGGCGGCGGCTGCGGCGGGGGTGCGGCGGCGCGGCGCTGCACAGACGGCGAGAGGCGCTCGGCGGGCGGCACGCCTCCGTTCTCGATGTGCTTGCGTTGTCGCAGGATAGTCCAGTCGAATGTGTAGTCGTATTGGTACGACATCGTGCGGAACAGAATCCGGAACAACTACAATACATCATCCATTATAAAATTACGTGACGTACCACAAGCAGTTAATGCATTTGTCAAAGCTAAATTTTAGTTTAACAGATCGCGTTCCAGGCGCTCGTCAAGGTAGCCTTTATAAATTAGTTTATGGGCTCTGCTCCCAAAGAGAAGTAATAAAAAAACAAGAGTATTTAGCGCTTGACATTCTTAACAATTTACAATTAAATCTGGCTCGAAGGACCATCATAATGGACGTGCCTTTAATGTAGGTGTATAGTGCCGTAAGCTTAAACAACCTTTCCCGTTGAAGTCATTACAATAAATATTTGACATTATGGATGCAATTGCATAAATCAGCTGCTTATACATTGCAGTATAGGCAATTGATTTATGCCAATAAAGAATAAAGGTTCCAATAAAGATCAATTTTTATGTGTTTGTAATAAAACTAACCTGTCTGAGATACATGTAATCTGGAGCCTCGTCGAAGGTGAGACCGCGGCAGTAATTCAAGTACATCGCGAACTCGGCCGGGAAACCCTGCAGCAAAACATTAAAATTATATCTTAAACAAATATCAACACAGATAACCTTTTAGAAATTTCCACAGAATTGGGAAAACGAGTGGGCTGGGGGGCGTAAAACTAATAAATGAGTAAATAAGTACCTTAGTGTAATTACCTCAAACAAATTCATAACAATTCATATACATGCATATTTATCAAGTTTTCACGTCAGCTAATTATACTAAAGCCGTTTGCAGCACGCGATTATAAATAACTACTATAAACGACAGCTGTTTTATGTTTATTTACAAGAGAAAAACAAAGTATGAAAGTAGTGTGCTATTCTCTTCAACTTCTCATTACATTAGCCAACTGTGCGGATGTCACTGTCTCTCTCGTCGAACAAAAGTTGATCGTTAAGGTGCATAGAAGTAGCCCTCAACAGCTTGGTAGTATAGTTACCAATAACCCTGAATACATCACTGGTCTTTATAATCTTCGAAAGATGTTTTTAACAGCGTCGTTAGTCGCGGCATTTGTTTAAGAGGCCTATACGAGAGAAACAGTGACGTCCGCACAGTCACACATTGGTAACTACCAATAAACCTGTATATGTTAAGTTGTGGCGACCCCATTTAGTGGGAAAAAGATGAAGATTATACCTTGCATAAAACTTCGACAGGCGTGGACATTTTCTTCTCACTAATCCGTTCATATTTCTGTTTTTTCGTGATGGCTTTCAGCCCCTGCCACGGCAGTGATCCTCTGAAAATAAACAATTCATTTAAGACTAATTATCTCAGTCTATGAATAAATCAGTTGTGTAGATATATTTAGGCTTAGTACGTTTTAGACATTGTGACAAGTAAAAACTCAAATATATCCTCTGAATATAGATAGTATAGGTTCTGGATAAGCATCATCCAATACTATGCCCTAGGCACTACAGCAGCGTCTTTAATACCTACTATACAGATAAGATAAGATCATTTATTCGCCGGAATACTTAGCATAAAGGTCTTACAAAACATATTAGAACATGTATTCAGTCCGCAAGCAGACGTGCAAATGTTAAAAATAATATCAATTACATAATGTAAATTATCAAAAAAATAAATAATAATGTCAAAAGATAAAAATTCTATTGTATTTTCTTATTACTAAATGATTTGAATTCGTTAAGGTCATAAAAACAGTGTTCAAGAAGCCATATACATAATTTGTTTTTAAAAAGATTACTCTCCAGTGCTTTGAGGTTACTAGGTAAGTAATTGTAGATCGATATACACATGTTATACACATTTCTCTTATATATGTCTTTATGACAAGGAGGTTGATGTAATAGATCAAACAGCGGATTGGCACTAGTTTTAGTCTTTGATTGACATCATTAGCAGATTGCCATTACATAGAATTTGTCAGCATTGAAAAGTATGCATGGTATAACATAACACCCGCTGGACAGAGTTAATTTACACTTATATTATAAAGAGGGACGAATACGAATAGGCTCCGAAACTACTGAACCGATTTTGATGAAATTTTCTATGAAGATACATTGAATCCTTGTAAGTAACATAGATTACATTTTATTCTATTAATCCATCGATCCGGACTTACGCGGGTGTAACCGCGGTGTACTGCTAGTTAGAAATAAATAGGAGAAATTTACATGTGTCTTACCTATTGAAATACATAAGTACATAGCCGAGTGATTCCATGTCGTCTCGCCGGGACTGCTCGATGCCGAGGTGAGCGTTGATTGACGCGTACCGGGCCGTGCCTGATAACAATACATAATTATTATCCTCTCAACTGGCAGAAGCAGGTTGACTCATACATTTTCATTATGGCGCCATCTGTGTGCCAGTTGATGAATTATCTTATATCTTTAAATGAACAATTCTTGTATATGTATATATATATATATATATTTATATAATTGGAATCTCGGAATCGGCTCCAACGATTTTCATGAAATTTGGTATATAGGGGGTTTCGGGGGCGATAAATCGATCTAGCTAGGAATCATTTTTAGAAAATGTCATTTTATTCGTGTATTATCGAAACTTACTTTTTTTTATCTGAAAAAAAAATGACTCTTCCTGACATCTATTGGCGAACTACTAATACTATTTTTTATGAGCAATAAAGTTATTCCAGCAGATGGCGTTGTTAAGTAACACGAAGTTAATGAGTGTTTGCTTTGAGGTTAGACTAAGTAAAAAAAAAAAATACCGAGCCAAGCTCGGTCATCCAGGTACTATTAATACAGCGTCATCTAGTCTCAAGCTAAGCTACTAGGCTTGTGTTACGGTTACCAGCAGGCTGATTCACAAACCGTCGGAAGGCAACCGAAATAAAAAAATATTGCAGCTCGTTCACTCCCGCGACTTTTGACGTGTTGCCATCCTTGTCTTTCAAGTTATATTCGTATCGGTAGCCTTCCGATGGTTTGTGAATCTACCTGCAGATAATTGATAGACGTGTAGTACGTTCTCTTTTGTAAATCAGACCGGGTACTTTCACGACTCCGCTACCTTCTGTCGTAGGCGGGCGTTCATCGCACAAAAAAAGTATATCTGTTATCTTAAATATAAAATATGGATTTTTTAAGAGAAAAGATCTGGTTTTTTAGACTTTGTAATTAATCGCTAATGAAAATATTAGTAGATTGTGATTCACTTAGAGTAAGCGTCGTGACGTCGGCCACAAAACAGTCTATGGAGCAAGAAAAGACCCAAGCACAAAGGATGGCCTTATTATCTAAGGGCGATCGTTTCCAAGCATAAAAAGATTATAGTACATAGAAAATCTAACCTATGTATCTGCTAAAAGAAAATGAATCCAAACCTCTGACACAATAACATACAATCAACTGTGTCGCGACCACATTTTGTACCACACCTCCAAGCAGCGCCATCTATTGACGCAGTTGATGAAATAAGAATGAATACTTTAATTGTACCTGTAAGGTTCTTATCTTCGCGGTAAGAGATGTGACACCTGGTGCGCAGATCACGGAATTTCTTAGCGAGACCAAAGTCGATCATATACAGCTTGTTGCAGTGCCGACCGATGCCCATTAAGAAATTATCCGGTTTGATATCGCGGTGGATGAAACACTTGCAGTGGATGAACTCGACGCGGCCCAGCATTTGATCTGATCAAATAAAACAATCACTTAATAAAAAAACATACTAATCTCACTATTACAACACCAATAATTTAATTTTACGACCCATTCAGCGCATTGGTCACCACTGTCAAACACAGGGTTGCGGGTTCGATTCCCGCCTCAGACGAGTATTTATGCTTAGATATTTGTCTGTGGCCTGGTTGTTTCTTTGTATTATAAGTATATATTTACAAAAGAAAAGTATGTAAGTAGTATATCCGTTGTCTAGCACCCATAACACAAGTCTAGTTACTTAGCTTGGGGCTAGATGTCCTGCAATATATTTTATTGATTATTTATTTAATTAAAAAAATACTAGTCCTATTATGCCTCGATAAACGGCAACACCATCGTAATGTTTTACAACAACTAAAAAAATCTATGACCAGTAAATATCGACGGAGTTTATGGCTGTATAAGCTCACTCAGCAAATTTTGCCTTCCCAAAACTTCTGACAGGGTAAAATAAAATCAAAATGGCATTCTTTAGACCAAAGTCTATGTTACGATTTGATTCCAATGCCGTCAATCGAGTGTATTGGTATTTATTTAAAATATAAAGCAAATTTAGAAAAAGGTCATAGTGTTGTATGCACACAGGACTGTGTCTGCCATCGTAAAGGAACCAGATTATAAAAATCCATAGCTCTTAATGTAAAAAGACAATACTAATCATACAGCCAAGAAAGGGAAAAAGATAGAAATTGTAAACGCTCCCCAAAATTTTATGTTTAACTCCACAACCCCACCTTTAACCACTAAATTCATTGAGCATTCATTGAAGCATTGAGCTTCAAAGACTTCCCTTATAGATATTTCCACTCATGTCAGCGCGCCGTTCTGTGTGCGCGAGTGTGTAATCATGCAGTTTTGATTTGTGTTGCTCGGTACACATACAAATCAAATCTGCATGTTTACAGCCGCATGTGTGAATGCGTCTGAACCGCGCGCCAACATGAGTTGATATCTATACTGGCCGCCAAAACAATCGATCCACCCATGGATGGTTTTGCTGAAAAGGAAACTTGAGCCTATAACTTTCCAGATACAGGTCTCCGGCGATACTCTATTATCAACAAGAAAAAATCAAGGGCCTGCTGGCTGCTGTCTTGTAATAAACAAGTATAAAAAACCAATTCTCCCTTATTCCAAAACGAGGTTTAGGGATAGTCCGAAATGTGGATTGAAACCTTAAATTTAGATACAGATTTACTCGTGAACACTATCCTTAGATAATCTATAGGAATAGTGTTTAGACTATAGTTCACGAGTAAATCTAAGGTTTAAATCCACATCTCGGACTATCCATAAACCTCGTTTTGAAATAAGGGGGATTATGTTTCGATGTCAAATTGACTGGATTTCATAATAAAAGTACTTAAATAACATTTATTAAGGGATGGTTCACATTAGCCCGTGCCGTGTCGGAGCAGGGCCGGGTACGGGGCGGAGTCTTTCAGTGCTGCACGTTTATATTACACCGTAGACGAACGTCGTTGTCCGGACATGGACGGGGCACGGATCCTGCACCATGTAATATAAATTCCTTCATACAAAATGCATGTAACGTTTCTAATCCGTGCCCCGTTCGAACCAAGTACACGGCACGCCCCGGGCAAGGCCCGGGCTAATGTGAACCATCCCTTAAGCTTAATATAAGTGAATACTATTATTTTTGAGTAAAAAAATGATTGTCTGTAAAGTCGGATTACGGACGATAATTTTACGTGATAACGTCATAACTCTTCTGTATCGTTGACATTTTGCATACTTCAATACGTTGCTACGGTCGACGCATGATGTCACCCTTTTTTGTAAATGCCGGTGTACATCGATTGATAAGACGTTATCACTCCAAAAATATTATGTTAACCTTCAATCACTACAGGGTGGGTCGATTATTTTGGCGGCCAGTATAATAATATCTTACATCATCGGTGCATGACGTCGACTATACTCACCTGCCAGCATAAGAACAGTCTTGATGGTAAACTGGCGCGAGCAGAAGTTGAAGAGATCCTCGAGCGATGGACCGAGGAGGTCCATCACTAGGATGTTGTGGTCTTTCTCGTAGCCATACCATCTGGAGACAAAATAAACTTGTTACTAATAATCTACACTAGATACAATAAACTTTTGTTTGTTCGTAACGAATAGGCTCCGAAACTACTGGACCGATTAAGATGAAACTTGGTATGTAGTTAGCTGGAGACCTGGATTAACACAGGCTATTTTTATCCCAATATTCCAATGAGATCGGGAGTTACGCGGGTGAAATATACTATATATATATAAATCTCGCTTCAGGTCAGGTTAGACCATAAAGCGTGTTTTATATAAGTCATCTAAAATATGCTTATGTTGTGTTATCCGCAATATCGTGATAAGAGCGCCAGACACGGAAAGATGCTTTAAGGACCTTTAATGGTAGTTTTCACCAATTTATGACAACTGATGATTATCAAGACACTCACTCCTTATTTCCAAAACGAGGTTTAAGGATAGTCCGAGATGTGGATTTAAACCTTAGATTTAGACACAAATTTACTCGTGAACTATAGTCTAAACACTACCTTTATAATCTATAGGGATAGTGTTTAGACTATAGTTCCCTATTATAATCTATAGGAATAGTAATTAGACTAAAGTTCCCTATATAATCTATAGAGATAGTGTTTAGACTATAGTTCACGAGTAAATCTGTGTCTAAATCTAAGGTCTTAATCCACATCCCGGACAATTCTTAAAAATCGTTTTGGCTTTAGGGTCAATGATTACAGAACCTACACTGAACGTTTTTTGACTTACACTTATTGATTTAAATATATGACTGTATATGCTTGCTCTTGGCCGTTTCTTTCAGATAGACTAAGTACTGATTTGACCCTAAATTAATTGGTATAAGATCAGGAAGAAGCAGTTCCCAGTATTCAGTTTCTGAGGGGGATAGAATAAGCTACTTCATCTCCCGTGGGTCTCAAGATTTGCGGACCTGAACATCATCGAACCGAGAGTCGGGACTTATGCGGGTAAAACCACGGGGCGCAGCTAGTAAAACATACGTATCATAGCCGGTTCACTTATAAAAACGAAATGCCCAATCAATAGGAATTCTGTTACGCGCTACTGCGTCCAATTAAGTTCAGTCCACTTCCATCGTGTTTATTGAAAACATAACGAATAACCTAGCGATATCACACACGGCTTCTTAGATTTTATTTATATCATATTTTTTTCTATTGTTTTTATTGTTATACTTTTTGTTCTCATGCGCTGTACATGTCAGCGTTCTTATGTTTGTTTGTTTCTACTTCTAAATATTTTGTGTCGCGTGTTTGTCCAAAGAAATATTTTTCTATTCTGTTCTATATCAGTTTTTCTTGGTTGCTACCTATCTATATCTGGTAGCAGACGCTGTTGGGAGTCATCATCTATACAAAATGCTTTGTTCTGACTGACTGACGGATTAACGCACAGCCTAAACCGCTGATCGTAGAGACCTGAAACTTGGAGGGTGTGTTCTTTATGTGACGTAGGCATCCGATAAGAAAGGATTTTACGAAATTCTACCCCTAAGGGGGGTAAAAAAGGGGGGCAAAGTTTGTATGGGACAACGTGATTCCTTGGACGACTTCTACGCGGACGAAGTCGCGGGCAAAAGCTAGTTTAGAAGAAATGATCACACAACTTGACACAACCATACACCCCGACGATACGTGAAGATTTAGCCGTAAATTCCACATACTCCGCTGCTAACCCTAGGACAGTAGGAGATTATGCAAAAAATTTTCTCCGCCATAAAAAAGGACTTGCTAGGTTCACCCGTTACTGAGAGAATCGATGGTGACACGCGGACAAGAGAGTGATCTTATAAGGGTTCCTTTTTACCTTTGTAAGGAACCCTAAAAACAGTTCAGTTAGAAGCCTTAGAATGTTCTGACACTACACCACTTAACAAGAATAAAACTACAAATTATAAACAAACGTGCTCTTGTAATTTCCATTGTCAAGGCTCATTAACTAAAAGGTGACAACGAGTAGCTAAGTATCGACTATTAGTTAAACTGTGGCATTAGTGTCGTGAATCACCTATTTAGATATTTGATGGGCAGGTCGTTAGCCCCTTTGATGATAAGAAGAACAAATTGATATGGAGTTTTTGAATTTGAGGGGGAAGAGAGTCAGCGTCTAAACCTTAGTCATCAGTTCGATATAAAAGATCGAGATGAAAAAAGCTTATGCCACTCCCAAGGATTCAAAGTAAATAAATAATAAATATTGCAGGACATTTCACACATAGCCATCTAGCCCCAAGCTAAGTAATTAGACTTGTGTTACGGGTGCTCGACAACGGATATACTACTTATATACTTTTCTTTTGTAAATATATACTTATAATACATAGAAACAACCAGACCACAGACAAATATCTAAGCATAAATACTTGTCTGAGGCGGGACTCGAACCCACAACCCTGTGTTTGACTGAGTCCGGCATGGTGACCATTGTGCCAATGGGTCGATATGGAGTTTTTGAATTTGAGGGGGGAGAGAGCGTCTAAACCTTCGTCACCAGTTCTATATGATTATTTCACAGTCCCTTGGGAATATCGAGATAAAAAAGCCTAAACTACTCCCAAGGCTTCAAAGTCTCCTCGTATTAAATTCCTTTTAAAGTTTTTCTTAACTATGTGCAATAGGATGCCCTGTAATATTTGTTTATCTGTCTGACTGACTGATGTATTACACAGCTCAAAACAATGGACAAATCATAGGCATCTGTTAAGGATCTTAAACATTCTACTGCAACGCAGACGTGGTCGCGGATAAAAGCTTCCTAAGAGTTGCTGCATAAAAGTTATCCATTAAGCCATTTATAAAATTAGTACTACAATGTGTTTCAGCGAAGGGGTTTTAATACGAAGGGGGGTTGTTCTAGACCTCTAGGCATAAAACTTTTGTTCTACGACTTTTGGAAATTCAAACTTTTATTTCGATATTTCTGAGGGGTTTTTTACTTGAAAATCAGTTGTTTCATACAAAAACTTCTAACGAAATGTTCGAATTTCCAAAAGTCGTAGAAAAAAAGTTGTTCGCCTAGACGTCTAGAAGTTCCTACTTTTTGTCACATTTCGAAACATCCGAACTCCTAATCAAGGTATAAATTATAAGAAGTAAACAGATTGCGAAATGTACGAAGCACCGAAATAAAACAGGTTCAGAAGTTTTACAGAACTCGTGACCGAGAATAAAGTAGGTAGGTATGTAAAAAAAACGTGATGGAAATTAAGAAAACAAGTCGTGGAAAACTTTGTAATTCGGAATTGGTCAATCGTTTCCAAGAATTGATAAGCAATGGACGTTTATAACTTACTAGCTGTTGCCCGCGACTTCGTACGCGTGGTAGTTTTGATTAAAATACTAAAACCTTCCTCGAGAATCACTCATCATTGGTAAAATCAGCATGAATATCAGTGAAGTAGTTTTAAAGATCTAAGCATACATACAGACAGCGGGAAGCGACTTGTGCAGTAAGGCGTACTATGATACTTCGTGTTACCTTAATAATAACAACCCATGGACGTGACTTTAGTTGCTCCATTTCAAATAATACTTTCAAATATGTGTAATATTGACCTTTGTGAGCGTGATCACAGGAAAAAAACCCCATGAGTTTTGCCTTCTTCTCACTGGTGGGCGCGTTCCGAAGGCACACATCCTAACTTAGTTTTAAAGACGTATCTATGTGATCTTTGTACAAACGTATTAAGCATCCAAAGGAATAAAAAAATGCCTTTGACTTTGTTTTATACTATGTAATGAAATCGATACAGAAATTAGAGTTTTATCATGCGGTAAGTAGGGATTCTTAATTATTGAATTCTAACTATTAATTACATATTATTATAAATCAGAATGTTTTAAATTTATTTGTTCGATTGTATGTTTGTTTGTTGGTAAAAAGACTGGACCGATTTATATGAAAATGGGAGAGTGATACTTTTATTTCTGAAATTCCCGCGGGTGAAACCGCAGAGCGCAGCTTGTATTGTGTAAATCGAAAATATATTAAACTTGGTGGATTTTGTTGTAAAGTAATACCACGACCTTCCCGACGTCCTTCCTAACTACTGATTCAACAATTTACGCAAAAATATAAATGCTTTATACCTTTTTAGTTTCACAGATTTCGTGGACGAGTTGTTTTCTCTTTTAAATAATTGTTTTCTGGCGATCCCGATGGGAATATCGTGATAAAAAGTAGCCTAAGCTCCTAATGACGTTTTGACGACCCAGTTGGCACAATGGTCACCATGCCGGACTGCCAAACACAGGGTTGCGGGTTCGATTCCCGCCTCAGACAAGTATTTATGTTTAGATATTTGTCTGTGGTCTGGTTGTTTCTATGTATTATAAGTAAATATTTATAAAAGAAAAGTATATAAGTAGTATATCCGTTGTCTGGCACCCATAACACAAGTCTAGTTACTTAGCTTGGGGCTAGATGGCGATGTGTGGAATGTCCTGCAATATTTATATTTTAATTATTTAATGAATCAATGGCATCAACATACCAAAATTCATCAAAATATCGGTCCAGTAGCTTCGGAGTCTATGCGGAGTATATTCAATGCAAAGAAACAAACAATCAAATATTTCCTCTTTATAATATTAGTATAGATATGAAAATTTGTGAGTATGTACTGAACCGATTGTGATGAATATGTTATGTAGATAGCTGATAGCACTTAGAAAGATAACTTTTGGCCCGATATTCACACGAAATGGAGACTTCGCAAGTAAATTGCAGGTATGCAGCTAGTAATAAATAAATGCAAGGAATTGAAAGTAAGTACACGACAAACATAGTATCAAAACATGTTTAACTACCCCCCCCCCCCCCCCCCCAATTTGTTTTGTCACCTATCTAAGAACACTTGGACTAATGAGACGCATCTAACGATAACTTAAGGTGAATGGGTACCGGCGCTCTCTCCATACAAACGTAGTCGACTGTTTCCTCCTTGGATAATGACACTAGCACAAATATTTTAGTGAAATAAAACCTATAACTGCCATGACTATGCCCCTATGTTTTGGTTTTTCCCATTTTTTAATAATCATAGAAATTAGGGTTTAAAAAAACAAAAAAAAGAAGAAAACATAGGTCATGGTAGTTACTGCAAAAAAATTTTTGCTCTAGTGTCATCATCCAGGGAGAAAACAGTCGACTACGTTTGTATGGAGAGAGCCCCCGGTACCCTTACCTCTTAATTAAAGATATCCATCAAATGGTTTGGAAAATATGAGGGAATAAATTAGTAATTTATAGTAATATTAGTAATAATTTAAAATTACCCTTTCGAACATTATCCAGTCGGGTAAAAAAGAAAACATAAAATAAGCAAAAACAAAGATGTAAACAAAAGAACATTCAAAAGGAGCAGTATGCTAACCTAAATGAACAAATTAGGCATTGTTTTAACATTAGCACACTTTCTTATGCATATTAATTACGATTTCAAATTATAAATACGAAAGTGTGACCTGTACACGGTCAAACGGCAACACCGAAACACAAGAATAACCTAAAAAGCTAAGAATTATTGTAGTACGAGTATATTTTTCTCGAATTAAGAACTCGTAAATAAGAGATGTTTCCGCATTAAATAAATATATAAATATTGCAAGACATTCCACACATCGCCATCTAGCCCCAAGCCAAGTAACTAGACTTGTGTTAAGGGTGCTAGACAACGGATATACTACTTATATACTTTACTCACATCGTCAGCTAGCCCCAAGCTAAGTAACTAGACTTGTGTTAAGGGTGCTAGACACGGATATACTACTTATATACTTTACTTTTCTTCATATAACATAAAATTAAAAGTACGGACTACTGATTTATCAACGCACATAGCTCAAACCAGCAAAAATCTCGTCAGTAAAATTGTTTGCATTGCAAATCATTCTAATTGAACACAGGGTTGCGGGTTCGATTCCCGTCTCGAAATGCAATTTGTAATCGAAATGCAATTTTAAATAAATAAATATTGCAGGACATTCCACACATTATCGCCATCTAGCTCCAAGCTAAGTAACTAGACTTGTGTTATGGGTGTTAGACAACGGATATACTGCTTATACTTATACTTTTGTAAATATATACTTATAGTACATAGAGACAACCAGACCACAGACAAATATCTAAGCATAAATACATGTCTTGAGACGGGAATGGAACCCGCATTACCCACCCCCACCCGTGGGTGTGGGTAATGATATTACAATATAATTTGAACAATATAATTTACGATGTTCTTCTGATAGCCGTTATGACGTAGGCTAAGAAAGGATTTTGGAAAATTCAACTCCTGAACGCGGACGAAATCGCGGGTAACATCTAGTTATTTTATAAATCAAATCAAATCAATCATTTATTCACATTAAATAGAATAAGATGTTAACATTATAATAAAGTACTTGGCTATTTAACCCCATTTGAGGTATGTAAATTGGTCTAAATTAGTAGTGAAATGTCAAATAATAAAATTAAAAATTATTACATAAAATGTCATTAACACTATTGGTAAATACTCTTTAAGGCTATAAAAGGACTTTTCCGTCAAAAAATTATGTAATTCTCTCTTAAACATAGAGAAGTCTTCAATTTGAGCTACACGATAAGTACGAATATTGTTGTTGAATACGTGACGAAATACACGTCAATAGCTAGTAGCTAGCCACTTCTATTAATATTTGATAAGGAATAACCGAGCTAACTGCGTAGTCGTGTAGTTGGGGGCTAATGTTTTGTCAGGTTTGTTCTAAGGCCTTTTACTATAACTAAAGATAGCAACCGAAACCAATAGACATAAGGCACGGCCATGCCCAATTCCTGTCAGCTTACCTTTTCGGATTTAGGCATAGGTACCATACCTTTCTAGACCTATTTTAACACAAGTCAAATTTTTTTTTTTTTAAATCGATAATAATATACTTTATCGGCTTATCGTTTAAGAAATATCAGTCCGTATTTCCGCGTTTCCTTCCTGACTAATCTTTTTTTTTCTTTAATACGTAGGTTTGAGGTATGAGGGGCATGTGTAGAGACATGCCCCTCATTTCTTAACTGGTTATCGAACAAGAAAAAATTCCATGTTCGTATCTGGTTATCAAAGATCAGTTACGAATGTGGAGTAAGGGGGTTTTGCTAACAATGTTTGAAAATACATAAAAAAACCTAAAAAAATTAAAAATTAAATTACGGCACAACGACGACGGGTCAGAAAAGTTTTGGTTTCACTTCCTATCTTCACTCGCATCCCTTGAAGCCCCCGTTTGTTTGGTTACTTTGGAGTCAACTTTTAATAAATCGTGCAACATCTTAGATCGCGTTACCACTCACCATCGTGTGAGATAGTGGTCAAAGGAGATCTGCTTATTATTTAAAAAAAAATGTGTATAGCAGACCTTGGTTTTACGAAAAAATAATAATTGCTTACACAGGAAGCGAACAGGGGAAAATGCTTGAAAAATAATAATTGCTTACATAGGAAGCGAATAGGGGAAAATGCTTGTATCGAGTAAGCGTTGCTAGGATACAAGTATGTATTAGTCATTGCAAAGTATTAATTCAAAGAATCAAACGACAAACAATCAGAAAATGATTGCACACTATAAACACAATGTTCTGTCTAAATAAACAGAAACCTTGTAACATTTACTCGTGAATTAAGGTCGATACGTTATTTAAATTGAGTTTGTCTGAGCTGAAGTTCCTCATAGCATTAGGCGTTTATTATACTGACAATTTTGGCACACTTTTTTTTTACAAAATTACTTCAGATGTTCAAATAACTAAATTTTCGCGGACTTTTTACTCCATGTCAATAACGCGAGCTTTGGCACACTTTTTTACTACAATAAGATTACGGTTACCATTGCTGCCGCGGTATATTGGAAAAAGATTTTCCAAAATTTGAAACAGATTTTCTAAAATTTGAAACAGATTTTCTAAAATTTGAAACAGATTTTCTAAAATTTGAAACAGATTTTCTAAAATTGAAATAAAGGTGGTTTAATCTATACTAATAGTATAAAGCTGAAGAGTTTGTTTGTTTGAACGCGCTAATCTCAGGAACTATTAGTTCGAATTGAAAAATTCTTTTTGTGTTGGATAGTCCATTTTTCGATGAAGGCTATCGGCTACTTTTATCCCGATATTCCCACGGGATCGGGAGTTACGGGGCGCTGCCCCGTAACTCCCGATTCCTATTACTACATTCCTATTAGCCCTATATTTGAGGGAAGTATGGGGATTCTTCTCCCAAAAATAGGGTTTCCGATCAAAAAATCCCTAAAACGTCAAACAATTCTTTAAAATCGTAAAACCTGTTTACCAAGTTTCGTTTAGATCGGACTAACTAACATGCATACAAACAAACATACTGACCGAGGAAAGCAAATTTGCCAGACTGGAAGCAGCGATGCTACCCTTGCTTCGCTCGCTCGGTCAATAATGCAATACAAACTACTAAATATACGTAAGTATGACACATAAATAGCGATCTTGACAGAGCTAACATAAAAACCCCAATACATAAGAAAGCTGATTTTTAATAACTTAAATGTAAATAAATATTTGAAATTAGCATTTATAGATAAACTAGACATCGATACGTGTTTCATTTATCGAATCAATTTTAACGAAGAACTAATAGGTATACCAGTGTAACCTAGTGGTAGTTAACTCGACATTCATTCTGATGGTCGTGAGTTCGAATACCAGCCGTGAATCAATGGATTTTCTTACGAAAAATTAATGTGCACTAATTGACATTGCTCTTACGGTGAAGGAAAACATTTCGATGAAAGCTTATAAGCTCCAGACGTATTGACGAATTCTTTCCTTTGGACACGGTCGACTAAGCTGAGAGGGTAGTATATGTGCTGGACATAATCTTTAAAAGGACCCAACTATAGAGGTCTAGTTGTGGAACTAATTCACCTTTGAAACAAAAAAAAACTAAATCAAAATCGGTTCATCCGTTCGGGAGCTACGATGCCACAGACAGACACACAGAGAGAGAGACACGTCAAACTTATAACACCCCGTCGTTTTTGCGTCGGGGGTGAAAAAAGGGCGTACAGAAGTGGGTACCTATCTTCTATATATACATAATACATATAAAATTCTTTGTCCTGAATGACTGCCTGACTGACTAAGGGATCAACGCACAGCCTAAACCGCTGATCGTAAAGACCTGAAACTTGGAGGGTGTGTTCTATGCATGAACTAGGTTCTATGAATGACGTAGGCATCCGACATAAGAATAAGGATTTACTGTCGTATATTTCTGTGCGTTAACTAAGTAGGTAGGTACCTATGTGCCTATAATATCTTGATTTCGCAACTGCTTTGAAAGTGCAATAATTCAAGGACTTTCGGCTTGACTTAGTAACAAACGCCTACAAAGAATATTTTATATAATATGATGTGAATAAAACTATATTGTAATAAACTGTTTTGACCTCGTGGTAGACTTTGAATCCGGTCTTGATGAGTTCTAATACTATTGTCCTTGCCGCATGTCTTAAAAGTTATTTTTGGACTAGCTTTTGCCTGCGACTTCGTCCGCGTAAAAGGACCAAGGAATCACGTTGTTCCATACAAACTTAGCCCCCCCTTTTACGCCCTGAGGAGTAGAATTTCGGAAAATCCTTTCTTATCAGATGCGTACGTCATACAAAAACACACCTCTTAAGTTTCAGATCTCTACGATCAGGGGTTTGGGCTGTACGTTGATCCGTCAGTCAGTCGTTCAGGACAAAGCATTTTATATGTATAGACAACATGGGCTAAATGCTTCGGAAATCTGAACTCTAAAACGTTCCCATAAGTGCCTCTTTTTTTGGAGTTCAGAGGGTCATATTTCCTTTAGTAATTTGTTGTTAGAAAAATATAAACAGAGGGGCTTGTGTACTGTAAACTAAGGTTTTATGAAAAATTTTGGTATAGCAGCCTTATTCAGGTAGATAAAATAGAGGATATTTCTATGTAGAAAGCTATACCTATGACCCTGTTAAGAAACAACACGCTGTGGTTTTATGAATAGAGAAGCAACGTGATGAAAATTCATTTGTAAACAGACATTTTCAAAGAATCTAGTGTATTTATGTGACAAAGTTTCTCTATAACTGGCTCTACCGATTTTAATAATTTTTCGAAACAAACGTGACTAAAATTCCATATTTTATATGATAAAATTATTAACCCAATCACTAGCTAAGCAGTACTTGTGAGTGCGGCAATTAAGTCCCACATTAACAATCGACACTCAAAAGTTCACGCCACCGTAATCTATGCTGTGCAGTACTATTCGAACATTATAACAACGTAACCTATGGATCGAACCCACGTCGGTTGATGTAGCTGGTGCGGCTTATACCACTCACACAACTACAGACATAATTGAAAATAATAATCAGTACTTTTAATTAAAGTATTTATGTTTGTGTGTAACATCTATTAGAAGAAAGTCATAAGTCCTTTATTCGTTTTTAGTATTATTGTAGCAAACTGATAATGTACTTATGACGCATACTGTACGCAAGTCAGATATTAATAGTTAATACCTAACTTAGTATATCGTCCATATAGACTTGTGTTGTGGTTGGAAATATTGATTTCTCCAGCAGTAGGTACATAATGTAGGTATACGTAGGTATTTATAGGTACAATCAAGGTCTATCGTTAATATTAGAGATGAATATCACTATCAATCAGTCTAGTAAGGTAATTCGGGTATTTCCTGGTGCTTTATTGTATGTACTTATTCACCGTCCATAATCTTGCCCGTCCTAACCTACGGTGCCCAGACCTGGTCTTTGACAAAAAAGTCCAGACTCAAGGTTTGCCCAAAGAGCTAAAGAGTTCTCGTTGCGGAAAAACCAGCCCGTAATCAAGTACAAGTAGATATAGATTTGACGACCCAGTTGGCATAATGGTCACCATGCCGGACTGCCAAACACAGGGTTGCGGGTTCGATTCCCGCCTAAGACAAGTATTTATGCTTAGATATTTGTTTGTGATCTAGTTGTTACTATGTATTATAAGTATATATTTACAAAAGAAAAGTATATTAGTTGTCTAGCACCCATAACACAAGTCTAGTTATATTCTCCTCCTGCAAGTCCTGCAATATTTATATGTTTTATAGATTAAATTACCTTATGTGTGGTATTCCAACGCCCCCTTGGAGCATTTTATACACTCTGCTCTCATAGAGAAGCTGTGGGTGTCGCGCTTTTATGGATTCAACTTTAACGGCTACCTCCTGTAACAAACAATTAAGTAATTTAGTTAGTTTTAACTACTGATTCACAATGATTTCCATACAAAGTCAAGCGTGAAGAGATATAGATTTTTGTTAATATTTAAGGTCAGGTGCTAATAAAGCTACCAAAATCGACCTTTGTTTTAAGCAACTCTAAGTAATCAAATACTATTTTTTTGTTATTTGGATATAAATGGGTATTGTAGTTTAATAACCATATTTTTGTTTGTTGTGGTTGAAAACATGATATGTACAACTTCGTTCGATAAAAAAAATGTTAGAAAACAGAGAATTATTAGATCGTTTATCGGGTTTTATTCAAAAATAGTTAAAGTTTGTTTCTAAAAATGAATCAAATGATAGGCTTTGACCTCTAGGAACTATATTTGTGGATAATAATGCTAAAATGTTTTGCATATCGATCAAATATAACAGTTAGCACTCAGCACGCTACATTTTTGAGAGCGGGGGCTAAGGTAATGTGAATACCTACACACGGTACTGGAAGAGCGCCTTAAAGAGGATCAATATTATAAAGAGTGGTACCCAGGAGATGGTAAACGAAGTCAAAGGCGTCAAATGAAACGGTAGGAAGATGATATAAAAAAGGTGGCTGGACCAGAATGGATCCGTGTAGCGAAAGATAGAGTAATGTGGAAGTCTTTGGATGAGGCCTATGTCGCAAAATAAACTGTTTCTATAAATTAGGATTTAAATATAATCATCTGCAGAATTACAATCACAAATAAAGTTTACAAAAAGATGTTTCAAACATAATGTATGAAATACAAATTAAATTAAAGTAAGAACTGCTAGAACAAAGTAGTAGAATATGTATATTCTATGCCATAATGGCGCTAACAATGTACCTATTCACTAAGTCCGTCAGACTAACTGGATTTCATAATTTAAGTACTTAAATATAAGGAACATAGATTTAAGCTCAATATAAGTGAACTCTGTTCTTTTTAGGTAAATAAAGATTTCCCTAACCTCAGTAACGTTTAGTAAGTTAAAACAGTAATAAAGGCTAATTTTATTTATTTTAATTTTCTAAAGATGAAACATTTGATTGTTTGTTTGTATTGAAACTGCTGGACCGATTTTGATGAAACTTGGTATGAGGTTACATTTGATTCATTAGGCTACTTTTTATCACGATATTAAAACGGGATCGGGAGTTACGTGGGTGAAACCGTGGAGCGCTGTTAGCGCTTAATATTAGTTAATATAGAGAAAAACCCAGACCAAAAATATATTTGTCTGTATTTAATTGTACAAACAATATTATAATTCATCATTCACTACCTAATTCACCTAATAATTCCAAGTTTACGTTTTATCACTATGAAAAACAACAGTGAAACTAATTCGGTACCAACAAAGAAAGCTGGACTCTACAGACGCGACAGGCTATTGACCTCTGCAACTACGCGAGTGGAAACGCGGGACGCAACTAGACAATTTATATTTGAACACGACCTTTACAATGCCGGAAATGCAGCATCAAAGTATAGAACAGTAATAAACTACTAATATTATAAATGTGAATGTGTTAGTATTTTTGTTACTCCTTCACCTAAAAATCACTGGACCGATTGCGATGAAACTCGGTACATAGATAGCTGGAAACCTGGATTATCCTACTAATATTATGAATATCAAAGTTTGTGGGTTAGTATTTGTATGTTTGTTACTCCTTCACGCAAAAAGTACTGGACCGATTGCGATGAAACTCCTGGATTAACACTAAAGCTACTTTTATCCCGATATTCCCATGGGATCGGTACTTACGCGGGTGTAATCTATACTTATAGTAGAAGAAAAGAGGGCAAAAAGTCTGTACTTGTATTTAAAAAATAAAAAAAGGCTTGGGGACTTCGTTAAAATCACTAGGTACATAAAAACAAAGTCGCTTTTGATGCGGATTTTTTGAATAGATAGATAGAGTGATTCAAGAGGAAGGTGGTAGTTTTATTATATACTAAATATAAAACAAAACTACCATGCGTACGAAGTCGCGGGCAATAGCTAGTATTAGTATAAATGTACATAAGTGTAGATTAGAGTGATTAACTTAGTACTAAAATAATAACCATTTTAAAAGCTTTTATTTAACCTGCATTGTATTTAGAACTCTTAGGAGGAAAGGTACCCACTCTTAGGAGGAAAGGTACCCCACCCATCCGGCTCTCTCTCCATACAAACATAGTCGACGGTTTCCTCCCTGGATAATGACACTATAGCAAATATTTTTGTTGCATAATACTTATAACTGCCATGACCATGCCCCAATGTATTATTTTTTAAATGTTTTTTTCTCTTACTTTTTATAATAATTAGAAAATGAAAAAACTAAGACGAGGGCATAGTCATGGCAGTTACAGGTTTTGTGCAACAAAAATATTTGCGCTAGCGTCATTATCCAAGGAGGAAACAGTTGATTACGTTTGTATGGAGAGAGCGCCGGTACCCTTTAATTAAACAATTTATCGTGAACGAAATTAAAATACAAGAATTCAATATGTCTTTTTTATTTCTTCTAAAACTCAATTTTATTATTTGTAAATATAGGTATCCATGATTGCCCGATTGTAAATGTAGGTATCCATCTATAGGTACCTACCTAAGTATATAGAAACAGGTTTGGATTAACAAGTCAGGACTTGCCTGGGCATGAGCTATAACAACATAACGGAAAGGTTGTGCCATCAACAGAACATCTAAGTTGGTGTTTATTTCGGTTGTTCTCAACGGCAGTTAATTTAAATTAGGTACATGTTTGACTTTATTTAAAGGAAACCGTTTTGTGTCCATTTTTATTTGTGCTGCGCCCGCGGTTTCAAAATAAAAAGTAGCAAAGCCTTCCTCGATAAATGGACTATCGAACACAAAATAGATTTTCAATTTGAACCAGTAGTTCCTAAAATTAGCGCATCCAAACAAACAAAGTCTGCAGCTTTATAATATTAGTATAGATTTAACTACCTATAGCATCAGAAAAAAGAGTAGGGTAAAGATGAAAGATTTTTTGTGCATAAAGAATTACTGATCTGATTTTGATGAAACTTAGTATTAAGATACATTTGATTAATTGGGAGTAATAGGCTATTTTTATCCCAATTTTCCTGCAGGACTTATGCGGAAGAAACCAAGGGGCTAGTTAAGTTTAAAGTACTTCAATTTAAGGACTTCAGTCGTGCTTAAGTTGAAAGGATGCTAATAATATAATTATAATAACTCTATGGTGTGCCTCCACTTTTGGAGACTTGACCTATAGTTACAGACAGCTGACATTACAAAATTTAAATTGTATGTAGGAGTAATATATACCTAAAGATTCTGATCCTAACTGAATTTTTAAATATGACTGAATAAGCTGAATCAGTTCTTTTCCATCCAAAGGTCGCCTGGAAGAAATCACTTTCAGCGATAAGGCCGCCCATTTATGCAACTTATACTGTCTAGCTATTACTTTACTTTGTGTTCTGTTTCTTCCTGTGTTGTACAAATAAAGTTATCTATCTTCTATGACTTGTTTGTTCCTTCTTCACAGTCAAACAAGTAGATTTGGATAAAATCGGCATGGTGGTGTTTTAGGGGATGGAGAAGGACATAGATCCTCTTGAAATTCTAGCGGGATCGGGACTAAGGCGGGTAAAACCGCGGACCGCAGCTAGTAAGTTTATGATATCTACCTATAAAAATACAACCTCTTTCTACCTCTAGAAATACAAATACAAGCCTGACTGAAGAACCATAGTCCGAGATAGAATCAAGGGACACCAGTAATAAAGAAATACTAATTTATGTTAGTATAAATTTAGAAAGTTATTTGATAAATTACATGTTAGCTAATCATCTACTTTAAATAAATGAATAATTAGGTAAATCACTATCAGTTTATTTACCAATACAAACACAAATGATTAGAACAATTTTAGTATTGTATGCCTCATTATGACCCTGTTTTTAGTTGCTTGACAACACAGCTGTTCATAATAATATGTAGGTAGGTAGATATTGTATTATTTCACAATACCTACTCATGAGAGCAAATATCCCAAGCATTGTTGCATTATTGTGAAACAATGGCAGGCTCAGATCTCGAGGATCTCGGTGAGAACCTTTATACACCCAAAAAGATAGGATTTCTAACAAAAACTGGCACAATAATGTGCAGTACGAAACTCGAGAAACCATTTCAGTGTTCCACATAGTATTTGTGCAGCCATGAAGCATTTTGGAGAGCAAATCGTAAATGTATCAGAGAAAGAGGTGTTCAATTGTGATGTTCGTAAAGGAGAAAACGCCCAGACCGCCATCTTCGCCATCAAAAATCCCGAAATACCCGACTGTATCTTGGTATAGGCACTGCCTTGGGATCATTCCTTCGACGAAAAATCGATAAAATCACAGCATTTTTACCTCGCCACCATACATATGAATAGCCAAATATATGTCCCCGAAGCTGCCACCGCCGATTCTTCTTACGACATTGAATTTTTCGGCGATAACTATGTTTTTTCTGGCTATCAACATGCTTCCGAAGGTAGCCATTTTCTTTTTTGTCTATCCGTCGTTGTCACAAAAAGTTAGTGTTCCATATCACAAGCACAGTTTTACCACAACACTTTCGCAATTTAGCGTCTTTGATGGGTATAAAACACTACAAATCGCAGAAACACTAGAAAAAGCTTATGAAAATCATTTTATTTCGAGTCTCTAAAAATGTCGTCAACCTCTTTCGTGTGACGTCACAATGGCAGTGCGACTCGGTGTTGCCAGTTTACCGAAAGCGGTAAAACTACCATCACATAAAAAGAAATCTACCTATTGGCCAGGCATCAATATTGATGCAATATTGATACACTTGCAAGAATATATATTCAAGCAGAAATATTATTTGATAGGTTTGGACAAAGTATTTAAAAAAAATAATAGGGAAATACTAGAAAAGCAATTTCTTAAAATTGGATTTTCCTGAGAACTTGATGATTTGATGATCCAGAAACAAGCCTTTGTCTAAAAGGTTTCTTGTAATATACACGATTCCTCTTTGTCTGAGTAGTCCGTTTATCATGGTGTACAATAATCAAATTATTTTCTCAATGGAAAAACCAATCTTCAATTATTAATTTGAATGGGTAACATAATATTAGTCTTAATTATGAGTAATTAAATAATTTGAATACTCATAATAATTGGAAAGGGATTCAAAAAAGTTAAAAGTTTTACTGGTAACCTACCAGTAAAACTTTTTCATACATTTAGACAACAGATGTATGTCATGACTTTATTCTATTTGTTGACCAATGAAACGAAAATAATTTTGTGATAGTAATATGCAAAAATCTAAGGTAGGTATTTTTAAGTGAAACAAACGACAGGATGTTTGACCTAATGTTGGGCAATATTCTCTATATAATAGGTATGTTTTTATGGCTTTGTCAGTTTTTTAAGGGTTTAGGGTGTTTATGATGAATAATATATATTAAACTTGGAAGTAAATGGTCATAGAGTGAAAGGATGCTCAGAGAGCTGGAAAGATTGCATTAGGAATATGGGGAAAGAGTAGTGATCATGGACTTAACCGATAATAGAGGAGTATTATAACCAAAAAATAGAAGATGTTTGTAATGAGAAGCTCTGAAAATACTAAGAACACCGATTATGGTCGCCCATTTGTGCAACTTATACTTTCTAGCTATGATTTCACTTTGTCTATATCATGTTTATGTTCCTTCCTGTGTTGTACAAAGAAGTGATCTTTCTATGAAACGTAAGGAGTGTGTAAAGGCTACTTTTTATGCCCATATTTCTACAAGATCAGGAACATGGGGTGCTTGGGAAATAAATGTAAAAAAAACATATTTGACCGGGATCACAACGCATTATGTCCATTAGTAAAGAGTTAACCATATCAATATTCCATAGTATTCAAAAAAGTACAATCTAATCAGACCAAATTTTGACTTTAGATTAGATTATTCATGTATAGTTCTGCATTATTGTCACAGATATTATGTAGGTAGATGCTACTAAGTGTTTTGGGTGCAATTATTTTGTGTCATAAATTAGCCTGTTGGGACAACCCTATTTGTAAATAATTATCTAATGAAGTAGGCAAGGCAACATTTCAATGTTGAAACTGCATTATAGGTGCTGTAACATGCCTGGTGGCCAACTAACCTACATAGGTACTGATATCGCGGCAAACCAAACAGGTACATCCAATAAAGGCAGTCACATAAAATGGTGGACTGATGATAATATTCACACAAAATCAACAACAAAAAACATCGTAAACAAGTCGTTCATTGAATAAATCTTTAAAATAACATATTCCAGTATTGATTAGTCATACGATCTCGCTCGACCCTGAAGATTATGATATCTAAACTCGAGGAATATGCTTACTGTTCCGCAACACCATACGTCACACAAATTAGCATTTCACCTAAAACCACGAGGAATAAAACGTTGCATCAACCACGCGTGGGCCTCCGTAAGGCCTTCACAATAAAAATAAACCAATTGTAAAACATTATTACCTCGCCAGAAGCGACGTTGATCGCCAAATAAATGTCACCAAAGGATCCACCACCGATTTTCTTCTGCACCTTGTATTTCCCAGTGATCAATATTTCCCTCCGTAAATTAAAGGTCGACATGTTTACGGTTTAAAATACGATACTTCTTTATGAAATCAAGTAATAGAAAGCACAAATTACGCACTATTATAATCGAGATTGTTAAAAATCCACGGGCTACATTTTACGAAACTGTGACTGAATGAATGATGTGATGGAGGACAAAGTTTCGTTCAAAAAGTAGAATCGAATGCAAGCACGCCCAATTCAAAAGCAAAAATAAATTTCAATTTTTACTTTTTTGTAATTTAAACAAAAAGCTATATTGATTATTCATATGAAATTATTAAAAATGCACACAGAAATGTCGTAAAAATAATTGTAATTTAATTAAAAAATCTTAAATACTTTTTCTTGTAAAAAAGAAGGTCGCAATCTTGTCGCAATTGATTTTTGAACGAAACATAAGACAATGTTGCCAGTTTATAAAACTACTACTTTGGTAGAATTTAATCCTACCCAAGGCGCTAAACTTATTTTGATACAGTAAAAATATGACAAAAAATGGATAAGACCATTCACCATCACCATCAGTATTTTTACCCTAAATTGTCAGGCATGGACACCTTTCTTGAGTTTCTTGATGACAGAGGAATTCAGAGTTCAAAATCTTTATTCAACTACCGAATTGAACTAAGTACTAATAGGGGATAATGAATAAATTTATTGGTTTGTTTGTATAGTATTGTAAAGATACCTACAAAAAATACTATATTTTCTCAGTGTTAAATTTTTAGGCACCTATGTAAGTAGATAAATACCTAATAATTAAAATTAAAATCTGTCAGTCGAATCACAGTAATTTAGTTCAGATTAATAATTAATATTTTAAAGTTTTATTCAGCCCTTTCTGAAACATAACTTCACAGTTATCAGGCACACACTGTTTTTTTTTAATTTTCATTATCACTTCTAACTTACATTTTTATTTGGCAACCAGCAGCGCTCTGTGTTTTCACCCATGAAACTCCCAATCCTGTGGGAATATCAGGATAAAAAGTAGCCTATGACTCGATGAATTAATGTGTCCTCATACCAAGTTTTATCAATATCGGTCCAGTAGTTGCAGACCTTATTCAATGCAAACTAACAAACTATTAAATCTTTCCTTTCAAAATAAACTACTGAACCAATTGATATGAAATTCGTTAGGAAGATAGTTGGATTACTGGAATAACTCATGGGTAACTCTATATACTGATATTCCCACGGTATCGGGACTTCTGCTGGTGAAACCGCGGAGCACAGTTTATGTTAAACATTACAGATGTTTAGTAGCAAACAGCTGTTGAGTAAAATACCATTTATTATTTTGAACCAATAGTTTCTCAACTTTAATAGTGATAAAAAACATAAAAGTTGTCTGAAAAAGCGTGATCTTTTCCTCTATTAATTGTCATGTTAGTAACATTGAGAATGATTGGAACTAATCACAAGTAGGTTAACATTGAAGTGGCCTTTAAATTTCGCAATAACAAAAATGATCAATTACTCCGTGTCCTCTCAAGATTGCCACTTGAAACTTTCCCAGACTAATAATGTTAGGTAGAAGACATTGTTTACATACAAAAAAATCTACTTACATCTCCGTTCCCGATGTTTATCCCCAAAAAAATGTCCCCGAATGAACCACCACCAATTCTTCTTAATATTCGGTATTTATTTGCTATTGTGAGATCTTGGGAGTATCTCAGAAGCTGGGCGAACGACATTTTTGTCGTTCTAAACACTCAGGTCCACTTTTGAGACGAATTTTGATAAATTATTTACAAAAATACTTAAAATAAACACATCAGCAAGCTCACCAGAAAACTTAACCACAGACTAAAATATAGACACAAACAACATGAACTTGACAAACAGCTGCGGCGAGTGTTGCCACTTTTTGAGATCTATTATCTGACACAATCCACGTTAGTCCATAATACATCCATAAGTCCTTTCTTTTGCCTGCCCTTGTCCCAATTTATTTGGGGTCAGGGTCAGCGTTATCCTTAATAATTTCCTAACAATTACTTTTGGATTTATAATAATAGTTGGGAACTAATATTATAAATCGGACAAAATATTCCATTGGATAACAAATAGACGGAACCTTAGTGAGGAACTTTTGGAATAATTAAGCACATAAATGATTTATCGGGCGATATTGCAAGCATGCGCAGAGCGTAAATTCCTTTTGTTACAGAATTTATGGTACTTTATTTTATTTATTTACTAGCTGCGCCCCGCGGTTTCACCCGCGTAAGTCCCGATCCCGTGGGCATATTGGGATAAAAAGTATCTTATGTCCGTCTCCTGGCTCTAAGCTACCTCCCTACCAATTTTCACCCAAATCTGTTCTGCCGTTCTTGAAGTGGTGTAACTAACACGACTTTCTTTTATATATATAGATATTCTTATTTTGAAGTGAAATGTGTTTAAAATCGGTCAAAAACCAAATGTAAAGGATGTAACCTCATAAAAGCTTTTAACCTAAAGGATGTCATTAAAGAGGAAGTAGTTAATCGAACATTTGTTAGAATAGTGTTAACTTGTACCTTAAGTAAGAAAATGAAAGCTTCGTAATATTATGTCTAATAAAATATATTTTATTACTAAAATATGGGTAGTACACTGTATAAATAGCAACATTAAAGTAACGAAATATCCTCAATAAACAGCAAAATCGATTTAAGATGAACAGACAAAAACTATAACATACAAAAAGACATAAAATACAAAAAATAACAGTGATCTTAAAATAAATTCGATAACCAATTTTAAAGAAAATGCATTTCTCCCTATATCTATATTTGTTGCTTGATATAAATCGTACCTATAATTATTATAAACGTATATAAGGCATGGTTAATTGATAAGACTTATCTTAGGCAACAATAACTAGCATTTTTCTATATTTCAATCAGTCACCAATATGAAAAAAAGTGCCTTTGTAATACTTTAAATTCGAAACTAAATACCGTATTAGTACCTTATGTAATAGTAAAATTACTACAATAAGTAGGCATTTCATATTTAATACAAACAATCTAAGACACTATTCCCTTGCAACTATTTTTTTCTACCAAAAGTGTAACATTTTAATTACGTGGCAACACAGTCTCAACTTTCAAAATGTCGACGGCACTATTCTATAATCGCTAACTTGCATTCCTTACATTGCAAGACCTTATTCTATATTTTTTGATGAATACGTCTTTTGTGGCACGTAGGTAATTTAATATTCGAGTAGAATTTTATAATTACCAATATTGGGGCACCTCATTACCTATTTTGCTCGGTAAATATAAACGGCATTTGATTGTAGAGAAAATATTTATCTATTATGATAAATAAAATTCGCGCATTTTTTCCTTAGCGTTTGATTATAAATAATAAATTTAACATTTCTGTGATTTATCAAATATAAAAAGACGTATTCATATATTAACTTTAACAACAAAATACTTGAGTCAAAAGCAGTCAGCGGACCATAAAACCCCTTTAAACCATCTCTCATTCTATTTAACATTCAATAAAAATCAATAACACTATCTTACTTGCCCCGTTAGTCACTGATATCATTTTTGTCAATTAGGCAGTGGTCCGAAATGGACATAACGACGGTGTGCATGCGCCGTAAGCATTTTATTAACATCACGTTAGTTATTCATCCAATTCGGACCACAGCCTTTAATGACAGGAAAAGATATCCATGACCAACTGGTTATATCCTCTGGACACGATCAACTAAGCTGAGAGGGTAGTAGGAGCTGGTCAAGCCTACTCCATTCTCACACCAAAAAGTACAAAACTACAGAGGTTTAGTCGCGGAAAACAGTCCATATACAAGTAAAATGGTGGCTACAAATATATCGAACGATTCAGAGGTAACTTAGAAAAAAAAAAATAAGCCAAGAATATCCCTCATTACAGGACAAAGCATTATTTAGGGATGATTCTCTTTAGACCGGGAGGGAGCCGGTCCGTACTTCAGGTTTATATTATTATAAGCCGCCGAGGAACCGGGCCGGGTCCTGCACGTTGTACCTAATATAAATTGCTTCATAATATATGTAACGTTTCAAATCCGTACCGCATGCGGGCCACGTACACGTCCCGGCCTGAACACGGTCCGTTCTAATGAGAACCATCCCTTAGGGCTGCCTTAAAGACCGCTGACGTGCAATTAACACAATTTGTTCACAAAAATGGACCTTAAGGCGCCGGCATACACTTCAACCTCTCAAAGGCTGCCTTCTCGAGCGCCTCACGGTGATCAGGGTGCGCGATCTTGATCAACTCGTACGCACGCTGTCTCAACGTCTTGCCGAACAGGTACGCTATACCTTGTTCGGTTACCACGTAGTTTACGTGCGCTCTGGTTGTTACTACGCCGGCACCTGGGGAGAAATTAATAACAATAAATATAAAATTCCTAACTGACTAATGTATAAACGGGTACCTACAGGTAAAGCACAATGTGTTGGTTCAGAAAAATTAAAGTTATGCTCTATGAGTCTCTCGGTTTCCGAGATATGTGCCATATTAAAAATTAAACTCTATGCTTTTTGGAGCCAAGACTGCAATGAATTGTTCAAATCTATTTTTTGGGAAGTATTCCGAGATAAATGTGCTTTCGAATGCAAACTATTATTTTTATGTTATAAGCAAAGTTTTTTTAAACTAAGCTTTACTCAAACTTAAAATTTTTAAATTGTTAGTTGAACTTTAAACCTTTTGCGGTGTATAAAAATGTATGGTCACCTTAGTACAAAATTCCAGAATACGTCTAGACGTAGAAGGTACAGTCGGCTGTATAATTGTAGCCCTCGGTAGAGTTTGAAAATTACTATACATTCTAAAAAAATTGTTTGATTAAGTGATGAGTTAGAATACTTAAAACTTCACCTAAAGCAGATGTCTAGAATCTTGCTTGTGTTGAAAACATTCTTTTGACAGCCGTTTTGGAGCTCTACGGTGGGTCTGCAATTATGCAGCCGACCGTACATAGACGGCAAAATATATATATAAATAAGGTAGGCAGTGTATACATACCAGGTTTAAGTGTAGGCACAATCTTGGACTCCCCCCGTTTGGTGGCAGAGACAATCGCTATGATGGGCTTGCCTTCACCGTCGAGAGCCTCCGCCGCGCCACGTATGAAGTCCGTTTGACCACCGAAACCGGAGTACATTCGTGTACCTACACAAACAGCGCATTTTATTTAGAAGATCTACTACCGTTATAAGCTAGTAAATCTTGTACAAATTATTCAGACGATCATATCTTCTGGATCTAGTTATTCTTGGTCTAAGATAGATTTTTTTAGGGTTCCGTACCCAAAGGGTAAAAACGGGACACAAATGCCAGGCTGTATCTCATGAACCGTGATAGCTAGACAGTTGAAATTTCGACAGATGATATGATGTCGCTTTAACAACAAATACTAAAAACAAAATATATAATATGTTGGGCTCCCATACAACATGGCTCACACTTGATTGCATTCTTTTATATACTGGAACATGGACAAGTCCGACTGGCGATACGATTTAGACCAGTAGTTTGTAACAAGCCGCAACCAAAGTCTCCCCATCAGGATATTGCTCCTTTAGCACCACCAAGGGGTTCACTTGTGGGGACATCTAGGACTATATCCCACGAACGTGAACCATACGAACCCTCACGATATTTAATTTAATCTTATTTTAACTGCCATATTATTGTGAAGCCCTGGCCTTCTTGCCATGCATTTGCCTACTAGTTGTATTTCTAGCGTAATAAAATTTTGTCAGAAAAGCTCCAAAGCAAACAAAAATGTTTAAAAATCACGCACACCCTTTTATATCTCTTTTCAGTTGTTATTAATGAGATAAATAAATAAATATTGCAGGACATTCCACACATCGCCATCTAGCCCCAAGCTAAGTAACTAGACCTGTGTTATGGGTGCTACTACTTATGTACTTTTCTTTTGTAAATATGTATATAATTTTAATAAATAGAAACAACCAGCCCACAAACAAATATCTAAGCATAAATACTTGTCTGAGGCAGGAATCGAACCTGCAACTCTGTTTTTGGCAGTCCGGCATGGTGACCAACTGGGTCGTCAATCGAGATGGATGTGCTCTTACTTTTCTGACCATAGCATCTTAAAACGAGGCCCAAGTGTCGAATTTGCCAATCTCTCTATGTCTTTAAATTTATTTTTGATCCGTCTATATAGACCGCCTCACCGCAGCGCATCGCGATGCACAGTTTGGGAAGACCAATAAAATATTGTTAGAATAGATGATATTAGTATAGAAGTATGTATACCTATAGAATCGGAGCAGACTTGTCCAGTAAGATCGATCTCCATACACGAGTTGATGGCTGTCATCTTCGGTTGCAGTGAGATTACATGCGTGTTGTTCACGTAGTCTATTTCTAACATTTCTGTAAACAATTCAATAAATATTAAAATTGTAGGACATTCCACACATCGCCATCTAGCCCCAAGCTAAGTAACTAGACTTGTAGGTGCTAGACAACGAATATACTACTAATATACTTTTCTTATGTAAATATTTACATATACTTATAATACATACAAACAAGCAGACTACAGACAAATATCTAAGCATAAATACTTGACTGAGGCGGGAATCGAACCCGTAACCCTGTGTTTGGCAGTCCGGCATGGTAACCATTGTGCCAACTGGGTCATCAAATGTTTAAATTATATTTTGTCAAAGTTCTGTGAACATTAGGTTAGTAGAATATAATTTTTAATGTGACTGGTAAATAAATCAATAAAGCTTTGTAAATAAATAATATAAAATAAATGTTTTTTTTTTAAGATTGTTTGACGTGATAACGTCTTATAAATGAACACCGTATGCACTCACAAAAAAGTGTCACGTTCTGTTGACATGGTAGGTAACATATCATATCAACCTATTTTCAACAATATTTTCTTATGACGTTATCACGTAAAATTATAGTCCGTAAACCAACTTTACAGATTAATGGTTTTTTTTACATAATTAAGATAATAAACTAGTATTATGGTTATTTCACTACTAAAGTCAATTAAAACAGGATATCATTTTGCGGATTTTACAAACGTCATGTTCAAGAGACGGTGTAAATATCGCGTTTTAAATAATTTTAATATCCTTTTGTAAGTACTCAACTACTTATAAAGTAATACTTAAACGACTTAAATTTAAATTGAACTACTTACTTCAAAACTATACAAAATACTCTAGATAGTTAGACACCTAACTACAAATAAAAAAATTTGTAAAAAAACCTTTACTTTGAATTACTTTTCATTCTTGTCATTTAAAATGAACTGAAAAATAATAAAATAAAATCAAAATAGAGTTTTCGAATAAAAAGTCATTATGAAATCTTGTATGTACTTGGTGGAATCGTGAAAGCACGAATGAAGGGAAAGTGAAATACAAGATGCTACTATTATTTTTCTTATTGCCCTTAAACTTGAATCCGTTCAGGTCTATCAGGCCCCCAATTGACAACATCTGTCACGATCGATTCGCCATTTTATTGACCCAAGCATTTGTGCTATCAATGGCTGTCAAGCTTTTAAGAGGAAAGGGTACCGGGAGCTCTCTCCATACAAACGTAGTCGACTATTTTCTCCCCAGATAATGTCACTAGAGCAAATATTTTTGTTGTTATTAAAAAACTTATAACTGCCATGACCTATGTTTATTTTTTGTTTTTAAAATCTTAATTTCTATGATAATTAGGAAATGAAAAAACCAAAACCTAGGGGCATAATCATGGCAGTTACATGCTGTATGGCACAAAAATATTTGTGCTAGTGTCATTATCCAGAGAGAAAAAAGTCGATTACGTTTGTATGGAGAGAGCGCGCCGGTACCCTTTCACCTTGAGGGATGATCTCATTAGACCGTGCCGTGTCCGGGCCGAGCCGAGTCCGGAGCGGACCCTGTCCGTGCTGCACGTTTATATTCAATCAATCAATCAATTATTAAATTTGCATATGCTTTGACACTGGCTACATGCATAAGTTGTCCGGAGCCATTACTCACTTGAAAAAGAAAACTTACCAATGAATGGATTGTTGTCAACAAAATCGTACAGATCTTTATTTCCGACTAGAAAACTTCCAACGATGCGACCACGGTGCATTTTCTTTCTGTAGAAATAACAAATAAATATTTTAGGAAAATGCACACAACGCCATCTAGCCTCAAGTTAAGCAACTAGGCTTGTGCTATGGTGATTTGATAACAGATAGAATACTTAAATGCTATTTTTGGAAATTTATTTTAATTATTTAGACAGAAAAACCTCCCTGACGGACAATTCTCGTTAATTCTCGTTATACTACTACATATTTATTATTATTGACTATGCCCCTATACAGCTGGGATGAATATTATTTTATTTTATTCTGTTTGACATGTTTTATTTATTACAATTATATTATACTTTTTTTTAAACTACAATTTGACAATGCCCCTTTACAGCAGCACCGTTTAATAATGTTGTGTTTTTATTTATTCATTAATTGTTTTAGATTTTAATATTATTACATGTGCCTGTGATGTACTCAATGTCCTTAAAAATATGTAATTTTCTGACGTGACTAAGTGTTCTGTATGTACATACAGAACTACAGTCTAAATAAATGAGTATAAATAAAATTGTTCTAATATCATTCCGATTGCATTTCGATTGTAAAAAATATTCTTGAGTATACCAAAAGCTAATTTTGGGCGTATTTTGAGCTACTTTGAAGGTTTCACGATTGACCGTCCGGTGTCACTCCGGTCCCCCTGCGTATTCAACGTCACGTACCAACATTTAGTAGCTGTACTGTATCCATATTAGTCATCTTTATTTCAATAATAAAATAAACATAGCGACTTGGCAATCGCACAGCACAAATCAAATATGCGTGGGCCTTTTTAATTTGCAAATAAAATGTATGATTAGACATTTTGTTTATTAGTTTTTAATTGTATAAGAAACAGAAAATTATGAATTGAAAAGCTATTAATTTAATAAACATGTTTGTTCCCATTTTTTGTTAATTTTCTTTCGAGTACAGATTTTTTGTCCTCGCTTCCTTTATTAAAAGTATAGATACTTTGATAAATAATGTTGCTATGCGATTGCCAAGGATGTATAATACAAAACTTACTTGTTGTTAGTAACACATCCTCGTTTAACAAGATCGATGACACCAACACTGAACATCTCCGAGTGTATCCCGAGGTCTTTGTGTCCTTTCAGTTGGGATAGCACAGCGTCTGGTATGTTGCCGATACCTAAAACAAATTTTAAATTGTATTTGAAACATAAGATTAAATGTATTATCTATACTAATATTATAAAGCTGTTTGTTTGTTTGTTTGAACGCGCTAATCTCAGGAACTATTGGTTCGAATTGAAAAATTATTTTTGTGTTGAATAGTCCATTTGTCGAGGAAGGCTATAGGCTACTTTTCATTTCGATATTCCCACGGAATTGGGACTTATGTGAAACCGCGGAGCGCAACTAGTCAAAAATAAAATAGTCTTTGAATTTAGGATTAAAATATAAAATACAAAAAACCAGCCAAGTGCGAGTCGGCCTCTTGCACGAAGGGTTCCGTTTTCGTACCATGCTGTTTTTAGTATTTGTTGTTAAAGCGGAAACATAAATACAATCTTTATTTCTGTCTAGCTATCACAGTTCATGAGATACAGCTTGGTGACAGACAGTGAAGTCATAGTAATAGGGTCCCGTTTTAACTCTTTGGGTACGAAACTGTTAAAAAAGCGGTGGCGCCATCTAGAAATAAGCAGTATTTGTGTGACGCATTTTAGTTCATGGAAATCTATCTCTGGTATATTATACATACAAAATTCTTTGTCCTGAATGACTGACTGACGGATCAACGCACATAAATGCACGTAAATACCTAAGACTTGGTGGGTGTATTCTTTGAGTGATGACTTAGGCATCCGATAAGAATTTTTTTTCCGTAATTTCGCTCATAAGAGGGTGAAAAAGGGGGGCAAAGTTTGTATGGGACGTGATTCCTCGGTCCATTTCCGACTTCTACGCGGACAAAGTCGCGGGGAAGAGCTAGTCCATTATAAATATCTTACCCATCTGCAGCGTGGCTCCATCATCGACCAGGTTCTGCCCAATAAGCTCTCCTATCTTGGTCTCCTCAGCGCTGCCTCCCTTCCCGCCGTGTTCGGGGAGCGGCGTGTTGTCCACGACGCCGAAGTCGATATGGGACACGTGGATGATCGCGTCACCGAACGTACGGGGCATGTTTACGTTTATTTGAGCTGGAATTTAAAAAATAAATATTGTAGTACAACAGCGCTATCGATCTAGCCCCAAGCTAAGTAACTATATTGTTTTTTAAGCTATTGCATAGCTTTTATCACGGGCTTTAAGGCGACCGAATCAAGAAATTCCGTAACGAAAATAAAACCTAACACCCCCCAACCCGCCTACCATGTAGCTCGGCCGAGCATTCGCCTAACGTGTATGTATATGGTACGACTGTATGAAGCTCGCACGATGCAATAGCTTTAATGCGGCAGTCCCCGAGTGCCACACGTTTTTTGTTGTATAATGGTGCTTATCCAATTCGGACTGCAGCCTTTAGGCGTGAAAATGACAGAAAGATATCCGCGAAAAACTGGAGCAAGTAAGATATGATTATTGATTACGATACTTCGCTTGTGATTGGTAAGAAGGTTGCTTAGAAGGTATCTATTCACCCTGGATAGCTTTTGGTTGGTCTTGGTGGATGCACCAGATCATCAAGCAGTTAAACTAGTTTTTTTTACATGATGGGTCAGCGTTTGACCACTATCACACCCGCCCGATGGTAGGTAACGATGCGGACTAAGATGTAGCACGCGCCCCTAGAAGATATCTATTCACTCACAACTTGAATACTGACCTATAATGATTTTGGAATTGACTAGAGCCGACCGAACGCAGTCGACTGAAGTACCCAAACTGCAGTAACCATGGTGATCAGGGGGTGATACCTGGAACAAAATATAAATTATCTAGCTGCATCACGCGGATTAAGTTTCGAGCCCGTGGGAATATCGAGATAAGTAGCTTAATCTAGGTCTCCAGCTATCTACATACCGAGTTTCATCTCAATCAGTTATTTTGCGTGAAGGAGTAACAAACATACACAAACTTTCACATTTATAATATAAGTAGGATTTATAGAATTATTTACACTTATCTTTAACTTATGCATACTTATAAAACTAGAATAACTTGTGAAAATTTCAACTATCTAGCTATCACGGTTTATGAGATACAGCCTGGTGACAGACAAACAGAGGAGTCTTAGAAAAAGGGTCCCGTTTTCACCCTTAGGGTACAGAACCCTAGTAATAAATTAATTAATTACCTGAATAACAGCAATGTCTGGTTGAATGATCTTCCTATGGAACAATTTAGGTATATCTTGTAAGAAAATGGGGATTGCATCCGAGCGACCTTCCGCTACTGAGTGGCGGACATTCGCCGCCATGAATAGGGAACACGATCTGAAAATTAAAAATTTCTTTTTGTAACTACAATATAATGTCGACCCAGTTGGCACAATGGTCACCATGCCGGACTGACAAACACAGGGTTGCGGGTTCGATTCCCGCTTTAGACAAGTATTTATCTATACTAATATTATAAAGCTGAAGAGTTTGTTTGTTTGTTTGAACGCGCTAATCTCAGGAACTACTGGTTCGAATTGAAAAATTCGTTTTGTGTTGGATAGGCCATTTAACGAGGAAGGCTATAGGCTACTTTATATCCCGATATTCCAACGGGATCGGGAGTTACGCTGGTAAAACCGCGGAGCGCTGCTAGTGCTTAGATATTTGTCTGTGGTCTGGTTGTTTCTATGTATTATAAGTATATATTTACAAAAGAAAAGTATATAAGTAGTATATCCGTTATCTAGCACCCATAACACAAGTCTAGTTACTTAGCTTGGGACTAGATGGCGATGTGTGGAATGTCCTGAAATATTTATTTATTTAATGTATTTTTATTTATCTTATGTTCAAGTTACCTTTGGTTACAAATAAATATTGAACTTAATTCACAAAAAAAGGCAGAATCGCAGACCCGATAGTTTGGCTGTAATTGCGAAGTTCAGGGTGAAATCTGATTTTGACTAAAATTTCACTAAAACCCAAATAACTTTTGAACCACTAAATATTGCAGAACATACAGGGGGGTTAAATCGATAGGTACTGAGGTCCCCCATCCCCCAGCAACCGATGATCCACCCCCCTTTTACACCGTGTATACTTCACTTATATACTTAGTAACATATTCTACAAAGTACCTGTATCCTAATTTTACGACTAAGAATATGTTAGTGAATGGGTTATGAATTTGTTTTTTATTTCAAAAAATAACCTTAGAATTTTTATTATTATTTATTTATACATTCAACGATCTCTGTGGCGTGGTTGGCGAACACCCACCTGCAAAACGGAAGGTTGCAGGTTCGATTTTCGCCTCAAACAAGTATTTATGTTAAAGATATTTATTTCTGGTCTGCGTGTTTCTGTATGACTTTACAAAATAAAAGTAGGTAATATAAGTATTCTATTCGTTATCTGGTCACCATAACACAAGCCTAGTTGTTTAGCTTGGGATAGATGGCGCTGTGTAAAAAATGTCATCACTACATAATGTAAAACAAAGTCCTTCACCGCGTCTGTCTGTCCGTCTTTTCGCTATAATTTATTATAACTCCCAATCCCGTGGGAATATCGGGATAAAAAGTAGTCTATGTCATTCCTAATGAATCAACGTATCCTCATACCAAGTTACATCAAAATCATATTCGGAGCATATTCGTTACAGAAAAAAAATCTTTCCTCTTTCCTTATAATATTAGTATAGAAGTGTAGTGTAGAATGTTTATGAATAAACTAGCAGCGCTCCGCGGTTTCACCCCCGTAACTCCTGATCCCGTGGGAATTTCGGGATAAAAAGTAGCCTATAGCCTTCCTCGATACATGGATTATCCAACACAAAAAGATTTTTTCAATTCGAACCAGTAGTTCCTGAGATTAGCGCGTTCAAACAAACAAACAAACTCTTCAGCTTTATAATATAAGTATAGATAAACAAATATGATGATAACTTAGCCCAGAAGATAACATAGGTACTTGACCTCTAATTAGGCACATCTTAGAGCCCAGATAACACAATTAGTAAACAAGCGCCAATGTGACCTGATACTTAAATTACTATGTTTGTTTAGCAGCAACAACTCTGAATTAAGGCCAGGTGCTAATAAAGCTACCAAAATCTACCTTTGTTTTAAGCAACTCTAAGTAATCAAATACTCTTTTTTTGTTATTTGGATATAAATGGATATTGTAGTTTAATAACCGTATTTTTGTTTATTGTGGTTGAAAACATGATATGAACAACTTCGGTCAATAAAAAAATGTTAGAAAACAGAGAATTATTAGATCGTTTATAGGGTTTTATTTAAAAATAGTTCAATGATAGGTATAAAAATGATAGGTTTTGACCTCTAGGAACTATATTTGTGGATAATAATGCTAAAAAGTTTTGCATATCGATCAAATATAACAGTTAGCACGCAGCACGCTACGTCTTTGAGAGCGGGGGCTAAGGTAATGTGAATACCTACACATGGTACTGGAAGAGCACCTTAAATTAATGTTTGTTTAGCATTAACAACTCTGAATTAAAAACAAACTCAATATTTTTTGAACCAACCTATGCACCGAAAAATTGTTTTTTTTTAGCAAGGTACGAGTTTAAGAATATTGCTGTTAATAATAAAGAGAATTCTTAAGTTAAGAATATAATAAAGAATACTGCTTTTTATTTTCAAGAACATTTACTATTACAGTAATAGTTTAGTAATCTATACTAATATTATAAAGCTAAAGAGTTTGTTTGTTTGAACGCGCTAATCTCAGGAACTACTGGTTCGAATTGGAAAATTCTTTTTGTGTTGGATAGCCCATTTATCGAGGAAGGCTATAGGGTACTTTTTATCCCGATATTCCCACGGGATCAGGAGTTACGCGGGTGAAACCGCGGAGTGCGGCTAGTAGTACCTATTACTAAAATCAAGAAATTATTCTCTGGCGTCTATAAGGAGAGGATAATTTTTTGCTTCAAGTAACCTTTTTTTCTGTGACACGACAAGTCATATGATTTTAAATTTTTCGGTTAATCAAATGTACCTATGTACTTATGAGCCGAATATTCAAAGAGGTTGGATTAGCAACATCCGTTTCCAACTAAGACGTTTTTTTTTGTCGTGATAACGTCTAATAAACTGGTGGAACATCTGCATTCACAAAAAAGTGTCACGGTAATATTGACGTTTTTTTTTAGTATTTTTTTTCGTTTATACAAGTTTTCTATTCGTCACAATATAACACAAGCCCAGATGAGCGATATTATTATAAAATACTCTGTTTCCTAAGTTACCATGACGCGTCTGGTCATATTACCATGATGCATGACGTCACACAATATTGCCGTGACACTTTTGTGTGAACGCAGGTGTTCCGCCAACACAGCTATCTATCACGTCAAAAAAGGAATCACATTTTTTTAAATTTGTTAACGTTTTCTTACGACGTTATCACGTAAAATTATCGTCCGTAAACTGACTTTACAGACAACCCCATTTTTTTCTTTGCACTAGCGCCACTTTGACAATTGCCTTTCTTTTTTTTAAAATTTTTTTGACGTCATCAGTAAAAAAAATGCAAAGTATCTTCAAACAAACGTGACATTTCAATTTAAACAGTTGAATTGTGTTTAATACAACAATTTGTATGCTAAACACGAAAATCTACTACAAATCTCACATTTACAAATCTAGCAATGTAAAATAAACTCTAAAACGAAACTAATTAGGATTCAAATGAAATAGCAAGAGATCTATTTGTTTGTTCACAAATATAGCTCTGTTTGTAGTCAGAGGATGATAGTTATAGCTTGGAAAATAATATTATAAAGGTAACAAGCGCAGTGGATTTTAGACTTTGTCTCTTCGTAATAATATCTTTTATTACGATGAGACAAAGTCTAAAATCCATTGGGTTAATTCTATCATATCTCAAAACACTTTGATGATGCAGAGAATTACCTTTATTATCTTTATTTGTGGATTTGACAACAAAAGGTAAGTTAAATTCTTATACGTGGTGACGTACAATGTCAAATGTAGGGTAGAGTTATCAAGTAAGTGACCTTTTCATAATCTGTTTTTTTTTGATGACGTCATCAGAGTCGGCCGCTTCTGACGATTCTCGCATTCTGACAGTTGCGTGAGAAAGCATGTGCGAGTATTCATACTACGTACCTACTTACTTAATTAAAAATGAGTGATTCTAATTTAATTTAATTTAATTAGTTCGTAATTACGAAGAGTTGTATGATCTGCAACGCAATACTATTCTCCTCAGACTCGGATGCCCCGCGCACACACATACACACCCCCACGCACACTGCTAAAACAATTTCATATAGATACAAAAAAATCGATTCTTTCGATTCATTCGGCCCGAATCAATGTGCGCCCACCTTAATACGAAAGGGGGTATTTATAGACGTTTAGGCGAACAACTTTTGTTATAGAACTTTTGAAAAACTGTTTTTTAGAATACTTACTTTACGGTTTTTAATTGAAAAAATAAAGACCATTAATGTTAATGTAAAATAATACGACTAGCCATCATGCGGATGATCCGAAACGTATAGTGCGTACGTAGCCTTATAATCAGCATAAATTAATCCGAAGATTGGTACTTAAGTCCTATAATCTTAACAGTTTTATGATTTAATATCAACACCTATAATAATTATATTAACCTCTTATTTATTACGTGAGCAATGTTCAGAAACTATCAGATAAAATAATTGTATCAATCATTTGCCGAGATAAAGTATTATATGAGACTTACCTAGCTAGTTTGAACTGGTGTTTACCTTATTTGATAAGATAAAGTCAACTTTTTAAACCCACACGATTTGTATTCATAATAACCTTTATTTTTTTTAATTTTCCCATGACATTTCGACTATGATGCAATGGTCATGGTCGCGAGGAGATTAATCGCGATTATGACCCGGGAAAATAATGACTAAGATAAAGTAGTTTTAGGGTTGATCATTTAATTTTTTTTTTAAATGCAGGCCATCTATTCCCAAGCCACAGAACAGATGGCCTACCAAGCAACTAGGCTTTTGTAATGGTGACCAGACAACGGATAGGAAGCTAATAGTAGGTACTCTAGGTACTTACCGCTTCTTTCGTAGAAAGAGATCATGCCAGTATACTATACTGTTTTACTGTACATTGAAGCAGTTCTGGACACTTTAAAGGTTCCGTACCTCAAAAGGTAAAAAAGGAACCCTTATAAGATCACTTTTTGTCCGTCTGTCTGTCCGAGTGTCACCACCGATTTTCTCAGGGAGAAGTGGACCTAGCAAGTTGAATTCATACCAGATACTAAAGTCTTTGGTCCCTATTAGGTGTATTTTTCACAATTGAAATTGGTGCGCGTTTGACCGCTAACACATCTTCGACTGCATCGTCTCTTACCATCAGGCAGGTATGATAGTGGTCACGCTGACCTATCATTTGTTATGGTAGAATTTACCTGAAAATATCTTTGCACTCGGGAGCGACGTATGCTGCATCTTTCTCGGTGTGCATATGGACAACCTTGATGTCGCGCAAGGAGCCGGCCTTGCCCACCTCAGTCATCGCGTTCAGGAGTGGTACAGGTGTCGCTGCTGCGCCTTGAGCGAATACTGTTTGACCTGGAACGGAGGAAAAATGTGTTACAAAAGTGATGGAAGGAACAGAGGATTTGCCAAATGAAGTCACTTTAAAGCTTAATATTTTGGAAATAGATCCCAGGATCAAAAGATGGTTTTTCCACACCCATAATATTTTTAAAACCTTACACCAGGGGTTTGGTTAGAAAAAAAACATCCCCACTTTGATTTGTTGAGAAAATACCTAACCTACCCTAATAATTATTTTTACCATTTTGGCGGCATGATTCATAATATGTATAACTAGCTGCGAACCGCGGTTTAACCCGCTTTCTTTCATAAGAACCTTCTCCTGACCGTAACAAACACAACAAAAAAAGAATTAACGAAATCGGTTCATCTGTTCTCGAGATTTGCGCTTAGCAACAAATACAGCGATTCATTTTTATTATATAGATTATACCAAATTACAGCTTTCTAATACTGATCATCTCAGAGCTAAGCCACGGACGAACAGACATGGCGAAACTATAAGGGTTCCTTGTTATGACTACGGAATCCTAATAAAACCACCGGAGACGCCACATTCCCCATATTTCGACATGATCTGAACCGCCATTTTATTGACACAAGTTTTTCTGCTAAAACAGGAGCCCAATTCTGCTAACACAATTGTGTTTCAATAGAGCGTCGATGGAGTCGTTATAGACATTTAATGCCAAAAATATGACATTACATGTCTAATTGGTATTCTTCTGATGTTAACTATTCTATCGAAACACCACTGATGCACCATTGACTCACTTTGGTATTCTGCTCTAAAATCGTAGCTCAATGAAAGCTCGATAGTTGTCAAAACGGTAAATCGCTTACCATGTTGCTAGGCAACACCAGCGACTTATCTATTACCATTCCATTGAGACTCCATAGCGATGTTATTAAAACTTTAGCAGAATACCAAATAAAGTCACAATCTCGATATAGTATCAATTGAGTATCGATGTAATGAATAATGAATGGTAAATCATTATCATAAATCATAATGAATGGTAAATCCATTGATGAAAATAGCAGAATAAGGCCCCAGATCTTTTAATGGGGATTTCACTGCATTAGAGTGAAATAAAGAAAATTTACGAATGTCGAATTACATAAATATTTAACAGTGTTAACCCATTAAAATTTTACAATAAAGTGTATCAATACAAGAAAATCGTTTCGCAGTTTTTTTTCCTGACTCTGGATCATAGGTCAACATGATAAAACTAAATTTGTTAAATTTTATTTCCGTCGATTGTTTTAACAACAATTAATTATCATTTTTCTCATGTTGTTAAGTTGGCAATTATATGTAATCTTGTATGAGAGGTTTAGCTAGATTTAATGATGCCTACCAGATTAATAGCTTGGAGCAGCGATATCAGCATCATCATCCACGTAAAGGAGGTGTAAAAACGTATTAGATATTGGAAAATATGTTTTTTTGTAAATTTTTTATTAGAAAAATCTGCACATCCCCGCTATAAACAATAAAAATAAAGTAAATAAAAAAAAGACGGGTTGCACTCCGGGAGTGCCGGCAGAAGTGAAAACTTGATTATTAACGTTGAGCATGTTTGATATTTTGGAATGGTTAGGGAATAATTTTGCACCAATTGCTTTATCAGTATAAAAGTACTATAATTTATGTGGTAGAATACAATATTCATTTATTGCGCTATCGTACAATTTCAAATTTCAAATAAATAATTTCAAATAAATTTTATTGCTCTGGCCAATTAACAGTTTCTTATTTTTAAAACAGAATATAGAAACAGGTATTTTTTTTGTTAAGAGTAATAATTTCTTTTCTCAGATGCTAATTCTGTTGAAATGATAAAAGACATACTTTAAAAGAGTTCAATACATTATTCCAACTCCACTCTTAAGTTTTTAATACTTTGGCTCAACATTCTTTCATCACTATACATTTTGTTTGAGCTTATTTTCTATCTATGCTTTGAGCTCAATTAAAAATACAGCACACTTGTTCAGGTTACTGGATAAAAAACTCAGCTAAACAGCAGCTTACCCTGTCACAGCTAATTAAAACAACCAAGTTCTTACCTTAGTTACCTAAATCCTAGAAATTACTATCCTTTCATACCTTAAAAAGGTGAAACTAGATGCTAGAAAATAATGCATCATGAAATAAACATTCTGACATACAAAATATTTAAAAATGTTTTCATGAATTACACAAACATGACAATTTATATTACATTAAAAATTTAACACTTTAAAACTATAGCTGTCTACTCTCCATCCGTCTTACGCTTTTTCGATCAGGTCACGTGTCCTGACGCGAGTTTAAGATTTTATACCCATTACAGAAAAAGTGCTCAACGCCGCTAAAGAAGTTTTCACTTCGAAAAAATTGCAGCGTGTTACGTCACACCGCTGTAGGCACATCTTCGTGCTGAATCACTATGACCTCGATTGCAGAAGCCGCGTGCCGTCATATTTCAGCATTCCTGTACCCTCAGATCAGATGTGATCTGAGCCCATACCTAACATCGGATAGGTCTCACCTTAGGTTAGTTATTTATAAGTAACTAGCTGCGCCCCGCGGTTTCACCCGCGTAAGTCCCGATCCCGTGGGCATATTGGGATAAAAAGTATCTTATGTCCGTCTCCTGGCTCTAAGCTACCTCCCTACCAATTTTCACCCAAATCTGTTCTGCCGTTCTTGAGTTATAAGTGGTGTAACTAACACGACTTTCTTTTATATATATAGATAATGTAAGATATTTTAAGTTTTAACTTAATTATTGAGTTATGAATAATTTCTCGGTTTCCTTTCGATCCTCCGACTGCCGCTAACGTAATTAGCGCCAAACTAAGCAACCAGGCTTGTGTTATGGTGACCAGATAACGGATGGAATACTTGTATTAGGTATACACTTTTTATCCGTCTGCAAGGAAAGGGTTAAATATGTTTTTCGCGCCTATCTTTCATCATCATCCGAGCGATGTTCCCGGTTGCATCCCTCTCGGGAGCCCGGTGTCCGCTTTCCTGCTTTTACGCCTTCACTTCGCACGATCTTCGGCATCCTGGTTTGTAAGGCCACGCCTATCTTTGTATGTTTGTACTTGATTATTTCTGGTAGAGTTGATGTTAATAACCGTATCAATAATAATACTACGTCAAATGATAACGTTATCAGCTGCCAGCCTGAGACTCGAAGACAACTGTGAACTATTTATCGAGAAAAACATTGTACAAATGAGATTCAATAACAAATAATTAGTATTAAAAACATAATTTTGTTTACTTTTGTTTAAATTGAACAAATAAACTCGTGTTTTAATCAGTGAAGGACGCAAAATATCCAATGGCATAAGTATTTCGCGACCAATCCTGCAAGTAATAAAGGGCCTTAATTAAAAACTAAATATTTCGGGGAAACTTAAAACTTATTTAAAGGGGAAACTTGAAAACATAGATCGTTAAATAAATATTTGAAAAACAATTAATTTGTTTATTTTCTTGTTGTTCCGTCACTAATATCAAGGTTTTTTGAACCAGAAAAAAAAAGAGCTTATTAAGCTTTTATTGCATTGTCAACGATTTACACATGTTTGCAAAATGTCAGCTCAATCTGTAACTGGGAAGTGGATCAAATTTTATTTGCAAGATTCCATGACAGACATCGGGACAGGTGAAGCTAAATAAAAGCTTTAATAGTACATGTGTGCTCTAATATAATAAATTACCCAAAGATGTATATGACATGTCCATTACCAGGTTTAAAACTTTTATAAAGCAAAAATTGTGCAGTAAGGCGTACTATGATACTTCGTCTTTCCTAATGATAACAACCCATGGACGTAACTTTAGTTGCTCCATTTCAAATAATACTTTCAAATATTTGTAATATTGACCTTTGTGAGCGTGATCACATAAAAAAAACCCCATGAGTTTCTTGTGCTTTCTTCTCATTGGTGGGCGCGTTCCGAAGGCACACATCCTAACTTAGTTTTTAAGACGTTTTCAAGTGGTCTATTTACAATTGTATTAAGCACGCACAATGGCCCAAATAATGAGGCTAAGTGCGGAAACAGCCCCGTAAAACTAAACTAAACTAAGCATCCAAAAAATTAAAAAATTTGGATTTTTTTTGACTTTTGACTTGGAATAAAAACCTTCTATTGGCCCGTTCTCGTGTTAACCGTACCGTAGCTTTAAACTTCACCTAAAGCTGGTGCCTAGAATCTTGCTTGTGATGAAAACATTCTTATAACACTCGTTTTGAAGCTCTAGGGTGGGTCTGCAATTATGCAGCCGACCGTACCTTATAATAACAAAATTGGTTTAAGGCCATCTAGATCATTTATACAGCGTCATTTAACCAGCAGATAAGGAAAAGTTAAAAGAGAACAGTTGGGGTTGGTATGGTCATGTGATAAGGAGAAGCAAACATACTATGGAAAAATAAATGATATACTTAAGTCAAAAATCAAGTCAAAAGTCAAAAAAAATTCTTCCTCTGGATGCTTAATACATTTGTACAAAGACCACATGGATACGTCTTAAAAACTAAGTTAGGATGTGTGCCTTCGGAACGCGCCCACCAATGAAAATAAGGCACAAGAAAGTAACTGTCTTCTGTTACTTTTGCAGGGTTGCGGGTTCGATTTCCGCCTCAGCCAAGTATTATAAGCCAAGTTAGATATTTGTCTGTGATCTGGTTGTTTCTATGTATTATAAACTAGCAGCGCTCCGCAGTTTCACCCGCGTAACTCCCGATCCCGTGGGAATATAAAAAGTAGCCTATAGCCTTCCTCGATAAATGGACTATACAACACAAAAAGATTTTTTCAATTCGAACCAGTAGTTCCTGAGATTAGCGCGTTCAAACAAACAAACTCTTCAGCTTTATAATATAAGTATAGAAAAGTATAGATATATTTACAAAAGAAAAGTATATAAGTAGTATATCCGTTGTCTAACACCCATAGTACAAGTCTAGTTACTTTGGAGCTAGATGGCGATGTGTGGAATCTCCTGCAATATTTATTTACTTTTCTAAAAATGTAATGATGTAGTTTTAGGTTTTGCCAAAATCGTGCAAATTTTCGCTATCTCTAATGTAAAAATTCACGAACTTTTTTTAATATTGTAGTTTGTTCCAAAAAAGTAGGTAACGTGTCTCTGTCAACTAACCAAACAGTTTTTTACTTGTTCCCCATCTATCCGCAAAGCAACAGAGAACTTGTTGAAGTATTGGTTCAACTTTATCAGATAAGAAACACCAATATACTGTATTAGATAGTGTCAATTTACCGATTTCATGTCAATATTAATCATTATTATCAATCTGTCAAGTGGTGATAATATGAATGGGTGTAGGTACACGTAACTGAATGTTAAGACAGAATGAAACATGTTTCAAGATTAAATATATCTGTTATGGACCAAGTTATTAATTGGTCATTATACATAATGCCCGGGCATTATGAATAATGACCAATATGAGAGTGCAATATGATTATTGAAATAATTATATTGCGCGGGCATTATACATAATGCCTGTCACTTAATGGTCAGAGTAATAAATATGTTTTATTACTGTTATTTCTATTTAAGACTATAAATCAAAATTTTAAACACAAATAACACAATAATTCTTCATTTTATAATATATGTTCAGACCTCCGTGTTCGTCTGTCGCAAAAACTACTTAACCGATTGCGATGAAACTGTAGATAGCTAGAAACCGGATTAACATATAGTCTAATTTTTATCCCGATATACCCAAGGGATCGGGACTTACGCGGGTGAAAATGCGGAGCGCTGCTAGTTGAATCATAATTTTTTACTTTCCTTATCTTTATTTGTTTACAATATTGACACTCCCACAATATATACCTACATAAATAAAAATTAAATTAAATTATGAATTAATCGTGACTCTGTCCACATTCCGCTAATGTCCAATGAGAAGGAGATTGGCCGGTGTCAAGAATATTGATCGGTGATTAAAAAATTACCCTTTGGGCACGGAACCTTAACAAGTGCGAGTACGACGGTTCAGTACCATTTTATTAATTTTTAGGGTTCCATTTTTTACGGCTGCAACAGAAATACATACTCTGTGAAAATTTCAACTCTCTAGCTATCACGGTTCCTGAGATACAGCCTGGTGACAGACAGACAGACAAACAGTGAAGTCTTGGTAATAATCCCGTTTTTACCCTTTCGGTATGGACTTCTAATAAATTACTTTTGATTATGTAATTTAAAGTGTACCATAAATTATAAGCAAAATAACAAATTGTTCTGTTAATCAATTTACCTATTAATTAAAAAAAAACAGTCGATTACGCAAATGCGTTCTGCGGCTAAGTTTTATACTATTTTATAGTTAACTAGCTGCGCCCCACGGTTTCACCCGCGAAAGTTTGGACCCTGAGGGAATATCCGGATAAAAAGTAGCCTATATGTTAATCTAGGCCTCCAGCTATCTACATACCGAGTTTCAACGCAATCGGTAAAGTAGTTTTTGCGTGAAGGAGTAACAAACATACACAAACACAAACTTTCACATTTATAATATTAGTAGGATATAGTAGGACTAGCTGCGCCCCGCGATTTCACCAGTGTAAGTCCCGATCCCGTTTAAATATCGGGATAAAAAGTAGCCTATGTGTTAATCCAGGTCTTCAGCTATCTACATACCTAGTTTCATCGCGATCGGTCCAGTAATTTTTGCGTGAAGGAGTAACAAACAAACACACACACACACAAACTTTCACATTTATAATTAGTAGGATAGGAAGTAGGATTTACAGGAAAGGACAAACGCTGCTAGTTTTAAATTAAATGTATTATTCAAGTAAATAGAGGTATTTACCTTGGTACCTATAGATGTAAGTGCTTATATATCTAGGTAGGTACATAATATGATGTAGCATGTAGGTATTTCGAACCATTGTGAATTTTCCTTAAGCCGTTTCATGATAAGGTGACTGCATCGTTGGCATATTGCCAGCTCAATGTTGCACTCAACTTTGTAAGATAAGATATAATTTTGGTAAGTACTAAATGCATCCTGTGGTTTCTTTTTAACGTCTGTAAAGTCAGAATGGTCAAATTGGCATAATCACTCAAATTTTTGCTAAAAATTGGGTGCTTTTTAAGCGCTAATTTAGTGCTGCAAAATCAAATATTACGCTCAAATAGCACGATTAGAAATTATAAAACTGCTAGCTTATACGTAAGCTAGCATTGTACTGCCGGATATAACGCTAGTACTGCTAACCAGAACTAAGTGTTAGCATTGATAATTTAGTGCTCAATGAGTGCTGACAATATAGACGAAAAAATTCCAAAAAAAAAATTTTTGAGAATTATTTCAGAAAACTGCTTGCTTATAATTAAGCTAGCATTGTACTGTCGGATATAACGCTAGTACTGCTAACCAGAACTAAGTGTTAGCATTAGTAATTTAGTGCTAAATAAGTGCTGACAATATAGACGAAAGAATTGCAAAAAAAAAAATTTTTTTCATTTTGAAAATTATTTCAGAAAACTGCTTGCTTATAATTAAGCTAGCATTGTACTCTCGGATATAACGTTAATACTGCTAACCAGAACTAAGTGTTAGCATTAATTATTTAGTGCTCAATGAGTGCTGACAATATAGATGAAAGAATTGGAAAAATATTTTTTTATTTTTATTTTGAGAATTATTTCAGAAAACTGCTTGCTTAAAATTAAGCTAGCATTGTACTGCTGGTTATTACGCTTATATTGCTAACCAGAACTAAGTGTTAGCGTTAGTAATTTAGTGCTAAATAAGTGCTGACAATATAGATGAAAGAATTGCAAAAAAAAAAAAAATATTTTGAGAACTATTTCAGAAAACTGCTTGCTTATAATTAAGCTAGCATTGTACTGCTGGTTATTTCGATTATACTGCTAACCAGAACTAAGTGGTAGCATTAGTAATTTAGTGCTAAATAAGTGCTGACAATATAGATGAAAGCCTCTCTCTCGATCTCTCATAATTCTCAAAATAAAAAATAAAACATTTTTTTCGCAATTCTTTCATCTATATTGTCAGCACTCATTGAGCACTAAATTATCAATGCTAACACTGAGTTCTGGTTAGAAGTACTAGCGTTATATCCGACAGTACAATGCTAGCTTAATTATAAGCAAGCAGTTTTCTGAAATAATTCTCAAAATAAAAAGAATTTTTTTTTTGCAATTCTTTAATCTGTATTGTCAGCATTCATTGAGCACTAAATTATCAATGCTAACACTTAGTTCTGGTGAGCAGTATAATCGAAATAACCAGCAGTACAATGCTAGCTTAATTATAAGCAAGCAGTTTTCTGAAATAATTTTCAAAATAAAAAAAAAAATTTTTTTGCAATTCTTTCATCTGTATTGTCAGCACTCATTGAGCACTAAACTATCAATGCTAACACTTAGTTCTGGTTAGCAGCATTAACGTTATATCCGACAGTACAATGCTAGCTTAATTTTAAGCAAGCAGTTTTCTGAAATAGTTCTCAAAATAAAAAATAATTTTTTTTTTGCAATTCTTTAATCTATATTGTCAGCACTCATTGAGCACTAAATTATCAATGCTAACACTTAGTTCTGGTTAGCAGTACTAGCGTTATATCCGACAGTACAATGCTAGCTTAATTATAAGCAAGCAGTTTTCTGAAATAGTTCTCAATTTTTTTTTTTTTTTTTGCAATTCTTTCATCTATATTGTCAGCACTTATTTAGCACTAAATTACTAACGCTAACACTTAGTTCTGGTTAGCAATATAAGCGTAATAACCAGCAGTACAATGCTAGCTTAATTTTAAGCAAGCAGTTTTCTGAAATAATACTTAAAATAAAAAAAATAAAATATTTTTCCAATTCTTTCATCTATATTGTCAGCACTCATTGAGCACTAAATAATTAATGCTAACACTTAGTTCTGGTTAGCAGTATTAACGTTATATCCGACAGTACAATGCTAGCTTAATTATAAGCAAGCAGTTTTATGAAATAATTTTCAAAATGAATTTTTTTTTTTTTGCAATTCTTTCGTCTATATTGTCAGCACTTATTTAGCACTAAATTACTAATGCTAACACTTAGTTCTGGTTAGCAGTACTAGCGTTATATCCGACAGTACAATGCTAGCTTAATTATAAGCAAGCAGTTTTCTGAAATAATTCTCAAAAAAAATTTTTTTTTGCAATTCTTTCATCTATATTGTCAGCACTCATTGAGCACTAAATTATCAATGCTAACACTTAGTTCTGGTTAGCAGTACTAGCGTTATATCCGGCAGTACAATGCTAGCTTACGTATAAGCTAGCAGTTTTATAATTTCTAATCGTGCTATTTGAGCGTAATATTTGATTTTGCAGCACTAAATAAGCGCTTAAAAAGCACCCAATTTTTAGCAAAAATTTGAGTGATTCTGCCAATTTGACCATTCTGGCTTTACAGACGTTTCTTTTTAACCCATTTTAAAAATAGAAGGTTCTCAATTCGTCGCGTATATTTTTTTATTTGTTGTATCATATTTAAGATATTTTGTGGGACACGCGTTTGTCGAAGTCCCTTTAAGAGGCTTTCCTCTTATAGGGACTTCGGCAAACGCGTGTATGGAAAGAGCCCCCTTTACCCTTTGGTAAAGGGTAAAGGGCTAAACGTGGTCGACTGTTTTTTCCCTGGATAATGAGCAACTAGAGCACACTAGAGCAAATATTTTTGTTGCATAAAACTTATAACTGCCATGACCATGACCCTATGTTTTGTTTTTTTTTTGTGTTTTAAATCTTAATTTCTATGATAATTAGAAAATGAAAAAAAAAATAGGGGCATAGTCATGGCAGTAATAGGTTTTATGGCATAAAAATATTTGTGCTAGTGTCATAACCAGGGAGGAAACAGTCGACTACGTTTGTATGGAGAGAGCTCTGGTACCCTTTCACCTTAATTTTATTTTTACAATTTCTTTTCATCTACGAAAAATTATATCGGTCTCCTTCATTCTCTCTTTCTCCTACGGTTTTCGTTCCCATTTTCGTAACGCGTTGCATTTTCTCCTCTCGCCGAAACCCGCCATATTAAACTTCGGTCCAATAATATATTTGGTAAGTACCGTCAGAAACAACAGTCTTACAGAATTCGTAAGTATAAAATTAAAAAAACTTGCGTTAATTAGCGATAATGGATAGGTACGTACGTATGCCTAATTAAGTAATTACTAGATAATATTATTATGTAGCTTCATACCGAATTAAACTGGATACAAATGGGGTATTCATTATGTCATATTTGAAAGGGAAAGTACTGATTAATTTTATCAATCAGAAAAAATATAGAGATTTTTATCATTGATGACTTAATTACTAAAATTACGTAATCTAATATTTAAATTCTCGGATCAGTGTTTGTCCCTAAACTCCTATGTAACGGATCGACTTATTCTTATGAAATTTGTGTAGTATAGGTAGGTCTGAGAATAGGACTTAAACCTTGATTTGGCCAATCACAAGCCAGAGCGCATCGATGAACGGCGCTGTTAGCGATGTAATAATAAAATATTATATCATCCATTCACCAATGTGAACATCCAAGCTTGCACTAATATACAGCTTTGAGGCATCTATAGACATGTGAGTGCGCCTCTTTTTTCATACATTTGTTTTACAAGCGACGCGACGTGCGATGTGCGATGTATCTTTAACAAAGCCGCACGTACCCTTAGCCGCCATTTAACCGCAGAGAGCGTGACCACAGTAGCCTTAATAAACAAAGTAGAAATCCTTTCTTCTTTTATAAGTATAGAAATGATTTGGTGTTGGGGTCCCTGTTCTAAAGCCTTTTTGAGGGAGTTAGCAGTTAGCGCCTCTTGTCAATGCAACCAGTGCATGATCTGGCAGTTTGGGCAAAGGTTTAAGTACTGGCCAGATAAATTTAGGGAAATTACTGTTCTAGGTTAAACTTGAAGCTATGGTTTGAAGCAAGATAAGATTTGACCTTGGATTTATGGCATTGCGTTGAACTTGTTAAAAAAACACCCTTGAAAATGAGTATTTTTAACAATAAAGTATGTACTTAATACAAAAGATGATAAAAATATAAGTAAATTAATAGATTCACATTGGACGAGGGGCATGATCATGGCAGTTATAAGTTTTATGCAACAAAAATATTTGCTATAGTGTCATTATCCAGGGAGGACTATGTTTGTATGGAGCGAGAGCCGGTACCAATTTGTCTTAATATTAATAAAATCACTATATGGATGCTGTATTTAGTTGTCTTTAAAAGTGTACCTTGTAATTGAATTAATGAGGACAAACAAGTTGTTTCAATGATAGTTTATCGAGATACAACCACATTTGTATATGTTGAAGTGAGATTGCAAGTATAAACATTTTCAAGGCTCTATAAAGCAAAATATGTCACAAATATATTTTAAAAAAAGGTTAAGTGCGAGTTGGACTCGCGCACGAAAGGTTCTGTACTTAATTGTATGGAAGCCCCACTTGTGTATATAGAAATAGGTACATAATCTGTAAAAATTTCAACTGTCTAGCTATCACGGTTCAGCCTGATGACAGATGGAAGGACAGACAGTAAAGTCTTAGTAATAGGGTTCCGTTTTTACCCTGTGGGTATGGAACCCTAAAAAATGACAACAACAAGCAGACAGGTGACAGGCAGACAGGACACACCCCTAGTCTGTGTATTATTATATGTAGGGTCTAATTGTTAACTTAATATCAGTAGCTGATAAGTAACGGCACAGCTGAACATAGCCGCATAGCTTTCAACAAGGGTTTCATAACTTTTTATCCTACTAATATTATAAATGTGAAAGTTTGTGTGTTTGTTCCTCCTTCACACAAAAACTACGGAACCGATTGCAATGAAACTTAGTATTTAGATAGTTGAAGACCTACTAGGCTACTAGGCTACTAATAGGCTACTTATTATACTGATATTCCAACAGGCTTGGCACTTACGCAAGTGACACCGCACGGCTAAGCTAATCTACAGTAGTGTTTGCATTCAATAACAAACACACCAACACATTATATAGAGTATGCAAAAGTTTATTCCTTCTTTGTGGGCAAATGACTTGACCGTTTTCTTTAAATATTTGTACAGGAATTTATATTGTGAAGGATATAGTTTTTATACAGGTGAAAACGCAAGGCTTATGTGTATGAAGTGAGGACTATGATTTTTGAGAGAATGTGAAATTGGCAGACAAAACTGGTGTTATTACATTTTATAATTTTGAGGTCAATAAAAACATTCCGAATGAGTAAAAATGTTATTTTTACAATTGCAGTGCACATTGCACTGGCCTGAATGTATGTCAATGACCCTTGTTATACCAAAAAGAAGATTTTTTTTATTTTTTTTTCAAGGCTTATACAGGTTTCAATACATTTTAGGCTTCAGAGTAACAACGTTTTGTTCTAAATTATTTTGTGAACATGACATGACTACTAATAGACAATCAAAGGTTCAAGGTATGTATTATAGCTAGCAATAACTATTGAACTTTGGACTAGCTAGAGTAATCAGACTCTAGGATGAATTAATAGGTTGAGTTCCCCCTCGTTTATTTGTAGGTAAATAAGTAGGTTCACATGTTTACGACGCGATAATGTACTTTTGACCTTTCCAGCCGGTTTATTTCTGGTAAAAATAGGTACCTATCAACATAATATCTAGTTTAATTATGTGGGCGGAGGTCGCAGCCCAAAAATACTTTGATAATGGTATCAAAATGAGACTTACCAGATTTTAAACATTTCTCAAAGGCCTCCTTTGCCGAAACCATTTCAGGTTTCCTATCCAAAGGCTGCGAGAGCTCCTGGGTGTACGTAAAATAAGTCCTTCCATTGGACAACGCGGCACTAAATCTACCAATATTTCGACCAACTTGTGGTATGTATTTGCTCATCATCTTGGATTATTAATCGAATGACGTTTGAATTTTAATCCCGAGTGAGCACCTCAGTTCAAATCGATAATAGAACTGTTTATTTCTTACGCCAACACAAAGGAGCCGCTTGGAGCTGCTTACCGCGCGGCAGCTCAACTGCGAAATGAACTACGAATTCTAACAAGCCGGGCGCTCGGCTCGGTTATATTCAATTTAACGCGGCACACGGTTTTCTTCTCGATGTTGAACACCGCACAAATCAATAAACATACGCAAAGATAAAAAAAGACAATGAAAAAAACTCAAAACAATACGTCACACACAACACACGGCCACGAAAACTACTACCAAAGAGGATTTAAAATACTACGTAAAGAACTACTACTTATGCTAATTGGCGGGAACATATTATTTTAAAAAGGAGGTTGAGATGGAAGAGGACAGACGAAGGTGAAAAAGTAGGGTGACCAAAAATAAAATTCAAGTAAAATTATGTTATTTATGTTGTTTTTAATTTATAATCGACTGCAGCTGCTTTATCAGATTAATCGGCCCCTCCATTATTTTTATTAGGTACCTATATACTTCGACCATATCCTCTATGGGTATATATGAAGTAATATAGCATCAGAATTAATATCCTGGTAATAAAAAAGCTTGGAGACAAAGATTTTGATGCGTAAACGTCTATCGGTCATGGGAATAGAGGGGTACTTGCAAATAACATAAATGTGACGTCATATATACGTCAATAATTTGAAACAAATGTTGCTAATGCAAGCTCCTTGGGTTATTAAGTTTATTCCTTAAAAATGATACTTATTTAGTTTAAAAACAGGTACCGGTCAACCTAACGCTTGTTTTACTACACTGTAATAAAGTAATAAACTACTAAAGTAAAGTCTTTAGTCGTCAAATTCATCTATTTTTGTACAGGCTAAAGGCGACCGTTGGTTTTCCCAGCGAGTCCTGATCCCTCAGGAATATCGATCCAAAGTAGCCAAGGAGTCAATATAAGGTAGGTACGCGGCGATACCCAAAATAGATCCAGTATTAAAAAAATCAGGCAGGCTGCACTGGACGCAATGGAACACGAGAAAACGTTTTGTGCGTGTAGAGAGGTAGATAGTGTGTAATTATGTGCCTTTAATATATTTATAACTAGGTTTTGCCCGCGACACTTCGTCCGCGTAAAAGTCGAAAATGGACCAAGGAATCACGTTGTGCCATACAAACTTTGCCCCCCTTTTTTACCCCCTTATGAGTAAAGTTTCAGAAAATCCTTTCTTATCGGATGCCTACGTCATACAAAGAACACACCCTCCGAGTTTCAGGTCTCTACGATTTAGGCTGTGCGTTGATCCATCAGTCAGTCAGTCTTTCAGGACAAAACATTTTATATGTATAAAGAATAGAAGATAATATTGTGTGCCCGCACCAATAAACTAAGTACCTACCTACCATATTAGCCCGCACATAGAAACAGTGAAGGGATGTGATTTAATATTTTGCAATAAATATAATGTAGGTATTGTTTTAATAGGAACATCCGTTACCAATTATGACGTATTTAAGATGTTACATCCGCATTTGGTTTTTGCTTTTTATAATTGACTCTACTATTGTAAATATCGTATTCATATCGTTGTAAAGACGTTTCCGTATCAAAATAAATCTTTGATGTTTTGGATAATCTCTAAGTTATAATTTTTGTACCTATTTTTCTATATTATAGTCTGTGGGTGAACATCACAAATTACGATTTTCTTACCTAAGCTGACGCTAAGCTGTGTGTCTATCCTACACAATTGTGTAGGGTAGACACCCAATGGCTAATTAGCCATGTAATTTATTTTTTGTTAAAAGTCCATGTCAGTGCCATCTACCGTAAAGAAGCCGAACTACAACAAGACCAGCACCATAACGTCAACGTCTACTAAAATTCTGTGTGAAACGGAACGAAATAAGCATAAACAATTTCTTTGACGAAGAGTAAATTAAAAATAATTGCAGTATTGCCATGTCTTTAAAGTTACCCTATTTATGGGAAAATTTAGAAACAAAGAGACCAAATCGATATCATCACGTTGTATGATTTCATAGTGTAACATTATTTTAGATAAAGCTTACCAAAAAAAAAAAGGTTGTCTGTAAAGTCGGTTTACGGACGATAATTTTACGTGATAACGTCATAAAAAACGATGAATTGTTGAGATTATTATGTTCTTTTCTTTTTAATTATATTTTTTTCTTTTATAATAATGCAATTCTTGTATATATATATATATATATATATATATAATTGGAATATCGGCTCCAACGATTTTCATGAAATTTGGTATATAGGGGGTTCGGGGGCGATAAATCGATCTAGTTAGGAATCATTTTTAGAAAATGTCATTTTATTCGTGTTTTATCGACACTTACTTTTTTTTATCTGAAAAATATGACTCTTCCTGACATCTATTGGCGAACTACTGAACTACTAATACTATTTTTGTGAGCAATAAAGTTATTCCAGCAGATGGCGTTGTTAAGTAACACGAAGTCAATGAGTGTTTGCGTTGAGGTTAGACTAAGTAAAAAAAAAAACGGGTTGCACTCCGGGAGTGCCGGCAAAAGTGAAAACTTGATTATTAACGTTGAGCATGTTTGATATTTTGGAATGGTTAGGGAATAATTTTGCACCAATTGCTTTATCAGTATAAAAGTACTATCATTTATGTGGTAGAATACAATATTCATTTATTGCGCTATCGTACACAAACATGACAATTTATATTACATTAAAAATTTAACACTTTAAAACTATTACAATTATTTTACATTAAAAAGTTTATCTCTCCGAAAAATCAACTTTCATCCATAATTTTTTTTCTTTTCTTTCTCTGAAAAACGGAGATTATTTATTATCATTTTATTTCATTTAATTTCATTCGAAATTATTTGTTTGGTAAACCTACACCGCACATGTGCTTATTGTGATGTTATGAAAATATAGGTCAATGCTATAAAGTATAAACATATTACAAATATTACATTTATACTATGTAAGTTCATTTATTGTATCTAAAGGGTGTAAAAAGACCCTTAACGAAAACGAAAACCACGTATTCTGCCCATCATTGGGATAATTTTTTTCTTCTAGACAATACCTGGGAAACCCCAGGTTCTGGAGATATTGAAGGTCAAAGTGTCCATTTTTTTCAATTTTTTTGCAAAATCGAATTCTAAGCGTTAACACAAAATTTTCTTCCAAACAAACATTACCAAAATTTTAAAATTTTCTTAACAAATTACGCATTTGAAGTTACAGAAATGCAATGCATGCCCAAGCGCTCACCCACACTGACATAGCCGCGAGCTCGTTCCACGCACACACGCGCGCGGTATCAGCTGTGCCCGCTGTGCGCGTGACCTCGAGTCATTCGAGTTCAACGCATAAATGAATGCGAGCGGCCGTGTTACAACCCCGCGCACGGCGCCGTAGAGAGGGGATAGCTGTCTACTCTCCATCCGTCTTACGCTTTTTCGATCAGGTCACGTGTCCTGACGCGAGTTTAAGATTTTATACCCATTACAGAAAAAGTGCTCAACGCCGCTAAAGAAGTTTTCACTTCAAAAATTAAATACTGAGCAAAGCTCGGTCATCCAGGTACTAATAAATAATAATAAATCATTTATTTCAGGCTACAAAGGCCCATAGAAACATACCTTATAGACTAACATACATATTTTATAATAATAATTGAATTTGTTAAAGAGATAGCTTAGAACTATGTTAGTAGCACTTCCATGACACTACACTTTCGTCTCTGTCTGTTCTTGTGGAATTTGTCCGCGGAAGCGACGGAACACCACGTCCTTCGGCCAGAAGCTTTCATCCATAACGCGAGGCAGATAGCTGTTCGGTACTCGCACCACAAACGCCTTGAAATTGACGTTTCGATGCGACTCCAGCATATTATGCACCCTCAGCGTAAAACCCAGCTTCCGGCGTACGTACTCGACGATGTCCTTCGTCTCGACAGTGTAGTGCAGGCGGGAGATGTACACCGGAGTGTTAGGCGTCGCAGCACGAACTCCCTGACTAGAATCAGTCGGGGCTGTACCGCAGCGATTCATGATAGGTCTTGGTCGCCGCTTCTTTTAATAAACGTCTTCTATTTGTCACTCATCACCATAACACAAGCCCAGATGAGCAATATTATTATTAAATACTCTCATGTTATCATGAAGCATGACGGCACACATCGGGAACAGGACGTGTCATGTTACGATAACATGACACTTTTGTGTGAATGCAGGTGTTCCATCAATTTATTAGCCTCGATAGATGCCAGTAGTATCTTTACGTCAAGGAATGGAAAATCTGAAATAAATACAGGGCCATTCAGCTTCAATGGCATCACTAGCTTATGGCATAATGCCATTTGGCATCTTGCTTTTTAGGTAACTATAGGAAAAAAACATAATTCCTTTGTTCAAAGGTAACGGTGACTATAAACCAGTACTTACCTACACCTTACCACACATGTTATATGAAATTAAACCTATATATATTATTTGTCATGCTATAAACAAACACCTTTATTATTTTACGGAGCTTACCTACTGGTTACAGTAAAATAACACTAAATGTACTTTAAAAAAACTCGAAGCTTAGTAAAATGGAAAATGGGAAATCAGATGTCAAAAAATGAATTCGTTAATGTGGGAGATCGTTTTTATGGCATGGCAACTATTTTCCTTGTGATAGGTCACGTGACGGCACGTGAAGCGGCATAGACAAAATTTCCATTCGTCAGTTTTCGGGCGAGGAGGCAGCGCATTTCGGTGTTCTATTGAGTGGTCAGCCAAAAAGTGAAATAATTTACAAAATGGCTCTGTCCGCTTCCCAAGCACAAAAGGAGCATGTCCTGGCTGTATCCAGAGACTTCATCTCTCAACCCCGTCTGAGTAAGTGGCTGCATTATCTTGTGACTTTGGTACGTAGAACGTCATTACGAGATGTCAATGGAAATATCGATTTTGCTGCAAAGGTTTCGTTTTTACCTTCATTTATTGTTAATTTGGAGCATATTTGAGCTTCAAAGGGCTAAAATCATCCTAACAGAGAGATTCTAGTGAAAACATGCCCGTATCGACTTATCATTTTCGAAGGTTGATAGGGCCTCTCAATTTTTATTTAGATGCAAACTTTGGTGATAAAAAACGTCCTGAATCCATGACGTAGATGATCCTTATTGATCCAGTTAGAAAATCCTTTGACCAGACCCAGGTACTATGTAAGATTTGTGTACTTAGTGAGATTCTAATCAGTTTGCTAAGTTTTGTCAAATATCTTTATTTTCCTAATTAGTTGCCAAGTCTGTTGAGTATACCAATATAACTCTACAGAGATACAGGCTGTGTAAAATATACCAATGAAAAAACAAGTACAAAATATATTTAGGTCAGCTGATGGTTTGCTTCTAGTTTTTGTCTATGTTTAGTAAAGTAAGTAATTAAATTGATTATGTAGTTATGTTTTTATGCTGTTTAAAAATAAATGATTAGGGACCACTTGCAGTAAAATTGCAAAATCATTAAGGACACATTTACGGAAAGTTTCAAAATGTTAGCAAAAGTATTAGCTGATTCCGGTTCATTTTCCAGTTTATCTATCAAATTTTTACATATTTTAGGACCACTTGCTGAAAAATAGCAAAATCTCGATTTTATTATATCTTTACATAATATGAAAATCGATTTTACCTTTTTCTCAAAAATGTATGAATTAAATCTAAGTTTACTGAGGTCGAGATTTTGCAATATGTATACACTATAACTATCTACTAGCTTTTGCCAGTGACTTTATCTGCGTAGGGTTAGAATTATCCAAAATGTTTTCTTAGTGGATACCTATATTATAACAGCTATCCCTATGCCTAATCTTAGCTTTCGTACTAAAAAACATTTAAAATTTTAAATTCATCTCTCTTCTCCAGCTTACAAGACAGTATCGGGTGTGAATGGACCCCTGGTCATCCTCGACGAGGTGAAGTTTCCTAAGTTCTCTGAGATTGTCCAGCTGAGACTTGCTGATGGCACTCTACGCTCCGGACAGGTATGTGGCAGATACCTTTAAAGCAAGATACACACAATAAGATAGTATCAGGTTTCTTCTTTATATCGATAGCACAAATTAAAGGGGAATTGATTATGTAGGGTGAGATCTGCCTACTCCAGCGTGCTGTCAGTAGATAGATAGATAACTCTATTTGTACAACACAGGAATGAACATAGAACACAATATACACAAAGCAAAATAATAGCTGGGAAGTAGCTATTATTTTGCTTTGATAGAGGCTTTGAGAAGATAGAGGCTTATAAGTTTTTAACAATCTTTGCATAGTTGCAAGGCAAACGTAGGCTGAGTCAGGATCCGTCTAATAGTTATAAATCACTGCATAGTATAAAACAGAGTCGCTTCCCGTTGTCTGTGTATGCTTAGATCTTTGAAACTATGCAACGGATTTTGATGCGGTTGTTTTTAATAGATAGAGTTATGATGAGGAAAAAAGGAAAGAAAGTACCAACACATAAAACAAAAAATCACGCGTACGGAGTCGCGGGCAATAGGCTAACAGCTAGTATTTATTAAATCCTAGGTGCTGGAAGTCAGCGGCTCCAAAGCCGTCGTCCAGGTGTTCGAAGGTACCTCAGGTATCGACGCTAAGAACACGCTCTGCGAGTTCACCGGTGACATCTTGCGCACTCCCGTCTCTGAGGACATGTTGGGTATGGACATTTTTTATATCCCTATCTATACTAATATTATAAAGCTGAAGAGTTTGTTTGTTGAAACCGCGGAGCGCTGCTTGTTTTATATATTACTAGCAGCGCTCCGCGGTTTCACCCGCGTAACTCCCGATCCCGTGGGAATATCGAAGATTTTAAGAATTATTTCTTGTCCAGGTCGTGTATTCAACGGATCGGGTAAACCCATCGACAAGGGTCCCCCGATCTTGGCCGAGGACTTCCTCGACATCCAGGGTCAACCCATCAACCCTTGGTCGCGTATCTATCCCGAGGAGATGATTCAAACTGGTAAGTCGTACATAGAATAGAATAGAAATAAGTTTATTCATGCCAGAAAAAAGACACATACACACACAATAACCTAAAATACTTAACTATATATACAGCTAAATCAAAAACTTGTGCATATGTATACAATTCTGCCACGAAAAGACTTGAGCTCAGCTAATAATATGCTACAGATGACATGGACTATATTAGATTAGAAAAACAAAAAGTAAAGGGTTTTGCAAATTTGAGCGCCATCGCCATTTCATCGCATTTGAAAAAAAACGAATTAAAAAAGAAACTTTTTACTAAAAAACTACAAAATATAATTATGTCCATGCACATATGCACATACTGTAGCTGTGTCTCGTAACGGTGTCGCGAGTTCAGAGATTTTAACTCATCTAAAAATATGCGAACCGCGCTAAAAGAAGTTTTCACTTCAAAAATTTTAATAGTTGTAAGTTACGATGCGGTCGAGGATGTAACATGCTCGCCTAGAAGGTGAACGGCATGCCTGGACATCATGATGGGACGCGACGAGTTACATGCCACCATGACTTTGTCCAGGGGGTGGTTATAGAAGCCGCCGGCCAAGGCGGGTGTATCTCACTATTTCCATGGAAATACAAAATGGAAAAAGTGCAAAAGCGTTTTTTTTAATTATCTCCCATTATATCCATTGCGGCAAAAAAACGCAAAGAGCAGTCAATTATTACTTTGTTCAAGAGGTTTTATCAAAAGAGGAAATATTCTATGTGCACGTCGTCATAAGTGGTGATGCAGCGTTTTTATGTTGTTTTTATGCTTGTGTTTTTATGTTCTTTTAATTTGGTCAGGTTTATACAGCCATGGTTAGGTACAGCTGGGTTAAAAAAATCCGCTGTTCCCAAGAGGGAACAGCCAAGGGAACACAGGAAAACTAGTAGTTTTTTGTCACCATTGCCAGCAATGAAAATAGTGCGAGAACTTATTCCAGTATTTCCATATATAGAAATAGCTTGTTTGTCTGCCCCTTTAGCGCCGCCCTTGTGTAACGTATATGCCATCAAGAATTAAATCCTACATACAGGAATGAACTTAAACCCCCAACTACAAGAAATGTATCTTCTTACCCAGGTATCTCAGCTATCGACGTGATGAACTCGATCGCTCGCGGCCAGAAGATCCCCATCTTCTCGGCTGCCGGTCTACCTCACAATGAAATCGCCGCCCAGATCTGTAGGCAGGCTGGTCTTGTCAGGGTAAGAGAGGATAACTTCGCTAATTTACACTGTTTCAAACATTATAATAATTTAAAAAAAAACATACTTTTTTGTCCTCTGGATATTTCGACCACATGTGGTCAAGGGGAGACTGGAATGTTACTGTTTTTTACCGACAATTTCAGCGAATTTAGAAATCTTCTGAACCACGATGAGCAGTGGCCTGGTATTTACGAGATAATTCAAGTATAAGACTAAGTCCCGATCCTGTGGGAATATCGGGATAAAAAGTCTGTGTTAGTATAGCCTATGTGTTAGTCCAGGTCTCCAGCTATGTACATACCGAGTTTCATCGCAATCAGTTCAGTTATTCTCGAATTGTAAATGGTGTACCTAACACTCTGTTTTATATAAACAGATTTTAAAAGAATGATAAATATTGTAGGTCCCCGGCAAATCAGTAATGGACGACCATGAGGACAACTTCGCCATCGTGTTCGCAGCCATGGGTGTCAACATGGAAACCGCACGATTCTTCAAACAGGTAACCTTATAATAATAATTTGAGAGTTGGCGAGTCTCCACCTGCCACTTTTACATGTTTGTTGAACATTGTTACGGCAGGTGCCATAGCACCCATAGTCTCCCAGTATCCAGTCCACTACCATCCCATCACAATAGCCCAAGTAGTAGTTTTCTCCTGTAGTTTATCAATAGTTCTATTCAAACCGGAGATTGTCCTTTGCTGCATTTTATAGTGCAGACAGGGATGATCGCCGGTTTGATGTCCACATCATACTTTGCCATTAAACTTGTTATTGTAAAGGGCCTCTACGTGTTGACTTCGGCCCCACGCATGCCTTCCAAAGGTCCGGGACTCCATAGTCCCGTAATAATAATAAATCATTTATTTCAGGCTACAAAGGCCCATAGATACATACCTTATAGACTAACATACATATTTTATAATAATAATTGAATGTGTTAAAGAGATAGCTTAGAACTATGTTAGTAACACTTCCACGACACTACACTTTCGTCTTTGTCTGTTCTTGTGTGTGTTATAATTCCTAAAAGCCTTGAGTTATTAAAAATAATCTTGTACTAATTTATACATATAAAATGCTTTGTCCTGAATGACTGACTGACTGACGGATCAACGCACAGCCTAAACCGCTGATCGTAGAGACCTGAAACTTGGAGGGTGTGTTCTTTGTATGACGAAGACATCCGATAAGTAAGGATTTTGAAAAAATCAAACCCTACGCAGGCGAGGGCGTAGGTAAAAGTTAGTATAGAATAATTCTAAAACCCTAAATAATCCTTTTTGAGATTGTTTATGAACATTGTCAGGTCTCTTTTTTACCTACCTTATGCTCAGTTCTAACTGAAAATAAAAATATTTTTTCAAGTTCTTATATATATGTGAACTGTTTTATAAGTTTTTTAAATATAATGACCATAGAGAACTTTTTTTTTTGTTATAAAAAGAATGTCAATATTTATGGCAAAAAATGTTTACCTTTACTTTTTTTTTTCGATATAATATGTCTGTGTGTCTGTACACATATGTATATGTAGTTTTTTAGTAGTTACATTTTTTCTCGGCTACGTCCCCTCGCCAACCCGCGATAAGTTCGTTCCAATATTGGAGATTTTGGTTGTCTAAAGGAAGATGCTCCAAATTCTTCTGGATAATAATAGGCAAATAAGTGTTGTGTGCGCATTTAAGTACATAATTATGTAATAATCCCCAGGACTTCGAAGAGAACGGTTCCATGGAGAACGTGTGCCTGTTCTTGAACTTGGCCAACGACCCTACCATCGAGAGAATCATCACGCCGCGTCTCGCGCTCACCGCTGCCGAGTTCTTGGCTTACCAGTGCGAGGTATGTTCATTTACTACCAGTTCCCTGTGGATTTACCAGCATAAGTCTAATCCCGTTGTAATATCGGGTTAAAAAATTGCCTATGTTACTCCTAAGGATTCATTGTTCATCATGCAAAGTTTCATTAAAATTGGCCCAGTAGTTTCAGAGCCTATTCTTTAGAAATACAAATATAATATTTTTAGTGTAGATATTAATATCTAGATGATTTATAGAGAGTTAGCAACTTTAATCCATGATATTCAAGGGGCTGTAATTAAGGTGAAAGGGTACCGGCGCTCTCTCCATACAAGTCGACTGTTTCTACCCTGGATAATGACACTAGCACAAATATTTTGTGCTATAAAACCTATAACTGCCAATAATATGCTCCTATGTTTTGGTTTTTTTCATTTACGTTATTACAATTATCATAGAAATTAAGAAAAAAAAAACATAGGGGCATGGTCCTGGCAGTTATAAGTTTTATGCAATAAAAATATTTGCTAGTGTCATTATCCAGGGAGAAAACAGTCGACTACGTTTGTATGGAGAGAGCCCCTGGTCCCTTTCCTCTCAATAAAAAAAAAACAATAATGATAGTACTAAAGTTACCATGTTACTATGACAAATGCATGTCATAGTAACATGGTACCATGTTTTTGTTTTTTTGGAGCTTATTTTAAAGCTGTTACAAGCATCATCACGAGCCAAACCTGGTCAAATCCCATTTTAAATAACTTTAATAGATAATGAAAATAAGTATGATTCTACTAATAATATTTATTGTTGATAGAAATAACTTTGGTAGCAAAAATAGCCACGATTCTATTAATTTAATTTGTTATCGTTAGAAACACGTGTTGGTTATCCTGACTGACATGTCATCGTACGCCGAAGCCCTGCGTGAGGTGTCCGCTGCCCGTGAGGAGGTGCCCGGACGACGTGGTTTCCCAGGTACACATCTATCTGTCTTCTATACATATTAAATGCTTTGTCTATACATATTAAATGCTTTGTCTATACATATTAAAATGCTTTGTTTATACATATAAAATGCTTTGGTTTGAACAACTGACTGACGGATCAACGCAAAACCTAAACCGCTGATCATAGAAACCTGATACTTGGAGGGCGTGTTCTTTGTATGACCAAGGCATCCGATAAGAAAGGATTTCCCGAAATTCTACCCCTTAGAGGGTGAAAAGGGGGGGGGGGGTAAAGTATTTATGGTATAATGTGATTCTTTGGTCTAGTCTACTAATTCTACCTTACGAGTAGCCTGCTTAACTCGAACCGGTCAAATGCGCTTAGTTACAAACGCTCCGGTCATGGCGCTTTGCAACAAACACTTCTACAGTCTCCATAAAATGGCTTAAATTGTTCTGCGGAGTTCCAATTTTATTTCCAGCATAATACCCTTTTTTTTTCAATAAAGTGAGGTGAAGTGGGGGTTTCTTTTTCCCACAAAGTGGGGTGTAGGGCCCACAGAGGCGCCATGGCCTTGCCACGTAACTAGCCGGTTTTTGCAAGACGTGACCGTACCAGCGTATGCGACATTCTTGCAATTTATTTACTTTTACAATTATCAAAATTTGTTGAATTACATATGAATGTTTATTTAATAAATGTATAATGTTTAAAGGTTACATGTACACCGATTTGGCAACAATCTACGAGCGAGCTGGACGTGTTGAAGGCAGGAACGGTTCCATCACTCAGATCCCCATCCTGACTATGCCTAACGATGACATCACCCATCCCATTCCCGATTTGACGGGTTATATTACCGAGGGACAGGTCTGTATTTATTACATAAAAAGTAGCCTATGTGTTAATCCAGGTCTCCAGCTATCTACATACCTAGTTTCATCTAAATCGGTCCAAAACTTTCGGGGTCTATTCCTTACAAACCAACAAAAAAATCTTACCTCTTTTTAATATTAGTGCAGACTAGTAGCGATCTGTGGTTTTACACGCCTAAGTCTCGATCCCGTGGGAATATCGGGATAAAAAGTAGCCTATGTTACTGTCAATGAGTCCAATGTATCCTCATACCAAGTTTCATCAATATCGGTCCAGTAATTTCAGAGTCTATTCGTTCACACATTTTTTTTTAAAATAATAGTATAGACTAGTAGCATTCGCGGTTTCAACCGCGTGGGAATATCGGGATATAAATACGCCTATTCCAGATCTCCAGCTAACTTACAAGTTTCATTGCAATTGTTTGAGTTTGCGTGAAGAAGGCAAAAATAACCCAACTAAATAGGTCGAATTGTAGAAAACAGCTTATATACACGACAACTTAAGAAACTCCTTTTTTGAAGTGTTTAAATAAATATAACTATATATGTAGGGGACACAGTGAACACACGGATTATGTGCATTTAAATACGCTTCGTAATTTTTACAAAATAAACTTGACCGACACATTGTTCGCCATTTTTCTCTCTTTTTAACATCTGTCACTTGCTACTTTCCTATTGGTCGAACCACCCACTCATTCAAGGTTAACATTCGGATACGTTTACAAAATTCATTAGGATGAACGAACAATGATGTTTGGATATTTCTACATATATTCCAGATCTACGTAGACCGTCAGCTCCACAACAGACAGATCTACCCCCCGGTCAACGTGCTGCCGTCACTGTCGCGTCTCATGAAGTCCGCCATCGGCGAGGGCATGACGCGCAAGGATCACTCCGATGTCTCTAACCAGCTGGTCAGTACGCTAACCCGTACCACATATCTATACATATAAAATGCTTTGTCCTGAGCGACTGACTGACTGACGGATCAATGCACAGTATTGCACAGCCTAAACCGCTGATCGTGGAGACCTGAAACTTGGAGGGTGTGTTATTTGTATGACGTAGGCATCCGATAAGAAAGTATTTACCGAAATTCTACTCCGTAGGAGATTAAAAAGGGGAGCAAAGTTTTTCTATTACACGGACGAAGTCCCAGGCAAAAAAATTGTGTTATGGGTGCTAGACAAAGGATATACTACTTATATACTTTTCTTTTGTAAATGTATTCTTATAATACATAGAAACAACCACACCACAGACAAATAAATACTTGTCTGCTTCAACCCACAACCTTGTGTTTGGCAGTCCGACATGGTGACCATTGTACCAACTGGGTCATCTGGACACTTGAATTGAATCCGCAACTTTCTAGGTGTCGCAGGCACAAAGGTAGTAAAGTTATATCGTGTTGTTTATATTACAGTACGCGTGCTACGCCATCGGTAAAGATGTGCAAGCGATGAAGGCCGTCGTCGGTGAGGAGGCGCTCACGCCTGACGACCTGTTGTATCTCGAGTTCTTGACCAAATTCGAGAAGAACTTCATCACGCAGGTATGTCATAACCACATTTACACAGCCTGAGTAGTTTTAATATTTTATGTTTATATTTCTGTCTACCAAAGAGATTGGATTAGCTACATCTGTTAGAATTGGTGTCGTTTGACGTTAGTTTCGCACGCATACCTTTTTAATGTACGACAGCAAATACATCACAAGATACACGAAGACGAAGAACATGAAGTCCCTGTCGTGTCACTTAGATTTGTACCGAAATATTACTTTAAAACAAAATATAAAGCTGCGTACGGACTATGCGTACCAATGTACTTGCACTCGCACTCGCACTTGCACTCCATGTACTCGCACTTGCAGCTACGCGTACACTCATGGGGAACGAATGCCGCGTGCGCTAGTTTGCAGAGAGCCGCTGTCTATCGGTTTTTGGAAAAAAATCCATTATGCTCAGACAAAAGTGATGTAAAGAAACTCTCATTGGCACAAAATTGAAATATGTTATTTTTCCTTACAGGGTAGCTACGAGAACCGCACAGTGTTCGAATCCTTGGACATCGGTTGGCAATTACTCCGTATCTTCCCCAAGGAGATGCTCAAACGTATCCCGGCCTCCACCCTCGCCGAGTTCTACCCCAGGGACTCGCGCCACTAAACGCGTACCGCGCCGAGTGCATTCACTAGTTATATTTCTACTTAGGCACGGCTTGTTACTAAAAATAACTTTGATTTTCGTTGTTCAATTAAAATTCGCAGTATTTTTTGCAATTTTCGGGTTTATAACTAGCCTTGTGAACTGGAAGAAAGATTTTTTTTATCAGATAACATGTCCCAAGCACTACAACGTCCTGTTCTATATTTTAAGCTGATGCTGTATAATTAATATAGAATAAATTATAAAGGCCTATAGAATTTATTTTAAAATGAGATATCTGTTTAAAATATGTTAGTAAAAACGATAGAAATGGCGAATATCCCGTGTTAGTTTTAAAATAATTTTATCAATGCATTTGTAAAAGAAATTAAGTAGAAATATAACTGGACTAATGTTGTAAGATATATTATTAAGTTGTTGATAGATTTATTATAATGTACATGTATAACTATGATCAAGTTACAAATAAAAAATATATTAAACGAATCGCTGTTTCTAGGTACGTAGCTTGGGTGTTGCAGTTTGTTGTACATAAACGTATTTATGATATTATTCTGTTAGAAAGGTAGCAGGACAGAGTTTGCCAGGGGCGGTTCGTGAATGATGGGCCCTGGGTCACCTAATTGATAAAAAAACTAGAAAAGCTATGCTAGTCTTAGCAAGGCACTCTGAATAACATGCGGTTAGGCCTTTCAGGGTTACCAACCTTATGTTCGGTTTATTTTAATGAGGCTGGGGCCTTTCGTATCCGCGGGCCCCTGGGTTGCAGCCCATAAAGCCCTTGATCCGCACCTGGAGCTAGCGCCATTTTGTGAACCCGCAATAGATCTAACTTCAGTCCAGTCAGTAGACGGCATGCGCCTATGTTCACACCGATATATTCAGGATTTTGTGGCGTGAACATTGCAAATTGACAGCTGAGCGATTGAAGTTAGACACGTGTGAAATTGGCGCATATTCAGTCCTGTTAAAGTAACTGTGTGATAAAAAATAATACATTTTTGAATTAAAAAATAAAGTATAAGTATTAGATGCCATTTCGTTTCCCGGTGCTTATTCACTACAGCGATATTAAAAAATATTTTGCACAAATTGTTATAAATTGATTTATTTTTTATTTATTGAAATCAAAGTGTAATGTTATAGTATTTATGTAACAATGTATTGTAAATAGAGTCAATGTAATAGTCCAGTAACATTTGTTACATTCCAAATTAACTTCGTGTTCACTATGAAATCTGTATTCAGTGAGTGGATAGGATGCTGTTGTTTCAATGAAATAAAACATAGAAAGTTTATAGTTACTTTTATTTGTTTTTACCTTGCTATGGGGGGATTTGCCTTGATATGGAGGGATTTGCGTTGCTATGAGGTCCTTTGCCATGCTATGAGAGTTCTTTGGCTTGCCATCGGGGTGCTTAGCCTTGTCACGAGGTTCTTTGTCTTGCCATTAGGTCCTTTCCAAATATACTATTGGAATTCTTTGCCTGGTCATACTATGGGAGTTCTTTGCGTTGCTATCTTTGGCATATTATGGGGGTTTTTCGCCTTGCCATATCATGAGAGTTCCTTGCCTTACCGTGGGGGAGGTTTCTTTGTCTTGCCATAAGAATTCTGTGCCTTACCTACCATGAGGCTCTTTTGCTATACTATGGGAGTTCTTTGTCTTACTGTATAGTATCATATTATTATTACAGTTCTTTGCCACGCCATGAAGTCCTTTGCCTTACCATGGGAACTGAAGACAGGTTGCGTAAATGAAAACACGTTTGGTGGACTTTATTCGATATTTTTATTTAGTATACCTAATACAATAATTTTAATGCTATACATAACATATACTTACAAATAAATGGATCAGTATATAATTTTCCACAGAAAAGACATGAAATGCTATGGAATGAGATAACGGAACATCTAATTAGCATTAGATATTGGAAAATAACTGGGGATCAATAATAAATTATTAAAAAACCTTGAAAATGCATTATAAACTAAGTACAAATAGAATTTTACGGCGATGCGAGTTGTTTTTTGTGAAGATTACAGAGATTTACAGTGAGACAGAGAAAATATCTTTCGATTCATTTTAGCTTGTTTTAAAATATGTCAAGAGTGAGACTCTACTTCAACGGCACTGACTCTAAGAAAAAGGTAGCTTCTCTATCCCTCTGTATTCAATCTCTTTAAAAGATTATAATTTAAATATTAACCGGCAATTCCGGCAATGGCTTCCGAAGCAAAGTATTTGACATCTACATCAGGGTCTACATTCAGTTTCTCCAATACTGGCTTAACTTGTGGCTGGATGACGTTTGGCTCGAGGAATGGTGCCATTTTTTGCAGAGTTTTAGCCACGTTGAACCTCACATTGGCCACATTGTCATCGGCCATCGACAGGACAGTTGGCAACAAGACTCTGGTAGTAATATCCTTACCACATACCTCGGATAAAACGTTGATACAGAATAAATAAGTCATGCGATGAAGATAATTCTGTTCACGAGACATAGCGAGTACTTTTGGGATGACATTGGTTTCAGCCCAAGTCGACCCGTACTGCTCAACCAACTTCTTTAGATTAAGCGTGGCAGCTTCACGTATAGCATAAACATGATCAATCAACCACGACATGCATAATGCTGTCAGTTTCTCATCGAAGAACTCTTGGCCCAATTGTCCGGCCAACAGAGGCATGTGTTCAATTATGGCTAAACGTACACGCCATTTTGTGTCTTCAGCTAATTCAACAATAGCTGGTAGGAGGGATTGAACTAACTGTTGGATTCCGATGACTTCATTCACACATTCCAGGTTGGATATGATGTTTAGCCTTACTTCTGGACACTCGTCTTTAAGCTGGGTTAAGAACAGAGGTAATAGATGTTCGATAGTGTTCTGCCTGCCCACTATTGGGCTAAGGCCCATGATAACGGACGCGAGCGCAGACTTTACGTGTTGATTGGCGTCGCATACAAGATCCTTTATTTGTGGGAGGATCATTGTCATTATGATTTGTTCTTGGTGAGCCTTGTCAAGGTTCATGCAGAAATCTTTTACCTGTAATGATAAAATATAACGAATATTAAAACATGCTTTGTAACTTCTATTAGGGAAATAAATAGTCGGAATCGGAGATCAAGTATAAATGCGAAAGTATGCTTATTATCTCTTTAAAAAAAACTACTGTATTGATATCAATGAAACTTGCTATGTTGATAGCGGGAGTTTTGTAATAATCCATAGGCTACTTTTTATTCCGATATTCCCACGGGATCGGGACTTACGCGGGTAGAACTGCGAGGTGCTGTGAGGTCTTTAAAACTATACTGCTAATATTTAAAAAAAAGTTTATTTTTTTGTAAAGGTCTAAAACTACTGGATCGATTTTGATGAAAATTGGTATTTGGATACACCTATTCTTTGATAATAAAATAGGATTATTATCCCGACATTATTAGTATTAGAATAAATTGACAACATCACTAAATAGTAATCTTTAAATATACGCAACGGATTTTGATGCGTTTTTTTTAATAGATAGAGTAATGCAAGAGGAAGGTTTTGATACATAAAACAAAACTACCACGCGTATAAGTCGCGGACAACAGCTAGCTAAGGTAATAAAAAGTAAGTAAAATGACCTTGCCCGCGGCTGCAGCGCGCACTTCCGCCTCGGTGTCCTTGAGCAGACCCTGGAATATCTGGGTCAGGTCAGTGCGGGCCAGTTCTGGGCCTACAGCTTGCTGCAGCTCTACAAATCTGGACAAAACATAAAACATTTTTATTAAAAACAAATTACAACTAAAAGGGGGAAACCGCAGGGCGCAGCTAGTGAAACTATAGATTCGAATGTATGTTTAACTTTTTCACGCAAATAATAGTGAATTGATTGCAATGAAACTTAGTAAGAGAGTAAATAGTAATGGCAAGGCAATACTTATGCATATACACAAATAGAAAAAATATCATAAAATACTCCGAACTATATGTGGAATAAAACCATTTATGTTTTTCATTTTTCTTCATCAGCATCTGACGCCATTACACATGTAGGGACTTAAAGAACCTAACCTCCTTGCAAACTAGTAATTTTTGTTTTCCCATTATTCTTTGAATCCTTTAATATTATCTATGTGACTTTTTATCCCGATATATCCACGGAATGGGACTTACGATAGTGAAGCCTCAGCAAAGTCTATATAGCCTAGCCTAGTCAGCCTAGTGTACTTGTACTTGTATACGGGCTGTTTTCCGCCATTGGACCCTTTTTTAATTGGGTCCTTTTTGCGTGAGGATGGAGTAGGCTTGCCCAGCACCTACTAGCCTCTCAGCTTAGTCGACCATGTCCAGAGGAGAGAACTTGTCTATACTTCTGGAGCCAACTAAGCCGCGGGTTTCATCACGATGTTTTCCTTCACCGTAAGAGCGATGTCAATTAGTGCACATAAATTTTTCTTAAGAAAAATACATTGGTGCACGGCCGGCCGGGATTCGAACCCACGACCTTCAGAATGAAAGTCGAGGTATCTACCACTAAGCCAACACCGCTCTCTTCAGCCTAGTGTACATTATAATACTAACTTGTCAGCCACCATGTATCTGACCCTCCATGAGGTGTCGCCGGCACGAGCGCGGACTGTCGGCATCACGAGCTGTTCCATATCTTCGGGTGGGAGTAGAGACGCTACAGCGGCACACGCCTCGGCGGCCAACAGGCGAACCGAGTCTTGTTCATCCTGTGTTACATACATAAATGCTTATGTGTATTGAATGATAGACTGCAGAATTCAATCGCAGCTTTCTTAAAGACTTGAAAAACTTGATCGCAAATACGCTTGGCAACAATCGCTTTGACCGGTCACAGAGCTTTCAACAAGCACCTCCACAACCTGGACATAACGGACAGCCCACTGTGCAGAGCGTGCATGGAGGCGGAGGAAACGTCCGCGCATGTGCTGCTGGACTGCAAGGTGCTAACGGAGATCAGACTAAGTACGGTAGGTGACGGTAAGTGCCTTCCAGGAATTTTTGAGAAGCCACATCTGGTGGCAAAATTTATGGAAGAGCTGGGCTGGTTCTCCCCCTGACAAATGGAACCTCACGCAAAGGGGACCCAACTAAAGAGGTCTGATTGCGGATAATAGCCCATATACAAGTACAAGTACAAGACTTGACAATGACAGAAAACATATTAGCTACTGAGAGCAAATACGATAGGTAGGGTTATGTATTTCATCATCTAATGACAACACTTCCATTGCTGAACATAGGTCACAGTCTTTCACAGCAATCGGTTTTTCCGCTAAATCCCACAGCACATGTGCTGTCGTTTTTTCAGCCTCCATGCACGTTCTGAGGGCTGTCCGTTATGTCCAAGTTGTGGAAGTGCTTGTTGAAAACGCCGTGACCGACCGGTCTGACCAGAGCAATTGTAACCAAACATATTTGGAATTGGATCGACTTATTTACTTTTTGACCTCAAGGGCCTTTAGTTCCTAAACATACCTGCGCCAAATTAACGAACATCGGTATAAGGTCACTCTTCACATATTCAACTTCGACAGCCCTCGCGAACTCTCCGAGCTTGTACGCGGCGGCCCGACGCACCATCGGCGTGTCATCTTGACACAGCGAGCGGAAATGTTGACGGAGTTCCGCCTTTACTGGGGCAGAGACGCGGGTGTAGCATACACTGAAACGATAAGTAATTTAATTAGTCTTTACAATTAATATGGAACTGTGCTCTAAAACACAGATTGCTGATGTCTGTGTGCAGGTGGCGAAATTATAGGACTGGGCGGACCCAATCTTTCAGATGAACAAGGATTTATTGGCTAAAGCTCTGTAAAAATGTCCCACACGGAAGATTATGATGTGTGGTAAGTGGCCCCAGCCCTCAGCGAGGCTACGGGATTGTCATAGACCTACCTGAACAGTCCACAAGCTGAAGCTCTAGATGTAAACCAGTCTCCGCCCGCCAGTCTCTGCACAAGTGGTACAAAGTGCTGCTCCAAGGCTTGTGGTGTGTGATGAGCGGCCACAGCCCTCAGCGAGGCTACAGCCTTGTCTCTAACGACTGTCTCTTCAACAGTGGCTAGGGACTCGAGCGGGGGGAGCAGGCAATGTGCAAATTCACCCCCTCCAACCAGGTTGATAAAGTTACCTTGAATTTATAAAAATAAATATTGTAGGTTAAGCAAATAGGCTTGTTTTAATAATATATTGTGTTATAATATGTATGACATATTAGGCCAGTTTACAAAATTAAGACCCTGTTGTGGTCTAATTTCTCAACTAATGATTTAGTCTCTCTCTTAAATCTTAAGTAATACAGTGGGCATACAATAGGTCTTAGGAATAGTATAGTTCTTATATTTTTGCCAGTAAAGCATGCAAATACCAAACGCTTGAGTTTATACCTGGTGGTCTAATTTCTCAACTAAATTACTTAAATTGTAAGTAAGTATGTGGGTACAAAGTGAACAACAATGGTAGTTCAGGTATTTCTTATAGGTATGTTATCAAATGTAAAATTTAACTAGATGGAGGTCCCCTGACAACAGAAATAGTTAAATTATTGCAAAATACTAAGTAATAAGGTACCTACTATAATCTAAGTGGAAGGCGTCAGAGGAAGGGAACCAGATGAATTTACAAGGATGTATGAGGGTTATTGGGTTTTACTCACCGAGTTGTTCGGCCAACGCCAAAAGCACTTCATCCTCATCGTAAATAGTTTCCGTGAGGAACGGGATCAGCTCAGACCGGGTCCTCTCCACGCCCAAAGCGAGGGCGATGGTCGACAGCTTCTTGATAGAATTCAAACGCAGTTGCACATCTTCGTTTTTCAATTCGTCAATGAGCACCGCGATAGGGTACAGTGACTCATCCGTTCCTGAATCGCTCGCTGCCATTTTCTACCACTGAACTGCTTTGATTTCTTGTATTATAGATATTTGACTATATTTAGCAAAGACACAGTAAAAAACGGGTAATTTTAGTAAAAACTAACGCGAAAGGACTCAATGCAGCAAAATGGCAGACTTCTTTTTTTTTTAATTTCTGACCTGTCAAGCAGGGTTGATGTTGCCATTAAATAAAATTGTGAATTTAGAATTTCATTGTTAACAGGACCTAAAAGGAAATTCTACACCTGGGTACGGAATGTTAATAAGATAAACACTTGATAAATTGATAAACAGGACACTGGGATACTTTTTATTCCAATATTGCCACGATATAGGGATGTGATAGGGACGATCATTTTATCTACATCCATGGGGATGATACGCGGGTGAAATAGGCATCTGGTTACCTCATAAAAATAAACTATAAAAAAAAATGGTTGTCTGTGAAGTTAAAAAAATAGAGTTTTGGAGTTTACTCCTTAAGAATCGATTTTCATATATAAGGCGCCCGTTATGAGAAAAATCCGAGGGGTAAAACCTACTAACAAGTAACGAAAATCGTGTCACGTTTTTGGTGCGCAACTTTCTAATTTGGCTGTGAGTGTATTGCGTATGGTTAGATACTCGTACTTAAGGAGTAAACTCCAGTCGTGCGTCGGAGCTGACACACACACTTTTTGAAGTGAAAACTTCTTTAGCGGCGTTGAGCACTTTTTCTGTAATGGGTATAAAATCTTAAACTCGCGTCAGGACACGTGACCTGATCGAAAAAGCGTAAGACGGATGGAGAGTAGACAGCTATATGTAGTTTTAAAGTGTTAAATTTTTAATGTAATATAAATTGTCATGTTTGTGTACGATAGCGCAATAAATGAATATTGTATTCTACCACTTAAATGATAGTACTTTTATACTGATAAAGCAATTGGTGCAAAATTATTCCCTAACCATTCCAAAATATCAAACATGCTCAACGTTAATAATCAAGTTTTCACTTGTGCCGGCACTCCCGGAGTGCAACCCGTCTTTTTTTTTTTTTTTTTCGTAATTCCTTTATATATATTTTTTCTTTTTTTTTTGTCTTTTATATTTTTTCCTTTAAATTCTATTCACTCATCACACCATAACACGAGATTATTAAATACTGCACGATATTATTAAATACTCTGTTTCCCTAGTTACCATGACGTGTCTGGTCAAACTACCATGACGCATGAAGTCACACAATATTGCCGTGACACTTTTTTGTAAATGCAGGTGTTCCATCAATTTACTACACGTTATCACGTCAAAAATACACAAGTTTGTTTCTTCACTTCCAAATTTGTGAGGTACGAATGTGGAATTCTGTGCTTCCAAACTACACAATTCCACTACTCGGTTGAATTCCGGGATCACGAATCAGAAATCCCGGAATTGAATAAGAAGCCCGGGATTGTATTGGCAACCCTAAATAAACCGCCATGAATAAATACTTTTTGAATTTCATAATACATGATCTTAGAGATTTAGATGGTCGAAGGAATCTGTCAATATAGAGCTTCAATAGACCTATCATTTATTTATTCTAGAATTTAACCTCTTTGATTTATAATTCTTTTTATTAATTTTAAATTAATATTCTTTCCATAATGCAAAGAGTACCTACATTTATAAACAAAGTTTTCTAAAGTGTCAAATTGACACTACCACGATGATTTTGGATTTGTTTGTGAATTATATTTTGCTAATGAATTTATTCCATGATAATTAATAAATGGGCGGAGAAGATAATCTCCCAGCATCGCTTGCTCATCTCGTCTTGTGCTGCGTCGCTGGACGAGGAATCAGCAGGCTAGCAGACCAGACCGGCTTCACTCATGTGGGAATGCACGCGAATTTTTTCATACACGGGGTGTTTGGCTTCTTCAACTCCCAAAGTTAGTATTATTTTTACACTTTGTAATTATCAGATAAAACTTTACCAATGTTTCTCAAAGTGGTCTATATCGATCCCCAAGGGTCGAGGGCGACCTCCAAGGGGTCTACGATAGCGTAATGAAAATGGGGACTAAGAAATGCAACGAAATCCACGTCGGAGGGTATTAAAAATAATTTATTAAATATTTAAGCCTTTATCAATCTGTCGTGGGTTTTTCACCTACAACGCTGGAGTCACAATCAGTGAGCAGCCTAGTGATCGGCTTTATTTAGGTACTAGCTGTGCCCCACGGTTTCACCCGCGTAAGTCCCGATCCCGTGGGAAAATCGGGATAAAAAGTAGCCTATGTTACTGTCATTGAATCAATGTACCTTCATACCAAGTTTCATTACAATCGGTTCAGTAGTTTCGGAGCCTATTAAATGCAAACAATCAAATTTACACAGCGCACGCAACGGAAGCCTTCAAAAATGAATAATTTTCCCCATTTTTGCAACATTTTTCACTGATGCTTCGCTCCTTTTAGTCGCAGCGTAATGTTATATAGCTTAAAGCCTTCCTCGATAAATGGACTATCCAACACAAAACGAATTTTTCAATTCAAACTAGTAGTTACAAACAAACTCTTCAGTTATATCATATTAGTATAGATTTAATTCAAGGACACTACACCGAGTTGAAATATTGGTATATTCTAATTTTCTATACCTACTGTGTTCACGACTATTTAGTCTATTCTCCGTTGTTCTAGGTGGACTATTAGGCAGTGATTTTGCTCCAATATACACAATAACACTGCAAGCGTCCAAATACCTCGCACTGCCATGTCTAATGGCAGACATGTATCGATCAAGAAAAGAGATAAGCCTACTCCATCTTGCATCTGGTGTAGTCCCCTTCGCAATGGCGTTGGCTGGAAACGACAACCCTCATCTCGGAAACACAATGATCGCTTGCAATATTATATCGCTTCTTGTTTATTCTGTCAATAACGATCGTACATTTGGCTACTACACCGTTGCAGCTGGTCTCTTCGCGTATTTCGTCGCGCCACAGACTGGGAACAAAGCCTTATATCCTCTAGGTTTGGCTCTGATGGAATACTGTGCGTATAGATTATTTTATTTCGAACCTATTGATCCTAGGGCGCGCGGCAATAGGCAGCCACCGCGTCCGCGTTAGCTCGAAAATATGTTGATTTTGGTCCCATATAGAATTTAAATTACCATGGTTATTGGCTACCATGGTCTAAATATCGAGCTCCACAATATAAAAACAAAAAGCATGGTAAATATTGCGTTTTAAATTACTTTAAACAATGATTTTGGTCCCATCAGGTAGCTTTTACATAATTAATATCTATTATATAGAAGCAGAAACGTGTCTTAAGGTAATTGTGTCCCTTGCCCCCTCTTTTATTTTATGAAATCTGTCTAAACTGTCAATGTAAAATTATTATCTTCATTCGAAGTTAATACAGGGTGAATTTTTCATATGGGCCTTCAGGGCTGTATGGTAAACTATAAGAGATAACATAAACGCTAAAAGATTTTTAAAAAAACCTAAAAGTGCATCATTAGATTTAAAATATTAGCTTATACAACAAGTGAAAAAAAAGGTAATTTAATTCGAGGGACTAAGTTGAATCCCGAGAGCAGCGAAGGATTCTAGATTAGAATCCTGAGCGGAGGGATTCAAGGACCGAGATAAATTATTGTTTTTTCACGAGTTGTGTACTCTACTTTTTATCATTGACTGCGAGAAAATAAATAGTAGTAGGTTTAGTTTATTACACATTTTATTTTATAGTCGGTAACAAAGGTTTTTAAAAACACAGTATAGATACCTGTTTAATTCATGTGACCTGGCTAAGGTAATGACTTTTAAAAAAATCTAAGGATGCAGTTTTATATTTTGTCAAAATCGGGCACGCGACTCCTTTCAACATTTTTCCCTATCTCTTATAGTTTGGGATATAGCCCTGAAGGAAGGCCCATATAAAAAAAACACCCTAATCTATGATCTTCATTAAATTCTCTACAATATTCTTTTTAATTCTCTTTAAAAAGTTTTTCCGAAAAAACTGAAACAAGTGTCAGGATTTAGTAGCGCCATACCATGAAAACACATTGACAGTTTGTTGTAGCTTTAACATTTTCCTTAAGGCTATTTATGCTGCCAAACGCAACGCACCAGAAATAGCCGTCACTTATAACTAACATCGTTGATTGTAACGAATGGGTTTTGTTTTTCTCAAAAGTGCTGAGATGGAATTGTAGGTGAGATCTTTACCGATATTTTGGGATAATTTAAAACGAAAATTCCTTGTCATTTCAAAGTTATACTAGTTTAAATTCTTCTATAGCGAATTTGTGGTTCAAAGTAACATCAAAATGTCGGTAAAAATTTCATTTACGATTCAATCTCACAACTTATGAGAAAAACAAAACACATTCGTAACAATTAACAATTTTCACGAACGAAGGCGACCGGTGCCGGTAGTAACTATTTAGTAGGCTGTGTACCAAGGTCGTTGGCGTATGGTACCCCTATATACAAAAACTATAATATGTGATACAAAAGAGAGAGAAGGGGGGAAATAATTACCTTACGACTTATTTCTATTTCGATATTTTATAGAATTTATGCTACCTGCTTCCGTAGTTTCATGCTTTTTGGTAAATGGGACTGTATTTTAAAGCTAACGCCCCGGACTACACTTAAATTTAATTGTTTTCGCGGGTTTTATTCGTGTAAGTTTTTTTTTCTAAAAGTCGTCGTACGAAGTGATTTTTAATAAGATGTACAGAAGTAGCTCTGCTATAAAGCTGTAGGCTTAAACTATTTATACAATCGTGTGATTAAATAAAAATGTGGTTAAGTAGGTACTTAATTTATTAAATTTTTTCGTAAGTTATTTGATTTGTTACTTTATTTGTAATTAGTACCTTTGTCCCATATCACTGGCCGATGAAGTCCCGGACTTGTGAAGGGCATGCATGGGCTGAAGCCAATACGTAAATTTCCTTTACAAAAAATAAATAAATATTGCAGGACATTCCACACATCGCCATCAAGCCAAGCTAATTAACTAGACTTGTGTTATGGGTGCTAGACAACGTATATACTACGTATATACATAATAATATATACTTAGAATACACACTTGTAAATATATACATAGAAACAACCAGACCACAGACAAATATCTAAGCATAAATACTTGTCTGAGGCGGGAATCGAGCCCGCAACCCTGCGTGTGACAGTCCGGCATGGTGACCGTTGTGTCAACTGGGTCGTCATAACAAGTTTAATGGCAAAGTAAGGGCCATTCCTCCTCCTTCTTCCTGAAATATTACCTGAAACCATCCTAATACACAAGAAAAGAGCACAAAAAACAAGAAAAGAATATTTTGAAGCAAAATACTCGCCCCTGGCGAGATGCGCTGCATAGAATATGCACAGTCGCATTCGCCAATAGAGAGATAAAAAAAAAATATATGGAACGCAGCGACAGGCAGGAATGGCCCATTCCTGCCTGTCGCTGCGTTCCATATATCCCACAGGGATATTTTGAGATTTTTTTTCAATTATCGCTACCGATATATTATGTAACGTTCTGTTCTATTTATCGCTACTGATGGTCTAGTAGACATTGGACTTCGCGAATTGACCTGTAGTAGTCGTTTATTGACTTATTCGGCGATATGCCTATTCGCCCTGGTAGGGATACTCGGATTTTCCATTTATTATTACCAGTAGGAAAATACTAAATAAATAAAATAAAAACTTGAGAGGTGTCAAGGGACGCCCGGATGGAACGAAGTTTCTTTCGATTAATTAGTGAAGGAATTGTAAAAAAATCAAAACGTGTCGTTACAAGTTTTTGGTCTTAATTTTTTCCGTCTAGCCCCCTTTCGCAACGCGCCATAAGAAACTTCGTTCCAAAAAATAAAATGCATTTATTTCAGATGACTAAGATCCATAATGAGAATTAAAATTTAAATCGAAACAACTCAAGTCACAACCCAACCCACAACATAAAATAAAAAAATAAAAATAATAGAATAGAATATAATTTATTCGAACAAACACACGACATGGTATAGATACAAATGAGAAACAGTAAGAGATAGTTACAAATAAAAGTAATTACAAAAAACAGACAATAAAAATAAAAAGTATCTGAGAAGTCGTGCTCAGCATGTGCTGCAGATCCGCAGGCGCATCTGCAGCGCTGGTCTTCCGGCCGCACCGTGTGGGTGACTTTTCCGCTCCCAGGAAACGGCTTGGTCACCAAGAGAAAATAAATATACTAAGTATAAATAAATGGTTTTTTCCTAGGTCTATTGTTCCAACCGGTTCCGAATAGGTAACATTAAAAATGTTAAATAGGAATAAAAATTGTACCAAGTGTAATATACATACTATCTATAGTTTCGTCTAAATATATTTATTTATTTATTTATAATACAGTTACTCATTGCACTTACAGTATACACCAAAACGTACAAAAAGTGATTAGGTAGGTACATTATTGAATAGAACTTATGTAACAAATAAATATATTAAGAAAACTATAACAAATATTATAGAACTCATTCACATTATTATGAAAGATATCGGCATCAGGTTGTTGACTAATAAGCTCATTGAGAAGAATAAGAGCTTGCTTGTGTTTTGGCGTGCTGCAGTTTTATTTTCATGAAACTTAGTTGTAACCCGAGTTGAATTGTATGTATAATTCTGGTGGAATGTTATTCAATTTAGTTCTGTGAAAGTGCACAAGTGTAGTGAAAGTAAAAATCAGTGTCAAACATGAAGTTTACTCGTTGCCTCCAATTCTCCTATTAAGGTTATGGTAAACTTGCCACCGCTTTACTATAGCCCCTGACTTGACGGACTATGACGACTTTGACTGTTTTGAAACACTTTAGGCCCAATTTATGAAAAATCGGGTCATAATTAGATGCAAAATATAACTTGACACGGCTAAATGCACAAGCCGTGCGAAGCCATAATTAATAGAAAAAAAAAGAGCTTGCTTGGTAGGAGCATACCGCACTGTGAGGGTTCTCGAGGACGGAGGGTTGAACAAGCGTCGCGTACGTAACTTTACCAGATTATCCGGCGTAAATAGGGAACAACGAGCCAGACAGGCGGGATTGTCGACTTTATTATGAAACAATCGGTAGTAATGACTCATCGACTCCCACTTCCTCCTCAGTTCTAGAAAGTCCATGCCAGTCATACTGTGGCGACACTTCACATCGCCACTAACAGATGGCGCCACTAAGCCGATCGGAGATCCTAGATCGCGCCAGCGAAGTTTTTCTGAAGATAAGCTCAAATACAAGTAACAACGAAACATCGTTGGGCCGCGGCCTACCGGGTATAATACCTGCCCGGTGGAAGATCTTCCCTTTGGAGGTACACATCACCTCGTACCTCCAAACTGGTGACCCCGACGTGATCCTCCAAAATACCTAAAACAAACGGCGAAGGATACATGTATAGGTAGTATCCATACAACTTCTTATAATATAGATAACCAGCAATTTGTTGGTAATGGGTCCGTGAAGACCACGCCAGATGTTCGATTGTAATGGATACTCTCTTACTATCCAATCCAAGACAGATATTAGATAGAAAGCAAGCCAGTACCTAACGTTGGTGTAATTATACAAGTGCAGCACTTAAAACGACAGACATTTAAGAATGATTTTTATTTTATTCTTATTAAAGCTACATCTAACTAAGAGCGGTATTGGCTTAGTGGTAGATACCTTGACTTTCATTCTGAAGGTCGTGGGTTCGAATCCCAGCCGGCCGCGCACCGATGGATTTTTCTTAAGAAAAATTATGTGCGCTAATTGACATTGTTCTTACGGTGAAGGAAAACATCGCCTTAGTAGTATTGACAAGTTCTCTCCTTTGGACATGGTCGACTAAGCTGAGGTGCTGGGCAAGCCTACTCCATCCTCACGCAAAAAGGACCAAATTATAAAAGGTCAAATGGCGGAAAACCGCCCGTATACAGGTACAAGTACGTCTAACTAATGATCGAATTCAATAACCTTTATCTATCCTTCACTTGGGGTTAAACTGTTTTTTTGCCTGTTTTGCAGTTCTTTGTCCGTTTTCTAATGATAAGTTACAAATCGAATTTGGTAAATGTAATGAGGAGAGATAAGACCCATTTGGCACAATGGTCACCATGCCGGACTGTCAAACACAGGGTTGCGGGTTCGATTCCCGCCTTCGACAAGTATTTATGCTTCGATATTTGTCTGTAGTCTGGTAGTTTCTATGTATAATAAGTAATCTTTACAAAAGAAAAAGTATCTAGGTAGTATATCCGTTGTCTAGCACACATAAGACAAGTCTAGTTACTTAGCTTGGGGCTAGATGGCAAGGTATGGAATGTCTTGTAATATTATTTTTATCACAGTTGCTCATAAAGTGGATCTTATTCAACGGCTTTTAGGCTCATAATCCAACATATTATGCACGCGTGCGTTTTATATTTGTTAACTAGTGCTGTAAAGTTATCCCGATATGTTAAATACGTATCTTACTGCTAATTACATGTTAGGTAGGTTAAACATTCTTAATTTATCTGGGTTTTACTGTTTTGATGTATAAAAAAGGTAGATACCAAAGAGTTTTTTAGCTAGCAAAAATGGTTGTCTCTAAAGTCGGTTTACGAACGAAAATTTTACGTGATAATGACTTAGAAAACGATTAAAAATTGAGTTGTTTATTTTTTGTTTTTTCTTTACTTAAATATATTGTTTTTCCGTACCATTGTATTTTGTTCTTAACCCCCGACGCTAAAACAAATAGAAAAACCCTAAAAAATAATGTATGTCACACGAGGATGTATATGTTAAAAGTCTTTAGCCTAGCCTTTCCGGAGCATAATTAACAAAAAAATATTGCCTTAAAAAATGTAAACATAGAGTTATCACAAATATTTTGTTTTCTTTTCAAGTCTTTTCTTTTATTCGCAACTGTGATAAAAAACGTCGTACGATATACGTGTGGAATTGATATTTGCATCTTGGCTTCTATAACACGCTCGCTGCCGCTCGCGCGTCATAAACCGCCTCTATGCAAAGATCAATTTACCACACTTATATCGTAATGTACTATTATATTGTGAATAGAAAAGAGGTGGAGAAAAAGAAGACAACTTGAAAGATTTAGTAATACTAGCTTTTGCCCGCGACTTCGTCCGTGTAAATGTCGAAAATGGACCAAGGAATCACGTATTCCCATACAAACTCCTCCCCCTTTTTCACCTCCTTAGGGGTGGAATTACGAAAAATTGTTTCTTATCGGATGCCTACGCCATACAAAGAATACACCCTCCAAGTTTCAGGTCTCTACAATTAGCGGTTTAGGCTGTGCGTTGATCCGTCAGTCAGTCATTCAGGACAAAGAATTTGAATCTGATGTACCAGGCGTCCAGAGTTAAAAGGAGCTCATTAGGTATATTTCGTATAGTTATCTATTTATTTTCAGTCCCAGTTTCCTAAGTGGTAAATAAATGTAACTCAGAAAGGAAATGACCGGAAATGAACCGATCATAGCTGTCACTTGGTCAGCAAACTTCTGCCAACTTGCAATTTAAAGAGGAACTTAATTTCCGCTTTACAAAACTTTCACGAGCCTGTCTGCAGTGCTGCCTACTGGGTAGGTAGGTATTCTAGGTATAGTCCTAAATAGTCCACTACCATCCCCAGTCCACTACCATCCCATCACAGGTAGCCCAAGTAGTTTTCTCCTGTAGTCTATCAATAGTTCTATCCAAACCGGAGATTGTCCTTGGCTGTTTTTATCCCCCGACGCAAAAACGACGGGGTGTTATAAGATAAACGTGTCTGTGTGTGTCTGTCTGTGGCATCGTAGCTCCCGAACGAATGAACCGATTTTGATTTAGTTTTTTTTAATAGTGCAGACATGGATAATCGCCAGTTTGGTGTCCGCATCATAATTTGCTATTAAACGTTGTTAATGTAAAGGACCTCTACGTGTTGGCTTCGGCTCTACGCACGCCTTCCAAAGATTCGGGGCTCCACAACCCCGTGATACAGGACGTATAATAAGGTGCCTGCGGGTAATACGGGCCAATAAAAAGTATTTAAAAACCTTGATATTAGTGACAAAAAAAAACAAGAAATTAAACAAATGAATTGTTTTGAAATTGATAATACTGCAAATATTTATCTAATGACCTGTTTTTAAGTAGTTTAAGTACGAAGTATTTAGTTTTTAATAAAGGTAGCAGGTGGACCTTATTACAAGCAGGTACCTAGCTTATAAGTTTATGATATATGGACGGTACTTGTGGCAACGAGGACCTTAAAGGGCCCACATACATCGTTAATCCAACAATAATTCAAAACAGACAACAAAATAGGTCAAGCATAATAACTTAACGCTATTGTGAAACGGTCCGAGAGCTGTACTTACCTAGCTACTATCCAAGGTGGTTTAGGTAAATACCTATTTTAAATACCTACTTCATATGATGATCATTTGTTACAAAGACAGCCTATTATAAGGTTGTCATCCGTGCACATTTATCATTTAACCCTAGAGATCCTGTATTTTCGGATATGGCAACGAGCATTTTATCCAGGGCGTCTTAGAACAGGTTTAAAGTGAAACTGAAACTTATCACGATAGAGCGTATAGAGTAGGTATTTAACATTTTAAGACGACGTTCGTTTTTCTTGTATGCCTTCATTTCAAATATATTATAATTACATATTACCAAAAGTAGACCGGACTTTTGTTCCAATAATATTATATTATAGTGACGTTTTTTCTGCGCAGGTAAAAAATCACAAGCAAATACAAATATTTATTGCGAAAAAACCCTGTGTATAAAACTTTTTTATACAAAGCAAAGTTTTAGTATGAAAATTCTTTTTGTTCGGAGCGGCTGATAAGCTTTCACCTACGTTTAATTTTACAAATAATTCCTCAAAGCTTCATTTATAACGTAATTCCTCCACTAATTGCTATGATTTTTGACACAATATCCTAGTCAGGTGAGGAGTTACTCTGACCACGATCAAACATCAAGTCTCAAACATGCCTTTGACCATTTCCATAAATCAATAAGACCTGCATAACAATCGTTTTTGATGCTTCTTCTTCGAAAAATCTCATCTTGATTGCCGCCCAATAAGCACATTTTGTGACCTATTTATTTTCGTGTTCGATTTCATTGCTCGCAAGTGCAAAAGTATGCAAACAAAGGGTGTAAATATTGAATGGTATTCCACACCGTTTCGTATGGGTTATGCATATCGAAGTGCGGTTCATCATTTTTATGATGTAGAACGAGTGACTTAAATTAGAACCAAAATCACATGGGATCTTACAAAATAAGTACTATTTAATAAAGCCAAAGTCATTTTTTTTATTCATTTGGATGCTTAATACATTTTGTATAAAGATCACATAGAAACGTCTTAAAAACTAAGTTAGGATGTGTGCCTTCGGAACCCGCCCGCACCAAATGGAAGAAGGCACTAGAAACTCATGGGGTTTTTTATGTGATCACGCTCACTACACCATAGCTAGAGCCTTCTTGAAGATGGCATATCAATTGGAGAGTCAGTTCTCAGATTACCGGTACCGGCGCTCTCTCCATACAAACGTAGTCGACTGTTTCCTCCCTGGATAATGACACTATAGAAAATATTTTTGAAAATATGTTAAACCTATAACTGCCATGACTATGCCCATATGTTTCGGTTTATTTTGTGGCGGATCGCTCGCCACTCAAACCGCTCCGCTTATGAAGTTTGTACCATACGTATCACGCGCAGCTTGCGTGAACGCCGCCGCATCTCGGAGCCGGCCGCCGCTCGCTGCGCTCGCTAGTCGACGAGAACCTTACCTACGCATCACACGTATCGCGCGCTTCCGTCCGGCTAACTAAAACGATCGCGAATATAGTATATTCGAGCGTGTGCCTTATATCCGTGCTACCATTTCATATTCCTAGATATAAACTGTTTTCGAACAATAAATGTACTTGATTCGTTTCACGTAAAAATATCATCTTCATTTGTGTTCGCTGTTCTTCAATCACCCTGCACCTAGTATATACTTACTTCCATCCACTGCATCACCTACTGCTTCGCCTACTGCTTGGTTACTCGCTGCTGTGCTGCTCGTCAGATGCTACGCTGTTGGTGAAGGTTTCGTTCCCGACCGGTAACGCACCTCGACCGCCACACTGGTGACCTACGACTTCGAGCATAGAAGAGACTTCAGTCTTCGCACCTTCTGGATTTTCGAGCAGCTTCGACTACCTACCTACCCTGGAATTAGTGAGCCGTAAGTTAGTCCATCGGTTGAAACCGTGAACGGAAAATTCCGATACCCTCAACTTCAAAGGTGTATGGTCCAAGTTATAAGCGGTGAGCGAATTTACTTTTGTTTACAATATGACTGAAACAGACAAGCAAGAGGTAAAATACGAGGAGGTACTGCGGGTAGGAGTACGGGTACCTCCATTTTGGCCCGAGGAACCGGCGTTATGGTTCGCTCAGCTGGAATGTCAGTTTGACCTCTCTAAAATAACAACAGACGACACGAAATTTAGTTACTTGGTAGCACAGCTAGACCATCAGCATGCTATAGAGGTAAAGGATGTCATTACTAACCCTCCGCAGACGGGAAAATACCAAAACCTGAAAACACAGTTAATAAAGCGCCTATCCGCGTCGAAAGAAAAGCGCGTTAAACAGCTTTTGATGCACGAGGAGCTCGGCGACAGGAAGCCCTCGCAGTTTTTGCGCCACCTAGAGAGCTTAACGGATCCGTCTGTGCCCAAAGATTTCTTGGCTACTATTTGGACTAGTCGTCTGCCACAGAATATTCAAACTGTTATTGCTTCACAGATGGGCCTTTCCTTAGATAAGCTAGGGGAGTTGGCAGACAAGATACACGAGATTGCTCCTGCTACACCTCAGGTCTCCGCGGCAAGTACTTCCTTTGGAAAACCTACGACCATGGACGAACTGGCAAGACAGGTCAGCGAGCTAACAAGGCAAGTAGCAACCCTCACTAGTGGCAGAAATGCCAGATACCGCTCACGTTCTAAGCCCAGATTCCAGAGGAATAACCGCTCACGCAGTCGCTCTAAGCCCAGACAGCCACCGGCGGGCCATCCGCACTGTTTTTACCATTTCACCTTTGGAGCGAAGGCGAACAAGTGTAGGCAGCCCTGTCAATTCGACTCGGGAAACGGGCAGGGCGGTCGGAAGTAGCGGCCAGCGACTGCCCCCCATCAACAGGCCGTCTCTTCGTTACTGATCGTGTCACAAAAATGCAGTTCCTAGTGGACACTGGTTCTGACTTGTGCGTTTTTCCACGATCGGCAGTCAAGACGCCTTGTACTAAGTCTAAATATGATCTCATCGCGGCAAATGGTAGTATCATTCATACATACGGACCTGTGCAACTGCACCTCAACCTCGGTCTTCGGCGTGACTTCTCTTGGAGTTTTACCATAGCTGACGTGTCGAAACCCATCATAGGCGTAGATCTACTTAGCTACTACAATCTTTTAGTAGATTGCAGAAACCAGAGGCTGGTCGATGGTATAACGACCCTGCACGTAGCGGCCATTTCCGAAAGGACAGGAACTACGGACGACATTGCTTCGGTCAAGGCAGTGACTGGCGAAACTGAGTTCCACGAGATCCTACGCGAATACCCAGAGATCACCAGACCAGCAGGTATGCGTAACCCAGCCAAGCACACTACACTGCACTACATCAAAACTACACCAGGCCATCCAGTTTCATGTAAGCCACGACGACTCGATCCAATCCGTGCCCAGGCAGCCAAAAAAGAGTTCGAGGAGATGCTGGCAGTCGGTACTGCTCGACGCTCAGAAAGCCCTTGGTCTTCTGCTCTTCACTTGGTCAAGAAGAAAGACGATAGTTGGAGACCCTGCGGCGACTACAGAGCCCTCAACGCGAGGACCATTCCAGACCGGTACCCTATCCGCCATATACAGGACTTTGCTCACCAGCTTTCAGGATGCTCCATCTTCTCAACTGTCGACCTGGTGAAAGCCTACAACCAGATTGCTGTAAATCCACAGGATATCCCTAAAACAGCGATAACAACGCCCTTCGGAATGTTTGAGTTCCCGTTCATGACCTTCGGACTTCGAAACGCGGCTCAAACATTCCAAAGATTTATCGATGAAGTGCTATCCGGGCTGGACTTCTGCTACGGGTACATTGACGACATTTTGCTATTCTCATCAAGCAGAGAAGAGCACAGAAGACACCTACGACTGCTCTTTGAACGACTGAAACAATATGGAGTACTAATTAACACTTCTAAGTGTGTTTTTGGACAGAAAGTCGTCAAATTCTTGGGGTACAAAGTGTCTGCTGCTGGATCTAAGCCATTGGACGAGAAGGTACAGGCAGTAAGAGAGTACTCTGTCCCGAAAACTGTGAAAGAGCTTCGACGTTTCTTAGGAATGCTTAATTTTTATCGTCGGTTCATCCCTAATGCTGCGAAACTCCAGGCTCCGCTGAACTCATTGTTACAAGGACCCAAGATCAGAGGTTCACATCCGGTGGATATGACTCCAGACTTGGTCAAAACGTTCGAAGCCTGCAAAACTTCTTTAAGTGAAGCCACACTTCTGGCTCACCCCGATTACTCGGCGAAACTCGCAATAGTTACCGATGCTTCGGACACGGCGATTGGCGCCGTCCTTCAACAGCGCAAGAATCACACATGGCAACCCTTGGCATTCTACTCACACAAGCTGTCTGCAACACAAAAGAAATATAGCCCTTACGACAGAGAGCTTTTAGCCGTCTACGAAGCAATAAAGTACTTTCGCCACATGATAGAAACTGCAACTTTCACCGTCTACACGGATCACAAACCACTCACCTTTTCTTTTTCTACCAACAAGCAAGATTGTTCCCCGAGGCAGTTTCGATACCTAGATTTTATATCACAGTTTACGACAGATATTCGATACATACCTGGACCGGAAAACGTCGTTGCTGACGCGCTCTCCCGCGTAGACGAAATCACCGTGGCACTGGACTACGAAGAGCTTGCACAATCTCAGGAGAACGATTCTGAACTGCAAGACCTTCTACTCCATGGTTCCGCCCTGAAACTGAAGAAGATGCATACCATTTTTAGCCACTTGCCAATTTTCTGCGACACTTCGGTGCATCCACCTCGACCGTACATTACTACGGCAAAGCTCAGACGGCAAGTCTTCGATATGGTGCACAATTGGAATCATCCCGGAAGTTCAGCTACAGCACGACTAGTCGCACAAAAATTCGTGTGGCCAGGGATTCGTAAAGATTGTAGAGAGTGGTCTAGGCAATGCTTGCAATGCCAAAAATGCAAAGTTACCCGTCACACTCGCTCTCCCCTCTCCTCTTTCCTTACCCCGTCCGCGAGGTTTTCACATATCCACATTGACCTCGTGGGACCCTTACCATTATCTTGTGGTTACAGATACTGCCTCACGGCCATTGATAGGTTCACGCGATGGCCTGAGGCTATCCCACTACAGGACATCACGGCAGAGACATGCGCAGCTGCCCTCGTGTCTGGCTGGGTAGCCAGATTCGGTTGTCCCGCGCGGGTGACCACCGACCGAGGTCGCCAATTCGAGAGCCACCTCTTCAAGGCACTCACCACTATGATTGGCACACGACACCTCCGAACCACTGCGTACCATCCAGCTGCGAACGGCATCGTTGAGCGTCTACACCGCCAGCTAAAGGCGGCAATAATGTGCCACGACTCCACACAATGGACCGAATCGCTTCCACTGGTGCTCCTGGGGATACGAAGTTCCTGGAAGGAAGATCTTCGTGCCAGCCCGGCAGAGCTCGTGTACGGCGAGCCGCTTCAGTTGCCTGGCCAGTTCATCGCCCCCAAAGACGACTACGCCACAGCGGACATCACCCAGTACGTGACACGTCTACGAGCGCAGATGGCTAAATTGTCCCCTAAACCAGCTACTTGGCATACTACAGTGCCATTCTATATACCACGTGATCTTAACACAGCCTCTAACGTATTTCTTCGTCAAGATCATGTACGTGGTTCACTCGAACCTCCTTATGCTGGTCCCTTCAAAGTTATACGAAGACTACCAAAACATTTTACTATTGAGATCAGGGGCAAACCTACAAACGTGTCTATAGATAGATTGAAACCAGCCTATATAGCGCGTGAAGTCCAAGTACCAGTCACGACTACTACTATACCTCTTACAACTACCACTACAATCGAGAGTGAGCAGCGCGATGAAGTGAAGAGAACTCGAAGCGGCAGAAGAGTCAAGCTGCCAGATTTTTATCGACCGTAGTTACGGTCTGGCCGGGGGAGTGATGTGGCGGATCGCTCGCCACTCAAACCGCTCCGCTTATGAAGTTTGTACCATACGTATCACGCGCAGCTTGCGTGAACGCCGCCGCATCTCGGAGCCGGCCGCCGCTCGCTGCGCTCGCTAGTCGACGAGAACCTTACCTACGCATCACACGTATCGCGCGCTTCCGTCCGGCTAACTAAAACGATCGCGAATATAGTATATTCGAGCGTGTGCCTTATATCCGTGCTACCATTTCATATTCCTAGATATAAACTGTTTTCGAACAATAAATGTACTTGATTCGTTTCACGTAAAAATATCATCTTCATTTGTGTTCGCTGTTCTTCAATCACCCTGCACCTAGTATATACTTACTTCCATCCACTGCATCACCTACTGCTTCGCCTACTGCTTGGTTACTCGCTGCTGTGCTGCTCGTCAGATGCTACGCTGTTGGTGAAGGTTTCGTTCCCGACCGGTAACGCACCTCGACCGCCACAATTTCATTTTCTAATTATCATAGAAATTATAACTTAAAAAAAACATAGGGGCATGGTCATGGCAGTTATAAGTTTTATGCAAAAAAATATTTGCTCTAGTGTCATTATCCAGGGAGAAAACCGTCGACTATGTTTGTATTGAGAGAGCAACCGGCACAAAAAAAGGACAGGTCGAAACAGTTCTCACTTCACTCCGTCTTCCTACCGTCACTCCGTTCCTTGAAGGCCCTGCTTATTTGGAGTTGTCTTTGGTAACCGTGCCACATCTCAGACCGCATCTTCACTCACCATCGGGTGACGATAGCGGTAAAACGTTGACCTAAATATAATTAAAAAGGTATTTATACAACTCATTGTTTCTTTTTTCAAAGTCAAAATTCTTTATTTAATTCAATGAAATCTTTGGATGAAATCACTTTAAATCATCTTAACTTAAGTGACGTCGCATAGTTTGTTATTGTGGTGTGTAACGCTATAGGTTGAGTCGTATTCTTTTTTGTAACTACACTAAGTATTTTTATTTCTTTGCTGCTTTAGTAGTTCCCTTTGGCTACAAATAAACTCGTTTCTTTCATTTTGAAGATAAACTTCTCTACGCGCGTTATGAGAAAATGATGAGAGTGAAATATTAAGATGCGCGCGCATCTGAAACATATAAGTTGCATGCTGCTTCGTAACCGAAAAACAAAACAGGGCAAAGCGGCGAGAGAAATTTAAGTTGCGCGCGATTTTAAGATCTTTCTCTCTTAACGGTGATTATGAGAATTTCTTCCTTTCTTCAAAGTCGGTAAAAAACAATGTAATATCCTCTATATCAAAGGCTAACCATGCATGTGAATATATGTACGTAATATCTACCTATAGAGTGACAGGCTTAATTTAGGACAGGACAGGGGTCGACAAACCCGCCCGCGGTGATGCGGCCCTTCGACCTAATTTCATAGCAATAAATACATTGGATAACATCCCGTATTGTAATGAAAAACAATCACAAATATTGTCGCAAGATACCTATATCTGCTTATAGATGTTTTGATTACATAAGGGGGATTTTATTTGCGGAAACCACATGGGATGATTTGTGGGACGATTAGGTTCCGTACTGAAAGGGTATATTACTGTCTGTCCGTCTGTCTTTCACCGGGCTATGTCAAAGTTTGACCACTTTCACACCCTGCCTGATGGTAGGCGACGATGCGGTCAAAGATAAATAAAATAATAAATAAATAAATAAATATTTATTGATCAAAAAAGTTTACAGTAGTCTTAAAATTAAGTAAGTAGAGAAGGTGGGTGGCATCTTAAAGAAATATTTAGGACATAAGTATACACTATAAGAAGTACCACTTACATGTTTACGTTAGCCGTTAAATACCAATTTATGGTTTTGGTCTGCATCCCTTGCTAGGTTATAAAATAACCTGTAATAAGGATGAAGATGAAGCAAATGCCCCTAGAAGATACTTCAATCGTGACTTGAAAATCCTCAAATTGTACCCGCTTTGATTTAAGAGTATACCTACCCGATCCCGTGGGGAACCCTATCCCGTGGGGAAACTTTTTCAAATGATAAATAATTATCAGAATCGATTTAGTAGTTCCGAAGATTATCGGTTCAAACTTTAACAAACACAATCAAAAGTGCAGAACAGACGAAAACATCGTAAAACATAACTATTATTTCCTATTCAAATGTCTAAATTCGTTACCTAAAGATATTTAAATTAAAATGGTATAGACAATCAGGGCTTAGTACAATAGGCGGTATTACCGCTAAAAGCGGTCTCTCCGAGGCAACCTTAGGATGGATAGGATTATACGAAATATTAAGTGTGCGTAAAAATGATTAAATTAATTATAAAGGTTACTATTAGGTAGGTAATTTTACAAAAATTTAAGACTTTGTGATCTCTTATTTTGTTGCGAATAAATAATATTCTATTGTATAAAAACAGTTTTGTTAGGTTTAAACAAAAGAAAAATATAAATAAAAAGGAAACAAGGCACCTAATAAAGCCTAATAATACTAAGGGTCAGCAATGTGGTAACATTCATTAAAAAGTGTGTGGGTCAGCTCCGACGCACGACTGGAGTTTACTCCTTAAGTACGAGTATCTAACCATACGCAATACACTCACAGCCAAATTAGAAAGTTGCGCACTAAAGGAGCGCACCAAAAACGTGACACGATTTTCGTTACTTATTAGTAGGTAAAGCTATTGCATCGTGCGAACTTCGAACGCTCGGCCGAGTTACATTGTAGGCGGAGTGGGGGGGTGTTAGTTTTTATTTTCGTTACGGAATTTCTTGATTCGGTCGCCGCGCTCAAAGTCCGCGATAAAAGCTATGCAATAGCTTAACAGGTTATTTGATAAAAACCTAACTATTTGCATTTTGTTAATCCGAAAAACAACTTATTTGTTTATTTCCTTTTAGTTGTCCCTATAAATAAATAAATAAATATTGCAGGACATTCGACACATCGCCATCTAGCCCCAAGCTAAGTAACTAGACTTGTGTTATGAGTGCTAGACAACGGATATACTACTTATATACTTTTCTTTTGTAAATATATACTTATAATATATAGAAACAACCAGACCACAGACAAATCTTAAGCATAAATACATGTCTGAGGCGGGAATCGAACCCGCAACCCTGTGTTTGACAGTCCGGCATGGTGACCATTGTGCCAACTGGGTCGTCTATTACCCGCAGGTTAATTGTCTTTATAAATATCTTTGGTCTTAAATATGATATGAACTGGTATGTAAGACGGTTGGTTAAACACCGAGGTTAATGTTGGATTCAATTTAAGGTTACTGTTAACGCACTGTTTCAGTTTTGGAACTGTGAAATTATCCTTTGTCTGAAATCATCACATAGCGGTTATTTTGAAGGCTATGTCCATATATTATGGAATGGAAATTTATCAAATACGCCATAGCCAGCTGAACGTTTCGTTCTCTCAAATAAAACAATTACTTGTCAAATAAACAAATAAGTTGTTTTCCAAATTGTCAATAAAGCAAATATTTATACAATGACCTGTTTTAACTATTTTTCGCCATTTTTACGAAATATTTAGTTTTAAACTAAGGTGGCAGGTTGCTTTTATTACGCGCTGTTATTAACGCAAGACCACGTGACTTTTCGTTGACTTATGTCAATTTCATACAAAAAAAACAGTCGATTGGCGAAATCGATAATGGAAAGCAATCTTTTATGAAGGTGATGTCATTTAAAGCCCTATATTAATTAAAATCATTGAGATTACAGGAGTTTTGGCGGGAACGAGTTAACAACATGTCGTGCTGCAGTTTTATTTTCATGAAACTTAGATGTAACCCGAGTTGAATTGTATAATTCTGGTGGAATGTTATTCAATTTAGTTCTGTGAAAGTGCACAAGTGTAGTGAAAGTAAAAATCAGTGTCAAACATGCAGTTTTCTCGTTGCCTCCAAATCTCCTATTAAGATTATGGTAAACTTGCCACCGCTTTACTATAGCCCGTGACTTGACGGACTATGACGACTTTGACTGTATTGAAACACTTTAGGCCCGATTTATGAAAAATCGGGTCATAATTTGATGCAAAATATAACTTGACACTGGCTAAATGCACACGTGCGAAGCCATAATAAAAGAAAAAAAAATTGAGATTACAACCTACTTAATTAATACATTCACTTGACACTGGCCATATGCATAAATCGTTCGAAGTCATACAAGTTAAAAATTGAAACAATAAAAATGATAACCTGAGGAAGACAATAAAACCCATTCAGAACCACATTTAGTAAAAGTACATATCTATCAACGGAGACAAAGGAACAAAGAGAAATGCTACATAATATCCTTACATCATATTACTTACACAAAGATATTTATATTATAGTGCCATAGAGAACATAGAGAACCTTTTTTTTTTCTTCAAGCGCAGATTTGAAATTCTCATGGAAACGGGAAAGAAAATATGACATACCTACTGTACTGCGGTTAACTACTAAAAGGTTTTTCAAAAACCTTGATATTAGTGACTAAATTAAGATAAACAAAGGAATTGTTTTTCAGATTAACAATAAAGCAAATATTTATCTAAAGACTTTTTTAAAGGGGTTTTTAAAGCGACATATATAGTTTTTAACTATGGTGGCAGGTGATCCTTATTAGCCGCAGATGCCTTATTTTTATATGTCGAATATTTAAGTGATGTACCCCAGTGAGATGTAACAATTAGATATAGAGTGGTTATCTCCGAACTTCGCATTCTTTTGTGTGGCAAATTGATCTTTGCATAGAGGCGGTTTATGACGCGCGAGCGGAACGCGAGCGTGTTAGAAGCTGAGATGCATAGATCAATTCCACACGCGTATCTTACGACGTTTTTTTTTTATCACAGTTGCGAATATACTTGTAAAAATAGTAAAAAGTTAACAAAATATTTATGATGTTGTGTTACTATTTTTTAGGCAATATTATTTGTTAATTATACTTCCGAAAGGGCAAGCAAAAGACTTTTTTTTTTAATCACAGTTGCTCATAAAGTGGATCTTATTCAACGGCTTTTAGGCTCATAATCCAACATATTATGCATGCGTGCGTTTTACATTGCCAACCTAGTGCTGTAAAGGTATCGCGATAGGTTAAATACGTATCTTACTGCTAATTACATACCGTTTTGATGTATAAAAAGGTAGGTACCAAAGAGTTTTTTAGCTAGCAAAAATGGTTGTCTCTAAAGTCGGTTTACGAACGAAAATTTTACGTGATAATGACTTAGAAAACGATTAAAAATTGAGTTGTTTATTTTTTGTTTTTTCTTTACTAATATATATTGTTTTTCAGTACCATTGTATTTTGTTCTTAACCCCCGACGCAAAAAAAAATAAAAAAAAACCCTAAAAAATATTGTATGTCAGACAAGGCTGTATAGGTTAAAAGTCTTTAAGCTGGCCTTTTCGGAGCATAAGTAACAAAAACTATTGCCTTAAAAAATGTAAACATAGACTTATCACAAATATTTTGTTAATTATTATTTTGTTTTCTTTTCAAGTCGTTTCTTTTATTCGCAACTGTGATAAAAAACGTCGTACGATATACGTGTGGAATTGATATTTGCATCTTGGCTTCTTTAACACGCTCGCTACCGCTCGCGCGTCATAGACCGCCTCCATGCAAAGATCAATTTACCACACTTATATCGTAATGTACTATTAACTATATAACCTCGTTTGACATACAATATTTTTTAGGGATTTTTCCTTTTGTTTTTGCGTCGGGGCTTAAAAACAAAATATAATGGTACGGAAAAAAAAAAACTCAATTTTGAATCATTTTTTAAGACGTTATTACGTAAAATTGTCGTTCGGAAACCGACTTTATAGACAGCCATTTTTGCTGGAGTAAAAACTCTTTGTTGGTACCTTGGTGAGCCTCCTCGTATCTGCCGTTGAAATATAACTGATGTATTCTCTATTACGGTTGAATGTTACCTATATACAATGATCGGATACAGATGTAACCAACCATAGCAACAATGTCCTAATGCAACCCCAGGGGGGCTGAACGAAGGCGCCTTAGACAATCACATTATGGCACTGAAAGAGACAAATCTGCATGAGTTATGACTAGTATTTACAGGGAAATATTGTTATTATTGAAGCGATTTCAGTTTATTGTTCGAAAATGATTAAGTGGTTAGGTAGGTATAAGGTATTGTTTTATGAGTTTCTTGTGCCTTCTTCTCATTGGTGGGCGCGTTCCGAAGGCACACATCCTAACTTAGTTTTTAAGACGTGTCTATGTGATCTTTGTACCTAGGTATTAACCATCCAAAGAAATAAAGAATTTTGACTTTGACTTTTATTTATTAACGGAAAATAAAACGCTATTATCGCATGGCAAAAGGAAGACTTTGAGTTTATCCGAACTATAAAATTTGTTCCTTAACGGTTCGAAGTCGTTTAATCCAAATTTTAATTTTTCGGCTAATAAGGAATTTTAACAAGGAATTTTAGGCTTTACTTCGGTAAAAACACCTGTACCTGTGTGTAGTGTTCTGTTTCTTACTGTGTTGTACGAATAAAGTTATCTATCTATCTATCTACCTACCTAAATTGTCTGAACTTATACAATGTGTTTCAGCGAAGGGGTTTTAATACGAAAGGGGGTTGTTCTAGATGTCTAGGCGAAAAACTTTTGTTTTACGACTTTTGGAAATTCAAACATTTTTTTTGAAGTTTTTGTATGAAACAGATGATTTTCAAGTAAAATTTGCCTCAGAATTATTGAAAAAAAAAACGAATTTATAAAAGTCTTAGAACAAAAGTTGTTCGAATAGACGTCTGGAACAACCCCCTTTCGTATGAAATACATTGTTTAGACCAATATTTTGTCATGCAATTATTAATCTTTGGGAATAATTGACGTTGTCTGGAAGAGATCGTCGTTTCGTGTTTTAGTTTTAAAAAATAGTCTATAAATAGTGAAGGATTCTATAATCTAAGTCACATAGACCATTTTTTTTAAATTTCTAAGTAGGTATAGACTTTTTTTCTCTTCAATAAAAGTATAGATTATATTTGGGGTTATTAATCCTACTAATATTATAAATGTGAAAGTTTGTGTGTGTGTTTGTTACTCCTTCACGCTAAAACTACTGCACCGATTGCAATGAAATTCGGTATGTAGATAGCTTGAGTTCTGGATTAATATATAGGCTACTTTTTATTCCGATATTCCCACGGGATCGGGACTTACGCGGGTGAAACCGCGGGGCGCAGGTAGTAGTCTATATTTTGTTTATAAGGTGCAAATATGTATTATATTATATCTATTTATTATAAATTTTAGTAAATTATAAACGACCATTGAACTATGATTAGGTATTTATAGATCAGAAAAACTAGATCTATCATTTATTGAGTTTGCGTTTGGCTGTTTCAGTCTTAATTCACGATAATAAAAAGCTATTTTAATATAACATTTCCACTTAATCAAGTTTCGTTTGAGACAATCAATTGAGGCCAGTTCACAGTAAACTTTATATCCTCCTTTATCCTTCCCACAGAATTCTCTAAAGGATTTTTATATTCTCGTAGTAATTTCCTACTTCAAAGTTGCAAATAAAAAGATTAGGGTGAAAACTAAATACGGACTTTGATTTAAAGGAAAAATATGGTAGGCGGTAGGCGGTATGTTTTATATTCATTACGGAATTTCTTGATTCGGTCGCCGCGCTTAAAGCACGCTATAAAAGCTATTCAGTAGTTAAAAAAAAATCAACTTGCTGGGTCCACCCGTTCCTGAGAAAATCGACGGACAAGAGAGTGATCTTATAAGGGTTCCTTTTTTAATCCTAAAAATCAAGAAATAAAGAAAAATAGTTATTTTAAGAAAAGCACACGAAGTTTGATCGGTGCGGGCGGGGCTGACTCCAGTGAGACTCATTGGCGAGTTCTTATATTATAGGTCCAGAACTTATAGGTTCTGGGCAAACCTAATACATCAAATACGTCATGTCCCAGGCACTACAGTCAACGCCCTAGATAGCGTTAAAGTTATTGGTGCTGCATAAATAATTTAGAATGTAACGGCCAAAAATAGAACATTTTTGGCAAACAAAAGTGTAAGAAAAGTTTATATTCTACTGGAGCCCTTATAGTCTGAATTCTAAAGAATTTAATCAGAGGAGTTTTTTATTACAATTCCGAATAATTCAGATAGAATTGATTTTATCGTAAATTGGATAGAACTATTTCAATTTGACATTGATTAGTTTAATTACGAAGGCTCCGAAGGAATTTTGTAAGTAAGTGACAAAAGACATAGCCTTATTTCATCCTAAAGAAAATACAGTGGTATGGTCTACCTTATTTGGAAGCTTTTAATGCATATTGTCTAGTATCGAGCTAAGGTTGTTGAATTAAAAAACCTCTTGGTTGGTATATACATATAATTTCTTGATTTTCTAGTATTTACAATGATAATGTGTCCAGGAGGAGATTATCAACTTTTTTTTTCTCTTTTTATTATGGCTTCGCACGTGTGCATTTAGCCAGTGTCAAGTTATATTTTGCATTAAATTATGAGCCGATCTTTCATAAATCGGGCCTAAAGTGTTTAAATACAGTCAAAGTCGTCATAGTCCGTCAAGTCAGGGGTTATAGTAAAGCGGTGGCAAGTTTACCATAACCTTAATAGTAGATTTGGAGGCAACGAGAAAACTGCATGTTTGACACTGCTTTTTACTTTCACTACACTTGTGCACTTTCACAGAACTAAATTGAATAACATTCCACCAGAATTATACAATTCAACTCGGGTTACATCTAAGTTTCATGAAAATAAAACTGCAGCACGACATGTTGTTAACTCGTTCCCGCCAAAACTCCGATTATCAACTTAATCGTGGCAAAAAAGTGAGTATATGTGACAGATGACGTCACATCCGTGACAGCTGACGCAGTGGTGGTTGACGTCGACTTTGACAATATTCAACACATAGGTAACCTTAGGTAACCAATATTCAACACATATGTCATTTTATATTAGGGGGCAAAAAACCCATTATAGTGGAACCGAGAAATTTCGTCTTCAATACTTCGTCTGTTCGTCTCGAACAAAGAAAATCATGAAACTTACATAATCATAACTACTTCATGAAACGATTAACATTTTAATGCGGTACTTCAAATGAAAGTTTTCAACTAGAACTAAATATTTGGACTACATCACAAAAAACAAAAAAACAAAATCAAAATCGGTTCGTCCGTTCGGGAGCTAAGATGCCACAGACTGACACACAAACACACACACACAGACACGTCAAACTTATAACACCCCGTTAACCGGGGGTTAAAAACTTACCGCAATCTATATTTATAAAAATCAATGCCACTTAGGTCTTTTCGTTGTAATTTTATAACTCAAGAACGGGCTCACCTATCCAAAACAAATGTTGAAGTTTTGTTCGGACTATTTAGTAGATGGTCTATGTGAAGTTTGCACAAAATCGGTCGAGCGGTTCTTCAGTTATCACATTTTTTCACTTTATACGTAGCGAAGCACGTATAAAGTGGCACGAAGCACGCTTAGATGAAAAAAACTTGGCCTAGATGTGCCTAAATCAAATTATTTCTGGCCGAAATTCTTCATAAGTTAGATAAGCCAAGATTGAAAACATTCTCAAACACAATTCAATTCTAAAAGACGTTGAAAGGTATCAATTTGATGTCTATAGGCCGAATTGAACGAGAATTGACAGCTAGATTTCCACATTTCAATACCTAAATGTAGGTACCTACGACTCAATAGAAATACGATGAATTGTAATATTTACTATAGAATCTGAGCAAAGTTGATAGAGTAAAGCTTATAATTATTTGATTTATAGCTGCGTACCGTTTTAATAAAAAATAAATAATTGTGCTGAAATATCAATTTGAGTTTTTAATAGGAGACATCTAAACTGGTTCAGACGAATCTACTCATACACATTTTAAAAAGCGGATGTTTGGCCCGTAGACCAGTTTTTCTGTTGGCAAGATGTACCCTAACTCTTTTCAACGCAATCAGTTCAGTAGTTTTTGCGTAAAGGAATATCCAAAATACAAACTGACACAAAAAACTTTCAGATTTACAATAGTAAGAACATAGGCGTGAGTTGTCTCGCCCAAACTCGAAAATTTCCTTCAAAATCTGAAGGAAATTTTCGTGTGTATTTGAATGGATGGATAGTCACTGCAATTTGGTTTCAGTACAACGTCTGTCGGATCAGTTAGAAATAGCAAAATTCACTCTACATTTATACTTATGACGTCGAACAAAGAAAGTTCAAATTAAAATATTTTAATGACAGAGTTCGTTGAATAAAACATTATTTTTATTTAAAACGTCTCACTATCGCTGTGTTTGAAATATAAGAACACTACATCAAAGGTGAAACGTAGTCGAATGTTTCCTCAATGGATAATGATACTAGCACATATATTTTTGTTGCATAAAATCATTAAACTGCCACGACTATGCCCTATGACTTGGTGTTTTTCATTTTCTAATTACCATAAAAATTAAGATTTAAAAAACAAAAAAATCAAAACATGCATGGGCATGGTCACGCAGTTATAAGTATTATGCAACAAAAATATTTGCTCTATTGTCATTATCCAGGGAGAAAACAGTCGACAACGTTTGTATGGCGAGAGCTCCCGGTACCCTTTCCTCTTAAATGTATTTTTTTAGGTTTACGTAACCAAATGGTAAACACGGGGACCAAAACATGAACCGTAATAGCTATAGACGAAGATTTGAGTTTTTGGCGGGAACAAGTTAACAACATGTCGTGCTGCAGTTTTATTTTCATGAAACTTAGTTGTAACCCGAGTTGAATTGTATAATTCTGGTGGATTGTAAAACTAAATTGAATATAGTTCTGTGAAAGTGCAGAAGTGTATTGAAAGTAAAAATCGGTGTCAAACATGAAGTTTTCTCGTTGCCTCCAAATCTCCTATTAAGGTTATGGTAAACTTGCCACCGCTTTACTATAGCCCCTGACTTGACGGACCATGACGACTTTGACTGTTTTGAAACACTTTAGGCCTGATTTATGAAAAATCGGGTCATAATTTGATGCAAAATATAACTTGACACTGGCTAAATGCACAAGCCGTACGAAGCCATAATTAATAGCAAAAAAAAAAATAGTTATAGATAGTTGAAATTTTGGCAGCTGATTTATTTCTGTTGCCGCTGTGACAACAAATACTAAAAACAAAATATTCAGAATAGTACGGAACACTTTGTGCTCGAGCCAGACTCGCACTTGACCGGATTTTATTAATTTATTAGTACTTACTTATATTAGATTAGATGTGCCTACCTTTTTAAATTTTGTTCCAAAAGTATCAGAGAATTTATATTTAAAAAGTTTTTCTAACTTTAAGCCTTTACCTTTGTCTGTCTTTAAGCTAACTGACACTTTAATTAAAATTTTATTAGATAAAAGATTTTGAATGAACGCTCGTGGTATTATTAGCTACGCGCCGCGGTTTCACCACCGTTAGAATCGAACCCAAAGCAATATCGGGATAAAAGTCTATGGATAATCTATTTACATTTACCCAGTTTCACCGCAAATAGTTTAGTAGATTTTGAATGAAGGAGCAACTAACACTCAAACTATCATATTTATATTAGCCCGGAAGGAATTAACTTTAAATTTTATTATTTTAGTCCCATGGTAAGTAAGATTGCAGAATCTTCTAAGGGGTATATAATATTAGTATATAATTATATAATATAATATATTGTATATAATTATATATAACGTCTTGTATCACGGAGCTATGGAGTCCCGGACCTTTGGAAGGCGGGCCTGGAGCCGAAGCCAACACGTAGAGGCCCTTTACAATAACAAGTTTAATAGCAAACGATGGGGTGGATTCTAAACCGGCGATTATCCCTGTCTACACTATACAGTGCAACCAAGGACAACCTCCGGTTTGGATAAAACTATTAATAATCTACAGGACAAAACTACTGGAGCTATTGTGATGGGATGGTAGTGGACTAGATACTGGGGAACTATGGATACTATGGCACCTGCCGTAACAATGTTCAATAAACACGTAAAAATGGCAGGCGGAGACTCGCCAACTCTCAGACTGGACCACCCTAATTAGCCGAGTAAATTACAGCAAGTGGGCAACAGGAACGTGTGTGGCTGAAGGATGGAGAGGCCTCACTGGATTTTAAGTCATCGCTGGTAGTCCGAGCGTGCGGGCCAACTCATCACTGACGTTCAGCATCCATCCTTCGAGCATTTCTGCTATAGTGGCTCCACTCTGGACAGCCGGTGAAGGCAAGCCAGAGGCGGGGGACCGCTTCCTCGTCAGGTTTCACTCCGACCAACCAACTAAGGCAAGCCGGAGGTGAGGAACGGTGACTTCCCCCTGGAGAACTCGGGACCGCGGGGTCGTTACTCCCCGTCACCTCGCCTCAAGGTGTATATAATATTATTATGAAAAAAACCCCATGAGTTTCTTGTGGTGGGCGCGTTCCGAAGTCACACATCCTAACTTAGTTTTTAAGACGTGTCCATGTGATCTTTGTAGGTATTAAGCATCCAAAGGAATAAAGAACAGTGGTAATCTTGATTTTATTTTATCTTAGTCCTTAGTTATTTTTGGATCGATAATACTACTGTTATATATGGGTACATGCCTGAATTAAATATATTTTATTTTATTTATTTATTTTTTATTATTAAAAAATCACCCGTTTCTGAGAAAATCGACGGACAAGAGAGTGATCTTATAAGGGTTCCTTTTTTTACCTTTTGAAGTACGGAATCCTAAAAATCAAGAAATAAAGAAAAAAGTTTATTTTAGACAAGCACACGACGAAGTTTGAGCGGTGCGGGGCGGCGGCTTAGTTGACTCCAGCCAGATAGTCCATAAACTTCGTTTTGGAATAAGAAGGTCTTCAGTCTTGTATTTCGCATTTTCTATATCAGCCTCTGACGCCATCACCCTTATAGGAACTTAAAGAACCAAACCAGGAGGTACAAGGATGCAAACAAGTAATTTTTGTTCGAAGTTTTGCCATTATTCTTTGACATATTTACCGACAGCTTTATGACGTGACGTAGGCATTCTCTATGAAAGCATTTCGGAAAATTCAACCTCTACGCGAACGGAGTCGCGGGTAAAAGCAAGTAAGCTACCCTACTGAGCATTACCAGCTAAATACCTACTTTCTCCACACCGACTGATAAGTATAAAAAAGGATTATTCACCGACATTAGCACAAGGGAAAGAAGTTTAAGAAATACTGTGGAAAAGATAGATCATCACACTGTTTGTAACCGAAAATAACTGCGCCTTCATAATCTAAAATAACTGCACCTTCATAAAAAAATAGGCTACTTATTATCCCGATATTCCCAAGGAATCGGGAGTTATACGGGTGAAACCGCGGAGCGCTCTTACACAAATATAAATATCTCTCATCTTATCTTATCTTACTAATATTATAAATGTGAAAGTTTGTGTGTGTGTGTGTGTTTGTTATTCCGTCACGCTAAAACCACTGGACCGATTGCGATGAAACTCTGTAGATAGCTTGAGACCTGGATTAATATCCCGATAACCCCACAGGATCGCGACTTACGCGGGTGAAACCGCAGGGCGCAGCTAGTATATTATAAATGCGAAAGGAAATCTGTCTGTCTGTTTATCGAAAGGAACTCCGTTCCAAACGCGTCCCCTTGACACGTTTTGTTTTTTTAGTGACAGAAAGTAGCCAATGGCTTTTATATTTGGCAACCTAGTGTGGCCGTTGACGTCGCCATGGCGCGGCGTCCCGCTAAGGGCTCTTAGCGGTGTTCTCTCTACCCCACTGTAATGTTAATTGTCTTCAGGCCAGGGTCAAGGCCCAAAGCCGTCATCCATCACTCCAAAGCTGCTAAAAGCGTTGTCAGTATCAAAAGAGATATCACAGTACTGATCATATTACTGGCTGATGGCCTCCACCAGATGTATGGAGACTAGGTTTTACCCGCGGTTTCATTAGCGTAAGGCCGTGGGAATATTTGGAAGAATATTAGTAAGCTGTATAAAACCCTTTGTGTGTTTTATCTTTATACACTTTTATTTTTACACTTGTCTAAATGTATTTGGTTTATTTTAATAATCACTTTGCTGGTAATTTATTTAATTTAATTCTAAGCCCTTATTCGCCTGAAACACAGGAACATCCTAGTTCAGGCAAATGTGTTTTTATTGTATTTTTAGTTCATAGTTTACATTGTAAACGGTTTTGAATAAATTTATTAATTTATTTAATTAAATTTATTTATTTACACTATTATAATGGTATTTTATCAAGGTATTCCCACAGAATCGGGACACCAAGCGGGTGAAACCGTGGAGCGCTGGAAATTTATATATGTCTAAAATATTTTAGGAGTACGATATTATACCCCAAACGCCATGATCACGCTATGCTAGAATTTTCGTAGCATTTTCCCCTAAATTCATAATCGGGAATTTGAGGGTTTTTGGCAGTTAAAAGTTGCATTAGCCCCCGAAGTATTTCTTAACTGGAATGCTTTCTTTCGAATTGGTTTTACGATTTTAGATAGATACTTTGAATTGGTGACGTAAATTTATTTCCCAGTTTATAATACACTGTTGTGTTATGAAGGGTGTAGGTGAAACTTATTATATATAATCCTAAAAAAAAACTATTTATTTTTATTTCATTTTCTAAAAACATTGACCACAAACGTCTTAAAACTAACTTAGGATAATAATATGTGGCTTCAGAACGTGCCCTCTAATGAGAAGAAGCCTCAAGAAACTCATCGGGATTTATTTTGGTCATCTTTACAAAGGAGATAAAAATCTACAGATCTCACACTAAACGCAACTATAGCAAGGCATTGACAATGTAATAAAGTAAAGAAACGACGACGACGACGAAGACGACGTACGGGCACTACCACTGCCTAAAGTTTTTATCCGATTGTGGTCATTGATGGCTCAAATTGAAGCTGAATTCAACCCAGAGTTCAGTTTTTTTCCGATTTTTGATTACATTTTTGGGAAAAAAGTTATTACACGTTTTGTAAAAGAACACAGCGAAATTTTTTCAATTTTGAAGAGTTATGGAAAATATAGCAATTTCGCACATACCTCTAATTTGGTTACCATGACTTGATAAACATTTCCAATGCTAAAAACAATACTAGCATGCTCATTTGAAGATGACCCTTGACGATAGAGAGTCATCAAATATTATAATGAAGGAAGAAAGCATAAAAAATCTGTACTTGAAACAAAATAATAAAAAAACGAGTCAAGGAGTCTTAGAAATGTCTTAGTGCATGTTTGTTGACGACCCAGTTGGCACAATGGTCACCATGCTAGACTACCAAACACAAGGTTGCGGTATAGTTTCCCCCCTCAGACATGTATTTATGCTTAGATATTGTTCCTATGTATTATAAGTACATATTTACAAAAGAAAAGTATATTAGTAAAGTAAATCCGTTGTCTAGCACCCATAACACAAGTGTAGTTACCTACTTAGCTTGGGGCTAGATGGCGATGTGTGGAATGTCCTGAAATATTTATTTATTTATTTGTCTGTTAAAGCTATGTCTTTTGCAATTAAAAAGTATTGAACTCGGGTAAAACCATGGGACGCAGCTAGTATTTAAGTAGAAGCTAACGGTCAACAAGCAGTTTTGGTCTTATAATATAAAACATATCCACTTTATCCTCAAATCGCCATGTACGTTTAGTTAATATAGTGGAATATCTCGGTTCCACATATATTTACAACAAAGGACCTTCTTACGAGCTCAAATACTCTCTCTTACAAAGGATTTTATTGACCAATACTTCTTCTTCGAGAGTCTCTTTAGACCATTTCGTGATTCATGTTTTTTATTCGTAATAAACTATGATATAATATGTCAACCAGCAGGGCAAGCATGGGCCGAGGATAAAAATTATATCTACCCGTTATGTCTTCTGTCAAGGGGGAAAATTATTTTTCATTACTCATACTCCGAAAGTAGGTGTAAAGGTGCCTGAAGAGCGTGTAGAAAGAAAAACTTTCAGCCCTAGGGAGAATCGCTTTCACTGACAGCTGTCATGTCAAATTATGGCTTCGCACGACGTGTGCAATGTGCTTGTAGCCAGTATCAGTATCATTACGCATTAGGAACTTCAAAAACCTAACCTCCTTGCTTTGCAAAACACTACAAGGTTGAGACCAAAGAGGTTATACATTATATAACCTCTTTGGTCTCAACCTTGTAAGAGGATCAGGTAGTATGGAGTCTCTCATTCACTCTCGTTATTAGGAAGAATTTTATGTATTATTCGTAATGAAAAGCACAGTGTTTACCTCGGGTGAAAGACTCATTAAGTCCCTCGAACTATTAGCGCCCTCGCTCGCTCGGGCGCCAAACTCCGTCTCGGGACCCAATGAGTGACTTTCACACCTAGGGTAACAATGTACTATTGTCAACCTGCCAAAGCACGGCAAAAGGGGAAAGGATAAGTATATCCCCATTTGACATAACACGTGGACATCTATTCCCCACCTATAGCATGGGGACTGGGTGACAATATAACAACATTAAGTAAAATTAAGGGAGTTTTGGCGGGAACGAGTTAACAACATGTCGTGCTGCAGTTTTATTTTGATAAAATTTAGTTGTAACCCGAGTTGAATTGTATAATTCTGGTGGAATGTTATTCAATTTAGTTCTGTGAAAGTGCACAAGTGTAGTGAAAGTAAAAATCAGTGTCAAACATGAAGTTATCTCGTTGCCTCCAAATCTCCTATTAAGGTTATGGTAAACTTGCCACCGCTTTACTATAGCCCCTGACTTGACGGACTATGACGACTTTGACTGTTTTGAAACACTTTAGGCCCGATTTATGAAAAATCGGGTCATAATTTGATGCAAAATATAACTTGAAACTGGCTAAATGCACAAGCCGTGCGAAGCCATAATTAATAGAATAAAAAAAAGTAAAATTAAGTCAAACAAATGACATTGACAAGAATGACAAGCAGAGATGTATAAAAAACGAATTTATTAGGTTGATTTGCGACGACATTCTATGCAATAATTACGGGGATAAGCGTTTCCCCCGTTTTGTCTACCGTGGATAGAATTTCCACCGTGTTCAACATAACATATCCACGGCGCGACAATATTTAATCAAAAAATTCAAATTACTTACGTAGGGTCATAATTTCTGGGTTATTTTTTTTTTTTCTTTTTGTAGGGTTTCACGTTTATACTTTTTCATAGATTTTTTTTTTGCTTTTATTTTTATTATTTGTTATGACTTATGTCAATCGCTCAGCCTGTATATTAGCTGATTCAAGTTTTAAAGGATCCCTAATACAGTGAGGTATATACAATCGACGCTCAAAAGTCGACCACCACCGTCACGTTTACAATCCTGTGCAGCACTATTTGAACATAATAACAACGTAACCTGTGGATCGAACCCACGTTGTCGGTTGGTGTAGCGGGTGGCGGCTTATACCACTCGGTCAACTAAATATATAGCGAACATGTTGAAAATAATAATCACACTGAGTACTTTTAATTCAAGTATTTATATTTGTGTGTAACGTCTTTTAAAAAAAAGGTCGTAAGTCCAATACTTGTTTATAGTATTATTGTAGCAAACTGATAGGGGACTTATGACGCATACTGTAGGTAACTATTGAGCGTAGGTGTTGTACTTGTATACAGGCTGTTTTCCGCCATTGGACCCTTTTTAATTGGGTCCTTTTTGCGTGAGGATGGAGTAGGCTTGCCCAGCACCTACTACCCTCTCAGCTTAGTCGACCATGTCCAGAGGAGAGAACTTGTCAATACTTCTGGAGCCAACTAGGCCGCGGGTTTCATCACGATGTTTTCCTTCACCGTATATATGCGAAAGCTCATAAATGGTGTGTAGAATTAATTTTATATATCATATGCTGAATAGCTCACTGTCTGCTTTCCGAATAAATAAAAATAAAAATAAATAAATAAAATAAGTAAGTCAATTAGCGCACATAATTTTTAAGAAACATACATTGGTGCACGGCCGGCCGGGATTCGAACCCACGACCTTCAGAATGAAAGTCGAGTTATCTACCACTAAGCCAACACCGCTCTGAGCGTAGGTGTTTCATTAGTACATGACAAATGCAAGGCCCGAGGACATACTATTAGTAACTTCAACATGTCATTACAACGTTTGTTACAAAATGTACTCTAATGATCTCAAATACTGACGTGATGAAATATCTAAGTAAATTATTGCTTAGTTAATATGTAAGGCACCTTAATTAAAAACTAAATATTTCTTAAAAATAGGGAAAACTACTTAAAAGTCATTAGTGCTTTATTGTCAATCTGAAAAACAATTCATTTGTTTATTTTCTTGATGTTTTGTCAGTAATGTCAAGGTTTTAATAGTACATTGTTACCCTAGGTGTGAAAGTCACTCATTGAGTCCCGAGACGGAGTTTGGCGCCCGAGCGTAGCGAGAGCGCTAATAGTTTGAGGGACTTAATGAGTCTTTTACCCGAGGTAAACACTGTGCTTTTCATTACGAATAATACATAAAATTCTTCATAATAACGAGAGTGAATGAGAGACTCCATACTCCATACAACCTCTGGCAGTATGCATGAGCCGTGCGAAGCCATAATTGTTATTCTTTGGTGTTACCTAAAGCAAGGAGGTAAGGTTTTTGAAGTTCCTAATGCGTAATGGTACTGATACTGGCAACAAGCACATTGCACAAGCCGCGCGAAGCCATAATTTGACATGACAGCTGTCAGTGAAAGCGATTTTTCCTAGGGCTGAAAGTTTTTCTTTCTACACGCTCTTCAGGCATCTTTAGACCTACTTTCGGAGTATGAGTAATGAAATAGTACATTGTTACCCTAGGTGTGAAAGTCACTCATTGAGTCCCGAGACGGAGTTTGGCTAATAGTTCGAGGGACTTAATGAGTCTTTTAGCCGAGGTAAACACTGTGCTTTTCATTACGAATAATACATAAAATTTGTCATAATAACGAGAGTGAATGAGAGACTCCATACTACCTCTGGCAGTATGCATGAGCCGTGTGAAGCCATAATTGTTATTCTTTGGTGTTACCTAAAGCAAGGAGGTTAGATTATTGAAGTTATCCGTAAACCGAATTTTTTAACATATTATCATTTCACTGAAAGTTTGACTCAGAATTAAATTAAATTCGAAATGTACATACCTAATCAGTTTTTTATAAACTAAAATTCATAAAATAAGTCATAAAATAAAATTTAAAACTGAAAATAATACAAAATAATTCACAAGTTTAGACTTACCTTAGTAATAACTTTATAATGTAATCTTTTTTTGTATGTTTCTTGTAACTGAATTTATTAAATAAATAATACAAATAAGTACCTAAGCTTTTAATTACACAAAAATTAAATTATTTCTACAGACAAAAACTCTCAAATCTGCGTTTACTCTCAATTATTTCCAATTAATCAATGTATCCTCATACCAAGTTTCATCGTCAAAATCGGTCCAGTAGTTTCGTAACCTATTCGTTACAAACTAAAAATCTTTCCTCTTTTGAATATTAGTAAGTATAGATTATAGGTAGATAATAAAAACTACGTTCATTCTTTTCTTTCCTCAGTTACCAAATGGTTACCAATAAAAGGTTTTAAAAGAAATTCTATTTGTTTTGTCAAAAGAATTAATGGACATGTTGGCACCATATTCCCAAAATGGCGGAGTGCCAAGCTTGGTTTTAAAGAGTAACTGTTGGTTGAACTTTGTATATTTTTATTAAAAGAAATATTTAAGATTTTGTTTTTCGGCAAAAATGTTGATGAAGATTAGAGATTTTAAATGAATTGTCCGTTTACTAGATGTTACATCTATTAAAGTGTAATATTGTTATTTTTTTCTATAAATAATTAATTTTTAAACATGTTAAAGTTATGTTTTTTTTGAAATAATAAACCATAAGCTTTAATGGTTGCACTTCCACATTAGTGGCCGAAAGGGTTGCAGTCCTGTAAAGGAATGTCGAAAAAGTTTGACTACCTATCTCTAAAGGAATGTCTGAAGAAATTAAAATCATTTTTGTGAACGAAAAGTTTTGCACGTCTAGCTGTCAAAAAAGTTTGATTCTATATTTCAACCTCTTTAATCCTACAGTTCTTTGTTACTGGCATTCAATGTTTAATAAAACCTTTTTAAAGAGTAAATGAATAAAAAAGATTTCACGTCTTTTAAAAAAAGTTTCGTCTCATAATTTCAACCTCCTTCGTCCTTCTTTGTAACTGGCACTCAGTGAAGGAAAAAAATAAAAACAATTAATGGATTTAAACCGTCTTTGTGATAATAAAAGAGTGAATGAATGAACGGCTAACAAAACATACCTACCGCGTAGCCTATTTTCTGATGGTTTCTGTGTCAACGAGAATCTGTACAAGTTTTGTTTACAAGTCAAATTAATCGAAAGGAGGGCCTAACGATTTATCTAGTGAAGGGCGACTTGAATTAATGTTGTGTCACTAAATTTAAATAGGGACATATTTAATGCCTGTAAGTTTTTTTTTTTTTTTTTTTTTCTTCTTATTATGGCTTCGCACGTGTGCATTTAGCCAGTGTCAAGTTATATTTTGCATCAAATTATGACCCGATCTTTCATAAATCGGGCCTAAAGTGTTTCAATACAGTCAAAGTCGTCATAGTCCGTCAAGTCAGGGGCTATAGTAAAGCGGTGGCAAGTTTACCATAACCTTAATAGGAGATTTGGAGGCAACGAGAAAACTGTATGTTTGACACTGATTTTTACTTTCACTACACTTATGCACTTTCACAGAACTAAATTGAATAACATTCCACCAGAATTATACAATTCAACTCGGGTTACATCTAAGTTTCATGAAAATAAAACTGCAGCACGACATGTTGTTAACTCGTTCCCGCCAAAACTCGCCTGTAAGTTTAGTCTAAACTAATTTTCACACCAAAAGCTTGTTACCACAGACGCTGTAAAATGTAATTAATGTTTTCCATTTTTTTTCTTGGCCCCGGCTGATTTGTATTTTCCAATAACTAACTTACCTGGTTTTTGGCGGGAACGAGTTAACAACATGTCATGCTGCAGTTTTATTTTCATGAAACTTAGTTGTAGCCCGAGTTGAATTGTATAATTCTGGTGAAATGTTATTCAATTTAGTTCTGTGAAAGTGCACAAGTGTAGTGAAAGTAAAAATCAGTGTCAAACATGAAGTTTTCTCGTTGCCTCCAAATCTCCTATTAAGGTTATGGTAAACTTGCCACCGCTTTACTATCCCCTGACTTGACGGACTATGACGACTTTGACTGTTTTGAAACACTTTAGGCCCGATTTATGAAAAATCGGGTCATAATTTGATGCAAAATATAACTTGACACTGGCTAAATGCACAAGCCGTGCGAAGCCATAATTAATAGAAAAAAAACTTAACTTACCTTATTTTACGTCTTTTAATTATTTTTACATGGATAAAGATTTAGAATCTTGGCGCCATGTGTGATTAGGTAAACAAGACCACAACTTCGTCAAAACAGGTAAACCTATAAAAATCCGTTCAAAATACTTTTTTATAGTTGCACAAATAGATTGTCTACCTATACCATAGACAAAACATGATAAATACGCACAAAACAGCCATAAATATTTTATTAGTAGCTTTGTATTTTTTTTATACAAATAAATCTAGTTATTTCTCAGTGTTCGCAAGGGAAATAAACATAAAACTATTTCCAATAAGATAGAAACTTGACCTCGGTTTGTGAATTGAATTTTGCAAGTTGTACCGTGTCTGTATCAAATACAAGTAGATATCTAACAGACTTTAAGAATGTTTCTCTAAGTAGGGTCAGAGCAAACAAGTGTCAAGAGTTTTCTAAGTGTTTGTATAGAAAATAGGTTGGTATTTCATGGTCAAAGTTAGTCGATACTTAGCATTATTTCCAGTACTAGCTACGCCTCGCGGTTTGCTCACGTAAGTCACGATCTTGTGAGAATATCGGATTAAAAAATTGTGTTTAAGAGATTGGAGGATTTAAGCCACCAATATACCAAGTTTTATCGAAATCGGTTCATACAAACAAACTTACACATTTTTATCATTTGGTTTTGCATATTGCCAGTTTTCCTCAAAAGATTCTTGTAAGCATCTTAAAAATGACTCCAAAAATGAATGAAATTTTTCATTCACCGATCCCTGTTTGTTGGTTCGAAGTTTTGAAGTAAAGAGGGAAAATCAATCACATCAATATTGTAGGTTATTGAATGAACGATAAGCTCTCATTCACCGATCAGTCATTTAAGCTTTCAGTAAGTAAAATGTAAGAATCGATCAAAAAAGTCTAGGTTATTCGAGTGAACAGTGAATGAATGATTACCTCTCATTCAACGGTCAATGATCGTTCTGATACAAAACATTTGTTTTATGTAACGCTTTAATGATATAAAGCAAAAAATCTTTTCTCGGAAGTAAATTTAGTCTAAAACATACGAGAAAATATATTAAACGTTGTCATATTGTTTTGACACATGTGTCGCTCCATTTCTTGTAACATTCACCCTACTACAACAAAAAAAGTTCTCAAAACTTCACGATTTATCTTCACATTTTGCAATACATCAGTGGCTGGAAAGGTAAAGTTTTAAACAATCTTCAACTGAACGCGTAATGGATATCCACTGGAAAAACTTTCTCTTGTTTTGACGTACATAATAGATTAGTTTTTCTGTCGAATCTGTTCGTTGGAGAGTGGCGTGTTCAAATTGTTTTTGGTATGAGGGATTGTAATTAATTATGTGCTAATGTTTTTATACATTTTTCATTTAACGTATTTACGTAAAATAAGATATTAGTCGAAAATAAAAACTAGATTACTTGTCATAGCATATCAATAAAACAAATTACTTTATAATCTTTTGCGTCGCGTCATTCCTATTCGTACTGCAAGGAAATGGAATCGGTTGTCTGCGTCTGTCTTTCCTGATGTATAAAATTTGGGGGTCTTAAAGTTGTGAGTGAATAAGTATCTTCTAGGAAGGCGTGTTACATCTTAGGCCGCATCGTCATCTACCATCAGGCAGGTGTGATAGAAAAAAAATCTGTGCATTGACAGATGACTTCCGGTGCGTAAAAGGCGCCAACTGGGGAACGATTTCTCGAAAAATGCGCAAACCACGCGGGCCCAAAAAAAGAAAAAGTTTTGCACAAGTATTTTTACGAAGTATTTTTTCCTTACTAATGTTGGAAATGACAAAAAGTGCTTTTTGTTTGATGTGATCCCCATAAATTGTAAACTTCGTAAGTTCTTTCGGAGTTCAAGAAAGTTGATTGAAAGTCAAGACATTTCAAAAACACGATTAGGCTCACTCTTTTAAAGCCTGAGCAATAAGTTTGTGATTCGATAAATTTTATCGTCTTCTAACAAGCCTTTTAATTTTAATTTAAAACTGCTAATCCTAATTACTAAATAGTATAAAATAAAGTCGCTTCCCGATGTCTGTCCATAGGTATGCTTATACTCGTATCTTTAAAAATTCGCAACAGATTGTTGTGCGTTAAAGTAATTCAAGAGGAAGGTTTATATGCATAACTTTTTGCCCGCGACTTCGTCCGCGTAAAAGTCGAAAATGGACCAAGGAATTACGTTGTCCCATACAAACTTTGCCCCCTTTTTTCACCCCCTTAGGGGTAGAATTTCGAAAAATCCTTTCTTATCCGATGCCTACGTCATACAAAAAACACACCCACCAAATTTCAGGTCTCTACGATCAGCGGTTTAGGCTGTGCGTTGATCCGTCAGTCAGTAGTTCAGGACAAAGCATTTTATATGTATAGATACATGTGTGAAATAGCCGTGCAAAGCCGGGGCGGGATGCTAGTAATATTATAAATGTGAAAGTTTGTGTGTTTATGTGTGTGTATGTATGTTTGTTACTCTTTCACGCAAAAACAACTGAACCGATTGCGTTGAAACTACATATAGTTAGCTCATGACCTACTAGATTAACATAAAGGTTACTTTTCATCCCGATATTACCACGGGACAGGAACTGACGCGAGCAAACCGCGGGGCGAAGCTAGTCTGGAATAAAATTGAATAATTTTTGATAGATTACATAAAGTTCTGTCAGTTAACTATTCTCTCCGCTGATAATAAAACTCAAGGAAACAAACATACAACAGCCATAACGATCTAACCATAGCAATTTCCTCCAATTTTTCCACCCTATAACATGGCGAATAGCTATCATTAATCTGTCATTATATGTGACAGATCCATCATGGAATATATTCGTCACATTAACATGACTTTGGTTAGATGAGGTAGTAGGTTTTCACTTCCTTCCTCAATGTTAGAAAACTTATCACAGGGTTGCGGGTTCGATTCCCGCCTCAGACAAGTATTTATGCTTAGATATTTATCTGTGGTCTGGTTGTTTCTATGTATTATAAGTATATATTTACAAAAGAAAAGTATATAAGTAGTATGTCCGTTGTCTAGGACTCATAACACAAGTCTAGTTACTTAGGTTAGGGCTAGATGGCGATGTGTGGAATGTCCTGCAATATTTATTTATTTATTTATCGCTAAACTTATCGCTTTGTAGATTGTGTTAGACGGATGTCTAATATATTCATAATCGGGCAGTCGTAATTGCAGCAACGCGTAAGACACGCGTATTAAATAATTATAATATTTTGATGCCTTTGATTTTTATCTAAAAATCGAAACCTGGAGTTTATAAAATCTAAGCTTAACCATACATTTATTATAGTACATTACGATATAAGTGTGGTAAATTGATCTTTGCATAGAGGCGGTTTATGTTATAGAAGCCAAGATGCAAATATCAATTCCACACGTATATCGTACGACGTTTTTTATCACAGTTGCGAATAAAAGAAAAGACTTGAAAAGAAAACAAAATAATTATTAACAAAATATTTGTGATAACTCTATGTTTACATTTTTTTAAGGCAATATTTTTTTGTTAATTATGCTCCGGAAAGGCCAGGCTAAAGACTTTTAACCTATACATCCTCGTGTGACATACATTATTTTTTAGGGTTTTTCTATTTGTTTTTGCGTCGGGGGTTAAGAACAAAATACAATGGTACGGAAAAACAATATATTTAAGTGAAGAAAAAACAAAAAATAAACAACTCAATTTTTAATCGTTTTCTAAGTCATTATCACGTAAAATTTTCGTTCGTAAACCGACTTTAGAGACAACCATTTTTGCTAGCTAAAAAACTCTTTGGTACCTACCTTTTCGGGATAACTTTACAGCACTAGTTAACAAATCTAAAACGCACGCGTGCATAATATGTTGGATTATGAGCCTAAAAGCCGTTGAATAAGATCCACTTTATGAGCAACTGTGATAAAAAATATTTAAATCTAGTTTTCTGTCAAACATTTCTAAGGTAAAAATGACAAAGGTTAGACTGCACAACAAAATATAAATTCGTTTAAGACATTATAAATATGATGAACCAATTGTCAAAGTGTCAAACCTGTGATTAAATAATCATCATCATCATATCAGCGCATACACGTCCATTGCTGGACATAGGCCTCCCCATATGATGCCACAAACAGCGGTCCTGAGCCGCCTCCATCCACCGACTACCCACGACCGCTACAATGTCGTCGGTCCACCGGGCAATTGGTCTCCCAACACTCCGTTTCGCGTTGCATCGCGGCCGCCACTCGAGAACCTTTACTCCCCAGCGGTTGTTAGTTCTGCTAGCTATATGACCTGCCCATTGCCACTTCAGCTTACTACTCCTGAGAGCTATGTCAGTGACTTTGGTTCTTCTAAGGATTTCCTTATTTCGGATTCTATCAGGTAGAGAAACTCCGAGCACACTAAGCTATATTTAATCATGGTCGCTGACTATAGGCCTTGTTCATACAAGGCCTATAGTCAGCGACCATGATTAAATAATATAAAATTAAAATAATAATAATTGAAATATAATTTAATTATGTTTCCTCATTATTGTATTTGGCTAGCCGTCTTAATCTAGGTTTAGTAAAATGGAAACTTTACCAAGGCGTTCCAAACCAGTAGATTTTGCAATATTACTGCAAGAAACCCTTATGCGGGTAAACCCGCAGGGCGCAATAGCTAGTTTATATTACTAGCTGCGCCTCGCAGTTTCACCCGCGTAATCATTTTCTGCGCAACTTTCTTAATATTTTCTTTCATAAAAACCTTCTCTTGACAATATCAAAGACAACAAAAAAAGAATTGGCCAAATTGCAACACATTTTGCGATTCATTTTTATATTATAGAGATATCATAAACTTACTCAGGTGAAACCAAGGGGTGTAGCTAGTGGGTGTAACCTTGTGGAATAGGTGAGAGTTTCACCAGCTATGTCGGGAGCAAGTTAACTCTGTCCTATTTGTTAAGGATCAGGGATGTTACATCCGACCCGTGTCGAGATTCGGCCGCTGTAGATAGCGTCCGCACCCTCATTCGAAGATTGTGATAAACTAGATAAGACGAATTAAAAATTATAAGTATATTTACAACCAATCTATTGAAACGAAGTTCCTTATCGCGCGTTGCGAAAGGGGGCTAGACGGAAAAAATTATGACCAAAAATTGTAACGACACTTTTCTAGTTCCTTCCTTCATGACACTTTTGATTTTATTACAATTTCTTCACTTATTAATCGAAAGGAACTTCGTTCCATCCGGATGTCCCTTGACACCTCTTAAGTTTTTTTTAGAATAGGATGCCTTGTGGGATACCTATAGGTGACAGTTACTCCGGCTGTGTCGGGATCAAGTTTGCTCCGTCCTATTTGTTAAGTATCAGGAAATGATCAGGGATGTTACATCCGACTCTTGTCGAGATTCGGCCGTGCATCTGGGATTCGTTAAAGATGAAGTAGGCTTGCCCAGAAAAATACCACCTTCTCAGCTTAGACGACCGTGTCCAGAGGAAATAACTCGTCTGGAGTTAACTAAGTCGCGGGTTTTTTAACGATTTTATTGTATCGCACAAAAAACATAAGAAAAATCCATTGGTGCAAGTTTAATATCTAAGTATGATGAGGGCACGTCACCGGCGATTATCCCTGTCTGCACTATAAAATGCAGCCAGGGATAGAAATATTGATAAACTACAGGAGAATATTATTAAGAGGAAAGGCTACCGGCACTCTCTCCATACAAACATAGTCGACTGTTTCCTCCCTGGATAATGACAATAATGACAAATATTTTTGTAGCATAAAACTTATAACTGCTATGACCATGCCCGTCTTGGTTTTTATATCTATTTTGTTTTTTTTTTACATTTTACTTTCTATGATAATTAGAATATGAAAAAAAAACCAAGACATAGCAGGGCATAGTCAGTTATAGGTTTTATGCAACAAAAATATTTGTGCTATTGCTTATCCAGGGAGGAAACAGTCGACTTCGTTTGTATGGAGAGAGAGCCGGTACCCTTTCATCTTAAGACCACTATGAAGCTGTAAATTTCCACACAAAAAGCGGTAACGTTTTCCCACCATAAACGAAGTCCGAATTTATTAATTTTTGAAAATGTTCTAGATCTGATGGAAAACTAGGTTTAACCATTTTTATTTTAAAGAAATATTGCTTAAGATAAAAGTAATTAGTATCTGAATATCAATATTTTTGACTTAAAAACTTTATCGAGCGTTTCAATTGTTTTATAATAGACTAAACTGAATTACCAAAAAAGAAAAACTTTTAAACCTGGAATAAGATGCAGTGAATTAAATGAGACCAAATTTATTTCATTTTGTGAAGGATAAAGGGGCTAAAAACGTTACGGCCCGCAACATTATTTGAAAATCTAAATGTAGACAATTACGTCCGGACTTACAACTCTCTCTATCGCACGATACGGGTCATTTTTGAAAATACCTAGCCGCGTATCGAGTGCTCAGGCCAGGTGCTAATAGAGCTACCAAAATCGACCTTTGTTTTAACTCTAAGTAATCAAATACTCTTTTTGTATTATTTGGATATAAATGGATTTTGTAATTTAATAACCATATTTTTGTTTATTGTGGTTGAAAACATGATATGAACAACTTCGTTCGATAAAAAAAATGTTAGAAAACAGAGAATTATTAGATCGTTTATCGGGTTTTATTCAAAAATAGTTAACGTTTGTTTCTAAAAATGAATCAAATGATAGGTTTTGACCTCTAGGAACTATATTTGTGGATAATAATGCTAAAATGTTTTACATATCGATCAAATATAACAGCTAGTTAGCACGCAGCACGCTACGTCTTTGAGAGCGGGGGCTAAGGTAATATGAATACCTACACACGGTACTGGAAGAGTGCTTTAAGGCTAATAATAAAATATGTAATCCAGTATATCTACATCAAATGCCCTCAAACAAGTAATATGATTTGGACGTGTTAAGTCAACCGACACAACATTTTCAATATCTCATCGGAATACGTACTATTTCTAGTTTAGCGTATCTACATGGTACAGTGATCTTTGTTCACTTTATGTGCTGTTTATCCAAATGATTTTATCCTGATATATTTCGGAGAATTCGTCCTACTGTATAGTTTTTTTCTCATGAGTAAATCAATAAATATCTTCGTCTTAACGCAAAAAGGACAAAATTAAAGAGGTTAAGTCGAGGAAAAATAAGTTTTTTTTTTTAAATTAAATTTAGATTATAAATATTGCAGGACATTCCACACATTGCCATCTAGCCCCGCAAGGTAAGTAACTAGACTCGTGTTATGGGTGCTAGATAACGGATATACTACTTAAATACTTTTCTTTTGTAAATATATACTATATAATACATAGAAACAACCAGACCACAGAGAAATATCTAAGCATAAATACTTGTCTGAGGCGGGAATCGAACCCGCAACCCTATGTTTGGCAGTCCGGCATGGTGACCATTGTGCCAACTGGGTCGTCAAATATTTCGGGAGAATTCGTCCCACTGTATAGTTCCTTTTCTCATGAGTAAATCAATAAATATCTTCGTCTTTACGCAAAAAGGACACTACTAAAGAGGTTTAGTCAAGGAAAAATAAGTAGGTACCTATATAACGACCCAGTAGGCACAATGGTCACCATGCTGGACTGCCAAACCCAGAGTTGCGGGTTCGATTCCCGACTAAGACAAGTATTTATGCTAAGCTATTTGTCTGTGGTCTGGTTGTTTCAATGTATAGTAAGTATATATTTACAAAAGAAAAGTATATAAGCAGTATATCCGTTGTCTAGCACCCATAACACAAGTCTAGTTACTTAGCTTGGGGCTAGATGGCGATGTGTGGAATGTCCTGCAATATTTATTTATATAACATACAGGATTTCGTATAATTTTTAACACGCTTTTATTATTAGGGTTTCGTACCAAAAGGGTAAAAACGGGACCCTATTACCCTGCTATCTGTCTGTCTGTACGTTTGTCTGTCTGCCACCAGGCTGTATATCATGAATCGTGATAGCCAATGAGTTGGAATTTTTACAGATTATGTATTTCTGGTGCCGTTATAACAACAAATGATAAAAATAGTTTTTATTTTATTTAGGCTCTTATATAAAAGGTACGGAACGTATTGTGATTTTATTTGGCACTTCTAAACTAAACAATCGAGTAGGGTAGTTTTAACTAGGTTGCATGTTTTGTTTGCATTTAATTAATTACATACATACAAACATTGCCTCCATAAATCAATTCCTCTGTTTCATAACAACACAACATTAAACAGTGTCTTCTTCAAACTCTGTTATCAATCACTACGAACCGGGCTGTCTCTTAAATTAGTCTAGTCGGAATTGAACTGCATCAGGGAATACTGAGAACCACATCAGTATCCCTCATACTGATGACTGACGTTGATTTGTTGTAATTATTGTATTCAAGGATACCGCGCTAAGGGCGTCGGCTTCAAGCGAACGCGTTGGCTTATGCCGAGCCGCGCCCCACACTGGGCGGAATTTTGAGCCTGCCTTTGATAGATATTTTAAAAAATGAAGTTGTTATTTTCATGTGTTTTAAGTATGAAGGATTGTCGGGGACATCAACATTCAAAAATAAGTGATACTGGTTATGTTATTTAAAAAAAAAAACACCACAAAGTACTATTTTACTTTTTTAAATAACATTCAGAATTACTTATTTTTGAATGGGTTGATGTCCCCGGCAATTTAGCATACTTAAAACACGAAAAAACAACCTAATTTTTCAAAATTTCTATGAAAGGTAGGCTCAAAATTCCGCCCAGTGTGAGGCGCGGGTTGGGATATCGACGTCATGGCTTGAAGCCGACGCAATTAGCTCGGTAGGGCCCCTGTAGGTCTTCCGCCGTAAGTGCGTCGACATCGGCATCGCTTTCATTTTGACAGCCGAAAGCCAACATTGTGCCTATAAGTTTGCCAACACGGTGCTACCTTAGGAAAGGGAGGGAGGGTTCTAGATTCTAGAGGGTTAGTAACGGAGCGACCCGATCCCCGAGCGACCCGTCTTTGATGTTCACACTTTAGAAATTTGTCAACAAATGACGACTTAGAATATTTTTTTCTACTTTTATTTATTTTTTGAAGAAAACTACAAAAATGTGCTATTTTCTTTGATTTGCTATACGACGTTTGTTTCTAGGATTTAATCTTTATCAGCAACACTATCTATCTATTTGTACAAAAATATATGTTTTTGAAACGAACAGGTTCGATTCCTGGCTAGTAATGACCGTTTCAAAATCTAATGATGTACTTTTAGTGTTTGTCAAAATCGGGCATACAGTTTTTTTCAGCATTTTTCACTATCTGAAATACGTAGTTAAATTAAGTTAAAAATTCAGCCTGTATTATTTAAAAGTGGACAATTTTCTGCATTTCAAGAAGCCATTCTGCTTATTACTCCAAAGATACTGACTAAAGATGTTATTTCATATTTTTAAAGTGTTTGTATGAACGTTGTACTTGTACTTGAACGGGCTGTTTTCCGCAATTAGACCCTTTCTAATTGGGTCTTTTGTACGTGAGGATGGAGTAGGCTTGCCCAGCACCTAATTCCCTCTCAGCCTAGATGACCATTTCCAGAGGAGAGAACTTGTCAATACTTCTGGAGCCAACTAAGCCGCGGGTTTCATCACGATGTTTTCCTTCACCGTAAGAGCAATGTGAATTAGCGCACATAATTTTTTCTTAAGCAAATCAATTGGTGTACAGGCGGCCGAGATTCGAACCCACGACCTTCAAAATGAAAGTCGAGGTATCTACCACTAAGCCAACACCGCTCTTGTATGAAAGTTAGGGATCGACACTTGCACCGATGAAATCGCGAGGCGTAGCTAGTTACAATCAGTTTCAGATTTTTATTACACATCAAAATGAAACTTTTCCACCTACTTAAGTATTTTTTTAATAAAATAAGTTTCAAAGTCGTAAGTAATAAAAAACGTTGACTTTGAAAGTATAAAAAAGTTTGTGCATAAATTCGCACCTTTTTTTCTGCAATTATTTTAATAATTTTACGAGACTTTGTGTAAATCGATTAAATTTTAAGGCTTTTTTTGCACTATTTTTAACATTGTAGGTATTTGACAACCCATTTTTTTAAATAATGCAACGAGCCCATTAAATGAGTTCAAAAATTGTGCAATACTAACGATAAATATCCATAGACATGATTTTATTCCTACAAGTTCTTTTAGTGCTACTCTACTTCCTTCTAATCATCGGGTCCCTGACGGATTCAATAGAAATAAGTGAGACATAGTGCGAAATTAGCCAAAGCTAAAATATTATTTTGATTGTTTATTTTAGTATTTTACATTAAACTAGCTTTTGCCCGCAACTTCGTCCGCGTAAAAGTCGAAAATGGACTAAGGAATCACGTTGTCCCATACAAACTTTGACCACCTTTTTCATCCCCTAAGTGGTAGAATTTCGGAAATTCCTTTTTTATGGGATGCCTTAGGGAGTTTTAAGTTTTGACTAGCTTTGCCCGCGGCTTCGTCCGCGTGCCCATCTTTTTCACCCCCTTAGGGAAACGGAAAATGCTTTCTTATTGGATGCCTACGTCATACAAAGAACACACCCTCCAAGTTTCAGGTCTACGATCAGCGGTTTAGGCTATGCGTTGATCCGTCAGTCAGTCAGGACAAAGCATTTTATATGTATAGAAGATAGCAGAAAAGATAGCACATATCTTTGGCATTACATTGCAGTTTGTATTGTGGCAATATCTTTGCACAAAACTAAAGTAAAAAGTTGGATTTTTTCCGTCCACGATCACCTGAAATGTGTATTATTTTTAAATTTTACGAAAATTTTTTGTAGAAGCCAACCTTTCGGTTCCCATGAAAGAATAGAGTCTTTTAAAAACTTTTACTAGTTTTTTTTCTCTGATTTATCCAAGTAGTTTAAAGATGCTTTTTTTGATGAAGCTAAGGTCGAATAGTCCAAAATATTTCGATTTGGAACTCACTTCAGCTCATATTTCTCCATCTATACAAAATATACATTCCTCTTTTTCCTTCCTAAACAATGGAGGCATTATTTAGGTCCATAATGATTGCTCTAGCTCCTCTAGCTAGACTCTAGCTATCCTAGAATTGCTGTAGGTTCACGCTCTGTTTTTCAGAATTTTTATAACCAATACCAAATACATTTGACTCTTATTACTCTGCTAAAAGTATCCCGCGTAACCTTTTCAATATTTATAGACTATCGAAATGATATATTGAAATATTTACGCCCAGTTAATAAATAGCTTTGCCATTTCAGCTTGATTTAAACACGTTAATGAACGCAGACATAGGTCTAACAGGTGTGGCTGTCATTTCGCTTGGTTTAGCATCCGTGTCACTTCTAGTAAATAGAGATTATATCCCAGTTTATCCTACTAAACTATAGGTACTGACAAATATATAAAAAGAAATGACGGATTTTGCATACCTCAAAACATTAGTTTGACTGGTTGTATGACGGAAGAATGGAGATTGAAAATAAAGTCGTTCAGTTCTATGTTGCACACTCCATGAAATGTAGTACATATTTACAAAAACTAATTATGGTGAAAGGGTACCGAGGGCTCTCTCCATACAAACGTAGTCGACTGTTTCATTATCCAGGGAGAAAACAGTTGACTACGTTTGTATGGAGAGAGCCCCCGGTACCCTTTCCTCTTAACATTGCTTTTACGGTGAAGGGAATATCGTTATGTAATCCGTAGCTTAGTTTGCTTCGAACATATTGACGAGATCTTTCCTCTGAACACGGTCGACTATGTTGAGAGGTAGTATAGGTGCTACAGCGCCTAAAATAGCATCCTACTAATATTATAAACGTGAAAGTTTGTGTGTGTGTATGTTTGTTACTCCTTCACGCAAAAACTACGGAACCGATTGCGATGAAACTCGGTTCGTAGATTGCTGGAAACTTACATTACCACATAGGCTACTTTTTGTCCCGATATTCCCACGGAATCGGGTGAAACCGCGGGACGCAGCTAGTGATTAATAAGGTACTTTATCAATCATCTTGATTAAGAGGCCAATTTTATAAAAACAAAACTCTGCGAGAAGGCAGCTTAGTCTTATCTTCTTTCAAGGCTCCTAATTTTATTGTGTTTTTTTGTTATTTCATATTTACGTATTTGTTTATCAATTTTAGTATTGTATCTATATTTATATTGAATCCTACTAATATTATAAATGTGAAAGTTTGTGTGTGTGTGTGTTTGTTACTCCTTCACGATAAAACTACTTGATAAAATTCGGTAGGTATGTATATTGCTGGAGGTCTAGATTAACATATAGGCTACTTTTTATCTCGATATTCCCACGCAATCGGGACTTACGCGTGTGAAACCGCGGGGCGCAGCTAGTGTACCTATATTTTAATTCTTGCTGGATTATGATTTGTGTTTTTGCTTGCTTGTTTTTTATCTATACCTATTCTTATTTCTACTTGTGAGAACCTATAATTGGCTTTCTGTTTCTTGTTTCGTTTCTTATTATTTTTGTAAAGCTGTTGGTTTTCCAAATAAATAAATAAAATGTTTGGTCAGATAATAAGATGCGAGTAGGTCTATATTTCTATATGCATGATTTGGTAGAGTTGAAATAATTTCGTCGGACAATATCCGCTCCGTCTGATACAAAGAATCGGAGGAATCTTAGGATAAGCGTGACTCACTGATTGATTAGAAACATTAAGGACCAAGGCTAACAATACCAATGTCCAAAGAGTCGTAGAGATGTCACGAATAGTGATTTGGCCGAATATTAGGCTAAGCTCTCTATATTCGGCCGCCAAATATTCGGTGATATTTACATAGTTACTTACTTAGATAGATAGATAGTTAATATAATTTATGATAACAAACAGATATCACAAATTATTGTGTGACTATCTACGCCCCGCAATTTCACCCGCATAAGTCCCGATCCCGTGGGAATATCGGGATAAAAAGTAGCTCATATATTAATCCAGGTCTCTAGCTATCTACTTACCGAGGTTCATCGCAATCGGTTCAGTAATTTTTGCGTTAAGGAGTAACAAACATACACACACACATACACAAACTTTCACATTTATAATATTAGTAGGATTAGTAGTAGGATGAGTTGTGTACTAAATGAAGCAGATGAAATACTGCTCAGTAATGTATTTGCTTAAATGTAAAACATTGATTTCTTGTTTGTATTCAGTTTTCTTTGTAAGTAGATCTCGTAGTATAAAACAAAGTCGCTTTCTCTGTCCCTATGTCCCTATGACCCTTTGCATGCTTAAATCTTTGAAACTACGCAACGGATTTTGATGCGGTTTTTTTAATAGATAGAGTGATTCAAGAGGAAGGTTTATATGTATAATAACATCTATTAAATAGTGGAGAAGTACTGTTATTTTTGAGGTTTCTAATGTGATGTCGTAAATAATTACATTTTTTCCGCTTACATTGCAAACGCAGGCTGAACCCTACGAGTTTTATCAAAATAATGTACTAAGTATTGTACACATTGAAAAGGTCTACAGAAAAGTCCGTGATGGTATATGTCTATCTCTTATGGATAACCCACAATAACTTTTTTTTGTCATTTACTTTTTACGACAAATAATGGCTAATTTTCGAAGCGATTTTAACCAATACAGCATTAATCCTTAACCAATTAAATACCTTGAATACATTGTTCATTTAATATAGATCTATATGGCCCGTTACACCGTATGATTTAAGCGAATATTTTCGAAGATATTACAGATTTAAAAATTGCGGGACGTAGCGTTTGCGGCGGTACCGGCCGGCCGCCCGGTGCGGCAAAAAAATGTAAAAAGTAAATAGTTAAGTAAAAATGTAGTGTATGAATTTAGATATTCCAAAGATAGCAGAAAATCTTCATGGTATAGGGAAAGGGGGATTGTTTTACTCCAAATTTAACGCGTGCGGGCCACGGGCAGTAATGAATAAATCAAAACTACTGAATCGATTTTAATCACATAGTCTATATATTTTATACCCGTGTGAAGCCGGAGCGGGCCGCTATGTTTTTATATACAACGTTCACAGTTTTTCTGTAGTGTATTTAGTATCAGCATTGCACCCGTGCGAAGCCGGGACGGGTCGCTAGTATTTTATAATATTAGAATTGAGTTTATAATATGGTACAAAAAGCACCTAGCTATGTATCTATCATATACATTCCGCGGATGATCCTTACAAGTGGGAGAGAGAAAACTCAAAATCCAAGCCTAACAGAAGTCATATTCCGGTAGCAGTGTATAAGGCAAATTACTATTTTCGGAAGCAGGAATAATTTACAACGAAAAGCGCAATCGTTTGCCAGTAATAAATGCTGAAAAATTTGATTTCTACTTATAATCTGGCTATGCTTGCCTGGAAGAGATCGCCTGTGTCTTTTTCTTTTTTCAAGTTTCCAGTTTCTTTTCATATTTTGTAATCATTTTGTGTTTACTTTTATTTTGATTTTTATGGTGCAATAAATACAAGTGTTTATATATCAACTAGCAGCGCTCCGCGGTTTCACCCGCTTTACTCCCGATCCCGTGGGAATATCGAGATAAAAAGAAGCCTATAGCCTTCCTCGATAAATGGACTATCCAACACAAAAATAATTTTTCAATTCGACCAGTTGTTCCTGAGATTAGCGCGTTCAAACAAACAAATAAACAAAGTTAAGTATAGATATATCCTTTGCACTGATATATTTTATTCCTATTGTGATTATTTGTTAGAATAATTCGGCCGAATATTGCGTACCTACTATTCGGTCGAATAATAAATAGTGAAAGAGTAGCCGAATAGGCCGACTACCGAATAGTTGCCAAATATTAGTAACATCTCTAACGAGGTGAAATTGAAGTATGGAAATATATCACAATGAGAACTGTTATGAAGGAATACCGTGAGTTAAAGATATTCCTTGCGTAATTTATAGACCGAGTGGTGTCGACAGTTCCTTGGTCCATAAACCCTTAATGTGAATTATACCTACCTACTTTAAATTATTAATTATTACTTTGCTTTGTTTAGGGTAAAATGACGTTAAGTACCATTACGAAATTATGTGAGAGTTATATTACGTTCACATAAAGTTATGTGGCTCACAAAAATTTTTTTCTCTCCTTTGTTTAATGAATTTTATAATATATTTAAATTTTTAATGTTATACCTAATCAACATATTTTGTAATTAGTTACCTATACTATAATTAAATGAATGAATTTTAATTTTTGTATCAATAGTATAGGTACCAATCTGAGGTACCAAATTAGAAATCGAAATGTAAAATTATTTGGAATTTGTGCATCTAGAATATTATTTTCTATTTTTTTTATAGATAGATAAATAAACTGTTTATTGTACCACATTAAACCTTAATTCTAACATAAACTCCTGTTACAGAAACAATATTTAACCTAACAATATAGCACATTGGGCGGCCTTATCGCTAAATGCGATCTCTTCCAGGCAACCTTTGGATGGACAAGAATTAAAGAAGAGGATGGGTGGTTTATTAGGGTGTGTTTAAATCAATATAAAGCTTTAGGCCAATTGTGTACCAAATCTCGCCACCAGTGTTCAGTTGGCACTTAAATTTCTCAACTACTAGTGATCAAATAACACAATGGTATAGGCTCCGAAACTACAGGACCGATTTTGATGAAAGTTGGTATGAGGATACATTGTTTTATCAAGAATAACATACTTTTTATCCCGATATTCCCACGGGATCGGGAGTTACGCAGGAGAAACCGCGGAGCGTTACTAGACTTCTATAAGTGACTAGCTTTTGCCCGCGACTTCGTCCGCTTAGAAGTTGAAAATGGACCAAGGAATCACGTTGTCCCATACAAACTTTGCTCCCCTTTCACTCCCTTAGGGGTAGAATTTCGGAAAATCCTTTCTTATCCGATGCCTACGTCACACAAAAAACACACCCTCCAAGTTTCAGGTCTCTACGATCAGCGGTTTAGGCTGTGCGTTGATCCGTCAGTCAGTCAGTCAGTGATTCAGGACAAAGCATTTTATATGTATAGAATAGATGACAATTGTCATGACTGGCTTGGCAGTTTGCACCCAAGTTTTATTAATCATTACCACAGTCATTACGTCCTTGTAAGGCACAGTACATAACATCAATAACAATCATTTAATTTTACAATAAAATAATTATAAAACACACACTGAATCACCGTCCATAGGTTGTTTTATTATCAGAGAGGTTATCAATGGCGCCTGTCGTTTTCCGCTGGACTTTTATATTTAGAGTTGCCATTTGAGGTGTGCCCTTTTGTAGGTAACTGAGGGAAAGGGGGCAGGCAATATCTCTACATGACAATGATCAGTGGCGTAGCTAGCATGGGTGGCACCCAGGGCGAATATTGTAAGTTTCACCCCAAAACTTAAATTAATATTACTTTTTAGGCAAAAGAACTTGTATTTCTACTATACTTTACCTCAATAACCTATTAAACCATAATATTTTCTTGATTCCTCATGAAAGTTACTTAAAAATTATAAATTTACCGATCTTCGAAGCTAGGTTAGTTTTCTAACTAAATTAACTTGACTAAGGTCTAATCCTATAATAAAAAAATAAAAATGCACGATTGGGACTTAGGTACTACTTAGTAGAGCAGCACTTCTTACGTCGTCGTGTTATATCTCTTTATTATTTTGTTTACAAAAATATCCCAAGTCATTATTATAGTTGGTTACCTACTCTGTGTTTACTATTTTTGTGATGGTCTTGTATTGGTATGGATTAATTTTGTTACTTAGATCTAGTTTTTTTGTTATAAGAAAGTTTATTATATTTTTATGGGCGATCGCTGTGGTGTTAAGCTAAGGTTGGTGAAGGTCGCACTATGCCACTAAGGCTGAGGGCGTTGAAAGAAAATAAACAAATTATCACAAAAAAAAAAAAAATTACTTATACTTATAAACTGGAAAATGCTGCCAAAAATCGAATTTGCGTTTGCTCGCCTCAAACCTAATTTATATTCTACAGTTTGTGGAGAAAAATCTGTAATTTTTCATACGTGCTTTAGGTATCTAGGTATCCACAGAAAAATAATACAAAAAATAAAAAAGTCTTTTGCGAACCCTTTTGGGAATATAATTAACAAAAAATGTTGCTTAAAAATAGTAGACATGAAAATAACCTAAAATTATTAGAAACATTAACTTTTTTCTGTTTTTAACCCCAGAAATACATCATCTCATGTGAATCTTATGAATTTCAACTCTCTAGCTATCATGGATCATGAGATACAGCCTGGTGACAGACAGACAGACTGACGGACAGCGAAATCTCAGTAAAATGTTTCGTTTTCACCCAAAAACCCAAAAAAAGTAGGTACCTAGGTAGTTTGCAAAAAATACTGTAATTAGTAAATTCAAGTTGTGACAAATTAATAATGGTGTTGTCACAATATTTTAAAAATCCTCCGATATGGGTAGGTAAATTGTAGTCAAAAAAATTAATACTTGATTTTTAATTAATACAAAAATCTGTACTTGAAAGCAAATAGAATTTTTTGTCTTGGGAACCTACAAGAAATAACCAAGATTATAGAAGTTTAATAACTCTACATTGAGCGTCCATATTTGTTGGCCGATAGTACACATAATTGCAGCCCCCGGTAGAGTTCTAAAATTACTATTATTGGCATGTTTTCATTCTAATAATTTTTGTTTCATAAATTGATGAGTTAGAAGGCTTCAAACTTCACCTAAAGCAGATGTCTAGAATCTTGCTTGAGTTGAAAACATTCTTATAACAGCCGTTTTGGAGCTCTATAGTGGGTCTGCAATTATGCAGCCGACCGTACCAACATCTATAAATAAGGCAAGTTTCAGTAGAAGCTTACAAATGAGCAATCGAAGGTTTTCCCGAAGGAGATATATATTCTCCCCGGCTGATAATAAAGTTTATGTACCAGGAAAAGTCTACTATTTGTACGTGTGGAAGTTCCGTATTGATTCATGATATACGCACTGGAAAAAAAGATTTCTTGAAGTGGGAATTAATCCTCTCCCTATAGACGCTAATTAATAATTTCGTGTATTAAGGTGAAAGGGTACCGGCGTTCTCTCCATACAAAAGTAAGTCGACTGTTTCCTCCCTGCATAATGACACTGGCACAAATATTTTTGTTGCATAAAACCTACAACTGCCAAGACTAATTATCACAGAAATTAAGAGATAAAAAAAAAAACAAAACATAGGGGAATGGTCATGGCAGTTATAAGTTTTATGCAACAAATTTGTTTGCTCTATGTCATTCCCCAAGGAGGAAACAGTCTACTACGTTTGTATGGAGAGAGCCCCCGGTAACCTTTCCTCTTAAATGTTAATTTTTTTCACGCAATACTGCTTATCAATACTAAAATCAAAAAATTATTCTCTCGCGTCTTTATGGGGAAAATTATACATCTATATATATATAAAAGAAAGTCGTGTTAGTTACACCACTTATAACTCGGGAACGGCAGAACAGATTTGGGTGAAAATTGGTAGGGAGGTAGCTTAGAGCCAGGAGACGGACATAGGATATTTTTTTCGATATTCCCACGGGATCGGGACTTACGCGGGTGAAACCGCGGGGCGCAGCTAGTTTTACATAATTAGGTTGGAGGCTTTCGCTTGTGTCAGAAAGCGTCACACTTCCAATATGTTTTATTATAATTTAATTAGTTACTTAGATTTTTTTAATTCCTAGGAGTGACGAACAAAACGTTTAGTTCATAGTAACAGATCAAGGCACGAAATAGCGATGAAAGCGGTTCAAAGTCGATAAAAGTCGTAAAATTGTAACTAACAGACTGTCGGATAGCTATCTGAGATTGTTTAAACTATAAAGTGGTATTTATAAATTAAAATTTCTCGTAAACTATTGATGTTACGATTGAAAGATGAAACGAGTAGCAGGTACGGTCGGCTGCATAATTGCAGACCCACCGTAGAGCTCCAAAACGGCTGTTATAAGAATATATTCAACACTAGCAAGATTCTAGACATTTTCTTTAGTTGAAGTTTAAAATATTCTAACTCATCAAATTATCGAACAAAAATTATATTACAATTAAAGCATTCCAATAGTAGTAATTTTTTAAATCTACCGAGGGCTGCAATTATGCAGCCGACTGTACAGTCGGCCCTCGGCCCTCGGTTCTAAAATTACTATTATTGGAATGTTTTTATTCTAATAATTTTTGTTTGATAAATTGATGAGTTAGAAGACTTTAAACTTCAACACAAGCAAGATTCTACACACGTGCTTTAACGTGTGTACAATCTTGCTAGTGTTGAATATATTCTTATAACAGCCGTTTTGGAGCTCTACGGTGGGTCTGCAATTATGCAGCCGACCGTACCTGTAGTGCGAGTTTTTTCGTGTAGCAAACGCTACTACTATACCTTAGTGTAAATGAGAAAATTTAATGGAAAATTAAAAAGCACCACGTAATGCGAAGCTTTAACTTTCCATACCATTTTCTCGTTTACGCAATCGAGATAATAACTCCGAAACTACTGGACCGATTTTGATGAAACTTGGTATGAGGATACATTGATTCATTAGGAATAACAGGTTACTTTTTATCCCGATATTCCCACGGGATCGGTAGTTACGCGGGAGAAACGACGGAGCGCTTCTTGTCTGTACCCAATATTTTAATCCTTTGTAAAATCTCGTAGCACCAAGATTTTGTAGGCGCGTAAAGTAAGTAGGTACCTAATAGTCTGAGATCCCTTTAAGAACGACCTTCATCGAGTTAATCAAATTAAATAGGTCAAAAATATTAACCATTAACCATTAAAAAATGTGTTTTTATTTAAATACTTTTACTGGTTTGTTTATCAGACAAATTTCATACCAATTGAATGTATGAAGCCTATACAATATGCAAACGTTAGGTTGACTATTTTTTTCTGTCACAACTTGGGTAGGCAGGTAAATCGATACTAGTCATTTGCACTGTTCTGGGTAATGAATTAAAGTTAAGTTAAAATAAAGAATATGTATTAAATTTATATAATATGGAATTTGTCTGCTGAACCAGTGAAAAGTCTAAAAAAAGTGAAAAAAATATCATTCTGGACTGAAACTTTTTAGGCTTTTTAAGAAATAAAATTGACCTATTTGATTTTATATAAAATACTTTTCATCCATTATAGATAGATAGATAGATATATCTTTATTTGGCCAACAACAAAACTAAAAATTAGACACAGCTTATTTTTGACATGACTAAAAATAACAAACTTAATTAAATAATATAAGCTATGTTATTTATAACATAGTAACAGTGTCGCCGCCAAATAGGCTCCTGCTCAGCTATGTGTTGCATAAATGCAACGCTGATTTTCAGCAGAGACCCTGTGATTGGAGAGAGTAGGACGATGCTGTAATTTGGTTATAGTAGGCAGGAAACACTGACACTAACTTTATAACCAAATAAATATTCTAAATTGTTTTAATAACCATAAATATAAACTGAAGATAATGTCTACAAAAAAACAAGCAAAATGCTAAAACTAGTGATTAGGCAATCCGACACAAACAATATTATAGAATTATACACAAAGACTTAAAGTATTACAGGACACATCATTATCTGCATATCAGCTCACATGACGCCGACCGGGCAGAGGTTTCAGTATAGTAAAAAATAAAAGTAAACTTAATAAATACGCCACCAAATGAAGCTTAAAATTAATAGAAAAAATAAAATAGTAAACCACTCAACATACATAATCTATACTTCTGCATAAGCATATATACCTCTCGCATCAGAAACAGCCATGTCTTAGTTCAGCTAATTGTCTACCCATTAAGAGAAGTTTATATGCAGACCTAAAGGAATTAACAGTGCGATGCTGTCTCAGTGGTGGAGGCAAGTCATTCCAACACTTTGTGGCGCAGTGTTTAAAACTACCCTTAAAAGCCTGCGTGCGACCGACACTTGTAACAATTAAATACGCAGAAGCCCGTGTCTTTATAGGATTATAGTCCCTGGCCCAACTGAACTTGGAAAACAGATACTCAGGTTTGCCCGATATCATCACACCGAACATCAGCGTGGCCAGATGTAAGTCACGTCTGCATTTCATATCCAGCATATTGTTTTTGCCCAAAAAGGGTGAGACATGGGAACGAGGGCTCATTAAATAGCTCGATGAAGGTAGTTCTCAAAGGGATCCTATTCTAAAAAAAATATCCCGTTTTAAGGCGCTCTTCCAGTACCGATTGTAGGTATTCACATTACCTTAGCCCCCGCTCTCAAAAAAGTAGCGTGCTGCGTGCTAACTGTTATATTTGATCGATATGCAAAACATTTTAGCATTATTATCCACAAATATAGTTCCTAGAGGTCAAAACCTATCATTTGATTCATTTTTAGAAACAAACGTTAACTATTTTTGAATAAAACCCGATAAACGATCTAATAATTCTCTGTTTTCTAACATTTTTTTATCGAACGAAGTTGTTCATATCATGTTTTCAACCACAATAAACAAAAATATGGTTATTAAACTACAATATCCATTTATATCCAAATAACAAAAAAAGAGTATTTGATTACTTAGAGTTGCTTAAAACAAAGGTCGATTTTGGCACCTGCCCTTAATCAGTTTTATTAGTACCTAAGTAACTCTTTTGTAATATTTTAATCTTTTGTTAAATCTCATAGTAAGTATTTACTTAAAGGCGTGTAAAGTAAGTAGGGACCTCAGTAATAAATTAATCAATGCCCACTACTTCAACGCAAACACAATGCTAATTAATAACAATCGATCAAAGTTTGTTTGTCTATGTGTTCATCAACTAAATAGCTCTATAATTTACGCATCCATCATTCGTTGGACGTTAAACAATTCAGCATAAAAGTTATTAATGTTGTCTATGGAAATAGAAAAGAAAAGCATTTAAAACAGTTTCTATTGGTTTTAACTATGGAAGAAATAAGGGATACGACGCGAGGAGTTTTTAGCGGGAACGAGTTAACAACATGTCGTGCTGCAGTTTTATTTTCATGAAACTTAGTTGTAACCCGAGTTGAATTGTATAATTCTGGTGGAATGTTATTCAATTTAGTTCTGTCAAACTGCACAGTGTGTAGTAAAAGTAAAAATCAGTGTCAAACATGAAGTTTTTTCGTTGCCTTCAAATCTCCTATTAAGGTTATGGTAAACTTGCCACCGCTTTACTTATAGCCCCTGACTTGACGGACTATGACGACTTTGACTGTTTTCAAACACTTTAGGCCCGATTTATGAAAAATCGGGTCATAATTTGATGCAAAATATAACTTGACACTGGCTAAATGCACAGGCCGTGCGAAGCCATAATTAATAGAAAGATACGACGCGATTTGTCTTATTCGCCGCTCGTCCTGCCCATTAATTCTTTAAAACCGGTCAAGTGCGAGTCGGACTCACGCACGAAGGGTTTCGTACCGTTTTATTCTGTTCTTAGTATTTGTTGTTATAGTGGCAACAGAAATACATCATCTGTGAAATTTCAACTGTCTATCACCTTCTTCTTTACTCATGGGCTATCACGGTTTATGAGATAAAGACAGACAGCGGAGGTTTAGCAAAGGATCCCGTTTTTACCCTTTGGGTACCCTAACACATTTAAAAGAGTTTCTATTGGTTTATGGAAGAAATATAGGATTCGACCTTATCACACTTTCGCAATTTGTCCCATTCTCAGTTCCTTTTATCGCGGGCTTTGAGCGCGGCAACCGAATCAAGAAATTCCGTAACGAAAATAAAACCTGACACCCCCACTCCGCCTACCATGTAGCTAGGCCCAGCGTTCGCTTAACGTGTATGTATATGGCACGACTGTACGAAGCTTGCACGATGCAATAGCTTTACCGCGGCAGTCCCCGAGTGCCACATGTTTTTTTTTGGGAAATTAACTGGTTCGATTTCTGGCTAGGTAAATTGCTTTTTCAAAAGTCTAATGATGTAGTTTAAGTTGTTGTCAAAATCGGACACGCAACTCCTTTCAGTATATTTCCCTGAAACCCTGAAGGAACGTTAAATAAATTCGTCGTGTAACTATCTTAATTATTTACTTCAGATATTTATTTCTGAAAATTTATTTATTCATAATATTCTATGAAGTTTATGATTTATGTATATTTCTAAGAGAAAAATATATCTTTATGAATTGTTTGGTGAGTAGGTAGGTACTTACCGATTAATTAATTGAATATGTAAGCTTAAGGAAAATAAGTTAGGTAAAATTTGTACGGCCTTGTGCCCAATTTAATTTGCTGAGATGTTATTCTGTGAATGGATTTGTAATAATTGTCTTGGAGGAAAATATTATATTTAAGGGGTCTGCGTCCACCATAAACAGGGTTATTGGTAACTATATTAGCAAGCGGTTGAGGACCACTTCTGTGCACTTAAACAAAACAGTTTTTAGAAAAGGAGGAGGTACTAAATTGGTCGCGTACCTATTTATATATTTTTGAAGTGAAAACTTCTTTTTATCGCGGTACGCATATTTTTAGATGAGATGAAATCTCTGAACTCGCGTTACGAGACGCAGCTACAGTGTGTGCATATATGCATGTACATAATTATACTCTGTAGTTGTTTAGCAAATAAGTTATATTTTTTTTTAAGTTTTGTATTTTTTAACTAGTTTTTTTTTTAGTTTTCACTTCTGTTGGCACTCTCGGAGTACTTTTTTATGTATGTTCGCTGATTACTGAAAACGCCTAGACCGATTTGGAAAATCTTTTTTTTAATTTTGTTCCACGACTTTTGGAAATGTTCAGGTTATGTTTACCCGAAAATCAGCCGTTCTTTACACGGTGAGGACCATAACATTATTCTTATTTTTGAAGTTTTATCTACTATTCTAAGTCTGAATGACCTACATAGCTGATTTCCAATTTGACATAACCTCAAAATAAAAATGTTAAAATTACCAAAAAGAACAAAAATTGTTTTATTAGGTGCACAGAAGTGACCCTGAATTGAAGTAACCACAGAAAAAAGTTATAGACCTAAAAAGAAAAAGAAGTACAGCGCCAATCCCTACTAAAATCCCTTTTCCCTAACTCTACTAATATCCTAAAAAAAATTATTCTTATCCATCTCTACTTCCCGAGTAATATTCCTATTTTTCTATTCCTACTAAGCCCTACTCTCTACTTATAATCCCTTTTCCCACTAAATCCTATTTCTTGTTACTATCTCTTTTCTACCCTTGCTTCCTTAGTTCTTAATACCTTTACCTACTCTAGCTATTTAATAATCTAGCTAGTGTATTTTATTTCATTTTAGGGTTCCGTAACTAAAGGGTAAAAACGGAACTCTATTACTAAGATCTCATGAATCATGATAGGTAAAGTTTTGAAATGTTCACAGATTATATATTTATGTTGCCTGTAAAACAACAAATACTAAAAACAGAAAAAGTTAATATTTTTTGAGTGAGTTTTTAAGAATGTTAAGTAAGTTTTTTATTCATTTTCTTGTCCATGTACTCTTTAAATAAATGTCATTCTATTTTTTATTCTGTTTCCCACCAAATATTATTTAATCGACTTCAAAAAAGGAGGAAGTTCTCAATTCATAGCGTATTCAATTGAAATTCCAAAGGACCAAAAATATACATAAATCTTTCTCATTAGCTAGATTTTATGTAAGTATACTTTAGTGTATTTTATTTTAAACTCAAGAAACTTTAATACTATAATCTTCTAAAAGTTTATTTTCTTAATTAGAACCAGATCCCACCAAATAACATTAACAAAACTATAAAACAGGACCTACAAACAAATTAAAACAAATATAAAATACTAAAATTAACCTAAAACTATAAATTACCCTAACCCTTTTGTAGTTGGATTAAAAGTTTTACGATCTTTTACATTCCTAATTCGAAACGTTTAACAAGTCTATGGCCAAACATACTGGCCGCTAATAATTTTACTGTCTATGATTATTAATTTTTTTTTATTATAAGTACGTCTTAAGATATTATGAGAATTAATAATAGGCCTATATACTTACATGCGACTTCTTTGGTAACCTACTATAAAAATTCTCTGTTACTTACTTAGTACTAAAAAACTTTAACTTACTGCAAAAAAAAACGCCAAAGAAGTTGTAATTCACAGTATCCGTTTCAAATTATGACGTATTTTATGACGTCATTGGTTTTTTCAAGTGACCCTCAACACTTCTGACTGATTTCAAATACGTATGTCAAAAACTATATTTATTTGAGAGAAACATCATTATTTGCGTACAGGGAACTCCACGCTAGCCGGCTTTCCCGCCCTCAAATGAAATGGAAATTCGTTGTATGAAAATTTTCAGCCAGTATTCGCGCGACCGGCGCAGAGAGCAGACGCATTGGGTCCACGCTCGTTCCACCAAAATTGTACCGCTCGAAACTTTTTACGCACCAATTAAATTGTACAAAATAGTGAAAAACATTTGTGTTGATTATTCTGTATTCTGTGAATATTATGGCCTAATTTTCAAAGCAGTAAGTTGTTTATTTTTATTGCTCTAATAATTATGGTAGAATTAGTGGTTCTAATGAGTATTATTACGTCCTGTTTTATTTGATTTAAGCAGAAATTATTTTATCAAAGGAAAATGAAAGACGTGGCCCGATTTTTTTTCTATTTTGACTACAAGTTTAATTAGTATTTTTAGAGAAATGTATGCTCACAAAAACCTTTTATAAACCTAGTAATATTTATCTAAGCATTATGATGAAAAATTATAATTAGGTAAGGTTTTAAAGAACTTTTTAATTATAATATAATTCTAAATTATAGGTATATTTACACTCGAAAGTTTGTGTGTTTTGTATCGGCGGCTTGAATGAACTATTTTTATAGGAACGTTTTTTTTTTTTACTATTTTTTATTTAAAAAAAACACCATAGTTTATTAATAAAATGAAGTACGTATAATTAATTATGTTTACTATTTTTGATTAATATTTATGTTAGTAATATTATGAAATTTACTTGGGTATGTCACATTTAAAATAAATTAAACTGAGAAATTTGCTGCACTTTTGAGTTACAAATAGTTACAATCCTGTATATTTCAAATAATAACTCCGAAGACCCTTGTCTGATCTTCATTAAATCCTTTTGATTTTTAAGAAACAAAAATAAGGTACCCTTTCCAAAAAAACAAAAAAAAAAAATCGATTCATAAACATAGAAGTTATGCCCGGATAGTCTTTAAATTAATCTATAAATATAACAATCAAAATTCTGAGTAACTGACTGGTAATAATAGGTGTATGAAAGAATGGGTTATGTTTTGGCAAAGGTATATATATGTATATACTAGCTGCGCCCCGCGGTTTCACCCGCGTAAGTCCCGATCCCGTTCGATTTTTTCTCACCTTTTAAACCTTCCCTAGACCTCCACGAACATTTCAAGACTAAGATAAGATAAATCCGTTCAGCCGTTCTCGAGTTTTAGTGAGACTAACGAACAGCAATTGATTTTTATATATAAGATTCATTTTTATATATATAGATATATATATATAGCTTTTATGACGCAGACATCAGCCGCTGCGAAAGGATTTTGGGATAATAATTAAGGTGAAGGGTACCGGAGGCTCTCTCCATACAAACGTAGTCGACTGTTTCCTCCCTGGATAATGACACTAGCACAAATAATTTTATGCCATAAAACCAATAACTGCCATGGCTATGCCGCTATGTTATGGTTATTTTTCATTTTTTTATTATCATTCATATCAGATTTAAAAATAAAAAAAAACATAGGTGCATGGTCATGGCAGTTATAAGTTTTATGCAACTAAAATATTTGCTCTAGTGTAATTATCCAGGGAGAAAACAGTCGACTACGTTTGTATGGAGATAGACTCCGGTACCCTTTCCTCTTAAAACTCTATGCGTACGAAGTCTCATTCAAAACCTAGTTTAAATGACAGCCGAATTGAAAACCTCTACATTTTTTTCAAAGTCGGTCGAAAATATAAAATATTTATTTGACCAAATCTTTATCATTATGTTATCTTAATAAATCCCTAGTCAAACAAACCACATCCCAAAAATATAATATTAGATTTTACATCGAAATGACATAATGTCGTAATAAATAATATTTATGACCAATTTAATATTAAGTCAATGACATCTAAACAAATTAGTGACACTTTTAAAAGTTTATCTTCAAAATTAAATTAAGAGTTCAGCTTTTTAAGCTAAATGTTGTAAGCTTTTAAATATTTAGCAAAGTTAGTAATTTTGGTCATTGTGACTCATTTAGTATTTAGTTTTAATGGTTAATTTTGCGTTTAAAAGTTAAAAGTTATTTAAGTAAATTGGTAAAGTTTTGAACATTATTTAATTTACACGTAAAAAAGGAATTTATGTAAAAGGGTTTGAGGAAGAAAGTGTATTGGTTGGTGTGATAAATAAATTCTTGCGGACATCCATTATACAAGCCTATTGGTTTAGTTAGGGGCTAGATTCCACGGTGTGCGTATTTATTATTTCTTTATTAAGAAACCGACAACGCAGGACCTAAACGTGACTTTTACTTAGTAAAAATAATTATTAAAAACTCTTGTAATCACCTTAAGGCGCTCTTCCAGTACCGTGTGTAGGCCCATACATTACCTTAGCCCCCGCTCTCAAAAACGTAGCGTGCTGCGTGCTAACTGTTATATTTGATCGATATGCAAAACATTTTAGCATTATTATCCACAAATATAGTTCCTAGAGGTCAAAACCTACCATTTGATTCATTTTTAGAAACAAACGTTAACTATTTTTGAATAAAACCCGATAAACGATCTAATAATTCTCTGTTTTCTAACATTTTTTTTATCGAACGAAGTTGTTCATATCATGTTTTTAACCACAATAAACAAAAATATGGTTATTAAACTACAATATCCATGTATATCCAAATAACAAAAAAAGAGTATTTGATTACTTAGAGTTGCTTAAAACAAAGGTCGAGTTTGGTAGCTTTATTAGCACCTGGCCTTAAAATTAATTTTCATTTAAGTATCCTTTCTTTTTTCAATTCATCCCCTGATTGTCGTAATGTCTTACAAAAATAGTCAATCTGGACACCGACAAACCAAATAAGTTGCACAGACAAATATCCTGTCTAGTAAGTAGCCTTTTGGGGTGACCATGATATAGGATATAAGAAAGGGTAGGGGAAATAGTTTATTAAGCACGCGGTTCCACTCTTGGGAATATCGGCGGGATAAAAAGTAGCCAAAAATAGCCGGTTTTACTAATAATACTGAGTTTAATCGCAAACTGTTCAGTAGTTTTTGCGTAACACACAAACTTTCTTATATTCAGGGTTCTAAAGAAGTGGTACTTCTGGGCACCTTGCAAGAAACGATTTTCTCTTTCATCGTAAGAGCTATGTTAATTCTCGCATATAAAAAATCCATTACACGACTAGCCGGGATCCAAACCACTAGGCCAGCGCCGATCTTTGTAATCCACAGAGTATTTCTATACTTTTTACGGGATAAACTCGGAAACCGCAGAAATCTTTAAAATTTGGATGTAAGCCAATAGAAAAAACATTATTTATTCGTACATAGGACGTTGTTAAACTGATATAAAGAGACAGAGATCACTGTGCCGACATTTATTACCCAATACAAATGATTTAACAACCTGTTTTTTTTAAATAATTTTGCAAATATTTTGATTGATATCGTTTCCGTGGATTTTTGAGAAGCGAACGATTTGGTCACAATTCGATGAAGAGGTAAAAATTGTGAAAAAAAAATCATTTATACCTATCTGCCTACACATGATTTCACAAACCTGTTTTTTTTTGCTAATGTTTTGATTAATATTGATTTTGTATTTTGGAAGTTTTTTCGAAGAAGTGCACGATTTGCCACAATTTCGATAAATACCTAGAAACAGTGAAAAATATATACAGATTTTTTTAAAGTTTTGGCCTTGTACGATTGTCTTTTTTGCTTTCAGTTTCAGTTTATTCCTTATATCTTTCATTCGTCTTCTTCTGCCTGTAAGAACAATATTTTTTCGGTTTTCAAAAAAAACCTGTAATTATTGTTAATTTAAAAGCAATATTTTTAAATTAAGTATATTATTTCGAGCCTACACTGTCCCACTGCAGGTCAAAGACCTCTCTACCTTTCTTAGTTATTGCGTATTAGTCATTCCTCTAAGAGTCGCAACAAATAAATTATGAAAACTGATTTCAAGAATATTTACTAATATTAATAAATTATTCTCTATCTAGGGAGAGGATTATTTCTTGCTTCAAGAAACCTTGTTTTTTTATTCGTTAAAAATATAAATAAATATTGACAGCAAAAATCTTCTAGACTCTATTTAAAAATTACAAAGTGCTATTTTTCAATCCATCACCGAACATTTCACAGGTGTTTTCTTCTCTACCAACATTTCAGAGTGCAAGCGATTCGAGAGGTAAATAAAAATATGATTGATGAATGGATGTTTGTGAGTGAGGAACTTATTTCATTGTTGGATATTGTTATTTTCACTCCTGTACTTTATAAAATGTTTTTGTTTTAAATTAATTTGATCGATGATGCATATCTTTCATTCAATTTTATAATTTCGGACATGAAATTTTACTGAAAATATTTTAACGAATAATAATTACTAATGGAGGCGGCTCAGGACCGCTATTTGTGACGTCATATGGGGGAGGCCTATGTCTAGCTGTGGACGTGTATCGGTTGATACCTACTCCCTACTAATATTATAAATGTGAAAGTTCGTGTGTGTGTATGTATGTTTGTTACTCCTTCACGCAAAAACTATTGGACCGACTGCGATAAAACTCGGTATCTAGATAGCTTAAAACTTAGATTAACACATAGGCTTGTTTAGTTTTTATCCCGATTTTGGAACAGGATCGGTTCTTACGCGGGTGAAACCACCGGGCCCCGCTACTAGTGATGAATTAAAGTTTATTTTTTTATGTTGTGTAAAATAGATCTATCTATTTATGGGTATCCTTTCTGGTTTCATGGTCACTGTTTGCGTACAGTGGGCTGACGATGGCCGAAGCTTACACGCCAATAAATCTAGTCAATTGAACACCAAATTGATACTAATCGCTGGACCGGTCGAGATCATCTGCCTGCACTACACTCCAAAATATAGGGATCGTCTTAGGCTAGTAATAGACACACGATTATACGGATCCGACGCAAATCATTCCATTGATTAAGATTTAGCCCTAGATGTCCCACATGTGGTGGTGGTGCCACTCCTAGCTGGTGCTAAAGGAGCATGAGATATAAATTCGACATCCTCCTTATAAAATATTATTTTTATGTGAAAGTTTGTGTGGGTGTATGTTTATTACTCCTTCACGCAAAAACTGCAGGACCAATTGCGATGAAACTCGGTATCTGAATAGCTGGAGACCTGGATTAACACATATGCTACTTTTTATCCTGATATTCCCACGGGATCGGGACTTACGGTGAAAACGGTGATGGGGAGTAGGCATGGTACGATCTAAAGTATGATTTGAGTAATGTTGTCTTTGTGCTACAGAGTTTGTGAAAGTTAAAAAACTCGGCTTTGTGCGATAGTGGGCATTCCGCTACGAGATCATCTCTTGGTGGGAGGCTTCGGTCACGGCTTGTTATCACCCACCGGCCTTAGTCGTATTGCTAAGCTTGCTAAGATTGCTGAACTTGTCTGTGTTTTGATTCGTAGGCCGGTGCAGCCACAAAGAGAGGACGGGTCAGAAAAGTTTTTAGTCCAATGCTGTCCTAACTTCACTCGCATCTCTCGAAGGCCCCTGTTTATTCGAGGATCTTTGAGTCACAAGCGTATAGGGATCTTCTAGGAAAGCGTGCTACATCGTCACTTACCATCGTGTGAGATAGTGGTCAAACGCTGACCTATTTAAAAGCTTTTATTTAACTTGCAGTGTATGTATGTATGTTCGGGTGGAATCTTGCAACTTAATTTTGCTGAAATTTTGCTGAAACCAATTGAGCTGAAATTTTGCATACATGTGTAATTTATAACATAAAAAAATATTGAAGAATTTATTCGCATCTTATTTCATTCGGTTCTTGACTCTAATAGTGGTTCCCACAGTTTCGTATTAGGTTTATCTGTTAAACTCCTAAAAGAGTTGATTTGACAACCAGGGGTCACTTGTGGGAGACATCTAGGGATAAAATTAATCCACTTCTTAGGTAGTCAGATAAGAATCGCTACTTCCGAATGTAGCTGAAAACATCGTATGTGTATTGCCAACTTTACGAACTACCTAAGTGATAATATCTCAACAGATGGATGAGTGGAGTGGCCAAGATTAGCACACGTTGTTAGCAGGCACGTATAACGTCATTGACAGAGTAGTGAATGATATGCATTAGTGCAAGTACTGATTATATGATTTACTTAGCAACAGACCGCGATTTCACCCCAAAACGACCACATTAAATAAACATACTGCCACATAACATTTCTCGCCTCAAGAGATAAATTGGCATACCAAGGGTGCAGCCGGAAGACCAGCGGGTGTGTCTGTCTGTGACATTGTAGCTCCCAAACGGACGAAGCGTCGCCACCAACAGATGGCGCCACTAAGCCTATCGTACATCCTAGATCGCGCAAGCGAAGTTTTTCCGAAGATAAGCTTATAAACAAGTTCCAACGAAACATCGTTGGGCCGCGGCCTACCGGGTATAACACCTGCCCGGTGGAAGATCTTCCCTTTGGAGGTACATACCACCGATTACCTCCAAAAACCGATTATGATTTTTCTTTTGTTTGTTCTTTTCTATAATTTTATCTCATGTGCTTGCCTTATTCTATTCTACTGACGATGGAAAGCAAATTCTGACTTGAAGTAGCGACGCTTAGCTAGCTTGGTCATATAATTAAAAGATCTTTAATAAAACCCCTACAAAACAAGAAATAAAACGTCAAAAACATACGAACAATAGTATGAGAAACGTGTTAAATCGCTTCGCTCCGAGCCAAGCCCCAAATGTGCTAGTAAACTTAATCATACGGAAAATTGAAGATGTCGAAACAATGTTGTTACTGCCTTTGTAAATTACACTAGCTGATTTCTTCCAGGAAACCTATCCATGTTTTGAGTTTTTTTACATTTTCAACGTATACACTATACATATACATACATATATTTTACATAAGGAAGCGGTTAAGAGGTAATTCTGTAGACCTTAACAATCGATTGGAATTATTTGAGGTTGTGTTTATTCGAAAATCAGCAAATTTTCTTAAATAAAGGTCAGGCTTATAAAAGTCGATTAAACTTAAAATTATGACCTCTTTGTGTATGTAACAGCTGATATTTGAATTTTCAAAAGTCGTAGAATAAAAGTTGATCGTTAAGGTGCACAGAAGTAGCTCTCAATCGATTTCTAATATAATTAAGATAATAACCAATAAACCTGGGATGAACCTACAAAGAATGCGTGTCAACAAACAATTGTAATATACATAATCGGCGAACATACATAAAAACTGAAATATATACGCGACGATTGAGAACCTCCTCCTTTTTTGAAGTCGATTAAAAAGGGGGTTCGTTCAACTTTTGTAAAGAATGAATCCTTGCCCGTGGTTTTTTTTAGGGTTCCGTACCCAAAGGGTAAAAACGGGACCCCATTACTAAGACTTGACTGTCTGTCACCAGACTGTATCTCATGAATAGCTATACAGTTGAAATATTTACACAAAATATATTTCTATTGCCGTTATAACAAAAACTAAAAACAATGGTACGGAACCCTTCCTGCGTGAGTCCGACTCGGCCCGTTTTTTTATAACAAATAAATAAATAATAAATAAATATTGCAGGACATTACACGCATCGCCATCTAGCCCCAAGCTAAGTAACTAGACTTGTGTTATGTGTGCTAGACAACGGATATACTACTTATATACTTTTAATTTTGTGAATATATACATACATAGAGACAACCAGATAATAAATATCTAAACATAAAAAACTTGAGTGGTGTCAAGGAACACCCGGATGGAATGAAGTTCCTTTCGATTTATTAGTGGACTTGTAATAAAATCAAAAAGTATCGTTACAACTTTTGGTCTTAATTTTTTCCGTCAAGCCCCCTTTCGCAACGCGCGATAAGGTACTTCGTTCCAAAAACTTGTCTGAGGTGGGAATCGAATCGTGCTTGGCAGTACGGTATGGCGACCATTGTGCCAACTGGGTCGTCAAAACAACAAATATCGAAGAAACTCCCCAAGTTGTGTACAATATACAAAGTAAGGCAATTGATTCCATTCTTCGAAGGTGAACAAACTGAAGTATAAGCTGATTAGCATTTCTATTTATGTGATATACGTTTTTTTCCTTTACTTGTATCATAAACTTGTATGACAGACGTCGCACAATAAATAACTCACATGTTTTTGTGTGAAAGTTTGTCTTTGTTGAGTTTTTTTTGTTGATCTATTTAGTTTTACTCTAGCTACTAGTTTTACTAGCTTTAGCCCTTAACTTCGCTCGCATAAATTGATTTAAATAAAATGATCGATTAGGAAGAAAAAAAAATCGATGTTATTATGCATCATATTCCACTTTTTTGTGCTTGCAACGAAATTGAAGTTTTTTAAAATAAGTTTGGTAGTGCCTCTATAAAAAAAAATCGTAAAAATCTCAAAAAGTCGTCATTTTTTTGACATTTTTCAATTTTATGGCGATTGTAAAGAAAAAACAAGTACAAAATTTATATTGTCATAAATCTTACATCAAATCCCATAAGGTAGTACAGATGGTTTTTCACTGAAATAGATATTAGTCTTTTAATTACATAAATCAGTTAAAACGGCTTTTTCGCGGCGCGCGGGGGAAAAAGATAAAGTTATCGTGCGGCGCGCGCGTGGGAAAGGGATAGGGGTTTTCAAGTCCTACTTCACCTTAAAGTTGCGGTTGATTTTTATAGCGCCCCGCGATTTTACCCGCGTGAGTCCCGAAGACCGCGCCATCTATTGGGTGTATTTGCAACCTAGATGTCAAACAATATTAAAGAATTTTATCGATGAATCAACGTACACCGCCATCTATGAGATCTTCACAAAACTAAACAGTAAATAAACACTTGCTTATGAAACCATTCATTGATACATTTTATTCGTTTACATTCACGACATAAGCGAATAATTGAGATGATAACTATCCTATCCAGTAAGTTAGACCAAAATACGGGTACATGGGAAATTTGATTGAAATCGGTTCAGTAGTTTTGGAGTTTATTGGCAACATACATCGTGACTCAAGATTTTTATATAATATACAGATTATAGGTATGTGCAATATGTCGCGGGCAAAAGCTAGTATAGAAGTAAAAAGTCAAATTCGAAAAGTTGCTAGCAATTTTATCGTGCATTTTATTTGTCGTTCCACTCTGTCGGATTATGTATTTTTGTATCTATGTATTTACATGATTTATTCAAGGTTAATGAAGTGTAGTTTTGTCAAAGTTCTTGTTGTTTTTGTTGTGTTTCTTTCTTAAAGGATTGGCAAAGTCTATCTGCAAAGGTAAAATCCATGGGCTACCTGACATGTTTGCTGACTCAAAAAAACTCTACGATGAGGTTTCGTTAAAAGTTATGACTACATCTTAAGCGAAACAGGGAGATTGTTATCTCTCGATTAGTAAATATTTTCTTTCAATAGAGCTTTATTATTTTTTCCAGTTATAAAGAGTCTAATTATGGCTGGCATAAAATACAATTTTTATTTTTTTATTTTTCTTTGTTTCTATTAATTATGGCTTCGCACGGCTTGTGCATTTAGCCAGTGTCAAGTTATATTTTGCATCAAATTATGACCTGATTTTTCATAATTCGGGTCTAAAGTGTTTCAAAAAAGTCAAAGTCGTCATAGTCCGTCAAGTCAGGGGCTATAGTAAAGCGGTGGCAAGTTTACCATAACCTTAATAGGAGATTTGGAGGCAACGAGAAAACTTCATGTTTGACACTGATTTTTACTTTCACTACACTTGTGCACTTTCAGAACTAAATTGAATAACATTCCACCAGAATTATACAATTCAACTCGGGTTACAACTAAGTTTCATGAAAATAAAACTGCAGCACGACATGTTGTTAACTCGTTCCCGCCAAAACGCGACAGAAATGTTTCCGCCGCGACCGCGACCGCGACGCCAAAAACTTCTACAATTTCTTTTTAAACTTTTTCACTATCAGTTTTTTCTATCGGTTTTAAAAAAGGTCCACATAAAGAAGGTCTGGCTATAAAACTGAAACTATTTTATCTAACTTTTTCGCGTAACTTTTCATTTAAAATAAATTCTTATTAGAACTACGAACATGTGTTTATATTTTAACTTTCTAAACAATGAATGTTACTTTCTAAATATTTCTTAAGATTTAGACATTCAAAATCTCTAGGGATGGGTAGAAACCTCTTTTGAATTATTTAATACTATCGGACGGTCAGCAACAACAGTAAATTAAAAAAAAATACGTACATAAATACATAATAAATCTAAAAAAATAAAATAATAGTTTTTGTACATAATAAATCGGCTTCACTTATTGTTTGGATCTTAAAATGTCGTATTAAAAAAAATGGCAAAACTTCTGGTTTAGTAAAAGTAAGTATGGAGTTTAATATTTAATTTAATTGATTTATAGGTTCTGTATATTTTTTTTATTCAATACGATCGGGAATAAAAGAATATTTCGAAGATAAAAAATAACATCTTTGTCAATTTGTATAATATTTAATAATCTACATTATTATTTAAATATTTGCCTGCCTAAAATTACCCACTATAATTAAACTTACAGCCAATAATGTCCAAGTTTTCTTTAGGTCCTTTATAATGAAGTTTATAAAAACAATGGCATTCGTGTTACATAGTAATATCACCTTAATGCTTAATAATAATTTAATAAATTAATTTTATGTATTTTTGTAATTTATTGACGGTTTTCAGGGTCATATTGTAAATTAAGATAAAAATGATTAATTGTTATAGTATAAAATTACGTAATATAAGTTTGTTTTAATAAATTGTTTCCTTTGAAATATTGAATGACAAATAGAAAAATTGGGTCAGTTTAAGTAGAAAACTTCCGTTGTGTCATTTTAATGCAATAATGTAAACACTAAGATTAGCAACATTCGTTTCTAATTACGACATGTTTTTAACGTCACATTTATGACGTTACAACTGTCATTTGATGTTTCCAACATTAGTCTTCTCACCAATTTTAAAAACTTTTAGTAAGTACACGTTGTAAATCACCTTCTTATTTTTATTAAGAATTGTGAGATTGCTGCTGCTGTCTGTACTTCCAACATGTTAGAATGTACAGTCGGCTGCATAATTGCAGCCCTCGGAAAATTAATATTAATGGAATGTTTGCATTCTAATAATTTTTATTTGATAAATTAATGAGTTAGAAGACTTTAAACTTCAATTAAAGCAGGTGTCCAGAATCTGACTTCTGTTGAAAACATTCTTATAACAGCCGTTTTGGGGCTTTACGGTGGGTCTGCAATTATGCAGCCGACCGTACATACAGAATGTCAGGCGGTAATAGCACATTTATAGTTAAAAAATTTGCTTGGATGGGTGTCCAAGTCGCGAGTATCTTCTAGCAAAGCGTGCTACATCTTAGGCAGCATCGTCACCTACCATCAGGCAGGTGTGATAGTTGTCAAACACTGACCTATAATTTGTAAAAAAAAAAACAAAAAAAATGTAGGTCTATTTTTATCACTTTTTAAGAAGTGGTATCGATATGAGGATAATTACCTACCATCTTTTTTTTATTAAGAGTGTCGATTTGTTGTTGTTGCTGACTGTACTTCCAACATATCAGAATGTACATACAAAATGTCAGGGGTTTATAGTTAGAAAATTGGCTTGCATGGATAGGAAACGGAAAATAGGTGTAGGTAAGATGGTATCGCTGTGTCAGTGATACAAAATGTGGAGTCAATGTGTAATATTCTAGGCTTTCGGGGTTGCCGTGTCACAAAATGATGGTTGTGTAGCATATATTTACTGCAAAGTTATTTTGTCACCGGAAGCTGATCATTTTTTATACATTGTTCGTCTACATCTATACTAATATTATAAAGCTGAAGAATTTGTTTGTTTGTTTGTTTGTTTGAACGCGCTAATCTCAGGAACTACTGGTTCGAATTAAAAAAATCTTTTTGTGTTGGATAGTCCCTACTTTTTATCCCGAAATTGGCACGGGATCAGGAGTTACGGGGGTGAAACCGCGGAGCGCTGCTAGTTCTTTCATAATTTCAGTCGTTTTTTAAGAACATTTTTGAATGAATTTTTGAGGTAAGGTTCATTACGAAGGCATGTAACCGGTAAAAAATTATTTAAAAAAAAACGTGTGGCACTCGGGGACTGCCGCGGTAAAGCTATTACATCGTGCGAGCTTCGTACAGTCGGACCATATACATACACTATGTTAAGCGAACCCTCGGCCGAGCTACATGGTAGGCGGAGTTGGGGGTGTTAGGTTTTATTTTCGTTACGGAATTTCTTAATTCGGTCGCCGCGCTCATAGCCCGCGATAAAAGATAAGCATTACATAAGTTATTAAAAATATTAATGAGATAGAAAATTATTAAGCTATTGCATATCTTTTATCGTAATAGAAATAAGTGCGAAAACTTTTTAATTATTTTCACTAAAATACTTCTTAATAAATCTTCCTTTTACTTTTTATAATAAACTTTAAACCCCTTGTTTGTCAATTTTAAAGACTAGAATTTGGAAGTTGGAATGATGCCTATCCCGGCGCACGGTATTTCATTTTTATAGTCCAAGTTTTAATTGCCCAAATCATTGCTCGGAAAATAGTTGAGAATTTTTCGATTTTTTTTTTTCGAATGTTGTTCGTTTAGTATTAATAGTTGATTTACTGGTCAACTTTATATTAGTAATCTGTGTAAACTATTAAACCTATGCTATGCCATCCTATAAATAACAAAAAAATTAATAAAGAAAATGGTTGTCTGTGAAGTCGGTTTACGGAGAATAATTTTACGTGATAACGATGAAAAATAATTTTTTGTTTGTTTTTTATATTCCTCTCGATTTTATTAATATTATTTAATTATAAATAACTCTTCTAATCGTCACTCGTCACCATAACACAAGCCCAGATGAGCTATATTATTAGTGCTGCTGTGTGACTTCATTGTTGAAATGACGTCACCGGATCGTGACAATGACGTCACACAATGGGAACGTGACACTTTTTTGTGAATGCATGTGTTCCACCAATTCATTAGGCGTTTTCACGTCAAAAACAAATGATAAGTCAGACAAGGCTGCAAGGTGTAAAAGTCATTTGCCTGCTCTGTCAGAGGTATAAATAAGTAAAAGCTTAGTAATGGTATAGTACCATACATGCGGGTTAAAATTTTTTTTTTTTGAATTAGTAAGCTGAAGTGGCAATGGGCTCGAAGTGGCAATGGGCATGTGGGTCGAAGAACTGATGGTCGTTGGGGCCGAAAAGTCTTAGATTGGAGACCACGTACCGGAAAACGCAGCGCGGGTCGGCCTCCGACTAGATGGACGGACGACTTGATTAAGGTCGCGGGAAGTCGTTGGACGCAGAGAGCATGCGACCGATCGCTCTGGAAGTCTTTGGGGGAGGCCTATGTTCAGCAATGGACGTCCTGTGGTGACAAAATAGCAAGAAACTAAACGTGTGGCTGCCTCGGCTGCGGAAGCTGAGGCGGTTGGCAAGCGGGCCAAGTACGCTCCTTTGGAGGGACGTTATTTGTTTGTTCCTTTTGCTTTGGAGACTGTGGGTTGTTGGGGAGTAGAGGCGATTTAGTTTATCAGGGGGATTGGGTGGCGTTTGAGGGATGTTTGGACCCGTTCCGGGTCGTTCTTGGTGCAGAGGCTGGCCATAGCTATGCGTGGTAATGCTGCTAGTGTGATGGGGTCTTTTGCGCCAGGAGTGACTCGGGGCGGTTTGCTTGATTAAATTTGTTTATGTATTTTAATTTATTTTTTGTGTTTAATAATTAAATAGATACTTAAATACCTAAGAAACTAAAAAAATTAATTGTTTTTCAGATTGACAGTAAAGCAAATATATATTTTGTAACCTATTAGTAGTATTCCTTATTTTAAATTAAAGTAGCCCTTATTACCCGCAGGTACCTTATATAACAGCACGGTTTCTATTGAATTTCTTCAAAATCTTGTATAACCTGGCGAAAATTCCGAATAAGGTTTAAGATAAGTTTATTATGAAAATACGGTAGCAAATATGTTAGGAAAATGCATTTTCTGAATATCCTCGAGCGGAAGTTAGTAACATCGGAAACTAATAAAGTTTGCATGCTCCATCGGCGCGGTAATTAAGATGTCCCGACAGGAATTTCATTATCTGAAAGTTTTAAATATTTTAGTCAATCTGACCGCAAGGATGCGGAACGGATAAGAAGCGCATTTCAGTGAGCTTTAAGGCGCTCTTCCAGTACCGTGTGTAGGCCCATACATTACCTTAGCCCCCGCTCTCAAAAACGTAGCGTGCTGCGTGCTAATTGTTATATTTGATCGATATGCAAAACATTTTAGCATTATTCTCCACAAATATAGTTCCTAGAGGTCAAAACCTATAATTTGATTCATTTTTAGAAACAAACGTTAACTATTTTTGAATAAAACCCGATAAACAATCTAATAATTCTCTGTTTTCTAACATTTTTTTTATCGAACGAAGTTGTTCATATCATGTTTTCAACCATAATAAACAAAAATATGGTTATTAATCTACAATATCCATTTATATCCAAATAACAAAAAAAGAGTATTTGATTACTTAGAGTTGCTTAACAAAGGTCGATTTTGGTAGCTTTATTAGCACCTGCCCTTAAGAGGAAAGGGTACTGGTCGCTCTCTCCATACAAACGTAGTCGATAATGAATAATGACACTAGCACAAATACTTTTGTTGCATAGAAACCTATAACTGCCATGACCATGCCCCTACGCACGCGTGCGGCGTTCTACATTACCTTGACGCCACTATAGTGTGTAAAAAGTTATCCTGTAGGTTAAATTGGTATCTTTCTGCTAATTACATGTCAGGTAGATGAATCATTCTTAATTTATCTGGGTTATACTGTTTTGATGTATAAAAATGGTAGGTACCAACAAAGAGTTTTTAAGCTAGCAAAAAGGGTTGTCTCTAAAGTCGGTTTACGAACGATAATTTTACGTGATAACGTCTTAGAAAACGATTATAAATTGAGTTTTGTTTTGTTTTTTCTTTACTTAAATATATTTTTTTCCGCATCATTACTTATATTATATTCTGTTTTTAACCCGCGACGCAAAAACAAATGGAAAAAACCCTAAATATTGTATGTAAGATAAGACTGTATAGGTGAAAATCTTTCGGGAGGTATAATTAACAAAAAAATATTACCTGAAAATACATAAACATAACCTAAAATTCTTAAAAACATACTCAAAAACTTTTATTTGTTTCCGTTTTTAAACACATATATTTTGTTAACTTTTTACTATTTCAACAAGTCTTTTCTTTTATGCCCAACTGTGATAAAAAAACGTCGTTATATACGCGTGTGGATATTGATCATTGCATCTCGGCATTTTGATACGCTCGCGTTCCGCTCGCGCGTCATAAACCGCCTCTATGCAAAGGTCAATTTACCACACTTATATCGTAATGTACTATTCCTCTTTATAATATTAGTATAGATTTGGCAACCCAGGATTTGTATTCGGTGACGTCACTATCTGCATTCTCTTTTGCGGCGCGAACACTCTTTTTCCAAAGTCGGTATAATTAGCAACACAAGGACGCATGAAATGCAAAATAAACGAAGATAAAGTTACTAGGGCAGCATGAATTGTAAGTAGTTAACATTATCTTATCTTTTGAGTTATGATGTTCATATATAACTGGATAGACTTGTTCTCATATTGTATTGACGTGGATATTGCGATTGTTCATAATAAAGGAAATTTGAAGAAATTTTGTATATTTTATGTCTACCTATCTAATGTGCTTAACACGACTCTTATCTTATGTTTTTTTCTTTCATAAGTCACTTTTTTGTATTTTTAACCGACTTCAAAAAAAGGAGGAGGTTCTCAATTCGGTTGTATGTATTTTTTTTATGGATGTTCGCGGATATCTTTTTTTGCCTATGAAACGATTTTGAAGAATATTTTTCTGATGGAAAGGGTCCACCTCAAGGGTGGTCCCATAAAAATTTGGTGAAGATGTGACGAAGATCTTTGGAGTGATTAACAGAATTGCACCTCAAAAGCGTTTCGGGTTCGATGTCCGCCTCAGACATGTATTTATGCATAGATATTTGTATTGTTGTCTGGTTATTTTCAGTTAATTTTTTTGTTTGTCATGTTCATTTCTTCATTAATATGTTTGTACTTATAAGCTTTTCTTTCGTTCATTTCTTTCTTTCTTTCTATTTTATTTATTTATTTATAAGGTACACTAACAGTAATAAACACTAATAGAAAATTACATAGCTGAAATTATGTTTAAGTGTGATATTTTTTTGTCCCATTTTTGCCTATAAATATATGGGACGAATCTAAGGGTAGCTTTTTTTATAACTGTTATAACTAAATGTGAAAAATATGAGTTAAGGATATACCTACATTTTTTTGATTCTTCGAATTCGTCCCATTTTGACCGTAGGTGGGACGAATCTACGGGCCACTCGATGAAACGGCTGTATGACGGTATGATACCGGCTTTTTTAATATAAAAATATCAATTCTCAGAAAGACGTAAAACAAGCACTTTCTTTGAGATATTTAGCATTTAACAATGGTAGCACATGTCGGTCACTTGGCCATTACCGACGTTTATATTCGATTGTGCCATAAAACATATGTTTTGTTTTTTTTTTTCATTTTCTAGTTGTCATAGAAATAAGGATATAAAAAACAAAAAAAACATGGGGGCATGGTCATGGCAGTTATAAGTCTTATGCCTCAAAAATATTTGCTCTAGTGTCATTATCCAGGGAGAAAACAGTCGACTACGTTTGTATGGAGAGAGCCCTCGGTACCCTATCCTCTTAAAAAGGTTTGGGGGCAGTTGGTCAAGGGTGTGTTTGGTCAAAGTGCACGTTTGGCCAAAGTTCATTTGCTTGTTTGATTTTATCCTTCTTTGTTGCTCGTGTTAAGAAAGGTAAAAAATACCGATATTACTACTGGTAGTGACATTGGTAGTTACTACCAGTAGTGCTTTATTTGACGACTGTACTTTTTTTTAACTCCATATAAAAATATGGGACGAGTTCAAGGTTTTTTTGATAGCTCAAATTCGTCCCATTTTGACCCTGGGTAGGACGAATCTAAGGGTGAATCCTTAACACGGCTTTATAGCTTTATAAACCTGCCATTTTAATAATAAAAATACCAATTCTCAGAAATGACGTAAAACCACTTACTATTTTAGCATTTAACAATGACAGCACATGTCGGTCACTTGGCCATACGTTTATTTTCGTTTTCTTATTTTAGCGCTCGCTCGATTAATTGAAGCTTAATTGTGATGATACAAAGTGTACAATAATAAAATTTAATTAAAGTTATTAGTTTGTTTGTTTTTGTTATTGATTAATGATGAGTCAAGTTTTTATAAATAAAAACTGAAACATCGTCGCTAAATATATTTCAACTGAGGAAAGGAGGTAAAATTATAATAAACTAGCTGCGCTTCAAGGATTCACCCGCGTAAGTCCCGATCCCGTGGGAATATCGAAATGAAAAGTAGCCTATAGCCTTCCTCGAGAAATGAACTATCCAACACAACGACTCACGTGTCGAAATGGGAAAGTGTCTAACTGAGATGATGAGTGATGATATTTTTCCTTTTTAGGATTCCGTACCTTAAAAGGTAAAAAAGGAACCCTTATAGAATCACTTTCTAGTCCGTTTGTCTGTCTGTCTGTTTTCTTTAAAAATAGCTTTAAATATATTTGTCTCTCAACGGATCATCTGACGATTTTTAAATCGATGGGAAAATGCATTATTTCTTCCTCCCGCCTCCCGCCTCCCTGAGGGGGAGGGGGGGCGACGGAGGGGCTGCCTCCAGCCGTAGGATGGTAGGCTGCCGGAGGCTTATCCACTATAAACCCATTGGTGTTCCGCCAACAGTCGAGGTCCGACGGAGTACAGGTATGCTTGCGCAGGACATCTGCGACCCCATCGGTGACTTGTCCGTTGGGACCCAACTTCGAGCTAGTCAAAGAATCACATACCTACTATTATTTATGTATGTAGTTAGGAGTAGATTATTATTGCAACCGAAATTATTGCCAAATATTTTATTAGTAAGAATCGGTGGCGAAATAAACCTATCAACAAAGAATTAAAAACCTATTTCGCGCCAAAATTAACGCGGCAAAATGTCAGTCAACCCATTATGCAAATTGGCAACGAAATTTCGTGTAAATCTCGAAATCCACTTGATGACGATGTTATTTATTCTAATTTCCGTGGTTGAAGGTTAAATAATTATTTTTTATTGCGTAAAACTCTAAAAAAACATAAAATCTAGAACGATTAAGCCTTGGATTCGTCCTAGATATTTACGGCCCACCTGGGACGAGTTTTGTCTTATCAAAAAATAATCGTTCTGTTATTGAACGCATCCTATTGTTTTGTATGAAGTTTAAACGTCAAGTACAGTCATCAAGAAAAGCGTTTGTAATTTTTTAGAAATTAATTAAATAATATGTTTAAAGGGACTTTATTACGTAGGCGCGATGGAATGTTACAATGTTATAGAGGTTCAAGTAAAACAAATTGTTCGTTCAAGTACTTTCAGGCCATATTAAAATTGATAGTAACTCCTGAGAGTAACTCATACTGAGCCGCTGATCCATTTCATCCTCTCGTACTTCTATTACAGTTTTTAGCTCCGTGTTATTTTTTCGACGTATTTTAGGTCAGAAGAAAAATAACGTCCTAAATACGTATTTATGACGTCATAATTTGTAACAGATTTAAGAAAATTCGTCAACATTCTGTCTACTTTCCGTAAAATGACGGTTGAGGTGATTTACGAATATAAGCTACGTCCTTGCAATTTTATTATAAGAAAAAGTCGTTTAGTATTGAATATTTTCTTGCTGTCTGTAGTTTTCAAAATATTCGTAGAGCACGAGGAACATCCTGCTAATATTATAAATGTGAAAATTTGTATGTGTGTATGTTTGTAACTCCTTCACGCAAAAACTACTGGACCGATTGCAATGAAACTCAGTATCTACATAGCTGGAGACCTAGATTAACACATAGGCTACTTTTTATCCCGATACTCCCACGGGATCGGGACTTACGTGGGTGAAACCGCGGGGCGCAGCTAGTAATTTTATATTGTTTAAAATATACTGTGTTTTATTATAAGGAACGAATGCCAAACAAAGGATGTAAAAAAGTTTAATAAGCCTGATACAGCCTACCTGCTCTTTTAAAGGAAAACTTAAGTACCGACCTATTTACTGAAAACTGACCAATTTAACTTAGTTCCTGCAACTTACTCTATTGAATGTTACTTAGAAATTCCGCTGTTAAAAGTTCGAACCGCTTAATTGAACTTTGTTGAAATATTAGTGCTGTGGAAGCAAAAATAGAGCTCAGTTAAAACACTTTAAAATAGTTTACATCGACAACTAGTACTTAAAATGTTTCAGTTATTAGTTTTTGCACTGTTATCCGGTTTGAAGGGTGTAGTAGAAATTACAGACACATAATAGTACATTACGATATAAGTGTCGTAAATTGATCTTTGCATAGAGGCGGTTTATGACGCGCGAGCGGTAGCGAGCGTGTTAAGAAGCCAAGATGCAAAGATCAATTCCACACGAGTATCGTACGACGTTTTTTATCACAGTTGCGAATAAAATAAAAGACTTAAAAAGAAAAGAAAATGATAAATAACAAAATATTTGGTGATAACTATGGTCTTTGTTTACAATTTTTCAAGCAATATTTTTTTGTTAATTATACTCCCGAAAGGCAAGGCAAAAGACTTTTAACCTATACAGCCTCGTCTGACATACAATATTTTTAAGGGTTTTTTCCATTTGTTAAAACAGAATGTAATGGTATGGAAAAAACTATATTTAAGTAAAGAAAAAAAAACAACACTACATTTTTAATAATTTTTAAGACGACAATATCACGTAAAATTATCGTTCGTAAACCGACTTTATAGACAACCTTTATTGCTGGAGTAAAACTTTTTTTTTTATTCATCAAAACTTATAATTATAACACACTGGTGGCGTCGAGATAATGTATAACGCACGCGTGTTTAATACGTTGTATTATGAGCCTAAAAGCAGTTGATTAAGATCCACTTTATGAGCAACTGTGATAAAAATTCTATTAAGGTACCTGCATGAAAATAAGCGCCACCTGCCTTAATTATCACCATGCCGGACTGCCAAACACAGGGTTGCGGGCTCGATTCCCACCTCAGACAAGTATTTATGCCTAGATATTTGTCTGTGGTCTGGTTTTTTCTATGTATTATAAGTTTATATTTACCAAAGAAAAGTATATAAGTAGTATATCCGTTGTCTAGCACCCGTAACACAAGTCTAGTTACATAGCTTGGGGCTAGATGGCGATGTGTGGAATGTAAAAAAAAACTAGATATTTCGTAAAAATAGTGTAAACTACTTAAAAACTGTTCCAAAACGAGGTTTAAGGATAGTCCGAGATGTGGATTTAAATCTTAGATTTAGACACAGATTTACTCGTGAACTATAGTCTATACACTATCCCTAAATATTATATAAATTAGACAAATATTTGCCTTGTTGTCAATCTGAAAAACATTTATTTTTTTGTTATTTTGTCACTGAAATCAAGGCAAAACTTTTAGCAGCTCTTTATCTATGAACAATTTACACAAAAGGACACAGGATAGAATTATAATATACCCTTTTAGTATTGCTGCCAGTCTTGTGCTTGAGTGGCTTGCAGGTCTTTTCGGATTTGGTCTATCCAGCTATATTTAGGTCTTCCAACAGGCCTTCTCTCTTGCAAGACATATTTTACGATAAATTATACCTAGTTATACGGAATCTTAGATTGTACCTTAGTAGTGACTTAAAACAGTGTGCGTTTTGGTTAAGACTGTTAGCCACTGTTTATTTTATTCTAAATAAATAAATAAATAAGACAAGAATGGGCCCAGGATAAAAAGTCCACCCGTTATGTCCTCTGTCAAGGGAGAAAATTATTTTTCATTACTCATACTCCGAAAGTAGGTCTAAAGATGCCTGAAGAGCGTGTAGAAAGAAAAACTTTCAGCCCTAGGGAAAATCGCTTTCACTGACAGCTGTCATGTCAAATTATGGCTTCGCGCGGCTTGTGCAATTTGCTTGTAGCCAGTATCAGTGGCATTACGCATTTTGAACTTCAAAAACCTAACCTCCTTCCTTTAGGTAACACCAAAGAATAATAATTATGGCTTCACACGGCTCATGCATACTGCCAGAGGTAGTATGGAGTCTTTCATTCACTGTCGTTATTATGAAGAATTTTATGTCTTATTCGTAATGAAAAGCACAGTGTTTACCTCGGGTAAAAGACTCATTAAGTCCCTCGAACTATTAGCGTGACTTTCACACCTAAGTTGGGTCCCAACGGACAAGTCGCCGATGGAGTCACAGAAGTCCTGCGCAAGCATACCTGTACTCCGTCGGACCTCGACTGTTGGCGGAACACCGATGGGTTTTTAGTGGGTAAGCCTCCGGCCGCCTACCATCCTCAGGCCGAAGGCAGCCCCACATACCTCCGTCGCCCCCTCCCCCTCAGGGTGGCGGGCGGATGCAATAATGCATTTTCCCATCGATAAAAAAAAAAAGGGTAACAATGAACTATTGTCCACCTGTCGAATGCACGGCTAAAGGGGAAAGGATAAGTATATCCCCATTTGACATAACACGTGGTCATCTATTCCCCGCCAATAGCATGGGGACCTAGGGAAGACAATAGAGTAAAATTAAGTCAAACAAATGACATTGACAAGAATGACAAGCACAGATGTATAAAAAATGAATTTACTAGGTTGATTTGTGACGACATTCTATTTACTCTGTGGTTTTCTTATAATGACAATAATTACGGGGATAAGCGTTTCCTCCGATTTGTCTACCGTGGATAGTATATCCACTCTTGTGGCCATGCTCGGGGGGTGGACAAAACTGACAGAGGGAAAGACTATTTTGTCCTTTCCCTGTGGATAAAATGTCTCCGGCCATGCTAGCCCTGCTGAAGTCGTCCCAGATACGCCCCTTTGACCGCTTGATCTTCCTCCGTTCTCTCGATGTGGCCAAGCCAGCGAAGGTTTAACACATAGGCTACTTTTTAGAGTTTCGTACCCAAAGGGTAAAGAGGGACCTTTTTACTAAGACTCCACTGTCCGTCTGTCTGTCATCCGGCTGTATTTCATGAACCGTGATAGCTGGACAGTTGAAATTTTCACAGATTATGTATTTCTGTTGCCTTTATATAAGACAACAAATACTACTAAAAACAGAATATAATAAATAAATTTTTTTATTAAGCCTTTAATGCCAACATATTTTACAATAAAATTATTTTAAAAAATTTAAATCTATGTAGTTAAGCTTTTAGTTATTGGGCGTCGGCGTGTCTTTTTGCGACACGAAGGCCTCCTCCAGCTCTTTCCAGTCTTGTCTTGTTTGAGTTATTCTAAGCCATCGTTTTCTCTGTCGTCCTCTTTTTCTCTTTGTTTGGAATCTAGGGGTCCATTCTGTTATATCTTTTGTCCATTTATTACTGTTCTCTCTCATCATGTGGCCTACCCATCTCCATTTGAGTTTCTTGGTTTTGACTACAACATCTTCAATTTTCGTAATGTGTCTTATATCTTTGGCTCTTTTCCTGTCTCTTTTTGTGTACCCTAGTATGCTCCTCTCCATGGCTCTTTGACATGTAATCAGTTTTTGGTTTTGTTTTTGTGTGTTTGCCCAGGTCTGGCACCCATAGGTTAGTATAGGTACTATGCAAGTGTTGTATACTTTTCTTTTTATTGCCATATTGTATTGTTTACCTTTTAGTACTTCTTTGAGAGACCAATATCTCTTCCATGCATTGGCTACCCGTCTCTCTATCTCTGAGTTCATTTGATCATTGAAAGCAATAAGCTGGCCCAGGTATATATAGGAGTTAACATATTCTATTTCCTCACCCTCCACTGAGATGTTTATTTGAGATCTGTTTGTTATTATTTTGGTCTTTGTTTTGTTTATTGTTAGGCCCACTGTTTTGCTTTTACATGTCAAATCTTGGAGCATGTTCTGAAGAGTTTCTGGGTTATCAGTTATGAGTATTATGTCATCTGCGAATCTCAGGTGATTTAAGCGTGTTCCATTGATGTTGATTCCAATTTTATCCCATTCCATTTTCCTAATGACTTCCTCTAGCACTGATGAAAAAAGTTTTGGCGAGAGTGGGTCTCCCTGCCTTACTCCCCTGTGTATTGGGAAGGTTTCCCCCTCCGTTTCAAGTTTTATTCGTGCTTTGCTGTTAGAATATACATTTTTTATTAGCCTTATGTATTTATTTTCTATTCCTTGATTTTTCAGGGCTTCCCAAATAAATTGATGTTCTAAAGAGTCGAAGGCTTTATTATAGTCCACAAATGCCATGTATACTGGATAGTTATATTCTTGGCATTTTTCAACAAGCTGTTTTATCACATGTATGTGATCTATTGTTGAGAATCCAGATCGAAATCCAGCCTGTTCTCTTGATTGTTGTTCATCAAGTTTTTTTGTGATACGTTTTAGTATTATTTTTGAGAACACCTTGTATATATTGGACATGAGACTTATTGGGCGATAGTTGCCTATTTCTGATCGATCTCCTTTCTTAAAGATGAGTATTATTGAGCTCATTGTCCATTGTGAGGGTATGGATTCTGTGTTTAGGATAAGATTAAACAAATTGGTCAGTTTTGTTGTTGTTTCTGGTAATGTCGCTTTCATCATTTCATTACTTATATGATCAGGTCCAGGAGCTTTATCGTTTCTCTGTGTTTCTATTGCATGCTGGACTTCTCTTTCGAGAATCTGAGGGATTTCTTCGGTTTCGTCTTCGAGGTTTATGTTGTAGTCTAAGGTGTTTTCGCTAGAGTATAGTTTCTGATAGTAGTCTGTTGCTATCTTCAAAATTGGCTGTCTCCTTGTTTCTTCTTTAATGTTTTTGCTTTTCATTTTCGGGACCCATAGCGTCGCTTCTTTTAATTCTTTGAGTGCTTTTTTAATACCTCCTGTTTTAGTGATATGTTTTTGGATACATTTCATTCTTCTATTTGACTTGTCTTGTTTTATATTATGACTTATTTCTTTGCTCAATTTAGTTATCTCTTGTAATGTTATTTTACTTCTTCTGTTTTTAAGTAGTTCTTTCCTTTTTTGAATGAGGTCCATTGTCTTTGTGCTTAGTATGTTTTTGCTTGTTTTTGTCTTGTTTACCTTGTTATAAATAGCGTTTGTTTCCATGTTGTAAATTTCTTGTGTTTTGTCTATTCCATTGGACGTTATAATGTTCTGAGGTGTTATGTCAGTTGCCCATAATTGTTTTTCCTGGAGGTAGTGTCTCCGCTGTTTCACTTGTTCTTTGTGGGATAGTGTTGCTCTGACCATGCGGTGATTACTATTAAAGTTGAGGTTGTTTATTATGCTGACATCTTGAAAAAATTTGGGTTGATTGCTAGTTATATAGTCTATTTCGTTGCAGTAAGTCCCGCCGGGCGACATCCAGGTCCATTTCCTGGCAGTCCTTTTCTTGAAAACGCTGTTTAGTATAGTTAGGTTATTTTCAAGGGCCATGTTTACAATTCTCTTGCCATTTTTACTTCTTTTTCCTATGCCATGGTTTCCTACTGCAGACTCTTCACCATTTTTCTGTTTGCCTATTTGGCCATTGAAGTCTCCCATGACAATAGTGTTTTTATGAGCAGTTTCTAGTGTAGTTGAAAGTTGGTTGTAGAAATCATCTTTTGTTGTTTCATCCGCTCCTTCTGTTGGTGCATATATTTGCACTATAGTCCACATGTTCTTGTAGCCTTGTAGCTGTATATCTAGTAAAGCGATTCTTTCAGAAATGCCCCTAAACCCTAGGATTTGTTTCTTTAGATGTTTTTTAACTATAAATCCCACTCCGTATTGACCCTTTGTTTCACCGATGTAATACAGGATGTAGTCATCGTGTTCTTCGATATGGTTTCCAACTCTTCTTACTTCGCTGATACCAAGAATATCCCATTTAATAATGCTTAAAGCTGTTTCTAGTTCGAGGAGTTTTTCTGTTGTCCTAAGTGAAAGTGTGTTTAAGGTGGCTATGTAGATTTTATTCTGTTTTTCTTTACGTATTTTATTTGCTTTTGCTGAAGGGTGGCGGTCTTCTTCCCCCACGGTGACCAACCGGCTTGGGGTGCATTTTTCTGTTGGTTTGTATGAAGTTATGATATTTGTTTTGCTTTGGTTCCGGGTGCCGGTGGTCATTACAAGTTTTTTGGGATCTCGGACATTGAGGCAGATCTACCTCGTTCAATGTAGTTAAGTATGTTGGGTTTTAGGATTTCTTTACCCTTAGTGGATGTAGTTGCTGGGTTGTCCTTTAAGTCTATTTTTTTCTGAGTTGATGATTTGGGTGAGTCCGAACCTTCCCTTTTTCTTTTGTCTCTGTTTATTCCTGATGATTTCTTCACTATAATTCTATCATGTTTTAAAAAGGCTATATTTCCTTTTTTCCTTTCTTCTTCCACTTGTACTTGTAATTGTTTCCGCTTTTCTAACATTTCTTTGGTGTAGTCTTCTTTCACGTAAATACCTTGTGGGAGCTTGGATTTATTTTTCAGAATCATGTGTTTTTTTCCATAAGGTCGTGATGGAAACAACGATGGGGCGGTTTTTAACAGTTTCCTTTTTGCCAATTCTGTATATATTGCTAATTTCCTGGCTATTCAGATGTGTGCCTGTTTCTAGAATTGTGTCCTTGAGGTAGTCTACAAGTTCCGCTTCTGTTTTTCCGATCTCCTCGATGCCAAAAAAGACCAGGTTATATTTTCTTTTCTCTCTTTCTATGTTACTAAGTTTTTGCTCCAGTGTAGATATTTTGTCTTTGAGCATAGTGTTTTCCTCCGTTATTAATTTTAATCTCTCGTCCAATGCTTCCATAACATTTTTTGTCACCGAGACTGTTATGAGTTTAGCTTGTTGGTTCAATTTTTCGTCCAGTTTTGACAACAACAGCTCCATATTTTTGTCCATTGTTTGGTTTATTTGTGTAGATTATTGTTGCTGTTACTGGCAACACTCCGTATGTCAGTGTCACACACAGTGACGTCGGCTGTCAATGTCGGTATGTTGGTAGCACTATTACGATTGCAATTTCACTTTTAGGTTATGATGATGACTGTTTTATTTGAAGTTTTTGTTGCAAAATGATTGTTTTACACTTTGTTTACTTGCTTGTTTTGTTTTTTATTGTTTAATCTGGTGGATTGCGCGATGAGGCAGTTTTTTTTCACACTTTTCACACTAATATCAATTATTATTCGCGGAGGACTTTGACGTACGTGTTTACGAAACGAACACCGGAACCGGAATGAATAAATAAATAAAAAAATAAGAAATAAATAAATAATAATAAATAAATATTGCAGGACAATCCATCTAGCCCCAAGTTAAGTAACTAGACTTGTGTTATGGGTGCTAGACAACGGATATACTACTTATATACTTTTCTTTTGTAAATATATACTTATAATACATAGAAACAACCAGACCACAGACAAATATCTAAGCATAAATACTTATCTGAGGCGGGAATCGAACCCGCAACCCTGTGTTTGGCAGTCCGGCAAGGTGACCATTGTGCCAACTGGGTCGTCAAATAATGGTTAGGGACCCTTCGTGCGAGAGTGCGACTTGCACTTGGCCGGTTTGTTGTTTCACTATTCCAAAGCCTTCAGGACTTACGTGGCCAAAACCAAGGGACAATGCTAATATATTAATCTGAACACAAAGTGTTCCAACGTCTCGCTTCGTCGCCTTTGATGTCTGATTCACGCGTAATTTGATCAACTGGAACAGGTGTCATAATATTTAGACGCTTTTATATGCCGTATGTATGCGAATAGAATACAAAATTTACTTCATTACTAGCTGTATCCCGCTGTTTTACCCCGATTCCTTCAGAATCTATACTAATATTATAATAGTAGGGGAGCCCGGTACGCTAAATTTGCAGTTACTAAAGCGTCATGGGGACCGATTAGATTGTGAAGATTTGGGCCTAAAACGAAAAATAATTTATGTGCATTTTGCCATTTTAGTGAGGAGGGGAGCGTGTGCTAATTTTCAAAAATGTTAAAAAAAATCATTCACATAAAAATACTCGAGCGCATCAGATATTCACGGTGTTTACCCGCTTTGTTTTTCTAACAACCGAGAGATATTATTCTGACGAGTAAGTAGGGGAGGATGGCTGTAGAAAAGGGTAGAAAAAAAAAAAAAAAAAAGTTATTCGAGCGTGTCAGATATTCGAAGGGAATATTTAGAAAACTCAAAAAAGTGTCCTATTAAAATATCTGACGATTTGGATGTGGCCAAAAGTCATGGTAGATTTTTAAAAATGTAAAAAAAAAAAGTGACCTTGAAATACTCGAGCGCATCAGATTTTTACACAAACGGTTTAACTTGATGTTCTAGTCGTGCCAAATGATAATCTGACAAATATATGAAGGAATATTCTTAATCTGAAAATTTGAAAGAAAAAAATTAGGAAAACGGTTGACCCTAAAGGCCATCCCTGCAACTTCCCGCTATATCATATCTACGCACCTAAAATTGCACTCAAATATATGCTTCTTTCATTTTTGAGCTCTCCGAGCTCATAAAGATAGCTGTCTTATGCTTTTGAACTCAAAAGTCTGATGAAAGTTTAATAAAACATTATTTTTCGAAATTTTAAACTGCAATAACTTTTGAATGGATGAAAGTATTCTCACGCGAGAGTGACACGAGAGTGAAATATAAAGAAAGAGTGAGAAGGAAACAGAGGCGCGGAGTTTCAATCCAGTTCTCAGCAGCTGTACGCACCACACTTTATTTATGGTTTAAGCTACATCGCCCCATGTAAATCGTCAGATTATTGTTATTCTGTAATTCTTACAGGATTTCCTTCAAAATAAAAAAAAAATTAATCGCGCTCGAGTATTTCACAGTGACGTTTTTTTTTTACAATTTTGCCACTCACCTATTTCCTTATGCCACGCTAAAATCATCAGATTATTGAAATATATGCTGTTCTGTATGTATTTAACTTACCTGGCCTTAATCTGACGCGCTCGAGTTTTTCTGAGAATCGATTTTTTTTTACTAATCTGACGGGCTGTCCTCGGAGCACGCCCTTATATGAAGGGTTTATATATGGTAGGAGTACATTACAAGGAATAAGGTTTCTCCTCATATAGTTTTCTGACGCGCTCGAGTAACTCTTCAAATCCCCTCTTGGGCTCCCCTACTATAAAGCTAAAGAGTTTGTTTGTTTGAACGCGCTAATCTCAGGAACTACTGGTTCGAATTGAAAAAATCTTTTTGTGTTGTATAGTCCATTTATCGAGGAAGGCTATAGGCTACTATAGGCTATAATAGGCTTTTTATCCCGAAATTCCCACGGGATCAGGAGTTACGGGGGTGAAACCGCGGAGCGCTAGTATCAGAATATTAGGATCAAAAATAACTTACACCTTTACCCAGGTTAAAAACCTTGATGTTAGTGACAAAATAACAAAAAAATAAGCAATAGAATAGTTTTTCAGATTTGATAAATTTTTGCTTTATTATCAGCAAATCTATACTTTAATATTATAAAGCTGGAGAGTTTGTTTGTTTGTTTGTTTGAACGCGATAATCTCAGGAACTACTGGTTCGAATTGAAACATTATTTTTGTGTTGGATAGTACATTTATCGAGGAAGGCTATAGGCTACTTTATATTCCGATATTCCCATAGGATCGGGAGTTGCGCGGGTGAAACCGCGGAGCGCTGCTAGTATTTATCTATGGAGAGGGCTATGCTCGGTGTTTCACTACGAGATTGAATCAGAAATGAGGAGATTGGTAGGCGAACTAAAGTTACCGACATAGCCCAAAGAATTAGTAAGCTGAAGTGGCAATGGGCGGGACATGTGGCTCGTAGAACTGATGGCCGTTGGGGCCGAAAAGTCCTAGATTGGAGACCACGTAATGGAAAGCGCAGCACGGGACGGGCTCCGACTAGATGGACGACTTAATTAAGGTCGCGTGAAGTCGTTGGACGCAAAAAAGTCGTGGTAAGGGTACTGTTTTCTTCTGACGTTCGATTATGTTTTACCACGGAAAAATATTTCGATTTCATATTTATTTAATGTTTTTTCATGAAATATCATAATTATTGTATTAAAGTTAAATTGAAACATACCCTAAATGTTATTCTGATATTTTCTGAACATATTCATGTGGACCTTGTTCAAATCTGTTCTGTAGTTTATAAGATTACCTGGTTCAAACAAACAGACAAACAAAGAGACAAAAATTCTAAAAACTATCCTATCGTGTTCAGCTAACGATTTTAAGACGACCTGTGTATTTTTTTTCTGGATATCTTACAATTACAGATTTTTTTATGTCTACAGATTTATTATATGTATAGATACATGCATAATATAGCCGTGCGAAGCCGAAGCGGGTCGCTAGTTCATAAAGTGTTCGTGGACTTTAAACATACGTAATGTGATTTTTTCCGTGTCGGAAGGGACGTGACGATTTCTTGCCAGCGTTTTATATAAAAACTAGCATCGCTCCGCGGTTTCACCCCCGTAACTCCTCCCGTGGGAATTTCGGGATAAAAAGTATCCCACACAAAAAGATTTTTTTCAATTCAAACCAGTAGTTCCTGAGATTAGTGCGTTCAAACAAACAAACTCTTCAGCTTTATAATATTAGTATAGATATCACGTTCCGTCCAGCACGGGAAAAATCACGTCACGTATGCAGCGACCTTTAGCTACTAAGTCTAAGCTTGTCCTTAGGTAGATTTCGATAGGTAAAATACCTACTTAACCTCTGAGAGCCTTCCAGTCATTATGTCTACCTATCTATGTCTTCCAGAACATTAGGCATGAGATAAAAAATGTATTATAGAGGTGACACTTCATTATTAAGACCTACCAGACTACTTACCACTACCTATATGTAGGTACAGTCGGTAACAAAAGTACATACTCACTGCAGAGTTCTTAAACTGCTATTATTAGAAAGTTAACAGAGTTAAGCAGGACTTTTAAATTAATTATTAATGCTCTACGATGATTCTGCAGTTTGTTGTCTTACTGTACTTACCGGTTTGTTTTGTCCCTATTGGAAAGGGTTTTTCAATAAGACCTTTGATTCGTCCCACGAGGGGCACATGGAACGAGTTTCAGATATTAAATGACTTATCCTTTAGGTTTAGCATTGAAAACAACTTATCAAATAAAATAAAAAATACCTAGCCTAAGCTAGTATATTTATTATTACCTCCGGAAACCTATTAAAGGACACCCATCATCCCAGTTCCTTTGTCCCAAATATTGGAGTACACTTACGTTTATCCGGTGAGACCAGCCCCTTAGACAAGACTGCTTTCTATTAGCGATGTCGCCAATCGATATATTTATTTATTATTGTATGAAATTGACATAAAACATTGTTCAAAATTAGCATAAGATGGAACTTATCCACCATTTTTTTTTTCTCTAACGCAAGACTACGTGACTATAATCAAATTGCTATTTTTCTCATATTTTTTTTTTGATGACAATTTTATTAAAATGAATTGTAAGATTTGCACGCCTCTCGGGCAGAGTAAATTAATTGTAATAACATAAAACTATGTACTTTTATTCGCAAATAAATGATTTATTGATTGACTTTTTTTGGCTTGTGTCAATTTAGTCAAAAATAAATGTCTGTCAATTGGCGATATCGCTAATAGAAAGCAATCTTGAATAAACCGCTTTACTATAGCCCCTGACTTGACGGACTATGACGACTTTGACTGTTTTGAAACACTTTAGGCCCGATTTATGAAAAATCGGGTCACAATTTGATGCAAAATATAACTTGACACTGGCTAAATGCACAAGCCGTGCGAAGCCATAATTAATAGCAAAAAAAAAATCTTGAATAAGAGGGCTGTTTAGACATAGGTCTACAAGCACTTTGCTCGTGATAAAAGTAAAAAAGTATTGATATATCATTTTTAGTCCAGGACTGAGATACTTGGAAGGCTTTGAAGGAGACCTTTGCTTAGCAGTAAAACGAAATATGTTAACACAAAACACAACACTTGAAATATCTATTTGCTGTCTACTTACATCAATTGTATTTTTTTGGAACTTGAACAAGCCACTATAAATATTTTGTCAATGATAAGATAAGATAAAAAACAATTAGGTAATTGGTGAAAGTGGCAAAGTGTGGGTGTTACTTGAGGGCACACGCAGACAACAAATTTAATTCAAACTAATTTAATTTGTGTTAGCCTATATTGTCCCACTGCTGGGTAAAGGTCTCCTTAACATCTTTCCAACTAAAAAATAAATAAATAATAAGTATATTAAAGAAAAACGGTGATGAGCAACCAAATGAACTCAAACTAAGAACACGTCTTGTGTTTCGAGGGTCCAAGATACCTAACCACCAGAAATTAGATTTTAAATTGAAACTACTAAACTAAAGAATTACAATACCTTACTATAGCAAAAAGTGTCGTGACAACTTTTCGTAAGAATTTTTTCTGTCTAGCCCCGTCACAACGCGCGATAAGGAACTTCGTTCCAATAGACATTTTATTATTTTCTTAAAGTTGTCCCATTTTTTCGTCGTACGTGGGACGAATTCAAGGACAACCTGATTTTCTTAATTGTTATAATGTTGCAAAATGTGACAGTTCGAGCTATCGACCGATCGTTTAGTATCCTATCTGCGTTTGTTGTAAAACCTACCTATTTAGCTACTAATTTATAAGTAGAGTGCACTCTACCTACATTATTTTATCTAATTGGGACAAATAAAGGTTCGGTGTGACAGCTTTAGATAATAATATCTAGGTAATTTTAGTTTTCCATTTTGGCGATATGCAAAAATCGTGCGAAACCAATGCCAAACTGAGAGATATAAAGTGGGTAAAAACAACTAAGTATATTTTTTTATTTACCTATGTCCCAATATTTGACCTTTGCCCTGCAGTGGGACAACGTAGGTTAATTTCAATAGGATATTTTTTTATAAAGAACTAGCTGCGCCCCGCGGTTTCACCCGCGTAATAATTTTCTGCGCAACTTTCTTAATTTTTTATTTCATAAGAACCTTCTCCTGATAATAACAAACAGACCAAAAAAAGAATTGGCCAAATTGGTCCAGGCGTTGTTGAGTTATGCGCTTACCAACACATTTTGCGATTCATTTTTATATTATAGATTAAACGCGCAAAGCCACGAATTCTGATCTATAACTTAGTTGCGGATCTAGCCTTCAATTTTATTAATTTACTAACTAATATCGCCCAACGGTTTTGCTTGTTTGGCTTTGCCTTTTTTGGAGACTGGATCTGCCACCCGAATTTGTACAGTTTATAGTTCGACGTCCGTATAGAAAGCCGTGGGGCGAATATTAGTAAATTAATAAACCTGTAAAATGATAGTTTTTTGGCTCATGAAAATGAAGATGAGTATTATATTTTTTAATTAAATTTTTTGATATTCGCATAATATCGCAAACACATATACAATGTGTTTCAGCAAAGGGGTTTTAATACGAAAGGGGGTTTTCTAGACGTCTAAGCGAACAACTTTTGTTCTACGACCTTTGGAAATTCTTAATAATTCTTAGTAATTCTTTTTTTTTAAATATTCCTTGAAGTACGAGGATGGTTCTTACAGAGAGAAAAATTCAAAAAATTGTCTGAATTTTTTTAAAAACAACACTTTTCTATACTCCCAATTCCCCAACAACCGATTTAATTTGAATTTTTAAACTTTAACCATTTTCAAGTTTTATTGGGAAGGCAAAACAATTGAGTGACGTTAGCTGTGTCGTATAAATATTGATGGCAATCGTGTCGCTGTGTTAGTTGCTAACCTCCACCTAAACGGCTGAACCGATTTATATGACATTTTTTGGGTATATATTTTTTTTTATACTAGCTTTTGTCCGCGACTTCGAAAGTCGAAAATGGACCAAGGAATCACGTTGTCCCATACAAACGTTGCCCCTCTTTTTCACCCCCTTAAGAGTAAAATTTCGAAAAATCCTTTCTTATCGGATGCCTACGTCATACAAAGAACACACCCTCCAAGTTTCAGGTATCTACGGTCAGTGGTTTAGGCTGTGCGTTAATCCGTCAGTCAGTCATTCAGGACAAAGAATTTTATATCTATACTAATATTATAAAGCTGAAGAGTTTGTTTGAACGCGCTAATCTCGGGAACTACTGGTTCGAATTGAAAAATTCGGTTTGAATTGGATAGGCCATTTATCGAGGAAGGCTATAGGCTACTTTTTATCCCGATATTCCCACGGGATCGGGAGTTACGCGGGTAAAACCGCGGAGCGCCGCTGGTGTATAGATAAAGAAGAAGATAGAAGATGGCAAAGCAATGTTTGCCGGGACAGCTACTTACAAATAACTTTTCAATAACGTTCGATGCGTATGATTCACCTATCCTATATCAATATGTGGAGAGGTTTCCTCGATCCTTGTTGATATTGGTTTACAAATAAAGATATAGTAAATCTATACACGGAAGGGAATAGTCTAAGAGTCAAATATCTTTGGTGTAGGCTTCCGTTTGTTTGAGGTGTTTGAGTCACGAGAGGTATCTTCTAGACACCGCGTGCTACATCTTAGACCGTATCGTCACTTACTATCGTCTGAGGAGATAGTGATCAAACGCGGACCTATTTACCTTTTGTATGTATGTATGTATGCATACGGGCTTTTTCCGCAGACTCTTTTTGATTGGGTCCTTTTTGCGTGAGGATGGAGTAGGCTTGCCCAGCACCTACTACCCTCTCAGCTTAGTCGACCATGTCCAGAGGAGAGAACTTGTCAATACTTCTAGAGTCAACTAAGCCGCGGGTTTCATCACGATGTTTTCCTTCACCCTAAGAGCAATGCCAATTAGCGCACATAAATTTTTCTTAAGAAAAATACATTGGTGCACGGCCGGCTGGGTTTCGAACCCACGACCTTCAGAATGAAAGTCGGGGTATCTACCACTAAGCCAACACCGCTCCCTATTTACCTTTTATAAAAAATCTATACTAATATTAAAAAGCTGAAGAGTTGGTTTGTTTAAACGCGCTTATCTCAGGAACTACTGGTTCGAGTAGAAAAAATATTTTTCTGTTGGATAGTCCATTTATCGAGGAAGGCTATAGGCTGTTTTTTATTTTGATATCTCCACGGGATCGGGACTTACGCAGTTGAAACCGCAAGGCGCAGCTAGTATACAATAAAAAGGTTACAAAATTGGAGATTTTGCATGACAACGTACGGCGGCTGAACCGATTTGTAAGAAATTTGTGCCTAGGGGGTACCTACCCTAAGGGGTAGAATTTTGGAAAATCATTTTTTATTGGATGCCTACGTCATATAAAGAATACACCTTTCAAGTTTCAGGTCTCTACGATCAGCGGTTTAGGCTGTGCGTTGATCCATCTGTCAGTCAGTCAGGACAAATGTCAGGAATTTTATATATATAGAAGATATGAGATAGATGAGTATGTCATGCAATAAAACCTATTAACCCCCTAACTTACTGAGATAACATTAGGAATATATCTGAGTACCTATAGTTCATTCCCTCGGTCCGTTACATGTTTAATATCATGTATAAATCTGATTTTATCGCATTGTTTGGTACGGATCCATTAACAATTGGTCGTATCTGTAGACACTTATTTACAGTGGCGTATTAAGGAATGGGGCTATAGGGTTCAACCTCTTTTTTAAAATCCATCTGAATTCGCATCCAATTTCAAATTCGTAATCCTTACACCGGTCCGAGCATACCACGTAGTGATTTATATTTTATTATTATTTTTCTGATAATATTTGAAACTCTGTAATAAGTTTAGTTTTCAGTGGCTAAACTATTCTATAAAAAGTTCAATCAATCAATTATTTATTGACATAAGATGCCAAAATTATTATAAGGAAAATGGCTGTTGATTTGCTATATGAATTGTATTTCTTGGAAAAAAAAAGTAATAAATCTTGCGATGTTCTATATTTTCTTTAAAAAGTGGGGGCTTATCATCAGTCACACAATGTTAATTTAAGTATTACAAAAAAAAAAAGAACTAGATTGAGTGTTTCCCTTTACCTACCTTGCGAATGATTCGTTGAGTTGACAATCATCGACACCCCCAAACCAAAATCCTAAATCCGCCACTGCTTATTTATCTCTATTTTAAGTACTGTCATGTATAGATTGTTAAATAAAACCCATCAATATTGTCTAAGCATATTCACTTTGGACACGGTCGAATAAGCTGAGAGGATGCTCAGCTGCCAGTCATTGCTGAGTATAAATCATCTAGATTAAAATGTAAAGGCAAATAATACTATCATTACATAGTAAAAAAAAATCGCTTCCCGCTGTCTGTGTGTATGCTTAAATCTTTAAAACTACGCAACGGATTTTGATGCGGCTTTTTTTAATAGATAGAGTGATTCAAGAGGAAGGTCCAATTATACAAAAAAACCATCACGCGTACGAAATCGCAAGGAACAGCTAGTTATTATTATACTAGCAAAGAGCACTAATGAGTCCACCCCTTCTAACATTCCACCCTTTCACCCCCTACGTGGTAGAATTTCGGAAAATCCTTTCTTACCGGATGCCTACGTCATACAAAGAAAACACCCACCAACTTTCAGGTCTCTACGATCTGCGGTTTATGCTGTGTGTTGATCCGTCAGGACGTCAGGACAAAGCATTTCATAATAGATAGATGCTTTAGCCATGCTTAGTACGACCATTTGAAGCCTGAAGTTAAATCATTGCCAAAACGGGGGTTAATTTCCAGAAACGAACCCCACTCTAACCAACTGTACCCTTATCTACAAACTAAGACACTCCAGCCACTTAAGGCAATGTTATAGCAATAAACTTAGACACACCAAACATAGTGAGTGGCTCTAACAATCTTTACTTATGGAACGAGGCTCTGAACAAACAGGCTTAGGTATCTATTGCTTCGTCATTCGGGGGTAGTTTCTCGAACTTGGCAAGTTTAGGGAGACGTGATATTGGGATTATGACAGTCACGATTACATATTTAAATATCCAATTTTTTTGTAAGAATAGGCAAATATCGACGAAAGTTATAATACTTTTGATCACAGTTGCTCATAATGTGGATCTTATTCAACCGCTTTTAGGCTCATAATCCAACGTATTACGCACGCGTGCGTTATGCATTACCTCAACGCCACTAGTGTGTAAAAAATTATCTGGATTAGTTAAATTGGTATCTTACTGCTAATTACATGGTAAGTAGATGAAACATTCTTAATTAATCTGGGATATACTGTTTTGATGACAAAAAAAAAATTGATACCAAAAAGGAGGTTTTACTCCAGCAAAAATGTTTGTCTATAAAGTCGGTTTACGAACGATAATTTAACGTGATATTGTCTTAAAAAATGATTAAAAATTTTGTGTTGTATATAGTTTTTTTGTACCATTATATTCTGTTTTTAACCTCCGACAAATGGAAAAAACCCTAAAAAATATTGTATGTCAGACGAGGCTGTAAAGGTTCAAAGTCTTTTGCCTGGCCTTTCAGGAGTATAATTAACAAAAAAATATTGCCTAAAAAAATTGTTTATATATTGTATACCTACTTATTACTTACCAAATATTTTGATAAGTATTATTTTCTTTTCTTTTCAAGTCTTTTCTTTTATTCACAACTGTGATAAAAAACGTCGTACGATACACGTGTGGATTAATAATTGAATCTCGGCGCTCTGTAGACGCACTCGCGTTCCGCTCGCGCGTCATAAACCGCCTCGATGAAAGGATCAATTTACCACACTTGTATCGCAATGTACTATTGTCGATATTTGGTAGATGGTGGGCCATTTGTGTAGAGTCTCCACACGTGACAAGCAATCTTACGCCTACCAGCTTACCTTTTTTTTGTTAATTTGATTCCTAGTTGCGAAGTTATGTCATGTTTCAATTTTTTCCAAAGATGTTGAGAATTTGGTTCTCAAAGTTGAATAAAACTAAAGCTTTTTTCGTTCAGCAATTTTCCTTCGAATATCTGATCATGAATGTATTCGTCTAAATATTTAAAACATTTTTGCTCCAAAAAAATGGTGGTGATTCGAAGCTTCTAAAACTGGAAAAAATATTCATACTTGTATTTTACATTAAACATGAAAAAAAAAGACGACTGGAAACTTTTGATATGCTGAGAAACATCTTCAGTTCAAGAACTTTTTGATGGTATACCATACTACATGGCTGCAACTCCCTATCCCTCCTCCCTATAAGGTAGGTTGCAGCCATCCAGGAATATTTACAATATTGCAGTTACCCAGGCTAGCGGCCACGCTATAGATTGATTGAAATCCCACCTGCTACAACGAACAGAATCAGTGGATGTACTGGAATAGGATTGCCATAGAGGTTATACTTGTATACTGGCTGTTTTCCGCCATTGGACCCTTTTAATTGGGTCCTTTTTGCGTGAGGATGGAGTAGGCTTGCCCAGTACCTACTACACTCTCAGCTTATGCCATGCACTTTAAAAAAATAAAAATCATTTTATCATAAATGCCATAATTTTTTTGTACTTAAATTTACTTGACCACGGGTGACATGACTTACGTGAGTGAAACTGCGTGGCACAGCTAGTCTTCTATAAAACTGTAAGTAGTTATAACTCAAATCATAGATTGTATCTAAATGTTTTTGTTGGGGACGCGTGGTTTTACTTATCTAGTTTCCGATCGTGGTTTGGAAAATTGAAAGTATTTTGTTTTCGTAAGTAACTACGGACGGGAAATTTGGCCTATTAGTTTGTAACTTATACGTATTATTTATACGTACAGTCGGCTGCAAGATTGCAGACCCACCGTAGAGCTCCAAAACGGCTATTATAAGAATGTTTTCAACAGAAGCAAGATTCTAGACACCTGCTTTAGTTGGAAGTTTAAAGTCGTCTAACTCGTGAATTTATCAAACAAAAATATTAGAATGAAAACATGCCAATAATAGTAACTTTTGAACTCTACCGGGGGCTGCAATTATGCAGCCGACTGTACATCTTTTCAACCTAGTTTCGAAGGCTTATTCAGGGGATTTGTTAAATGGACTTTAAGGGTTAATGAAAAAAGATATCACGAGGGCCAAATTTAAAACTGCAAAAATATATGGATGTAAAAAATAAGACATAGGGGCATATTATGGTCATGGCAGTTATAAGTTTTATGCAACAAAAATATTTGCTCTAGTGTCATTATCCAGGGAGAAAACAGTCAACTACGTTTGTATGGAGAGAGCTCCCGGTACCCTTTCCTCTTAAACTTTCCTTTAGAACAACTCTATCTATAAAGAAAAATGTTTCAAAATCCGTTGCGTAGTTTTAAAGATCTAAGCATACATAGGGACAGACAGCGGGAAGTGTCTTTGTTTTATACTATGTTGATCAGTAATTCTAACAACCACGGTCGATTACCAACTGATTGTCACTCACTTGATCATATCAATCGATTGGAGTTCAGCCAAGTCCTTACATAAACCGAACTGAAATATACTCTATCATTTCCTAAATAAAAATCATTTTAATACAAACTGTGCTTTCTATAAATATAACTTTAACCAATCAAAACTAGATCTTAGCTTTAAAAGTTTAGGGTAGAATATTCAATTCATCACAGCTGAAGATTGAAGGAATTTGCTAAGGAAATTTGCTCTTTATTACAAGGTATCAAGGGAGTTTGTCTTAAGATCTGTGAGATGACAGTGTAGTAGGTAATAACTTCTGAATGAATTATGCTCTGAGATAACTTTGCCGTATGTGGGAGAGTCTGATTTTTGGTAGGAGAATGAGCCTTTAGTGTACTTTAAGCACCTGAGATAATAAACACCCAGGTCTTCAAAGCCGACTCGATTTAGAAGTCTAATTTTAATTTATTAAATAATATATACTGGGTTACTGATAATTATACTAGCAATCCGAGGTTTTGCATAAATACAAATACGAGGAATTAACTACGAACTAAATAATAGATATAAACAAAAAAAATCTAAACCTCTAAAAATGAAAACTAAGCCTATTCGAACAAACCCCTCCCCAGCGTTCCCGGTGCAAAGCTGGATAATATGGAAGCAGCATTACCTCGTTGAACCGCTATCGACAGGAATACACCAGGAATGCCCCGGAACGCGGATCAAACCCTCTGTCCCGGAGGCGACGGCCAATCTCCCTCACAAATGCCAAACCCTCGGCCCCCCAACTCCCAGACGTCTCGACCGCCACAGGCACAAAACTATAACTCTGAGCAAGCATATTTGGCGTGCTTTGCTTACTCCCTGCAGCAACCTCGGGAGCCGCAATGGCCACTCTTGCCGTGAGAGGAAGATGACTCACCGCGAACGTGTTGACACAAGTTGCGTCCCATATCAGACATCTGCCCCTACGCCACGGAACGAGGGTCAACCCATCGGAACGTTTGCCATCCGTGCGGCTGAGGCCCGGGGGCTCCAGGATACAAGGAACGTTAGCCGACATCAGGATCCGGCGAATAATGTCGTTCAGGGCGTGGTGCCGTGGAAACCTTCCTAATATATTAATATATTTTTTTTATATTTCAGTGTTAAATTAAGAATTATATCACTAAAAATTATATTGTAGGGGGCGTCTATTTTTAGACTGAAATATTTATAGCTTAATTAAATCTTTCGCATTAAAATTCATTTGTCTAATGTAGAATTTTATGAAAGAACTTTTGAAATTAAATTCTTATATTCAAGTCGTAACAAAACTTCCAATAATACAAAATGTCTAATGAGCGTACCTACTTTTTTATTCGGTTAGAAACAGTCTTAAAAAGCGATGTAAAAACTAAAGATTTTAGTTAAAAATACACCAGTTTTATATCATCGTTCATTTATCTGATATCTCTTGAAAAGGAAGCCACATCCGGTTGAAAAAAGCTTTCAAAGTTCTTTGATAAAGATAAATATTTTTTAAGTTTGTACTACTTTTAGGAATGAGTTAGATTTTCTTCGGTTTGTTTTTATGTAGGTTGGTTGTAGAATATCGTTAAAATAGTTTGCGTAAACAATGGTTTTGATTTTTTAACCAAATTTCAGTTTAAGAAAATCTTTTGAAAATGCTTTTTAGGGTAGTCTTAACAGAAACCCTTATAGGACCTTAAAGGGGTAGATAATATGAGAAAAGTATAAGGCTGCCTGTCCACATAAGAGGAGCAAGGTATAAATAGCGAGGAACATTTTGCAACATACGCCGCGGATTCCGGAGGTTCATGAATAGTCCGAGATGTGGATTTAAACCTTAGATTTAGACATAGATTTACTCGTGAACTATAGTCTAAACACTATCCCTGCACTAGCCTACATCTATGTTCGCGTGGTGGTTTTGTTTTATTTAGAACGTTTGCGATTGCCTACCTTACATAATACGCGTGTCCTTATATTTTTTTATTTTTAATTAATATTATGACAGCTTATATTATTATACAAGAAAGCTTTGTGCTTTCTTGTACACAACATGACTGACTGACGGATCAACGCACAGTCTAAACCGCCGATCGTAGAGACCTGAAACTTGGAGGGTGTGTTCCTTGTATGACGTAGGCATCTATACATATAGAATGCTTTGTCCAGACTGACTGACGGATTAACGCACAGTCTAAACCGCTGATCGTAGAGACCTGTAACTTTGAGGGTATGTTCTTTGTATGACATAGGCATCACATAGGATTTTTTTAAATTTTACCCCTTAGGGGGTAAAGTTTGTATGGGACAAAGTGATTCCAGTGTCCAATCTATTAATTCTACGTCCACGAAGTCACGGACAAAAGCTATTTAGACAATAAAACGCAAGTTTTGCGTACCTTATAGACCTCGCAACCGCTGTTCCACACATACATTTTAAACGATACCATTACAATACTAACATTAGGTAGAGAGTGGACCGCAAACATGGTAACACAGCAACGCACTTAGCAAACTAACTATAAAAATGTTATATTTTCATATATATATTCCAAGGAAATTATGATTGGAAAGTATGATTTAGGTGGTTTTGCTAAGCTTTTTCTTTTGACGGTTCAGTTGTGATTCGATAATTTGCTGTACTTATTTGTGTTCTGAAAATAATAATTTTTGAATATTTTAAAGAAGTTAAGTTTGGATGTTCGAAACCAGTTAAAAACGAGTCCTTATAGCGAGAAAAAATGTTATCCGTAACGAAAATGTGAAACGAAAAACCGGAAGAGGAGAGAGTAAATGAAGGAGACCGATAATTAATCTCCAACAAACATATTTAAAAAAAATGGTTGTCTATAAAGTCGGTTTACGGACGATGATTTTACTTGATAACGTCTTATAAGAACTCTTTTGTAGCGTTGACATTACCATTTTCCAGACTTTAATAAGTTGCTATGGTTATTTGTTAATAACGGTCACGTGACATGACGTCACACTTTTATGTGACTACAGGTGTTCATCGATTTATAAGATCACGTTAAAAATTAAAAAGGACTTCGTTCCAAAAGCGTGACCCGCGCTCGCGACACTTTCATTTTTTGTAGTGTCAGCTTTGCTCAATTATGTCTGGGTCACGAATTAAGTATTATGGTTCACTCTCAATGAACTAACGGATCCCCTACTCTTATGAAGAGAAGACGTCAAATAAAATGGCATTACTTGTACTTGAACGGACTGTTTTCCGCGATTAGACCCTTTTTAATTGGGTCCGTCGCGTGAGGATGGAGTAGGCTTGCCCAGCACCTACTACCCTCTCAGCCTAGTCGACCATGTCCAGAGGAGAGAACTTGTCAATACTTCTGGAGCCAACTAAGCCGCGGGTTTCATCACGATGTTTTCCTTCACCGAAAGAGCAATGTCAATTAGCGCACATTAATTTTTCATAAGAAAATACATTGGTGCACGGTCGGCCGGGATTCGAACGCACGACCTTCAGAATGAAAGTCGAGGTATCTACCACTAAGTCAACAACGCTCTCTCACTCAAAATGGCATAATAATGGTGTGATTTCTAATAGAATTGTAGGACCTCAATACGGACGTCTCTGTCTAGGACAGACAGCTTTATTTATTCTAATTAACAACAGAGGTTAACAACCTTTCCGTATATCGTTTTCGCTTTTTGACAAAGCCCAAACTCTATAAAACTCCATTTACTATCTGTCAGCAGAGAACATTGATTGATATTCTGGCACATCCTAGCACTGGTGCGGGGGTGACACACATTTTTAATTTACGCGCTCACGTCACTGTGACGTTCCGGTTGACACGCCGATGACGTTCCGCTGACGTTTACTGATTGAATGAATTCCTATTTCGAATATGTGAGGAAAGTTATGAATCCTCCTTGTGTGAAAGAATTTACTTTTTATCACAGTTGCTCATAAAGTGGATCTTATTCAACGGCTTTTAGGCTCATAATCCAACATATTATGCACGCGTGCGTTTTACATTGCCAACCTAGTGCTACAAAGTTATCCCGATAAGTTAAATCTTACTGCTAATTACATGTTAGGTAGGTGAAACATTCTTAATTTATCTGGGTTATACTGTTTTGATGTATAAAAAAGGTAGGTGTACCAAAGAGTTTTTTAGCTAGCAAAAATGGTTGTCTCTAAAATTGGTTTACGAACGAAAATTTAACGTGATAATGACTTAGAAAACGATTAAAAATTGAGTTGTTTATTTTTTCTTTACTTAAATATATTGTTTTTCCGTACCATTGTATTTTGTTCTTAACCCCTGACGCAAAAACAATAAGAAAAAACCCTAAAAAATATTGTATGTCAGACGAGGCTGTATAGGTTAAAAGTCTTTAGCCTGGCCTTTCCGGAGCATAATTAACAAAAAAATGTAAATGTATTGCCTTAAAAAATGTAAACATATACTTATCACAAATATTTTGTTAATTATTACCTATTTTGTTTTCTCAAGTCTTTTCTTTTATTCGCAACTGTGATAAAAAAAAAAACAGGCAGTCATTGGGGACTGCCGACAGAAGTGAAAACTTAAAACTATGAATGAAATGACAGTGGTCATACACACTCGTAGCTATAGATAGATATATAACATTAACATATTAGTACCTGGATGACCGAGCTTTGCTCGGTATATTTTTTTTTCTTAGTCTAGCCAACTTAACATTACTTAGCTTAACAACGCCATCTGCTGGAATAACTTTATTGCTCACAAAAAATAGTAGTAGTAGTTCGACCAATAGATGTCAGGAAGAGTCATATTTTTCAGATAAAAAAAGTAAGTTTCGATAAAACACGAATGAAATGACATTTTCTAAAAATGATTCCTAGCTAGATCGATTTATCGCCCCCGAAACCCCTTATACACCAAATTTCATGAAAATCGTTGGAGCGGATTCCGAGATTCCAATTATATATACAAGAATTGCTCATTTAAAGATATAAGATTAGTGACGCGAAACCAACCAAAAAACAGAATTAAAAGTAAACAAGCGCCATCTCTTGACTAACGACGTCTTACGCTTTTTCGATCAGGTCACGTGTCCTGACGCCTTACGCTTTTTCGTATCCTGATGCGAGTTTAAGATTTTATACCCATTACAGAAAAAGTGCTCAACGCCGCTAAAGAAGTTTTCACTTCAAAAACGTCGTACGATATACGTGTGGAATAGATCTTTGCATCTCGGCTTCTTTAACAAGCTCGCTGCCGCTCGCGCGTCATAAACCGCCTCTATGCAAAGATCAATTTACCACACTTATATCGTAATGTACTATTCTCATACTTAGGTACCTTGTACATGTACATACAATGTGTAATAAAATCCCTGTAATAATTCTAGGATGATTAATTCTTAAAAATATAATATGATAAAATAATTCTGCAAAAAATATTTGTAAAAAAAAAATTCTATAAGGCGAGCTGGTGAGACAAGACGTTTCGTTTTACACAGTTACAGCTCTATGGAATGAGAACTTTGTTTGACTTGTGTTTAAAAATAATGACGAAAGTAGTAATGTGTTGGCGAAGCAAGTGTGCTTTAGTAAAAAAAGCAACGTTTGTTAACATTTTTTTCGCGAATGAAAAGGAAATTATGCACATTCAGCTATGAGTTTCGTTATTTTACAAATTGTTAGAAAATACGTAGATTCTAGGACTGAAGTTCATAGGTATGCAGGAGAGGCCTAAAGTACGTAGATCTACGTAAAAAGACGTAGGGCTGGCAACACTGATTCGTTTACCTTGTCATCATAACACAGGCCTTGTTGCTTAGCTTGGAGCTAAATATTTAATTTTTTTTTTTAAATAAGTAGTATATAAAATAAAAAGCGATACAAAAGTAAGTATTTCAACTAGTGCTATAGTATTAGAACTAGGAATACATCTTGACCCTCAAAATTTTTTTTTTTACAAAAACTTATAGTGTTCTCTTAACAAACTGTAGGTCAGTTTGTAAATTAATTCAGTTTCCTTTCCAACCTTCGGTATAGGGTGACCCGAGAGGACCTGATGATATCGTAAACGGCAAGGGGTCAATTAATGTGGAGAACCGTAAAATTTGCGGATATTGCCACAAATAACGTAAAAATATTGGTGTTACGATATCGAAGGACAATCTTTATTAGACGATGAAATGATATTGAATATAGACTATTTTTTTTGAACGTTACGGTGTTGGCTTAGTGGTAGATACCTCGACTTTCATTCCTGAGGGCGTGGGTTCGAATCCCGTGCACTAATTGCAAAATAGATCAGAAACAAATAATTGTATCTTTATAAATCAATATTTGTATGTTATCGAACTCACAAACTTCTGTGTCGCTGTCGGGTGTTCTTCCATCGCGTCGATAAATAAATTGTTTACGCTTAACGGCTCCCCTACTCTCTATGGACTCCCATTAGGGTGCTGCTTGGGCGCCCTGGCCCTGTCTCACGCTTATCGTCCCCCCTGGACTACGGGAGGCGATAAGATATTCAAGTACTATCTCATGCTTATCGTCCCCCCTAGACGTTATGTACTAATACCACATGAGTAACTAATACGTCAAAAGGCTGTATGGACTGTATCTATTTGCCTTCCCTCTCAGGAGAATAAACAAAAATAGAAAGCAGTTAAAATAGTAGTTATAAACAAACTCTCAACTCTTTAAAGATAACCAACAGGATTAAAACTTTATATTCCTAGTTTAATTACTGAGAAACTTCAGGGATTTGGGAAAGCAAAACATTTCCTACGATTGTGGAGCTTTTAATTAATTACGACAGCGGCTTCCTATTAAATAAACTGCATATTTCATACTGTAGTTTGTTATTTCGAATAATTATTTTAACATTTCGTGTATGTAGATAGAATTAACTGCCTTCAGAGATAATTGATATAATAATTAATTAAGATGTTGTTACAACGAGGTATTTTCTGAGATTGATTTTTTCTATATTGGGAAACATTCTTTTAAATCTCGGATGAATGAAAGCAAATTTTTCACTTTTATAAATAATATTATCTTTATATACCTATCTATTTATATAACTTTATACATAATCCATCCTCTGCCCTATCCTATTCCTATCCCTATACTTGCATACGTGCTTCCACTGAACTTCTCTTGATACTTTTTTCTTTTGCGACATATTATAATGTAATGAAGTCAGATAATAAGAATCTGTTATTGGCAGTATGTTTTGTATAACGTCTAATAGCTAGTATTCATTAAGTGCTGTTGATTCTGTAAGAAACAAATAAATAAAAAAAAAACAGGACATGAGAATATGTATGGAAAAATATGAATCAAGAAATTTGTAATAGTACATTACGATATAAGTGTGGTAAATTGATCTTTGCTTAGAGGCGGTTTATGACGCGCGAGCGGCAGCGAGCGTGTCATAAGAAGCCAAGATGCAAAGATCAATTACACACGTATATCGTACGACGTTTTTTATCACAGTTGCGAATAAAAGAAAAGACTAGAAAAGAAAACAAAATAATAATTAACAAAATATTTGTGATAAGTCTATGTTTACATTTTTTTAAGGCAATATTTGTTAAATGTGCTCCGGAAAGGCCAGGCAAAAGACTTTTAACCTATACAGCCTCGTCTGACATACAATTTTTTTTAGGGTTTTTCCTATTTGTTTTGCGTCGGGGGTTAAGAACAAAATACAATGGTACGGAAAAACAATACTATATTTAAGTAAAGAAAAAACAAAAAATAAACAACTCAATTTTTAATCGTTTTCTAAGTCATTATCACGTAAAATTTTCGTTCGTAAACCGACTTTAGAGACAACCATTTTTGCTAGCTAAAAAACTCTTTGGTATCTACCTTTTTTATACATCAAAACAGTATAACCCAGATAAATTAAGAATGTTTCACCTACCTAACATATACGTATTTAACTTATCGGGATAACTTTACAGCACTAGTTAACAAATCTAAAACGCACGCGTGCATAATATGTTGGATTATGAGCCTAAAAGCCGTTGAATAAGATCCACTTTATGAGCAACTGTGATAAAAAACTACAAAAGCTACGAGTCTAAACCTTAAAAGGTTTTCTTAGTGCTAAAGCACTTTTTTTAGATTTTTAGAAATATCCATTTTTATAGATGTTTTCTGTATCTGCAGGAAATGCATATCACTTTTAAAAATACACTATGGAGGGTAGCTAGTTATTGAACTTAATTCACAAAAAAGGCAGAATCGCAGACCTGTTAGTTTGGCTGTAATTGCGAAGTTCGGGGTGAAATCTGATTTTGACTAGAATCAGAATCAGAATCTTTATTTTGTCCAGAATGCAGTTTACAATTGGTGTTAGTATAATTGGTTAGTGCGTCCTTACATTCTACCAGTCTTCTGTCTGGTGTACAAAATATTATTAGTCTTAAACATTTTTTGAAATTAATCGAATTGAAAATTTAACTAAGTATGTAACTTACTGAATGATGTCACAATTAAAATGACTTAATTAGGGTTACGAACATAAATAATAAAATGTTTTTAAAATTCTTAAACGAAATAAAATTAAAAATCATTTAAAAAAAAGAGTAAATTACTATGTGCATGTTTAAATTTCACTAAAGTCCAAATAACTTTTGAACCACTAATTATTGCAGAACATACGCCTGAGTGTTCTGCAATAATTAGTTAAATCGATAGGTACTGAGGTCTCCCACCGCCCCCCGCAACCGATGATCTACCCCCCTTGTTACACCGTATATATACAGTAGATATAAAATTACAAATGCTACACACAACATTCGTATAGTAACAAAATATTTTCACACCCGTTCAACACGTAGCTAAGTACGGAGTAACAGCAGGCTTACGTGACGTGTTACGGGCTTGTCTAAGGGCTTGGGTACTGTGACAGCGTCTTTGGTTTAGATTAAGGTAGAATACTAGAGAAAAAAGTATCTTAAACTTGAACTGCAAATGGTGATACCAGAGCCTGCATTTGAGCGCATTTTTTTTCAAAACAAAATAGGCTTGTATTTGGCCTCATCTCACCTGGGGCCTAAGTCTGCACTGCAATACAGTGTCGATGGAATCGTTATAGACATTTAATGTCAAAAATATGACATTAAATGTCAAATTGGTATTCTCATAATGTTAACTATTCTATCGAAACACCACTCATGCACCACTGACTCACTTTTGTATTCTGATTTTTAATCGGATAGTTATCAAAACGATATATCGCTTAGCAACATATACTATGTTGCTCGGCAACACCAGCGACGTATATATTACCATTCCATTGAGACTCCATAGTGATTCTATTGCCATGTTATTAAAACTTTAGCAGAATACCAAATAAAGTAACAATCTCGATATAATATCAAAAGAGTCTCGATATAATGACAATGGTAAATTCATTAATTAAAATATCAGAATAAGGCCCATGATGGGGAGCAACGATGAGGTCGAGGATGTAGCATGCTCGCCTAGAAGGTACCTATTCACTCTAGACTTGAAGACTCCAAGGTTGTAGTTTGTGGAAACAGCGACGCGGGTAGAGAGTTCCACTTCTTAGCAGTGCGTACGAGAAAGGTGGAAGCGTGACGCTTTGTACGAATGTGCGCGAAATTGGAACTTCCACCATGTGTGGATGGCGATCCTTCGTGCACCTCGTTGTCTTGTGGGAGAAAGGGCAGGATGAAACGAGCTCATGGAGTTCTTGAGAGCACTCACCGAAGTGAATACGATAGACGCATGACCATTTACTTTTTTTAAGTTTTTAAAGGGTTATATTTTTCCTTTAGTTAACAAACAACGACCTGCGTTAGTGTCTCTTTTAAAGTGACATTGATTTCCTACAAGCACAGAACACATACTAGTTACTATAAAAATACAAGCTTTATCAGCCTTTTTTACCCCTTAGGGTAAACTTCCAAAAATCCATTCTTAGTACCTTACGTCTTAAAATGCGTAAATTTAGACTTATGCCCCCTTATTCCAAAACGTGGTTTAAGTATAGTCCGAGATGTAGATAGATTATAGATTATATAGGGATAGTGTTTAGACTATAGTTCACGAGTAAATCTGTGTTTAAATCTAAGGTTTAAAATCCACATCTCGGACTATCCTTAAACCTTGTTTTGGAATAAAGGGGATGTAGTTTCAGAGCTTTATTAGGTACTAGCTGCGCCCCGCGGTTTCACCCGCGTAAGTTCCGATCCCGTGGGAATATCGGGATAAAAAGTAGCCTATGTGTTAATCCAGGTCTCCAGCTATCTAGATACCGAGTTTTATCGCAATCGGTCCAGTAGTTTTTGCGTGAAAGAGTAACAAACACACACACACACTCACACACACGCACACACAAACTTTCACATTTATAATATTAGAAAGAAGTAAGATTTTTCTCTTTTGTAAGCGCACATATTTTTTTCCTAAGAAACACGTCATTTGGAATGAAAGACAAAGTATCTACCACTAATCAGATTTTTGTCGATCCTTGTTTTTTTGATTAACTTTGGTTTTTCCTCAAGGTATCTAACGCCTTAGAATCTTACAGTGCAAATTATTTAATTAAAATTATGGTTACGGTAAACGACTTTACTCATCTTACTTATTAACTTGAACACAGATATCATATTCTGTTGTTAATATGAAGGGGTTTTAGGCTCGTTTTAAGAGAGTTGGTTTCGAATTTGATAATAAATTTTCATGGATTATAACCAGGACATAAACCTGGTTATCTTGGTAAACTTTTTTACGCAGTAGGTAAATTGGTTTGGAAAGAGGAAACGCGCCAAATTATTGTAATAAAGAAACTGTGTAACTTTTGTAATGTTAATTTTTCGTTTGTTTTTAAACAACTTGGAAAATAGGAAAACAAAATTTTAGAATAATAACGAAAGAAGTTCGGATAACGAATAAATCATCAACGTTGTAAATGTTTTAAAGCAAAAACAAATGGCACAAACGAAAAGATTTCGTAGCGGTATGCCTACCATTGCACTTTTCGCATCGAGTTTTTTTTTTAACTATACTGAAAACAAATGTTACAAAACGAAAACAAAAGAAAATCGAAAGTTTTCAAGGTAATCAACGACAATCGAAAAAATATTTCGGAGTAAAACTAAATCAAAATCGAAATACAAACATTTTACAAACATTTAAATAATTGCATAAAGGCACAAATATTTTGAGGGAAAATCAAATAAAAATCCAAAAAAGTCAAGATAAAAGCAAATGAAAGTATAATTTATGTTATGCAGGTAAAAACAACCAAAATCCAGGAACATAAAATACCTCATAAAAGACAAGCAAAAGTGAGCAAAACGGACAAAATAATTCCCACGCTGTGATATACTTCAGTAATTAAAAATTTGTAACCTAAATATTTTAATTCATTTGACATTTTCACGGTAAGAGTGGGAATACCAGCTTAACCCTAGATGATTATACTTCGTCTGACTTTAACTTACGCGTTTCTACATACCAAGTAGGTAACGAAAAGTTTTCTATAAATATAAAATTATTGATTGATATTTCAAACGGAGAGCGGTGTTGGCTTAATGGTAGATACCTCGACTTTCATTCTGAAGGTCGTGGGTTCGAATCCCGGCTGGCCGTGCACCGATGTATTTTTCTTAAGAAAAATGTATGTGCGCTACTTACGGTGAAGGAAAACATTGTGATGAAACCCGCGGCTTAGTTGGCTCCAGAAGTATGAAATGGTCGACTAGGCTGAGACCCTCTCAGCCCAGTCGACTATTGGGGCTGGGCAAGCCTACTCCATCCTCACGCAAAAAATACCTAATTAAAAAGGGTCTAATTGCGGAAAAAAACCCGTACAAGTACTAGTATATCAAATCGGGCAAAAGTTTTATTTGTACGCCTTGCCGAGATTTCATTAAGGCTATTAACATGGCAAAAATAGGTACATCCAAAGCAACATAACATTGTTTAGAGATTGTAGGAAAGTGAAACTATCAATAGTTCAGCACCGAACTATTTATAGTTTTACTTTCGATAGTTTACTTCGAAAATCAGCTACCCTATCGATAGTATATGGCATCGTACGTATTACCATCGATTTAATGTAATGTTATCGATAAGTTTTGATAGTATTATTCATTAAATTATCTATTGATAGTATCGATACTATCGATAGAACCTTGTAGTATTATTCTATAGAAATAATCTTGTAGTATTCTAACTCTTTTTTATGTTCGACCATTAAACTAAAAACTCTATTTGTACCAGAATATGATCAGGATTAGGAAAAAAAACTGCCAATAACTTATAAAGGCCTGGTACTTTATCCTGCTGGTAAACTATTATTTTGGTTTTAGTAACTGATAACTGAGCTCCTAATAACCTATGGACACCTAGTACATTAGCTTCATATTACTAAATCTTTCAATGAACTAGAAGCGTTGCTAGGTAGGAACGACTAATAACAAGCGCGCTATCTTAGTTAAAACAGAGTATAATACAGGTAACAGAGTAATTCATATTCTGGTCGTAAAAAGTTTGGTGGTAAGTGTACCTTTCTTATGGTTAAGTTAATGACCTTTACTTGATTACTTTGAAGTACTGTCGAGGGCACAAAGTTTAAAATTTTGAATCAATTCTTGGTAATTCAGAAATAACTTAATTTCTAAGGAAATAACTGTCGTAATTAATGTTTGAAGTGTTATTAATACATTTGATCAACAATAATAGAATTTTGAAGCATGGCAATAAATCTAATTAGTTATTAGGGAGTTTTTGAACGAAGTTTTCTTATCGCGGGTTGAAGAGAGGATCTAGCCGAAAAAATGTTACGCGTTACGAAAACGTGAAACGAAAAACCGTAAGTGAAACTAATATTTATATGATACAAAATTAACAAAAGGGTAAAACGACTTCGCTCCAAACGCTTGCCAAGCGGCGCGTTCATTCTTTACCCGACTGCGGCGAAGCCAACAGGGAGGGTTATGTTTTTACTATAATTTAATAAATGAGGTATCGTTATTGATTTAAACTTTTTATCCTATTTTTAATGCTAATTAAGATTAGGTTTTCTTTGGAAAGTATTGGCCATAATTCTGCCTTGAGTTGATGACCCCCTTTTTTAAGTCGGTTAATAATGCTTAGCTAAAATTATGAACAGCTAAAATTACCATTATCTAAAACGCAAAATCTCCCATAATTCAAGGTAGAATGTGAACTAATTTACCCATGTGTACCTTGGAACGTCGACATCCCCGGAGGTGTTGCAAGCGTAATAATTAAAATAGTTCGCGCGTGGGTGTTTTGCCTTGAAGGGAAGTTGTTGGAAAACCCACGCTCACCTATTTAATGGGGTAATTTGTGAAAATAAGGGAAAGGTTATGAAACAGTCGCGAGACGACATGTCCTACAGAGTTTGAAGTTCATTACCCTGTAGCATTTTACAGGGCCCCACAGAGAGGGTCCCAATCCTTTAGTCTACAGAGTTATTTTTAAGCTATTGCGTAGCTTTTATCGCGGGCTTTGAGCGCAGCGACCGAATCAAGAAATTCCGCAACGAAAATAAAACCTAACAACCCCCACTCCGCCGACCATGTAGCTCGGCCGAGCGTTCGCTTAACGTGTATATATATGGTACGACTGTACGAAGCTCGCACGATGCAGTATTATTTTTTTCCATGTTCTAGTTTTGTTTTTCATTTCATTTCTGACAGTTTCTACGAATTACAAACTTTAACAACCTTTTTGACGTGATAACGTTTAATAAATTGATGAAACACCTGCATTCACAAAAAACTGTCACGGTAATATTGTGTGACGTCATGCGTCATGGTAATATGACCAGACGCGTCATGGTAATTTAAGAAACAGAGTATTTAATAATAATATCGCTCATCTGGGCTTGTGTTACGGTGTGACGAGTGACGAATAGAAAATTTTAAAGGAAAAAAAAGAAAAAGGAAAAAAAATGAAAAAGAAAAACTCTATTCTTCACCGTTTTCTAATGACATTATCATGTAAAATTATCTTTCGTAAATCGACTTTACAGACATTTGTTTTTTTTTACCTTTTTAGAGATCAAATTCCCAAAAAATCCCCTCAAGTTCCCCATGTCCTAAAAGGAACCTCCATGCGAAGATTCTAGAATTTTGTGGTGAATAACCTTGTAACTTTGTTTTTATTTCAAAATATCTTAGATTTGTTTAGTGTGACCTTTTTCCCACAAAAAATAATTTCATTTACAAAACAAAAGCCTTTGTGACATTTGAAATTCTTCTTAAAACAATGATTGTATTCCATGTCAAGTTATTAGCCCCATTTCTGAAGATGGAAACTAACAATGGGAGAGAAAAGGGGCACGTTTGCTGTGATGCTGTACTTTATAGTGATCCCTTAACTTATTGTTGTCAAAAACTAACAAAGTACAAATCGCTCAACAAAAAGAACATAGTCGCAAATAAGTCAAAAGTGAGATTTTAATGCCAAAAGTTTCGGTTACGGTGACCTATTTACGCAAAATACTGGGGTTCTATATTAATAAATATCAACTGCAAAATTTGTGAATCTGTCAGGTTTCCGACTACAAACGCGAAAGCCCAATATACGCAAAAGACCAAAACCGCGTAACTCTTTAAACGCAAAAGTCCAAATAGGCGTTTAACCAAAGAATGATGGCAAGGCAATACTTGAGCATATTTACACAAATAGAAAAAATATGATAAAATTCTTCGTTTTTTTAGATTACAATTAAAATTCATAGTATTGCGTAACTAAGAAAAAAGATAACGTAGTTAAAGTGAGGCGTTTTTCATTTTCTTCATCAATATCTGACGTTAATGTACAACACACAAGATATTGAAAAAAACAAAAATGACGAGAAAGCTTATTAACTACGAAATTGTACAAACAGGCGACCTTATCCCTTAAAGCGATTTCTTTCAGGCAACTTTAAGATGGAGAACGTCTGTTTAGCTGTAATACAGGAACTTCAAAAACCTAACCTCCTTGCAATCAATTATTTTTTTTCGAAGTTTTGCCATTATGCTTTGTAAATCTGTTAGATAATCATAACAGTTTTGACACCTATGACCACAAACGCGAAAGGCTTTTATACGTAAAACACCAAACACGCGTAATTCTTTAAATGCTAAAGGTCAAGTAGTCGATTAACCAAATTTTAATTACCCGTTATGCCAAAAACGGATTTGGCCAAATTTTACTACGTGGTATGCATCTGGCCAAAATTATGGAGTACGGGTCGGTGGTCCAACTAGTAGACCACGAGACTCCGAACAGTCCCGTGGTCCAACTGGACTTACTTTACCAAGGTAAAACTATTTGTAAAGTTCGTTTTACTTGTACTTTTATACAGGCTGTTTTTTCTGCCATTGGACCCTTTTTAATTGGGTCCTTTTTGCGTGAGGATGAAGTAGGCTTGCCCAGCACCTACTACCCTCTCAGCTTAGTCGACCGTGTCCATAAGAGAGAACTTGTCAATACTTCTGGAGGCAACTAAGCCGCGGGTTTCATCACGATGTTTTCCTTCACCGTAAGAGCAATGTCAATTAGCGCACATAATTTTTTCTTAAGAAAAATACATTGGTGCACGGCTGGCCGGGATTCGAACCCACGACGTTCAGGATGAAAGTCGAGGTATCTACCACTAAGCCAACACTGCTCAAACTTCGTTTTAAAACAAAACTGATTATAAAATGTAATCATTATAGAATAGTACACAAAGACAAAGTATGTCACGACCCTTAACAGTGTTTGTTAGGAAGTAAATTACATTTTAGTTAAATTAAGGCCGTACCCACTGGGAGAACGATGCTAAATTAAATCCATTCCCATCAAATGGTATTGTAGTTAACTTTTAATCTAGCTTTTCTTGCAGTTATTGAGTTAAAAGATAAACTGAGAAACTGGGTTCGAAACGCGGCCGGCCGTGCAACTATGGAATTTTCTTACGATAAATTTATGTGCGGATGCGCTTTACTCTTACGGTGAAGGAAAACATTGTGAATTAGTTAGTTAGCTTCAGACATATTGACGTATTGTCCTCTGAACATGATCGACTAAGCTGAGAGGATAGGTGCTGTGCAAGCCTACTCCATCCTCACGCAAAAAGGAGCCCAACTAAAGAAATCTAGTACTTACCTAATTATTTTCCCGGCTTCTAATCTTTCTTTATTTTTTATTTATTTTTCGTTTCTACTATGTTACAATAGTCATGGTCGCAAGGAGACTGGAACAGCGCGAGTGTCGTCATCTCATGCTGATAGTTGACGGTAGCATACGAGAGTAGGTCGAGTTAACAGTTATAAGGACCGCAGCACACACTTTATCTGAAGAAGCTTAGTTGCGGAAAACAGTCTGTACAAATCAAATTAAATTTCTTTATTCATTTGGAACATCAACCAATCAACTTTTTAAACTTAAAAAATAAGGAGGATCATCTGCGAACAACATTATCCTATTTTTTACAAGGAAGGCAAGTCATTTATATAAACTAAAAACAGAAAAGGTCCTAATACGGAGCCTTGAGGAACTCCCAGTGCTATCATACAAGTACAAGTCGCTTTTTAACTTGAAAACTAAGGAAGTGTCATCTGCGAACAACATTATCCCATCTTTTACAAGGAAAGGCAAGTCATTTATATAAACTAAAAATAAAATAGGTCCTAATACGGAAGCCTTGAGGAACTCCCATTGCTATCTCAGATCCTGGGGATCGTTTTCTACTTGTATACAAGTACAAGTTATTATTGGTAGGTAATATATTCTGGCTTCTTGAGTCCGGTAGACAATTCATTAACACTGTCAGGCTGCTCACAAATCATTGCGGATCTCTATAACGAATGGTTCCTGCGTCCAGTTACAAATTACAGAAGAAAACTGTGTCATGTAATTTATTGGGATTAGATTTTGTTTGTCTATTTTTACTATTACGTGCCTGGGTACTGGGAATTTGTGGAAGATAGTGATTTGAGATTATCTATATAATATAAATAGGAAAGATTTTTTTGCTTTTTTCTATTTTTGTTTGTAACGTATAGGCTCCATAACTACTGGACCGATTTTGATGAAACTTGGTATAAGCATAGATTGATACATAACCGCCAGCCATTTGGGTCACCAGCAGGGCTAGCATGGCCGGAGACAATTTATCCACGGGGAAAGGACAAAATAGTCTTTCCCTCTGTCAGATTTGTCCACCCCCCGAGCATGGGCGCAAGGGTGGACAAAACGGGGGAAACGCTTATCCCCGTAATTATTGCCATTATAAGAAAACCAGAGAGTGCATAGAATGTCGTCGCAAATCAACCTAATAAATTCGTTTATTTTAATACATGTTTCTCATTCTTTTCAATGTCATATGTTTGACTTAATTTTACTCTATTGTCTTCCATAAGTCCCCATGCTATTGGCGGGGAATAGATGTCCACGTGTTATGTCAAATGGGGATATACTTGTCCTTTCCCCCATTTGCCATGCTTTGGCAGGTGGACAAAATAATTTTCTCCCTTGACAGAGGACATAACGGGTGGACATAATTTTTATCCTCGGCCCATGCTTGCCCTGCTGAATACGTTTTTAATTCCTTATGTAATAGTTAAAGCAAAATTGATTGTTTTTTAATTTCATTAAATTATCATATATTTTATCCTGAGTATTAGAATTGTTGTGTTAGAGCTTGAGAATAACAAATATAGTTTTTTTAGAATATATTTATTATCAACAAACATACCAAGTCCTTCAAGACTCTATTACCTCCAAATGAAGTAAGTGTAATCTCATAAAGCAATCTCTAATCAATCTATGGGTTAATTTCAGTTTGATTAACCATCGTCAGTCCATAGGGGATGACGTCATGACCATGGAGACTTGACCCGGTCATGATATGATATTGGTTTAGGTATTTATACCTAAACCTAGTACCAATGTTACAGTGACTTCAGGACTTCAGATACCTACGTTACGTAATCATGAGTTAGTAAGTACGAAGCTATTCTTGGGTTTATGCCTTTAGGGTATAAAACCATACAATGTTTAAATTACTTAGGTTGACTTCCACGACAAAAATTAAAACTTTAAACCTTAACCCTCTTATTCCAAAACGAGGTTTAAGGATAGACCGAGATATGGATTTAAACCGAAGAACTTTTGTTTTACGACTTTTGGAAATTCGAATATTTTTTTCGATAATTCTGAGACGACATAATTCATCTAGACGTCTAGAACAACCCCCTTTCGTATTAATACCCCTTCGCTGAAACCAGTTGTATCCTAAACTTATTTTGTCTACTGCCCACTTAGAGAATAAATTATTTTTTATCGCCCCCATATTTTCCCCTACTTAAAAACCACTATAGCATAATATTAAATTAATTAGCGGAGATTAAACATTAATTCCAAACAAGACTTTCACTTTAGGAAAGGCTGCTATATAGTCTTGATTAGTCTTGTCTAGTACGGAGGGTAGATGCTTAATCTGACTCAAAACCTGTTTTGATTTTAAGCACATCTCGTTATTAACAGTAGTATCTTGGTCTATGAATTTATCCTACTAATATTATAAATGTGAAAGTTTGTGTGTGTGTGTGTATGTTGGTTCCTCCTTCACGCTAAAACTACTGAACCGATTGCATTGAAATTCGGTATGTAGATAGCTAGAGGCCTGGATTAACATATAGGCTACTTTTTATTGCAATTCCCTCGGGATCGGGTCTTACGCGAGTTACGCGGGTGAAACCGCGAGTAGTAGCTGGTTTTATATAAAGGGAAAAAGTTTCCAACGGGGTCAGTACCGCCCCGTAGTACCCACTACGGGGCGGAGCTTTACATGAAGGCAGTAGAGGGTCCAAAAGCAAATGGCAACTAAACTTGTAAACAGGCTGTTTTCCGCCATTAGACCCTTTTTAATTGGGTCCTTTTTGCGTGAGGATGGAGTAGGCTTGCCCAGCACCTACTACCCTCTCAGCTTAGTCGACCATGTCCAGAGGAGAGAACTTGTCAATACTTCTGGAGCCAACTAAGCCGCGGGTTTCATCACGATGTTTTCCTTCACCGTAAGAGCAATGTCAATTAGCGCACATAAATTTTTCTTAAGAAAAATACATTGGTGCACGGCCGGGCGGGATTCGAACCCACGACCTTCAGAATGAAAGTCGAGGTATTTACCACTAAGCCAACACGCTCGTCAGTCGTCAAGCAAATGGCAAACGTTATGATGAACTGAATCAAAATCCGATAACGAATCTGTACTAATATTATAAAACTGCAGAGTTTGTTTGTTTGTTTGAACGCGCTAATCTCAGGAAGTACGGGTTCGAATTGAAATATTCTTTTTGTGTTAGATAGTCAATTTATCGAGGAAGGCTATAGGCTATTTTATATTTCGATATTCCTACGGGATCGAGACTTATGCGGGTGAAACCGCGGGGCGCAGCTAGTTGTTAGAATAAGGGGGTTAAGGTATAAATAAACTTCTAATTTTTGTCGTGGAAGTCAACCTAAGTAATTTAGCGTAGGTTGGCAAGAAATATAAGTCTATGTTTTCATGTCAAATTAAGTTACAACGTGTTTGTTTTGGCGGATGTAATAAATCAGTCTAGGTGACCGGTCGGAGGTTGTCTTGGCATCGGAATCGCTCCATAAGCCTTCCAACTTCCGGTCAATAGACGTACTATTTCACTATTGTCTTATCTTAGAGAAAGTATTGACCTATTGAAATATGAGATGCCATTCGAAAATATGGTACATTGGGTTTGTTTTTTTTTTGCTTCGAAAATTAAATAAAAGTTTTCTTTGACGACTAAGAAAATGAGTAAGCTATACCTATCTTTTTTAAAATTATAAAAGTTTATTCTTCATCAGCTGTGGCCCATGACATCGCACTACGTAGTTTTATTGGAACGAAGTTCCTTATGGCGCGTTGCGGAAGGGGGCTAGACGGAGAAAATTAAGACCAAAATTTGTAACGACACTTTTTGATTTTATTACAATTCCTTCGCTAATTAATCGAAAGAAACTTCGTTCCATCCGGGCGTCCCTTAACACCTCTTAAGTTTTATATACTTTAACTTTTCTCGAAAACCTATCTATCCATTGGTGAAAACAGCATGAAAATCAGTGCAGTAGTTTTTGAGTGTATAGCGAACAGATTCGACAAACAGACAGACGTGGCGGAGGACTCTTTTTTATAATATGTAGTGATTTTCATACTTACTTGAGTTTGACATAATATTTTTAGCGTCAAAAAGAAAAACAAAAGAAAATGTTTAAAAAAGCTACAAAATCTTTTATCGTTCAACATCAAAAGACTAAAACAAGACAAATATTTAAAAAATGATAAGGTACAATCAACGCTCAAAAGTACATCGCCACTGTAACGTTTACAATCCTGTGCAGCACTATTTGAACATTATAACAACGTTACCTATGAATCGAACCCACGTCATTTGGTGACGGCTTATACCACTCGGCCAACTAAAGACATAGTTAACATGTTGAAATGTGTGTGTGTATTTATAACAGGATCCCTGAAAACATAAAAAAATTGTCTACAAAGTTATTTTATCGAAAACTCAAGTCTTGGCTATTGGAAAAGGTATTTTATTCTGTAAATGAGTTCCTTGGTATCAATTAATCTTTAGAATTTGATGGCACCTACGTTTCATTGACATTTATTTATCTAATACCTACCTTTATTTTATTCCAACAATAATTTTTATAATTTTGACATTTTGCAAGTAATAGTATTATATAAAAGTATGTAGGTATGTACTATAAATTTGTATTTGCATGTCAATACATTTGACTAAAGTTGAGAATCTGTATAATAATATTTTATAAGTTCTTATTAATGTACCAACTTTTACGCAAATAAATGAACTGAACTGAACTTTATCTAATACCTACCTTTATTTTATTCTGACAATATTTTTTATAATTTTGACATTTTGCAATTAATAGTATTTTATAAAGTATGTACTATAAATTTGTATTTGCATGTCAATACATTTGACTAAAGTTGAGAATCTGTATTAATAATATTTTATAAGTTCTTATTAATGTACTAACTTTTACGCAAATAATTGAACTGAACTGAAAATAATAATCACACTGAGTACTTTTAATTCATGTATTTATGTTTGTGTTTCGTCTATTAGAAGAAGGTCGTAAGTCCAATACTTGTTGATAGTATTATTGTAGCAAACTGATAGTGGACTTATGACGCATACTGTACCAACTACGTACCTATCAAAACCAACTTCTCTTATTAATTAAAATATTAAAATAAACGATCCTTAAATTTTAACAGCAATATTCTGTTTAATTCAAAACGTAAAAGATAAAGTTCGAGATAAAACCCGCAAGAGATACGTGTAATGAAATGCAGGGATTCAGTAACTGGAGTGCCCTCGCGGGCAACACATCGTGTGGGCGTATCGAGTATAAAGACATTACGGTGTGCGTTGTATTATTTTATAACTAGCTTTTCCCGCGACCTCGTCCGCGTAGAAGTTGGAAATGGACCGAGGAATCACGTTGTCCCATACAAACTTTCCCCCCCCCCCCTTTTTCACCAACTAATGGGTAGAATTCATATAGAAAATAACTTCCTACCCCTTTTTAATCGTTAGGGGATGAATTTCAATAAAATACGAAACACGTGTTCCATCAATTCTGTTAAAGAATGTTTATGCAAAATTTGAAGTAGACTGGACCAAGAAATCACGTTGTCCCATACAAAATTTGCGCCCCTTTTTCACCCTCTTAGGAGTATAATTTCAGAAAATCCTTTCTTATGGAATGCGTACGTCATACAAAGAACACACCCTCCAAGTATCAGGTCTCTACGATCAGCGGTTTAAGCTGTGCGTTGTCCGTCAGTCAGTCATTTAGGACATAGAATTTTTTATGTATAGACTAGCTTTTGCCCGCGACTTCTTCCGCGTAGAAAATTTGTAGTAGATTTCAATTATCAGGCAGTTATCAAAACAATTTTTTATAAGATCTTTATCCTGACAATAACAAACACAACAAAAAAATTGCGAAATCAGTTTAGCTATTCTTGAGATTTGCGCTTACCAACACATGTACTTGTACTTGTATACAGGCTGTTTTCCGCCATTGGACCCCTTTTTAATTGGGTCCTTTTTGCGTGAGGATGGAGTAGGCTTGCCCAGCACCTACTACCCTCTCAGCTTAGTCGACCATGTCCAGAGGAGAGAACTTGTCAATACTTCTGGAGCCAACTAAGCCGCGGGTTTCATCACGATGTTTTCCTTCACCGTAAGAGCAATTTCAATTAGCGCACATAAATTTTTCTTAAGAAAAATACATTGGTGTACGGCCGGCCGGAAATCAAACCCACGACCTTCAGAATGAAAGTCGAGGTATCTACCTCTAAACCAACACCGCTCTTTAGCAACACATGCAGCAATTCAGTTTTACATTATAGAAAGAAAATATGGAGCAATCAAAGCACAATAAATCTACATCAACTAGCCCCCAATAATTTAAACCTAATCAAGCATATCAAATACCTACTCCATTTTACGTTGGTGGCATTATATTTATTCAGATGTATGTAATCCCTGAAACGTGACTTCTGAACAATAAACAAGCTTCACTGAAAAATCTTTACAAACAAAGTATCAGATTATGTGACCTTATTTATTAGATATTTTGTTTTAATTAGCTACTGGTTATGTGAATTAATTATCTAATTAATTATGACTTAACTTAATTAATAGGTTAGAGACGAGGGAAGGAAAAGTTATTCTAATATTTATCCATTTAACGACCCAGTTGGCACAATGGTCACCAAGCCGGACTGCCAAACACAGGGTTGCGGGTTCGATTCCCGCCTCAGGCAAGTATTTATGCTTAGATATTTGTCTGTGGTCTGGTTGTTTCTTTATATATCTATCATAAGTATATATTTACAAAAGAAAAGTAAATAAGTAGTATATCCGTTGTCTAGCACCCATAACACAAGTCTAGTACTTAGCTTGGGGCTGGATGGCGATGTGTGGAATGTCCTGCAATATTTATTTATTTATTTATATGGGTGTCTATTTTTGTGGACATTAAGCTTAGAATTAAAAAAAAAGCATTTATTTGGACAAACACACGACACAGGACATTTTAGAAAAGTAAAAGACAGAGTAAATGAACAAAAAGTATAAAATAAATCAGAAATTAAAAAAAAATATATAAACATTAGAAAAATATAATAAATATAAGATCTAAGGAGCCGTGTGCTTCCAAGACTCTACCTAGACAAAAAATTGCTGCAACAAACATTGAGCTGATACAGAAAGAAAGAAAACATTTATTTGGACCAAATTTGGACAAGCACACGACATAAGACAATCAGAAAAGTGGTAACAAACATAATGGCACTAACATAAAACAAAAACGAAAAAATAAAAAGGTAATAAATAATAAATAATAAGAGAATATCAAAGAAATAAAAAAAAATAAGATACAGCCGCTGGTCTTCCGCCATGACCCTAAAGCTTAAGTGCTTTATCATTGAAATACTATTATCCTCATTATACTCGTAGTACCTGTACTATATAGGTTCGTGTGCTAGCATTCAAAAGATTTAAGAAAACTTTGCAATCCAACCTTTTTGTCTCAAAGTGAGTGTCAAAGTTCTTAAGAACAAAGGAGGTCAGAAAAGTGCTTTGTCTGAAGAATCTTCATCAATCAAATGGACTTCAATGACGTTTGTATTGTATGAAATAATTTAAAATCTCATAGGTTTTCTATGTAGAATCCTTCGGACAATTGACTGTTCACCTGTCATTTACTACATTTGATTAATGAATAGATCACATGGTACCTTTCGATCTCTTCAGTGATTGCAACCTTCTTAGATACAATGTTAAAAGAGGTTGCATTTGTAAGTAACCTCTGTAGCGAAATTAACAGAGAGGGTGGTAAAATAAAATCTTCTTCGGTCTGCCTTTATCCGTATGCCTGCCCTTATTTGGCGCAGTATACTTTCTTCTTCTATTTACATACTTCTATTAGTCGTCATCTCATCTGGATCGTAGGCACAAACTGTTCGCACCGGCTGCCGTGCGCACTCGCACGTCTAGATATGCTCCAGGCTCCTACCTCACACGCACTCACACTACTAAACCAGCTGATCACTGACGGTTTGATGATGTCGACGTTTTTTACACAAATCAGCGGCAATTTGTTTGTTGTAATTGGCTGAGTTACAGCAATAATATTATTTAACTTAGATTAATTTATTAAAATAAAAATTAAATTATACCTACTTGTATGGCTCCTCAGGCGTTTTGGCGTGGGCTGTAAGCCTGAGAGCAACTGTTTATAAATAAATAAATCTGTCACATCTATTTCCGTCATGTCTTGTCTCACACATTTCATCCACCTTAACTTAGGTCGTCCTCTTCCTCCCCTCTACATTCATACTCATCACTCTTCTAGTCACATGCGTCTCCTCTCATTACATGTCCATTGTCTGAACCAAATAAAACGGTCCTTTTCACTGTTTAACCGACGAAAAAATGGAGGAGGTTAATAAGTCGACGCGTATATATTTTTTTGTGTATGTTCATGCATAACTTTTTACAGATTAGTCCTATTTTGATCATTCTTTTTACCCGACTGCTAGGAAAGGTTATGTTTTTTGCGCCAATCTTTGTATGTTTGTATTATTGTTTATTCCCTCATATCTACCAAACCACTCCTCGGATATCTGTATTTTTTAAATTTCATTAAGTAACTGGCGCTTTTTCAGAAAAGTTCGAATAATAAATTATCTGTTCGTAGGTAAATATACCAAAAAAGTATTTTTTAAACTAAATTTAATGAAATTTTCCATTGTTTCAGAAAAGAAAATGACGTAACCGACCCCATCAAACGAGGAAAAAGAAAAACAATGAAAGAAAAAGTGAAAATATGAACCCAAACACATGATTTCAACAAACCTCACGCACATAAACGTGACAATACAATCGAACTTAGCTCTCGCATACGCAAACACAAACTATGACGTCACCAAACATAATATATCAAACATTACAAACGCTACATTGGACAACATCAGCGATTATACTGAGATACCGTATTACATAAAAGTGACATCCATGACATTCTGCATAGTGATTATGTGTCTCGGTGTTATAGGTAACGTGATGGTACCCATAGTGATACTAAAGACGAAAGACATGAGGAATTCAACGAACATTTTCTTAGTTAATTTAAGTATAGCTGATTTGATGGTGTTGTTGGTTTGTACGCCTACTGTTTTGGTGGAAGTTAATTCGAAGCCGGAGACTTGGGTGTTGGGGAAAGAGCTGTGTAAGTAATATTTTGTTATAATAAAATATTATAAAGCTGAAGAGTTTGTTTGTTTGTTTAAACGCGCTAATCTCAGAAACTACTGGTTCGAATTGAAAAAATCTTTTCGTGTTGGATAGTCTATTTATCGAGAAAGGCTATAGGCAACTTTTTATCCTGATATTCCCACGGGATCGGGAGTTACGCGGGTAAATCTGCGGAGCGCTGCTAGTTTTGTTATAAAATTGTTACTTTTTAATCTTTCAGAAGTATAGGGTTACTTGCAAAAACCGAAAGTAACGGATGTAAGGTTAAAAGATGTGGCTAATCTAACCTCTCAAAAAAGTTATAGGCTTGCTTCAATCGTCAGAACTCCCCGATAACTGGCATGCGAGCGCAGCCATCTGAAGCCAGTGGAGAAAAAACTACCTTCCTACTAAAAAACTGGCCAAAATACAGAATATAAAATCGGCTTCATTTGATCAATACAATACTTCAAACACTAATGTGAAGTAGGTTAAGGTTTAAGTTCTAAAAATAGTCGAATAAAGTTAGATATTATGCTAAAAGACTTCAAGTTGCCGAAAATCGAGAGCCGAATTAAACGTACGGACACATTAGGGGTATTATACTGTCGTTATGTCTACACAAAAACTTGGGTAATGCTTTCTGCATAATAATGCTACTGACTACTTGCATAGAGAAAACTCTTTAAAATATACATTTATGAATATGTATAGGAATGGGACTGAGTTTTAGCTTATTATATTGTTGTGTATTATGTTTTATTTGTGAGAAATTAATAAAAATTTCATAGTACATTGCGATACAAGTGTGGTAAATTGATCATTACATCGAGGCGGTTCACGACGCGCGAGCGGAACGCGAGCGCGTTTGAGAAGCCGAGATTCACGTAAAATTCGACGTCACGTCAAATTATCGTTTGTAAACCAATTTTAAAGACAACCTTTATTGCTGGAGTAAAAACTCTTTTTTGGTACCTGCTTTATTTTTACAGAATATATAGATAGAGTGACATGCTCAAAAGTCGAATTAATTTCAATCAACCGAGGTAATTTTTTCCAGTAGAATCGTTCGTTAACCCATTATAAATTCAGATTAATGAAACATCTTTAGCCACCTTTTCGTCATAAATCTCTTCAATAGTTTAATTAAGATAACAGAATTTGGAGATTTTAACAGTTCCATTTGCCCGAATGTTGGATTGTCCATTTTTTACCACTGAGTCAACTGCCAGTGCTAATAAAAATCAGGATATTTATTACATTAACTTTTTAGGTGAAATCTGAGTGCAAGTGTTTTTAATTTAATTTAATTTAATAAAATAGCTATTATTATTTTTGTATGTATGCAAGAGCTCATAGTTATGCCATACTTTATCGGGTATGTGATTAAATCGAGATTTATATGAAGAAGGTTTTGGTATTTCTGTGGTTCCAAATGATGCAGATTATGAAACTTACAAAATAATGACAAAGTTTCTCGTCCATTAGCTAATTGCTTGAAAAATTGTCAACACAGGGTCTAATTGAATGACAGCTAAACATGCATCTAATCGGTTTTTATTTAGATGTCGTGTCTTAAACTACTTTACTCATGTTTTTTCACCGCCTTAAGAAAAGGAGGTGGTTTTCCATTCGTCGAAATCTCTTTTATGTATGCGTCCCGATTACTCGAATACGCCTGTACCGTTTTGGAAAATTATTTTTTTGGAAAGGAGTTCTTTATCGCGCCTTGCGAAAGTGGCTAGACGGAAAAAATTAAGATCAAAAGTTGTAACGACACTTTTTGATTTTATTACAATTCCTTCAATAATTAATCGAAACGAACGACGATCGAACTTCGTTCCATCCGGGTGTCCCTTGGCACCTCCCAATTTTTCTAGGTACTTAAGTAGGTACTTACTAATTATCGAGCTTAAAATATAAGTACCTAAAAATAAAAAAAATGTTGATACTCGCACACAAATACTATAAAAAAAGGTCAACGCTCACTACTTACATTTCCTGACTATTTAGTTTGAATCTGATGCGGCATTTCAAGCGAATCGGAGATTTACGTTCATAAATTTCAGATAATATGTTCTTAATTCACTTTTACAATTTATTAATTATTAAGTAATTACTAGCTTTTGCCCGCGATTTCGTCGGCGCAGAAGTCGAAAATGGTTCTAATAGGATTTTGTCCCATACAAACTTTGCCCCCCTTTTTTACCCCCTTAGGGGTAGAATTTCGGAAAATCATTTCTTATCGGAGGCCTATGTCATACTGAGAACACACCCTCCAAGTTTCAGGTCGCTACGATCAGCGGTTTGGGCTGTGCGTTGATCCGTTAGTCAGTCATTCAGGACAAAGAATTTTATATGTATAGAAGATTATAACAAAAAAATTTTTGGTATTTTCTGCATAATATGGCATTATGCAGCACATACCAAAAAATGTTTATAAATACTTACATAAATATTTGATTGAGATGAGAATTCTTTTAAGAAAGAAAAATTGAGTGTTTTTGTATGTATTTGGCATTTACTATAACTGCAGTAGCTAATTCGATTTAAAATCGTGTACAAAGTGAAACAAATCATTTATAACAACTAGAACAAAGCCAGAACTGGACATAAAATATATTAAAAGCTGTTTCAAAAACGTAATAAATTGTTTAAATTGATAGAGTTGTTGCCAAGTGCATTTGAATGATAGAACTAGAGTTGTAGACCGAGAGGACTCTGCATGAAAATATGACGAAATTAATTTTTAAACAAAAAAAATCGGTAAAAATAATTATGTTCCAGTGGTATGCTAGCATTGCGGGCGTCACCGTTCGTAGTAAATGAATAAATAGTCGTTTATTTTAAGCAGATCATCCATAGACAAAATAAACAGCTCAAAATACAGATAATAATAATATAAAAAGTGTTAAAAAAATAATATATAAATAACACTTTACTGCAATAGAAATACAAAAATAATTACATTTTTCAACAAAAAAGCTTAGTAACTTATCCTTGCATGCACAAAAATAAAAGGCATTGTTGTGTTTAAGATTTTGTAAACCGGTAAGAAATCTGGTGGCATCAAAAGGCAAAACCAAACTGTGTTGCTCACAACTTCGATTGCGATGCCTCTTGGCTCTTTTTGATAGGTATCCTGCAATAAAACATGTTATTTCAATGTTCATCATGAATTATCCGGTTTTAGTACTGGACGAAATAAAATGTGTGCACCGTGTGTGACCGCAAGCAAGCACCACAAGTGACCGCCCGGTCTATTACTGAATGCATGGATGGGAAAACCGAATCTTACGCTTGTCCTAACATTGCTTTTTGGCGAGATGCGCACTGCGGTTCCCAAAGTTTAATGGTTATTATAACAAAAACAAACTAGGTATCCGTTACCTCTTTAACTTTAAAAGTTTGAAAGCTCAAGGAGATCGTTTCTCTAAAGATGAACAGGCTTAAAACATGAATATTATTTACACTACTTGACTCCTATAGGAATGACTGGTGTGCAAAGCTACAGATCGCGATCAATGGAAGAATAGTAGAGAGGCCTTTACCCTGTAGTGGGATAGTGTGGGCTATTAATAAATACATTACTCAGCTAATTAGGGTGGCCCAGTCTAAAAGTTGGCGAGTCTTCGCCTGCCATTTTTACTTGTTTGTTGGCCTATGTGTCATAGTATCCATAGTTACCCAGTAGCTAGTCCACTACTATCGCAGTAGCCCAAGTAGTTTTCTTCTATAGTTTACCAATAGTGCTATCCAAACCGGAGGTTGTCCTTGGCTGTATTTTATAGTGCAGACAGGGATAATCGCCGGTTTGGTGTCCACCTCATACTTTGCTATTAAACTTGTTATTGTAAAGAGCTTCTTTGGCTTTGGCTCCACGCACGCCTGTCAAAGGTCTGGGGTTCCATAGCCCCGTGATATGAGACAAAACAGACCCACCAGGAGATTACTCCTGGTGGGACACTTCGGCCGCGGTTTGTTACCACCCACCGGCCTAAGTCATATCGCTAAGCGGATTTGTTCGTGTTCCGATTTGTGGACCAGGGCAGTCACAAAAGGAGGTCAGAAAAGTTTTTGTTTCACTGCCGTCTTCCTACTTGCACTCGCGTCCCTCGAAGGCCCCTGTTTATTTGGAGGTCTTTGAGTCACGAGCGATCTTCTAGGAAGATACCGCATCGTCACTTACCATCGTGTGAAATAGAGTTTGAAAGCTGACCTTTTTATTCTAAACAATATGTCCTATTTATTCTAAACAATATGTCCACATACCAAGTTTTATTTAAATCGGTTTAGTAATTTCGGAGCCTATTCGATGCAAACAAACAAATCTATCCTCTTTATAATGAAAGTGTAGATAAATAAATAACGCATCTTTTTTCTCATTTTGTAGAGCTCGATATTTCGATGCGAGTAAAACTACAATTTGAAAACGTCCTTGGTCGAAAAAAGAATATAATTGTACAAAATACAGCGAAAACTTATGTTTTTAGTATTGAACTAGCTTTAACCCGCGGCTTCGTCCGCGTAGGTGTAATTTTTTTCTAAATTTTTTCTTATCCGATGCCTATTGCCTACGTCATACAATGAACACACCTTGCTAGTTTCATATCTCTACAATAAGCGGTTTAGGCTGTGCGTTGATACAGTCAGTCAGGATAGAGCATTTTATATGTATAGAAGATAGATAAATTCTTTATTACAAACAATATTTTTAAATTACATAAAATATGAAAAACAAAACTTAAGTCTAGTGTTACAAAGAGCGGCCTTATAGCTCAAAGCATCTTCCAGGCAATATATGTATAGAATAGTTGTTGCCCGCGAGCTCTTGAATTTCTCTATCTATTAAAAAAAAAAATCCGTTAGCATACATATAGCGACAGACAGCGAGAAGCGACTTTGTTTCATATGTAGTGTATAGATAACAAAAGAAAATAAAAGATTAGGAGTAGATCTTAATTCGCACCCTATATTCTCATAATAAATTGCTCAATTAAACATTAATTTTAGTAGACAATAATAAACTTCAAACTTGGCAAAAGCTCTATTAAAAGCACTGAATGCACTAAAAAAGCAATAACGTGAAAAGTGGTGCAAAATGAAGCGGTCGAAATAATGTACAACGTTTGATGATCTCAACAGCCCGACCGACACGGTTCGCAGAATGTATTTAATTTAAGCTTAAGGTAAATGCAGACTACAAACACGAAATCAACCGACGATAGTAAATAATGGGTTTGTATCCACTGATAATGTGATCAGATAGAATTATAGCTACTGGTAATGTGATCAGATAGAATTATAGCCACTGATCAATTTGACTACCTATGTGCACTAATGTACAAAAAGTTACAAGCTCTATATGACTCATCGAGCGATCATCGCTTCACTAAATCCCAGTATGACTACATGGCGGGTAAGGTTTTGATTTTCGGATTTCTATTTTTTATGCTTGGCTGGACCGATTTTGTTTTAACTTGTTATGACCTTTTGGGAGTCATCGTAGGTTACTTTTTGTCCCATTATTCCCACAGCATTGGAAAGTGAATCAGCATTGCACTGCCAGTACTTTAAAAAAAATGCTCAATTCTTGGTAACATGGCGCTACCCCTTATTTCTTCTAATTAGAGCACTGTGCTATAAAATTATTATTTACGTCAATTTAAACTTAATCACCAGCTGTTAAAGTCGATAATTAAACACAGTTGTTTGAAGTACTTTCAGAGGAAAGACGCCGTGTGGTCTCAAACTTCTTTCATCAGCTTTTGCAGCGCACAATAGCGACGCCGACGCCGCCCAGATCAGCCGCTTAGATGAACGGCCTCTGACAGTTTCCCAACCGATCAAATTGATACACTTGTGTAAGGGACTTGTGACTTTTCGCATTAACTCTAATGTCATAAAGTCACAAGACATGACGGTTTTAGCATAATTTAATGAGAATTACTACATTTGACATAAGGTATATAACTTTTGGCATAGTTTCATTTTGCATTATTCTTTTTGATATAAAATCTTTTTCGCATAAAATCTTTTGACATATCAATATGATTTGACATAATAGTCATTTTTTGGCAAACTAATACAAAGTCATTCGGTATAATTTTTATAATAAACAAAATGATAAATAAAATAAAATTGGGTGCCAGAAAGATAAGTTTTGTTAATTAACTACAAAAACGACATTATTTAAATTGTTAAATCTATTTTATTAAAACTTTTGTGTTGAGATAATTGTCGCTGTCGCTTCTTTCTCTATTGTGTGCAAGGACTTGTTCTTGTTGATGTTTATAAATTGTCTAATTTTTCAGGAAAATATACGGCTATAAAGTTATTTAGCTTTTATAAGTTGGAAATTATCTCTTTAGTTATTTTACTTCTATTCGTTGTTTATTTATTTTTGTTTCGAGTTGTTTTTCATAAATATTATTTAATTAGGTTGAATTAGGTATATTTTTTGCCTAATGATTGACGTCATGTTTTATCGTCTTTAAATTGTTTGATTCCGAACGTCTCTCCTAACTGGTTCCCTACTCTCAACAGACTCTACGTTGAAATCTCTGGGTCAATGGGGGGAAAACTTCTTACACACGTCATTCAAAAGAGCGGTGTTGGCTTAGTGGTAGATACCTCGACTTTCATTCTGAAGGTCGTGGGTTTGAATCCCGGCCGGCCAAATGCTCTTACGGTAAAAGAAAACATCGTGATGAAACCCGCGGCTTAGTTGGCTCCAGAAGTATTGACAAGTTCTCTACTTTCGAAATGGTCGACTAAGCTGAGAGGGTAGTAGGTGCTGCGCAAGCCTACTCCATCCTCACGCAAAAAGGACCCAATTAAATAGGGCCTAATTGCGGAAAACAGCCCATTTAGGTACAAGTACAGACGTCATAAGTCAGACGTCATAGACGGACGTCATCTTTCTCGTACCCTGCTGTTGTCCAAATAATCTATAACTCAGTTATATGTACGGTCTATTAAATTAGTATACTTGGAATTTTTTAATTCTAAAAATATTTCTCTAATAAATTAATGACTTGAAAGATTTTAAACTTGACCTTAGAATTTTGCTTGAGTTAAAAACATTCTTATAGCAGTTTTGGAGTTCTACGATGGGTCTGCAGTTCTGACTCCGACCGTACCTAGGTCAATGCAATCTATTTCTCTGGGTCAATAGGAGAAACTTCTCACTAACGTCATAAGGTAAGACGTACGTCATAGACGTACGTCAGCTTTCTTGTTACCTGTTATTGTCCAAATAAGCCATAAAAAGGTATATTTAGCTACCTAGGGAGGGAAGTAGGTATCTATATTTATACTAGCTTTCGCCCGCAACTTCGTACGCGAAAAAGTCGAAAATGGACCAAGGAATCACGTTGTCCCATACAAACTTTACCCCCCTTTTTCACACCCTTACGGGTTGGTTTTAGAAAAATCCTTTCTTATCCGATGCCTACGTCTTACAAAGAACACACCCTCCAAGTTTCAGGTCTCTACAAATAATTTTATATGTATAGATGTACTACTAATGGAATTGGCGGGTTAGGAGCTTTATGACTACTTCTCGATATGACTAGATAGCAGGTACGACTAAATCGCGTAAAAGTTAACATTGCTTTTGGACTAGTTCGCCATAAGACTAGATAGCGTAACGACAAGGTAGTCGTTTGTTTTCTACATGACTGTGATAACGACAAAATATAGTAAAAATGAAAGCTAATCGATTTTAAATAACTCTAAAATATTTATTTCGCATTCAAATGTATTGTAAATATTATATTTTTTTAATTAAAAGGTCTAGATGGCGGCTCTATGAGCGATGTCGTATTTAATTATAGCTTAGTATAATAAAATTTCAAAGCCAGTTTATAATAATATCTTTCGCGCTATCACTCTAGTACATTTTCTATGGTTGTAGGTAAACTTGTTCTAAATATTTTCATATCGAAAACCGATAGGTGCCATAAATTGTCCAGTTGAGGTCATAGATAAATCGAACCCGCATTCCAACGTGCTGTATCATAGAACATTACCAACGAACAATGGTTTCTTTTCTACTGATTTACGGCGTTTTACGTTGATAAAAATGGTGTTGACCTCCGTTTCGTTTAGTTTTTTTTGGGTTTTTCTGTTTTCAGTTGGAAAGGTAGCTACTTCTTTATTTATACAGACTACGGTCGACCGATTTCAAATCTGTAGGTGTTATCTTCTATACATATGTATACAATTCGATATAATTCGACGACCCAGTTGGCACAATGGTTACCATGCCGGACTGCCAAACACAGGGTTGCGGGTTCGATTCTCGCCGCAGACATGTATTTATGCTTAGATATTTGTCTGTGGTCTGGCTGTTTCTATGTATTATAAGTATATATTTACAAAACAAAAGTATTTATGTAGTATATCCGTTGTCTAGCACCCATAACACAAGTCTAGTTACTTAACTTGGGGCTAGATGGCGATGTGTGGAATGTAGTGTAATATTTATTTATTTAATTCTTTGTCCTGAATGACTGACTGACTGACTGACGGATCAACGCACAGCGTAAAGCGCTGATCGTAGAGACCTGAAATTTGGAGTGTGTGTTCTTTGCATGACGTAGGCACCGGATAAGACAGGATTTTTCGAAATTCTGCCCTGAAGGGGGTGAAAAAAGGAGGCAAAGTTTGTACACAACGTGATTCCTTGGTCCATTGCTGACTTTGAAGCGGACGAAGTCGCAGGCAAAAGCTAGTCTATACATATAAAATGCTTTGTCCTAAATGACTGACTGACGGAACAACGCACAGCCTAAGCCGCTGATCGTAGAGATCTGAAGAATTTTGGAAAAATACTCTTCTACGCGGACGAAGCCGCTGGTAAAAGCTAGTTATCGTATAAAATGATTCTTTGATTTACTTTATGGCATAATTTTTTAAGTGATAATTCCGCGTTGCGGTCGACGATGTAGCAGGCACGCCTGGAAGATACCTGGGTGTCTAAAATTACCACGACGAATCTAATTCGAATCTTAATACAAATTCAATATTTTTTAATTTTTTGTGCGCGATTTAAAAAAATGGTCGCGTCGCGATTCGGTTGTTCACTCGTCGCTTGAAGACCCTCATATTAAAATTACATGATCTCCCATAGTGATCTCCTGAACTAATGTATATTGACGGAAAAGTACCTAGTTTATTTATCTCCATGGTTCCAATATCAAGGTCCCATAAATAGGATACTGACAGTTGACAGTAACTTAAAATTATGACATAAAAATTCAGGTAGACGTCCAAAATATAACCGTAATAAAAAACCAATCGCTAGGGTTCCATTTCTAGGTTTAAGGGTAGAGAAGCAATATTTTTTGTCGGTGACAGACGAAGGTGACCGACTGCATAAAAATAGAACGGGCTTTTAAACAAAAAGATGGAAGAACAAACACTGAAACTTATACCTCTTTATTCCAAAACTAGGGATAGTGTTTAGACTATAGTTCCCTATATAATCTATAGGGTTAGTGTTTAGACTATAGTTCCCTTTGTAATCTATAGGGATAGTGTTTAGACTATAGTTCCCTATATAATCTATAGGGATGATGTTTAGACTATAGTTCACGAGAAAATCTGTATCTAAATCTAAGGTTTAAATCCACATCTCGGAATATCCTCAAACCTCATTTTGGAATAAGGGGGATAGTTTTTAAACTTACGCGATTTAATATGCATTAGAGCGCCCCGCGGTCTTACCTGCATATATCTCGATCCTGTGGGCATATCGGGTTAAAAATACGCTTATGTTACTCTTAATGAACTTATGTATCCTCACACCAAGTTTCATCGAAATCGGTTCAGTAGTTTCGGAGCTTAATCGTTACAAAAAAATCTTTTGACCTCATAATATTAGTGTAGATTTTAAAAAACGTGTATCGATCGCGTTTTAGATAATTATTTTAAAAGTTACCGGAACGTTTTGGCAGAGATACAACTGCCGTGATTGCAAGTTGTTAAAACTATTTCATCTAATACATGTCCCAGAAACTCCAGCGCCTTGAATAGCAAGGAAAAAAGTTGGTAACATTGTATAAATAATCTACCAAGATTCAGTAAAAGCCTTTAAAAACCAATACAAATAAAACTCTTCAAAGCTTTTCAAATATAAAAATGTTCATTTTAAACATAGACGTCACTTAAGTGACGTACCGCTACAATATGGCGTATAGAATGACAGCTAAATGCATCGGAGAAAATGTTCGTTCTGTTTGTTTGTGGTTGTTATGAGATTTGTTTTGCTTTGATTTAAGGTGAATTAATTTTATTTAACTGACGACCCAGTTGGCACAATAGTTACCATGCCGGACTGCCAAACACAGGGTTGCGGGTTTGATTCCCGCCTCAGACAAGTATTTATGCTTAGATATTTGTCTGTGGTCTGGGTGTTTCTATGTATTATAAGTATATATTTACAAAAGAAAAGTATATAAGTAGTATATCCGTTGTCTAGCACCCATAACACAAGTCTAGTTACAAAGCTTGGGGCTAGATGGGGACGTGTGAAATGTCCTGCAATATTTATATTTATTTAAATAATCTTCTTCTCCTCGTATAGTGGTGTAGCTCACTTATTGTTAGAGTTTTCAGATCGCTTTAAGGCCTCTAACTTGACCTAACGACTGCTACTAGAGGTAGTAACCGGGACCGACGGCTTAACGTGCCTTCCGAAGCACGGTCACCCATCGAAGTAATGACCGCGCCAGGCGTCGCTTAACCCGCACGATAGTAAACGATCAGCGAGCGTCGCTTAGCTGTGAGCCTCCTCATTTTAAAGTAACTCAACTCGTGCTATGGGTGCGAGACAACGGATATACTATTTATATACTTTTCTTTTGTAAATATGTACTTATAATACATAGAAACAATCAGACCACAGACAAATATTTAAGCAGAAATACATGTCTGAGGCGGGAATTGAACCCTATGTTTGGCAGTCCGGCATGGTGACCATTGTGCCAACTGGGTCGTGGAAAGTTAGAACTTAGCATGATCTTGTAAGGGTTAAACTAATTTCTATGTCTGTTAGGTATACGATCCAAGTTAGAGAAGAACAAATCTACTAATCTTCATTACATAGTATAAAAAGAAAGTCACTTTCCACTGTCTGTCCCTATGTATGCTTAGATCTTTAAAACTACGCAACGGATTTTGATGCGTTTTTTTTAATAGATAGAGTGATTCAAGAGGAAGGTTTTTGTGTAATACATGCATAATATAGCCGTGCGAAGCCAGAGCGGGTCGCTAGTAATAGGTATAAAATTAAAATTCAAACGGATCGATAAAATTTGCCATACAGATAGCTGGATTAACAAAAATTCAAACCCCTACGTGGACGAAGTTGCGGATGAAAGTTAGCCTGAAATATGGACATTAATATAAAATTTAACTTGACATTTTTGATAGACAATGGAACTGTCGTAATCTTCAGACATCAAGGGTGCATTGCCAAAAATTCCATGAGAAATCTCACTTTGTATCTCTATGATTTTGAAGAAGATTTATTCTTCAATGAAATCCTATAGTTAGGGTGAAAGGGTACCGGGCGCTCTCTCCATACAAACGTAGTCGACTGTTTCCTCCCTGGATAATATAGCTAATATTTTTGTGGCATAAAACCTATAACTGCCATTACTGTGCCCCTATGTCTTGGATTTTTCATTTTCTATTTATCATAGAAATTAAGTTTTTAAAACAAAAAAAAACCTATGGGCATGATCATGCCAGTTGTAAGTTTTATGCAACAAAAATATTTGCTCTAGTGTCATTATCCAGGGAGGAAACAGTCAACTACGTTTGTATGGAAAGAGCACCCGGTACCCTTTCCTCTTAACCCTGACATTGGCCATATGCACACATTCAGAACCATTATGGAACCATTACTTTCAAAAATCCGAGGTTCGAAAGTATTTCCAAAAATATACTGTTCTTCACCAATCTGGAGTAGGTATTATGCCATAAGCAAAAACATAAAATTACGTATCCAGTCAAATTGAAAACATCCTTTTTTTAACACCCGAATACTGAATACTTAAGTTGCCTTTAAATTGACATTTAAGTGTACCTATGCTGCAATAGGATAGGACAATATTTAGGGGACCCCTAAATATTTGAGAATCGTTTGAGTATTCGGGCATAATTGTGTTAAATATCTAGTTAAATCTGTGTCTATATTATTTTGTTTACTCCCCAGGTCTAGCAGTACCCTTCGTCGAGCTGACGGTGACCCACGCGTCCGTTCTCACGATCCTGGCGATAAGCTTCGAGCGGTACTACGCGATCTGTGAACCACTCCGGGCAGGTAGCTACTACTTTACCTAAAATACCTAAAGATCTGTATCATCTTGTTAAGAAAGAAGCAAGAAAACAATAAGATTAGGTTCTTGAAGTTCCTATATTTGGAGACCCAGTTGGCACAATGGTCATCATGCCGGAGTATCAAACACAAGGTTGCAGTTTCGATTACCGCCTCAGACAAGTATTTATGCTTAGATATTTGTCTGTAGTCTGGTTGTTTCTATGTATTATAAGTATAAATTTACAAAAGAAAAGTATAAAAGTAGTATATCCGTTGTCTAGCAACCATAACATTAGTTTAGTTACTAAGCTTGGGGTTAGATGGCGATGTGTAGAATGTCCTGCAATATTTATTTTTAATTGCAGGGTACGTCTGCACAAAGACCAGAGCCACGTTGATCTGCGGGCTGGTGTGGTTCTTCGCCGCTTTATTCACCAGGTAATTTCCTTGTAATTCTTTAAACGTGGTTTTCCTATGGTTCTTGACACGTTTTACATGAAATGTGTTAAACAAGCTTTATTTTTTCAACTTTTTCTTACATTAAACATTGTAGAGCTTTGGTAAAAACATATTTATTAAAGACAAAATCAAGACTCGATTTTCCTTTGTAAAAATATTTAGGTAAATAAAAAATAAGAAAAAAATGTGTTTTTAAGTCACAGAATAAAAATTCGTTGGATTGAGATTGTGTGGCATTGTAATTTTATTTTGAAAGAAACAAATAGGGTTTATGCTTTAGAGTCTAGGTGTACAATACATTCTAGGTAAGAAAAGGTAAAAAAAAATTGAAAAAAGAAAGCTACTAGACAAATTTACCTCAAACTTGTCAAGAAACCGCCTTAAAAGTTAAAGCTATTTTGCGTGTACGTTTTTTTTGAAGTTAACTGCGGAGTTTTTTCTAACTGCAGATTTGAAAGCTGCAGTATTGTGACTGCTTTTTTGCGGTGAATTTTTCAACTAAAAGTGTGAAGTGTTTGTGATTTAAAAGTGAAGTGATCAAGGCGTGTTTACTCTGAAATGAAGAGTGATGCTTGAAACGCTCATAATTTGACAATGAGCGAGCTTCAGCTTTCACAGGTGATATTGGGAGTCGAACTTACCTATACTAGAAAAACAAAATGTAGGTATTTAGGTGAAAGGAAATTGTAGGTAAACTAACTTTATAAGTCTTACACGAATTTGGTTATAAACTTAACTAATTATACATAGAGCCAAACTTTTTAAAAATAGATAACCTAACCTAACCTGACCCAAAAATGTAACCCGGTAGCCGGGTTATATTTTCGGGATTTATTAATGATTGTTTTCATTCCAAACATCTCTTTTAACCTGATTTAAACTTGAACTTAAATTGTGTTCTTAACTCAAAGTGGAAACAAAAGACGATTTTAGAAATATTTTCAATGAAAAATGCCTTTCCAAAATTTAGTACTACGGCGAGATTTGAACTAGCGACATCAATAAATCTTTTATATATATAAAAGAAAGTCGTGTTAGTTACACCACTTATAACTCAAGAACGGCAGAACAGATTTGGGTGAAAATTGGTAGGGAGGTAGCTTAGAGCCAGGAGACGGACATAAGATACTTTTTATCCCAATATGCCCACGGGATCGGGACTTACGCGGGTGAAACCGCGGGGCGCAGCTAGTCTATATATATAAAAGAAAGTCGTGTTAGTTACACCATTTATAACTCGGGAACGGCTAAACCGATTTGGCTGAAAATTGGTGGGGAGGTAGCTTACAATCATAAGCCGGACATAGGATATGTTTTTCGATATTCCCACGAGATCGGGACTTACGCAGGTGAAACCGCGGGGCACAGCTAGTATCGGGATAAAAAGTAGACTATGTATTAATGAATCAATGTATCCTCATACCAAATTTCATAAAAATTGGTCTAGTAGTTACGAATAGGCTATGAAGCCTATTCGTTACAAAGAAACAAAAAAATCATTCATCTTTATAATATTTGTATAGAATAGAAAAGTACCAAATTAAACTCGAGGAAATACCTCCAAGATCGCTTCATTTGCGAGTAAAAACTTGCTCAAAGAACTCGGAAGGCTCATTTCACACTGGATTCGCTTATTCAGCGTAAAGTTTCCCTTCGTTTAGTGGGTGGTAGTCTGCTTTGAGGCTAACAAGCTACTAACAAGCAAAAATACTTAGAACCGTCTCCTTTCAGGAACTTTATATAAGTAGGTTGTCATATTTTCAAAAAGATCTTCGAAGATTTCGTGATGTATTTTTAACCTCGCGAGGAAAAAAACAGTGTTATTATTTTGATCCCCGTAATTATTAAATCTTTATCAGGGTCATTAGTAATTATACTAGCAAGCCGTTGAGGGCTACTTCTGTGCACCTTAACAAACAACTTATGTTCTACGACTTTTGGAAATTCGAAAAAAAAAACATGAATATTTTGTGGTTATATTCGAAAAACAGCTGATTTTTTAAAACAAAGGTCATTCAGACTATTTAAGAAAAGTAAATAAAACATTAAAAATAAGTACAATTTTAAGGTTAATGACCTCTCCATGTATGGAACAGCTGATTGTCAGGTAAACCTAACTTCAAAATTTAAAAAAAAAAATGTTCGTATTTCCAAATGTCGTAGAACAAAAGTTATTTGTTTAGGTGCACAGAAGTAGCTCTCAATAGCTTGTTAGTATAACTACCAATAACCCTGTCTAAAATTCTACTGTACATGTCTATGTCACTCAACTCCTTCTAAACGACTGGACCGATTTGAATGAACTTTTTGTTTGCATGTAAGTGGCCCCGGGTGGTTTAGATTCACAAATCGGTTTTTTTATGGCAAAACTACATTTGCCGGGATAGCTAGTGTAAATATGTCTGGCATTCGTAGCTTATTGATCGCTAAGAAAGGATGCCAGCCCCCTTAGACAAGATTACTTTCTATTAGCGATATCGCCAATCGACACACATTTCTTTTAATTTTTTTGTATGAAAATGACACAAACTAAACGAAAAGTCACGTAGTCTTGCATAAGAGAAAAAAAATTGGTGGATAAGTTTCATCTTATGCTAATTTTATACAATGTTTTATATCAATTTCATACAATTAAATCTATCGATTGGCGATATCGCTAATAGAAAGCAATCTTGTCTAAGGGGGCAGGTTGGATATAGTTCTTTTCGGTATCTTTCACTAATGACAAAATTGTTTTTTTTTTTAACCAATGATTGTGAATGTAATTATTATTTGGCTATAATAATTCAAACCAATTATTTTAAAACCTCATCTACATAGGGAAATTTTCAGTAATATTTCTACGAAAATTCTAATAACAAAGATAAGCTGATTTTAATTGGAATATTTTCAGTTCGGTGAGAATTGAAAGACAGAGAAATCACGTAGGTAGTTGAAAATGTATGAATTTGAAAGATAATTTTAATTAGTAATTGTAATTAGGTATATATTTGTTGGGGCGGTGTGTTTGGTCAAAGTGTTCGTTTGGCTAATGGAGTATTTCATCAAAATATACGTTTCGTCAAAACCTTCTTCTGTCATGGGTGTATTAATTAAACTACATTTAGCCAAAGGAGTGTTTCGTCAAACTATAAAAAGTATTTAGGTAGGTACAATCTGGTTCAAAAAGTGCACACCCACCGTGCAGAATGTGTTCAACTTGCTTAAGTTTTTAAAAAACGCATTAATTTGTTAGACTAACATAATTGAAATGAAAACCAAAAAAATATGTGACCACCCCTTTCTAACACAAAAAGAATCATCATAATCGGTTCACAATTAGCGGAATGATCGCGTAACATAGGTACTTGTTAAAAACAAAATACAGTCGAATTGAAAATAATTGCAGTTTCAGAACTCTACGATGAGTCTGCAATTCTGTTGCCAACTGTACCTACTGTTTCGGTCATAATTTGTAATCTTTTAAAAAGATCCCTTCGATAAGGGCTAATTTCCGTAACGTCAAAATATAAACATTATAAACGATATGGTGAAAAAACCCCTCCATAATTATGATAAACGAGCAGCCACTCGCGGTTTCACCCGTGTAAGTCGATCCCATCTGAATATTGATACGAAAAGTAGCTTATATTATTCCCAAGAATTTACTGCATACTCTTATCAAGTTTTATCCAAATCGGTCCAGTAGTTTTTAAGCCCCAAACAAAAATATAAAAGTACCAGATAATAATTTTCTATACATATAAAATGCTTTGTCCTGAACTACTGACTGACTGACGGATCAACGCACAGCCTAAATCGCTGATCGTAGAGACCTGAAACTTGGAGAGTGTGTTCTTTGTATGACGGAGGCATCGAATAAGAAAGGATTTTCCGAAATTCCACCCCTAAGGGGGTGAAAAAGGGGGTGGAAAGTTTGTATGGGACAACGTGATTCCTTGGTCTATTTTCGACATTTACGCGGACGAAGTCGCTGGCAAAAGCTAGTCTTTTTATAAAATGAGTAGGTATTATAGACTAGCAGGGTCCGCGGTTTCACCCGCGTATGTCCCGATCCCGGGGAATATCAGAATAAAAATAATCTCTGTTTCTTCCAAGGATTCAATGCGTCCTCATTCATAGTTTCATCAAAATCAGTAGAGTAATTGTAGAACCAATACAAACAAAAATACTAACAAATAATTTATCTTTAAAAATTTAGCAAAGAAGTATAGGTATTAAAAAGAATACCTAGTAATTGCTCCTCCAATTAACGGCCTACTTTAGTACTTTAAAAACAGTTTTTTTGTTTTATGTCTAGGTGTTGAGGATTTCTTCATCCAATTACTTATTTCCTTCGGATTTCGCAATCTTATTATAGTAAGAACTTAAATAAAATAGGGTCAGTTATTAGGGTTTTTTCTTCAGAAAACTCAGAACAAACGCAGATTTAAGACTTTTCGATCAGGCGATAGCTTATCCAACTGTTCAATTTCATTTAGTAAATATAGTACTAGTAACTGTACCAAGCGTAAGTCCTAATCCAGCGGGAATTTCGGGATCAAAAGTGTTCTATATCCTTCTCTATTGTTTAAGCTACCACTATGACAAGTTTCATCTAAATCGGTCCAGCCGTTTGACCATGAAGAGGGAACAAATAGATAAACAAACTTTCGGATTTATATTTTATTTTAATAATTTATTATTTAAGTGTTTTGATTTGATTTATTTGATTTATTTAATTTAATTTGTATTCTTTTATTTAATCTGTACTTATGGAATTATTTCCTATATAAAATTTAATTTATTTTAATTTTGAAAGTATTATTAGTTTCGATTAGGATATGACACACAGCGCCATCTAGAAACTAAATAAAAGAATTATGTTTGTAATATGTGTGCCAGACAACGTATCTTCTCGTGACTATGATCGGTGTAACCCGATCGCAACCCATGGTTTTTAAATAAATATCTATTATCGCGTAAAAAAATGAGTATTTATAAGGAAAGGGTACCAGCGGCTCTCTCCATACAAACGTAGTCGACTGTTTCCTCCCTGGATAATGACACTAGAGCAAATATTTTTTTTGCATAAAACTTATAACTGCCATGACCATGCTCCTATGTTTTTTTTAGTTTTTTAAATCTTAATTTCTATTATAATTAGGAAATGCCAAAACATAGGGGCATAGTCATGGCAGTTATATGTTTTATGGCTAGTGTCATTTTCCAGGGAAGAAACAGTCGACTACGTATGGATCCCTCCAGCGCCGGTACCCTTTCACCTTAACCTTCAAATTAATCTATCGACCGATCGAAAAGTATCTTGTTTGCTTTCCTCTCGAAGGTTTTATCTTAAAAGACCTTTACTCATCGCGGAAAAGAATCGCTTTTTTATTATTGGTATTCGTTTTGGCTTTGAGAAATCCCAAGGGACTCTTCCGATATAATTGGACTAGGTAAGATTTCTTCATGTTTTAACAAAACATCATCATCATATCAGCCACAGGACGTCCACTGCTGAACATAGGCCTCCCCCAAAGACTTCAACAGCGATCGGTCGCATGCTCTTTGCGGCCAACGACTTCCCGCGACCTTAATCAAGTCGTCCATCTCGTCGGAGCCCGTCCCGCGCTGCGCTTTCCGGTTCGTGGTCTCCAATCTAAGACTTTTCGGCCCCAACGGCCATCAGTTCTACGAGCCACATGTCCCGCCCATTTAACAAATACTGTTTCTAAATTGTGTCGCCTTTGCTTTCTTTTTATAATAAAGACCAGCCCCCTTAGACAAGATTGCTTTCTATTCGCCAATCGATAGATTTAATTGTATGAAATTGATATAAAACATTGTCCAAAATTAGCTTAAGATGGAACTTATCCACCAATTTTTTTTCTCTTATGCAAGACTACGTGACTTTTCGTTAGTTTGTGTCAATTTCATACAAAAAAATTAAAAACAATGTTTGTCGATTGGCGATATCGCAAATAGAAAGTAATCTTCGGGCAGTTTGTAGTTTGACGACCCAGTTGGCACAATAGTCACCATGCCGAGGGTTCCGGCGATTGGGACCGCAATCAACTGGAACCGCGGTCTCGGTTATCGGATTCATGTATTTTAATATTTTTCTTCCGTCGACTGGGACTACTCGCAAATAAACAGTAAAAAACTATTGTTCAAGTCAAAAACAGTACAGTCAAACGAATTGTTTAAAGTTATAATTAAAGAAACTGCCGCCTACCGAACGGTTGCGGGTTCGATTCCTCCTCAGACAAGTATTTATGCTTAGATATTTGTCTGTGGTCTAGTTGTTTCTATGTATTATAAGTATATATTTACAAAAGAAAAGTATATAAGTAGTATATCCGTTGTCTAACACCCGTAACACAATCTAGTTACTTAGCTTGGGACTAGATGGCGATGTGTGGAATATCTTGCAATATTTTATTTATTTATATTTAAAACTAGCAACGCTCAGCGGGTACACCCGCGTAACTACCGATCCCGTAGGAATATAGGAATAAAAAGTAGCCTATAACACTCCCAATGAATCAATGTATCCTTATACAAAGTTTCATCAAATAAGGTCCAGTAATTTCGGAGCCTATTCAATGCAAACAAAGAATTAAATGTTTCAAAAAAGTTACTTACCTCTAACTTCAGTAGGTAAACGTAAAAACAATATTTGTCGAGAAAAATAGATTGCAAACAATATTTTAAAATTGTCAAAATGTCCTGCAAGATTTTTTTAGTAACTTGCGACGTAGAAGGTTGCGGGTTCGATTCCCGTAGTACAGATATTTGTTTCTGGTCTCTGTGTTTCTGTATATTTATCTTCTTCTCTTTCTTATATATATAATTCTACTGTACGTGTCACTGAACTCCTCCTAAACGGCTGGACCGATTTGAATGTTTTTTTTGTATGCGTTTGGGTGGCGCCCTGGATGGTTTAGATTCACAAATCAGACCCGGCAGATGGCGCTGCAGTCGGTATATAGGTTATTTATCTATACTGCAAAATACCGTTTGTAAGGATAGCTAGTGAAGTAATATATTTACAAAAGAAAAGTATCTAGTATTCTATCCATTGTCTGGCACCCATAACACAAGCCTAGTTGGGGTATCTTGGGCATAGATGACGCTGTATAAAAATGTCCTGCAATATTTATTTATTCAATTCACCACTTGTAAAAAATCAATAAAACAAAAGACATCCGAATGTAATTGACTCCAAAACTCGTAGAAATCGAGTAGATATCGTAAACGAAGACGTTCGATCGTAAAACGTAACGATATTATCAACTTTACATAGATATTTCGATACTTGATTCACATTCAAGCTGTGAGTATTTGAATATATATACATTTTCTATGTTAAAATAATGTTTATTTGGAAGGGCGTGAGCTGACGCGAGTACTTACATGCAGTAATAGTTTGAACTGTTTGACACCTAAAAGTTCAGCTATGCTAACGATACATCGCACTTCATGTCCATGTAAAACAAATGTATGAAAAATAGAGAATAGCGCATGATGAAGGGTGTCGTTTTATAGGTTTTTGGGAGCGCTAAATCGACTCCGATGTCCGTTTTTAACCACAGTTGACATTTTAATTGTCAAATGTAAAACAAATGTATGAAAAATAGAGAATAGCGCATGATGAAGTGTGTCGTTTTATAGGTTTTTGGGGGCGCTAAATCGACTCCGATGTCCGTTTTTAACCACAGTTGACATTTTAATTGTCAAATGTAAAACAAATGTATGAAAAATAGAGAATAACGCATGATAAAGGGTGTCTTTTGTAGGTTTTTGGGGGCGCTAAATCGACTCCGAAGTCCGTTTCTTCTATTAATATTATGGCTTCGCACGGCTTGTGCATTTAGCCAGTGTCAAGTTATATTTTGCATCAAATTATGACCCGATTTTTCATAAATCAGGTCTAAAGTGTTTCAAAACAGTCAAAGTCGTCATAGTCCGTCAAGTCAGGGGCTATAGTAAAGCGGTGGCAAGTTTACCATAACCTTAATAGGAGATTTGGAGGCAACGAGAAAACTTCATGTTTGACCCTGATTTTTACTTTCACTACACTTGTGTACTTTCACAGAACTAAATTGAATAACATTCCACCAGAATTATACAATTCAACTCGGGTTATAACTAAGTTTCATGAAAATAAAACTGCAGCACGACATGTTGTTAACTCGTTCCCGCCAAAACTCCAATTGACATTTTAACACAGTTGACATTTTAATTGTCAAATGTTACTCTGAGTTCCATTTCCAAAGAGGCCGTTTTTGGTTCAGAGTTTTTAGAGCGATGTTCAACTTTTTTTTCCTCGGTGAATTTATTTATTGTTTTGTTGAGAGTCGTACGATTTGTCGAGATTTCGTGCATCGAATATTAAATAACACTTTAATATAATATACCCTAATATTAGATAGAAACAATAACGAGAATGACCCGTTTTTGAGAAATATCGTCCTGACACACGGACGGACAGACAGACGGAAAACCGAGTCCTTATAAATCCTTCTTCCTATTAGGCTTTTTCTTTTAGACCTTAAAAAAATTACATAGGAAAAGCTAACTTACTGCCCTGCAATAAAGACGATTTAAAATGCTTTTCCCTAAGGTCGTAACAATTCCAAACGATGACATTTTTCAGTGAAAAATTAGCCACATTTGTCTACCTTTCCGTTACAGTAGGGAAAACAGAAAACTACAGTTTTTCACTATTGTACTGTTAGCAACAAAAGTAGTCTAATAATATTATAATTGTGAAAGTTGTGTTAGTGTGTGTTTATTACTCCTTCACGCAAAAACTACTGAACCGATTCGAATGAAAGTCAGTATGTGAATAGCTAGAAATCTGGACATATGTTATTACATGCCGATTTTCATTGCAATCGACCCAGTAGTTTTAGCATGAAAGAGTAACAAACATACAAACATACACACACACATTCACAAATATTAGTGGATACTTAAGGTGAAAGGGTACCGACTGTTTCCTCCCTGGATAATGACACTAGCAGAAATATTTTTGTGCCATAAACCTATAACTGCCATGACTATGCCCCAATGTCTTGTTCTTTTTTATAAATTAAGATTTAATAAACAAAAAAAAAACAAAACATACGGGCATGGTCATGGCAGTTATAAGTTTTATGCAACAAAAATATTTGCTCTAGTGTTATTATCCAGGGAGAAAACAGTCGACTACGTTTGTATGGTGAGAGCTCCCGGTACCCTTTCACCTTAATGAAACACGTTTTAGTTTTGTTGATGACGTTTGTGTTCTGAGCAGAGGTACTAAGACAAGGATGAAGTTATTATACCTGATAATGATCTCTATTAATTTTAATTACACAAATCTTACTTACTACACTAAATTTTGCGTAAAAGAAGAGATGAAAAAGCTTTTATGATCAAGTTACTTAAGAAGCGGGATGCCAATGAAGGCATTATGCCTAAATGGAAGGATTGCCTAGAAAGCTTCTCGTCCTAAGCGAGAGATGCCCCTGAAGCAGAATGCCTGAATTGCGACAGTGACTAATAAAATGTCATTAGGTGAAATGAAGCATCGGTGTAATATAATTTGTCAATATGAGTCGTCATAGTTAAAACTAGCTTTTGCCCGCGACTTCGTCCGCGTAGAAGTCGAAAACTTGAAGTGGATTGGACCAAAAAATCGCTATGTCCCATACAAACTTTGTCCCCCTTTTTCACCCCCTTAAGAGTAAAATTACGGAAAATCCTTTCTTATCGGATGCCTACGTCACACAAAGAACACACCCTCCAAGTTTCAGGTCTCTACGATCAGCGGTGTGCGTTGATCCGTCAGTCAGTTAGTCATTCAGGACAAAGTATTTTATATGTAGAGATAGATAGATAACAAGTGCAAACATGTTTCGATCTAGCGTAGTGAACCAGAATAAACAAGCAGTTTGTCTAAATTTAAATTTTGTTTTATGAAAGGCTTTCTGCGACGTTATCCTTTTATTTATATGTTAGCTAAATGAAAGTCTGTACCTAACTATACCTGCTTTTGAATAAAGTTATAGCTTACATTTCACGTTTAAATTAAATTTAGAGTTACGTAAATGTTTGTGCATATCTTTAGGTGTTCATTAACATTTGTAAATGTTTACGAAGATGGCTGTAAATGTTTGTACATTCCATTAAAACATTCATTAATTGGTTGTTTGTGAGAACCGAGTGCAGTCCATTTCGATCAATATAAGAAAAGTGCTTTTATTTGGGTCTCAATCATCGGAGCAAGAAATGAGTCAGTAACTTGTTTTCTTTTGTATTTCTTACAAGTGTGGCTTTGTAAGGTTTGTGTATATGTCCAGTGTCAACCTTGACGTGTATTTCTTTCTTTTATCTTGTGGAGTTTTCTCCTACTCGGGTCTTTTAACGAGAGGAAAGGTGCCCATTGCCATTGATCAAAGTTGACAGCTGTCAAAGGCTGTGTAAAGTATTTTTTATTTAATTTAAGAAAAAAGGGTACTCGATGTAGTAATTTTCCGCAGACGAAGTCGCGGGCAACAGCTCTTAATAAATCTCCTTGACCGTAGCTGAACTATGACCAACATTTTCAAAATAACCAGTTTATTCTGGTTGTACTCAAAAACTGTCGACAAAACGTTACTTGCAAGGGGTACCTTTGCATTTTATTACCCCTTCAAAACTGGGGCTTCCCTATAAAACTAGTAGTAAGTGAGTGAAGTGCCCAGTTTAGTTGCAACTGAAGGATTTTTCAGTGTTCGCGGGGAATTTTATGTCCCGTTTATAGGGCAGTGAGTTGGTTAACTTGTTATTTGCTGGCTTAAAAGCTGTTAAAAGTGTGCGCTCATTGGTAGAGCGAATTGTGTGGACTAGGATTGTATCCGGTTTCACCCGCGTAACTCTTAAGAGGAACGGATAACGGCGGTCTCTCCATACAAACGTAGTCGACTGTTTCCTCCCTGGATAACACAAGAGCAAATATTTTTGTTGCATAAAACTTATAACTGCCATGACCATGTTTTGTTTTTAAAATCTTAATAACAAAATGATAATTAGAAAAACCAAGACATTGGGGCACAGTCACGGCAGTTATAGGTTTTATGCAACAAAAATATTTGCTCTAGTGTCATTATCCAGGGAGGAAACAGTCGACTACGTTTGTATGGAGAGAGCGAAGGTACCCTTTCACCTTAACTTCGTTGAAATATTGGTATATTTTAATACCATTGTTCACTCCCATATAATTAATGTATTCCTTTAACTTACCATCCTATGTTTGTTTTCAAGAATTGATCACTATTAACAACACTCTCGATTAATAAAAAAACACAGGATAATTATTTTTGTGGAAAATAAACATGTAAAATAAACATCCCTGGCTAATTTTTATTTTTAAATCGAATGAAGCAGTTTTGGTTTTTGTCAAAACCGGGCAAACAACTCTTTACAGCATTTTTCGCTATTTCTTATAGTTTAGGACATAGCCCTGAATGTCTACATAAAAAAATCAGCCTCTATAGGTCGATATGTTGTTAATGTAAATAAAGGGACAAATCTAATCTACATAAACACAGATACATGGGCAAAAATTTGCAATATGGGGTGTAAATGAAAATCTTACTCGTACCTAGGTACCACCATATACCAACGTTTTTGTTATAAACCAATTTTATTAAAAAGAAACATTATATATTTAAAAAAAAACTTTTAGAAACATTTTATATTTATTTTCTTTTTATTAAAACCAATTTACTGGACCGCATTTGATGAAATTTATAAGGAACTAATCAAATTTAAAAAAATATTTACTCGACAATTTGAGAACCTCTTCTTTTTTTAAATCGCTTGACGACGGAATTTTGAGGTAACGATAAAATCAATTGAATCGAGAACACCTTTCAGCCTAAAAATAGGTTTGAAATCTATTTCTCCGTTTTTATCACCATTATATGAGTGTAAGACTTATAAAGAATTTAGTTTTCATTCCTCCGATCACATAAAATTCCTATTTTGACGACAGCAATAAACTACCATGCACAAGAAAACACAATAGACTTGACTTATCCTTGGTATTACAATTGCGAGCAGTGAATTTAGAACATTGATAATAATTAGTGTAAATAACACTGGCCAAAATTAAATAGTTAAGCGAACTGTTTAGTGATGGATAATTTCATTACTGCAGCATTATTGTGCTAATATTACATTTTAACATTTAATACCACTTACAAAAATAAAAAACGAAGCACGATGTGGTATAATTGATATAAGTATACACTTGCTGCACCCTGCAGTTTCACCAGTGTGTGTCACGAACTTGCGATAATATCAGGATAAACCTGGATTAACACCATTAACCTATGTGTTAATCCAGATAACCAGCTACCCACAGAAAATGCGAGGGAGTGCTGTTATCAAGCTGCTTGCATTGGCCGCCGTTGACACGAAGAAAAATACCAGCTACCTACGTATTGAGTTCCATCGCAATCGATTCATAACTAACACACAAACTTTCTCATTTATGATATTAAAAGTAGAAAGAGTGAAAAACAATCAATTCGAAAACCAAAGCAAACGGCTTGAGCTCGCCGCGCTATTACAACGAATGACCTAATTTCATTGCCAGCAAATGTACTATTATTCCAAAGAATTTTTAATACACTAGTGCTTAGGAACACCCGTCGAGTTTTCCTCTTATTAGTTTCCGGATAAACAAATAGACAGATCTAGTGGCGTCTAGGAGTGTGTTATTAGAGCAAATAGTTTTAAAGTGTTGGTATAATAGCAGTGCACTTATTTTTAAAAGAGTAAGAGTGAGTGCATGGTAGGATAGCAAGTCGTTAAATGTTGGTTGAATGAAAATAATCATGCAAACGTTAATTTTTTATCAATAATGTTTGGAAAATGGGAAAATATTGGATTATTTTGATCGTAAATTTAGTAACTATTTAAACTCATTCCCCTTATTCCAAAACGAGGTTTAAGGATAGTCCGAGATGTGGATTTAAACCTTAGATTTAGACACAGATTTACTCGTTAACTATAGTCTAAACAGTGCAGTGTTTAGACTTTAATTCCCTATATAATCTATAGGTATATTAACACTATCCCTATATAATCTATAGGGATAGTGTTTAGACTATAATTCCCTATATAATCTACAGGTATAGTGTTTAGACTATAGTTCACGAGTAAATCTGTGTCTAAATCTAAGGTATAAATCCACATCTCGGACTGTCCTTAAACCTCGTTTTGGAATAAGGGGGCTAATAGTTGGAATTTGATCAAAAAGCTAAAACAAAAACAAAAATCTAGTTTTAGAGGTACTAAAATTTAATTAGGTTACTTAATCATTTTAGTGGAATTTTATAAGTTGTTAGCTGATGGCTCTAATAAAGAATTTATCAAGTCTCCTAAAAATCCAAATTATTTGAACTTTATTAGATCGAAATTGTGTCAACACTTTGAGATTTAATTCAAATGCTATCGATGAATGCTGCATTGAGTGAAAATGAACTAACTAAGAAAACTGAAATTTACAAGTTTTCAGGGCTGAACAACCTTTATGAAGTAAGGTAATTTTTTAGCTTAATATATACCCACAGCTATTTGTAAAAAAGCTTTATTTGTCTGTTTGTGGCACGCTTTTCGCACTATTAATTTTTAGATACCTTTTCACTAAAAGGTTTTCGAAGAATTATTTGATTGTTTTTAGTGTTTTTATGCTTTTGCAGTGGTATTTTTTAAATAAGTTTTGTGTGTAATCAATAGTTGTGATTTTTTGTACGAATATGTTTCTTTTGTTTCAAAAGTAACTTCATTAAATGCCTTCTTACCCATTTTAATAAATTATCTAGACCTCTGATTTGAAAAAAAATCTAAATCGGTCCAAGCGTTTTCGAGTAATCGGCGAACATATATAAAAATACGAATTGAGAACCTCCTCCTTTTTTAAGTCGGTTTAAAAGCACAAATCTAGACAAAGCATACTAGATTGTGTTTTCTAATATTGAAACCTACATTTAAAATAATTATTTATAGATTACCGTCTGGATTTAAATTTTCTAGTGGTTTTTCTCGAGCGGCTGCAGTTTTCGATGATTACTCAGGTTTCTGCTAATTGGATTTCAATGTAAAATATACGACAACCTTTCTCAAAAACAGATTTTTCTAACAGTGAAAACAGTGTAACAGTGACGAAACATGAAATTTCAAAACTATATATTTTTGTTCTAATACTTTTTCTAACTCCTTTAGATTATTTTTTTAATTTGCTCCCAAGTACTGATTTTTTATCCTCTCTACCTTTTTAGATATAAAGTCAAAGTCAAAATTCTTTATTCCTTTGGATGCTTAATACCTAGGTACAAGAATCACATGGACACGTCTTAAAAACTAAGTTGGGATGTGTACCCTAAGTATATAGGTATATATTAAGTATATAGTATAGAAAATATAGACAAAGCTTATAACGAAGGGGTTAAATTTTTTAAAGAAATATTTTTAATAGATTGGTTTAATTATTGTTTGTTACCCCTGACTATATATATATAATTTAACGAGTACTTTTGATGTTTGAAATGTAGATGTATGTTGTAATTGTATACATTAAAGATGTTGCACAACTCTGCCCTGCAATATATTGTTTACATTTTGCATAAGAACAGTTTATATTCATCTCTTAGCGATTTATGTTATAAAACTTTTATAGTTTTATGTTACGAAAAATTATGATTTACGCAATCGCACGAACGATTACGATTTTCGTAGGGTTGTTGGGAAAGTACGTTTAATTAAGTTTTGACGACTTGGTTGGCACAATGGCCACCATGCCGTAGTGCCAAACACAGGGTTGCAGGTTCGATTCCCGCCTCAGACAAGTATTTATGCTTAGATATTTAAATAAATAAATATCGCAGGACATTCCACACATGTCCACAGACAAGTCTAGTTACTTAGCTTGTGGCTAGATGGCGATGTGTGGAATGTCTTGAAATATTTATTTATTATTATTTTATCTAAAGTGTAGGACTATACTTTCACGTCTTCACTTCCGTATCTGTTTTATTCAAAGACAATTTGTGGTAATGATAAATCCGTAAACTTATATTAAATTAATTAAAAACAAATACCTATCTTAATATACAACTAGAAAAAGACATACATAGATAACATTAAAAATAAATACAAAAAATGAAGTGACCAGTTAGTCAAATAACCCGCCCCTTATCGTACCCGGCGTACAGGTGCCCATAATGCTAGAAGCATTGCCACGCTTCGAGAATCGAACACGAAACCGTACGTGATGAGTGTTCGCCCACCTCGACTCCATAGGTCGCGAGTTTTTGGCAAAGAAAAAGTATAAGATGTAGTTGGTAGGCGTATGTACTTACCAAATTCGCACAAACAAATAAAAATAATCAAGAATGGATATAAGTGGCAATGAAAAACATTCTATTTTGGGTAGTTATAAATATTTATTTTTGTCTATAAGTAGATATCTACCGGCTATCTTTCGGTCGTTTAGAAACCGAATCAACAGTGTTAAGACTGATTGCGCGTGGGTCGATGGCAATAAAACCGAATAAAATAGGTTTAGATCGACTGTCGACGACAAAAGTGCAAACCAACAGTTCTAAAATTGTTTGTATTCTATGCTTACATGTTTTATTATAAAAAAAGATGTTTTATTACATGTTTCATTATAACATTAACTTTAATTTAAAATGATTAATAGGAAAGGGTACCGGGTGCTCTCTCCATACAAACGTAGTCGACTGTTTTCACTAAAGCAAATATTTTTGGTGCATAAAACTTATAACTGCCATGACAATGCCCCTATGTTTCGTTTTTTGTTTTTTAAATCTTAATTTCTAAGATAATTAGAAAATGAATAAAACCAAGACATATGGGCATAGTCATGGCAGTTATAGGTTTTATGCAACAAAAAATATGTGTGCTAGTGTCATTATCCAGGGAGGAAATAGTCGACTACGTTTGTATGGAGAGAGCGCCGGTATCCTTTCACCTTAAGTCAACATGCAAACAAAAAAAACTAATTCAAAATTGATTCATCTGTTCGAGACCTACGAATGCTACCATGGCACTAATACGAGCAGTCATAATTACACACACAGAGAGAGAGACTCTTCCATATACACACGTCAAACTTATCTTTTTGGATCGAAGTTAAAAAGAAGAAATACAAGCATAATTCACAAGAAAGTAACAACTAAACCGGACAATAAGACATAAATAAGGGGAGAAAAGAGTTTTGGATCGAAGTTAAAAAGAAGAAATACAAGCATAATTCACAAAAAAGAATCAACTAAATCGGACAATAAGACATAAATAAGGGGAGAAAAGAGCTATTTCTTTTTGTATGGATTAACACGCGGTATTTAACCCTGTTAAGGGGCACATAAGACCTAAAAGAGAGTATTATAAAGATGTATGAATAAAAAAACCACATACCTCCTATAACATTTTTAATTCTACCAAACTACTGAAGAAAAAAATACATTTTGATTTCATAGAAAATAAACAAGGATGGCGGAAACGCGTTAAAATTCAACGAAAAAAAATCGACATAACAACTTAACAATGGAAAAATAATATGTGATTTTTATTAGATCCTTTCCAATTGAAGCAATACTTTAAAAAACTTGAGTTGAAAACATGCTGATATTTTGGAGATTATAAAATTCAACGGCGGATCTACACTATTGTGTTTGGCTGTACCTACTTCTTTGCGGTCAATGTTATTGTTTTGTTTACCTTGTTCAGAAAACGTGGCTATTTTCTCCGTTCTCATTAAAAAAATCGCCTTTCCAGTATTAGATTATACCATTATAATAAGTTAGAAAGTTGGTCTTTTTGGTTGTTTTTATTACGGTTTAAGAATCTTTATTTCTCTAAAGAATTTACAATTCATTTGACAGAGAAACTAAACTATTTGAAGTACTTACATATATCATTATCAATTTGAATTATTATTAAGTAGATAGGTACACTTCATAGACAACTACATAACAGTGCACAAACAACTAAATTAACGTAGTAAACGTAAACCAAAACTAAACAATAGAAGAAATTATGGAACAACAACACAATTCTTATGAGAACTTTTTACAAAACGAAGTGAAGGTAGGCAAACAAATCATACACTGAGTGACCCGAAGCGCTAATTACGTATCGAAACACAATCGCTATGGAGATATCGTTTGATAGCTATTTGTTTTGTTTAATTTTTTTTTTTTTTATTATTTACTTTATTTAGTGAAAGTATATTGTTTAAAATAAAATACAGTAACAGTTACTGTTTGATACGCTATCAATCAATATTATTTATTTAAGTTAATTAGTTTAGGTTACTTAGGTTAGGTAGGTATTATACTGGTATTGTTTTTGAAATATAAAATTTAAGTTTCTTTTTAAATAATGGAAGTGATTTTATTTCCTTTATATCATTCGGCAGTTTATTGTATAACTGAGCACTCTCAAACATAATATTTTTGCTACCGTAGTTAGTAGTTCGCGGAGCTCGTAGGCAAATATTATTTGCATTTCTCAATAACAACCTTTGAGATTTTGATCTTTTCGTAAATTGAATTTGTGTGTGTATATTTTTATGTAAGATTTTCCTAATTAGTAGACATGTCTGATAAACGTATGATTGATGGATGTTTAGCAAATTAGTTGATTTATATACTACAGTAGTGGAAGTTAGATAGTTCATGTGAAAGAGTAATTTGATAATTTTATTTTGTGTTATTTGTAGGGTTTTTAAATTCGTCTTAGCGGCTGCACCCCATAGTTCAATCAGATATGTAAGATTTGGTAACACTAAGGAGTTGTATATTACATATCTGATGGACATCGGCATACATCGAACAGCGCCCCTGAGTGACCCAGCCAGAGCTGATAATTTTGTCTGAATGTTGTTTATGTGTGGCGTCCATGTTAATTGGGTATCAATAAATAGACCCAGGTATTTTTCGGAATCAACTTTAGCCAGTTGCTTGCCATCTATGTGCAATGGAAGATGATCTGGGATTTTCTTATTTTTGGCGTGAAAAACCATGTAATTGGTTTTACTAGTGTTGACTGTCAACAAATTATGTTGAAACCAGGTAAACAGAATATTTAAATCATTTTGTGCGTCATTAAGTATGGGTTGTAGGTTGTTACCAAAATAAAATAGGCAGGTGTCATCAGCGTATAGTGTGATATCACCTTGTAAGCCTAGTTCACTTATGTTATTTATGTAAATAGTAAATAACAAAGGTCCCAGGATTGATCCTTGTGGTACACCAAATTTGATCGGTTCAGATGAACTCTGAACATCACCAATTTTCACAATTTGTTGTCGGTTTGTAAGGTATGATTTGAGTAGGTTTAAAGCAACTCCGGTTATACCTATGGCTTGTAATTTTTTAAATAGGATTTCATGACTGATTGTATCAAAAGCCTTCTTTAGATCAATAAACACACCGACAGCAACTTGCTTTTCATCTATTTTTGTTTTTAATTTAGTTATCAGATCAGTGCAAGCAGAGAGGGTGTTCGACTTCCGCCGAAATCCATATTGTTTGTCGAAAGTAAATCCAATAGAGTCCAAGTATTTATTTAATCTAGCGTGTATTATTTTCTCAAAGATCTTAGACACTACAGGGAGTACTGAGATCGGTCTATAGTTACCTGGATCAGTCCTTCTCCCAGACTTAAATATTGGACTCACTTTCGCTATCTTTAAAGAATCAGGGAAACAGCCACGCTCAAGACAATCATTGATCGTTTTTGTCAATCTATCAACTATTATATTTTTAACACTTTTTAAGACTTTGCATGAAATACCGTCCAAACCGGTACTGCTGTTAGAGTTAAGGTTGTTTATTATTTTTAAAATCTCATCGACAGTCGTGGAACAAAAGACAGTTAATTGGGATGTGCATAGTTTTTGCTGTTCACAATTAAACTGGCAACCAAAATTATTATTTGGTGGTGATAGTATATCATTTGCCAAAATTGAACCTATATTTGCAAAATACGAATTGAAACAGTTGCAGATATCAGCTACGTCAGAGAAAGACCCAGATTGTGTTTCGATTTTTGTTGGTACTACTGTAGATTTAGATTTGTTTTTAGATAAAGAATGTATTAGTTGCCACATTTTCATCGGTTTGTTTTCACAATTCTTGAAAGCTTTGAGGTAGTATTCACTTTTAGCTACTTGTATTTGTTCTTTGACTTCTTTTCTTACAGATAATAGCTCGTCATCTTTTTCTTTGGTTGGATTTTTTCTTAAATTTTCACTCCATAGCTGATTTCTTCTATCTATTGCCCTAATAATGTCTCTATTTATCCAGTCGGACTGTGGTGGATTTTGTATCTTTGTCTTCTTTATTTTACTAAGTCTGAGAGCTTCCTTAAGGTCGATCTCCAATTGGGCATATCTTGATTCAAAGTTGTTAGAAGTCAAATTAAACTGCTCGAGCAATCCATGTAACTTTTTATAATCAATAGCATAGTATGTTGTCTGCTTGTTTTTCTCTGTTTTACACTTTTGGATTTCAAGATACAAGTGCTTGTGATCCGACAGGGCTGATTCAATTACGGTTAGATGGAATTTGTTATTCTTGATATTAGTACACACGTGGTCCAGTAATGTCTTGGTTTTTGTTGTTTGTCGAGTGCAGTAGGTAGGGTCTACCTTATTCAATATGATGTATCCATTTTCCTTTAGGGTTCTTTTATAGTTTCTGGTATTTGCCTCTGCTTTAAGTAAGTCGTAGTTAAGATCACCAAAGGTTATCACTCGGTTATGCTTAAGAAGCTGGTCCGAATATGTTTTGAGAAAGTTAGGATGGCTCGTTCTATCTGGTTTGTAAATGGCGCCAATGTCGATTGAGAATCTGTGCAGGTGGACCCATAGATAGTGGTTATCTTCTTCACATAGTTCTTCTATGTAGCTATGTTTGAGGCTATTGTGTACGAAGATAGAGACTCCTCCTCCCAACATATGTGTTCTGAAGTTATGATAGTGAGTGTAATTAGGTATTGCTATACCATCTGCTTCCGCATTCGATTTGATCCAAGTCTCAGCTAGAATAATTACATGGACGGTTCTAGACATTGAAGTCACTATGCATTTCAATTCGTCTAGTTTGCCTGGTGTGATTATGCTGCGTACATTGGCGAACAGGCATTTCAAAGATTTCTTATCCTGGACTACATTTGTATGAGTGTTAGTTAATTGATAAGTAACATAATTATCCACCGAGTCTTTAGTGTCTACGACTTCGCCTAAGACAGCTAGTTTTTTGATTGATCTTTAATGATTTTTGGTATTCCTCTAACATATTTGATTGTAAGATTTTGTTCACCAGTTTCAGTTCGTCTCTTGAGTTCATCTCGTAATTTTAACATATGTTGTTTTTGGTGTGGCGTTTGATCAGCGAAGCATTTTATGTTCTCGTCACTCATATCAACCTTGCAACGAAGAACCGATTTAGCTATGTCTGGTGAAGTAAAACACGCTTTGATGAGACGAGAGGTACCTGCTTTGTATTTGCCTAAGCGAAATACCCTTATAGGCTCTTTACAAGTGGGGTTGATTGATCTTATTATCTTTATTACCTCTGCTAGATCGTGATCTGCTCGCTCCTTTGGTATCTTTGTTTGAATCTCCTTCACTCCACTCAAAATAACGTTTCTCTCCCTCCAAGCACGGTCATTAATCTCTTCAATCATGGTGTCGTAGTGATATGTTTCAGCAGCAGAATCCGCTTGAGATTTCATGCTTGCAATATCCTTATTGAAGGACTCCATTTTCTTCTCTATTTCACTTTTAAACTTTGTAATGTCTGCCATTTCGACCTTCAGTTTATTTTGTTCTGTGATTAGCTTTTCTGTTGTAATATTGATTTGTGTGATCTGTTCGGTGATAGTAGAAACATTCTGAGATATGTTTTGTAGTTTATCATCTTGAGCTTGGGAAAGTTTTGTTAACATCGACGTCATTCTAGTTTCAAAGTTCTCAAGTCTGTCTAGCAACTCGTCATCTCGTTGCCTTTTTTTTCGTAAATACACTTTAGATTCCGTATCTATTTTTAGCAGCTTCTCTCTATCTATCCGGGTATTGCTATTCTTATGATCGCTATCGACTTCCGTAGTAGACCCCTGAGGGCGATTTCTTAGGTTCGGACCGTCCGACGACATATTGATATCAACGAGTGGATTTCTTTTGTAATGAATTTGATGGAAACTCACAGGTAGTAGTAGATAAGTCGTTTACCGAATGTGTTATGTTAGAAACTATATGGTTGCAGAACTGTAGACACTTGCTAGTACAGTAAAACCACAAATTGGAATATATTTCTCTGGAGCTTAGTACAACACGTCCGTATCGTTCACTGTTTTTTTTTTTTTTTTTTTTTTTTTTATTGCTCAATCATAGAGAAATGAGAAACCAATTCACATCCTTATGCAAAAAAAGGGAAAAGATACTTATAAGTATTTTTGAGTTTTTATTTGTACTTTATTTAGAACGGGTCAAAAATGTTTTTTTCCACTGCCGTCTTCCTACCTACACTTGCGTCCCTAGAAGTCACCAGTTTATTTGGAGGTCTTTAGACACGAGCATCTTCTAAGAAAGCGTGATAAATCTTAGCATCGTCAATTACCACCGTGTGAGGTCGTGGTGAAATGCTGATCTATTTATTGTTAAAGAAAAATATAAACACCAACAGCTTTTTACACCATAAACTGTTAAGAAATAGAAGAGAAAAGAATTTCCGAAAGAATAGCCTCTGAAACTACAGGACATTTCAACAACCTTCTCTTAACAATAACAAACAGCACACAACAAACAAAGAATTAGCTAAATCGGTTCAGCTGTTCTCGAGATTTGCGTTTAGCAACACATCAGCGATTCATTTTTATATTATAGAAGATTGAAAACAGCATAACACGCCATAAACTGTCAGAGAAAAGAATTTCCGACCATAGTTTTAATGCTCTGAAACTATAGTAAATTTAAACATTTTTTAATCGTGTTTATTAAAAACACTTTGTGTGTAATCTAATAAAATTTATAGGATTATTTATATAATTATATTAACAGACAGTTAAGGGTCACTTCTCATATCCTCAAAATTTTCAAAAAAGAGTTCACATTTCCAAAAGTCGTGGAACAAAAGTTGTTTGTTTAGGTGCACAAAAGTGGGCCTCAACGGAGTGTTTATATGATAACCTATAACCCTGTAAATCTAACTAGCTGCGCTCCGCGGTTTCATGTGTCCAATTGTGTCAAAATGAAAAGTAGCCTTCCTCGATAAATGCAGTAGCGGATTTAGGCTTAGGCCCGTGAGGCCCGGGCCTAGGGCGGCAAATTTTGAGGGGCGCCAAAATTTTGAAGACGACTAAAATTAAAAATCGATTGGGTTTTCTGTAAACTGTAAGACCAAATTTTAAAGTTTATTTTATTGCGCTCTTACTATCTAAACATAGTACCATTTTGAGGGTAGAATTTCTTTGTTAAAGTAATTAATCAGGCAATTCAGGCAATTACTAAAATCTGAAATATCTAACAAAAAGATTTTAAAAAACTTTTTTTTAATGCTAGCATATTATTTATTTACGAAATTAGTTTTTTTTTCAAATTTTTCATTCAAAATTTAATTGAAAAATTATTTGCGTGCAAGTATGAAGCAAGACAGACTCAATGCACTTGCATTACTAACCATTGAAGCACAATTGGTTCAAGAAATTAAGTATGAGGAGGTCATTGATATTTTCGCACGGACGAAAGCAAGAATTTTTTTTTATATATGATTAATCAGTTAAAAATAATTTATATTTTAATTACAAGCAATTTATTATTAATTCTATATTTAATTGTTATGTTAAATAAATAAATGTTTAATTTATACCTATATACCTATATATATGTTTAATTTATACCTATATGTATATATATATATACTGTTACGAAAGAAAAAGGGCGCCATATCGTCTCGGGCCTAGGGCGCCCTCAAACCTAAATCCGCTACTGGATAAATGGACTATCCAACTCAAAAATATTTTTTCAATTCGAACCAGTAGTTCCTGAGATAAGTGCGTTCAAACAAACAAACAAACTCTGCAGCTTTATTATATAAGTATAGATACAAGAAAAATAAAGTAAAATAACGCAATTCCATAAATCCTAATTGTACTAAAAGGACATGTTTACGATAAACATGGTCACAACTTTCTGTAACGTATTTATTAGTTTATCGAACTAATGGACTTTATTCGATGAAGTGGAACATCACTACTACTAATGACGCCATCTTGTTTTTCAGAAAATTAACGTTTTCTCTCGAGTGTTACAATCTAATATTGTCTAAGATACTGCTCTTAGCGTGTTTAAATTTAATTAGTTGAAAATAAGTTGGGATACTTAGCTGTGCTTTGCACGACTAATCAAGTAACCAATTATAAAAAAAACTACAGTCTTAAAAAAAAACTAAATCAAAATCGGTTCATCCGTTCGGGAGCTACGATGCTACAGACAGACACACACACACACAGAGACAGGTCAAACTTATAACACCCCGTCGTTTTTGCGGCAGGGGTAAAAAATTAGGAGCGGTGTTGGCTTAGTGGTAGATTAGATACCTCGACTTTCATTCTAAAGGTCGTTGGTTCCAATCCCGTCCGGCCGTGCACCAATGAATATTTCTTAAGAAAAATGTATGTGCGCTAATTGACATTGTTCTTACGGTGAAGGAAAACATCGTGATGAAACCCGCGGCTTAGTCGGCTCCAGAAGTATTGACAAGTTCTGTCCTCTGGAGAGTATAGTAGGTGCTGGACAAGCCTCTACTCCATCCTAACGCAAAAAGGACCGAATTGTAAAGGGTCTAATTGCGGAAACAGCCTGTATACAAGTACAAGTAGTCTAAAATGGCGCTCTTCCAGTACCGTGTGTAGGCCCATACATTACCTTAGCCCCCGCTCTCAAAAACGTAGCGTGCTGCGTGCTAACTGTTATATTTGATCGATATGCAAAACATTTTAGCATTATTATCCACTCAATAGTTCCGAGAGGTCAAAACCTATCATTTGATTCATTTTTAGAAACAAACGTTAACTATTTTTGAATTAAACCCGATAAACGATCTAATAATTCTCTGTTTTCTACCATTTTTTTATCGAACGAAATTGTTCATATCATGTTTTCAACCACAATAAACAAAAATATGGTTATTAAACTACAATATCCATTTATATCCAAATAACAAAAACAGAGTTTTTGATTACTTAGAGTTGCTTTAAACAAAGGTCGATTTTGGTAGCTTTATTAGCACCTGCCCTTAATGTGCAATCATAAAAATGTCTATTCAAAAATGTTTAACCCAGTAGGGCCAGTCTTGTAGGAATATCGGGCATTTATCTGACCGGGATTTAAACGCATTCTATGAAAAAGATGAGACCCGCGGCTTAGTTAGCTCCAGACGTATTGACAAGGTCCTCTGGTTAAAGTCGACTAAGCTGAGAGGATGGTGCTCCTACGCGAATACTAACCACAACCAAGTCACATCACTGACCATTATCTAGTACTAGCAGTGCTCCGCAGTTTCACCCGCTTAACTCCCGATCAGGTGGGAATACCGGGATAAAAATTATATGTTGTTCCCAATGAATCAATGTATCCTCATACCAAGTTTCATCAAAATAAAAAACTTTCCTTTTATATTAATACTAGCTTTAGCCCGCGACTTAGTTCGCGTAGAAGTCGAAAATGGACCAAGTAATAACGTACTTTGGCCCCCCTTTTCTCCCCCTTGGGGGTGGAATTTCGGAAAATACTTTCTTATCGGATACCTACGTCACACAAAGAACACACCCTCCAAGTTTCAGGTTTCTACGATCAGCGGTTTAGGCTGTGCGTTGATCCGTGAGTCAGTCATTCAGTAAGGACAAAGGATCATATATGTATAGATAGACTTCAAATGCAAAACAATTACGAAAAAGAAGGATAAAATTAATTAACATAAATAAGTAAATCCATTACAAAGCTATCATAACAATATTTGGTTAGTTTCATCACGATATAACAGAATAATAACGATGGTAAAGTTCTGAAATAAATTTACATAATTTGTTTGAATTATATCATGTCCTAATTCGGCGAAAATTGATTGATGAGTTGAAGATTCATTGTTAATACATTATTCAGAAATTATGTGCGCTGAGTGGTTTTGGCCGGACGAGTAAAAAAACCGGCCAAGAACGTGTCGGGCCACGCGTAATATAGAGTTCCGTAGGTTCCTTAGTAGGTATCATTTTATTTCACAATAAAAATAAAATAAAAAATAAATATTGCAGGACATTCCACACGTCGCCATCTAGCCCCAAGCTAAGTACCTAGACTTGTGTTATGGGTGCCAGACAATGGACATACTACTTATATACTTTTATTTTATAATTTTAATATACTTATAATACATGGAAACAACTAGATCACAGACAAAATATCTAAGCATAAATACTTGCCTGAGGCGGGAATCGAACCCGCTACTCTGTGTTTGGCAGTCCGGCATGATGACCATTTTGCCAATAGGATCGTCAAAAATCAAATGTCAAATGACGATTTGGGGGTCTTCAAGTCGCGAGTGAATAGGTATCTTCTAGGAAGGCGTGTTACATCTTAGGCCGCATCGTCATCTACCATCAGGCAGGTGTGATAGTGGTCAAACGCTGACCTATCTTAGTTAAAAAAAAACGTGTTGGGGATGATTTTTTACCATTTTGTCGACGTGATTCATGTGTATATTCTTGCCAAATAATAGCTTTCTAGTAATAATAATTTCTAAGCTAAGCCGCGGACGAACGGACAGACGGCCATGGCGAAACTATAAGGATTCCTTGATAGGACTACGAAACCCCAAAAAGGAGAAAATAAAAATTGGGTAGGCTTTATCAGGCGTTGACTTTTATTTCAACGATTGTGGACGATTATGTCGGCGTTGACTTTTATTTTCTCTATTCGTTATTGACGTCAATGGTAAACTATCTTTTTATACACTTTCCTATTTATAGTTTCACTTATCTAACGCACATCGCACTAAATCATCTATTTCACTGAATCACTGTTGTAGATAAATGTGTAGATTTATGTATTACCTACTTATGTAGATAAAATGTTGTAGATCTTTGTCAATAATGTAGAACGCTGTTGTAAGAATAGCTTTATGCTTTCGTATTAAAGTTATATAAAACATGATATTAGCCATATTTTTTACCATGGACAAAAAATATGCCGTTTCAAATGATTATAGTACAACCGAATTGAGAACTTCCTCTTTTTTTGAAGTAGGTTAAGCATTAGTTTTTTAATATTTTTTTGACTATCTTTTAAGCATGTCAATAGCTGCTCTCAATTATGTTAGAGAGAGAAGTAAAGTGACAATAAAATAAAAAAAAGACTTTGGTTTTTCATGTTATATTTCGTAAATCTTTAAAATATGTGTGACGATTTTTTCTATATGAAAGCATAAAGTTATTAGTTTTCGTTCGATTATGGCTTTTTTTTATAAACAATTAAACTGATGATGTTTTTTTTTAATTTCAGTCCGATCCTGGCAATAGCTGAGCATCACACAGTGACCCGACAAGACGGAACCATCTTCTTCCAATGCCTCACTCAAGCCATCACCTTCTGGCAGATCGCCTTCTTCGTTATGATTATTTTATTTCTCTACGCTATACCGTTGATAGTTTTAATAGTATTATACAGTATTATAGCCAAGAATCTTATATCGGCTGCGTCTAAAGTTGTTATGAATAAGACGTTCGATCCGTACAATGCTCGCGCAAGGAAGCAAGTCATACTAATGCTTGGCACCGTAGTTTTATGCTTCTTTCTCTGCCTAATGCCCTACAGAATATTAACTTTATGGATAATTATAACTCCGTCTGAGTTATACGACGAAATAACACCAGAGAAATGGTACAATATTCTTTATTTCTCAAGAGTTATGCTCTATATAAATTCAGCAATCAATCCTATTCTATACAATCTGATGTCGTCGAAATTCCGTATAGGTTTCTGTAAAGTATGTATTTGTTACAATAAGTCTGAGGATTTGAGTAGGCGGACTCAGCGGACTATGACCAACGGTTCTACAACAAGTAGCAGTCTAACAAGGACAACGAATAGTTTAAAGAAATTGTTTTTACATCGAAGTAGTGTTGATAAAAGTGAAGAAACAGATGGAAAAGACGAAGGAGAATCAAAGAGTCTATTCGAGAGACTGTTTGCTCACAAAACTTTCGTTCGTCAACAGTCCGCACCTGTCTGCTCCAATACTAAACCTCAGATATTAAACAGGATGAAAAGCGAAGGAAATATAGACGTGTTAGATAAAATAGAACAAGACATCGGCCATTCCAATAGACATAGAGAATTAGATGACAGAAACCACGGGTCATTGAGAAGGAGCGTGCTTATAAATAGCGCTAAGGCGAAAAGTGTAGATGATAGTAAAAAATCGGTCTCGTATCAGAAAATAAAAGTAGACTGCGTGGTCGCTTTTCAGAAATCTAAAAGTGTTGATCTTGATTTACCGGAGAGTTTCGTTTGAATATTTTGAACAAATAAATTAGACTTGTAAAAGAGTTATGTATTTGTCAAAGACTTGTTTAACGTTCTGACAATTCCTCTCATCCGGGTTTTTATAGATGACTTTGTTCAACATTCTTGAAAGCTGGATTCTTATTGGTTTTATAGCGACAGCTAGACACAACTTTATGTACAGTCGGCTGCATAATTGCAGCCCTCGGTAGAGTTCGAAAATGACTATTTATGGAATGAATCATTCTAATAATTTTTGTTTGATAAATTGATGAGTTAAAAGACTTTAAACTTCAACTAAAGCAGGTGCCTAGAATCTTGCTTGTGTTGAAAACATTCTTACAACAGTCGTTTTGGAGCTCTACGGTGGGTCTGCAATTATGCAGCCGACCGTACCTACCTATTTTTTACCCTCGACGCAAAAACGACGGGGTGGTATAAATTTGATGTCACTCTACGTGTGTGCCTGTCTGTGGCATCGTGTGTGTGAATCGATTTTGATTTTGTTTCTTTCGTTTGAAAGATGAATTAGTCGGAAGTGTTCTTAGCTATGTTTGTTGATATCTTTTCAGCCGTCTATAGGGGATAAAAGTCGGGGGTTTTTTAAATTCTAAATTAAATTATCTTTTGTCATATAATATGAAAATCGCTCAATAAATACCTGTCGTTGATCATCGAATTTGGTGCCGATTATCGGCGCCGATCAGCGCAGACTTTCTACATGGACGCGGCCTTAGAGTTATTTATTTTGATGTAAGAGGAGAGCTTCCTAATTAATCAAAGTATTATTTAGATTTTAGAAAATGGTGTCGTGTTCTAAATTGACATCAAAGAGATTAAAATTGAATAAAGCTATGGAAGGAGCTTTGTAAATTAATTTCAAAGATCTCGTAGGCTTCAGATTTTAAGTCAACCGATAGTAGCTCGCAGATAGTTCTTATTGTACCCACTTAGACTGCTTTTTATTGAAAGTAGGTAACCTGCGCCGACTACCGGTATTGACTTGCGCTGGTCGTTTATTCAGCACTGTTAATCGGCGCCAGTTACCTGCTTGCAAATTGAAAGTAGGTGACGTGCGCAGACTACCATTGTCGGCTTGCGCTGCTTGTATATTCTGCACTGGTTACCTGCTTGCAGATTAAGCAGGTAACCTGCACCTACTACTGCGCTGGTAGTTTATTCTTCCCTGTTAATCGGCGCCAGTTACATACTTTCGACTTTTAACAACCAAACTATCGGTCAATGAACAATCTGCTGTCTACGAAAGTTCTAAGAGATTTCGAAGCCCCATAGTATTAGTACAGCAGGCGTTAGTAGCAAGTAAATAATTACCTTTTCATAAACATTGAAAATGCCTTCTTATGTTAAAATGTGTTTTGTTTCTTTCACACTTTGACAGATGACAGATGTCTGAAAGTGATAAAACACATTTGAACACGACTTGTTCCTCTAGTTATGAGTGGCACCACGGTCATTTCTTCCTAACTGTGGTACCATTGACTTTAGTCAGGTAGTACCACAGTTGTAACCTTAATGCAACCAGTCCATTGTTTGTACCACGGTAATGAAAAAGTAACTGTAGTACCACTGGTGTACTACTGGGTGTACCACGGTTTCAAAAGGCTTTTACAGAAGGTACTACTTGTACTTGTATACAGGCTGTTTTCCGCCATTGGACTCTTTTTAATTGGGTCCTTTATGCGTGAGGATGGAGTAGGCTTGCCCAGCACCTACTACCCTCTCAGCTTAGTCGACCATGTCCAGAGGAGAGAACCTGTCAATACTTCTGGAGACAACTAAGCCGCGGGTTTCATCACGATGTTTTCCTTCACCGTAAGAGCAATGTCAATTAGCGCACATAATTTTGTCTTAAGAAAAATACATTGGTGCACGGCCGGCCGGGATTCGAACCCACGACCATCAGAATGAAAGTCGAGTTATCTACCGCTAAGCCAACACCGCTGTTAACAGAAGGTATTTTCAATGTTAATGAATAAGGGGGTATATTTTTTAAACTTCTTTTAAATAATATACAAGAAACTGTACAGTATTTTATTTTTATTTATTTTATTATCAAAGGAAAACAAACAGTAGTCCCTTAGTAATACTAATATTAAATATACCATTTAAATAGTATAAAAGACTTTGTAAATTATGTTTGTAATGTGACTTAGTTTGCATATACAATGTATTACAACGAAAGGTTAATATGAAAGTGGGTTGTTCTTGACTTCTAGGCGAACAACTTTCTTTCTACGACTTTTGAAATTCTTTTGAGTTTGTGTTTGTTGGAAAACACAGAAATAAAAACCATGAATGTTTTGAAATAGTAAACCAAAGTCAATATATAAATCAGGCTTTAAGGTCAATGACTACTCTAACTCCAGAAACCAGCTGATTTTGGAGACATAACCTCAAAATTTTCCTAAACGGTTCGTATTTTCATAAGTCTTGGAACAAAAGTTGTTAGCCCAGACGTCTAGAACATCCCCTTTTCGTATCAGAAACCCTCCTTTGGAATACATTGTATATACCTAAAATAGCTAATTAAGTATTTACTTATTGTACAAGGCAAATAAAACTATATTTTATTAAACAAGAACCTACCAAAATACCTACTATATAAGATATTAGTGTTTTGCGTTCGTTTTATTTTCCTCAACCTTTATACCACTTACTCCCAAAATCACCTATCGAACGCGTAAATAGGAATGCTCATTTTCATACGTCCCCATATGCTACTACGGTTTATTGGATGTACTGGAATAGGTTTGCAAAAATATGGTGAAAACCGTAATCCTATTCGTCCAGCTCGGCTCAGCTTGTGGGGTTAGCAAAATCAAATAATGTTTATTAAATATGCTCATTTTATACGTCCCCATACGCTACGATAGATTAAATATAAATGACATAAGATTGCCAAGTGTGGTAGTCCTAGTCCTATTCGTCACCCTCGACAAAAGACTATTTGACGTATTCGGTTAAGATTTCTACTTTTTTCCCCATGTGTTTACCATTTGATAAGTAAGCCAGCTCGGCTCAGCCTGTGGGGACGGATTGAATTAGAATTTGAAAACCATCTCGAACCAAAATTATGATGTACTTACATCAAAATAAATACGTTCTTAAATCTTCTGGAAAACCTAATTGTATTCGTTTTCGCGGATTTCTGTTTTATTTATCGTTCGACAAATCCTTATTCAGCTCGGCTCAGCGTTTGGGGATAGTTGAATTAGCATTTCAATATAAGTGTCCCGGACGGAAATCATGATTTGGCTATTCAGGCCTTGTTGAATACACCGCAAAATTCACCTTTTTTACCTATACTCGATAGTATCATAATATAGGCTTAATATATTGAGGAATTTCACGTTTCGTGTGATATTTCATCGTTCTTCTTTTGTGTACGAGTAAACGGTTTTGATACAATAAGTACCTACCTACTATCGATTTCACGACTTTTGTGGCTATGGCTACATGGCTACAAGAATTGAGAGTCGAGACTCAGTCAAGCAGCCACTTTTTGAAAAGTAATAAAGCGATGAGTCAGTGAATAAACGAGCAGCATCCATTTTTTCATAATATTAGCTGTTGCCCGCGACTTCGTTCGCGATGTGGTTTTGGTTTATTTAGAATACCTAGCATTTTCCCGCATAAATACTATTTATCGTTCCGTGTAAGTTATAATAACAAAAAAAAACCTGAAAATAAATACCAAAAAGTGAAAAATAATCCATTTCGGGTCACTAAGACAGCAGAAACCTACTTGGAAGTCGGACTAGGTTGGATTGAATGTTGAGAGGTATATTTACAGGAAACATGAAGACAGCAGAAACCTACTTGGAAGTCGGACTGGGTTGGATTGAATGTTGAGAGGTATATTTATAGGAAACATGGTGTCATAAGTATTTGCTTGGATAAGCATGGAGAGGATGCTGTAAGGGTTGACCTTGTAATATAGTCTAAAACATTGTAATTATTTGAAGAACGGTATTTGTTTAGTGGGCCTCGACTGTCATTTGGAAATCGGGCGAATGTGCACTAATTAATTTTTACAAAAAAAAAATTGTGCTATTACATGATCTACAGTGAAGGAAAATATCGTGATGAAACTCATGGCTTAGTTGACTCTAGACGTATTGACCTTCTATAGTTCTTTCCTCTGGACACAGTCGACTAAGCTGAGACAGTGGTTAGATAGTTATTTCCTCTGGACACAGTCGACTAAGCTGAGACAGTGGTTAGATAGTTATTTCCTCTGGACACAGTCGACTAAGCTGAGACAGTGGTTAGATAGTTATTTCCTCTGGACACAGTCGACTAAGCTGAGACAGTGGTTAGATAGTTATTTCCTCTGGACACAGTCGACTAAGCTGAGACAGTGGTTAGATAGTTATTTCCTCTGGACACAGTCGACTAAGCTGAGACAGTGGTTAGATAGTTCTTTCCTCTGGACACAGTCGACTAAGCTGAGACAGTGGTTAGATAGTTCTTTCCTCTGGACACAGTCGACTAAGCTGAGACAGTGGTTAGATAGTTCTTTCCTCTGGACACAGTCGACTAAGCTGAGACAGTGGTTAGATAGTTCTTTCCTCTGGACACAGTCGACTAAGCTGAGACAGTGGTTAGATAGTTCTTTCCTCTGAACACAGTCGACTAAGCTGAGACAGTGGTTAGATAGTTCTTTCCTCTGGACACAGTCGACTAAGCTGAGACAGTAGTTAGATAGTTCTTTCCTCTGGACACAGTCGACTAAGCTGAGACAGTGGTTAGATAGTTCTTTCCTCTGGACACAGTCGACTAAGCTGAGACAGTGGTTAGATAGTTCTTTCCTCTGAACACAGTCGACTAAGCTGAGACAGTGGTACTGGGCAAGTTTAGGTACTCAATTTTAATATGCTCGCAATAGTATAGATTAAAGTTGCTGGTTCTGTACAATTCATTTAGATTTAGGTAGAAATAAAAAAGGAAAGATTTGCTATATTTTGTTTTTAGATGTTTGTGGACAGATGGACATATTTTAGTGAAACTTTGTTGCTAATCGAACTCTAGTAACATAAATGCTACTTTTCCCCACCTGATTGCGGTGTAGTAATATTAAAGTTTGTAGTAAAATAATATAGTTTTTAGTCTTCTAGCCTTTTAAATCGAGGTCACACGATATTATCTAAAATCTAAGACGTGCAGTCAAATGCTTACAAGTTTAGAGACAAAGTTGGCGACCTCTCCAAGTGGCACGAGATGGGGAGATACTTTGTGACATATTGTAGCCTTGTTCTAAGAGATTTTGTTAACTTTTCTTGTTAAATTTGGTTTAAATTCTTCTATTACTATACTTATAAACTGGCAAAACATGGAACAAAAGTCACACTATTGTCTTTTCTATTAATAAACTTATAAACTGGCAAAACATGGAACAAAAGTTTCAGAAGTTGACTTAGATGGATTGATTAAACAGTGGCTGATTTACGTCATTTCGGCACAACGGAGAAATAGAATTAGTTGCCTGATACACGCAGACTTTAAGATGCAAGCGATATCTTCTAGACATCGTCACATAACATCAGTCAGTAGCCGAGTCCGGGTCCAAGAAGGCTATAGATAATCAAGGTTTCTCGTTAGAGGAGCACTGTGACTGTGGGACCCTCCAATGGATGCCCCATGAGTTTCTTGTACAGTCGGTTGCATAATTGCAGCCCCCGGTAGAGTTCAAAAATTACTATTATTGGCATGTTTTCAGTCTAATAATTTTTGTTTGATAGATTAATGAGTTAAAAAGCTTTAAACTTCAACTAAAGCAGGTGTCTAGAATCTTGCTTGTGTTGAAAACTATCTTATAACAGCCGTTTTTGAGCTCTACGGTGGGTCTGCAATTATGCAGCCGACCGTACCTTCTTCTCATTTGTAGGCGCGTTTCGAAGGCACGCATCTTAACTTAGTTTTTAAGACTATGTGTTAAGTGTACAAATGTATTAAGCATTCTAATGAATGTAAAAATATATTATATAAACTTTGACGTTGACTTTGATGACCTTCACCAGGCCAATAATGTTGCTTAGACTCTGTGTGCTATTGGCCATATCTATCTAATGTATAAAATTCTCGTATCCCAATGTTAGTTACCATACTCCTTCGAAACGGCTTGACGGATTTTTATGAAATTTTATATGCATATTCAGTAGGTCTGAGAATCGGCTACTTTCTATTTTCTTATTTTGTTTTTTTTAATGGCAAAACAACGTTTGCTGGGACAGATAGTAAAATATAAAATAGTTGAAGACGAATCAATGTGATTTCATGCGAATTCCAAATAAAGAAAGAAAATTGTTTATTCATTTGGAATTCGCAAGAAAATACATTAATGCGTCTTTAAAAAAAAACAATAGTAATAGCCATGAAACAATGGAGTTTAGTTTTAGAAAAGCTTCAAATGCAACAATATCTCTGCACAGATGTGCAATTCGCAAGGCAGTAACTCGATTGAACCAACGAATAGAACATGTTGTGCGAACAGGGTGCGAGCCACGCGGGCGGCATGTATTTATAGCCTGTGTTACGAGGACATCTGCATAATGGACACAGTGCAAATTATACAGTAGCTTAATGAAAAAACAAGAAGATAATCCACCTGGATGTGAAACAGTATCTTCTGAAAGGGATAAAGTCAAGACTAAATTCTTTATTCGTTTCGAATCATACAAATTGCACAGCAACACAACACAACAAGAAGATGCCACAAAATATTCAGGGGATTTTTTTTTCTTAATCATGCTCACAAAGGTCAATATCTATCATCAATAAGGTTAATATCTAAATACATCTATAGTAATTTTTAACAAAATATACTATACCGATTTTGATAAAACTTGGTAAGAAGAATATTATTATCATCGTTCATTGGGAGTACAATAAATTTTCATCCTGATATTCCTACGTGATCGGGACTTATGCGGATATAAGCGCGGAGCGCAAGTTTAGGACATTTTGTTAATTGGAATTTGTTGTTTGAAATCATGTCTTCCATACATTGCTATAGTTTTATAAGTAGCCGCGCAACAATTAAAGCAACTACTTTGCCAGTCTTCATAACTTATATGTCGCTTACGCGTGGTTAACGTTTGGAAATACTAATGCAGTTCGGCTCAGATATGGAATGCACATTTCAAAATACGCCTGCGGGTCAAGGACTTTAAAATAATTCAAATATTTATTTTTAATTGTTCTACTGAGATATTCCGCTGTGACAAAACAATAGCCGTCAGATTAGCATCCGCGCAAGTTATTGCAAGTTACCAAGTTTAAGTAATGTGCTTATTGTGTGCAAACAATAGCAAAGTGTCGATGAGTCAAGTACTTAACTGTCAGTGGCGGAGCTTTGATCATACTTGATAAATTGAGAAGTGGATAAGTGGAATTTAAGTTAATGAAGCTGTATGATTCATCAGAGTTTATTTTATCTGCACACATTGGTTCGAACGACAATATTTTTTAGAATATTTAAACAAAATATGTATACTTATGAACGGTCGGCTGCGTAATTGCAAACCCACAGTAGAGCTCCGAACCGGCTGTTATAAGAATGTTTTCAACTTAAGCAAGATTCTAGGCACTTGCGTTAGTTGAAGTTGAAAGTCTTTTAATTCACAAAATATTAGAATGAAAACATTCCAATAGTAATTTTATAACTCTACAGTGGGTCTGCAATTATGCTGCCGACCGTACCTATACTAGTAGTGCTTTGCGGTTTTACTGCGTAAGTCTCGATTCCGTGGGAATATCGGAATTAAAAAGTAAGTTGTGTTACTCTACAGTTATCAATGTATCCCAAACCATCATCAGAATCGACCTAGTTATTTAAAAAAAAAGCAAAAAATAAACTATCAAAAAAACCCTACTAAAAGAAAAAAAAAGCTACTAAGAATTCAAAGTATTCTCTTACTAAGTTTGACAAACTGTGCAGGATGAGATTCGCTACAGACTTTTTATCACAGTTGCTCATAAAGTGGATCTTATTCAACGGCTTTTAGGCTCATAATCCAACATATTATGCACGCGTGCGTTTTAGATTTGTTAACTAGTGCTGTAAAGTTATCCCGAAAAGGTAGGTACCAAAGAGTTTTTTAGCTAGCAAAAATGGTTGTCTCTAAAGTCGGTTTACGAACGAAAATTTTACGTGATAATGACTTAGAAAACGATTAAAAATTGAGTTGTTTATTTTTTGTTTTTTCTTTACTTAAATATATTGTTTTTCCGTACCATTGTATTTTGTTCTTAACCCCCGACGCAAAAACAAATAGAAAAACCCTAAAAAATAATGTATGTCACACGAGGATGTATAGGTTAAAAGTCTTTAGCCTGGCTTTTCCGGAGCATAATTAACAAAAAAATATTGCCTTAAAAAAATGTAAACATAGAGTTATCACAAATATTTTGTTAATTATTATTTTGTTTTCTTTTCAAGTCTTCCTGGGCCACGCTCCACGATCGCATATTCTAGCATACGCTCTTATGTCGTAGTCCTATCTGGCTAGTGGTCTGCCCACACTCCTACTATTTTCTTCTTATTTAACACTCTGAGTCCCACTAGTGAAGTATAAAAGAGAGATGCAAGTATCACAGGATCCACCGAGTGATATCCAATCCACTGGTGGATTGCTGGACTATAGAAGTTATGAACAAAATATTAACTCCGCTCGCGGCATCCCAGAATTAATGGAATTAGCAGTAAAACTTACAAAAAGTACTTACGCGGCCAATAAAGATATACTTACTAATAATATAGGAACGAGGTCATAACTCTGTTGTCTGTTTTATCGTTACTTTATTGATGGTGCTATTTTCGGGTTCAAATTAATTTTGTTATATTTTTATGGCATATTAGCAGTGCTCCGCGATTTCACCCGCGTAAGTCCTGAACACAGCGCCATCTATTGGGTGTATTTGCAACCTAGGTGTCAAACAATATTGAAGAATTTTATCGATGAATCAACGTACACCGCCATCTATGAGAACTTCATAAAACTAAACAGTAATTAAACACTTGCTTAAGAAACCATTAATTGATACATTTTATTCGTTTACATTCACGACATAAGCGAATAATTGAGATGATAACTATCCTATCTAGTAAGTTAGACCAAAATACGGGTACATGTGAAATTTGATTGAAATCGGTTCAGTAGTTTTGGAGTTTATTGGCAACATACATAGTGACACAAGATTTTTATATATACAGATTAGCAGTGCTCCGCGGTTTTACCAGCATAACTCCCAGTCCCGTGAAAATATTGGGATAAATAGCCTTAAACACTCCCAATGAATCAATGTATGCTTCCACCAAGTTGCATCAAAACCGGTACACTAGTTTCGGAGCCTATTCAACGGAAACATACAAACAAATCTTTTCTCATAAATTAAACATTCATTATATTATGCTAGATTGATTAGTAGGTATAGATAGACTAACAGAGCTATGCGGTTTCACTCGCATAAAAAATGCAACACAATGTACAGTCGGCTGCATAATTGCAGCCCTCGGTAGAGTTCGAAAATTACTATTATTGGAATGTTTGCATTCTAATAATTTTTGTTTCATTAATTGCTGAGTTAGAAGACTTTATACTTCAAGTAAAGCAGGTGCCTAGAATCTAGCTTGTGTTGAAAACATTCTTATAACAGCCGTTTTGGAGCTCTACGCTGGGTCTGCGTTTTTGCAGCCAACCGTACATATAGCGTCGTCATCTAGGCCCAAGCTAACCAACTAGGCTTGTGTTATGGTGGCCAGAAAGCGGATAGAATAATATTTCTTTGGCACCTTTTTGGCACCTTTTACGGCACAGGCGGTTATTCGCCCGCCGTTCCACAGATGCCGTTGCATAAGTCCCGATCCCTTAAAAATATCGGGATAAAAAGTAGCTTGTGTTACTCTACAGTTATCAATGTATCCCAAACCATCATCAGAATCGGTCTAGTTATTTTAAGATCAGGTCTATTAGTTTTAAAACAAGTTATTTCTAAAAGAAATTTAAAAATTCCAATTCTATACTTAGACTATAGTTCACGAGTAAATTTGTCTAAATCTAAGGTTTAAATCCTTTACTTAAATCCACATCTCGGACTATTCTAATACCTCGTTCTGGAATAAGGGGAGATAAGTCCTGAAATAATCGCTTAGGCCGTTTACAGAACCAAAGTTTCGGAATTGGTTCCGTAGCAGGCTAATTATGGCTTCGCACGGCTTGTGCATTTAGCCATGCTGTTCGCTTCTTATAATGTTGTTTTGTGTTACTTGGGTTATATTTTGCATTAAATTATGACCCGATTTTTCTTAAATCGGGCCAAAAGTGTTTCAAAACAGTCATAGTCATCATAGTCCGTCAAGTCAGGGGCTATAGTAAAGCGGTGGCAAGTTTACCATAACCTTAATAGGAGATTTGGAGGCAACAACAAAACTTCATGTTTGACACTGATTTTTACTTTCACTACACTTGTGCAGTTTCACAGAACTAAACTGAATAACATTCCACCAGAATTATACAATTCAACCCGGGTTACAACTAAGTTTCATGAAAATAAAACTGCAGCACGACATGTTGTTAACTCGTTCCCGCCAAAACTCCCGAGGCTTTTAATTTACTTGTATGGAACTAATACATTCGGAATTTAAAGTAATGTCAGTTTGAACAGAGCCTATAACTAATCTGCCCCAATCATTTATCTTGAACGACATATTTTATTAACAAGGGACGAAAACAATATTTCAGTAAATAAAAACAAAAATGTCCGTCAAAATGGCGAACAGGGAAATCTATTAGCAACTTTTGTTTGTTTCTGAGACACGATATAACTTTAATGGAATAAAGATTGTGAGATATCTTCTAAGTTGTAAGTTTGGATTGTTTTAGAACGTTTATTGATAAGTTTAGTTGTTGTGTTAACTAAAGAAGATAGCACTTCTTTAAATAACTTCTAATTCCGCCGAGGAATTTATTGACTTTTTGGAATTTCTTTATGCTATCTTTTTACTAAGACCGTCGATGATATAACACCTGGGTCACCCCTCTGGCCCGGTTCGCCCCTCTTTACTCAACCTGGACCTCCCAGGCTCCCCTGGGTAGTCCATATTGATACCAGGTTTAGTGCGGACGTCCAGTCTATGTGGAGGTCGAGTGACGTCAGTAAGCCCTAACCTCAAACAGTCCCTCAGTCCCGACTTCCAAGTCGCTGGATTACAGGAGGCGCCACGCTCCCAGTCCCAGATATAACACCTATTACTAGCTGTGCCCCACGGTTTCACTCGCGTTTGATTTTTGGTCCAGTCGTTGACAAAGAAAAAAAGGGAGTGATTTTTATAAATATAGATAGAATATAGATTACTAGTAATCTACCCCTTCCCCTTTTTTGGAACCTGCCCCTTTTTTGAAGTCGGTTAAAAATGTAATCATTTGGCTGGTAGTTATTGAGTAGGCGCGACAAATGCCGATGCCGGATTGTGATTCAGATTAAAATTGGTTTTCTGGTTATGTATTCTTCCCAAAATAGAAAATAATTTAACTGACTATAAAACATATTTGTTCGCATTTCTTGTGTAAACAAAATTTGAACATGTTTGACGAGACAACATTGTCAAGATGGATAGGCCTGTAACTGTATGTTGTGCCGAAGAGAAAATAAACATTATCATTGTGTATTAAAATTGAAGGTTTGATGTGGATAAATACGTATTTATTTATGTATGAACGCTTAGATATTGGAAATGTCGACGACCCAGTTGGCACAATGGTCGCCATGCCGGACTGCCAAACACAGGGTTGCAGGTTAGATTCCCGGCTCAGACAATTATTTATGCTTAGATATTTTTCTGTGGTCTGGTTTTTTCAATGTAATATAACTATATACTTACAAAAGAAAAGTATATAAGTAGTATATCCGTTGTCTAGCACCCATAACACCAGTCTAGTTACTTAGCTTGGGGCTAGATGGCGATGTGTGGAACGTCCTGCAGTATTTTTATTTTTTTATGTATTTACTTAAATACAAATAGATACTTATTAACTTAATTTATGTTTATCAGGTATTTATTTATTTATCGTTTTAGTAACAAAGGAATAAAATCTTCTTCATTACACTTGTTATTGTGGGTTCTTTTGTTTGTTTTAAAGTTATAAAATCTGTCAAACACAGTTTCCGAACAGAGGTTTTGTGGAGACTATGGAAGAAAATTGAATAGGTCAATGACTTACCGCGCAAACTGAGGATTAAGTCCTCCTGCTGGCCAGCTTGTACGACGCATATATCACAACTAGCTTTTGCCCGCGACTTCGTCTGCGAGGAATCACGTTGTCCCATACAAACTTTGCCCCCCTTTTACACCCCCTTAGGGGTAGAATTTCGGAAAATCGTTTCTTATCGGATGCCTACGTCACACAAAAAAAACACCCTCCAAGTCTCAGGTATCTACGATCAGCGGTTTAGGCTGTGCGTTGATCCGTCAGTCAGTCAGTCATTTAGGACAAAGAAGTTTATATGTATAGATTCACTTCTAGATAACAAGCACTAGTTTATGAAGTTTTTGATTTAAACACATCGAAAATTTAAGAGTACTTTGTTTCTTTTTGAACTGAAAACGCCATATTGGCTCTGTCCATTTCTTGCTCGCTCATTGGCCGTAGGTAGAGACAGAAGTAAGGATAGGTAGATCAAGGAATGCTTAAGAATGAAAGAGACGGAGTATCGCTACTGCAATTTGACAGATACGTAATTTCCTTTAGTGTTGCCACTTTATTGGCCTAAACAACACTAAATATCATCATCATTATCTATTTCATCAACTGGCAACGACAGATGGCGCCATATTAAAAGTGTATGAAGGTATTTTTGTCTGCCAGTTGAGAGGCTATACATATAATTTATATTATAATAAAATAAAAAAATATTAAAAAACTGCTTTTTTACTTCCATTTAATAAAATTAGAGGTCCATAGGAAGTGTGCCCAAAAGAATGGCTGCCTTACCTCATAGGAGCCACCCCTATGGTCACTCGAAGCTTTTATTTTTAAAATTAGATGCATTTCTTTGCTTCTCCAAATGCAGTCAAAAAATACCGATGCCACCTTTATTTTACTTACCTAATTATTTTGGATAAGCTTAACAACGGCAAGGAATTTTGGGGCTACTTCGGCGAAATTTGCTGTCTTAGGGGGGAACCAATAGTATTTATTGTCAATTTTAATAAAATCCAATGACGTGCAGTTTTTAAATTTTGAGTGTTATGTGTTGTGTGTATTTTGGGTTTTGTAATTACTAAGAACGTGCAGTTAGCGAAGCTTTTCTTCAAAACATGCAATATTCAATATCTTACAAACTATTTGAGTATTCAATCTATGCCATAGTCAGCAAAGTCGAAGTTACTAAGGAACTTCAATGTTGGTTTAAAATTAATATTAATTCGGTGTAGAATTATTCGCGTGGGAAAATTGAATAAGGATAAGGAATTGTGGTTACTGTAATTAGATTACGACCTTACGAAATAAGCTTACAGAAAATATGGTAAGATGATATGGTAGCCCGCTAAAGGCACATTTGGAGAGTTGATTTATTTTGCGTAGATACCTATCAGCCGTTTGAAACAGGATTGAAAAGTCTTTATTTTAATCAACCTAGACAATCTATATATTTATTCAATGTGGCGACAAAATATATATGCAACAAATGTAGGGTTGATAAAATAATAAAAAAAAACCACTTTGACTCCAAGTGGCTCTAAGTATATTAAAAATCATAATACTCGTAATATGACATTTCACTTGTTGGTGAAATGTTCACAAAGTAATAACTTACCCTTGTCTATTGCTTTAAAATGTTGAAAAATCATCTAGGCTAGGATCACAGGTTCCCTTCATTTAGACGTAATCATCATAAAATATATTAACTGATCATTTTGTTTTTTGTTGCAGCCCAATTCTCGGAGTAGCCACCTTCACCTACGAGGAATACGACGGTACAGAAGTCCCTGTCTGCCTCACCCAAGCCGACACATTCTGGTCTGCTCTCTTCTTCATACTGACTATTGCTGTGTTCTTCATACTGCCTCTTGGTGTTCTACTGGTTCTCTACAGCGTCATCGCTAAGAATCTGATGGAAAATCCAGTTATCATAGCTCAGAATAGTAAGAATACTAATTCTGCTGGCAATGTTGTCAGGTACAGGAAGCAAGTTATACTAATGCTTGGGACAGTCGTATTATCTTTCTTTATATGTTTGCTACCATTTAAAGCATTAACGTTATGGATCATTGTATTTCCACCAGAGACAATAATGTCATTAGGAATAGAAGGTTACTATATACTTTTATATTTTTGTAGAGTTATGCTGTACTTAAATTCTGCGATAAATCCGATTTTGTACAACCTAATGTCATCGAAATTCAGGGAAGGGTTCATAAAATTGTTAAAGATAAACAAGTTGATGAGATATAGCAGGAATTTGCGAGAAACCATGCAAAGACGGGATACTTTCAATACGACGACGTCTACAGGATTTTCCAGCAGTCAAAATACATCAGACTCATTCTGGAGAAGATACAGTAATCGAACATCATCACAGAAAAACAATGTCAATAAAGAAAGCAAAAGAGTCAAAGAAGAAAAGAATTTACAGACAATCAAAATCGGTGAGATTGTAAACGTTGAAAACACAAGACGTAACAGTATGAAAATCATTGCCGCTCTTAACGAAATGAATGATGATAGACATAATAATCATTTAAATGATATAGATGTTACACAAGTACACGATAATCATATTAATCATCTAAATGACTTAGATATAAACGACACTGCCGAGAACAATAAGCAAATACAAATATTGAATTTAGATGTTAAAACAAATAGTGTGTATTCTATTACATTAGAAGTAAGCGATGAGGGGAAGAACAAATTTGTATGTGTGCCCGCAAGTAGAGAAAATAAAAATATATTTATATACGATTATACTAGTAAGGAGAGTTTTGTGTAAGACAATCTGGAAGACAGTTGGCACATAATATTTAAATAATATGTATCTCATCTCTCTTTAAGATCCATTATTTTCTATAATCATAGCAAGGATTTATTTATCCAATAACCTTAATATCTTCACAAGATGAAATGTTATCATTGTTCAAATCTTTTAATTTATGACTATTGTATATTAAAATATTGAGGCTAGAATTAACTTATCTATCGTATACTAATTGCAACGCTTTTAAAAATGTGACTGTTCAAGCTTGACTGTCGAAATTGGCCATAGGCCAAATAAATCCCAAGATTTAACCAAAACTATGCTAAAAGCAAAGTCATTATTTATCAAATAAAAAAGACGTTCTGTTTCCGATGTAATTAATTATTCTTTGTGATTAATGGAGTAAATTTTTGCCTAAACGGAACAGATTTATTTTAGCGTCATTGGATCTCAATTAATTGTTAAATCCATTGCTAGTGTTTCTCGATAAAGGTATTTTTATCTTCTTTTATTTTAACTTGACGCAAATACGGTGTTAGTTTCATAATTTGAGAGGTGTGTAGCCAAACACTTAGTAAAAGGTATAGAATATAATTGACAAAAATCAATTAATTTCTTAAACAAATTTTACTGACCTTAACATTTTCCTGTCTCTACCTATAGGTAGATATTTACTCTAAATGCTGTTTAAATTGTGATTACAAAAACCATTAGAAATAAAATAAATGTGATTAAAAATTATATCAAGTATGTATGTAGATATATTTTTATAACAAAACAATTATTTTGCAAGCTTTTTAATAGGTATTTAGTATTAGGTCTTTGCATTTATAAGTTTAATCTACCAAATATTATTTTATCCATATATTATGTATTAACAAACAATTATATACTTTTATATGTAGAGTCTTGTAACTTACTGTTAGTGTAACTAACTCAAAAAATATGTGCCAAACGGTGTTTAATAAAGAATGAAGGCTCTAATTGAAGAATGGAACAAGTAGTTGAATTTAATAAATTGTACCTTAAAGTGCGATATAATGAATGTCTTCTATTAAGCCTTTTTTGTGAAGTATTGAAATAAATGTTTACACATTATTTGTCTTCAATTCTTATCCTTTTTCTATGCCTACTCACTTTTTCCTTACTATATAAAAAGGAGCAATGAGATTTAAACAGCAAAGTCAAAATCAAAGTCAAACTTCTTTATTCATTTGGATGCATATGTATATTTTGTCTAAAGATCACATAGAAACGTCTTAAAAACTAAGTTAGGATGTGTGCCTTTGGAACGCGCCCACCAATGAGAAGAAGGCACAAGAAACTCATGGTGTTTTTTTTACATGTGATCACGCTCACAAAAGTCAATATTACAAATATTTGAAGGTATTATTTAAAATGGAGCAATTAACGTCCATGGATTCTTATCATTAAGGTACGAAGAGGTATCATAGTACGCCTTACCGCACAATTTATGCAGCTTTTCTAATCAAGAATCAAGAAATTCCGTAACGAAAATAAAACCTAACACCCCCCACTCCGCCTACCATGTAGCTCGGCCGAGCTTTTGCTAAGACTGTACGAAATCTGCAATACGATGCAATAGCTTTTTGTTTTTATATTTGTAACGCATAGGTTCCGAAACTACTGGACTAACCGATTTTGATGAAACTTAGTATGAAGATACATAACTTTTTATCCTGATATTGGTGTGGTGAAACCGCGGGGTGCTGCTAATAAAGTAGGTATAAAAAAGTTACCTATACTTACTCGTATTTAGTCATAACCTAACCTCATTAAATAATAAAGTAAATTAAGCGGTAAAATTGAAAGTATTAATTAAAATCTGCTCAATAAAAAGGTCCATTATCATAAATATAAAAATCAAATTATGGTAAAAAATCAATTTGATCAAGCGGTATCAATATCAGGCTCATAAATTATTAATTTTATATTCTGAAGATAATTAAGTAGGTATATCTTTTTTATCATAATTCTGGAATCTGTGACGGTAAAATAGACTACTTGAAGTTAGACGAAACGCTATTAAGCCGAGTTCCCAGTTGCGTTTTAGAGGAGTTGCTACTTTAGACTACCTGAGAGTTATACGAAATGGTTTTAAGACTAGTTCCCAGTTGAGTTTTGGACGAGTTGATACTTTAGACTACTTGAGAGTTATACGAAATACTTGAGAGTTATACGAAATGCTTTTAAGACGAGTTCCCAGTTGCGTTTTAGACGAGTTGCTACTTTAGACCACCTGAGATTTATGCGAAATGCTTTTAAGACGAGTTACCAGCTGCGTTTTAGAGGAGTTGTTACTTTAGACTACCTGAGATTTATGCAGTGGCGTAGCGTGCCTTGTCGGGGCCCCGTATAAAAATTTTTTTGGAGGCCCTTATATGGAGGTAAAGATTTTTCACAAAAGAATAAAAATATTGTGAGAAGTAATATTTATTTATCACATAATTTACCCATTTTACTGATAAACAAACAACAAAACAAATCGATCCTATAGATAAGTTAGAATTTTGTTTTTTTTTAATCAAGGCACGGAACTCTAAAAAAAGTATAATTGTGAAAATCGAGGGGGGAGACAACTTTTTGTGATGGACAGATGGATAGACCGAAATTAAAAGATTTCCTTGTTTATCACTACGGGCCCCTAATAAATGGGTTGGGTAGTAGTGTAGTACTTACCTTTCCAATCTAAATCACTCACAGTATCTTGTCTCTGAAAAAATGAAGAAATTTTGGGCACTTTTTTTATAACCTCGTCCCTTTTCTGTTTAATTTTTCTTTTCTCAGCGCCGCTGGGATAATCTCTTTTCCTTTCACTCATTTCTTTTACAAATCGTTACTAATACTGCTAAACCAGAAGAACAATATTGTTTGTACTGAATTACAATGTAATGCACATTTATATAAAGCGCGTAAATAAACAGTGCACTGCACTCCGTGGTTTAACATCCAATGCAAAGTACAACAACGTTAACGTACACGTACATCGCGATATCGATGAAGGATTCCCGGGGATTCCCCGCTGAGTTGAAGATGAAGTAAGTAAAACGTGGAAGTCCCGCAGCCCGCCATAACGATGTAGTGTTGCCAACTTTTGAACGCACGCTTAAGGCGGGAAAAAAAGGAATTGCTTTATAGAATTTTGTCATTTGTGAAATAAAATAAATTAGAAAGTTTTTATTCTTTTTCCTTACACACTTTGGGGGCCCCCGTGGCCCGGGGGCCCCGTATAATTGATACGGCAAATACGGCGGTAGCTACGCCCCTGGATTTATGCGAAATGCCTTTAAGACGAGTTACCAGTTGTGTTTTAGAAGAGACCTTAGACGACCTGACTTTGGGATGATTTGATACTAACTCAAAATATTTTTCTAAGGAATATTGGTGACGTCTAAAACTGCGTCTGTCTTTCCTAACGAATTTGATTATAATGAAATCAGTTTTCTGCGTCTGTCTTTCCTGACGTGTACAATTTGGTGTTTTTCAAGTCACAAGTGTTTGGGTATATTTTAGATAAACGTGCTACATCTTAGACTGATTCTACCATCAGGCAGGTATGATAGTATTGAAATGCTGACCTATCACTATCATTACATAGTATAAAACGAAGTCGCTTTCCGCTGTCTGTCCTTAAGGATGCTTACATCTTTCAAACTACGCAAAGGATTTTGATGATTTTTTTTATTATATATAGTGATTCAAGAGCTTCAAAAGGTACAAAACATGGATCGCATGGAAAATGGAAATGGGGCGGGTCGCTAGTAACTTATGAAAGAAGTCACCACGCGGGAGAGACAAAATGATATGATCACCACAAGGCACTAAAATCTACATTCTATGGTACATTTATTAAGTACAATGTAGGTAATTGAATTATAATGCTGACTATACATTCAACGTTCAAAAGTCCACCGCCACCGTAACGTTTACAATCCCGTGCAGCACTATTTGAACATTATAACAACGTAACCTGTGAATCGAACCCACGTCGGTTGGTGTAGCAGGTGGCGGCTTATACCACTCACACAACTAAAGACATAACTAACATGTTGAAAATAATAATCACACTGAGTACTTTTAATTCAAGTATTTATATTTGTGTGTAACGTCTATTAGAAGAAGGTCGTAAGTCCAATACTTGTTGATAGTATTATTGTAGCAAACTGATAGTGTACTTATGACGCATACTGTACCTACCTAAAAAAAATATTCTCAAGGCCCACATAATGTTTTTTACAACTAAAAAATGAATAAGAAATTAGTCATTCTGGTCCTCGATATTGCTATTGCTTACAAAAATAGACACTTAACTTAAAAAAAAAAACCGGCCAAGTGCGAGTCGAACTCGCGCACGAAGGGTTCCGTACCATTATATTCTGTTTTTAGTATTTGTTGTTATAGTGGCAACAGAAATACATCATCTGTAAAAATTTCAACTGTCTAGCTATCACGGTTCATGAGATACAACCTGGTGACAGATAGACAGATAGACATATGAACAGTGGAGTCTTAGTAAAAGGGTCCCGTTTTTACCCTTTAGTTACGGTACCCTAATAAAAACTAAAGTGTGTACCAACAATTTTATAGCCTTACTTTTACGAGATTCTTAATACATGTAAACTCGATAAAAGCAGCGATTTAGAATATTTTTACGATCACACCAAATATGGTTGTATTATAATATTATAGGTATGTACTGAGGTTATAGAGCGGTGTTGGTTTAGTGGCAGATACCTGGATTTTCATACCGAAGGTAATGCACTAATTAATTTTTCTTAAAAAAAAATTATATGTGCTAGAAACATTGCTCTTTGGTGAAGGAAAACATCGTGATGAAACCCGCGGCTTAGTTGGTTCCAGTCATATTAAGAAGTTATTTCCATTGGTCATGGTTGGCTAAGCTGAGAAGGTGTTATAGGCACTACAGCACTAAGGTTGTAAAGTTGATGGTGCTCTACACAGAAAAAAAAAGGTTTCTTCAAGTAAGAAATCTACCTACCATTTAAATCTCTACCTATAGACGCTAGAGAATAACAAAAAATGGCAAACAGTATTATTAATTTAAAAGCAATATTCTGAAATTAAGAATGTGTGTTCTGATACTTATTTGTAAAATATTTATATTATCAATTTATTATTTACGAGCTACACAACATTATAAAGTTACAACATAATAAAGAATATTGCTACTTACCAGAAATTAATTTTTACAAAGCGAAAATATGTTAAGTTTTAGTTTATTGTTGTTTGATTGTTGTGTGTTGCCTCTGAAACTACTGGGCCGACTTTGGTGAAACTTAATGTATCCTCATAGTTATAAAAAGAAAATAATAATAATTTCTTGTTTTAAGAAACCTATCTAGATATGTATCTACAATAAAAGGCCAAAAGTCTCCGCCATTGTAACGTTTATACAATCCCGTGCAGCACTATTTGAACATTATAACAACGTAACCTGTGGATCGAACCCACGTCGGTTGGTGCAGCGGGTGGCGGCTTATACCACTCACACAACTAAAACATAGCTGACATGTTGGAAATAATAATCACACTGAGTACTTTTAATTAAAGTGTAACGACTTTTAGAAGAAGGTCGTAAGGCGCATATTGTACGTACATAGAAAAGTGATTTTTATCTAATATTTAGTTTTCACTGTACAAGCGGCCATAACCCATCAATTCAGCTGTCAACATTCGTACAAATTAATATGTCAGTTTATCGGGAAGAAGTCAATTAGGAAGTTTTGTGAACGATATTTGGGACACCTATCTATTTGTTTCTTAGAACTTTACAAGAAATAAATATGATGCACAATATTTAGAGTTTCGTAGGAAACTTTCAATCCATCTTTAAGAGTCTTCGTAGAACTTAGACTTTAAATCGGGCGATAGTTTGCGTGCGCGGTGGTAGTCCAACTATTTAAAGTTGGACCCCTAGCTAGGGTCAAGAGTGGGGTGGTGGTCTAATTATTTTCGAAAAAGAAATAAAAGACGATCTGAATTAACACAAAACACAATTGAAACCGAAAAAAAAGTTGTCGTGAAACGTCTGTGAGTGAGTTTGCGACTATCTCACGCTAAAATTACTGAACTGATTGCGTTGAACCTCAGACATAACTAGAGATCTGGATTAATGCAAAGTTTATTTTTATCTTGAAAAAGTAACAAACTTAAGATTTTGCGCGAAGGAATACAAACTTAAAAACAACAACATTAATCATCATGATCATTGGCCTATTTCGTCTATAAGCAGACGATTTAGCGCGGCCGCGGCAGCTCTTTTGGTGTCTAAATAGCCCTATGCGCGAACGCACAGATCGGCAAACTTCGAGCAGGTAAACAATGAAGTGGAAGTAGTTGGTTGGTCAGTGGCAGTAGCGCGTCTCTTTGCACGTTTGTCGGTCAGGGTGGCAAACCAGGTCTGATCGCACAAACTATCGCCCGACAAAAAGTCTGACTTCTACGAAGGCTCTTATAGATGGATTAAAAGTTTCCTGCGTTATATTTATGTTATTTATTCCCAATGAATCACTGTATCCTATGATGATACATTAAGTTTCACCAAAGTCGGGCTAGAAGTTTCATAGCCTACATACAAGAAAAAAACATTTTTGCTTTATAATTTTCATTGCACCCTCTTATTAGATGGAATTTCGAAAAACGTTTAGATAATTACACTTCACAAAGAAGACATTTAATGCCCCTAGGAGCAGCGGTTTGAACTTAGACTTAGAATTTTGTATATAAACACAGGATACATAATAATTACTACGAACTTTTCTGCAAACTTTAGCAGCCCTTTTTACCCCTTTAGAGATCGGATTTACAAAAATTCATTCTTAGTGCTCGCCTACGTCCTAAAAGGATGCAAAGTTTCAGACTTGTAATTCGTGTAGTTTCAGATATTTCTTGATGGATATTTTAAAAATAATCTATACATATAAAATTATTTGTCGTGAATAACTGTCTGATTAATCAACGCACAGCCTAAACCGCTGATCGTAGAGACCTGAAACTTGGAGGGTGTGTTCTTTGTATGACGTAGGCCGATAAGAAACGATTTACCTTCGTAAATTCTACCACTAAGGAGGTGAAAAAGGGGGATAAAGTTTGTATGGGATAACGCGATTCCTTGGTCTATTTTTGGCTTCTACGCGTACGAAGTCCCGGGCAAAAGCTAGTAATCAATAAGATAGATATAGGTAGATAGAGAAGGTAGACACTTGATATAGTAATCACAGAGGTTAGCCATTCAGCGTGGCAATGGTTCTAGCATTATGGGAAACTTTACGCCGGGAACGATAAAGGGCGGGTTATTTGACTAACTTGTCACTTCATTTTTTGTATTTATAATGTTTAATATGTGTCTTTTTGTTATCTTCTATACATATAATAAATCTGTAGACATCAAAAAATCTGTAATTGTAAGATATCCAGAAAAAAAATACACAGGTCGCCTTAAAATCGTTAGCTGAACACGATCGGGTAGTTTTAAAAAAATTTGTCTGTTTGTCTGTTTGTTTGTTTGAACCAGGTAATCTCATAAACTACAGAACAGATTTTAACAAGGTCCACACCAATATGTTCAGAATAACATTTAGGGTATGTTTTAATTTAACTTTAATACAATAATTAAGATATTTGATAAAAACATTTAAAAAATGTGAAATCGAAATATTTTTCCGTGGTAAAACGTAATCGAACGTCAGAAGGGAACAGTACCCTTACCACGGGTTTTTTACGTATTCGATTAAACATACTATATTGAGTATTTACTATGAAACTTCCTAAAAATCAACTTACTAGGTCCACCCGTCTCTGAGAATATCGGTAGTGACACACCGACAGACAAACGGACAAGAGAGTGATCGAAAAAGGGATTCTTTATTTCGAGTTCTTCAAAAAGTCATGGTAGGGGTGCAGTACATGCCTCCGCTCAAGATGACAGCTGTCATAAAACCAAATAGTTTGCATTTAATACTACCTACGTGAAACTGAAAATGAGGTTAGTACAAAGAGGTACTACTACATAATATTACTGATCTCCTTTACCGAAGACCTTCGATGTTACACCACATTCTATCGCGCTTTTCTCCTGCTATATTGAATTATGAGTTCAAGTAGCGGAAACCTTAGATAGTAAAAACAAAAAAAGAATTTTCCAAATCGCTCCAAGAGTTTACGAGTAATCAGCGAGCATACATAAAATATATATATATACGTGACGAATTGAGAACCTCCTACTTTTTTGATGTCGGTTAAAAAATATACAGGTAGTTATTTGTAAAGATCATTTTTTTGTTCAACGTAATGGCTGCTATCAATATGTAAGGATCTCAATCAGTATTTGTTCTGTCCAATGGCCTTTCTTTTTAATCTAATTATTTTTTCTCAATTTAAAAAATAAAATCTCAAGGTAACTAGGAAGACAAAGTATGTTGAAAGTTTTGTGCGAATAGAAATTGGACTTAGTTTTAGCTTATCATATTGTTGTGTACCTATTATGTTTTATTTGTGAAAAATTAACAAAAATAGTACATTGTTACCCAAGGTGTGAAAGTCACTCATTGAGTCCCGAGACGGAGTTTGGCGTCCTAGCGTAGCGAGGGCGCTAATAGTTCGAGGGACTAAATGAGTGACTTTCACACCTTGGGTAACAAGTGCTTTTCATTACGAATAAACATAAAATTCTTCCTAATAACGAGAGTGAATGAGAGACTCCATACTACCTAATCCTCTTACAAGGTTGGGACCAAAGAGGTTATACATTATGAAGACTTTTTTGTTTTTGCTATTTGTTTTCAACATGTTTTCAATACGCAAATACGTCGGTACCCACCGAAGAGATTTTTATAAATTAGTTTATCCAACACTGAGTAATGACGCGAAGTCCATAGATTTAAATTACAGTTTTTGTAACACGGTTTGTCTAGAAAATGTTATTTACACAAAATACACAATTATAAATGAAAAACCAGATTAAACTTAACACAAAAACATAATAAAATAACAAAAGATAATACTAATTAAAATCATTTAAAATGCAAGCATTTCCCGATAGTATTTTTTTACTCAAGGAACGACACTGACCGCACGTTCGCATAAAGCCACATCTGCAACATCTTGACAGGGCGCCGGCAGAGGCGCAGCTTGGTCATACGTCGCTTTGACTATTTTCATCTTTACATTTATTTTATTAAATAAGATATCTTGAACTAAATACATCTACCTGAATTCGATTACTAAGAAAAAACCTATTATGTACTAAACTCTGGCAGTATGGGTGAGCCGTGTGAAGCCATAATTGTTATTCTTTGGTGTTACCTAAAGCAAGGAGGTTAGGTTTTTGAAGTTCCTTATGCGTAATGATACTGATACTGGCTACAAACACATTGCACAAGCCGCGCGAAGCTATAATTTGACATGACAGCTGTCAGTGAAAGCGATTTTCCCTAGGGCTGAAAGTTTTTCTTTCTACACGCTCTTCAGGCATCTTTAGACCTACTTTCGGAGTATGAGTAAGTAAAGTGCCTTTGCCAAATCAATTAAAAATATAGTTTAAAAACAATGTAACTACCTATTTTGTTTTTATAACTTACACCGAATGATAAATTGTATCTATGCAGAAAAATGCTAGGTATTCTAAATAACCCAAAACCACATCGCGAACGAAGTCGCGGGCAACAGCTAGTATTATTTAAGTATTTTTAATAAGATGAAAGAACTACAAACATCGAAATTGTCAAAACCAACAAACGGACGTACAGATGTCACTTACGAAGACATAGGTATGTTTTATAAAGGTAACATTTCAAAGGAATTCCGCTAACCAATACCCTTATCACCATACAAGTCTTGTAGACAGAAGTCATACAATTCATGCAGACTGGTATGATGATATCGATATAATGATGAATGAAATAACAAATTGATGAGTATTGACTCCTATTTAAAGAGTAGCTGTGCCCCACGGTTACATCTGCATTTATCCCGATCGAACGTCTTAGCAGAGTTTTTGGTCTAAATTACTTATGAATTGAATTGTATTGTCAACAAAAACTACTTGGTAGGGATAAGCGGAAGTCAATTTTCAAGTATCTCTCCCACTAGAGATAGGTGGAAATGATTCCATACTTCCCCACCAGGGGGCATAGGGACTAGGAAAATAGCCCGGAAATATCTGGATAAAAAGTAGCCTATTTTTTTCAAATGATTGGTCAGCGTTTGACCACTATCACACCTGTTGCAATCAGTTGCTTGCGTCTGTCTTTACAGACGCAAGCAACTGATTCCAATCCCTTGCAGTACGAATAAAGAACGACGATGCAAAACGCTTAGTACGAACGTCTAGGATTTCCACCATGAATCGTTGTCGCAGTTTACCTGGTTGTACGACGAAAGAAAGGAGATGGTAAAATTAGTAAAATTCGATTATAAAAACAGTTTAAATTATATATATAAAAAAACCAGCGCTTCGCAATTTCAACCGTGTAACAACCGATCCCGTGGGAATATCGAGGTACAGAGTAGCCAATGTTACTCCCAATTAATCAATGTATCCTCATACATAAGTTTCATCAAAATCAGTCCAGTAGTTTCGGAGCCTATTCGTTACAAACAAAAACACAAAATATTTTGTCTTTATAATATTACAGTACAGGGTTAAAAATTTCAAAAAGTCATTGAATTTTCAAAAGTCGTTGAACAAAAGTTGTTTGTTAAACACAGAAGTAGGCCTTAAGGGCAGGTGCTAATAAAGCTACCAAAATCGACCTTTGTTTTAAGCAACTTTAAGTAATCGAATACTCTTTTTTGTTATTTGGATATAAATGGATATTGTAGTTTAATAACCATATTTTTGTTTATTGTGGTTGAAAACATGATATGAACAATTTCGTTCGATACAAAAAATGTTAGAAAACAGAGAATTATTAGATCGTTTATCGGGTTTAATTCAAAAATAGTTAACGTTTGTTTCTAAAAATGAATCAAATGATAGGTTTTGACCTCTAGGAACTATATTTGTGGATAATAATGCTAAAATGTTTTGCATATCGATCAAATATAACAGTTAGCACGCAGCACGCTACGTTTTTGAGAGCGGGGGCTAAGGTAATGTGAATACCTACACACGGTACTGGAAGAGCGCCTTAAGGGTTTTCTATTATAGTTACCAATAACCCTGTAGAAGTATAGATCTATTTGTTAACTATTCAAAGAACAATTAATCAATGTTATAAAACGAGCAACTACCGAACGAACGGAACTGTTGCTTGAAACTTGTTGAATATTTGGCTAAAGTTGAGATTCAAGCACGACAGATTAGTAAATTAAACAAATTGTTACTCGTATTTCAACTGCTAGAACTTGTGGTTTCGAGATGCTAATTAAAAAAATGTATGTTTATTAAACTTCTTTTAATATATTGGTATGAATGGTAGGTATATACCTAAGTATTAGTTTTATCTATTTTTATCTCTATGTATGCCTATATAATATAAGTAATATGTAGGTACACGTTTAATTTATTTTATACATTTTAAGTAAATTTTGTGTTGCACAGTGGTATTTTTCTGTGCAATTGCGAAGCGTCATCCGTAAAGGGTCCGCCAGAAGACCAGCGGCTGTAACAGCAAAATGTTGGTGCAGCTATCATTGCTGAGGCAGAACTTTTTTGGAGGCACACTGTTCCTTTGATCTTTTTTTTATTTCTCTTACCTATTTATTTTTTCGTTTTTATTTTACATAGCTACGCCCCGCGGTTTCACCCGCGTAATAATTTTCTGCGCAACTTTCTTAATTTTTTATTTCATAAGAACCTTCTCCTGACAATAACAAACAGACCAAAAAAAGAATTGGCCAAATTGGTCCAGGCGTTGTTGAGTTATGCGCTTACCAACACATTTTGCGATTCATTTTTATATTATAGATTAGTCGTGTGCTTGTCCAAATAAATGTTTTCTTTCTAATACATTTATTCTAGGTACAATGCTCCGCGGTTTCACTCGCGTGTCTCCCGATCTCGTGGGTAATGTGGGTGTATCGGGATAAAAGTATTCAGTTATATACTGAGTTTCAACACAATCGGATTAGCAGTGTTTGCGCAAAGGAGTAACAAACAAAAAACACACACTTTTATTTATCACGTTTTTCTCTTTTCAGTGTGTGTGTGTGTTTCACTGAAAAACTCAAAATTTTCAGTGAAACATAAATGTCAAAAAATAAAAAATAATTAACAAACAAACAGACACAAGTTTTATAGCTGTCATAATATAAGGACACGCGTATTAAGTAAGGTAGGCAATCGCAAACGTTTTAAATTAAACAAAACCACCATGCGAACGAAGTCGCGGGCAACTGCTAGCGGGGAGCTGAACTTGTACTCGTACTTGTATACAGGCTGTTTTTCGCCATTGGACCCTTTTAATTGGGTGCTTTTTGCGTGAGGATGGAGTAGGCTTGCCCAACACCTACTACCCTCTCAGCTTAGTCGACCATTTCCAGAGGAGAGAACTTGTCAATACTTCTGAGCCAACTAAGCCGCGGGTTTCATCACGATGTTTTCCTTCACCGTAAGAGCAATGTCAATTAGCGCACATAAATTTTTCTTAAGAAAAATACATTGGTGCACGGCCGGCCGGGATTCGAACCCACGACCTTCAGAATGAAGGTCGAGGTATATACCACTAAGCCAACACCGCTCTCTAGTGGAGCTGAAACAATACATATTTTCTATACATTACCTACTTACTGAGCAAAAACAATGAATTTACATCTGAAAAACTTATGTGATTTTCTACTAGAGTCAGGCATTGCTTTGTGAAAGAGAAATCGTGAGTGAGCGCGGCATGTGAATCTATGTGCCTACACGTTGGTAAAAAGGAAGTCATTTATTTTTTCCGATTGCCATTTGTTTTTCTGATTTCTTTTGTTTGTAGCAACGTTTTATCGACCGTAAATTTTTCAGGATTATAGAATACTAGCTGGGCCCCGCGGTTTCACCCGCATAAGTCCCGATCCCGTGGGAGTATCGGGATAAAAAGTAGCCTATGTGTTAATCCAGGTCTCCAGCTATCTACATACCGAGTTTTATCCCAATCGGTCCAGTGGTTTTAGCGTGAAGGAGTAACAAACACACACACACACAAACTTTAACATTTATAATATTAGTAGGAAGTAGGATTGGATGCAAACGTTAGGTTCACTATTTTTTTCCCGTTACAACTTTTGGGTAGGCTGGTAAATCGGGTCAGTCTCCGAGGGCCATGATCTCCGAGGGACCCGTCTCCGAGGTACACTTTGGTTTTTTTTTTCCTTTTTATTATGGCTTCGCACGTGTGCATTTAGCCAGTGTCAAGTTATATTTTGCATCAAATTATGACCCGATTTTTCATAAATCGGGCCTAAAGTGTTTCAATACAGTCAAAGTCGTCATAGTCCGTCAAGTCAGGGGTTATAGTAAAGCGGTGGCAAGTTTACCATAACCTTAATAGGAGATTTGGAGGCAACGAGAAAACTGCATGTTTGACACTGATTTTTACTTTCACTACACTTGTGCACTTTCACAGAACTAAATTGAATAACATTCCATCAGAATTATACAATTCAATTCTGGTTACATCTAAGTTTCATGAAAATAAAACTGCAGCACGACATGTTGTTAACTCGTTCCCGCCAAAACTCCTACACTTTGGTTGCATTTTGTTTTATTAGATTAAATCGATACTAGTCATTTGCACTGGTCTAGTTAATGAATTAAAGTTATGTTGAAATAAAGATTATGTATTTCATTGTTATGGAATTTGTCTATTAACCAAACCAGTGAAAAGACTAAAATAAAAATAAAAAATATTAATTAATTATTCTGATTTGGATTTTTTAACACAACCCATTTACAATATTTTTATTGACGTATTTAATTTGACATAAAATACTTGCATCCATTAATCAGCTCAGTGAAGGTCGTTCTTAAAGGGATCTTAGACTATAAAGGAAACCTTAAAAGCAACTAGCTAACATACCTCGTAACATCCCAATTAAAACCACATCGGATTTCGGCAAGCAATTATCCCTCCTCAATTACACGGCACCCGTGACGTCACCGATGTCGTCTATCAATCAAGACGACAGTGACGTAATGACGTTGGGTAATGGCTGACTATGTCATCGATTTACCGGTTCACTGATTGAACGGTATTTGATGATTTGATTGGTAATTTGTCTTAGAATTTCGATGACTATTATGATAATACATTTAATTCGTACTAGCTTTTGCACCTTCGTCCGCGTAGAATTAGTAGATTAGACCAAGAAATCACGTTGTCCCGTACAAACTTTGCCCCCCTTTTCACTCCCTTAGGGGTAGAATTTCGGAAAATCCTTTCTTATCGGATGCCTACATCATACAAATAACACACCCTCCAAGTTTCAGGTCTCTATGATCAGCGGTTTAGGCTGTGCGTTGATCCATCAGTCAGTCAATCAGTCATTCAGGACAAAGCATGTTATATGTATAGATTGCCCTAATTTCTTAAAATGCACACGTAACGCAAACGTGACATAAAATGGACATGAATACGTATAATATCATAATTTTTATCATCTATATATATAAAAGAAAGTCGTGTTAGTTACACCATTTATAACTCGGGAACGGCTAAACCGATTTGGCTGAAAATTGGTGGGGAGGTAGCTTACAATCATAAGACGGACATAGGATATTTTTTTCGATATTCCCACGGGATCGGGACTTACGCAGGTGAAACCGCGGGGCGCAGCTAGTTTGCTATAAACAATAAATGACAAATTATAAAAGATTCAAAACCGCACTCAATGGCTTTCTTGTTGAAAAAGAGATGATTATTGATGATTAAGAGATGATTGAAAAGAGACTATGATTTGAGAGACTTTTTGAATGATAAGCTAAATAATATTTAGATTGTGTGATTTTTGACATTAATTTATTATTGCTTATTTTGTATTTGAAATCTATATGTAACTCTAAAATCAATGGATATAATAAGGACATTAATTTTTATTTTTTGAATTTGACATTTTTATTTATTTTATTTATTTGGACTTAACTAACATTTATAATTTGATAACCTTATTTTTTATGTAATTTTCATTGACGTAACTGATTGATTACTAAGCACATTCGGATATATTGCACTTTTGTTTTAATTGATATTTTGTATAATAATAGAATAGCAAAATGTTCATATGCCTATTAAGGTGAATCGTGGAGGTGTCAACTTTATTGTATTCTGTTAAGATCTTTGTATTTAACCCATGATTATGAAATAAATGAATTATTATTATTATTGTCTGTTATACGTCCTGTATCACGGGGCTATGGAGCCCCGGACCTTTGGAAGGCGTGCGTGGAGCCGAAGCCAACACGTAGAGGCACTTTACAATAACAAGTTTAATAGCAAACAATGGGGTGGATTCTAAACCGGCGATTATCCCTGTCTACACTATAAAGTGCAACCAAGGACAACCTCCGGTTTGGATAAAACTATTGATAATCTACAGGACAAAACTACTTGAGCTATTGTGATGGGATGGTAGTGGACTAGATACTGGAGAACTATGGATACTATGGCACCTGCCGTAACAATGTTCAATAAACACGTAAAAATGGCAGGCGGAGACTCGCGAACTCTTAGACTGGGCCACCATAATTAGCCGAGTAAATTACAGCAAGGGGGCAACAGGAACGTGAGTGGCTGAAGGATGGAGAGGCCTCACTGGATTTTAAGTCATCGCTGGTAGTCCGAGCGAGCGGGCCAACTCATCACTGACGTTCAGCATCCATCCTTCGAGCATTTCTGCTATCGCGGCTCCACTCTGGACCGCCGGTGAAGGCAAGCCAGAGGCGGGGGACCGCTTCCTCGTCAGGTTTCACTCCGACCAACCAACTAAGGCAAGCCGGAGGTGAGGAACGGTGACTTCCCCCTGGAGAACTCGGGACCGCGGGGTCGTTACTCCCCGTCACCTCGCCTCAAGGTGCCCTGCGGGCTTATTATTATTATTATTAATTGTCACCTAGGAAGATTGGTCAAAAAATTTGTACGGCAACAGCTTGTTTCACGCGTAGGATGCGCGTAGGTGAAGAGTAACGGTTACGCGTAGCTTCATTTTACGGCAATACCGATTATTGTTTGCGTGCACGTGACGTATGCGTCAACTGGACGTGCACTCGACTGCGTCATAAGTTAGCAATTGGGTGGCAGTAATAAGTGATAAGTTAAAAAGACTGTGAATTATTATAAGGTACCTGCGGGAAATAAAAAGGTTTTTAAGACCATGAAATTTGTGACAAAATAATAAGAAAATAAACAAATGAATTGCTTTTCAGATAGACAATAAAGCAAATATATATCGAATGACCTGTTTTTAAGGGGGTAAGTATCAGATGGTCTAAAACGCAAGTCGTCTTATGCGGCAACTTATCTTAAAATCATGTGGACTAATTTTACGAAATGTTTAGTTTTCAATTAAGTGGAAATGGTACCGGGCGCTCTCTCCATACAAACTCAGACGACTGTTTCCTCCCTGGATAATGACACTAGAGCAAATATTTTTGTTGCATAAAACTTACAACTGCCATGACCATGCACATTTGTTTGGTTTTTTTTTGTTTTTAAAATCTTAATTTTTATGATAATTAGAAAATGAATAAAACCAAGACATAGGGGCATAGTCATGGCAGTTATTTATGCCTCAAAAATATTTGCTCTAGTATCATTATACAGGGAGGAAACAGTCGACTACGTTTGTATGGAGAGAGCGCCGCGCCGGTACCCTTTCACCTTAAGTACTTTTATCCTCCTGCCTACCAGAGAAACTTTTTTAATCGTATGTTTCTGAAACTTGAGTATAGTATTCTTGTCAGGTTAACATGTACCGGAAAAATAGTTAAAAAAATCTCACATGTCGGAAAATGGTTTTTCATTATGTCCTCTGCAAAGAACAAACGTAGGTAATTAAAGTTTAGACCACTTGACTGCCGTTGTACTATATGTAGTACATTTTCAAATATGTTTGTTTTTTTCAGTTGTAACAGATAACGACATATCTGAAGCGTAAAATGACTCTGAATTAGACCTTTCCGGAGATGATTGGGATGATGATCCAGAGTTTCTACCTCCAGATTTCAACCAAAGAGCCACTAACCATGAGACTAGCGAATCTAGCAGTTCAGATGATGAGGACAATATGATAATTCCTCGAGCAGCTTCTCCAGCGCTGTCCAACAGTTCTGTATATGTATCTTCTTCATCACGGTCTCGCTCACAAGGACGTGGAAGAGGTGGACGCGGACGTGGACGCGGAAGTAGACGCGGACGGGCTCTACTTGGCGAGGAAACACAACAGATGCAATCGTTATCTTTATCTACCCGACAGATTGCGGTCAGAAATCGCCAAATAAATAATGGCATTCAAGATACATGGACGAAGGACATCCTAGAATCAGAAATTAATGATTTGATGCAGCCAGCCTACATACATAAAAAATTCAGGATTGGGAGTGGCATAAGTTCTATGATCAATATATCGACGATGACATTTTGACAGCTTTAGTTAACTGCTCGAATAGAACACATATTTTGGAGACAGGTAAATCAATGGGTCTAACTTTGAGCGAACTAAAAATATATATTGGAATTACAATGATAATGTCAGCGTTACAGTATCCTCAAATTGATATGTACTGGTCTGAAAAATGGAAGGTTCCTATCATTGCCATGACATATGACGAGAAACAGATTTTATTTCATAAGATTACGCCTAAAGTGTGTTTATGATGCTGAAGTAACGGCAGAGCAAAAAAGACAAAAAATTTGGAAGATAAAGCCACTCTTTGTGACGCCACTTTTAGTTCTCTCAAAGTTAGACCCATTGATTTACCTGTCTCCATAATATGTGTTCTATTCGAGCAGTTAACTAAAGATTTCAAAATGTCATCGTCGATATATTGATCATAGAACTTATGCCACTCCCAATCTTGAGTTTATTTATGTATGTTGGCTGGCTGTATCAAATCATTAATTTCTGGTTCTAGGATGTCCTTCGTCCATGTATCTTGAATGCCATTATTTATTTGGCGATTTCTGACCGCAATCTGTCGGGTAGATAAAGATAACGATTGCATCTGTTGTGTTTCCTCGCCAAGTAGAGCCCGTCCGCGTCTACTTCCGCGTCCACGTCCGCGTCCACCTCTTCCACGTCCTTGTGAGCGAGACCGTGATGAAGAAGATACATATACAGAACTGTTGGACAGCGCTGGAGAAGCTGCTCGAGGAATTATCATATTGTCCTCATCATCTGAACTGCTAGATTCGCTAGTCTCATGGTTAGTGGCTCTTTGGTTGAAATCTGGAGGTAGAAACTCTGGATCATCATCCCAATCATCTCCGGAAAGGTCTAATTCAGAGTCATTTTACGCTTCAGATATGCCGTTATCTATTACAACTGAAAAAAACAAACATATTTGAAAATGTACTACATATAGTACAACGGCAGTCAAGTGGTCAAAACTTTAATTACCTACGTTTGTTCTTTGCAGAGGACATAGAAAATCAATTCAAGGTTACTTCTACATTATTTATTTTTATTCAAAAATAACACTGTACATCTACATTTCCAAGTTTTAATTACTTCCTTTTTATTCAAAAATCAATAATTATTAGAAATTTGATAAGATTTCAATGGATAAACTTACCTCTGCGTAAGCGCACGGTCGCATCTTCACCTTCCGTCGCCATTTTGAAAAGAAATGACAGGTCGGAAGTGACACTTTAATTTTTTTTCTTAAGCCTATAAAGCCAATAGAAGTAACTAGTAAAAAAAACTAATCGCGCCAATTCAAAAAAAGGTGGGAGATTTTTTTAATTCTTATGTTCTTCGAGTAGTACAGATGTAGGTAGGAGGTTATATATAAATAATCACTCAATTATTTCAATTCAGTTATAAATATTTTCATGCTATGTGATGATAAAATATAATGTTGAACTATAAATATTTTTGACATCTAACAATATCGTGTAAATAAATTATATTAATTCCTTTAACAGTACTATTGGAATAATTAGACAGAGTATTTCTACACGACGGGTACTAAATGCCATGATATAAATAAATAAATAAATATAAATAAATAAATATTGCAACGCATTCCACACATCGCCATCTAGCCCTAAGCTAAGTAACTAGACTTGTGTTATGGGTGCTAGACAACGGATATACTACTTTTATACTTTTCTTTTGTAAATATATACTTATAATACAACCAGACCAAAGACAAATATCTAAGCATAAATACTTGTCTGAGGCGGGAGTCGCATCCGCAACCCTGTGTTTGGCAGTCCGGCATGGTGACCATTGTGCCAACTGGGTCGTCATATCATAATATGTAAGGAGCCAGATGGCAACAGCGTCAAAATGTACAAAATGCTCAATGGCCAATTGTCAGAATGTTCATTTGACCAAATACTTTAATGACAAAATGACCAAGATACTAAATGCGAATTATTCCGATCTATCCCAGTACCTTGTCCTATTAAAGAGATAGATCGAACAAAAAAGTTTGAAATGCCAATTGTATGCCTGAAGATTACATGAACCATTTCGAATTGGAAAAGTAAATCTGAGATAAAAATATACGTATTCAATTATTTTCCGTTTTCTCTAAAACCAGGTTACTGACATTAGATACCCAAAGATTTGCGTAAAACAATACACTTTAGTGATGGGGTACTTACGCTGTTTCTTTTTATCGATAAAACTTTACACTTAAAAAAAAAATTTGACGACTCAGTTGGCACAATGGTTACCACGCCGGACTGCCAAACATAGGGTTGCGGGTTCGGTTCCCGTCTCAGACAAGTATTTGTGCTTAGATATTTGTCTGTGGTCTGGTTGTTTCTATGTAAGTATTTATTTACAAAAGAAAAGTATTTATGTAGTATATCCGTTGTCTAGCACCCATAACACAAGAATAGTTACTTAACTTGGGGCTAGATGGCGATGAATGAATGTTAAAAAAAAAACTAATTATTGGTCAATAAAAACATAAAAAATATGCTGCTAAAAAGCTTCAAAATGCTTTGTGCAGCTTTACAACATTTCGATATTGAGACTGTATAGAGTAATTTGGCGGCATAGAAATAAAAGCTAGATTTTTGCAGAAAATACCCTATTAGAAACAAAAAAAATATACACGACGAATTGAGAACCTCCTCCTGAAGGTCCTTAAAAATGTAAAGTTTACATTAAAAAAAATTATTTATAATTTTACTATAGTGCATGGCCTGCACTAGGCTATCTGGCTATCTAACGGTATTCAAGGGTGTTCGAGTCTAATCTCAGTTGAAATTTGATAAAAATGATTTACATTTTGCCAATTTATAGCCCTAATTAGCCATTTTTGTTACAAGTAAGTCATACCATTGTAAGTCATTGGCTCTCTGTTTCTATTATTTTATGTTTATTCTTAAGTTATAGCTGTTGGTTCTCCTAAAAATAAATAAATAAACATATACCATTTAAAAAAAAAATCTAGGTCAATAAAACGATTAAGAGATCAATGTACATTTTCCTGTAAACACTACAGGAGCCCAACCGCGCTTTTTGCGTCGGCTTCGAGGCGACGTTGATATCCCAACCCACGCCTCACACTGGGCGGAATTTTGAGCCTGCCTTTCATAGAAAGTTTGAAAAATAAGGTTGTTTTTCGTGTATACAGGATTTTGAGAGACATCAAACCATTCAAAAATAAGTGATTCTGGTTGTTATTTAAAAAAAAATAACAATGTCATATTTTGTGGTGTTTTTAAAAATAACATAACCAGAACTACTTATTTTTGTATGTTTTGATGTCCCCGACAATCCTGCATACTTAAGAGACATGATTAAAATAAACTAATTTTTAAAAAATCCTATGAAATGCTGCGCGGCTCAAAATTCCGCCCAGTGTGGGGCGCGGGTCGGTGTAAGCCGACGCGTTGGCTTGAAGCCGACGCACTTATCGCGGTAGGGCCCTAGTATCGATATCGATTTGTAATAAAATTTACATTATATCAGGTAAATGAGACACTTTCTGTTTGTATAACATTATTTTATTTTCTACGTACAAAAAGATTCCGAAACGATCGCACTAATATTACAAATGCGGCAGTTGAGAGTTTGAGATAAAGTCAGAGGTGCATTTTCAAGTAAAATGACTGAACCGCTTGCAATAAAAGTCGGTACCTATGAAGATAGATAAAAAACTTGAGAGGTGTCAAGGGACACCCGGATGGACCGAAGTTTCTTTCGATTAATTAGTGAAGGAATTGTAATATAATCAAAAAGTATTGGTCAACTTTTGGTCTTAATTTTTTCCGTCTAGCCCTCTTTCGCAAAGCGCAATAAGGAACTTCGTTCCAATTGGAATCCTAGAATAACACATAGGTTACTTGTGATTACGCGGGTAAACGGCGGCGGCACAAGTAACATTAAACGCCGCTAGTAACAAATTAAATAGTAACAACGCAAGAATCTACGTTTTTGACTACGGAAATTTATCTGTTGCACAATTATTATTATGCCTTCTAGATTGATTCAAAGCATTATTGTTTTCTCCTAAAAATAAAAATTACTTATAATCAGTAACAAATCTTTTTAAAATCAATAATAGCACAAATAGGCGACTTTCTAGGCGAGCATGATACATTCTTGACCTCTTCGTCACTTCCCATCAGGCGAGATGAGGTCAAATGCAAGCACATTTAGCGTAAAAATAAAAAATAAACTTTATCGCTTAAAGTGATCTCTTTTACGCAGGCTCCAAAGCAAGTGTAACAACCAAAAATCATGCTCCAGATACGCAAGATCCTAATATGATAATGCCCTACTATGCAGTGAGTAGAATTCTCAACATAATAAAACCGGCCAAGTGCGAGTTGCACTCGCACATGAAGCGCTCCGTTTCATATTGTATAAATAAAATAAGTATTTATTCAGGCAATTTGACCCATACATGGAATTTTAACAAAGTTCACAATCACAATATTACGTAGTAGTCAATCAGGATAGTATAGGATCCTCAATAATTTATTTTTTCTGTTTTTAGTATTTGTTGTTATAGCTGCAACAGAAATACATAATCTATGAAAATTTCACCTGTCTAGCTGTCACAGTTTATGAGATACAGCTTGGTGACAGACGGAAGGACGGACAGTGAAGTCTTAGTAAAAGGGGTTCCGTTTTTACCCTTTGAGTACGGAACCCTAAAAATCAAGGTCCGGATACGCACGACCCTAACATAATAATACCCTACTATGCAGTGAGCAGAACTGTAAACATAAAAAGTAATTGTTACCAACTATCTACATCAAGTTTATCGATATCGATATTTTATTGTTACTGTGTCACATCACTAATTTAGAAGGTCACCGTGTTTGGAGGCCATTTCTCACAATCAGTGGGTTTTTTATTCGTTCTGTTTCAGCGTAGATATACCCGGTTTTGGTTATTGGATTGTTTCAGTTGGTATCTACTTTACAGGATTACGGTGTGGCTTATCCTTATTGTAATGTTAAAGTTAATTTACCTTTTTTTTGGTTTGGGTTTTATTTGATTCCATTAGATCTGTGGTTTCTTAGCGGTGGTCCGTAGACTACTGGTCTGGTATAATAATAAATAAATATTTCAAGACATACCACACATCGCCATCTAGCCCCAAGCTAAGTAACTAGACTTGTGTTATGGGTGCTAGACAACGGATATACTACTTATATACTTTTCTTTTGTAAATATATACTTATAATATATAGAAACAACCAGACCACAGACAAATATCTAAGCATAAATACTTGTCAGAGGCAGGAATCGAACCCGCAACCCTGTGTTTGGCAGTCCGGCATGGGGACCATTGTGCCAACTGGGTCGTATAGACCACCTATAGCACATTACCATAGACTTTTAATATTTACTAGAAGTAGACCGGACAATAGTTGACAACTATAAGTAGCAACTGGACAGATTCGCAACTAGACAAAGAATAATACAAAAATTACTTGTTCGCAAGGATGTTAGGTTCTTGAAGTTCCTATATTTGTGATGGCTTCAGATGATGATGAAGAAAATGAAAAACACTTGACTTTAAAATGCTTATATCTTTTTTCCACATCTAGTTGACGAAATATCATTAATTTTATTGTATTCTAGAAAAACGGAGAATTTTATCATAAGTATAGGCATTTTCTATTTGTGTAATATTGCCTTGCCATCATTTTTTGCATATAAAGAGAGTACACTCGTGAAATTTAAAAAAATAAATCAAAACTTACATTTTACAAAAGAAATTGTGTTGTGTTGTCCTTTTAGAGCAAAACATCAAAGCCTCGTGTCCTCGGTCATCATTTACCGAACAATTTACATCGTTATGCTGTTCAACCGACCATAAGACCAATATAACAAGTGGAAACTCTATTCTTCCACCGAACACCACGATATACACTGTACAATTGCTACATACACCTGGACTTCCACACCACCTCCAGTATTTGACGATCCAGTTGGCACAATGGTTACCACGCCGGACTGCCAAACACAGGGTTGCGGGTTCGATTCCCGCCTCAGACATGTTTTTATGCTTAGATATTTGTCTGTGGTCTGGTTGTTTATATGTATTATAAGTATATATTTACAAAAGAAAAGTATTTATGTAGTATATCCGTTGTCTAGCACCCATAACGCAAGTCTAGTTACTTAACTTGGGGCTAGATGGCGATGTGTGGAATGTCCTGTAATATTTATTTATTTAGCTAAATTGCGGCTTTTTGGCGTGCAAAAAAGAAGAAGACTACGCCAAATTAAACTAGGCCCTTTCGAAGACGTGTCAGTGTCAAACAGTAAAAAAAATACATCAGTGTCAAACATGAAGTTTTCTCGTTGCCTCCAAATCTCCTATTAAGGTTATGGTAAACTTGCCACCGCTTTACTATAGCCCCTGACTTAACGGACTATGACGACTTTGACTGTTTTGAAACACTTTAGGCACGATATATGAAAAATCGGGTCATAATTTGATGCAAAATATAACTTGACACTGGTTAAATGCACAAGCCGTGCGATGCCATAATTAATAGAAAAAAAAATCAACATAAATGATGTTATTCGTACGTAATAAATAATTAAATTTATCAAAGCCAAGACGTATTAAACGCGTTGATATACTTCACATGCGTCCATTAATCCAAGAATTTAAAAATAACTCGCGTGAAGACGACAGTTATTCGCAGTGATTCGCACTCAATGATTCATTTTAAAGATATTTTATTTAATAAAGGGATAGAGACGACATTTTAGGCTTTTTCAAATAGTTTCATCTTTCTAAATTATTCTCAAACTGAAAGTTTCTTAAGAGAAAAGGGTAACGGGAACTCTCTCCATACAAACGTAGTCGACTGTTTTCTCCCTGGATAATGACATTAAATCAAACATTTTTGTTGCATAAAACTTATAACTGCCATGACCATGATTTGTTTTTTTTAATCTTAATTTCTATGATAATTAGCAAATGAAAAAAAAAACCAAAACATAGGGCCATAGTCATAACAGTTAGCTTTATGCCAAGTATTAGCTCGATTCGTTCATTGGTTTGAGCTGATAATTAATTATTTAATTATTTATTTACAATCAGATATAAAAACAAAGTAAGTAGGTATGTGTTGATCATAAAAATATTTGTTCCGCGGCACCAATCAACCGGCAACCTTCAGCGCCACCGCATTATAGAAGTTGCAGCTCTTCAAATGTCACTCAAATGCTTGAAGAGCGTTAGTTAAGTTACCATCAAAACAAGGTGTTTTCTTTATTCCTCTATAGTTGATATATCTTGGATACATTTTAGACTTTTATTTGAGCAAAAACACGAATGATTTGTTTGGTTTCTACTGCCTACTAATATCAGACAGACAGATTTGGCTAATTGATCATAATGAATATAAATTATTGGGCTATAGGGCTCTATAGGTATTGGTTCGATATGTATGTTTGCGACTTTCGTATGCAAAGTAGGCAGTCGTTTTGTACTCGAGAAGTTCGCACAAATGTTCTTAGAACGAATGGTTTAAATATAAAACCGTTTAAAAAACAGCTGATTTTCGATATAACATAACCTGACAATTAAAAAAAAACGAATAAACATAATCAAGTTATTTGAAACGGGATGTTTATATTGATGTTTTTTATTTTAAAAAAAATTATTTTATTTTAATTGACACTGATCAGTTATTTATTTATAGTTTACAAAACATTACAAAGTTACAAAATGGTAAAATTAATAGTTTAAAAAATCTAAATAAGTTTACCTAAATCGTCCTCAACCGCTTTCTAATATGATTACCTCAAGAAACTTGGGGAGACTTTCTAATATGATTACCTCAAGAAACTTGGGGAGACTTTCTAATATGATTACCTCAAGAAACTTGGGGAGACTTTCTAATATGATTACCTCAAAAAACTTGGGGAGACTTTCTAATATGATTACCTCAATAAACTTGGGGAGGACTTTCTAATATGATTACCTCAAGAAACTTGGGGAGGACTTTCTAATATGATTACCTCAAGAAACTTGGGGAGACTTTCTAATATGATTACCTCAAGAAACTTGGGGAAGACTTTCTAATATGATTACCTCAATAAACTTGGGGAGGACTTTCTAATATGATTACCTCAAGAAACTTGGGGAGGACTTTCTAATATGATTACCTCAAGAAACTTGGGGAGACTTTCTAATATGATTACCTCAAGAAACTTGGGGAGACTTTCTAATATGATTACCTCAAGAAACTTGGGGAGACTTTCTAATATGATTACCTCAAGAAACTTGGGGAAGACTTTCTAATATGATTACCTCAAGAAACTTGGGGAGACTTTCTAATATGATTACCTCAAGAAACTTGGGGAGGACTTTCTAATATGATTACCTCAAGAAACTTGGGGAGACTTTCTAATATGATTACCTCAAGAAACTTGGGGAGACTTTCTAATATGATTACCTCAAGAAACTTGGGGAGACTTTCTAATATGATTACCTCAAGAAACTTGGGGAGACTTTCTAATATGATTACCTCAAAAAACTTGGGGAGACTTTCTAATATGATTACCTCAATAAACTTGGGGAGGACTTTCTAATATGATTACCTCAAGAAACTTGGGGAGGACTTTCTAATATGATTACCTCAAGAAACTTGGGGAGACTTTCTAATATGATTACCTCAAGAAACTTGGGGAAGACTTTCTAATATGATTACCTCAATAAACTTGGAGAGGATTTTCTAATATGATTACCTCAAAAAACTTGGGGAGGACTTTCTAATATGATTACCTCAAGAAACTCGGGGAGGACTTTCTAATATGATTACCTCAAGAAACTTGAGGAGGAAAATGATATTCACAACCAGTTGCCAAAAAAGAACTAACATTCTTGCTACTCAACCAGTTGCCAAGGCACTTACTGATTAATTGATTAATTTACTGACGACCCAGTTGGCACAATGGTCACCATGTCGGACTGCCAAACACAGGGTTGCGGGTTCGATTCCCGCCTCAGACAAGTATTTATGCTTAGATATTTATGTGTGGTCTGGTTGTTTCTATGTATTACAAGTATATATTTACAAAAGAAAATTATAAAAGTAGTATATCCGTTGTCTAGCACCCATAACACAAGTCTAGTTACTTAGCTTGGGGCGATGTGTAGAATGTCATAAAATATTTATTTATTTAATTCTATGGATTACCCTTAACCCAGTATTTGTAAATTTTTAATGTTAGTACACTCTTATATCTCTCTGCAATGTCTTTTACGCCTTTTAGGTTATTTCTTTGAGTTCTAATAGCGAAAGAACCACTATAACTCCGTATAGTGAGAAATACGACTCATTTTGCTCTGCCTCCGGTGGTATTTGCTACAAAGACTGTCATTTGCCGGTCGCATTACTTAATAGGGATGGGACAGTGCCTTTTAAAATATCGATAAAAAAATCAGCTCAATTGGTAACAGGGAAGTGCATCAAATTTAATTTGCATAAAAATCGATAGCCTTATCGAAATCGGTCCAGTAGTTTTTGCGTGAAGGAGTAACAAACATACACACACATACAACCATTCACATTTATAATATTAGTAGGAAATGATTTTCCATCCTAAGGTTGCCTGGAAGAAATCGCTTTAAGCGATAAGATCGCCTGTTTGTACAATTTCGTAGTTAATAAGCTTTCTCGTCTTTTTTGTAATTTTCAATGTTTTGTGTGTTGTACAAATAAAGTGTTTATCTATCTATCTATTTTGAAAACCTACTATTTTGGTTAAGCACTAGGTAAAAATTTAAAGCCCGTAATAAACTAGGCTATTGATAATTTTCTACATTATTCGTGACAGGAATAAGTAAAATTTTTACAAGCGGGATTACCTACTGCATAATTACGGCCACAACCGCTTCGTGAATCGTGATAAAGCACATATTATAAATTGCAGCGCTTTTTTGTGTAAATGTATTTTACATTTACGAGGTAAAGCCCATGGATTTGAGGTTAGACAAATATACTGGCATTGTTGAATTTTATAGACTTATAATAGACGATTTTAAACATATTTATAAAATATTATTTACACAAATTTACTCCGAGAGTACAGGACCGATTTTGATGAAACTTGGTATGAGGATACCTTGATTAATTGGGAATAATATAGGCTACTTTTATCCCGATACGGGATCGAGAGTTACGCAGGTGTAGCCGCGGAGCGCTGCTAGTATTAGGTTGTCTTAAAATATAAATATGAATCCCTATTTCCCTTGACCACGTCAAAATTTAAGAACGACTGGACCAATTTGACTGGAATTGGACTGGATTTTGAAATGTTTGGGGGTATGAAGGCATTATTTGTTTGCCGTAATTCTATCGATTCGCATGGGTCTCGAAATGCACCGCGGCATTTTTAATTACTATGCCTGTTGTGTCCAAAGGCTTTTATCGACATCGATAAAATTTCCATTCCCATCCCTAAACATCCTTTGATAGGTTAAGATCGTGAAAACTTGGCTGAATGGCCACTAGACGATTCTCTACTTGATTGAAAATCATTTACGATGGATGCCGACAGATTATCGACCTTTCAATCGAATAATAACGTGCAGTAGTACATTGTTACACTAGGGATGAAAATTTGAAGATTTTTTTTATAATTTGACAGCTGTCAGTTGAAAACAATTCTCCCCGAGGCTGTAAAGTATTACTTTTAACCCGCTCCTCAGGCATACTTTCCAAGTATGAGTTATGATTAAAAGCTGTTTCCCTTAATTAGACCTCTTTTGTTTGTTATTTTTGCGTGAGATAACTAGTAGATTTATACTCCCCTCTCCAGATTAGTCGACCGTGTCTAGAGGAAAGAACTTGTCAATACGTACGGTTAATCTTAGAAATATAGATTTAAAATATTTATATTCCATAAAGAAGCTGTTTTAATAAAGAGTAAATCAACATAAAAACATAGCATAAAATCACTGTTTACATTTCTGAGTTAGGCTAGGACTACATGATCAGATGTTTTTTCGTTAAGGAATTATTCCGTTTTTGATTCAATCTGTTTGCTCGAACAATTGTATACTTTTTTTTAAGCTATTGCTTACCTTTTATCGCTGGCTTTAAGCGCGGCGACCGAATCAAGAAATTCCGTAACGAAAATAAAACCTAACACCCCCCACTCCGCCTACCATGTAGCTCGGCCGAGCTTTTGCGTAACGTATTTATGGCACGACTGTACGAAGCTCGCACGATGCAATAGCATTACCGCGGCAATCCCCGAGTGCCACACGTTTGTATAAATCCGGCATTTCCGGAAAAATGGCAATCCGAAAAGGAGTAATTTTAGAATTGTCCGAGCCACGCACTCTGAGTGACTCATTAATGTTTTTTAATCAGACGCATTTTTACACAAAACTTGTTTTCATTGGACAAGGGGGATCCGATGAGATTGAAAAAATCTTAACAGTTCAACTCCCGATGTCGCGGAACCCTTAAGCTCCCCAGTAGCTTAAGGGTTCCGCGAGATCCTACTTAGTACTTAGTACTAAAGTATATTACTTTTAAATTAGCTCCCATCGTCCCCCCTAGTCCATGGGGAACGGCGTGAAAAAGTGAAAAAGTTTTCGAGCGTCAACCGAAGCATTTCCGAAATTTCCTTCAGGCGGAAAGCGTTCCGTTAGGAAAAACCCATATTATTATAGAACATGTAATCCCAGCCTTATAAACTTAGGTACTATAAAATGTGTCTTATAAAGTTACTATAAACATCTTACGCACGATAACTTTCAATGGTACTTGTTCTATTTTTAGTGATGGGGTGAAAAATAGTGTTGTTTAGAAACCAATATTTTTCATTTCTTTTCTCTAATAAAAAAATAAAAAAATGTATTACCCTGTTTTCTCCCCGAATAGTGCCTCTAGAAACTTAATTCCAAAGGAACATCTTTAAAAAATCTAGATGTGCTGTATATGACAGAATGAAAAAGAGGTTTTGTTTTATAACAATTCATTTTTATAATCTAGCTGTCCCGGCAAACGTTGTTTTGCCGTTTAAAAAAAATAGATGTTGTTCAATTCTCAGACCTAACGAGTATACCTACACAAAATTTCATACAAATCGGTTCAGGCGTTTAGGTGGACATAGATAACTAACACCGCGAGGATTTCATATATATATTAATTATAGCTCATTGATTAATATAAATTATCGAGAGGATTATTTTTCACCTTATCATCATCATCATCTTCCTGCCCTTATCCCAATATATTTGTGGTCGGCGCAGTATGTCTTCTTCTTCGATTCACTCCTATTAGTCGTCATCTCATCGTTCGCATTCATCTCTCCCATGTCTTGTTTCACGCAGTCCATTCATCTTTTCTTAGGTCGTCCTCTTCCTCTCCATCCCTCTACATTTATACTCATCACTCTTCTAGTTACATGCGTATCTTCTCTTCTCATCACATGTCCATACTAACCCAAACGGTTTTACTTTTCCAGTACCCGGTACTACTTTCAGGCTTCCTTTAAAGTTGGACGCAGATTGATCAGAGCCGAAAGTATCAAATTTTTGCCGTCCACGAGAAAAGATACCTTATAATAATATAAATAAGGTGCATTTATATTTCAGAGTCGGCCGCCTCTGACGATGCTGTCGACTTTGACCAATCTGCGTCCACCTTAATGCTCATTCCTCGTTTTATCCATCCTCGTTACTCCACACATCCATCTCAACATTCTCATCTCTGCTGCGTGCAATCTTGGTAAACTTATTTTCTGTGTAGTTAAGATGACTAAGCCCAACACTAGTAAGGAGTCACTATAAAAATAACGGTCATTAACCTTTTTTATACGTTTTATATTATGATAAACTATATTGTTATGCCTTCGAAAAAACGAGATCCACTTCAATTTTAAATTTATGAGAGCTTTGTTTTATTTATTATTCTTCTTTTACGAAGTTCAAGATCAAGTTTTACTTTATAAAGCCTTAAAGTTGCGGTCAGAAGTCCACTGGCTGTTAAGAAAACTGTCAAACATTAAAAGAACAATGACAAAACTTCGAACAAAAATTACTTGTTTGCAAGGAGGTTAGGATCTTGAAGTTCCTATATGTGTAATGGCGTCAGATACTGTTGAAGAAAATAAAAATGCAACTTTTTTCCACATATTTCGCTTTATATATTTATTATATAGTTCACAACTATTAATTTCATTGTAATGTAGAAAAAAATAAGTTGCAAGATTCCACTCGAACAAACATACATACATACATACACTGCAAGTTAAATAAAAGTTTATAAAATAGTTTTATTTTATCCTATTTTTGTCTATTTGTGTATAATGCCATACCATCATTCTTCGACAGTTCGATTCACAAACTCCGACATAGTCTATGAGCCATCAAAGAGCCTTCGAGTGAAAGTAGATTATAGGCTTAGATTATAAGTCTTAAGAGGAAAGGCATAACAGTCTTTAAAGACAAAAAATATACTATTTACAAAAGAAAAGTATATAAGTAGTATATCCGTTGTCTAGCACCCATAACACAAGTCTAGTTACTTAGCTTGGGGCTAGATGGCGATGTGTGGAATGTCCTGAAATATTTATTATTTATATTTATCCTACTAATATTTATATAAATTTATAAGTTTGTGTTTGTGTGTGTGTGTGTATGTTTGTTACTCCTTCACGCTATAACCACTGGACCGATTGCGGTGAAACTCGGTAAGTAGATAGCTGGAGACCTGGACACATAGGCTACTTTTAATCCCGATATTTCTATGGGATCGGGACTTACGCGGGTGAAATCGTGGGGCGCAGCTAGTAGTCAAATATTTGTTTTACTCTCAATCTGAAACACATTTAATTTGTTTATTTTATTGTAATTATGTCTTTTTTGAAAACATTTAGTGCACTTAAAGAACAAAGTTCAACATATTTATAAGTACCATAAATAGATACAATCTTAGTGTAGTAGATGCTGGATAGATAGGTACGGTCGGCTGCATAATTGCAGCCCCCGGTAGAGTTCGAAAATTACTTATATTGTAATGTTTTCATTCTACTAATTTTTGTTTGATAAATTGAAAGATAGATAGATAGATTTCTTTATTGTAAACATCAATTTCAAATAACATTAATAATAAAAATCAAAGCTTAAGTCTAAGTGTTACAAAGGGCGGCCTTATCGCTCAAAGCGATCTCTTCCAGGCAACTTTTGGATGGACAAGAAGTTGGGGAAGGTGAAGGGTAGGGTTTTTAAACTTAGGAAAATAAATAAGATGCAAATAACAACAAAAACATAATAATAAATACAAACTTAACTAGGTACATACTAATAATAATTAATTAATGCACATTATTTGCAATTATTATTGCATATACATGCAATTGATGAGTTAGAAAATTTTACACTTCAACTAAAGCAGGTGTCTAGAATCTTGCTTGTGTTGAACATATTCTTATAACAGCCGTTTTGGAGCTCTATGGTGGGTCTGCAATTATGCAGCCGACCGTACCTACAAGTGTTCGAACGTATCTGTTACGTGGTTGGAATGAAACACAGGACATGCATATATTCAGTGATAGATACTCTTTTACACTAGAATTGCTATTTTAAGGGTGGCTTCGTAAGAGTGCTTAGACATATTTAGCTAAATACTTAAGAGTACCGGCGCTCTCTCCATACAAACGTGGTCGACTATTTTCTCCCTGGATAATGACACTAGAGCAAATATTTTTGTTGCATAAAACTTATAACTGCCATGACCGACCATGCCTTTATGGATTGCTTTTGGTTTTTGGGGCTAGACGGAAAAAATTAAGACCAAAAGTTGTAACGACTCTTTTTGCTATAGTTGTAAGCCGTGCGGCGTGCGCGTGGTGCTCTCTCTCTCTCTCTTTCATAGAAAGCAAGCCAGTTTACAAAAAAAAAATATTACAATTCCTTCAATAATTAATCGAAGGGAACTTCGTTCCATCCGGGTGTCCCATGACACCTCTCAAGATTTTTTTGTTTTTAATTCTTAATTTCTATGACAATTAGAAAATGAAAAAAAAAAGTGTGTGTGTCAGCTCCGACGCACGACTGGAGTTTACTCCTTAAGTACGAGTATCTAACCATACGCAATACACTCACAGCCAAATTAGAAAGTTGCGCACTAAAGGTGCGCACCAAAAACGTGACACGATTTTCGTTACTTGTTAGTAGGTTTTACCCCTCGGATTTTTCTCATACCGGGCGCCTTATATATGAAAATCGATTCTTAAGGAGTAAACTCCAAAAAACAAAACATAGGGGCATAGTCATGGTAGTTAAAGGTTTTATGTCACAAAAATATTTGTGCTAGTGTCATTATCCAGGGAGGAAACAGTCGACTACGTTAGTATGCAGAGAGCGCCGGTACCCTTTTACCTTAATGCATTCTGACGACCCTTGCGGCGCGGCGGGCAAAAACCCGCCTTCAACGCAATATGTCGTGGATTAAATTACCACCTCAAACAAATATTTAAATAAAAAACCCCCGACTTTTCTCCCCTATAACTTTCAGACGACTAAATCGATTTTAACAAACATAGCTAAGAACAGTCCCGACTAATTCACCTGTCAAGCAAAAAAACAAACGCAGAATCGGTTCAGCTGGGAGCTACGATGCCACAGACAGACACACACACACGCAGACACGTCACTCCTATGACAACCTGTCGTTTTTGCGTTAGGGGTTAATAATAAATAGGAACGTAATTCAAAAAAAAACTTTTATTTCTTGACAAATTTCCAATTTCAACACTACTTCCGTAAAATTACAAAAAAAATTACTCCCTAAACTGCTGTTATATTTTCACTTGAGGACAGTTGAAATGCTAATTTCTTTCACTAACAAAAAACGGCTAATCTAAAATCGTTAAAAGTACTCACAGACTTATTTTGTTCCGAGGCTTTACCACAAGTTGCTTACGCTCTCGATCAAATAATACTTTTAAAATGGAAACCGCCAATATGCAAGATTGATAAATATTTACCAAGAAACTTCATTCAAGACTAGAATCACCCAATTATACATGAGCCGCAAGATCTAATAGAAAGCTCAAAACAGTAATATTTTGGCTAGATTTGCCTTTCTTCTTCTTCTCACGGGTACCTCTCCAACTGGTGAAGGTTGGCAGTCAGCTCAGAAAATTTGACCTATCCCTGTCCGTCCACTCTCTGGTATTCCGCAACCAGGATTTTTTCCTTTTTTATATTTGCCTTTGGCTCTGCGCAAACGGGCCACCGACCACAGGCACCGGTGGCTAGCCACTAGCAGTTTTCATACCGACCACATGTGTGCGCCGCGTTTTAACAAAATGTATGAAAAATCGAGTGAACTGCTAGTGGCTGGCCGGTAGCTGTGGTTAGTGGCCCGTTTGCGCAGAGCCTAACCACTGTAGGTTTTGGCTATTTGTCGTTTTAGCAACTGGACGTTTTGGCAATTTGTTGTTTAAGCTACTAAATGTTTTGATTATTGTACACGTTGACAATTTAGTTTTTATCCTAATTTGTTATCTGTGATAGGGTATTCAAAAGCAAGTTCGGTCTTGCGAGCCACATAAGATCTCATAATAGAAATGCAATCTTATAAAATGAATAGCTGGGTCGCCGTCATCAAAATTGATGAGCAAGACTATAATATATTATATCCTAAACATTTTGACAACTTCACATACTTCAGAGATAATGTTTCAATTTATTTATTCCAGAAAACATACAGCTACTTTTATTATTTTTCTACACTAATAATATAAAGTGAAAGATTTTTTTGTTTTTTGTTTGTAACGAATACGCTTCGACGCTACTAGGCCGATTTTGATGAAACTTGGTGTGATGATACATAAATTCATTGGAAATAACATCGGCTACTTTTTATCCCAATGTTCCCCCTGGATTGGGAGTTACGCGGATGAAACCGCGGAGAGCTGTTAGCAAAATAATATAAACTGGAAAAGCCATAATTTTGGAACCACTAAAGCCATAATATGGTTTTACCATAAATAATAATAACATGTGTCGATTGTAGTCTTGAAGTCTTATATAAGACTAACTGCGCTCCGCGGTTTCCCGTGAAAATATCTAAATGAAAAGTAGCCTGTAGCCTTTCTCGATAAATGGACTATCCAATACAATAAGATTTTTTCAATTCGAACCAGTAGTTCCTGAGATTTACGCGTTCAAACAAACAAACTCTTCAGTTTTATAATATTAGTATAGATAAATGCTCACGTTTGATACGTTTGATCGAGTGTGTAAACAACTTGTGGTAGGGGAGCGTACGGAGCGGTTTGAAGCGATCCATCGCAGTTTCCAGGAACCGCAGATTAAATAAATCCCTGAAATGAAAAGGATCGGATCATTCTTGGCATTAATACCTATTGAAATTGCAAATATTTAAGTATCTACCTAAAAATTAGATAGTAAATATTGCAAGACATTCCACACATCGCCATCTAGCCCCAAGCTAAGTAACTAGACTTGTGTTATGGGTGCTAGACAACTGATATACTACTTATATTTTTTCAAATTGTGTGAGAGAAGAGCTAGAAATAATCAACGCAGGTGGAAAGAAAATCAAAGAAAGACTTACCACATTGTGTGAGTACCTAGAAAGTAAAGTAACGTTCACTCACTTTTTCACACACTCACTCACCCTGTCACTACCACATTGTGTGAGAGAAGAGCTAGAAATAATCAACGCAGGTGGAAAGAAGACCAAAGAAAGACTTACCACATTGTGTGAGTACCTACCAAGTGAAGTAACGTTCACTCACTTTTTCACACATTCACTCACCCTGTCTACTACATTGTATGAGAGAAGAGCTAGAAATAATCAACGCAGGTGGAAAGAAGACCAAAGAAAGACTTACCACATTGTGTGAGTACCTACCAAGTGAAGTAACGTTCACTCACTTTTTCACACATTCACTCACCCTGTCTACTACATTGTGTGAGAGAAGAGCTAGAAATAATCAACGCAGGTGGAAAGAAGACCAAAGAAAGACTTACCACATTGTGTGAGTACCTACCAAGTGAAGTAACGTTCACTCACTTTTTCACACATTCACTCTCCCTGTCTACTACATTGTATGAGAGAAGAGCTAGAAATAATCAACGCAGGTGGAAAGAAGACCAAAGAAAGACTTACCACATTGTGTGAGTACCTACCAAGTGAAGTAACGTTCACTCACTTTTTCACACACTCACTCACCCTGTCTACTACATTGTGTGAGAGAAAAGCTAGAAGTAATCAAAGCAGGTGGAAAGAAGACCAAAGAAAGACTTACCACATTGTGTGAGTACCTACCAAGTGAAATAACGTTCACTCACTTTTCCACACACTCACTCACTCACCCTGTCTACTACATTGTGTGAGAGAAGAGCTAGAAATAATCAATGCAGGTGGAAAGAAGACCAAAGAAAGACTTACCACATTGTGTGAGTACCTACCAAGTGAAATAACGTTCACTCACTTTTCCACACACTCACTCACTCACCCTGTCTACTACATTGTGTGAGAGAAGAGCTAGAAATAATCAACGCAGGTGGAAAGAAGACCAAAGAAAGACTTACCACATTGTAGAAGTACCTACCAAGTGAAATAACGTTCACTCACTTTTCCACACACACACTCACTCACCCTGTCTACTACATTGTGTGAGAGAAGAGCTAGAAATAATCAACGCAGGTGGCAAAAACATCAAAGAAAGTATGAAAACTGTAAAGAACGCCAGAGTTTCTCAACATTGCAACAAGAATGTCCAATAGTTCTCAACATGTACAATATTCTCGTATTGACAAAATGCATAGTTTCCATAAGGGGTACACAGAAACTTAGACGGACGCTAGTGCAGAGATTTCGTTGGGGCCACGAGGAAAGAGTTCTAGTAAGTTAAAAAATTGCAGTTTAAAATAAGAATAAACTAACACAACTTTTATTTGCCATATTGTTTCCAATTTAAATATGGCAATGCTTCTAGCATTATGGGAACCTTAAGGAGCGGGTTATTTGACTAACTGGTCACTTCATTTATTAGTCTTTCAAATTCTATTTATGTTTTAATTTTAATGTATGCTAACTAATTACGATAACTTAACTAATATTTAAATAACAATAGGACTAGCCACAATGTTCAATGATAAAGGTCCAATAATAATTTTTTTGACTACCTCTATGGCGCGGTGGAACACATGCCTGCGACGCAGATGATTGCGGGTTCGATACCTGTCTCAAATAAAATGTTTCAGATAGCTGTTCCAATTGTTTCTGTATGTACCTTTTTACAAAGAAAAATACATTATTACTAGCTGTCCAGGCGAACGTTGTTTTGCCATTAAAAAAATAGATGTTGTTCGATTCTCAGACGTCTAACAAATATACACAAAACAAACTTCATACAAATCGGTTCAGCCGTTTCACCTACACGGCTGAACCGATTTGTATGAAATTTTTCATTTTCCATGTCAACCGAGTTTACAGATAACCATTGTTTTTTTAATGCTTATTTATTTCTCCCGATCCTTAATTATTCTACCGATCTTCATTGATTTTTCGTATTATAGTTTTCTATTTTAAAATAGTTTTTATAGCGTTCACGCTCGAAATTCATGGCCACACCTGTGGGACATAATGCTAAATCGAACCAAGTTTGAATCACACAACTTTGATAGAAACTGGAAGTCTGTCACGTCATCTTATTATTATCTGTAGGTAATGTTGTCACATCAATTTATCACACTACCTATTCTATATTATACATATAAAATTCTTTGTCCTGAATGACTGACTGTCTGACGGATCAACGCACAGCCTAAACCGCTGATCGTAGAAACCTGAAACTTGGAGGGTGTGTTCTTTGTACGTGAAAAAGGGGGGCAAAGTTTGTATGGGACAAGGTAATTCCTTGGTCCATTTTCGACTTCTACGCATACGAAGTCGCGGGCAAAAGCTAGTCTATACCTATAAAATAATTATGTGTCCCATATCATGGGCCTATGGAGTCCCAGATCTTTGGAAGGCGTGCGTGCGTAGAAGCAATTTACAATAACAAAGTATGATGTGGAGATCTTCAGTTAGGTTAGAACTACATGAATATTAGAACTATAAGCTACTTTTTATGACGATCCAGTTGGCACAATGGTCACCATGCCGGACTGCCAAGCACAGGGTTGCGGGTTCGATTCCCGCAACAACACAGACAAATATCTAAGCAAAAAAATGTATGCTTAGATATTTGTCTATGGTCTGGTTGTTTCTATGTATATATTTACAAAAGAAAAAGTATATAAGTAGTATATCAGTTGTCTAGCACACATAACACAAGTCTAGTTACTTAGCTTCGGGCTTGGCGATGTGTGGAATGTCTTGCAATATTTTTTTTAAGCTATTGCATAGCTTTTATCGCGGTCTTTGAGCGCAGCGACTGAATCAAGAAATTCCGTAACGAAAATAAAACATAACTTCTACTCCGCCTACCATGTAGCGCGGCCGAGCGTTCGCTTAACGTGTATGTATATGGTACGACTGTACGAAGCTCGCACGATGCAATAGCTTTACCGCGGCAGTCCCTGAATGCCACACGTTTTTTTATGCAGATGAAACCGCAGGACGCAGCTAGTCACTCATAAATAATTATATTTAAAGTTATCTAGGTCATAGTGTTGTGGTGATTATAAATCAATCAATCGAATTTGTATCGTAATTCGTAATATATTAGGTAAGTGGTATCGATTTAGATTTGCGATGCTTTTTATAGATTTTAAATGTCTTTAATGTTTTGGTATGGATTTACGAGTATTACAAAAGTAACCTTGGTTGCTTCTAATGAATGTATTCTCATACTAAGTTTCATCAATACTGGTTTTTTGAAACCTATTCGTTACAAATTAAAAAATATTATTTTCTGTTTATAATATTTGATAAATATACCTAGATGATTTCTTAAGAGGTTATCTCAAGAGCTGAAAGGATTCTGGACAAGCTTACTCCATCTAATACAGTAATTCCCAAAGTAGTCCAAGTGGACCCCCAGGGGTCCACGGGAGACTCGACGCGGGTATACGTTGGACGTGTCAAAAAATGGAGGTCTACAATCGTGAGCGGGGGTGCATGAAAATTAATTTGGTTTCGATAGTGAAGAACTAAAATGTTGGTAATATGATACCTAAATTAAACATAAGACAATTTATAAATAAACTAGCTGTGCCCCGCGGTTTCACCTGCGTAAGTCCCGATCCCGTGGGAATATCGAAAAAAATATCCTATGTCCGTCTTATGATTGTAAGCTACCTCCCCACCAATTTTCAGCCAAATCGGTTTAGCCGTTCCCGAGTTATAAATGGTGTAACTAACACGACTTTCTTTTATATATATACTAGCTGCGCCCCGCGGTTTCACCCGCGTAAGTCCCGATCCCGTGAGAATATCGGGATAAAAAGTATCTTATGTCCGTCGCCTGGCTCTAAGCTACCTCCCTACCAATTTTCACCCAAATCTGTTCTGCCGTTCTTGAGTTATAAGTGGTGTAACTAACACGACTTTCTTTTATATATATAGATTGAGGAGAAAAATGAACAGTTCTGAACTGGGAGTCGAACCCAGACCATGTCGGTATCGCGCGCAGTGCTCTACCAGTTAAGCTATCCAGCCCTAAGCCACTTTCCTTTTTCAATTTCATTTATAACGTATTGAGCCACACCGTCCATCATACCGTAACACAACAACACAAACAATATAATACCTAAATTAAACCTTCTCAATAAGACAATTATATCCTATCATTTTTTCGAAAACTGTTAATTCGTCGATGGAGTTCAGCCACAACGCAAGTTTCCAAAGATAGATAGATTTAATCTTCACTTTTATTCAGAGATTTAAAAATTGGTAGTAATGTAGATGCAGGGAGTCCACCGGATCCAGAAAAATTTTGAAAGTGGTCTATGAAACAAAAGAGTCTGGGAACCACTGATCTAATACATGTCCCAGACACTACAGCATTCTGAATACCACGAATTAAAGTTACCGGAGCTGTATAAATTATCTAATAATATTAAATATTATGTGCAATTCGTTTATACCTACTATAAATAAATAAACAATATAAAATAAAGTTTATTCCACAATAAATAGAAAGCAAATGAAAGTACTGTGCACTCATATACGGTAGTAGTTAGAATTGCAGACCCACCGTAGAGTTCTAAAATTATTTTTATGTTATTTAACTAATAAATTCATAAGTCTTTAAACTTGAACTCGAGCAAGACCTTAGAATCTTGCTTGAGTTAATAACATTCTAATAATAGCATTTTTGGAACTCTACCGGGGGTCTGCAGTTCTGACTCCAACTGTACATTATCTATTGTTAAAATATACCAATACTATTGCAAATTGGCAGACTATCGATAGTCTAAAATAATCGATACTATCGATATTTTATTCTTCGCGAGCAACAATACTATCCATAGTATTGCCTCGTTATAAGCTATCGATACTATCGCTAGGACAATCGATATTATAGGCTATTTCAGATGAAAACTATCGATAGTTCGGCAACACTACTTCCACAGCGGTCGCATATCCAGAGCTATATTAGAGTTTTATTAACCCCAGTGGCACAATGGTCATCACGCCGGGCTGCCAAGCACAGGGTTTCGGGTTCGACCTGCCTCAGGGAAGTATTTATGCTTAGATATTTGTCTGTGGTTTGGTTGTGTCTATGTATTATAAGTATATATTTACAAAAGAAAAGTATATAAGTAGTATATCCGTTGTCTAGTACCCACAACACAAGTCTAGTTACTCAGCTTGGGGCTAGATGACGATGTGTAGAATATCCTGCATATTTTTTTATTTTTTATTTTATAGTGAAACTGTCTGAAATTGCCATAATGCCTGTGTTACAGATCACCAAATAAACGCCTCCTGCAAAAAACTGTGTCCAATGACCCAGAATAATACACAACTTTTCTAATAAAAAACTAAGTTAACAACAATTTTGTTATGACGAAAATCTCAAATAATATTGGCTTAAGTTAGCCGGTTTGCTGGCGGCATTCTATGACTGTTTCAAGTGTTAACATCAAATTGTGTTTAGTAATTGTAACTAGAAAGTTTTTAATGAAAACTGAGCTCTATTATAGTTGGGCCGGCCGTGCACCTATGTATTTTTCTTAAGAAAAAATTAGGTGCGCTAATTGACATTCCTCTTACGGTGAAGGAAAACATCGTGATGAAACCCGCGGCTTAGTTGGCTCCACATGTATTGACAAGTTCTCTTCTCTGGACATGGTCGACTAAGCTGAGAGGGTAGTAGGTACTGGGCAAGCCTACTCCATCCTCACGCAAAAAGGACCCAATCAAAAAGAGTCCAATAGCGGAAAACAGCCTGTATACAAGTACAAGTAGTGGGGTTGTATTAGGTTTTTTTGTTAGAAAACTTGAGTTTGTAAATTAGGTGGATATTTTATTCAAGTCTGCTAAATCCATCCCGAGAAATAAATAAAATAGTCGACGTCATCATGACGTCATACGTCTTTGAACACTTTGGCATAGTAATTGGAATTGAAAAAATATTTTTCATTACTCATACTCCGAAAGTAGGTCTAAAGATGCCTGAAGAGCGTGTAGAAAGAAAAACTTTCAGCGCTAGGGAAAATCGCTTTCACTGACAGCTGTCATGTCAAATTATGGCTTCGCGCGGCTTGTGCAATGTGCGTGTAGCCAGTATCAGTATCATTACGCATTAGGACCATTTTCACCAAAGAATAACAATTATGGCTTCACACGGCTCATGCATACTGCCAGAAGTAGTATGGAGTCTCTCATCTCACTCTCGTTATTGTGAAGAATTTAATGTATTATTCGTAATGAAAAGCACAATGTTTACCTCGGGTAAAAGACTCATTAAGTCCCTCGAACTATTAGCGCCAAACTCCGTCTCGGGACTCAATGAGTTATTTTCACACCTAGGGTAACAATGTACTATTGTGTTGGATAGTCCATTTATCGAGGAATGCTATAGGCTACTTTTTATCCCGATATTCTCACGGGATCGGGAGTTACGCGGGTGAAACAGCGTAGCGCTGCTAGTACTAAATAATTGATGTACAAAATATTATTCTTAGCAACTTTTATGATAGACCAAGATCCCGCCTACCACCGAACTTTCGTAATTTTTTAAAAGCTGAGAATTTCTCAGCGCATAACACAGTTATGCACGATGTGCAGAACATAGTTATAGGTAGCAAAGCCAAGAATCGAACTTGTTAATATTGCAAAAAAAGCAATCCTACTAATATTATAAATGTGAAAGTACAAACTGTGTGTGTATGTTTGTTACTCCTTCACGCAAGAACCACAAAACCGATTGCGAGAAAGAGACCTGGAATAAAACATAGGCTACTTTTTATCCTTATTTTCCCACGGGATCGGGACTTACGCCGGTGAAACAGCGAGGCGCAGCTAGTCTCCTATATTTTTGTACCCATCGATAATGTATAACGATAATAATAAGAATATAAGTAGTATATCCGTGTCTAGCACCCATAACACAAGTCTAGTTACTTAGCTTGGAGCTAGATGGCGATGTGTGGAATGTCCTGCAAAAAAAAAAATAACGACACTTGGCACAATGGTCACCCTGCCGGTCTGCCAAACACAGGGTTGCGGGTTCGATTCCCGCTGCAGACATGTATTTATGCTTAGATATTTGTCTGTGGTCTGGTTGTCTTTATGTTTTATAAGTATATATTAACTAAAGAAAAGTATATAAGTAGTATATCTGTTGTCTAGCACCCATAACACAAGACTAGTTACTTAGCTTGGGGCTAGATAGCGATGTGTGGAATGTCCTGCAATATCTATTTATTTATTATTTATTATATGAACTTATTTGTATGTTTTACTAATACAAAAAAATTAAAAAATATGTAAAAAACAGTCCGAAGCCAAAACTAGAAAAAGGCCTACAAAAAAGCTATATCTGAACTGTACTAGTGTATTGTAGTTACTTGAAAGAACTAAACATACTCGTAAAAGCTTCAATACAAACGTAACATTCGTTTTTACGGCTGCATATTAACAAAACCTGTTTTGCCCTCTCTCGATATCAATTTACTAAGTGCAATTTGGAAAACACCTCCCTACATAGTACATAGACGAGTTTGATGGCAATCAATGATTTCGATTGCAGGGGTGCTCAACAGTTTACTAGGATTTTTACTTTGGCTCCTCTAAATTAAGGGCTAGTTTCAGCAACATCAAAAATCTCCAATAATTAGAGTGCTACCAACAACCGCCGCTACCTGCCGCCTGTGTCTATTGTACAGTCGGCTGCATAATTGCAGCCCCCGGTAGAGTTCAAAAATTACTATTATTGGAATGTTTTCATTCTAATCATTTTTGTTTGATAAATTGATGAGTAAGAAGGATTTAAACTTCAATTAAAGCAGGTGTCTAGAATCTTGCTTGTGTTGAAAACATTCTTATAACAGCCGTTTTGGAGCTCTAAATTTAAATAAATGCAATGAAAGGTGCTAATTTTTTTAAAATTAATGTAAAGTATGTAGAATCCATAGATTTTTGACAAAAATTAGAATCGAGTATAACAGATAATTTTAACTAAGGTATCTGCGGATACCAGAAGGTTTTAATATTAGTAGAAAATAACAAAAATAAACAAATAAATGGTTTTTCAGATTAATAACACAAACATAAATATTTAGTTTTTAATTGAGGTGGCTGGTGGCGTTTATTAAATGATTTGTTTGATTGTAACGGAAATCTCTTAATTATCGGAGAAATTGTAGAGGAAATCCGAACACAAAAACTCTTTGATTTTTGTAAGGAAGATGTTGACGACCCCTGATTTTTGTAAATTGAATACTCTAAGCTTTGTAACATTTCTAGACGTGGTTTCATATAAACGTAAAAATACATTAACTTTACCAAACGATTCGTGTGTTGATTGATTTTTGTTTGTAGTTGCTACTTTCTTTGTATACCTAACTAGCTACGCCCCGCGGTTTCACCCGCGTAATAATTTTCTGCGCAAGTTTCTTAATTTTTTATTTCATAAGAACCTTCTCCTGATAATAACAAACAGACCAAAAAAAGAATTGGCTAAATTGGTCCAGGCGTTGTTGAGTTATGCGCTTACCAACACATTTTGCGATTCATTTTTATATTATAAGATTAGGGTTTGTTGACCTTTAACCGACTTCTAATAAAAAGGTGCTCTCATTTGGATTTTGAAATCGACTTTTATGAAAGTTCCGAACCTTTGAGGATAAATTTTCGGTGGTCTGAAAGGTGTTAGAACTATTGAAACTGTTTGGCTATTAGCAAAATTATCTATTGGTATAAAAATAGAAAAATAAAAATTTATATTTTGCAAAATTAACAAGCCACTATGGTCTGAAATTTTTAATTGCACATCGTTCATCTGTGTTGGAGGCATGCGCTGAGGCAGCTTTTATAAAATCCCGAAGGTCTGGCGGTAGGCGGGATCTTACTCGATGACCCAGCATTGGACCAGCGAGATGTCCGGTCGGCTGCATAATTGCAGACCCACCGTAGAGCTCCAAAACGGCTGTTATAAGAATGTTTTCAACACAAGCAAGATTCTAGACACCTGCAACTCATCAATTAATCAAACAAAAATTATTAGAATGCAAACATTCCAATAATAGTAATTTTTGAACTCTACCGAGGGCTGCAATTATGCAGCTGACAATCCATGCGATGGTTGAAATGCAACTACACGATGGCCACGTTCATTTGTAGATTGGAGATGGACGTGGAAGCATTAGCCGATGCGGCAATATATCTTTAAATACACCACGAAACATTATTATTAAACCTTATTTTTATCTTTTACTAGCTGTCCTGGCAAACGTTATTTGCTATATTAAAAAAATATAAATTTGTAAAGAAAAAAAAGGAGTTGTTTGATTTTCAGACCTAACGAATATTCACAAAAAATCTTATACAAATCAGTTCAGCCGTATAGGTGGAGTTTGGCCTTTGTTTCAAAACTACTTCCAGCTTTTGTGACTAATAGACAAAACACGCCAAAAAACATTATTCAATACTATAAAAAGCTGTGGTAGGGGTAAAACTGCACATTTATTGCATTCACAAAAAAGAAACGTGCAACATTCGTGAGATGTATGCGCGCGCTTGCGCAGCCCTCTTAGATACCTACATACCTACCTAGCGTGTATATCCACAATGAACTGGCAGTAATAAACGACGATTCTACTACATCGGTTGTTTCCTTCGTAATCCCAATACACTTTACTGGCGACGAGTCGTACGCCTACCCGCGTTTGTGCGAAATAATTTCTGTGAAATATTTGGTAAAATGACCACTTTTATTGGTAATATTGCTAATTTCGATTGCAAAAATGGATATGGGGTGTCTAAATCAATTTTTCAAAGTAAATGCGATCGAAGACGCAAAGAAGTCCGGTATTTTACTTACCCTCTTGACTGATGAGTCATACCGATTGCTTCGGAATTTAGCTTTTCCAAGTGATTTGGAGACATTACCATATGAAGACCTGATAAAGTGCATGAGCGATCATTTCAAGCAAAAACGAGGCTCATTTGCGGATCGTGCGAAATTTTACGAGGCCACGAAAACACCTGATGAGTCATTCAACGACTGGGCGGCTAGATTACGTGGACTGGCTAGCTACTGTGAATTCGAGCAGGCTTTGGATACAGTGCTGAGAGACCGTTTCGTTCTCGGCCTGGGACCAGGACCCGAGCGCAACAAGCTATTCGAGACGGATGTCCATACCTTGACATTGTCAAGGGCGTTGGAGGTCGCCGAGCAGACAGCGAGTGCACGGAAAGCCATAGATACAGCATCGGGTGCCCGTTTTAGCGGCGCGTTTAAAGAAGAACCGATTTATAGAATCTACACAGGAGACAGCGGCAGGCGAGGCGGCGCAGGCGCTGGTGGAGGCGCCGGGCGAGGAGCTGCCGGGCGAGTTGGTGCCGGACGAGGAGGCGGTGGCAGCGGACCCTCCAACGCTTGGGGGCAGGCGGTAAATCGCGACGGAGCTGCGACGAGTGTACCTCGGTGTCCAGTGTGCGGTCTAAAAAGTCATAGTGTCGGAAAGTGTCGATTCAAAAATTATACATGCCAAAATTGTGGACAAAAAGGACACTTGCGAAAGGTGTGTAAAGTGCGCGTATATAACATCAACGCTGGAGAAGAGCCTGATGTTGCTGACGGGGCCGACGGCGGCGGTGAAAACTGCGAGAACTGTCAGGAATGTAGCTTGTAAAACTTAAGTTACGAGAATTATAAGCCTATTATTTTACGTGTGTGTGTTGATAATAAACTAGTCCATATGGAATTAGATTCGGGGGCAGGAGTATCCGCTATTTCACATGTATTTTATAAACAATTATTCGCTCACATTCCTTTAAAAAGCTGTACACTTAGAATGTGTTTTTACAATGGTCACAAAATCACGCCCATAGGATATATCACAACTACAATAAAATACAATAATATCACAGATCAAATTAATCTTTTTGTAATTAAAAACGGCAGCGCGCCACTCCTAGGGCGAGATTTTATGTACAAATTCAAATTAATCACAGAAAACAATGTAACAGAATTGAGGCACATATACTGTAATACCTATTTGTCCGAAATAAATAATTTAATTGAACAATATTCGGACCTCTGGAGCGATGATTTAGGAAGGTTTAATAAATATAAAATAAAGTTAACCTTGAAGTCTGACGCGAAACCTAAGTTTTATAAGCCACGATCAGTTCCATTTGCATTAAAATCTAAGGTCAACACAGAGATAGATAGGTTAGTATCATTAGGTGTACTAATACCGGTAGACTACTCTGATTACGCCACACCGATAGTGCCGGTGTTAAAAGACAACGGTAAGGTGAAAATAGCGGGGGATTACTCGATTACACTAAATAAAGATTTATGTGTAGAGAAGTACCCAATGCCTCGTATTGAAGAGGTCTTTGCCCGCATTGGGGGTGGGGAGAGGTACACAAAAATTGATCTAAGTAACGCATATAATCAATTTGAATTAGATAATGAGTCCCAATTGCTAACAACTATCAGTACCACGCGTGGTTTATACAAATATACGCGCTTAGTGTACGGCCTAGCTAACGCGCCCGCTATATTTCAAAAAACAATGGAAACATTGCTTGCAGGTATCGATGGTGTTAGCTGTTGGCTCGATGATGTGTGCTGTACCGCTCCTAATCAAGAACTTCATTTAATTAGGCTTAAAGAGGTACTACGGAGGCTAAGTGACGCAGGACTAAAGTTACAGCGCGAAAAATGCGAATTCTTTAGAGAAAGCGTTACTTATTTAGGTTTTGTAATTGATAAAACCGGACTTAAATCATGTCCTAAAAAGGTACAAGCCATATTAGAAGCCCCGTGCCCTAAGAATATATTAGAAGTTAAAAGATTTCTGGGTATCGTTAACTATTACAGGAATTTTATACCCCAAGCGTCATCAGTGCTGGCACCACTTCATGAATTACTGCGTAAAGACGCGACATGGACATGGGGTAGGAGACAGGACGACGCAATTAAAATAGTTAAAAAAGAATTATCATCGGAACGTGTATTGACACACTTCGATCCGGCGGCGCGGCTTGTGCTCAGCGTGGACGCGAGCCCCACCGGGCTCGGTGCCGTACTCCAGCAGGGGCTGAAGGGCCGTGAGCGTCCCATTGCATTCGCATCGAGGTCCCTTACACCGAGCGAGCGTAACTACAGCCAGGTACATAAGGAAGCCGCCGCGATAGTGTTTGGAGTCAAACATTTCCACCAGTACCTATACGGCAGGGATGAACCGTTCGTTCTCCGAACGGATCACCGGCCGCTGCTGGCTATATTTGGCAAGAAAAACGGAGTGTCCGTAATGGCGGCCTCGCGTTTGCAGCGGTATGCTGTTTACCTATCCGCTTATAATTATAATATTTCGCGCGCGAAAATAATGCGACCACATTATTTTCGCATTAACAAGCGAAAATAATGTGGTAGCGGATTTTTTCTCCCGAGCATCCTTAGATATCGATAAAGGCTACTCCGATGTCGATGAAAGTGTAACTTACTTCATGCATGAAACCGACTTACCAGTTTCTTTTGAGAAAATCAAAGTCGCAGTAGCCTCGGATCGAACCTTGCAAACCGTTATGAATTACATACGTAACGGTTGGCCACGTAAAATTAAATGTCGAAATATAAAACCATATTTCAATTGTAAAACAGAATTAGAGATAGGGGACGGATGCTTAATGCGTGGTCATAAAATTATTATACCTACATCACTACGTAACCAGATGCTAACCGAATTACACAAAGGTCATTTTGGCATGGTAAAAACAAAATGTTTAGCACGTAGTAGGATGTGGTGGCCCGGCATCGATGCGAATATAGAGAGCATGGTAAGTACATGTGGCGTTTGCGCCGCGCTAAGGCCCGCACCACCGCGCGCGCCACCCGCTCCCTGGCCGCGTCCCGCTGCACCTTGGGAACGGCTGCATATTGACTATATGCAAATTAATCAAATGGATTTTCTGATCGTGGTAGATGCGCATAGTAAATGGGTAGAATGTATTTACATGGCTAAGGGTTTATCTACAAAATATCTCATCGAAAAACTTAATACATTATTTACTACATTTGGCCTTCCTAAAGTCATTGTTTCCGACAACGATCCTAAAATTAGTAATGGAGAATTCAATCAATTTTGTAATATTACCGGCATAGAATATATAAATTCACCTATCTATCACCCATGTAGTAATGGCCAGGCCGAAAATTATGTTAAGACCTGTAAGCGAATGATAAAATCTATTATTATGTCAAACGAAAATAACAATACTGTAACTCAATTACTGCAAAACTTATCATTATACTTATTTCAATACCGAAACACTGTACACTGTAGTACCGGTGAAACTCCGGCCAAACTTATGTTTAATAGAAATATACGTTCCAGGTTAGACTTAATATTACCTACTAATAAGAAAAATGAGATTTGTAAGGAGTTAGAAACATTAAATAAGAGCAGAATATTTGTTAAAGGACAGAAAGTATGGGTGAGATGTTTTGCCGGTGGAAAACCATATTGGAAGTTAGGAGAGGTCACAGACATAATAGGAAATAGAATGTATAAAGTTTCAGTACAAGATGAAGGTGTATGTATAAGACATGTAGATCAGCTATTGAGAATTAAATGTAACGATAAATTACCTCCGAATGTATGTACAAATGACGAAGAATCGCATAACTCGAACCAAACTCCATTAATTCGTTGTAATAGGGGTGGAGGAAGCACAGATTGTGAGAATAATAATAATCAACCTCATAGTAGAATGGAGTGTGGATCGAGTAATGCTTCGCCGCCGCCGGTGGTTCCGGAGCAAGTTGAAGCGGCGATTGTTAGATCGAGTGATGCACCTTTCACACGTGAACATAGGCAGCCTTCGCTAGACGAGCGTGAGTCGCAAGCGAGTTCGTCTCCGCCGCCCGCGCCGCTGCCGCCCCCGCCCGCTCTGGTGCAGATGGCTGCAGCCGCGCGGGCAGGTCCAACATTAAATAATGATAGCGTTGATAACAGTTCACGTCGCATGAACTTGAGACCGAGAACCAATGTTGTTAATTATAAGGAATAGAATATCTTACCTAGAGTATTAGTTTGTACGATACCTACTTGATCGCGTTTGTTTATTGTCATCAGGTTTCATAATTAACGAGGGAGGAGTGAGATGTATGCGCGCGCTTGCGCAGCCCTCTTAGATACCTACATACCTACCTAGCGTGTATATCCACAATGAACTGGCAGTAATAAACGACGATTCTACTACATCGGTTGTTTCCTTCGTAATTCCAATACACTTTAATTCGACTAGCTCTATTTCTTATTTTCAAGAAAAGGTATTTTTTCCCTATGAAAATACCATTGGGAAATGTGACGAAGACACAAGAAACTCATGGAGTTTCTATTTTTTTTGTAACACAGCGGACAAGATTACTAATTTTTGAAGGTATATTTTAAATGGAGGAGTTAGATTAGCTACATCCCTTTTCATTAAATCTATACTCTATACTAATATTATAAAGAGGATTCGTTTGTGTTTTTGATTGTTTGTAACGAATAAGCTCCGAAACTACAAAACCGATTTTGATGAAACTTAGTATGACTATACATTGATTCATTGGGAGTGACATGGGCTAAGCCTATTCTTATGGGATCTGGAGTTTTGCGGGTGAAACCACGAAGCGCTGCTAGTCTGTTATAAATACCTACTACTTTTAGTGACCTCCTACACTTCCGACAGTTTTTAAATTCGTCTCACTTCAAAAAAACTATATTGAATTTCGTAACATCTTTTGGTAGGGGTAAAACTGCACACTTATTGCATTTACAAAAAGGAACGTAATAAAGGAAAAGACGCCCGACGGTCCACATCCGACTAGTCTAGAATATTGCTATTTCTTCACAAAGACGGTTTAAAGTTTAAAGCTCGATCTGACCTATAATTTATCGACATTGAAATCTTTGTTCATTTCCAACAAATGTATATCAAAGGAAAGTTGGAAGGAAATGAGAAATTAGTAAGGGATAGTAAAAGCCATTTTTGTCTATGGAAATTTATATTTTCTGAGATACGTTAAGGCTAGGTGCTAATAAAGCTACCAAAATCAACCTTTGTTTTAAGCAACTTTAAGTAATCAAATACTCTTTTTTTGTTATTTGGATATAAATGGTTATTGTAGTTTAATAACCATATTTTTGTTTATTGTGGTTGAAAACATGATATGAACAACTTCGTTCGAATTTAGAAAAAACAGAGAATTATTAGATCGTTTATCGGGTTTTATTCAAAAATAGTTAACGTTTGTTTCTAAAAATGAATCAAATGATAGGTTTTGACCTCTAGGAACTATATTTGTGGATAATAATGCTAAAATGTTTTGCATATCTACCTACACACGGTACTGGAAGAGCGCCTTAAGGCGGGTAAAGGAGCTAAAAACAAAGTCCAAATATTTTTTTATTAAAAAAAAACAAAAGGCAATGTGATATGGACGTGAAACTTTAATTAGTTATTTACTAAAATAAAAACTTTTTTTTTCGGTCCCACGGTTTTACCCGCGAAGTAATTTTTCTGCGCAACATACTTATTTTTTTTTATGTATCTTCTCCTAACATTAACGAACACAACTAAAAAATAATTTGTTAAATTGGTCGAACCGTTCACGCGCGATGCCGTGACCAAGGAAAATAGGGATTCATTTTATATAATAGATAGAATAAAAAATTATAACCCAATTTAACCAATTAAAATCTTCCAAAAAAAGTAACAATTTAAAATAAATGCGACACAGAAGCTACCATAACACGAGCATTTCGTCTAACTCTCAGGTAGTCTACAGTAGCAACTCGTCTAAAACGCAACTGGGAAAAATAAAATAATAAAAAAAATAAAAAATATTGTAGGTTCTTAGATCTAACGAATATACTAAAAAAAATCATTCAAATCGGTTCAGCCGTTTAGGTGGAGTTTGGCAACTAACACCGCGACACGAGAATTTGAACAAATTGGATTTTATTGGGTGAAGAAGCGCACGAATTTTCTTTCAGCTATTAGTATGATTAAAAACTCTGGTCTAACATAATAACAGAAATCTTCATCAATTTCTATCTGAAAACAGTTAAAAATACGTAAAATACGCTCTAGAAATTTATCAACCATTTTATAAAAGGTTTGTCGAGGAATTCACGCACTAATTGTCAGGCTGGTGAGGGTCAAAGTTGCGTGTAGGGATGAGTGTTCAAGTATTTGGAAGAATATGGGTTTGTAGTAAAAGAGTTGACTTACTGATGAAATAACCAATGAATTTAAAATCGATCGAACCTCAAAAACTAGTATAATCCTATCAGCGTTGACTACTTTTATTCTACTTTACCTCTAGCGAAAAACTAGCGTAGGTTAAGGTATAAGAGTACTTACTGTCAACGCATCTCAAAATCATAGTTATTAACAACTTTTTTATCACAGTTGCTCATAAAGTGGATCTTATTCAACGGCTTTTAGGCTCGTAATCCAACATATTATGCACGCGTGCGTTTTATATTGCCAACCTAGTGCTATAAAGTTATCCCGATAGGTTAAATACGTATCTTACTGCTAATTACATACTGTTTTGATGTATAAAAAGGTAGGTACCAAAGAGTTTTTTAGCTAGCAAAAATGGTTGTCTCTAAAGTCGGTTTACGAACGAAAATTTTACGTGATAATGACTTAGAAAACGATTAAAAATTGAGTTGTTTATTTTTTGTTTTTTCTTTACTTAAATATATTGTTTTTCCGTACCATTGTATTTTGTTCTTAACCCCCGACGCAAAAACAAATAGAAAAAACACTAAAAAATATTGTATGTCAGGCGAGGCTGTATAGGTTAAAAGTCTTTAGCCTGGCCTTTCCGGAGCATAATTAACAAAAAAATATTGCCTTAAAAAAATTTAAACATAGACTTAACACAAATATATTGTTAATTATTATTTTGTTTTATTTTCAAGTCTTTTCTTTTATTCGCAACTGTGATAAAAAACGTCGTACGATATACGTGTGGAATTGATATTTGCATCTTGGCTTAACCGCCTCTATGCAAAGATCAATTTACCACACTTATATCGTAATGTACTATTTACTTGCACTACTTATATCTAATTTATTTTATTTATCTTTAAATAAGTAGTAGAAACACAAACAAAATGAAAGCGACTGAGTGGTTGAAATATTACGAAGCCAATGGTACAGAGTGAACCATGAACCCATTAACATTTAGACCGGCTTAAATCGTCACAATAATGGATCCCGACTTTTCTAGCGACTTAATCTATGCTTTTGAATTTATTATTCGTTTTATTTGTGTATCGATCACGAAATTATTGCCACATTATCAGTTATTCAATAGTATGTACTTAACATAATATGAGATAGAATCCTGCACTTGTTTTTTTTATTTTCAGTTTTTTTTCATTTTTACGCACTTTTTATCATTCTTATTTTATTTAATTTTCGTAACGCACTTTTTATTATTTTATTCCACCTTTTTTGCAGTTGGGTTTATTTATTAGCTTAATTTATGTTTTCAATAAAAAAGATTGCTTTGATTTTATCTTTAACTTTCTTACAGCGACCTCTTGAACTAAACCGTACTTACAAAAAGATATAGGATGATTACATATCCCGGTCAGTTGAGAGGTCGGAAGCCGATGTCCCATTTTATAGCCCATAGCCTCATAGGACATAAGGACAAGGACATAAACACGAAATCTAGGCCGTACGTCGTCGTACGTGTTAATTGTTTATTGACGATTAATTCCTTTGTTTAAGGCTCACTTTGTATACAAATTGGAAATTATTGTAGGATATAAACTAGTGTTTGGGCTTGTTTATGTGTTTCATTGTGTAAAGGAGGCCATTGAGGGTCCTTGACATGTTTTACGCAAAATTGGGCGAAAAAAACTGTATATTTTTGGTTTAAAAAAAATAAAAAATAAATATTACAGGACATTCCACACATCGCCATCTAGCCCCAAGTTAAGTAACTAGACTTGTGTTATGGGTGCTTGACAACGGATATACTACTTATATACTTTTCTTTTGTAAATATATACTTATAATACATAGAAACAACCAGACCACAGACAAATATCTAAGCATAAATACTTGTCTGAGGCGGGAATCGAACCCGCAACCCTGTGTTTGGCAGTCCGGCATGGTGACCATTGTGCCAACTGGGTCGTTTCCCTGGATATGCTTCTTAGGTGTTATTCTTATTAGGTACCTACCTAATAATATAATGCATACATTATAATGATGCAATATCGTAAACCCTAAGAAAACTTAAGAAAGTTAAAAGTTTACCCCGGAGTCGAGATGCACAAAATATACTTTAAAAGAATATTATAATCATACAAAATGGGCGCGAAAAACATCACCCTTTCCTTGCAGTCAGGTAAAAATTAAGAGAAAAGAGTGCCGGGGGCTCTCTCCATACAAACGTAGTCGACTGTTTTCTCCCTGAATAATGACACTAGTGCAAATATTGTTATTGCATAAAACTTATAACTGCCATGACCATATTGACCATGCCCCTATGTTTCGGTTATTTTTTATTTTCTTGTTGTTAAATTTTTAATTTCTATGATGAAAGTGAAAAATCCAAAACATAGGGGCATAGTGATGACAGTTATAGGTTTTATGGCACAATAATATTTGTGCTAGTGTCATTATCCAGGGAGGAAACAGTCGACTACGCTTGTATGGAGAGAGCGCCGGTACCCTTTCACCTTAAATCAATATCTAAAATCTAAAGGTACCGTTGGAGACAGGTTTTTCCGTAGCATTCCGCAAGTGTATCTCGTAGCTCGTAGCGCTCGTATCTCGTAGCGGGGCATTCGTAGCAAATGTAGCGAAAAATTTACCTAACAATTTTAAATATTTAATACTAGCGCCCTGCAGTTTCACCCGCGTAAGTCCCGATCCCGTAGGATTATCAGGATCTAAAGTATCCAATGTCTCCTAAAACTACCAATACGCCAATTTTCATACAAATCGGTCCAGTCGTTTGACCGTGAAGAGGAAAAAACACACAAATATACAAACTTATGAATTTATTATAACACTAACTGCGCCCCGCGGTTACACCCGTGTAAGTCTCGGTCCCGTAGGAATATTGGGATAAAAAAGATATGTTAATCTTGGTCTCCAGCTAACGTACTAAGTTTTATCGTAATCGGCTCAGTAGTTCTTGCGTGAAGGAGTATCAAACACACAAGTACACAAACGTTCACATTTATAATATTAGTGAGAATTATCTAAATCTATTCTTATGAGATAAGACTAGCTTTTGCCCGTGACTTTGTTCGCGTAGAAGTCGAAAATGGACCAAGGAATCACGTTGTCCCATACAAACTTTGTCCCCCCTTTTCACCCTCTTGTAAAATTTCGGAAAAATCTTTCATATCCGATGCCTACGTCACACAAAGAACACACCCTCCGAGTTTCAGGTCTCTACGATCAGCGGTTTAGGTTGTGCGTTGATCCGTCAGTCAGACAATCAGGACAAAGCATTTTATATGTATAGATAAATAAAATGTCGTGGACCCATTGAGAAGCAAAGTATGAAAGAGTCATGGACTTCTGAGAATAAGCCGTTAGGACTAGCTGCGCCCTACAGTGTCACCATAAAAGAGTCATGGACCTCTGAGAATAAGCCGTTAGGACTAGCTGCGCCCTACAGTGTCACCATAAAAGAGTCATGGACCTCTGAGAATAAGCCGTTAGGACTAGCTGCGCCCTACAGTGTCACCATAAAAGAGTCATGGACCTCTGAGAATAAGCCGTTAGGACTAGCTGCGCCCTACAGTGTCACCATAAAAGAGTCATGGACCTCTGAGAATAAGCCGTTAGGACTAGCTGCGCCCTGCAGTGTCACCATAAAAGAGTCATGGACCTCTGAGAATAAGCCGTTAGGACTAGCTGCGCCCTACAGTGTCACCATAAAAGAGTCATGGACCTCTGAGAATAAGCCGTTAGGACTAGCTGCGCCCTACAGCGTCACCATAAAAGAGTCATGGACCTCTGAGAATAAGCCGTTAGGACTAGCTGCGCCCTACAGTGTCACCATAAAAGAGTCATGGACCTCTGAGAATAAGCCGTTAGGACTAGCTGCGCCCTACAGTGTCACCATAAAAGAGTCATGGACCTCTGAGAATAAGCCGTTAGGACTAGCTGCGCCCTACAGTGTCACCATAAAAGAGTCATGGACCTCTGAGAATAAGCCGTTAGGACTAGCTGTGCCCTACAGTGTCACCATAAAAGAGTCATGGACCTCTGAGAATAAGCCGTTAGGACTAGCTGCGCCCTGCAGGGTCACCATAAAACATTTTTTAACTATTTAAAAATAATAGAACAATTTTTAAATAACTTCTCTAATAAATTGTTGTATAAATCATAGCAATGCTAATCCAAAGGCTGTGTAAAGGATGTACAATAAAAATATAAAAGTTGCGTGTCTGTGATTTATTGTCTAAAAGTGAACACAGACCGCGGACAAAACGATCGGGCGATATCTTGGAGCTAGATGAATTGACGAACTCTGTGACCCACTTGCGCCTTAAACAAATATAATATGTGTAGAGATATTAGTCGGGCTGTTAGAGCGGTGTTGGCTTAGTGGTAGATACCTCGACTATCATTCTGAAGGTCGTGGGTTCGAATTCCCGCCGGCCGTGCACCAATGTATTTTTCTTAAGAAAAATTTATGTGCGCTAATTAACATTGCTCTTACGGTGAATGAAAACATCGTGATGAAACCCGCGGCTTAGTTGGCTCCAGAAGTATTGACAAGTTCTCTCCTCTGGACATGGTCGACTAAGCTGAGAGGGTAGTAGGTGCTGGGCAGGCCTACTCCACCCTCACGCAAAAAGGACCCTATTAAAAAGGGTCCAATGGCGGAAAACAGCCTGTATACAAGTACAAGTATCCGGGCTGTTTTACATATCAGTTGCCTAGTATGTAGCTACTCTCAACTTCGTCTTACCTTAATTTCATACAACGATATAAGTCAATGTGGTGTAAGAATACAGGCAAGTGAAATCAGTGGTAAAAGTTACAGTCAAAACTATGATGTAAACATAGTAATTTGACATTGCATCGCACCTGCACTGATATGAAGATGTGCCAAGGCCAAGGTTACACAGGAATCAATATTGTATTAGAAGGTCATGTGACGTAGTATGTACCTAGTTTAATTAGTATAAATCCCCCCATATTTACTCAATAAATATTCAGGAAACACCATATATTCAAAGTGTTAATAGTTCCTCCTAGATCCATCATTACATCAATTGTCAAAAAAAATGTCAGTGGAGATATCGCTAATGGATAGTAGTAATATACCCCTTGATAATCTATACATATAATAAATCTGTAGACATAAAAAAATCTGTAATTGTAAGATATCCAGAAAAAAAATACACAGGTCGTCTTAAAATCGTTAGCTGAACACGATAGGGTAGTTTTTAGATTTTGTGTCTGTTTGTTTGTCTGTTTGTCTGTTTGTCTGTTTGTCTGTTTGTTTGAACCAGGTAATCTTATAAACTACAGAACAGATTTTAACAAGGTCCACATGAATATGTTCAGAAAATATCAGATTAACATTTAGGGTATGTTTCAATTTAACTTTAATGCAATAATTATGATATTTGATGAAAAAACATTTAAAAAATGTGAAATCGAAATATTTTTCCGTGGTAAAACTTAATCGAACGTCAGAAGGAAACAGTACCCTTACCACCGGTTTTTTACGTATTCGATTAAACATACTATATTGAGTATTTACTATGAAACTTCCTAAAAATCAACTTACTAGGTCCACCCGTCTCTGAGAATATCGGTAGTGACACACTGACAGACAAACGGACAAGAGAGTGATCGAAAAAGGGTTTCTTTTTTTCGAGTTCTTCAAAAAGTCATGGTAGGGCTGCAGTACATGCCTCCGCTCAAGATGACAGCTGTCATAAAACCAAATAGTTTGCATTTAATACTACCTACGTGAAACTGAAAATGAGGTTAGTACAAAGAGGTACTACTACATAATATTACCGATCTCCTTTACCGAAGACCTCCGATGGTACACTTCTATCGCGCTTTTCTCCTGCTATAGTTTGAATTCTGAGTTCAAGTAGCGGAAACCTTAGATAGTAAAAACAAAAAAAGAATTTTCCAAATCGCTCCAAGAGTTTACGATTAATCAGCGAGCATACATAATAAAATATATATATACGTGACGAATTGAGAACCTCCTCCTTTTTTGATGTCGGTTAAAAAATATACAGGTAGTTATTTGTAAAAATCATTTTTTTCCCAAAATTACGTAGCCCTGCCAGCTACCTTATAAAAAAACTGGGTATTTTGGTCAAGAATTCAGAAAATTGGAAAAGGGGTCCGGACATTCAGTATGGGAGCGTGGTTAGGTTATGTGTTATGTTATGTTTTTTGCGCTGTGATTTTAGACCCGATGAATAAATAATGCCCAACGCTTTATAGGTTTTGTTTGATGGCATTATTTGTTATTTTCGATAGGTATGGGACTCAAAGTGAACCGCACACTTTTGAAAAATTATAGGTTATTGTTTTTCTTTAAATATTCCATTTCCAAAACGTCTCGCTTTAGAAGTTGAATGTCCTTTTGTAGTTTGGCATAAAGGTTTTGGACATAAAAACCCTAGGCATAACATAATTTTACACAATTATTTTTGGCATAAAGTCACCGCGCACTCTTAGAAAATCAAGGAACATCACGTTTCTTCAAAAACCCTGTATCCAAAACGCTTTAGAGGGTTGCTGTTTTTATTATTTGTTTTTTTTTCGATGCCCTCTATCGATAGGTATGAGTCTCAAAGGGCACCGTGCACTTTTGTGAAATCATAGGACATCACGTTCCTTCAAATACCCCGTTGCCGAGACGCTTTAGATGTTTGGTGTGAAAGCATTTTTTGTTCAACGTAATGCCTGCTATCAATATGTAAGGATCTCAATGTGCATCCTGTTATTTTAAGTATTAGTATTTGTTCTGTCCAATGGCCTTTCTTTTGAATCATTATTATTATTATTTGATAATAAAAACAATGTAAAATATTATTTGCACCAAAATAGATTATTATTTGCATGATGTTGGTGTTATAAATACTATAATAACCTCTTATATTATTAATTGAAGAATATGAATCGAGACACAAAGGTAGTTGATAATTATTTTTCTTTAATTTACAAAAATCTAAAGATAACTTGGAAGACAAAGTATGTTGAAAATTTTGTGCGAATAGAAATTGGACTTAGTTTTAGCTTATCATATTGTTGTGTATTATGTTTTATTTGTGAAAAATTAACAAAAATAGTACATTGTTACCCAAGGTGTGAAAGTCACTCATCGAGTCCCGAGACGGAGTTTGGCGCCCGAGCGTAGCGAGGGCGCTAATAGTTCGAGGGACTAAATGAGTGACTTTCACACCTTGGGTAAACAAAACAAACCCGAGGTAATCACTTTGCTTTTCATTACGAATAAACATAAAATTCTTCGTAATAACGAGAGTGAATGAGAGACTCCATACTACCTGATCCTCTTACAAGGTTGGGACCAAAGAGGTTATACCTACGTTATGTAGATATTTTTGTTTTCGCTATTTGTTTTCAACATGTTTTCAATACTCAAATACGTCGGTACTTACCGAAGAGATTTTTGTAAATTAGTTTATCCAACACTGAGTAATGACGCGAAGTCCGTAGATTTAAATTACAGTTTTTGTAACACGGTTTGTCTAGAAAATGTTATTTACACAAAATACACAATCATAAATGAAAAACCAGATTAAACTTAACACAAAAACATAATAAAATAACAAAAGATAATACTAATTAAAATCTTTCAAAATGCAAGCATTTCCCGCCAGTATTTTTTTACTCAAGGAACGACACTGACTGCACGGTCGCATAAAGCCACATCTGCAACATCTTGACAGGGCGCCGGTAGAGGCGCAGCATGGTCATACGTCGCTTTGACCATTTTCATCTTTACATTTATTTTATTAAATAAGATATCTTGAACTAAATATATCTACCTGAATTCGATTACTAAGAAAAAACCTCTTCAGGCATCTTTAGACCTACTTTCGGAGTATGAGTAAGTAAAGTGCCTTTGCCAAATCAATTAAATATAGTTTAAAAACAATGTAACTACCTATTTTGTTTTTATAACTTACACCGAATGCTAAATTGTATCCATGCAGAAAAATGCTAGGTATTCTAAATAACCCAAAACCACATCGCAAACGAAGTCGCGGGCAACAGCTAGTATTAGTATAATAGGATAATGGCGAGCCTCAGCTAACTACCGGGTCCACAGGTGGCGGATAGTTTAATATTCCTATAGGAGTGGTGTATCCTAGTAGTAGATTATCCTGTAGGAATCTATCCTACATACTATATATATATATGTGGGACTAATCGGCGCATTAATAATAAATACTTTTTTCTTTATATTTTTTTTTATTTTTTTTTATTTATATATTTTTATATATTCGCAGCTGCGAATAAGGGCAAAACCAAACAAGAAGCAGTCCCGAACCGAGGCGGCTGGGTTATCAGGATGCGGGTGGGGTACCTGGTGGCACACCTACCACCATAGAAACCTCGCACATATCCAATGACGACCCTTGTGACATGGCGAGTTAGCACTAGCGACCCGCTCTGGCTTCGCACGGCTATCATATAAACCTTCCTCTTGAATCACTCTATTACAAAAAACCGCATCAAAATCCGTTGCGTAATTTTAAAGCATACATAGGGACAGACAGCGGAAAGTGACTTTGTTTTATACTATGTAATGATGTTACCTGATAAATACTTATAACCAAAATAAACGGTAGATTTATCTTGAAGATTCCTAAATTGTGACTTTAATAATCCATAAAAATATTTTATGTCTTTATCAGGATATTAAGAAGGTCAATGGCACTTGAGACATCCGTACTAAGGTGTAACTCATTTGCCTACTTTGTTCAGTTGGTACTTGTACTTGTATACAGGCTGTTTTTCGCAATTAGACCCTTTATAATTGAGGCCTTTTTGCGTGAGTAGGGTTGCCCAGCACTTGCTAACCTCTCAGCTTAGTCGACCATGTCCAGAGGAGAGATTGTCAATACTTCTGGAGCCAACTAAGCCACAACTTTCGTCACGATGCTTTCCTTCACCGTAAGAGCAATGTCAATTAGCGTATATTTGAAAAATTCATCGAAGCACGGCCGGGCGAATACGTAGCGATGAATGATGCGGTAATACCCGTTTGTTTCCCTTGACACTACTACATTGGCACTACTAAGGTACAGTCGGATGCATAATTGCAGCCCTTCAAAAATTACTTTTAATGGAATGTTTTCATTCTAATAATTTTTGTTTGATTAATTGATGAGTTAGAAGATGTCAGGTGTCTAGAATCTTGCTTGTGTTGAAAACATTCTTATAACAGCCATTTTGGAGCTCTACGGTGGGTCTGCAATTATGCAGCCGACCGTACCTGCGGATAATAAGGGCCACCTGTCACCTTAATTAGAAACTAAATATTTCGTAAAAATATGGAAAACTACTTAAAACAGGTCATTAGATTAATATTTCATTTATTGTCCATCTGAAAAACAATTCATTTGTTTTTTTCTCGTTATTCTGTCACTAATATCAAGGTTTTGCCGTGAAAACGTCATAAAAGTCGATGAATAGCGTACTGCACTCACAAAAAAGTGTCATGTTATTGACATGATAACAACTTATTAAAGTATCAAATCAAATCAATCATTTATTCACATTAAATATAGTAAGTAATAAGATGGAAACATTATAATAAAGTACTTGGCTATTTAACCTCATTTGAGGTATGTGAATTAGTCTAAATTAGTAGTGAAATGTCAAATAATAAAATTAAAAATTATTACATAAAATGTCATTAACACATTCTATACATCGGTAAATACTCTTTAAGGCTATAAAAGCACTTTTCCGTCAAAAAATTATGTAATTCTCTCTTAAACATAGAGAAGTGTTCAATGTTCAATTTGAGCTATACGATCTGGCAACTCACTGTACATCATGGGAGCCAGTGCCATAACGCTTTTCCAGAAAAAAGCTGTATTGTGATTAGGAACAAGGAGTTTATATCTAAGACGAGCACTATTCATTCCCGTAAATAAATGAAGGTTGCTTTTGATAAATATTAAAGACTCGAAAATGAACAAGCATGGCAATGTTAAAATCTTCAACTGTTGGAACAATGGTCTACAACTATCCGTAGGTTTTAAGCCATGAGCCGCTCTAAAACACTTTTTTTGCGCTTTAAAAACAAGTTCTCTGTCGGTTGGGTTGCCACAAAACATGCAAAATGGTAATGGCAATGACATAAAAGAGTTAAATTAATTGTTGTTCATCAATGTTTTTTTGTGTTAAGTTTACGTTATCGCGTAAAATTATCGTCCGACTGTCCGTCCGAGGCAACCGATTTAAAAAACCCTATTAGTGGCCTTTATTACCCGTAGGCACCTTAGTAAACCCATGGGAGATTTTTCTTTCCCGTGACTCTACAATTTTCATTGACATCCTATTGAAACAAAAACAAAAGACGATTGAAAAAAAAAACAAATGAAGCTCGAAAATTAACAGCTTTCAAATGTCACTATGATCTTCGAGTGGGGTACGGTGACATTTCACAGCTGTCAAATTTTGATCGACTCTTTTTTCGATCGCCTTTTGTTTTCGCTTCGATCGTCTTTTGTTCCAACTGGATGCCAACGAGAATAACATGAATGTATGTATGTATACGGGCTTTTTTCCGCAACTAGACTCTTTTTAATTGGGTCCTTTTTGCGTGAGGATGGAGTAGGCTTGACCAGCACCTACTACCCTCTCAGCTTAGTCGACCATGTCCAGAGGAGAGAACTTGTCAATACTTCTGGAGCCAACTAAGCCGCAGGTTTTATCACGATGTTTTCCTTCACCGTAAGAGCAATGTCAATTAGCGCACATAATTTTTTCGTATGAAAAATACATTGGTGCACGGCCGGCGGGGATTCGGCCGTGCAAGAAAAAAACGGTAATACATAAGTAAGAAAGCGTATAGTTCTCTTTAAAATAGGTATTTAGCTACCTATCTTGGAACATTGATTCTTAAAAAACCTAAAGAACTGTAAAACAATGTTTTAGGGAAATGAGTGTAAAACACTTATGTAAGTGGTCGTGTGACCGCACTTATACGTGGCCCATTACACTCGGCCTCCGGAGTCTTAAGTACCTACCACTATTTAGGATTGGTTCGGACATGCGAAATCTGATGTTTCTACCTATTTATGTAAAAAATATAGAAAAAAGGAATCGTAATAAATATATATTTTTTTATTATTAACAAATATAATGTAATATAAAATTAATCAGTAGGCTCAATTTTAGTAAACTGATTTGCTTTCTATGAGAGAGAGAGAGAGAGAGAAACACGCACACGCCGCACAGCTTACAACTGTAGCAAAAAGTGTCGTTACAAGTTTTGGTCTTAATTTTTTTCCGTCTAGCCCCCGAAAAGGAAAAAATTAACTAAATTAATTTAAATTTAAATTAATTTAATTAATTAACGCGCGATAAGGAACTTCGTTCCAAAAAGAGTGTAAGTACCTACCCAGGCCCTTACCCTACTTGTATATTACACACGCCTTTCTGTGTGAAAAATATGTAGGATTCGGATGTTCGTTTGTCCACCATGCCACAGCAGTCGCCAATAAAATAAATAGTACGGGATCCCTTTAAGAACGACCTAATTGAGCTGATTAATCGATTAAAAGTTTTTAATATCAAATTAAACAGGTCAATAAACGTATTGCAAATTAAACAGGTCAATAAACGTATTGCAAATAGTTGCCTAAAGAATTTCAGTCCAGATTTTTTTTTGTTTTAGTCTTTTCACTGGTTTTGTCAATAGACAAATTCCGTACCAATGTAATACATAATCTTTATTATAACTTAACTTTAATTAATTAACCATGAATTCGTGGTGGTTCCGGGTTAGAGTTGGCCATCCCCATCGCATGTCCTAGGGTGTCGTAAGAGGCGACTAATGGAAAACAATTGCTTATACCAACTTACTAAGCTCACGACATTAAATTGTCGTAAACAGCCATCTTGGGCTCCCAAACGTACTACGGTACTTATAGTTTTTGAGGCCAATTTGGATCAGTCTGCATTAGTATAGGATGTAGATTTAGGGTAGGCCCAACCGGGGCTCCCACGGGCTAGTTAGCAGCTCACTATGCACCCACCAACACGCATCGGACAAGCGTGGTGGGTTTCACGTCCAATCCTCACTCCCCAAACCATGATGATAAGTTCAAACGACATGCCCCAAGTGCCCGGCGGTTCCATCGGAGGCAGCGTTTCGGACAGTGGACAAAGTCTCCGTGGAACCAGGCGGCTTCAAAATCTCCGGGCGGGATTGCCAAGCTGTTATACGACCCAAGCAAATATAAGGGACTCCGATAATCTTCGAATTCTTACATATAATACCTTCACACTTAAGGATGACAATAGGTTGGTGGAACTCGAAAACGCACTAGAATATCTTAAATGGGATGTGATAGGTCTGGCGGAGGTCAGAAGAGATGGAGAGGATATCATAGAAAGATCAAACGCTATATTTTACTACAATGGGATACCAGGTGGTCAATACGGGGTGGGTTTTTTGGTGGCGAAACGATGGCAACACAACATCTTAGAATTCCGAGGATTCTCAGAACGAATAGCCTTAGTGAAATTGAGCATTACTGACAAAAAACACCTTACCATCATACAAGCCCATGCTCCAACATCATCACATAGCGCAGATGAAGTGGAAGACTTCTACCAACTCCTAAACAGTGTATACGATCAACACAAAGGATCTTGGACTGTGATCATAGGCGACTTTAATGCGAAACTCGGTACGAGACAAGCAACCGACAATCATGACATAGTAGGACCTTATGGTTTAGGTATCAGAAATGAGAGAGGTTCAAGACTCCTACAATTCTGCTTTGGACAGGGGCTTAGTGTCAGCAACAGCTATTTCTTTAAAAAACCCCACAGACGCTGGACATGGTTTTCTTCCGACAAAGTAACCAAAAACGAAATAGACTTTATTCTGCCTTGCAACAAACAAATAATAACAAATGTAGAGATTTTGAACAATATCAAATTTAGTTCAGACCATAGACCGGTACGTGCAACAATTCGCTTAAATACTAAAATACAAAGAAAACTTATAATTCAAAAACAAATTAAACACATAGATCGTAATACATTACTAAACAATAAAGACAATTTCCTACTTGATTTACAAAACAGTTTTGATCTTTTGAACACTGAAGAATCTAATACAGAGACACAATACAATAAAATACTAGAGTGCATCAAAAAAGCCAGTTCAAAAATTAAATTGACTAAAAACAAAGAAAAAGTATTAAGTAATAAAAGTAAATCATTAATAGAAGAGAGACAAAAGTACCAATTTAGAACCACCGAGTATAGAGCTAAAGATTTGGCAGCCAAACGCAGTATAAGAAAAGATATACGCAATAGAAATATGAATACAGTACAAACAGCTTTAGAAAATAATCAGTCGTTAAAAGTAGCTAAAAAAGGCGCAGAAAAAGGAAAATCTTCAATAATTTGCCTCAAAGACAGTAATGGCACAAAACAAAACGATAAAAATAGAATTTTAGAAATTTGCACGGATTATTACAAAACTTTATACTCAGATAATGTAAACAATATATCAAATTTGGACAATAGCTCATACTCTTGCTCAGATGATATTCCGCCAATCACTCCAACCGAAGTACATCTCGCGCTTCGCAGTATGAAGTATCGGAGAAGCCCTGGCGAAGACGGAATTTCTACTGAAGCGCTAAGAATTGGCGAACCGGTACTCATACAACACTTAACCGCCTTGTACAACGATATATTGCGTACTGGAGCTCTGCCACCTAATTTCTGTCACTCCACCATAATACTTTTACATAAAAAAGGCGACAAAGCCGAGATTGGCAACTATCGACCCATTAGCCTAATATCTCACGTTTATAAAACTTTTATTAAAATTATAGAACACAGAATTAGCAGTAAACTTGACGAACATCAACCTCCTGAGCAGGCTGGTTTCCGCAGAGGACTCTCCACTACAGACCATCTCCAAGCTATCAACCAAATCGTTGAAAAACACAACGAATTCAACATACCTTTATACCTGGCTTTCATAGATTTCACCAAAGCATTCGACAGTGTAAAACACTCAGCAATATTTGATGCCCTCCGCAACCAAGAAGTAGACAACACCTATATCCAACTTCTTGAAAACATTTACAGAAATAGCACCGCAGCCATCAAAACCCATGCCAGGGGTCCCACCTTTGACATACAGAAAGGGGTAAAACAGGGAGACCCATTATCCCCAAAACTGTTTACCTCATTATTAGAGGAAATTTTCAGGAGTGTGGCAGCCGATTGGACAGAGAAGGGTATCGCGGTCGGCGAGCGCAAATTAACAAATTTGCGTTTTGCCGACGATATAGTTCTCTTCTCTAACACAGCACAAGAACTGTCTCAAATGCTCGAAGATCTGAGCAGGGCAAGCCTCGAGGTCGGACTGACGATGAACATGTCAAAGACTAAAGTGATGACCAACAGCGTCAAACGCGCGATTACCGTGGGAAGTGGGCGGATTGAATACGTTCATGAGTACATATATTTGGGCCAGTTAGTTTCCTTCCAGGCGAGACAAGAAAAAGAAGTTGCTAGACGCACCGAGAACGCCTGGAAGAGCTACTGGTCCATGAAAGAACTCATGAAGGGCAAATTACCACTATCCCTTAAACGAAAGCTCGTGGACGTGTGCATTCTGCCCATCCTTACGTACGGTGCCCAAACTTGGTCTTTGACTGGTCGTCAAAGGTCTGGACTTGGGGTATGCCAAAGGGCGATGGAACGAAGTATTCTCGGGGTCAGACTCACTGACCGAATTCGGAATACCGAAATACGTTCCAAAACCCAAGTAGTCGATGTCACCCAAAAAGCTGCCACACTGAAGTGGAATTGGGCCGGCCATATCTGCCGTATGCCGGAAGAACTTTGGGCCAAATCAACAACTTTTTGGACACCCACCAACGGAAAAAGATTACCCGGCAGACCCCGTCGTAGGTGGCAAGACGATATGGACAAATTTATGACAGATTGGCAATCCGTCGCACAAGATCGCGATCAGTGGAAGGGGAGTAGAGAGGCCTTTGCCCTGCAGTGGGACACTACAGGCTCTTAATAAAAAATAATATATATGAAAATTAACCATACCAGTACAATTACAATTAATTGGAATTATATGAATAAAACAGTGGCACAATACCGCTGAAAGCGGTCTTTTTCAGGCAACCTACAAAAATTACGGCAGAAGTAGGTACAGCAATCACAAAACACATTTTAGGTAAAGAAGGCTTACAAAATATTATGAATACCTAAGCGCGTTAGTGTAAACCACACATAATCCAGACACATCAACGTAAAAACAAGTAATTTAAACGTGAAATACAGTAACGTTGACCTCCGGGAGGCTGCGAGGGTGTTACGGTTTCAGGATATCTAGAATTAAATAGCCACATATGTATTGGGGTTAAGCAATTTCAGAGAGTGGAGGTTAACAAACCTAGCGAGAAAAGATTATTTTTAATATAGCGGTTTTAAAGCGAATGCCCTCCTTCGAGGAGCCTAAGCTACATTGGTAAGGAATCTGTCTATAATAAATAAATAAATAAATATTGCAGGACATTCCACACATCGCCATCTAACCCCAAGCTAAGTAACTAGACTTGTATTTTGGGTGCTAGACTATTACTTTTCTTTTGTAAATATATACTTATAATACATAGCAACAACCAGACCACAGACAAATATCTAAGCATAAATACTTGTCTGAGGCGGGAATCGAACCCGCAACCCTGTGTTTGGCAGTCCGGCATGGTGACCATTGTGGCAACTGGGTCATCAAAATTATTAACCAAACCTATTAACCATTATTAACCTATTAACAAAACCGGTGAAACGTTTTAAAAAAAATAGTTGATTTATCATTCTGGACTGAAATATTTTAGTTAACCCATTGGCAATTTATTTATTGGCCTATTGAATTTGATATAAAATACTTTTTTTTCATTAGCCAGCTCTGTGAAGGTCGTTCTATAAAGGGATCCTATACTTTATCTCCTTATCCCCTACCTATCTCTACACCAAATCAAAATTGGTTGATCATCCTTCCTAATAGTCATTTAAATAGCGCCAACAACTACAGCATAGGGATGAAGAAGAAGGATGAAGTAGGCTTGTAAGCCCAATGTAATGGTACTGAGAGGAGTGTCAAGAGAAAAGAGTTTCGTCTATACGTCTCCCAACTAAGCCATGGGTTTCATTACGATGTTTTCTTTCATGAATATGAGCAATGTTAATTGGAGCACATAAAGTTTTTGTAAAAAAATACGATTGAGATTTGATTTTCACGACCGACCGACCTTTTGAATGAAAGCCAAGGTGTTGGAGCAAATTGCCGTACAAAAAAATATAAAACATTTGAGTGTTGGAGCAAATTGCCGTACAAAAAAATATATTCAGTGGTTTAGGCGTAAAAAGGTGCCAACAGCGTGCCAACATTTTGGGACGAAGTTCCTTATCCCGACAGAAGTTAATTCTTTTTGGAAAATTCAAGTGAACGTTACGATTTAAAGATTTGTGATTAATTTAAAAAAACAATTTATCTATCTGTGGTACCTACCTAAGTCTATAGGTAGACAGGTAGGCAGGTAAGTTAGGTAAATATCTAAGGAAGTGAAACAGCTATTACCCAAACAAGAAACAGCAATTTAACGCCATTATAAGAATTTATGGTAAGTGTTCAAAACCAACCTCAAAAGATTCTTTAACATCCCTATACTACCCTAAAATATAACCCTCTATATATACTAATAAGGAAGAAGGGACAAAAAGTCAGTACTTAGAAGTAAAATTGAAATAAATTGAATCTAAGCAGTAGAACAGGAATTTATAGTTTTCAAAGTTTATGTCTGTCTGTCTATTTGTAACTTAAGTTAAAAAATTATGAATCAAATTAAATCTGGTTTGTACTAGATAGCTATGTTTTCTTAGTAGGTCTTAGTATAATTTACATATTACATATTATTTTTTATTATTTTTAATGCAGGTAAAACATAGTTAGTCCTACTAATAATATAAATTTGAAAATTTGTGTGTTTCGGTATGTGTGTATGCTTGTTCCGCTTTCACGCAAAACCTACAGGACCGATTGTGATAAAACTAGGTATGTAGATAGCTGGAAACCTAGATTTACACATAGGCCCACGGAATATACGCAGTTGCTGGGTGCAGTTATATTCAAAAGGTTGTTTGTTTTTACCCTCTTTGCAGTCAAACAGCCCGATAGATTTTCACGAAAGTTCGAGAATACTTTCCCCCTTATTTCAAAACGAATTTTAAGGATAGTCCGAGATGTGGATTTAAACACACATTTAGACACAGATTTACTCGTGAACCATAGTCTAAACACTATACTTATATAATCTATAGGGATAATATTTAGACTATAGTTCCCTATATAATCTATAGGGATAATGTTTAGACTATAGTTCCCTATGTAATCTATAGGGATAATGTTTAGACTATAGTTCCCTATGTAATCTATAGGGATAATGTTTAGACTATAGTTCCCTATATAATCTATAGGGATAATGTTTAGACTATAGTTCCCTATGTAATCTATAGGGATAATGTTTAGACTATAGTTCCCTATATAATCTATAGGGATAATGTTTAGACTATAGTTCCCTATATAATCTATAGGGATAATGTTTAGACTATAGTTCCCTATATATTCTATAGGGATAATGTTTAGACTGTAGTTAACGAGTAAATCTGTTTTAAATCTAAGGTTTAAATCCTCATCTCGGACTATCTTTAAACCTCGTTTTGGAATAAGGGGGTATATCTTATATCTTTAAATGAGCAATTCTTGTATATATATATATATAATTGGAATCTCGGAATCGGCTCCAACGATTTTCATGAAATTTGGTATATAGGGGGTTTCGGGGGCGATAAATTGATCTAGCTAGGAAGCATTTTTAGAAAATGTCATTTTATTCGTGTTTTATCAACACTTACTTTTTTTTATCTGAAAAATATGACTCTTCCTGACATCTATTGGCGAACTACTAATACTATTTTTTGTGAGCAATAAAGTTATTCCAGCAGATGGCATTGTTAAGTATCACGAATTCAATGAGTGTTTGCTTTGAGGTTAGACTAAGTAAAAAAAAAATACCGAGCAAAGCTCGGTCATTCAGGTACTGTTTCTTTATACGCGGGTGGAACCGCGGGGCGCAGCAAGTAATCCAGTATTTTAAGTAGCCCATTCATACACGCTTGTAGGCTGTAGGTAATTTTCAACGTACTCTGAAACAGCCATTTTCAAGGTGTTCTTAACCTAAATGCCCATTCTATTAGGTACTATTTATTTATTAAATAAAATAGCCGAGTTTACAGTCACCGGTTTTGAATAACAGTTTAAATTATCAACTTTAAGAGGAAAGGGTACCGGGCGCTCTCTCCATACAAACGTAGTCGACTGTTTCCTCCCTGGATAATAGATAGATAGATAGATAACTTTATTCGTACAACACAGGAAGAAACAGAACACTATATACACAAAGTAAAGTAATAGCTAGAAAGTATAAGTTGCACAAATGGGCGGCCTTATCGCTGAAAGCGATTTCTTCCAGGCAACCTTTGGATGGAGAAGAACTGATTCAGCTTTAATGGTAGGTTGTGAATTTACTCAAGCAGGATACCAAACATAACCTGTAACAGGTGATAATATAAAGTATTTACATAAATATGGCTTTAAAATATCAAATTATACATACTATACATACCAATATATAATTATATACATAGATACAATTAAAAAAACATACTTACATAAATAATACAGGAATACATACGGATATTAGACAGTACTGAGGTATAGGGGTAGGGACTTAGCAGATCGGATGGGTTGAGGCAGGGAATTCCAGAGTATCACTGAGTGAAAAAAAAAAGGATTTTTTGATAATGACACTAGAGCAAATATTTTTGTTGCATAAAACTTATAACCATGACCATGCCCCTATGTTTTGTTTTTATTTGTTTTTTAAATCTTAATTTCTATTATAATTCGAACATGAAAAAACCAAGACATAGGGGCATAGTCATAGCAGTTATAAGTTTTATGCAACAAAATATTTGCTCTAGTGTCATTATCCAGGGAAGAAACAGTCGACTACGTTTGTATGGAGAGAGCGGCCTATACCCTTTCACCTGAAACCTATTCTGTAGTCCTCGGTATGGAATAGTGCTAATTCATTAACTTCCGTAGGTGTTGTAAAAAGTAAATTTGAAATATACCGTATTTATACAATGCCTGTTTGGTTACTGAAATTTCAGGTTTTTAGTTTTATCCACAACAAAGTTATAGGGTGTCGAAAATGGCTTGAACTGTTTCGAGACAAAGATGGAATCGTCCAGCAGCCCTCGAACGTTTTTTTAAGTGGTTAATAACAGGCTGAATCTTCGTGAGGAGGTTCAGTTCCACGAGACGCCCAAGTTTCTTCCACTGACAATTCTTGATAGAGGTAGCTAATGTATTGCGCTGGTATAAAACATGTCGATTTCGTGGGGTGTCGAAATCGTCTAATAACAGTAAATTTCTTATTTGAATATCGAGGTAATTGGATGATAAACTAGGAACAACAATTGTCCTACAAAATGGATGGTATGACTCTCCAGTCCTCCACTCCGAATGTGTCGAAATAACGAGGTCAATAAAATGATTAATAACAAGGTGATTTTTTGTATGCAGCTTAGTAAATATTTGTACAATCAAATGGCAACATAGTCCTACAAATTTAATGGTACGTTTTTCCAGTCCTATGCTTAGAAGTTGTCCGATCCACGGTACACTCGATGTTTTACTTATGCTGATTTTCGTTGGATAAATATATTTTGGAACTTCTTTTGAAAGGGTCATGTTTTTGGCGGCTATCTATCTTTAAAAAAGTTGACACGTCATTAAACCAAATGTAGAGTACCCAAATATTTTTCTTAAATTGGTAACTAGAGTGTGACTAGCACCAATATACAATTGACCGACTTACCTAAATAAAAAACACTCAAATGAACGATAATTTGACCTAATTCTTCAACAAACTCACAAAGCATGTTTTCCTTCACTGTCATACACAAGAACAATGCTCGAGAAAATTTAAAGGGTCTGTCTTATGTAGCCTATTTACTCAATTAGGTTCATTAAATACTAATATCATAAAGAGGAAAGAATTTTCAAGCTATTGCATAGCTTTTATCGCGGGCTTTCAAGAAATTTCGTAACGAAAATAAAACCTAACACCTACTCCGTCTTGTAGCTCGGTCGAGCGTTTGCCGTGTACGACTGTACGAAACTCGCACGATGCAATAGCTTTACCGCAGCAGTCCCCGAGTGCCACACGTTTTGTTTGTAACGAACAGGCTTCGAAAGTACTGGACCGATTTTAATGAAACTTCGTATGAGGATACATTGATTCATGATGCAGCTGGATTGTACGGAGATTAGACTCAGGACAATAGGTGACTTCAATTCAAAAAAAATTGAAAAACCACATCTAGTGGCCAAATTTATGGAATAGCTGGTTCTCCCCCTGACAAGTTGAACCTTACGCAAAAGGGGCCCAACTAAAGAGGTCTGATTGAGACAGCCCGTATACAAGTATAAGGACATTGATTCTTTGGATAAGTACAAATATGTGACGACCCAGTTGGCACAATGGTCACCATGCCTGCCAAACACAGGGTTGCGGGTTCGATTCCCGCCTCAGACTAGTATTTATGCTTAGATATTTGTCTGTAGTCTGGTTGTTTCTATGTATTATAAGCATATATTTACAAAAGAAAAGTATATAAGTAGTATATCCGTTGCCTAGCACCCCTAACACAAGTCCAGTTACTTAGCTTGGGGCTAAATGGCTATGTGTGAAATGTTATGCAATATTTATTTATTTTATGTATTGTCAAATTTCGTATATTTCAGTAAATAACCACGTTAGACAAACAATGGGGAGATAAGTATCTATTTAGTAATAATTTGTATGCGTCCTTTATAATTTTGTCTGAGAGCTGTGTTAAGAGGCAGCCAATTAGACCTTGTCGTTTAATTAAATTGTTCAAGTGGACCATTAGGATGTCTTACAATTTTTAACGGAGTGCAATTTAATTTGGTGATAATATCAGCTATCTCTTTCTATACTCTATACTAATAAAAGAAAGAAGAGGAAAGATTTTATAGTAATTATTTTCCCGAGTCTTAATTGCGTATTTTTATTTCTCTTACTTCGATGTTTCGACATGTTACGATAGTCATGGTCGCGAGGAGACACAAAGAAAAAAAAGAGGAAATATTTTTTTGTTTGTTGGCTCCGAAACTACTGGCCCGATTTTGATGAAACTTGGTATAAGGATACATTAATTCATTGAGAATAACATAGGCTACTTTTTACCGATATTCCTACGGGAACGGGACTTAGGACGCTAGTGAAACCGCGGAGCGCTGCTAGTCGTTAATCAAAGTAGCATTGACTTTAGTGAAGATGGAAGAAAAATAGAAAAAAAAATAGAACTCATAAAAAAATATGTTTTTAATTTAAATACCTAATTCGCACTTCCGTACTTTCACAACAAAGTTCCAAAGGTCAGTCTAGTTTCAGATGTCTTGGCAAGTGGCAAATTCAGTTTGATACAGGTAGAAAAAAAAAACTGAAACATGTATATGGCTGTATGGGCTAATCATTAACTCTTTGCTTTCCCTTTAAATGCTAAAAAAAAATGCTAAAAATGTTAAAAAAAAGGCTAATTTTTTTGCCTACCTGGTAAAAAAATATCTAAAGAAACATAATCTTAGTTCAAATAGTTAAAAGGAGCAAATAGTTAAAATGTACCTATCTACTGTAAAAGATATCAGATGGGTCTTGAGTGCTCACTTTATTGAATCAAACTCTACTCAATCCATCGATTTAACTAACTTTGAAGGAATAAGTTTATCTGAGTACTTACTTATTTATGTTAGTTTGTAACTATAAGATAATAAATAGCAATAAGAAATGTAGTATGTACAATTTAATTTAATTTTGGTACCTCATTTATTATAATCCAAAATACGGAAATCCGTAGAAGCTTTCAGGATTAGTAAGCTGAAGTGGCAATGGGCAGGTCATATGGCTCACAGTACTGACAACGGCGGGGAAGTAAAGGTTCTCGAGTGGCGGCCGCGATGCAACGTGAAACGGAGTGTTGGGAGACCAGCTGCCCGGTGGACCGACGACATTGTACCGGTGGCAGGTAGTCGGTGGATGGAGGCGGCTCAGGACCACTGTTTGTGGCGTCGTTTGGGGGAGGCCTATGTCTAGCAATGGACGTGTATGGGCTGATATGATGATGATGATTTATTATAATATTGTAGTGTCTATAACATAAGTACCTACATGTAACTACACATGAAGCAATAAGTGATTATGATTATGTACATACACTCAAGTACTTAGATTATGTAAGCTACCTGTGGGTAATAAGGAGCACTAAAAAGATTTTTAAAAACCCTGAAAATAATGACAAAATTATAAGAAAATAATATAAATATTTGCTTTATTGTCATTCTGTGCAAATATTTATACAAAGTACTGTTTTTAAGTAAGTATACTTAGTTTTTCCTATAATTTAGTATAGTTTTAAATTAAGGTGGCACCCCTGGCACCGGGTAATAAGGACCCCTGTCTTTATTATTTTTAGACTTTTTCTCCCGTTGCTATGACAACTAAAATCTATAAAGTAAGGTAGGTACTTATCTAGTAATTTCAATACAAACCAACTCGAGCGAAAGTTATTAATATTGACGTCAACAAAAGAGTATTGATCCTAGTTTCAAACAGAAGTATGATTTTGATACTTTATGAGGATAGGATGAATGTCGGACCCGAATCAATTTGGATTCCACACTGTTCCTGATAGGTTGATTGTTTCGACAGCCTTGACTTTGTTGGTTATATCATAGACAAAAGTTACAGTAAATAGACGAACATCACCTTTTCAACATGGCGTAGGAATGTGCATTTAATGGCATGTGTAACAAATCCCGATTTTTGACGTGATAACGTCTTAGAAATTGACTAGCTGCTGCCCGCGACTTTGTACGCGTGGTAGTTTTGTTTTATATATTTATTCAACCCCCATTTCCCCTCCTTAAAATAGGAAAATTGAAAATCCCTGAAACACGTCATCATAGTTTCTACCTTTAAAAAAAATCAAACCTTCATACAAACATCCACCCCCCATTTGCCCCCCTTAGGGGTTGAACTTCGTAAAATCCCGTCTTAGTGAGTACCTACGTCATAAAAGGAACCCCCATGCAAAATTTGAGACTCCTAGCACTTCTAGTTTCTGAGATTTCGTGATGAGTGAGTGAATCAGTGATTTTCCCTTTTATATAAATAGAAATATAGATAGAAATAGATAGATAGATATGAACACCGGCATTGACAAAAAAGTGTGACGTCATCGCTCACGTTCCGTAATTGACAATGTTTTCTTATGACGATATCATGTAAAATTATCTTTTGTAAACCGACTTTACAGACAATCAGTATTTTTTTAAAAGAGTCGCACAGATGCTCTGTAGTAAAGAATTAGAGAGCTTTAAGATATTTTGAAGGATGATTTTGATGCTTTTTGAGGGTAGGAACAATGTCGAACCCGAATCAATTTGGATTCCACACTGTTCCTGATAGTTTGATTGTTTCGACAGCCTTGACTTTGTTGGTTATATCATAGACAAAAGTTACAGTAAATAGACAAACACCGCCTATATAACATGGCGTAGGTATGTGCCATTAATGCCATGTGTAAAAACTCATTTTTTTAGAGAAGTCACACATTGCGTTGTAATAAAGAATTCGAAAAGTTTAAGAATTTTTTACTAATTAGAAACGAAAAACCTCAAAATTCTCAGTTTAAAATTCACATTTTTTTATTATTATTTTTAAACTGAATAGATAAGTATGCGTTTCGAGTAATTAATGAATTATAAACTAAGCTAGAATTTCTTCGATATCTTAATCTTAAAAGTATCATTTCTTGTTTTTGAATTAAATGTATTCTGATTTGAATTTAGAGTAACTTAGAAGCCTACAGCAGGTTTTAATAATTGAAAAAATATTTTCTAGACTCCGCGCTGCAGACTACAAAATAACTTTACATAAATTTAGATTTATAAAAGTTGCTCAATGGAATAAGTATTAAAGTTACAATTGTAAATTGAACTGAGCATAAGTAGGTACTATCTTCATTTACCTGCAAAAAGTATTCATAAGAACTTGGATTACTGTCACCTATTCGATCTACATATCTATACATATACATAGTCTTTTATTTGTATTTTTTTTTATTTTCGTTTTCTTTCGTATATTTTAATTTAGTAATTGTAATTTTCATTTTGTTTTATTACTGCACTATTGTACCTGTTGACGCGAGCATATTCTCGTCAACCAAAGGTACTCCGTACCTCCCTACTGAGTGCGGTGACTAGCGCGCGGCCCCCGCCCGCGTCCCGCTTCCTCACCGTAGCCTGCGCCCGCGCACTTCATTGATTCACCTACTACGAGCGACCTACCGTGCGTCTCGCTCATACAACCCCTTTTACTTTATTTAATTCTGTTTATATATTTTGTCGGCTGAACTATTAAACCCTTTAAACATACAGTCCACTCTCTTCTTTACCACCTTCTCCACGCTGAGGCACCTATGTTTTATGAAATATATCAAGTAGTTTATTAATACTAACAATAGTTGTTCACGCATTCGATCAAACCCTCTGTATGGAATAGTTATCTATACATATTAAATGCTTTCCTGAATTACTGACTGACGGATGAACGCACAGCCTAAACCGCTGATCGTAAATACCTGAAACTTAGAGGGTATGTTCTGTGTATGGCGTTGGCATCCGGTAAGAAATAATTAAAAAAAATAGATACCTACCTACCCTGCGCGAACTAAGGTGTGGGCGAAAGCTAGTCTACTAAATAAAACTAGTCTCTTCACAATATTGTCTTTTCACAACTCTAAAACATAAATCAAGATCAGACGAGCATAAAATAAAGAAACAACTCGTCCCTAAACAACGATAAGCAACACACTTCAAAGGCCCAATAAAAAACATATTCAGTCGTTCGCAGCGCCATCTATTTAAACTCGATATACTGTTTCAACGCCTCCTACATCCGATAGTGGTCCCTAGACGATAAATCCAGTTGAAGACGTCTGAAAGGTGGGGGTGTATTAAGGGCGAGGGCTGTGGGGCACTTTCCATTTAATTTATGAACAGACAGTATCATAAATTCATAACCATTATTTGTTGCTTCATGTGTAGGTACAAATAGTTACTAGTATATTAAAGACACAAGACACAGCATGCAATGACAAAATTAAAAAAACATCAACATAAAACAACAGGTTCGCTTGCACAAAAAAAAAATTGAAGTCCTTAAAAATGATGAACTGAATCGATGAATTGTCAAACAAAAACACCTGTGATTAAATAATATCACCTTTGTGGTTATTGAAATAGAATTTAATTTTATATACCCGTAAATTATATATGGGTAATTATGTTTTAGCATAAACTTAAGCAAACCCTTAGAAATTTATGTTTAAATAGGTAAGGGATTTACCAACAATAGCCCTGGCATTGTCTTGTAGTCCTCGCTAATAAGGGTAACCCATCGGTAGAATGCGACTAAATGATTTAAGGACCTTGTGGTCAAAGGCGGATCGTAAATTGTAGGACCCTGAGCTAATACCTCTTGCCCTTTTTATTATTTTTGGATATTGCAACAACGATGTTTTTGAAGAACGATGTTGCACACATACATACTTAATTTTTAGGCTATTGCATAGTTTTTATCGCGGGCTTTGAGCGCGGCTACCGAATCAAGAAATTCCGTAACGAAAATAAAACCTAACAACCCCCACTCCGCCTACCATGTAGCTCGGCCGATCGTACGCCTAACGTGTATGTATATGGTACGACTGTACGAACAATAGCGTGCAATAGCTTTACCGCGGCAGTCCCCGAGTGCCACACTTTTTTATTTTTTCTTTACACTATCTTCTATGTTTTAATGGAGATTGGGGGCCTTTTGTATCCACGGGGCCTTGGGCTGAAGCCCAAAAAGCCCTTAGATCCGCCCCTGCTTCTGGTGTTCCTCGCATCTTGTTTGGCTACAGTAAACCACCCACAACAATAGTATTCCCAAACGAGGGGTTGATATATTGACGACCCAGTTGGCACAATGGCCACCATGCTGAACTGCCAAACACAGGGTTGCGGGTTCGATGCCAGTATCAGACAAGTATTTATGCTAAGATATTTGTCTGTGATTGCTTCTATGTATTTTATGTATATATTTACAAAATAAAAGTGTACATAAGTTATATATTCGTTGTCTTGCACTCATAACACAAGTCTAGTTACTTAGTTTGGGACTAGATGGCGATGTGTGGAATGTTCTGCAATATTTATTTATTTATATCAGGCGGCCGATTGCGCCCCTCTCAGATCAAGCCTAGATCCCGCCCCCTAACTGGTTATATAAAATGGCTTAACATAAAAATGTGCGGCGTCTGTGACCGCAGTAAATCTGTCCGTCTTTCGTCCGCTAAGTGCTTCGTGAGCTCAAATTATAACTCATATTCTTTATCTAATAAGTAGGTAAAACTTTGAAAGATTACAACGAATCTTAAGGTGAAAGGGTACCGGCGCTCTCTCCATACAAACGTAGTCGACTGTTTCCTCCCTGGAAAATGACACTAGAGCAAATATTTTTGTGCCATAAGACCTTTAACTGTCATGACTATGCCCTATGTTTTGGTTTTTTCATTTTCTAATTATCATAGATATTAAGATTTAATAAACATTTTTTTTTTTAATTTATGAAAGTCACGCTGAAAATTACTACGCAGGTGAAACCGCGGGGCGCAGCTACTTTTAAAAATAAAAATGATTCTATTTTCCTTGGGCATCGCACGCATGAACGGCTCGACCAATTTCGCTAATTCTTTTTTTGTTGTATTTGTTACTGTCAGGAAAAGGTTCTTATGAAAAAAAAATGAAACCATCAAACGCGCGTGGATCAGCGGGGCGCAGCTTGTAAGATTAAAAAAAGGAAATATGTTTTTGTTTGTAACTGATTGGCTCCGAAACAAATGATCCGATTTTGATGTTTTTTAGTACGAGGATACATTGATTCATTGGGAGTAACATAGGCTAGTTTTTATCCCGATATTCCCACGGGATCGGGAGCTACGCGGGTGAAACCGCGGAGCACTGTTAGTTAAATATAAATTCAATATCCTGACTGAGTGACTGATAGGTTTATCTATCAACACACAGCTAATAGCCCACAGCCCGATCTGTCGATTGCTTTGAGCTAGACTACTCAGAACTTGCTTTGAGCTAGACTGCTCAGAACTTGGTGGGTAAATATTTTGCCTATGTTTCGAAAATAGTTGGACAGAAAAGTTGAACCATCACTCCTGACTCAAATTATATTACGTGGCCAATACACGTAACATAATTTGAGTCCGGGTTTTGCGTTTTGGTAATCTACTAACATGGTAATTCACGAATTGACGAATCTAAATACGCGGTAAAATGTAGGGTACAATGAAACACCAAATATCAAAGTCCCATAAATCAATCAATTTTAAAGATACAAGTCAAAACTGTTTTACTGTTGGACACTGGACCCTACGCCTTGGCCTTTTGCGTTTTTGATTATTTACAAACATGGTCATTCGACGAATCGAATCTAAATACGCGATACGCCAAAAATGTAGGTTAGGGGAACCAATAATGAAACACCAAAAATTCAAAGTCCCATAAATCATTCGATTTTACAGATACAAGTCTAAATTTTTACAAGTGTTTTTTACAATTAAAATTTATAGTTGTAAAAATTAAGACTTGTATCACTGTTTTATTGTTGGACACTGGACCCTACGCCTTGGCCTTTTGCGTTTTTGATAATAATTTACAAACATGGTCATTCATGAATTGACAAATCTAAATACGCGATACGCCAAAAATGTAAGTTAGGGGAACCAATAATGAAACACCAAAAATTCAAAGTCCCATAAATCATTCGATTTTTCAGATACAAGTCTAAATTTTTACAAGTGTTTTTTACAATTCAAATTAATAGTTGTAAAAATTAAGACTTGTATCACTGTTTTATTGTTGGACACTGGACCCTAAGCCTTGGCCTTTTGCGTTTTTGATAATTTACAAACATGGTCATTCGACGAATCGAATCTAAAAACGCGATACGCCAAAAATGTATGTAGGTATTGGCCTTTCGCGTTTTTAGTCGCATGCGTCGAAACCAATTCAAACTCAAAGCCAAAAACAATATTCAATAGGTTTCATGCAGTGCATTACATCACTTTGAAACGTCTTAAAAATTAAGTTAGGATGTGTGCCTTCGGAACGCGCCCACCAATAGGAAGAAGGCACAAGAAATCATCATCAATTCCTGTGCCGCTGCTAATATTTATGGGAAAAGGGTGTCTTTAGATAGGTATTTCCATAGTTTATGGTTTAGGCGTTGAAGCTCTTGAAAACACCTGCGAAACGATCCATTTGAATTTAATTTCAGAGGTACGGTCGGAGTCAGAATACCAGACCCACCGTAGAGTTCTAAAATATATATTATTGGAAAGTTTTTATTCTAATAATATTAATCTAATAAATTCATCAGTTGTATGACTTTAAACTTGAACTAGAGCTAACCCTTAGAATCTTGCTTGAGTTGAAAACATTCTAATAAGTTTGGGCAGTTTTAGAGCTCTACGGTAGGTCTGCAATTCTGACTTCGACCGTACGGCGTACCTACGAGCTAGAAATTAAATAAAATAAATATTACAGGACATTCCACACGTCGCCATCTAGCCCCAAGTTAAGTAACTAGACTTGTGTTATGGGTACTAGACAACGGATATATTACTTAAATACTTTTCTTTTGTAAATATATACTTATAATACATATAAACAACCAGACCACAGACAAATATCTAAGCATAAATACTTGCCTGAGGCGGGAATCGAACCCGCAACCCTGAGTTTGGCAGTCCGGCGTGGTGACCATTGTGCCAACTGGGTCGTCAAATTGTGGGCTATTAGGCTTTATCAATTTGACTTATTTGTGTTATAAATGTCAAAACATGAAATTAATGAATAATAACGTTTTTGGTAATATAATAAATTTTGTGATTCAAATGATATTTGCAAAGAATTATTAAAATTTATCATTCATAGTCCGGGGCGTTAGCTCGTCAAAGCGACGATTTTAGTTCCATCTGGCCGAAAGCATGAAACTATGCATGCAGGTAGGTAACTTTAAGGTACGGTCGGCTGCATAATTGCAGATCCACCGTAGAGCTCCAAAACGGCTGTTATAAGAATGTTTTCAACACGAGCAAGATTCTAGACACCTACTTTAGGTGAAGTTTAAAGTCTTCTAACTCATCAATTTATCAAACAAAAATTATTAGAATGAAAACATAATAATTTAATAGTAATTTTACCAATAATAGTAATTTTTGAACTCTACCGAGGGCTGCAATTATGCAGCCGACTGTACATAACTATAAGAGAAAGAAGCAGAAACAAGTCAAACAAGATAAACAAAAAACTGTTATCGGTGATATAAAACAAGGTAAAAGCGGGGGGTATAAATCACTTTACAACTTTTAAATTATAAGTCCGATCTACATCCTTCCATGGTAAATATTGTTCATAATTTAATGAAGATCAAATTGCTCAGTGACAGTTTTCTTGTAGCTTTAACTGTTTTCATAACAAAAACAAAAGAGATGGGATCAGCAAAGTTCCCGAAACGTTAGGTTTAAAACAAATTAAAACGCGAATTTATCCGTCAAATAACCAATGAATGTTTGGGAAACAATCACTACCTACGATTTGTTTCTACTTCTATTATCGTATCATATTTCTAGCTTTTGCCCGCGACTTCGTCCGCGTAAAAGTCGAAAATGGACCAAGGAATCACGTCCCATACAAACTATGCCCCCCTTTTCACCCCCTTAGGAGTAAAATCTGGGAAAATCCTTTCTTTTCGGATGCCTACGTCATAGAAAAAACATACTCTCCAAGTTTCAGGTTTCTACGATCAGCGGTTTAGGCTGTGCGTTGATCCGTCAGTCAGACATTCAGGACAAAGAATTTTATATGTACAGTCGGCTGCATAATTGCAGACCCACTGTAGAGTTCTAAAATTACTATTATTGAAATGTTTTCATTCTAATAATTTTCGTTTGATAAATTTATGAGTTAAAAGACTTGAAACATCAAGTAAAGCAGGTGCCTAGAATCTTGCTTGTGTTGAAAACATTCTTATAACACCCGTTTTGGAGCTCTACGATTGGTCTGTAATTATGCAGCCGACCGTACCTATACATGTAAAAGCAACCTGCATACCAAGTTTTATGCTTTCCGCAAATGACACCTTTAATAAAGCTTACGCTCCGGACTATCAGTAAATACGAGATAATTCCAAGTTACATTTTTCTTGGATTTCAATCCAACGGACTCGAACGAGTGTTCGACCAATATTGACTAGGAGATCGCAAATAATTCAACATCCAACGTGCTTTTAATTGATTCTGTAAAACTAATAGATTGAATTAGATAGATAGATATATCTTTATTCGATTTATACGTTTTTTTTTCGATTTATCAGTTACCTGCGTATGTCTTTCTTGACGTGTATAACTTGGGAACTTCAAGTCGCGAGTGAATAGGTATCTTCTAGGAAGGCGTGTTACATCTTAGACTGCATCGTCACCTACCATCACGCAGGTGTGATAGGTTGACCTATCTTTTGTTAAAAATAATACTAAGTTAAATGGGTAGGTACTTTCGTTCCAAGAAACGGACCAAAACATAAAAAATAAGTGATTCTGGTTATGTAATTAAAAAAAAACAAAGTCATATTATTGTCATATCATTGACGACCCTGTTGGCACAGTGGTTACCATGCCGGATTGCCAAACACAGGGTTCGATTCCCGCCTCAGACAAGTATTTATGCTTAGATATTTGTCTGTGGTCTGGTTGTTTCTATGTATTATAAGTATATATTTACAAAAGAAAAGTATATAAGTAGTATATATCAGTTGTCTAGCACCCATAACACAAGTGTAGTTACTTAGCTTGGGGCTAGATGGCGATGTGTGTCTTGCAATTTTATTTATTTATTGTTTCCTTATTCAGAGCATATTATGAGGTGTTTTTTAACCTATCATTTGATTCATTTTTAGAAACAAATGTTAACTATTTTTGAATAAAACCCGATAAACGATCTAATAATTCTCTGTTTTCTAACATTTTTTTTATCGAACGAAGTTGTTCATATCATGTTTTTAACCACAATAAACAAAAATATGGTTATTAACTACAATATCCATTTATATCCAAATAAAAAAAAGAGTATTTGATTACTTAGAGTTGCTTAAAACAAAGGTCGATTTTGGTAGCTTTATTAGCACCTGCCCTTAATATAACATAACCAGAATCACTTATTTTTTAATATAATTATTGTTGTCCTCGACAATCCTGCATTATGTACTTAAAACACACGAAAAAAAGAACTTAATTTTTTAAAATTCCTATGAAAGGCAGGCTCAAAATTCCGCCCATTGTGCGCCTCAGCTGTTTGCCGTCGACTGTCAAAATGAATTCGATGTCGATTTCGACCGACTTTGTGCGGTAGGGGCCCCTGGGACTGGCTACAGTGTGGCCCCGCACCACCCTTTGTGTCGCTTCCCGCCTTTAACAAATATTTATGTAATTAAACAAATAAATAAATATTTCAGGACATTCCACAAATCGCTATCAAGCCCCAACCTAAGTAACTAGACTTGTGTTATGGGTGCTAGAGAATGTTATACTTTTCTTTTGTAAATATATACTTATAACTAGCTGCGCCCCGCGGTTTCACCCGCGTAAGTCCCGATCCCGTGGGAATATCGGGATAAAAAGTATCCTATGTGTTAATCCAGGTCTCCAGCTATCTACATACCGAGTTTCATCGCCATCGGTTCAGTAGTTTTTGCGTGAAGGAGTTACAAACATACACACACACACCCACACAAACATTCACATTTATAATATTAGTAGGATACATAGAAACTCCCAGACCACAGACAAATATCTAAGCATAAATTACTTGTCCGAGGCGGGAATCGAACCCGCAACCCTGTGTTTGGCAGTCAGGCATGGTGACCATTGTGCCACCTGGGTCATCATAAAGGAAAGTACTTACATATACATATTTGTTTTCGGTCTGAATGTTTCTGTATGTTAGTAGATAGGTTTACAAAAGAAAAAATATATAAGTATTCTATCATTTATATGGGCACCACAACACAAGATTAGTTGCTTAGCTTGGGGCTAGATGGCGCTGTGTGGCATGTCCTACACTTATTATACTTATTAGATTTTTAAGCAGGTAGGTATATAGTTTGCTCCAAACGTATTAAGATCTTTCCTCTGAACACGATCGACTGAGCTGAGAGGGTGGTATAGGTGCTGGGGAAGTCTACTCCATCCTCACGCAAAAAAAATCCAACTAATATGGTCTAGTTGTGGAAAAATAGGACGTATACAAGTACAAATGAAAGTTTTTGTAAATACCTATTTACATAATTTATTTAAAACACAAGAATACCTTATAATAAACAATAATAAAAAGATAAGTAACATAGTATTGTGACAAACAAACAACTCATAAAACATACAAGAATATTTTGTCGTGCGTAATATAAATAAATATGTTTTCTTATCTGTAATGACCGATATATTACACTAGCTGCGCCCCGCGGTTTCACTTGCATAAGTCCCGATCCCGTGGGAATATCGGGATAAAAAGTAGACATCCTCGATTAGTGGACTATCCAACACAAAGAGAATTTTTCAATTCGAACCAGTAGTTCCTGAGATTACCGCGTTCAAACACACAAACTCTTCAGCTTTATAATATTATAGTATAGATTATTATTTCTTAAATAATATGCTTCATCAGTAAATAATAAAATTTAAATAGGGGAAAATACAATAACCATTCTTAAAACTATTAAAATGATGTCGAACAGCCTATTTTTTTAGGTTTCTTTAAACTGACCAAGTTAGAAATTGAAATGTCTTGAAATTTCCTAATTAACAAATCTATTACATTATTTTCCAAATTAGTCCGTAAATTAAAATTAAATTAGAATTTAAGACAATTTCATTGTCTAGTTAAGCTTTTAGTAGTTAAGAAGTGAGATCTGCAAATTACATCAACTTTGACGTCTAGGCAACCATGGTTGCCCGGAACTTTTTCCAGTTGAACGATATGGCAACTAGAATTGCCTCACCGGTCTACCGTCTTCATGCAGTAAATTCTCTTTAAAAATTAAAAAAAAATAGAGTTTTGAGCAACACAGACCTCTTTAAAAAAACCCAGTAAACTATACATTTCAATTTCCTACTTGATATGTTTTACAAAAAACCAGATGAAAATTTGATGTTCACAGGCAGGTAACATTCATCTTAAATACACACTCCCTAATGTTAATGCTATTAAGGCACTGTAGTGCCTGGGACATGTATTAGATGTAGAAGAAGCCTTGTAGCACTTATGCCACCATATCAGAGCCCTGTATAGCATGAATTAAAGATGCTAAGATTGTATAAATAATCTAGTTACAATATGTAAAGGCCAATATTATTATTATAATATGAATGATTATGTTTCCTAGACCAATTTTGGCCAGTGACTATTTCTGGCTACTTATGTAGGTGATGACAAGCTCGAAGCTTGTCTATGGTGTGCTCTTTGGTAACTGGCATAACCGATTTTTGCACAAAATGTTCTACTTCATCAGGCATGGTAGCACACCGTTTATAAAATTATATGAAAAGCCTGAGGGTGGTCTGGCCTTTAGAGCATCTTGTAAAGGTCTAAATTAGCACAAGGTCCTATTAAAAAAATAGAGACCTGCTGATTAACAAGACGCCTTCTGCACTCCCCGTAGCCTGGTTTAAGATTATATTAATACACATGTACCATCCCATATATAAAAGTCCAGAACAGCACATAGGTGAATAGGGCTCCGAAGAATCCATTAGTCAATAAGCTTTGTCTCGAAACATGGTATTTATACCAGTTAGGTCCCGTTTTTACCATGAACATAATCCATAAAATTATTACTGAAAAGACGTAGAATGCGAATCCGTATAAGCCTGTTAGGCCGAGAACTCCTGGAAAATGAGAGAAAATCAAGGGTTATGTTTTGAAAAAATAATAAATACTAGCAGTGCTATATAGTTTTAACGGCATAAGTTCAGATTCCGTGGGAATATCAGGATGAAAAGTAGCCTATGCTACTCTCCAGGCTTTATTTGTCAATGTAAGGTCAGAAGTTTCAGAGATTGTTTGTTGCCATTAATCAAACAATCTTTATCACAATTTTTACAATAATGTGCCTTAAATTCTGGGAGGTTACTTTAACAGTATAGCAGGGGGACATAGGATACTTTGAAGATAGCTCACATTTTTTATACTGATTTGCATATTGGACATTTTTCTGGTTTTCTTTATGAAATTACTAATGCCAACACGTAAAATCTACTCTTAAATGTGAATAGAATATAGTTGTAGCTCTAAAGAGGGGAAGAAAGTTACTAATATTAACTAAAAAGGTAAATTAATTATAATACCTGCAGTTGATCCGGAAAGAGCAGCCATTGACGTTCGACAATATTCGACAACGACTGCATTATTTCTCAGCGCAGCTTCACTGTATGCCACTGGCTCGGGTTTGTTGTCTTTTATCTTCGCTACCGACATTATTCTAAGGTATTTCCTTTAATCGATAAATGATTTAGTAGAAATTCTGCAAGCAAGGCAAACTGAAAAACACGACCGAGATAATTGACAGTCATAACAGATGACAAACGTCAAACGTTGCAATAACATGACATTGACAAATTTGAGGTTGATGAAGTTTGACAGTAACGGTTGACTAACGAATTTTGCGAACATACATGGCCAAAAAGCCAAATACAAAATTCTATTTTTGTTTCTTATTTTTTCTTTCCGAATGTTGCCCTTTTTGTTTGTTTTAATATTAAAAAATTAAAACGGGTTCTGTAGAAAATACTATTTTAACTAACATATTCCATATTCCCAAAACTCTGAACCTGCATTTTATTTTTTAATTACAAGAATTTAAAAGCTCGCGTTTTGTAAAGATTGAAATTAAAGCATTCAATACACTGCAGATCAACCACTGTTCGGGCAACCACTGTTTACATTGCAGAACGACCAAAGTCAGCTTGGTAGATCAGACATTTTTTCTGCTGTCTTTCTTTCATTTTAAGCGCTTAAAAATACTATTCCTTTCCTTAAATTCCTTTCCTTTATTGTAGGTAAGTGATTACAAATACAAATATAAATATTCAACAAAAAAGGTGAAATACATAATGCTTACATGTCTAGGTAGGCACCTTATAATATTACTACAGCTTATATCTAGTTACAGACTCTAGTCCCCACACTAGGATACCCTGTGTTGTGGGTAACTAGTCTCTTCCTACTAGGCGCAAGATACTTACTTAAAATAAGGGGGAAAAAAAGGAAAGTTGTTAGTTTTGCACGATTAGTGCATTTTGGACAGGGTTTGAGGCAATCTCTAAATTTTATATTTAATTAAAAACAATTGTTATGAAACAACAGCCCGACACAGTTTACGTGGAAGTAAATAATCCACAATAAGGATTAACTGCTATGTTCACGTTAGTATAATATTAGTTCAATGTAAATTCTACATATTTTTATTTTCTATTTCTCCTCCAAAACGGAACCCTGAAAACGGATCTATTTTGAATAATGACTGTGTCGATAAAACGGTTCACAAACCTAGGTCGATCATGGGCTCGTGTGTGTGTGTGTGTGTGTGTGTGCAATATTGCTTGATTGCATGTTTCACACATGAACGCATGAACTCTTCATACGTATACCGATTTACACACAAACACAGAGTTCACGCACACTAGCGATCAAACATTGCACTTGTGTGTTTTTCGCGGCACCGAGCGTCTGTGTTGTGACCGAACTTTGAAAAAATATTTTGAAATTCCTGATTTTTCAGTATATTTCAGATATAATTGTATTAATTGAAATTTGGATAGGTTCCCGTGTGATAAAATATATCAAAATGGGCTAATGTTGCGGCGTTTTGTAGGGTTTTCTGTGAGAAATTTTAATGGCGCGTGTTGGAGTGTAGGAACTGAACCCAATCTCGAAGCAAATTGGGACTTTGCTCGGCGGATATTGTGACGCTAGGTACTTTGTGATATAATCCTGGACCTGTATAATTTTGGTGTTCTAAAAGTGCAGTTGTATCGATTAAAACTGTTGCCAGTGCTGTGAAAGAAAGAATTTTAAGTTTTCGATGTACTGTCGCTAGTTCATTTTGCAAGGGACCGCCTATCAGGAGATTGTTGGTACAAATTACGTTCAGTGACGCTGCCAATCTACATAACGCAACCGTGAGTCGACAGTTCACATTTCTAATTCATAAAACTGTGCTATTCGCTTGAAAAAAGTGAATATTTCATTCAATTATTGAATTAACCTCTTGCTACACAAAACGAAACTTCATTTCGATTCTTTTGTTTCAGAAAACCAAGTTATCACTGTTCTGGCAATTGAAATCTATAAATAGCGCGCTGGGCTCATATTTCTGAACCTTAAACTGCTATAATTTAGAAATATTGCAAAAAATACTCTGTTTTGAGTCGCGACTTACGATGTTTCTGTGAATACCGCCTACCGTTCGCATAGAAGCGCTGGGAATTCGTAAAATGGCGGAATCTGAGAGCAGTATCAGTACTAATGAGGTCAAGACCAGTAACACCCCCTATGGGGTCAAGAAACCAAAGAAAAGGTCAATCGTTGAACGAGAACTGGAGACAAACATGACAGCTCGAGTGACCTCTCCCCTAACAGGTGAAGGTATGAGCACAAGTCGATATGGCCGAGCTCGTCGACTTAAAACTGGTGAACTTGAGAAGAAACCTATCGACACAAAACCACTCAAATCAGAGAACACCCCAAATAAATCTCCGACTGCATACAAGATGCATGCTCTCAACTCACCATATAAAGTCAAAACACCGAAACGATCCACTGAATCGAATCTAAACAACCAAATTGACTCTATATACCAAGAAAACATATCATTAAGTCGGTTCAACGATCACAGCCCATCACCGGCAAAGAAATCACCAAAAGTCTATGTAAGAAAAGACTTAATACAAAGCAAGGATGATGAAGACGATGTAATTTTGATAAAAAACTTATTTTCTCCAATGAAACACACTTTGTCAAGTAAAAAAGAAAATATCAATTCAATCGAAAAATGTAATGGAAGAGAAATCAATTCCACAGACAATCGAAACAGAAAAGAAACAGATTCAACAGAAAATCAGAAAATACAGATTAAAACTGAATCGGCAGAAAAAAATAATGTAAAGAAAGAAATTGATTCGACAGAAAAATATAATACAAATCTAAATGGTATAGACAACACCTCTGTCGTCAAAACTTTAGATTTTGATGATAATAATAAAAGAAAGAGAAAAGATAACAAGCCAACATTATCCAAAAATGAGTTATTTGAAATTGAAGCTAAAAGTCCCTACCAAGTTGGGGACTTAGCTTGGGCAAGAATGGGCACGTTTCCTTTTTGGCCTTGTATGGTCACAAGGGACCCATACAGTGAAATGTTTGTGAGAAAGAAGTGTAAGTATTAATTCTTGTAAACAGCGCCATCTAGCCCCAAGGCAAAGAACTATGCTAGTGTTACAGTGACTAGATAATGGATACAATATTTTATACATTTTCTTTAAAAAAAATACTTAATATTCATACAGAAACACCCAGACCACATCAAATATTTGTTTATAGAAATAAATATCATAAATACTTGTTCGTTTGTGGGAATTGAACCTGCAACTTTCTGCAAGTGTTCACCCACCACACCACAGAGGCTGTCTTTTGCATTCCATAAATTAACTAAGGACAAAAGTTGACTGAAAGAAATGGCTTTGCGATAAGGTTCACCAATTGTAGGTTGTACCACTTTTTTATCTGATTGCTTTGCAAATTGTGCTGTTACCTATCAATCTATTTTTATGTTCCTAAAGAATAGGTTTAAAAATTGTGAGATACAATATAAAAAAAATAAACAAACAAACAGACATAAATTTAAAATATTATAGATTTTTGTTCTACTAGGTAAGTACAGTCATATTATCAATTAGCTGAACCCCATGTGACCCAGAGCTCATTTGCATATCTGTAAAAAATATAGTATATACCTATTTTGTTATTTTTATATTGTATTGTATAGTAAGTGTATTGCTTAAAACTAGTTACCTCTTTCAAACAAAAAAAGAATTTTCCAAATCAGTCCAGGCATTTTCGAGTAATCGGCGAACATACATAAAAAATATATATACGCGACGTATTGAGAACCTCCTTTTTTAAGTCGGTTAAAAACAGAATCAGGTACCTAACATTACTTTACAACCTTACAGATTTGCAAGTCGGCTCTAGGTCACGTGAGGTTCAGCTAATTGGTAATGGACTGTACTTACCCTATTTTTAATTATTTGCTTCCAAGTATAGACTTTTTGTCCTCTCCCTATAAGTAAAGATGACCAAGTATAGTACATGGTTAGCCTACAATGTTTAAAATTATGGCTAAAGGTCATACATTAATTTCCTTGCCCTAGGCTATCACTACATATTATAAAACAAAGTCATAAACTCAAAAACTACTGAACAGATTTACATTTGGTCTTCACTAATGGCCAGAGTTATTCATGATGAAGGTGTTTAATTCATTAAGGTTTAGTGTAAATTGGCTAAAGAATATTAGAAAAAAAATGACATAAATGTTAAGCTACAAGTGTAAAGCCGGGTCTGGATGCTAGTTAATAACCTGTATTAATGGTGACATTTTATTTTATTTTATTAAACTTAAATCTACAGCTCTTAAATGTTAAAATATAAAACTAAATCTTGCAGACATATAGGGATTCAATATTACATACCTTATTAGAGTTTGTTTTGTTAGAAGGTGCAAACTCTGGAAACTACCAGTCTGATTTTAGAAAATAAACTGCCTAATTCTAGATCAATTCTTAATGAATTTAATAGGTTATTTCTTACTACGACCCCATCCCAGACTATTTTATCTCACCTAATAAAATCTATCTCAATTGCAGTATTTGGTCGTGTGGAACACAACATACTTCATGTCACATTCTTTGCTGATAACGGGCGTAGGAGCTGGATTGTCGACAACATGCTCAGACCATACGCTGGCCGGGATGAGTTTGAATCTACTAGGGACAAGTTTACTACTGAAGTAAGTGCATATTATTACTAAGACTAAGGATAAAAAGTATTAGGTATTCTATCCTAAATATTTCTATCTAAGGAATGGGGTCAATTCTCAATATTATGACGTAGTTTTTGTGTGAAGACATAATAAACACAACCTTTTCAAGCATGGCTATAAATTAAAACTATGAATTTTACAACTGAGATTATTAAAATTCTTATTTAATAAAAGTAAAAATTACATACATACAAATATCTGTATCCGATTTTCTTGTCTGTGAATTTTTGTTAAAAATTGGTTGAATAGATTCTACTATATTTAACCAACTTAAAAAAAGGAATAGGTTCTCAATTCGTCGCGTATAATATATTTCTTTCTATTTACAAGGCTTTAATACTGAATACATACTGCTGCAAAATAATCAAATCTTATATTTAAATATAGTCCAGTTATATTTAAATTGCAACACTGATTCATTATACATGCCCATATTTTACAGGATAAGAAAAAAGATCCGAGATTGTATGCTGCGTTCTTCATATCTGAGAAAAAACAGACTCTGTGGAACGTTTCCGTTGAAGAAGCTGAAACTGTTATGAAAGAACCAAAGAGATTTAGAATAGATATACTAAATGACATGATACACAAGGCTAGAGCGTCGAAAAAACAAACTAAAAGTGGTAAGGTTACCAGAACTGACAGCGACGTTTCGTTAAGCGAAAGTCTTTACGATTCTCTCTTCTCGGAAGATGATAGCAAAACAGAAGAAGGCCGTCTCAGGAATAGATCAAAGAATCCAAAATCTTTCGATGTTTCCGACGTAGTAACAGCTTGCCTAGACAACATGGCCGCGAAAACTGGAAACTCTAAAATACAAAGACAATCTCACATGGACCGGTGGCTGCAGAAAGCCAAATCGAAAACACCAGAAAAAAATCAGAGCATGATAGTAGTAAAAACTGAAAATAAGGGTGCTAGGCTTAGGGGGAGTAAATCAAATAAATCTAAAAAAACTGGTAGTAAATCTCAATCAGTTTCTAATACAGATGAATCTAATATTAGTGATATAGATGTTAAAAGCAGTGTAGGAAAGGATTCGTCTGCTGAAGAAAGCATGTCTATCTGTGACAGTAAAACTTTTGAAGGCTTAAAAACTCCGATTTTGTTAGCTGATGATGTAGAAAAACCATGTACAGAGCAAAGTGCTGGTGTGGCTGTAAAACAAGAGCTAATTGATCAGGAAAACGATAAAAATGGAGATATTAAAGTTGAAGAACTTGACAAAGTAATAATTTATATTGTTGAAGAAGAAATTAACTCTGATTTGAATAAAACAGTTGACAAACAAAAGATAACTTTACAATCAAGTGAAAACAAAATTGTCGTGAAAGAAAATAGGTCTGAATCAAACAATCACGAATTAGACGTAAAAGCAGAGGATACAAATGAGACTCCCGAAACTGCCAATAAGGAAGTTATTGACACAACAAAGGTTACCAACAATAGCGAAGCAATGGACGTAGATGATAATTCAATATCAGAATCTAATGTCAAAGTTGTCAAAACAGTACAAGAAAATGTGACATCTAATATGAATGTTGACGAAAATCTTTCTAAATTAAATATGGACTTAAATGTTACATTAGATGACTCAAAAAATATAGAAGCTTGTGATAAAAATGAAATTAATAGTTTATCACACTCTTTCGACGCTGTCGAACAACCATTAATTTGTGAAATGATGGAGGTAGATGACAAATTACCCCCAGAAACAAAACCAGCAGAAGATAATACTTCAAAACTTGATACGGATTCAAACAAAAATAAAAATATTTTTTTAGGTGAAGCTTCTGCTGAAGCAGAAGAGAACTGTCAAAATAATCGGACGCCAAATTTTTTAGATGTTGATCACAAACACCTACGTGATGAAAATCTTGATATTGATGGCGATTCTGACATAATAAATAAAACAATCGGTTTGAATGTAGAAACAAAAGCGCCTCAGAATAAAAACGAGAAAGAAAATTTAAGTTTAAGTATTCATGAAACAAATATTAGTAATAATCTAATAACTGTCAACTTAATGGGGGACGACATTTTAAATGAAATTGATGATGTTTTAAATGAAAGTGGGAACTCCGAATCAATTCTGCAGAGTAATGCGTTAGATCTTGACGAAAAAGATATGTTAAATAACGGTGAAGTTGTAGAGAAAGATGAAGAACCAAGTGCTAACAAATTGAATCAAGATATTGATTGCAAACCAAAAGATGATACAAAACAGTTAGATAACAATAAAAAATGTATTGAAACTGAGCAGTCTTCTGTCCATGATGACACAAATGTAGAAAAAGTACGCTTTACAGGCAGCAGTACACCTAAACATAGTAACGAAGACGTTCTTGGACGAGAAGAAAAACATTCCGAAATAAACAATGAACCTGAAACCTACGAGTATTTCGAAATTGACGATTCTGACGATGAGCCTTCACCTGAATATGAACCTTTAGGTGAAGATATTACAGAAGACTTTCGCAAACACATGCAGACAATAGAGCAATGTGTAACTGATAAAAAAGATGAGGCGCAAATTGTTAAAATATGCGATCTAATCACTAAGAAGGTTAAACAAGAGATCTTAGAATCTATTAGTCCCACCAAAACGCAAGTTGAACACGCTAAGGCTATAGAAAAATCACAAATAACACCAGTGAAGGCGCTATCGCCTCAAGAAAAATCTGCTGATAAAATTAGTTCTAAAAATCAACTTGTCAACTATATCTCGCCTATAACTCCTGAAAAACAAAAGCTCAAAATTCACAATATTAGTAAAACGAGTCTTCCAGATAAATCTATAGAAGATCTTATTAATGAATTAAGTCCTGAAGAAAGTCCAGTGTCTAAAAGAAATGCGGAATATCTCAAACTAAATGTTACGCCACGTAGAACAAGAAGTAAGTGTAAGATTTTCAATGACAATTACAGTCAAAATACTGAACTGGAGAAAAATGATAAAACGTTTACGCAAGAAACTAAAATTGTTGTAAATGGGGCCGTAGAACATAAAAATTCAGTTTTAGATAAATCTGCTGAAAATGAGCACAAGTTGCTTGTCAATGGTTCGATTAAAGAAATCTATTCCAAAATGCGTGCGAACGAACCAAAAGTAGTGCTCACACCTCTCAAAAATGTAAAAAAAGAAACACCTAAGACTGATAGAAACAAAAGATCTGAAAACAAATTTAAGTTATCTCTTAAAAAGAATAGATTGTATGAAATTGATTCAAGCGATTTAGATAGTTCTATGGATGAACCTACAGTCAAAACAGAATATAAAGGAAAATCTAAAGTTGTACCTATAGAAAATGGCATTGAAGCTATGATTCCTATATCGAAACAGAATGGACATTCTAGTAATAATACATCAAAACTAGCAGAAGATGACGATTTTGATGTTGATGCTGCGTCTATAAGTTCTGATGATAGTTGTGTATCTTCTGTCAATACTTCTATCCCAACCCCTCGCAGAAGTTCCAGATGCAGAACAAAGTTTGCCAATGGTAGCGGTTACGCAGAATTCCTACATTACTTTGAACTTAGACAAGATTATTTGTTAGACGAATATCCTGGATTAGAAGAAGATGAAATCGAAACGTATTTACAGAAGACCTGGGAGTATGAAGAAAGTTTGAAGTGTGATGTCAAGAAAAGTGACGATATTCGCCATTCTAATTTAGTTAAAGGATTAAAACAAGAAATGCCGAAGAAAGAATCAAATAATAAGAAATCTAAGAAAACGAAATCTAAAAATTGCATAGAAAATTATTTTACTGAGAAAAAAGTTGAAATTAAATTGGAACCGATTATAAAATCTGAGGAAACTGTGATACACGCAGAAATTAATCACATTACTGATATTCAACCGTGTGTTTCCAAGCCTACTGGTAGCATAAAGCAAAGCCTGAACGAAACTACTGCGGAAGCTAAAACAACGCCTAAAATTCACAAAGAAATTGAGGATATAACACCAGTTAAGCCTACACTTACTATTGATTTAACCGAAGATGAAGAAGTTAGTTTGGTGCTTGCTAATAAAGTTAAAGAGGAAATCGATGCCACCCCAATATCAAATTATGTTTCAACTCCGAAATCTTCTAAGAAAAAACGCCATTCAAACTCCGATACGTCAAAGTCTATTCAAAGTATAACTGAAACTAAAAATATATCAGTCAAACGTGAAGATACTGAATCAATAGATTCTGATAGTGAAATACCATTACGCCAACTAAGATCAAAAGTTTTAAAAGATAAATTCAACGTTACCAGGATATCATCGCCAGCCGCTGTCAAAGTAGAATCAGACGTAATATCAGTACAATCTGATGACGAACCTCTAAATAAACATATAAAGAAGAAAAATGGCAAGAAAACAGAAAACTCTTACGAGAATCCTGAATTTGTTAAATTTTTGGAGTTACGACAAGACGCTTTGATTGACGAAAACCCTCAGTTAACCAGAGAGGAAATTGTCGATTACCTTTATAAAACTTGGCTGTACGAAGAAAGTTCAAAGTCAGATATAAAGAAAAACGACGAAATTGAGCAGTCTAATTTAGTAAAAGGATTGAAACAAGAAACACCTCCCAAAAAAGCGAAAAGGAAACAAAAATTAGATAAAACTACCAACCGAGTTGATGAAGAAGTTAAAACTAACAGAGAGAAACCTAAAAGAAAAACTGTCCAACCTTTGTACAATGAAGAACTATACTCAGATATAGAAGAAGAAATCGAACTGTTTGAAATATTTAGAAAGAAGTCAGTAACTAAAAAAGAAACGAAACAGGCAGAAACTGTTGTCAAAGGTGAAAAAAGTGACGAAGTAATTGAAATAGAATACGAGACAGACAAAATGACTGTAAAAGACGAAGTAACTAATGATCTAGTAAAACAAGTAGATGTAGAATTGATTGAAGAAGGACCACTACTCGATTCATGGGAAATATACTTCGCAGATCTTCTAAAACCAAAACCGAACGTATTCAAAGGCTTAGTCAGAGAAAAAGTCTGCGAAATTTGCGAGAAAACAAGCAACCTATATAAATGTAAAGGATGCAATGGGATGTTCCATCAAGATTGCTTGAAGGTTGACGATGTAATAGAAATAAACACCCCGAATAGAGGTAGAAAAAAGAAGAAAAAGCCAGGACGAAGGCATAAAAACCTTGAAGACTCCGAGAGTCAGAGTGATGAAAAATCTCAAGACATTTCTGGGGAACAAAATGTTTCTTTGGAAGAAATTATGATTGACACTTGCACATTTGACGCGGAGACTTTAGAGGCTAAAATATCGGAGAAAATGCAAGAAATGCTCAACTCTGAAGATGTGAACTACGATTCATACTCCAGCGACGACGGCATCGATTGGACTGGCACTGTTGCTGGCAAATGTGAAATAGTCGACGTAAAACTCAAACCGAAAACCCCTGTCGTAGACTATACTAACTTCAAATGCAATAACTGCCAACAATTCGATACTCCAGTCTGCTTCGTTTGTAAACTAGCCGTCTCCAAGAAAGACGTGAAAATGCGCCAAAAATGTCACATAGCCCAATGCCACAAATACTATCATTTAGAATGCTTAGACCACTGGCCTCAAACGCAATTCCTAAGCGGAGAACCTTCGAGGCACAATAAAAAGATCAATGAGTTTTTCGAAGCGCTGTCTTGCCCTAGACATGTCTGTCATACTTGTGTGTCAGACGATCCGAGAGGATGTAGGACTAGGTTTAGTGGTGACAAGTTGGCTAGATGCGTTCGATGCCCGGCGACGTATCATTCGTTCACTAAATGTTTACCTGCTGGGTCTCAGATACTGACCGCTTCGCAAATTATATGCCCGAGACACTATCAACAAGTTGCTAGGTAAGTTGCATTCTAAAGTCAAAATTCTTTATTTATTTGGAATCAGTACTTAGCATGAAATCACATTAAAATATCCTAAGCACTGATTTATCCTAACTTTGCACAAGAAGTTTTAATGTGATTTTATCGTGCCTTCGGAATGCCCCCCACCAATGATAAGAAGGCACAATAAACTATTTTTTTTAAATGGTCATGCTCACAAAGGTCAATATTACAAATATTTAAAGATATTATTTGAAATGGAACAATTAAAGCTATGTCCATGGGTTCTTAGTTACGGCGAAGTATCATAGTACGCCCCACCGCACAATAAATTAAAACACAATAGAAAAAATCTGAAGCTGATAAGTTCCAGATTATTTCCACTGTAATGTTTTATTAATGCAAAATAGTTAAAACCCATTAAGAGAAAAGGGTACCAGGGTCTCTCTCCATACAAACATAGTCGACTGTTTTCTCCCTGGATAATGACACTACAGCAAATATTTTTGTTGCATAAAACTTCTAACTGTCATGACCATGCCCCTTTGCTTTCTTTTATTTTCTTTTTTGTTTTTTAAATCCAAGACATAGGGGCATATTCATGGCAGTTATAGGTTTTATGAAACAAATAATTTGCTCTAGTGTCATTATCCAGAGAGGAAACAGTCGACTACGTTTGTATGGGGTGAGCGCCTTAAATATACAACCAAAATAGAACCTTAACGCGTAACAATTCTTACAGCAGGCCAGGCAAAGCCCCTTGTCATGTGAATACGGGATGGTGTTTTATCTGCGCTCTCGGAGGATCTCTCATCTGTTGCGAATATTGTCCAACGTCATTCCATGCCGAGTGTTTGAATATCAAGCCTCCCGAAGGTAAAACCATGTTTTTTCTTCCACCTTGCGTCATACTGCGTACTGCTAAGAAGTGAAAGTTTGTCTGCGTCGCTGTTCCCCCAAATTTACAACCTTGGAATCTTCAAGTCTAGAGTGCTTGTGTTTGAATTATGCAGCCGAATGTACCTAATTCGACTGCATAATTGCAGCCCTCGGTAGAGTTCAAAAATTACTATTATTGGAATGTTTTCATTCTAATAATTTTTGTTTGATTAATTGATTTGTTAGAAGACTTTAAACTTCACCTAAAACAGGTGTCTAGAATCTTGCTCGTGTTGAAAACATTCTTATAACAGCCGTTTTGGAGCTCTACTGTGGGTCTGCGATTATGCAGCTGACCGTACCTTCTAGGCGAGCATGCTACATCCTCGATCTAATCTTCGCGCCACCATCAAGGAAGATGAGGTCAAATGCTAGCCTATTTTGTGTAAAAAACCGAAGTTTTGTTTCTCAATAAAAGCGAACAAAATAGTACTTTGCGGTGCACATAACGATACTGGGTTTTTTGAAACGTGAATAAAACTATTGATTTTTTGTTTTACTGATTTTTTTAAGATCCTGCGACAGAACGGAGGACGGTATACCCTTTTAGGGTGGTGTTTGTTTGTGCACTGAAATGTTCCAATTTACTCCAAAACGGCTGGACCAATTTATATATTCATCATTGACTTTTATGTTACCAGGAAACTACATGTGTGAAGATTGTGAAACAGGAAGACTACCATTATACGGAGAGATGGTTTGGGTCAAGCTTGGACATTATAGGTATGTTGTTATTTCATTTACTTTAATTAAAAACATAACAAGCATAAGTACACGGACTTACACTAAACTTTCACATTTATAAAATTAATAGGATAGGATTAAAGCTGTACATTTACAAAATTCTCAAATATAATTGTTTAAGTACTAAATACTTTGCCATCCAAAGGGGAAATGTTGCCAGCCTTCTGGGAACGATGCCTCCAAGAGGATATTTTTCATTTGTGACTAATTTTATTTTAATTTCTAGGGTGTTTTTTTATCGTATTTTATTTGTTCCCAGGTATAATTAAGTTATTTGATATAAATAATACGACCTCATTTCATAATGTATTTATTTATATTACAGATGGTGGCCTGGCATAATACTGCACCCGTCCGAAATCTCAGACAATCTAATGTCAGTCAAACACAGTTTGGGAGAGTTTGTGGTCCGATTTTTCGGGCAATATGACCATTATTGGGTGAATAGAGGCAGAGTTTTCCCCTACCAAGAAGGCGATTCGGGACGAATATCCAATCAAAAGACTAAAATTGATGCGGCGTTTACAACGGCGATGGAACATGCTCAGAGGGCCTTCGAAATATTGAAAAGTAAGATTTATTTTTAGTTTTTGTTATGTGATGAGAAGATAGGTGGAGATATTAACACGCTGAAGGTATGGTGTTTACTGAATCTTTATTGAGTAAATACGGGGGTTTTTATACTAATTAAACTAGGTGCATACTACGTCACATGACCTTCTAATACAATATTGATTCCTGTGTAACCTTGGCCTTGGCACATCTTCATATCGGTGCAGTTTTTTATCACTGGTTTCGCTTGCCTGCATTCTTACACTACGGGTAAAACTATCAATGCCCCGTAAATGCTGTGGGAATATCGGGATAAAAAGAACATGTGTTATTCCAAGACTCCAGCTAATTTTCATCGAAATCGGTTCAGTCGTTTTTGGGTAAAGAGGTAACTGCAACACACAGTCAAAGCCCCTGAATAGAAATATGTCACTATTGGCTATTTCTGCCAAATCTACACAGCTTATTTTGCGTAAATCAGATAGAAGGTTCGAATCTCAACACAGCGAAATTAAAAATCATATTTTTTCCTTTTTTTAGACGCAAATCCCAACGAAGAAGAATCTATAGATATAGCCTCATCGTTATTACCACCGCATTATGTAAAACTCAAATGCAATAAGCCGTGTGGTTCTCTAATATCACGTCGCGAGGACCCGGCATTGTCACTGACTCAGTGCGAGTGTGACCCGGAGGAAAACGATCCGTGTGGACCTTACTCACATTGTTTGAATAGGTAAGTCAACTGGGTAGTTGAGTATTATCTCGTCACGAGGACCCCGCGTTGTCGCTGACTCAGCGCGAGTGTGACCCGTAGGAGAACGACCCGTGTGGACCTTATTCACATTGTTTGAATAGATAAGTCAACTGGGTAGTTGAGTATTATCTCGTCACGAGGACCCGGCGTTGTCGCTGACTCAGCGCGAGTGTGACCCGTAGGAGAACGACCCGTGTGGACCTTATTCACATTGTTTGAATAGGTAAGTCAACTGGGTAGTTGAGTATTATCTCGTCGCGTGGACCCGGCGTTGTCGCTGACTCAGCGCGAGTGTGACCCGTAGGAGAACGACCCGTGTGGACCTTATTCACATTGTTTGAATAGGTAAGTCAACTGGGTAGTTGAGTATTATCTCGTCACGAGGACCCCGCGTTGTCGCTGACTCAGCGCGAGTGTGACCCGTAGGAGAACGACCCGTGTGGACCTTATTCACATTGTTTGAATAGGTAAGTCAACTGGGTAGTTGAGTATTATCTCGTCACGAGGACCCGGCGTTGTCGCTGACTCAGCGCGAGTGTGACCCGTAGGAGAACGACCCGTGTGGACCTTATTCACATTGTTTGAATAGGTAAGTCAACTGGGTAGTTGAGTATTATCTCGTCACGAGGACCCGGCGTTGTCGCTGACTCAGCGCGAGTGTGACCCGTAGGAGAACGACCCGTGTGGACCTTATTCACATTGTTTGAATAGGTAAGTCAACTGGGTAGTTGAGTATTATCTCGTCGCGAGGACCCGGCGTTGTCGCTGACTCAGCGCGAGTGTGACCCGTAGGAGAACGACCCGTGTGGACCTTATTCACATTGTTTGAATAGGTAAGTCAACTGGGTAGTTGAGTATTATCTCGTCACGAGGACCCGGCGTTGTCGCTGACTCAGCGCGAGTGTGACCCGGAGGAGAACGACCCGTGTGGACCCTAACATTGTCGCTGACTCAGTGCCAGTGTGACCCGGAGGTGAACGACCCTTGTGGACCTTACTCCCATTGTTTGAATAGGTAAGTGAACTAGGTAGTTTAGTAATATCACTGACTAGGTTTGATCTGGAAAAATCTAGGTATAAAAACTGTCTCCCGTATAAAAATGTTAATATAATTATCATAGACAAATGATAATGTAGGAATATAGACGAACACTGCCCATACAAAATTGTCTACTTGCATTTTAGTAACACCATTCATATCTCTTAAGAAAGATTAAAAATGATTCTGATGATGGCGTTCACAACGCCATCTCTGAGAATAATTTTTGGAATAAGTTTAAAAGAAGTAGAGAACTTTAGTTTTTTGAAGTCATACTTCTTTAGGCGCGTTATAAAAAAATTATGAGAGTGAAATTTTAAGATGTGCACGCATCCCTGTAACACTAAAGTAACAGGCTGAAGCTGCCCGCTAAATAAATATCAGACGGACGGACGGAAGGACGGACAGACAGACAGACGGGCGTATAACTGCTCCTTCAACTTCATCTGCTCCTTCAACTTCGTTCTGATCTAGCCACTCTAAGCCGGAAAAATCAATCAGAATAAATCAATTGCGTGATATTTGCCGAGACCCCCCTCTGTCCAACGAAAGATTAGATGAGATTTGACTCGACCCCCTCCCCCCTTAAACATCTCACGTAATTTATGGACGCCCCCTAAGTACACGCACCTATTTTTTTATTTATTGGAAGTGATTTTTCTAATTTTCAGAATGTTACTGACAGAATGCGGTCCAACTTGCCGCGCAGGAGATCGTTGTAATAACCGCGCGTTCGAGAAGCGATTGTACCCCAAGATGGCGCCGTATAGGACTCCGCAAAGGGGCTGGGGACTTAAAACTTTGGATGATATTAAAGCAGGTATATTCTGATATAGATATTTGTATGTGGTTTGGGGCCTAATTCTACTATTTTGTATTACTAAATAGTTTTACCATTGTCATTATATTGTGTCTCTATTGATATTATATCGAGATTGTAACTTTATTCGGTACTCTGCTAAAGTTTTAATAACATTGCAATAGAATCGCTATGGAGTCTCAATGGAATGGTAATAGATACGTCGCTGGTGTTGCCTAGCAACATGGTAAAAGTTGCTATACCCTTTCCAATCGTTTATATTAACTTTTGACAGCTCTAATACTTACTCAAATAGTGATACCCTGACCCGTTACCGATTCGATTTCTTTTATCGATCGATTTTATTCATGAAGAAGTTTTAATCGATTTGACACACTCATTATTTTGTAGTTGTTCCTTACAAGTAGGTACCGCAGTTCATTCACATGCTTTTTATTTGAACCAACTACAGTAAGGCCAAATGATTACTTTAGATTCAATAATTTTCAACGAATATATTCGATCCCATTACTAGGTACGAGTACGATGGACCTGTTTTCATTACGTAAATTAATTATGCATTAAAACAGAGACATTTAGGGTATTTTAATGCAAAATAATAAAGGTTTTTACGTGATTTGATATAAAATATAATCACAATAAAATAGTATGTTTTATAAATATAATCGATTTATTTCAAAACCGTTTTTAGTCTGTGGTCATTAATTACGAATGACACATCACTTAAGTGGGCGGAGCCCGTCCATGAAGTACAGTATTACCTGTAGTACATTGTATCAAAAATTATTACTAAACTTTATGTGCGTGATCTGTCAAAAGTTAAATAAACCATTGGAAACACTATAAGCGATAATGTTTCTGATTCCTTGATCCAATCTAATTCAAATTTTGCACAAACATTCGTTCGACTTCTACGCGGACGAAGTCGCGGGTGAAAGCTGTAATAAAAAATTGTTTTCCCCCAGGTCAATTCGTAATAGAATACGTAGGTGAACTGATAGACGAGGAGGAGTTCCGCCGTCGCATGCGCAGGAAACACGAGATCAGGGACGAAAACTTTTACTTTCTCACTCTAGACAAGGAGAGAATGATCGATGCTGGACCTAAGGGGAATTTAGCCAGGTAAGTCGAAGAAATTAAGATTCTTCTGAAATTTTATTTAAGTATTTTTAATAGGTACTTGTTGCATGGGTAAATTTTTGTTACCTAATTTTAAAAACAATACAAGAGAACCCTATTACATAATATGAAATAGTCTACTGTAGGCAGCGTCTAACCCAACCACCTCACCGATCGATGACTGAGCAGCTAAAGAAGGCGCGTTCGACTAAGCGCTTGCTTTTATAGTCGGTGGTGGGATCGGCAACGCATACAGCAAGTTTGACTTATATTTCCGGACGTGATGTTACTTGGCTGCTAACAATACAATATTGATTTACATAGAATATGATGTATTTCAGGTTTATGAACCACTGTTGCGAGCCGAACTGTGAGACACAGAAGTGGACTGTACTCGGTGACGTTCGAGTTGGACTCTTCGCCTTGTATGATATACCTGCTGTAAGTTATATTCTAAGAAAGAAAGAAAACATTTATTTAGACACTAAATAGAAAAACAACACCGTTACCCCGCTGAAGGCGTAGTTGATTGGTCTTCTAATTTCCCTTTCTGATAAAGGACGTATCTGATCAGTCTTCTTACTTCCCTGCTTGATAAGAGGCGTATCAGATCAGTTTGCTAAATTCCCTTTCCGATAAAGGACTCATATGATCAGTCTGCTAACTTCCCTGCCCCATAAAGGACCCATATGATCAGTCTGCAAACTTCCCTGCACGATAAAGGACGCATTTTATTCTTCTTACTTTCCTGAAACCCGAAAATCATTTATTAGCAGGCAACTACGGTCTAAAGGAAGCGAAGTTTTAGACTCTTAGTTCTTGTGGCTTCAGAGATGATGCGTGAGGTTCTCAAGACGAAGCGTATATTTTATTTTTGATGTATGATTACGCATAACTTTTTGCCGAGTAGTCCGATTTTATTAATTCTTTTTAGGGTTCGAGATAAGATCACTTTCTTGTCCGTCTGTCTGTCCGTGTGTCACCACCGATTTTTACAGGAACGGCTGGACCTAGCAAGTTGAAATTCATACCAGATACTCTATAGTCCCTATTAGGTGTATAAAAATCAAGGTCCTGAGTGATAAAAAGGTGGGCAATTTTGAACTTTTTTTATTGTCTCCTTTATATTACAGAACAGTGAAGTAACATTCAACTATAATCTAGAATGTGCCGGTATAGACAAGAAGCGATGTATGTGTGGCGCTAAACGGTGCGCCGGCTACATCGGAGCTAAACCGAAACAGGTAATTTAAATGTTTGCAGCCACGATAATATATGAAATAACTCCCGATTCCGTGGGAATATCGGGATACAAAGTAGCCTATGTTATTGTCAATGAATCAATGGATCATAATACCAAATTTCATCTAAATCGGTCCAGTAGTTGCGGAGCCTATTCGCTACAAACAAAAATTAAAAAAAAATCCTCTTTATAATATTATAAAGTGGAAAAATTTGATTCGTTGTTTGTTCCATTTGTATAGGCTCCGAAATTACGGGCCCGATTTTGATGAAACTTAGTAAGAGGATATATTGATTAATTGAGATTTTCATAGGCTACTTTTTATCCTGATATTCGCACGGGATCGGGACATACGCGGGTGAAAGGTAGCTAATAGGTAAACATATTTTATTTCTGCAAAATGCAATATTTGTTTGTTCGTTAAAAGTTTATCACGGAGTGAGCTTTAAATACAAAAGCTTCACGGAGTGAGCTCCAAATACAAAAACTTCATGGAGTGAGCTTCAAATAAAAAAAACCTTCATGGATGAGCTCAAATACAAAACCATAGAGTGAGCTTCAAGTATAAAACCTTTATGGGGTGAGCTCCAAATACAAAAACTTCATGGAGTGAGCTCCAAATATAAAACCTTCATGGAGTGAGCTCTAATACAAAACCATGGAGTGAGCTCCAAATACAAAAACTTCCTGGAGTGAGCTCCAATACAAAACCTTCATGTCGTGAGCTTTCAAAGATGATCTGTGACGTTTTCGACTGTTTTTGTGAGATACTTTGAATTAATATAGAAAAATAAATTTACTATCTCTTATTAACATAATGTTTATTCTTTATTATCTAGGATGAAAACCAATCGAAAAAGGGCAAAGCGAAACTATCAAATCACTCAAACAAAGATGGCGCTTCACTCGCAAAAAGGCCTTACAACAAAAAACGTAAAACGGAAGAAACAACCAAAACCAAACAAAAGAAACTAGGAAGACCACCGAAACCAAAAGAATTAACCGAAATTGAAAAAGACCTTTTAATTATTAAAAATGCTACTAACGACAATATTATTAGTAGTAAAACCAACAGTTCAAGTAGTAAAAATGATGCTTTTAGTAGTAATAATAGTACAGATGAGCTTAATTCGACTACCAACAGTGAAAATAGTAAAAAATGTACTATAGACAATATTTCAAGTAGTGAAAACGTTACCAACAATCTTATAAGTAGTAAAAATACTTCTAAAGACGTAAATAATAAAAATACTACTAATAACAACATTGCAAGTAGTAAAACTTCAATAAAAAACACTAAATCTTCTTTAAGTAGTGAAAAAGTTACAGACAACGTTACAAGTAGTAAAAATGTTACTAATGACAATATTGCAAGTAGTAAAAACAGTGATAAAGACATTTCAAACAGTGAAAAACCAACAGTGACAAATTGTAGAAACACTACTAGTAGTATAAACACTACTCAAAACATTTCAACCAATGAAAATACTACTAACAGTTCCAGTGGCAAAAACAATAGTAATGAAAACGTTACAAGTAGTAATAACAACACGAAAAGTAGTGAAAACAACACAAAAAGTAGTGAAAACAACACAAAAAGTAGTGAAAACGCAACAAATAGTGGTGAAAAACTAAGGACACAAAGCCTAGATGAAAATCCTAAAGCGTTAAAAAGGAAATTGGTCTCTAACTCAACAGAAGAGAGCTCAGAATCGTCTAGCAGTGCACCGAAAAGACAGAAGTGTATTGAAGTTGGTGATTGAATAGGTGTTTCTATGGTTACACCAATCTGGGGGTAATTGGGAAGGTCTCTGTCTCAACTGTCACCAGTGACGACACTTTTGGTGGTCGTTGAGAATCTCAATTTACGTGTGCAGCGTTTTGATTACCCTCCTTTATTGGGGGTGGTTGGGAAGATTTTACTGCCACCGGTGTTGACAATATTTTGTGGTGGTCATTGGGAATGTTTATGTCAAAATTGTTACCAATAGGGCTGAAGGGTCCAAAATAATAAGTTAGTTTTAGTAGGAATTTGATAAAATCAAAATTAGTCACGAAATTTTTAGATTGTTAACCAAAATTCTGCATTTATTTTCTTAATTTGGATTATTAAAGGATTAGTAAAGAAAAGTTCCTACGAAATTGATCTAAAATTGCTTATTTTGATGTTCAAAGTTTGCCAAATAACAGGATATTGAGCCAAATTACAGTTCTTTTCACGAGTCTCGACTTTTTCATTGGTCAGTTCGCCGTATGCGATTGGCTCGTCAATAAATATAAATAAATATTGCAAGACATTCCACACATCGCCATCTAGCCCCAAGCTAAGTAACTAGACTTGTGTTATGGGTGCTAGACAATAGATATACTACTTGTATACCTTTCTTTCGTAAATATATACTTATAATACATAGAAACAACCAGACTACAGACAAATATCTAAGCATAAATACTTGTCTGAGGCGGGAATCGAACCCGCAACCCTGTGTTTGGCAGTCGGGCATGGTGACCATTGTGCCAACTGGGTCGTCTGTGCTCATCATGACTTATGAAAAGAACTTAAACCATTGTAATCAATTTCTTTGAAAGCAACTGTTACTTGTAGATTTAAGAGAAAATTTCTCACTTGCCACAAAAAAGCGGCAGATAAGAAATGCAGCCTAAAATTTACTAATAAAAATAAGCATACATTCAGATAAATAAATATAAAAATCCAATTTCTACGTCCTCCACTTTTAGAAGGTAGAATTCTGTATAAAACAGCTATTTATTAGCAAAATAATCGAGATTATCTAAATATTTTTGGAAAAGTGGCCAATAATTCGGGCTATAATTATGTATTTTACACACATAATATAGCTCAAATTATATAATTTTTTTGACAATTAATTACAGCAAAAATCATTTTCTTTAATTTCCATTTTTGAATTTAGGATAGTTTAAGGTTTTAGTAGTTAAAAAATAATGTTCTAAAATCGCTGAAAACCAAAATTTCGTTACATTTTAATTTTTAACCGCCTTCAAAAAAGGAAGTTTCGATTGTATATTTTTTTACGATGATTCTTTTGGCAACGGATATTTAGCTGCAAATCTTATACAGCCGCACAATGTAGTAGATCTTCCATTGTAAATAATTAGTAATAACTTTCGATTGCACTCAAAAACGTTCCTAAGCGAGACTTTAATTAAACCTTAACAATTTCGCTGACGTTAAATTTTCATATGCAAAAATTGATGTGCACTTTTAAAATAGCTCTTACGGTAAAGGAAAACATCTTAATGAAACTCAAGGCTTAGTTGGCTCCACATATTGACGAGTTTCCTCTGGACACGGTCGACTAAGCTGAACTGGGCAAGTCTACTCTATCTAATACATGTCCCAGGCATTTACAGCGAGTTGAATAGCAATGGACTAAAGTTGCTGTCGGTGTATAAATCACTAGCAGCGCTCCGCGGTTTCACCCGCGGAACTCCCGATCCCGTAGGAATATCGGGATAAAAAGTAGCCTATAGCCTTCCTCGATAAATGGACTATGCAACACAAAAATAATTTTACAATTCGAACCAGTAGTTCCTGAGATTAGCGCGTTCAAACAAACAAACAAAACTCTTCAGCTTTATAATATTAGTATAGATTTAGATTGTAAAGGCTAATATTATTAAATTTCACTTACAAAAGCGAGCAAAGCGTTCCGTAATTTCTCACTAAGGTACGATTCTGAGTGCAGTTTTTTTTACAAAATTAAGTTTATATAAATTAAATGTAAGATAGGTTATTCTAAAAAAAATTAGGTATAGTTGTAAAATTTGAATAACCGTAAATAAGTACATTATGTTGCCTTTTATTTGAAAATATACATTGTATTTACTATGTTTGAAGTTTTATTTTACAAGATAACGCAAAAATTTGGTTGGATGGATCCCCTACTTCGATCCCCTGTCGAGAACTTTTTCACGCCCATCGGGTTCCCAGGGCTAGGGGAGACGGCGGGAGCTAATTTAAAATTAGACTGAAGCGCCTCGCGGATCCCCTTTGCCCCAGGGGATTCGTCGGGATTAGAACATATAATAGTACATTACGATATAAATGTGTTAAATTGATCGTTATTGTTAAAATTATATTTGAAAAAAAAATATTTAAGTAAAGAAAAAACAAAAAAAAACTATCAGAATCAGAAAGCTTCTTCGCCCACGATGACATGACGCCGCCGGTCGGCTGCATGATTGCAGATCCACCGTAGAGCTCCAAAACGGCTGTTATAAGAATGTTTCCAACTCAAGCAAGATTCTAAGTATATGCTTTAGTTGAAGTTTAGGGTACCGGCGCTCTCTCCCTCCAAACGTAGTCGACTGTTTCCTCCTTGGATAATGACACTAGTACAAATATTTTTGTACCGTAAAACCTATAACTGCCATGACTATGCCCCTATGTTTTGGTTTTTTCATTTTCTAATTTTATTATCATAGAAATGAACATTTAAAAAACAAAAAAAAGAACATAGGGTCATGGTCATGGCAGTTATAAGTTTTATGCAACAAAATGTTTGCTCTAGTGTCATTATCCAGGGGAAAACAGTCGACTACGTTCGTATGGAGTGAGCCCCCGGTACCCTTTCCTCTTAACTCGTGAATTTGTGAAACAAAAATTATTATACTGAAAAATTCTAATAAAAATAATTTTGCTACTCTACGGTGGGTCTGCAATTATGGTGTCGATTACCTACCCTTAATGGAACAGCAGCTGACTTATTAGGCTCAAGTGTTTGGTCTATGAAAATATGACGCGCCTTAAGGCCCTGTGCTAATGAAGCTAGGTACCAAAACTCTTCAATCATCAAATAATCTTTTTTTGTTATTTGGATATAAATGGATATTGTAGTTTAATAACCATATTTTTGTTTATTGTGGTTGAAAACATGATATGAACAACTTCGTTCGATAAAAAAAATTTTAGAAAACAGATAATTATTAAACGGTTTATCGGGTTTTATTCAAAAATAGTTAACGTTTGTTTCTAAAAATGAATCAAATTGTAGGTTTTGACCTCTAGGAACTATATTTGTGGATAATAATGCTAAAATGTTTTGCATATCGATCAAATATAACAGTTAGCACGCAGCACGCTACGTCTTTGAGAGCGCGGGCTAAGGTAATCTGAATACCTACACACGGTACTGGAAGAGCGCCTTAAATGGAAACTGGCCAAAGGTATCCCTATCCTGGAGAGGGTGTTAATTACAGGCACTTCATCTTCGAGTCTCACTCAACGCAATTGGCTACATGAATGTGAAAACGATAAAATATGAAATATATTGAAAATAGAAGCTAATATGTTTACAATAATTCTACAATATTTATTTACCATTCAAATGTATTGTAAATATTAAATTTTCGCAAATTAAATTTGCAATATTTTGTCTGCCGACCAAAAGAGACAAAACGCGGCCATGATTGACCTATTTGTGTGACGTCACGATTTTCCATTTTCCCAGAGAAAAAACAAAAACGCGCGCTAGTAAAGGTGACAGATTTAAATGTTAGGACAATTTAAATTAATGAAAAAAATATATATCTTTCAATTAAATAAAAAAATGATAATAGTAAGGGGTTCTTATAAGCATTTGCTACTTTTGAAATACATAATGAAAATCAGTCGTGATCCCAATTGTAGGTGTGCCACTACCTTTGAAACTAGAGCTAATCTAACAGTTGAAACCACAAAAAAAAGAGGAATCAAAGAAAAAACTTACGGGAAGTTTAAAAAAAGGATAAGAAAAGAGTCCTGCTGCATATAATCATTATCTAGATTAGATGTACCTCAAGGCAAATCTATCTATATATGTATCTAAATAAAAATGAATCGCCGAAATGTATGTAGCAACAAATTAATTTGTTTTTGGGTTCATTATTAGGACAAGGTTTGTAAAAGAAACGAACGGACGAGCGGAACGATTAACCGGGACAAACCGCTGGGCGCAGCTAGTCATTACATAGTATAAAACAAAGTCACTTCCCGCTGTCTGTCCCTATGTATGCTTAGATCTTTAAAACTACGCAACGGATTTTGATGCGGTTTATTTAATAGATAGAGTGATTCAAGAGCAAGTTTCATATCTATAATACATGCATAATATAACCGTGCGAAGCCGGAGCAGGTCGCTAGTATTACAATAAAATTACATTTAAACTTTACTATTACAATTTTCTGAGTTTGATAAATAATTATTTTGAATGGTAAAGTTTCTAAAACTCCGTAGCGACCCCAAATCATCGGGTAACGATCATTAATCATACCTTTTTCAACAAATTAGTAATGTTAGAAATTTCACGTTAATTTGCAGCCGGTCGCCATTGGCACTCTTAAATATTTTCTTATTTGCTGCGGCTCGCGGTTTCATCCGGGTAAGTCTCGATCCAGCGGGAATTTCGAGGGCAAAAGTACTTCATCCTCTAAACTACCACTATGGCGATTAGGTATCATTCAAATAAGCATGAAGAGGGACAAACAAATAATGAAGAGGAAAGGGTACCTACCGGGGGCTCTCTCTCTCCATACAAACGTAGTCGACTGTTTCTTTCATGGATAATGACACTAGCACAAATATTTTTGTGCCATAAAACCTATAACTGCCATGAATATGGCCCCTATGTTTTGGTTTTTTCACTTTCTATGATCAATAGAAATTGCTTTTGTTTGAAAGGTGAATTAATCGGGAGTCTTCGTAGCTATCTTTAATCGCAATCGGTTCAGCCATCTGAAAGTTATGGTGGATAAAAGTCGGGGGGTTTTTAAAATTTATTTACATGTTTTAACAAATTTATTTAAATATATCATCTTCACAAACGACTATTCTTGGCCATCCCAGGTATAGACAAAGGCATCTTCATTTTTTTTACGAAACAAGCTAATAAGCTGCCTGCAATAAATAAATAAATAGATATAAATATTGCAGGACATTACTCACAACGCCATCTAGCCCCAAGCTAAGTAACTATACTTGTGTTAATGGGTGCTAGACAACGAATATACTATACTTTTTTTTTGTAAATATGTACTTAAAATACATAGAAACAACCAGACTACAGACAAATATCTAAGCATAAATACCCTATGTTCGGCAGTCGGGCACAGTGACCATTGTTCCAACTGGGTCGTCAGATGGCGTTAGTCAAAAACATGTGAAATTCTAGATCGCGCTATCGTTGCGTTTCCGCCGTTTGTACAGGTACACCGGGCTGCAAACGCTTTAGTTAGGGTACCGAGCACAGAGTACCGCTTACCTACATATTAATAATTTTTGGAAATCGTTCACTAATTTAAGTGACGATTCATTGATTCATAGCAGAAAGACAGCTACTAGGTGTCGAACACGTTTATTGACCGTGTTCCGATCGAAGCTTACTATAGGCGTTGTTTCCCTATGGTTCTTAGGGTTAGGTCTCCCTAGGGTTATTGTTTTTTCGAGAGGTGTTAGCTTAGTGGTAGATACCTCTACTTTCATTTTGAAGGTCGTGGGTTCGAATCCCGGCCGGCCGTGCACCAAAGTATTTATGTGCGCTAATTGTTGACATTGCTCTTACGGTGAAGGAAAACATCGTGATGAAACCCGCGGCTTAGTTGGCTCCAGAAGTATTGACAAGTTCTCTCCTCTGGACATTGCTGAGAGGGTAGTAGGTGCTGGGCAAGCCTACTCCATCCTCACGCAAAAAGGACCCAATTAAAAAGGGTCCAATGGCGGAAAACAGCCTGTATAACAAGTTCCCTATGGTTCTATTAACCCGTGTTACACCCAATCCCGTAGTAATATCGAGATAAAAAGTAGCCTATGTTATTTCCAATGAATCAATGTCTCCCCATACCAAGTTTTATCAAAATCAGTCCAGTAGTTTCGGAGCCTATTCGTTGCAAACCAAACAAAATATTTTATCTTTATTAACCCCCGACGCAAAAACGACGGGGTGTTATAAGTTTTAATATGAGTGTAGATGGAGAAGACGGGGAAAAAATCACATCTGTTCTACTGTGCGGTATGACAAATAGGATTTTTTTAATAACGAAAAATTTACTATCTGTACTACTAGTATGTCAATTGTGTTGTGTTTTTTTTCATAATTGACTTGGCCATCTCAGGTATAAACAAAGACATCTTAATTTTTTGTACAAGACAAGCGAATAAGCTGCCTCCCATTGATAAATAAATATATTTGAAAGTTGCAGGACATTCCACACATCGCCATCTAGCCCCAAGCTAAGTAACTAGACTTGTGTTAATGGGTGCTAGACAACGAATATACTATACTATACTTTTGTAAATATATACTTATAATACATAGAAACAACCAGACTACAGACAAATATCTAAGCATAAATACTTGTCTGAGGCGGGAATTGAATCCGCAACCCTGTGTTTGGCAGTCCGGCATGGTGAGTATTGTGCTGGGCAATTGGTTCGTCAGATGGCGTTGGTTTAAAACTTGTGAAAAGTTAGATCGCGCTAACGTTGCGTTTCTATCGTTTGTATATGAACAGCGGGCTGAATGATAATAGTAATTATTATCCCGGATGCAATTTTTTGTAAATCGTTCATTAATCTTAGTGACGATTCATTAAATCATAACAGGTACTTTTTTTTTCTATTAATTATGGCTTCGCACGGCTTGTACATTTAGATAGATAGATAAATAACTTTATTTGTACAACACAGAAAGAAACAGAACACGATAAACACAAAGTAAAGTAATAGCTAGAAACTATAAGTTGCACAAATGGGCGGCTTTATCGCTGAAAGCGATTTCTTCCAGGCAAACTTTGGATGGAAAAGAACTGATTCAGCTTTACCTAAAATACATATACAATGAAATAAAATACAAATACAATGGTAGGTTGTGAATAATTTGACTTATAATATACACTATTTACATAATTATGATTTTAAATATTAAATTAATAATACATACCAAACAATTATATTCATAGATATAAACAAATAATTACATACATACATAAATAATACAGGAATATATACGAATATTAGACTGTACTGAGGTAGTGATCAGTTACCATAGCTTTTAAAAATGGGTAGGGATTTAGCAGATCGGATGGGTTGAGGCAGGGAATTCCAGAACATCACAGAGTGAAAAGAGAAGGATTTGTTGTAGAAAGTAGAGTTGAGGAGAGGAGCTTGAAGGAGAGAATCCCTTCTCCGATTTAGCCAGTGTCAAAATATATTTTGCATCAAATTATGACCCGACTTTTCACAAATCGGGCCTAAAGTGTTTCAAAACAGTCAAAGTCGTCATAGTCCGTCAAGTCAGGGGCTATAGTAAAGCGGTGGCAAGTTTACCATAACCTTAATAGGAGATTTGGAGGCAACGAAAAAACTTCATGTTTGACACTGATTTTTACTTTTACTACACTTATGCACTTTCACAGAACTAAATTGAATAAAATTCCACCAGAATTATACAATTCTACTCTGGTTACAACTAAGTTTCATGAAAATAAAACTGCAGCACGACATGTTGTTAACTCGTTCCCGCCAAACCTCCTAACAGGTACTTAGATAGGTACTAGATGTAGCCGAAATCGTCTTCGACAGGTTGTCAGTCAGCACAATACTTGTCTATCTATCTTCATTAATGTAAGAAAGAGGAAAGATTGTTTCATTTTTTTGTTTGTAACGAATAGGCTCCGAAACCACTGGACCGATTTTGATGAAACTTGGTATGAGAATACATTGATTCATTGGAAGTAACATAGGCTGTTTTTATCTCTATATTCCCACGGAATCGGGAGTTACGCGGGTGTAAATTATGTAAAAGAACGGAAAATGTAAAGTTCAAACATTTGAGTTTAATTCATTCGTTCTTTCCGCTCCTTTCGTTCATTCTCGCTCGGCTTGTTAGCTTGGCTTAACGAGAGCGCCTCGGCTTTGCCACGTTTAAGTGTCTTGAGAATAAAAAAATGTTTGAATGTTTCACTTCAATTTTTCCGCGTAATTTTCGTTTTAGGTAGGTGTACCTTTGTGCACACGGACCTTATCCAAAAATACTTACAAACTATTGTAAAATATAAGTAATTTATTTGGGAAAATTATCTAAAACTTAGGGAATTTCAAAATTATTTACCAAAGAGGAAAAAATAGTGTAGCTAATAAGGTAATTAAGGGTAATTTTCTAAAACTTTAAATAAAAATAGATATATAGGTAATTATTTTACTTTTATGTAAAATATTTTTTTAACCGACTTCAAAAAAGGAGGATGTTCTCAATAAGGTTGTATGTATTTTTTTTTATCTCTGCGTTTGACTACTATCACATCTGCCTGATGGTAGGTGACGATGCGGTCTAAGATGTAGCACGCGAAGATACCTGTTCACTCGCGACTTGAAGTTCCTCTTATACACGCCAGGACAGACAGACGCAGGCTACTGATTCCATTCCCTTGCAGTACGAATAAGGAATGACGAAGCGAAATGCCAGAAATTCCAGTGATTATCTATACTTATCTATACTTATATTATAAAGCTGACGAGTTTGTTTGTTTGAACGCGCTAATCTCAGGAACTACTGGTTCGAATTGAAATTTTTTTTTTGTGTTGGATAGTCCATTTATCGAGAAAGGCTATAGGCTACTTTTTATCCTGATGTTCCCACGGGATCGGGAGTTACGCGGGTGAAACTGCGGAGCGCTGCTAGTTAATATTATAAAAATGAGGATTTTATTTGTCTGTTTGTTTGAAGGCGCTAATCTCAGGAACTACTGGTTCGAATTTAAAAAATATTATTGTGTTGGATAGTCCATTTGTCGAGGAAGGCTATAGGCTATTTTATATTTCGATATTCCCACGGAATCGGGAGAGGGAAATCGCGGAGCGCTGCTAGTTTTTTTTATATTAAATAAGTCAGAGTTTGCCACTATCTCACACGATTGTAAGTGACGCAGGATGCTGTCTAAGATGTTGCTCGTTTTCCTATACGTTCGTGACTCAAATACCCTCAAATAAACGGGGGCTTTCGAGGGACGCGAGTGAGGTATTATGATATTTGTACAATTATTTATTTACTGAGGTCGACTCATCTTTTATGTTTTTTTTTTCATTTTTGTGTCAACTTTTGTTTTATAAGTATTTTTTTCCTTGTTCATTTGTTCCTGTGTATGTAAGTACTCAATAAAATGCTTTTCTTTCTTTCTAAGATATGTCATTTTTGTATAAAAAAAAAAAACATTTATGTAACATCTTTATTAAAATCCAAGGTGGTAATACCTGAAATTATGACGTAATAATTAACTATCTTACTATATAAATATAACATTTATTTACTTAGTTCAAATTATTCGTAATATATACCACAGAGATAACTTGTAGCTGTTCACGGCGATCACAAAATAGAGGAATACTACAACAAAAAAATATATTTCAAAAATTAGAGATGCAGCTGCTAAAGTTAATTGTCTCGTCTAATCTTCTATACATTTAGTTTAGTTTAGTTTTACGGGGCTATTTCCGCACTTACGCCCGAATACTGAAAGGCTACTTAATCTTAAGTGGCGTTTAAATTGAAATTTAAGTGTAAGCTTCAATAGAAAGCATACACTTAACGTCAATTTAAATGCCACTTAAAGTTAAGTAGCCTTTCAGTATTCGGGGGTTAGCCTCATTATTTGGGCCATTGTGCGTGACTGACGGATCAACGTACAGCCTAAACCGCTGATCGTAGAGACCTGAAACTTGGGGGTGTCTTCTTTGTATGACGTAGGAATCCGATAAGCAAGAATTTTCCGAAATTCTACTCCTAAGGGGGTGAAAAAGGGGGGATAAGTTTGGGCGACACCGTGATTCCTCGGTCCATTTCCGACTTCTACGCGGACGAAGTTGCGGGCAAAAGCTAGTTTTTATATAAAAGAGAAAAATACTCATCAAGAAAGCTTTGAAAATAAGACTTTAAAACTTCGCTGGTGGTCCCTTTTTTTCGTAGGGGAGTATTAAGAAAGGATTTTTTGGAAATTTGACCTCTGAAGAGGTAAAAAAGAGCGGATGAAGTTTTTAGTTTATTGTAACTATTTATGTTTGTAGGAAATATCAGTTTTAAGGACATATTAAATAAAGTAAAACCACGGATCTAGTCTTATTTAATAGGTCGACATAATAATAATTTTAATTCATAAGCAGGTTCAAATGACACACATGGTAGGTACGGTCGGCTGCATAATTGCAGACCCATCGTAAAGCTCCAAAACAGCTGTTATAAGAATATTTTCAACACGAGCAAGATTCTAGACACCTGCTTTAGTCGAAGTTTAAAGTCTTCTAACTCATCAATTTATCAAACAAAAATTATTAGAATGAAAACATTCCAATAATAGTCATTTTAGAACTCTACCGGGGGCTGCAATGCAGCCGACTGTACCTACCCCCCGCCGGAGAAAGTTGCCAGTCCAGAACACAACTGTATATCTATGAGAGATTAACCAGTATATCTATTAGAGTTTTCTTGTTATTCCTACATACTACAATGTAAATAAATAAAATAAATAAATATTGCAGGACATTCCACACATCGCCATCTAGCCCCAAGCTAAGTAACTAGACTTGTGTTATGGGTGCTAGACAACGGATATACTACTTATATACTTTTCTTTTGTAAATATATACTTACAATACATAGAAACAACCAGACTACAGACAAATATCTAAGCATAAATACTTGTCTGAGGCGGGAATCGAACCCGCAACCCTGTGTTTGGCAGTCTGGCATGGTGACCATTGTGCCAACTGGGTCGTCAAATATGTAGTTGTAAACTTACAGCAGGTCCAAATAACAGTCATGATTGCTTTCATGATATCTCTCCGGGATAAGTCTTTGGTCCGGAACACAACTACCAGCATACCAATGACGGAGAACAACAAGTTGCCGACGCAAAATATGAACGCGAACCATACGTAAATGTTGACCAGGTTATGCCGGCGCTGTTGGTAGAAAAAGATAATCAGGCAACAAAATAGTAGGAAAACCGTCCGCCCGCGATTGGGTTACAAAAAAGGAACACACAGGGTGCGGCCGGAAGACCAGCGCTGCAGATGTGCGTGCGTATCTGCAGCACATGCTGAGGCTTTACCTATTCGGGCAACACACGACTTCTCAGATACCTTTTATTTTTATTGTCTTTTGTATGTAAAATGCGTTTGAGATGTGGCTATATACTCAGAATTTCTTGGAGAGACAGAGTCCGGAACGTGGAAGTCCTCAGAAGAATGTTTGACAAAAAACTCGAATTACTCATCACAGTTAAGAAAAGAAAAGTCTCATATTTTGGCCACATACTGCACAGACATACAAAATACAATTTATTGAAACTTAGAGGGGTAGAGGTAGGAAAAGGATTGCTTGGTGTGACAATATAAAGTCGTGAACCGGTACAGCTGACGCGGCTACTCTGAGCAGAGCAGCCCAGGATAGAAAAGTTTTTAAAGAGATGGTCGCCGACATCCGTTAGGATATGGTACAGAAAGAAGAAGTCTTATGTATTCACTATTCTCTGTAACTATGTCCTATTGCTTCTTATTTGTTTAACTATTCTCTGTAACTATGTCCTATTGCTTCTTATTTGTTTCACTATTCTCTGTAACTATGTCCTATTGCTTCTTATTTGTTTCACTATTCTCTGTAACTATGTCCTATTGCTTCTTATTTGTTTCACTATTCTCTGTAACTATGTCCTAATGTTTCTTATTTGTTTCACTATTCTCTGTAACTATGTCCTATTGCTTCTTATTTGTTTCACTATTCTCTGTAACTATGTCCTATTGCTTCTTATTTGTTTCACTATTCTCTGTAACTATGTCCTATTGTTTCTTATTTGTTTCACTATTCTCTGTAACTATGTCCTATTGTTTCTTATTTGTTTCACTATTCTCTGTAACTATGTCCTATTGCTTCTTATTTGTTTCACTATTCTCTGTAACTATGTCCTATTGCTTCTTATTTGTTTCACTATTCTCTGTAACTATGTCCTATTATTTCTTATTTGTTTCACTATTCTCTGTAACTATGTCCTATTGCTTCTTATTTGTTTCACTATTCTCTGTAACTATGTCCTATTATTTCTTATTTGTTTCACTATTCTCTGTAACTATGTCCTATTGCTTCTTATTTGTTTCACTATTCTCTGTGACTCTCTCTTATTATTTTCTATTTGTGTTTAAACTATGTCGTGTGTTGGTTTGAATAAACTTTAATCTATTCTGATCTATTCTACTTTCCTGCCTAGGCCCAAAGAGATAGAGGAGTCCGGTTTTTTAAATGTAGCGCAATTCAATACCCGGCCAATAATAATACAATTTTTTTTAACATTTTCACTATTTAAAAATAAGTTTTTGACTTAATCAGATTAAATCTTGTAGTCCTTAACTAAGTAAGTATGGAGCTTTACAGAAGTTTTCGAATAAAATCAATGTTCAGAACACAAATTGATCTCTGCAGAGGCCAGTAGAAAATATGATGCCATGGCATTACTTGAGCAACACGAATAGAAAGGACCCTACTTCACGTATCCAACTAATTCGTATTGAATTTATAGAAGTTAACGACAGTCACTGTGTGGAGACTGGTCCAGTCTGGCGACGTAGCCAGTAAAATGTATACGTGTAAGCTGCGTCTCACTCACTCAGTGTCCTCTCACTTTGAGGAAGGACGGAATTTTTTGCGATATTAGCCAGTGACTTCTCTATTTGGCGACCTAGGGTCCTAGCTAGTAGTAGCCATGGTACGGTCGGCAGCATAATTATTGCAGACCCACCGTAGATTTCTAAAATTACTATTATTGGAATGTTTTAATTCCTAAAATTTTTGTTTGATAAATTCGTTAATATAAATAAATCGAAAAATAAGTTAATGTGAAAGGGTACCGGCGCTATCTCCATACAAACGTAGTCGACTGTTTTCTCCCTGGATATGACACTAGCACAAATATGTTTGTGCCATAAAACCTATAATAACTGTCAATATGTTTTGATTATTTTTATTTTCTAATTATCATAGAAATTAAGATTTAAAAAACAAAAAAAAAAACAAAACATACGGGCATGGTCATAGCAGTTATAAAGTTTTATGTAACAAAAATATTTGCTCTATTGTCATTATCCAGGGAGAAAACAGTCGAATACGTTTGTATGGAGAGAGCCCCCGGACCCTTTCCTCTTAAAATACTTTAAACTTCAACTAAATCAGGTGCCTAGATTCTTGGAAGACCCTCAAAAAATACAGATTTTTTACCTAATCAGGTTAAATCTTGTAGTTCTTAATTAGATGCATCTTTTAACGCCTCAACCTTTTTCAGAGCTCTAGAATGGCTTGCTTGTGTTGAAAACATTCTTATGACAGCCCTTTTGGAGCTTTACAGTGGGTCTGCAATTACGTAGCCGGCGGCATCGCCATAGCATCTCTATGAGGTAGAGCCCATAAAAGAACATTATTTATAAATAATGAGCTTACTATCATAAGTCCGAGCATGAGTATACCACTGCCGATCACGAAACACATACCCCACAGATAATAAATCATCTTGAAAGCAATGAACACATCGTCACGGTCAGGGAATATTAATGCAACAAACTTGTCTGCGTTCTGTAGCTCGTACATCGCCCACATCTGAAATTATATTTATTTACTACTAGCGACCCGCTCCGGCTTCGCACGGCTATATTATGCATGTATTATACATATAAACCTTCTTGAATCACTCTATCTATTAAAAAAACCCGCATCAAAATCCGTTGCGTAGTTTCAAAGATTTAAGCATACAAAGGGACATAGGGACAGAGACAGCTTTGTTTTATTTTAGTGAAGCTTTCACCCGCGACTTCGTCCGCGTAGGGTTTGAATTTTTCAAAATCCTTTCTTATCGGATGCCTACCTCCAAGTTTCATGTCTCTGCGATCAGCGGTTTAGGCTGTGCGTTGATCCATCTCTCAGTCAGTCAGTTAGTCATTCAGGGCAAAGAATTTTATATGTATAGATTACTAGCAGCACTCCGCGGTTTCACCCACGTCGATCCCGTTAGAATGTCAGGATACAAATTAGCCTATTTTATTCCCAATGAATCAATGTATCCTCATACCAAGTTTCATCAAAATCGGTTCAGTAGTTTCGGAATCTACTCGTAACAAACATAAAACATCTTTCCTCTTACATTAGTGTAACTAGATTGCAGGACATTTTTTACACAGTGCCATCTAGACGACTATGCGTTTTATAGATTGTTCTAAGTCTGAATGAGAGTTATTTGAAAAAAGACCGGTCAAGTTCGAGTTGAACTCGCGCACGAAGGGCACCATGTTGTATGGGAGCCCCAATTTATTTTTGTTTTAAGGATTTATAGCGGCAACAGAAATACTACTGTGAAAATTTCAACTGTCTAGCTATCACGGTTCATGAGATACAGCCCGGTGACAGACTGACATACGACGGACAGTCAAAGGCTTAGCAATAGGGTTCAGTTTGTAACCTTTGAATCCGGACCTTAAAAAATCACCTGATTTTCAAATTATGATATCAACAAATATTTCCAAAAAAAAAACGAACTTCCAAACATCATGAAACAAAAGTAGATTCTTAAAGTGCAGATGTATGTCTAGGGCTGTATACATAAGGTGATTTTTTAATGGCCCTTCAGGGCTATTTCCTTTGATTTGCTGTAGTCTATTTGTTTCCAAGAATTAATCTCTATCAGCACCACTATCGATTGGTATAAAATATATTTTTTGCAAAATCAACGGGTTCGATTCCTGGCTAGGGTAATGAGTTTACGTCATAATGGGGTACGCAACTCCTTTACGCATATTTCGCTATCTCTTAGTCTATACATATAAAATGCTTTGTCCTGAATGACTGACTGACTGACTGACTGACTGACGGATCAACGCACAGCCTAAACCGCTGATCGTAGAGACCTGAAACTTGAAGGGTGTGTTCTTTGTATGACGTAGGCATCTGATAAGAAAGGATTTCTCAAAATTTTACTCCTAAGAGGGTGAGAAGGGGGCAAAGTTTGTATGGGACAACGTGGTGACGACCCAGTTGGCACAATGGTTACAACGCCAGACTGCCAAACACAGGTTTGCGGGTTCGATTCCCGCCTCAGACAAGTATTTATGTTTAGATATTTGTCTGTGGTCTGATTGCTTCTATGTATTATAAGTATATATATACAAAAGAAAAGTAAATAAGTAGTATATCCGTTGCCTAGCACCCATAACACAAGTTTAGTTACTTAACTTGGGGCTAGATGGCGATGTGTGGAATGTCCTGTAATATTTATTTATTTATTTATTCCTTGGTTCATTTTCGACATCCGTCCGCCACGGACAAAGTCGCGGGCAAAAGCTAGGATAGCTCTGAAGGCCCATGTAAGAAATTTACCAACTACCTACTTACGAATGATAAAATACAGATTATTATAGCGCCGGCTCTTAGCGGTATGCAGCAGCAACATTTCGTTTGGTAGCCCAACCTGTCTACTGGGTTTTTCATGCCTGGCTTTATTGGTAGATCATCAAAATTTATTGGAGGTGGACATTCGCAGATACTGGAATCAAATATTCTAACTTAAAGGGGCCCATACGCCAACGGCTTTGCTACACAGGGTACTAAATAGTTACTACTGGCACCAGTCGCCTTCGTTGGTGAACATTGTTGATTGTTACGAATGTGTTTTGTTTTCTCTAAAGTGCTGAGATGGCATTGTAGGTAAAATCTTTACCGATATTTTGGTGTGACTTTGAGCCATAAATTCTCCTTAAATTTGCAGCTATCCTAAAACTAAAAATTAAAACAAGTATAACTTTAAAATGACAAGGAATTTTCGTCTCAAAAAACCCCAAAATATCGGTAAAGATCTTACCTACAATTCCATCTCAGCACTTTTGAGAAAAACAAAACACATTCGTAACAATCAACAACACACACTTAACCTTATTTCTTTGAAATGATTAAAAAAAAGAAAAACCAGCTTTATAATGAACTAGCAACGCTCGCGTAAGTCCCGATCCCGTGGGAATATCAAAATGCCTATAGCCTTCCTCGATAAATGGACTATCTAACACAAAAATAATTTTTCAATTCGAACCAGTAGTTCCTGAGATAAGCGCGTTCAAACAAATAAACAAAACAAACTCTTCAACTTTATAATATTAGTATGGATAGTATAAATAGATTACTTATATGTTTACCTACCCACGAAATAAACACCGAAATTGGACAATACTAAGGGTAAAAGATCTAATTCTGTATTTTTACGTAAATATTTTTGTATGAATCCAAAAATAGTAGGTATAAGAAAACAAGTTCGAAGTATTCAAACCTCTTAAATTAGCCACTCTACATAGTAATATACCTAGAAACTGAAAACTCAAGCGTCCAAAGGCCCGTTTTAACTTAAATCCATCACCGGAGGGACAGCGCATGGCCGTTTTAAACTTAGATAAGTAAAACTAAGTAAATAAGTAGTGCAAAGTTGCGGACTAGTTTGGCACTCGGCACTAGTTACTTACTTGGTATGTTTACTTGGAAAATGTAAGTTTTAGTGTCGCAAAGTATTCACTTGGGGACTCTCTGAGCTTGTTACTGAAGAGTATCTAACTTCATTGTCATAATGTACAAAAAACCAACATTTAATTATATAGGTACTTATTTTGTAAGAGCACAGAAAAAATACATCATCTGTGAAAATTTTAACTCTCTAGCTATCACGGTTCATGAGATACAGCCAAACAGACAGACAGACGGACAGCGAACCCCTTTGGGTACGGAACCATAAAAGGGTTTTCTTCTAGAGTAATATCCCGCCTATCACCAAACCTTCGTGATTTTATAAAAGCTAATAATTTCTCAAGCTAAAATTTTTTCATTTTATAAAGGCTAATAATTTCTCAAGCTAATAATTTTTCATTTCATAAAAGATAATAATTTCTCAAGCTAATAATTTCTCAAGCTAATAATTTTTTATTTCATAAAAGCTAATCATTTCTCAAGCTAATAATTTTTCATTTTATAAAAGCTAATAATTTCTCAAGCTAATAATTTTTCATTTTATAAAAGCTAATAATTTCTAAAGCGCGGTTTACAAAATATCGATTAAACCGCTTTAAACGGAGTACATAACAGAAAGAAATAGTGAAGGTAAAATAGCGACTCGCCGGATTTGAGTCTTGGTTGCATTTGAGGTTGGTTGCTTGGATTGTCATACCTACTTAGAATTGGAACATCTTCAACGCATGATAGCCTATGGTAGCATCTTTGATTTCTTTTCACAATGAGTTCCGTTGCAGTTTTAAATCTGGGCTATTTTTGCAATAAGCTAATTACGATAATTGCTATTTTTGCTCTATTTTACGTAGGTATTTATTATTATTATGTGTTCCTTACACCACACGTCCTACCAGTTAAGTTAAACAGACCTTCTCCATCCTAAGGTTGCCTGGAAGAAAACGCTTTAAGCGATAAGGCGCCTATTTGTACAATTTCGTAGTTAATAAGCTTTCTCGTCCTTTTTGTTATTTTCAATGTTTTGTGTGTTGTACAAATAAAGTGTTTATCTATCTATCTAATATTTCAAATTGGGTGTGTCTATAAATTAATTAACTTACTATTCAAAAAAACCCATGTCCGACCCAACCCGCTTCCCCACGGATTATTCCTTGCATTACTCAATTATAATAAATTCTCATAATATATTATAATTAATTTTAAAAGTTTTCGTCTTAGATGGGGTGTTTACATAATTGTATTTACTTATGTCAGATTAATTTGACTTTGATGACTTGGTGTAATTATAAACGTTCTAAAAAGGTTGACGCAAAGAAAGGGGTAAGAGCATTTGGTAGGAGTTTGACGTAAGGAATTTTATTAACCGACTACAAAAAAAGGAGGTTCTCAATTCGGTTGTATGTATTTTTTTGTATGGATGTATGTATTAAACGCGGTGCGTTTTAAACCTTATCTATCCATATCTGTCTTCGACCATATAACTACGATATGATACAATAATAACAGAATACTAAACCACTAGAAGACACGTGATGTCCTATGATTTTCCAAAAGTACGTGAAAGTCCTTTGAGAACTTATAATTTACTTAAAAACATCTTCAGTTCAAGACCTTTCCATTGGTAGCGATACCACATACTACAATTTCTAACATTCCCTTAGAAAAATAAAAATTCTAAATAAATATTGTAGGACATTCCACACATCGCCATCTAACCCAAAGCTAAGTAACTGGACTTCTATCATATATTCGATCAAAGTGTGTTTTAACACAGAACACAAATTTTAAGAGAAAAGGGTACCGACGCTCTCTCCATACTAACGTAGTCGACTGTTTCCTCTCTGGATAATGACACTAGAGCTAATAAGCCCCTATGTTTTTTTTTTAAATCTCAATTTCTATGATAATTAGAAAATGAAAAAAAAAAACAAGACATAGGGGCTTAGTCATGGCAGTTAAAGGTTTTATGCAACAAAAATATTTGTGCTAGTGTCATTATCCAGGGAGGAAACAGTCGACTACGTTTGTATGGAGAGAGCCCCCGGTACCCTTTCTTCTAAACGCAGAACACAAATTTTAATGTCACGCTGTACAAAAATAAATAAAAACAACGACTGTACTTGTATGTTTCAGCCAGCCAAGTGCGAGACTAGCGCATGAATAAATAAATATTGCAGGACATTCCACGCATCGCCATCTAGCCCCAAGCTCAGTAACTAGACTCGTGTTATGGGTGCTAGACAACGGATTTACTTTTCGTTTGTAAATATATACTTATAATACATAGAAACAACCAGACCACAGACAAATATCTAAGCATAATTACTTGTCTGAGGCGGGAATTGAACCCGCAACCCTGCATGGTGAACATTGTGCCAACTGAATGGTTCCCGTACCATGTTGTATGGGAGCACCACTTATTTTTTTCTCTTATTTTTAGTATTTATTGTTATAGCGGCAACAGAAATACATAATCTGTGAAAGTTTCAATTGTCTAGCTATCACGGTTCACGAGACAGACGGACGGACGGACACTGAAGCCTTAGTAATAGGGTCCCGTTTTTACCCTCCAGGTACGGTACCCTAAAACACCTACAATTTTGTATGAAACATGTTCTAATGCCATCTCTATTAAACTCCAAAATCTCTGGCACTGAAAGTTTTTATTTTCAAAAGTGAAAGTTCCAAACTGAAATTGTAATTTACGCGTGCGTTATCTTTAATGTAGGTACTATTAGGTACCCCTTTGGGGACATTGTTTATTTGTTAGGTACCTACCTCGTACCTACTAGGGTACCTACTAAACAACTAAGATATTCAATGAAATCGAGGAAAGAAAGAAAATGTAGAGAGGACATTAAGAAGCTGTAAATTTCCATACAAAAAGCGGTAACGTTTTGCCCATAAACGAAGTCCAATTTTGATAATTTTTTGAAAATATTCTAGATCTAATGGAATTCTAGGTTTAACCGTTTTTATTTAAAAGAAATATTGCCTAAGATAAAAGTTATTAGTATCTGAATATCTATATTTTTGACTTAAAAACTTCATCGAGCGTTTGAATTGTTTTTTAATAGACTAAACTGAATTACTTAAAAAGAAAAACGTATAAACCTAAAACAAGATGCAGTGAATTAAATGAGATCAAATTTATTTCATTTTGTAAAAGATTAAGGGGGTAAAAACGTTACGGCCCGCAACATTATTTGAAAAGCAAAATGTAGGCAAGGCAATTACGTCCGGACTTACAATTAACTCTCTCTATCGCACGATACGGGTCATTTTTTGAAATAGCTACTCGCGCCACGTATCGAGAGCTCATGATTCTTTTAATTATGAACCTTTTCACACAGTTTCAAGGCACATTTAGCAGGTATACTTACTAAGGTATACCTACAGCACCTACGTAATAAAAATCAATTCACGCTCGTCGGCTCCCCTAACGGATCCCCTACACCCGACGACGGTAACTCGGGACCATGTCGAGAAGTTTTTCACATCCGTCGGGTCCCTTGGACTAGGGGAGACGACGGGCTAATTTAGAATTGGATTTGAGCGCCTTGCGGATCCCCTATGTTGGTCTTGTAGTTCTTCTTATTTACTTCGGTAAAAAAGGGTAAAAACGGGATCCTTTTACTAAGACTTCACTGTCTGTCTGTCCGTCACCAGGCTGTTACATGAACCGTGATAGCTAGACAGTTGACATTTTCTTCTATAACAACAAATAGTAAGTACTAAAAACAGAAAAAAATTGTTTAAGAGGCAAGGGTACCGGGCGCTCTCTCCATACAAACGTAGTCGACTGTTTCCTCCCTGGATAATGAACCTACAACAAATATTTTTGTTGCATAAAACTTATAACTGCCATCACCATGCCCCTATGTTCTGTTTTTTTTTTGTTTTATAAATCTTAATTTCTACGATAATTAGAAAATGAAAAAAACCAAGACATAGGGGCATAGTCATGGCAGTTATAGGTTTTACGCAACAAAAATATTTGTGCTAAAGTCATTATCCAGGGAGGAAACAGTCGACTACGTGTGTATGGAGAGAGCGCAGTACCTACCTTTTCACTTTAAAAATTGAATTAAATAAATTATTTGTGGGGCTCCCATACAACATGGTACTTATATACGAAACCTTTTGTGCCCGAGTCAGAGTCGTATTTGGCCGGTTTTTTTTTATTTATTTGGAAAACCAATATTTTTACAAAAATAATGAGAAACGAAACAAGAAACAGAAAGCCAATTATAGGTTCTCACGCGTAGAAAATAGAATAGGTATAGATACAAAACAAGCAAGCAAAAACACAAATCATAATCCAGCAAGAATAAAAAGATTCTTGTCCATCCAAAGGTTGCCTGGAAGAGATCGCTTTTAGCGATAAGGCCGCCCATTGTGCCATATTGTTAGGTATTAAATATGAATTTTCTTTTAGCATATAGGTAGTTACTTAAGTTAGAATTAAATTTAATTTTGTTATATATAATCATTTTCTGTTGAAGCTTTTCTGTTGAAATTGTTTCTGAATTTTCTTTGCTATAAACCTCACGGAGCCCGACACCTTTCCAACGAATGCAAAACCGTGGAAATCGGTTCGTGCGTTCTGGAGTCAGGAAGGAAAACCCGACTTATTTTTATATAGTAGATAGATAAAGTGTTTATCTATCTATCTCTCAAAAATCTCTCTCTGTATCTTTATCACTAAAATTTAAATATCTTTTAGCAGCAACGATATATTATTAGAAGTGTAAAGCGACAAAGTTTTGGCATTAGTTCACTGTTCGGTGTTTAATCTTCTAAGTTTTGGCAAGGACAACCGATTAATGAGCCAGTTTATAGGTGTTTACTTATATTTGTCCAGTATGTAGGTTTACCGCTTTCATGAATAGGTAAATACAAACTATAGGTAGGATAACGAATCATGGCCCTCAGCGGAAATTGGTGATGATTTAGACAGAATAACTAAATAATAATAAATAATAAATGATTTATTTGCCAAAAGAATACACAGTTACTAATTTATATACGCAACATCTCAGTTTGTTTTTATGAGTAACTAGATAGAAGATAATCAACAGACCCCGAACTAGAATTTAGTCCTGTATCTCGGTAGCCTATAAATTACATATTTCCTAGTGAACATTACATAACGTAACATATTTGTCACTGTGGAGATGCTACATAGACGAGAGTACTGCTAAAGACAAGACAAATTATCAAGTACTACTGCCAAATCGTCATACTTTACCCCTGATTAATATTTTTCCCAACCCGAAAAGCATTCCTTTAATTTTGAAAATTAGGCAATGTGTTGCACTGGAACTAAAATGACATTGAATTTTAATGCATTAGGTCATCTAATTTTTCTATTTAGACTTAGGCAAAGTTAGGTGTGTGTGGGTTTTATGTGCGCGACAGTACTTAGATGACTATAGAGGGGCGGGAGCGGGACAGAGCGCGGCTAGAGACATGTGTGCGGAAAGAAAGAGAACAAGCGGTATTGGCTTAGTGGAAGATACCCCGACTTTCATTCTAAAGGGTTCGAATCTCAGCCGGCCGTGCCAATGATTTTTTCTTAAGAAAAAATTATGTGCGCTAATTGACATTGCTCTTACGGTAAAGGAAAACATCGTGATGAAATCCGCGGCTTAGTTGCCTCCAGAAGTATTGACAAGTTCTTTTCTCTGGACACGGTCGACTAAGCTGAGAGGGTAGTACGTGCTGGGCCAGCCTACTCCATCCTCACGCAAAAAGGACCCATTTAAATAGAGTCTAGTTGCGGAAAAAGACCGTATATATACAAACATCAAATGTGTGCGGAACAGAGAGCGATGATGTGAGCAAGTGACCCTCCCTAGGCTCCTGCCCCTCCGCCAAACAGGCCTTAAAATTGAGTTCTGTTCATACCCTTTCCACTTTTCGCCGGGGGCCATGATTTGCTGGTCGACCTTTAACTAATATTAATCTGTCACCTACAGATAGATAGATAAAGGGTATACTTGCGGGTAATAAAGGCAACCTGACACTTTAATTAAAAACTAAATATTTTGTTAAAAATATGGAAAACTAAGTACTTAAAAATTGGCATTACATAGATATAAAAATGATTCATTTGGATTTTTTTCTTGTTATTTAGTCACTAATACCAAGATTTAAAATAACCCTTTTTACCCGCAGGTACTTAATAAAGAATTCTAATAGGTATGCCGAATCGTTTGAAAGTTACAGTAAAACTTGTATGTATACAAATACAATAGTTTTTGTTGTAGTCAAAAATACCTATTAGTTTTGATTTTACAGGCGATTAAACTTACTATAAATATTGAGTCCCGCTAACTGTCACGTGACCGATTGTGACGTCATTTTACAACGCGTCACACGTTTACTTTTATAAATCGTAAACTGATTGAAGTATCGAAGTAATTCTTTCACTTGTATTTTTTATTTTTGATAGAGAATATGGAGAGCTAACATTCAAAATTAGTTAACATTCTTCAAGAATGTTACTAGGTATGCCAAATCTGTTGAAAGTTTGTTACAGTAAAGCTTGTATGTATACAAATTCACTAGTTTTTACTGTAGACAAAAATACCTATTAGTTTTGAATATACAGACATTGAGACTTACGATAAATATCGAGTCATTGTGACGTCATTTTTTATAACTCGTCGCACGTTTACTTCTATATATCGAAAACTAATAGACGTACCGAAGTAATTCTTTCACTTGTATTTTTTAATTTTTGACAAAGAATATGCTAATATTCAAAATTCGTTAACATGCTTCATTATCACTAGGTTAACAAAGTCGCTCCCCGCTGTCTGTCCCTATGTATGCTTAGATCTTTAAAACTACGCAACGAATTTTGATGCGGTTTTTTTAGTACCACGCGTAGGTAACCGGCGGGAACCAGCTTAAGCAGCAGTTAAGTATGAAACAAACATTTTTCTTAGATTTGTTCGTAGGTGTTATTATTTTAGATTTTTTCGTAGATATACAAATACGGCAACAACTGGTAACAACCAATAAAATTTTGTTAAATCGGAAGTTTCCGGGAAACAAAAAGTAACCGCAGCTTTATACCCACTTCGAGTCAGCCTAGTGTCCCCGATTCAGTGCAACCTGAGATTAGGCAGTGGTTCTTAAACTTTTCAAACTTGACACCCCTATTGTTACCTTCATAATTGGAGCGAAGTACTAACCTTATCGCGGGTTGGCGAGGGGGCCTAGCCGAGAAAAAATGTGATGCGTTACGAAAATATGAAACTAATTTAACACTTATATACTTATATAAAAATATGTAATGTACTTATATTAAAAAAATAAAAAAATACAAAGTACTTACACAAAAAATAAAACAAAGAAAAATAACTTTGTTCCAAACGCTAATATTACCTTTTTTGAAAGTTTGTTTGTGTTTGTTACTCCTTCACCCAAAAACTTCAAGACCCATTGCGATAAAACTCGGTATGTACTTTTATCCCGATATTCCCACGGAATTTCCCTGCGCTGAACCGCATCAAATCATAAAATATTTGTTATGTATTAACAGCTTATAACCCTCGCAGAACAGCAGTTTTATCGCCGCGGGGGTAACTAGTACCCCTAGGTTTAGAACTGTTGGATTTCACTGTGAGGCGTCAGGCGTCAGATGCACTGTCTGTGGCCACTACATTCAAGTGTTTCTCTTGACCTGCTTCTTTCTAGGGCTGGGTATAAACCCTTTATTTGCACTACACACAAAATATAGAAAATTATTAGATTAAAGTAAAAAAAATGTAGAAGTTATAATTACAGAAATAGTTGGTCTAAGGTGGTTATGTTTAAATTTAGTTTGTGTTTTGAAAGGGACAGTACAAAAAGTAAACTAGGTAGGTATTTTAGGGTTCCTTGCCCAAAAGGTAAAAACGGGACCCTATCACTAAAACCGCACTGTCAGTCTGTCTGTCTGTCTGTGATAGCTAGAGAGTTGTCACAGATTATTTATTTCAGTTTCTAGTAACAAATACTTACTAAAAACAGAAGAAAAAATTAAATGCGGGGAGCCCCATTCAATTTTTTATTTTATTTAATACTAGCTGCGCCCCGCGGTTTTACCCGCGTAAGTCCCGATCCCGTGGGAATATCGAAAAAAATATCCTATGTCCGTCTTATGATTGTAAGCTACCTCCCCACCAATTTTCAGCCAAATCGGTTTAGCCGTTCCCGAGTTATAAGTGGTGTAACTAACACGACTTTTTTTGTCAACCCATTTTTAGTATATTTTCTAATATACGAAATTTATTATAAAATAAGTTTGATTCTATTATCAACCCCGTGGATGTCGATTTAGGTTCGGATCTTCTACTATGAAATTAAATGTACAAAACAGCTGTCACTCTTCGAGAGACAACAAAATCATTCAATATTTTCCCATCATTATTTTCAATCAACAAACAATACCAATTCATGCGAGAAAAACAATCGCCACATAAACCATTTGTTTTTAGATACATTTGTGTTAAGGCGCTCTTCCAGTACCGTGTGTAGGTATTCACATTACCTTAGCCCCCGCTCTCAAAAACGTAGCGTGCTGCGTGCTAACTGTTATATTTGATCGATATGCAAAACATTTTAACATTATTATCCACAAATATAGTTCCTAGAGGTCAAAAAGTATCATTTGATTCATTTTTAAACGGTTTTATTTAGCTCACCCCGTTTGTTTTATTTTTCTTGGGTCAAATTTAGTAATTTAAATTTCACCCTCTTCCTGTCAACCGATTAATCTGAAATTTTGTATACACTTTGGATTTTGGTGACAATACAATTATGTTTATTCATTATCATTATAAATTCAAGATGGCCGCCGCTACAAAATGGCGGATAACGTAGGTTTTATCAATCCCATCAATATGGGTATCAAATGAAAGGGCTCAACAAGCAGAATACAATATACTATAAAAAATTGAAATACAAGATGGCGGCCGCTACAAAATGGCAGATAACGTAGGTTTTATCGATCCCATCAATATGGGTATCAAATGAAAGTGCTCAACCAGTATAATACAATGTACTATATAAAATTAAAATCCAAGATGGCGGCCTCTACAAAATGGCGGATAACTTAGGTTTTATCAATCCCATCAACATGGGTATCAAATGAAAGGTCTCAACAAGTAGAATACAATTTACTATGCAAAATTGAAATCTAAGATGGCCGCCGCTACCAAATGGCTGATAACAATTTTTTATCAATCCCACCAATATGGGTATCAAATAAAAGGGCTTGACAAGAAGAATACAGTGCACTATACAACCTCAATATTTAAGATGGGCGCAGCCACCAAATGGCGTATAATAATAAGATTTAAATTTAGAAATTGAATCTGTAATTTAGGTATCTGATTAATCCAGCCTGAATCCACCACCCAAGTCAAGATTTTGTATCGTGTTGAGGACTGTGTGGCGTTAGGGTGGCTAAAAATGATACGTCGTTAGCGGTACACCACCCAAGTTAAGGTGAAAGGTTAAAACGCGCCGAGAACTGTATGGCATTAGGGTGGATAAAAATGATATGTCGTTAGCGTTTTCCCCTCAAGACTCAGGCGCATCTTGTTGTACATAGCCTTGCCCCTTTATTGGACCTCTGGGGGGGTCGACCGTTTAAATGTCCATTACTCGTGGGAACAAAATGGTAAAACAAAAAAAAATTTAATGTGTGTTATGTTTTTTATATTTTTGGGGAAAGATGTTGTGATAATGACCTCTTTGGATTCTTGACTATATGTCAATAAAGACAGTTGATGCTTGGTTGTCGTTTCATTAACAGAACAAAATGGTAAAAAAATATATAAAAAATACAAACACAAATAAAACAGAAACTGCAACACAACGTAAACGAAGGCTTCAAAAAGCGAAAGAAAAGTATAAAGCAAAACGAGCTAAAGAAAGTGAAGGTGATAGAAATAGTCGATTACTGAAACGACGGGAACAATTAGCGTCAAAAACACCTGAGCAATATGAGGCCAGGTTAAAAAAGCAACGTCAGCGATATACACAAATGACGGCGTCAGAAAGGAATGAAAATGAAATTCGAAATGCATTCATTCCAATTAATAATGTTGCAAGAATTATTCGAGCTTCATGGCATCAAGGTGACTACAACGTCTTTACTTCGCGATATGCTGGTGTACAATGTAGTGCTATGTCGTTGGCAAACATTGTCCGAGCTGCAATCCTAAGCCCTAATCAATGGGACGTCAATATTCTGAATGCTAATATGTTAGCGGGTGACTCCTTATATTGCAGGATTCGTACTCAGCTTGATCCTACTGAACTGGATGAAACAGGATATTTAGAGATACGAAACTTTCATATCGTCAGGCATAGTTTACAAATGTATGAATGCCGATTTTCTATAGAATATGATGAAGACACTCTTTTATTCGGGAGTCTCCAAGATTCTGTAAATACCAATAATATCGGCATTACATTACATACAGCTTTAAATAGATTATTTGATAGTCATTCTTCAGGAATATTGACAGCGTCAAATAAATCTGTTAGCGTATTTCGCGGTGAAGACAAATACTATTTTGCTGACTCCCATTCTTGTGGCCCAAAAGGAAAACCAACACCAGAAAATGGCAAAGCCTGTGTTATAGAATGCGACAACTTACAAGAACTGTGCCGCATCTGTAAAAGATGCCTCGGATCCCGTAATATCGCGTACACCCTTACACGCGTAGACGTACATTTGAGGGAAAATATTATCACTCGTCAGGGTGTTCAAGTACAGCAACAGGAAGATGCCATCACTCATCAGGATGTACAAGTACAACAACCGCTTTCGAATCTGAGATCTGAAACTATACCTATACAAACATCTGTAATGTTGCCTATTGATAGCGTCCAACCTGATGTTGAAGATGAGCTAGAGGTATCTGAAAATGTAAACGAAATCAGAAGAAAGACGAATAATAATATTGTGAATGAAGCTTATGAGTTAAAAGCAGAAGAGTTCGCATGGTATCAGCTTTTCCCGTATGGTAAAAATGGTTTGAAAGAACAACGGCCCGTAAATATAAGTCCTTTGGATTACTATCAATATCGTTTATTAGGTGCTGATGTTAGATTTCAGCGCAACGATTACCTATTCTATGCTCTATCAATGTTTGAGTACTATCGAGTTAAATCAACCATTGCAGCTTGTGCTAGAAAAGTTGAAGGTGAAAACGGCAATCGAGTGGAAGACCTGCACTTATATTTAAAAAATCTAAGAGGTTCCGCTGCTTATTGGCGTAGTGCTCTTAGTGATCTTATAGCACAAATCAGATGTTTAGGACCTCCCACTTATTTTGTTACATTGAGCTGCAATGATCTTCACTGGAAGGATATGAAAAGAGGTCTCCTTGTTAGTGATGGTAAACAGCACATTGACCCAGATGACTTAGATATTCAGGAAACTCAGAGACTCATCGAGATGTATCCAGTTGTTGTGAGTAGACATTTTATGGTACGTGTTAATGCGCTAATGCAGTTTCTTAAAACTGATACTGAAATATTTGGCGGTAAAGTTAAAGATCATTGGTGGCGAATCGAGTTTCAGAACAGAGGAAGTCCTCATTTGCATATGGTTGTTTGGATCGAAGATCACCCGTCTGTTGCGACACCTGAAGGAATAGCTCGCATTGATTCAGTCTGTAGTACTGCCATTCCTCCAGAAACTTCAGAACTATATGAATTAGTTAAAAATTGTCAAATACATCGACACACTAGTACCTGCACGAAAAATAATTCTATTTGTCGTTTCAACTTTCCACGCTCGGAATGCTTAGAGACACATGTTATTGATCCTTCATCTAACGAATTCATCTACAACGGTGGTCGCATTTGCGTTCTGAAAAGAAAAAGTGAAGATGGTTGGGTAAATAATTACAGTCCTGCTTTGCTAAAAATGTGGAAAGCCAATATGGATATACAACCGTGTGGTACAAATGAGTCGATTGCGTATTACATCGCTAAATACGTGTCAAAATCAGAACCTACAAACCTAGATGGTGAAGTATCTCGAGCTATTCAACAAATTAGAAGAGAAGAAACTGACGTCTCGCGTAAGCTGTTTAAAATATGCATGCGCATATTAAGAGAACGTCAAGTTTCAGCCTGCGAATGCGTATTCAGGCTATGCCATTTGAGTATGCGTGACAGCTCGAGAAAAACAATTTTTGTCAATACTCGTAAAGCGGAACAAAGGTATAAAGTGTTGAAGTTTAATGAAGCTGGTCAAGCAGCAGGATATTGTGCCAATATTTTCGAACGATATGAAAAGCGACCAGCAGAGCACCCCAACTATGATTTTAACAATATGTGTCTCATAGAATTTGCGATGTTATTTGAGCCACACTACACAAAACCGCCAGTTATAAATGAAGAGAGCATCGATACCGATGCTTATGCACCGCACGAGCAAACATCAAGAAGGCGTCTTATAACTTTAACAGACAACACCAAAATGACTATTAGAAACACGCCAGCTGTAGTACGGGTACCTAACTTCGTAGCAGCTTCTGATCCAGAGTCATATTATTACAGTTTACTAATCCAGTATATGCCGTATCGCAATGAGGCCGAACTTTTAGGAGAATTTAATAGTGCCAGAGATGCGTTTCTCGCCAACGAAGAAAGTTTAAGACAAACAAACGCCTACTTGGAAATATATCGTGAACGTGACAGGCAGCTTGAAAATGCATTCGCGCAAGTACACGCATTTCAGATACTGGAACACGCAGAGCCGATGGAACTAGACCATGAAGAAGAAGTTCCTTATTTGCCAATGAATGAAGACCAGTTCTTACAGGCTAAGCAGTCTATGAATGCAGGACAAAAGGAAATTTTTACATTAGTTACCCAGTCCATACAAAATCAAATGTCAGGTGCTGAAGAACGTTTAAAAATATTCTTTACAGGAGGAGCTGGTGTGGGCAAGACTTTTCTATTAAAGTTATTACGAGACCAAATTAATAGGTGCTACGCAAAGGATGCGGTTAAAGTCTGCTCACTAACAGGAGTTGCAGCTAGATTAATAAATGGAGCTACGATACACAGTACTTTAAAATTGCCTGTACAGAAAGACGGTCGCATAACAGGTATGTCACCACTGTCCGGAAACTATTTGCGAATAATGAGGCAACAATGGCATCAGACAGAATTTTTGATTGTCGACGAGATTTCCATGGTGTCTTATCAAATGTTATGCATGATGGACGCTCGATTAAGGCAAATTAAGAACTGTGAAAATGAGTTTTTTGGAGGAGTAAACGTATTACTTTTCGGTGATCTTTTACAACTGCCGCCTATAAAACGATCAGGAACACCTGTTTTCAAACAGCCAGAACATCTCCAACCAGCTACACATCTCTGGCGTTTATTCACGCTGTGTGAATTAACTGAAAATATGCGTCAGCAAGGTGACCAGACTTTTATTGATATTTTGAATGCTTTGAGAGTCGGTGAGCTAACAACCCAACATTTTAGTATTTTAATGGGAAGACTTCTTCAAGACACGAGTGATGAGTTTGCAATAGACAAAGCGTTAAGGGTATACCCCACAAATCAACAAGTTAACGACCACAACTCTGCTGTATTGAATTTGTACAGAAATAATGGTGCTCGCATTTACAAAATAAAAGCGCAGGATCAGCTAGTTCACGCCACACGAAATGCAGACAATGTGGATATAGCTACTATAATACCAGCTGATATCAACAAAACTGGGGGTTTACCAGCGGAACTGCAAATATTTGTGGGGGCAAAAGTCATGCTACGGTCCAATATTGACGTTTCAAAGGGATTAGTAAATGGCGCTATAGGCTACATCAACGAAATCGTTTGGCCTCAATTTCGTCGAACTCAGATGTATGCAACAGATGTACCTTCCGTCCGAATTGATTTCGCAAGAGACGGAGTACATCTTATACACCCGAAAGCCATACAGTTTCCAGCTAAGTACAATTACGGGACGGCTGAAAGAAGAATGTTGCCTTTAATACTATCATGGGCTTCTACAATACATAAAATGCAGGGCAGCACTGTGGATCACGCAGTCGTATACTTAGGTGCGAAACTGTTTGAAGAAGGTCAAGCCTACGTGGCTCTTAGTAGAGTAAGATCTTTGCAAGGACTACGTATAGAGGAGTTGGACTGCAATAAACTAACGGGCAAGAAACCTTGCAATAATGAAGCACTAAATGAATTAAACAGAATGCGAAATAAAAACTAAAAACTAGAAAATAAAAATAGGTAAAAAAACTTTTTAAGTTAAACGGTTTTATGTTAAACATACATTGCAATGTTTAAGATAAATGTACTAAAAACCAAAAAATAATAAAATAGATACAGTCGTGGTAATTATAAACATATGCATAGACTAGACTAAAATAAAACCGTGGGGCACGTCAATTGTCTACAATCGTTAAATTAAACGATTCTTCTATCGCACATTAAGTCGATAATTTGTAAATAAGATAAATGTAATAATAAAAAATGTGATAATTGACGTGCCCCACGGTTTTATTTTAGTCTAGTCTATGCATATGTTTATAATTACCACGACTGTATCTATTTTATTATTTTTTGGTTTTTAGTACATTTATCTTAAACATTGCAATGTATGTTTAACATAAAACCGTTTAACTTAAAAAGTTTTTTTACCTATTTTTATTAGAAACAAACGTTAACTATTTTTGAATAAAACCCGATAAACGATCTAATAATTCTCTGTTTTCTAACATTTTTTTTATCGAACGAAGTTGTTCATATCATGTTTTCAACCACAATAAACAAAAATATGGTTATTAAACTACTTGAATATCCATTTATATCCAAATAACAAAAAACAGTATTTGATTACTTAGAGTTGCTTAAAACAAAGGTCAATTTTGGTAGCTTTATTAGCACCTGCCCTTAAACATATTGTGACAGCCGTCAGGCGAGCGCCGCCCGCCGCCGCCGCAGCCCGGGCAGCCCTACCTGCCTCTCACTCACCACATGATAGACGTACAGAGAGAAAACAGTGAAAGAAAGTCTTTTGTTGTTTCTTGTAGGTAAAATCACGAGGAAATAGAAATAGGTAACTTTACCTGTACAGGGTTATCTATTCATCTACTTGTACTTGTATACTGGCTGTTTTCCGCCATTTGACCCATTTTGATTGGGTCCTTTTTGCGTGAGGATGGAGTAGGCTTGCCCAGCACCTACTACCCTCTCAGCTTAGTCGACCATGTCCAGAGGAGAGAACTTGTCAATACTTCTGGAGCCAACTAAGCCGCGGGTTTCATCACGATGTTTTCCTTCACCGTAAGAGCAATGTCAATTAGCGCACATAAATTTTTCTTAAGAAAATACATTGGTGCACGGCCCGCCGGTATTCAAACCCACGACCTTCAAAATGAAAGTCGAGGTATCTACCACTAAGCCAACACCGCTCTTATCTATATATATCATCTATATCTTCCTTCTTGCCTCTGTAAATAAAATTCTCGTGTCGCGGTGTTAGTTACCGATCTCCACCTAAACGGCTGAACCGATTTGAATGATTTTTTTTTGTAAATGGCAACACAACGTGTGCCTGGACAGATAGTTTTTTACATTTATAATGTTTTGGCCTGACTGACCGAAGGATCAACGCACAGCCTAAACCGCTGAACGTAGAGACCTGACACTTGGAGGTTGTGTTATTTGTATGACCAAGGCATTCGATAAAAAAGGATTTTCCGAAATGTTCTATCCGGTAGGGCGTAAAAGGGGGGGGGGGAGCAATATGAAGTTAAAATTAATTAAATTATGTGGTTATGTTTACCAGAAAATTTGCTGTTATTTACACAGAGTGGTGAGAGATTATACTCTAAAATTTCGAAAAAATAATTGAGTTTCAAAAGTCGTCGAACAAGCGTTGGTTGCACAGAAGTTGACGTCAACCGCTTTCCTATAGGAATGATTAAAATTACCAATAACCCTGTACATTATTTTTATATTATTTATTGTTGAGTATTTTATTTCTTTTTTCCTGTTTGCCAAAGTACAGTTAGGTACCAAAAGTGGAGGCTCATAGTAAAGTTCAATTTTGATTTGTATAGAATCAGCTATTTTAATTCATGCTACTCAGGACGCTGTAGTGCTTGGGGCATGTATTATATGGAGTAGGCTTGCCCAGCACCTATACCAACCTCTCAGCTTAGTTGACCGCGTGTCCAGAGTTTAACTCATAAATACGAAATCTGCAGATTTCATCACGATGTTTTCCGTCACCGTAAGAGCAATATTAATTAGGGCACAAACATCTATACTATACCTAGCTGTAGGTATTCTACTAATATTATAAAGAGTAAAGATTTTTTGTTTGTAACGAATAGGCTCCGAAACTACTGGACCGATTCAGATGAAACGTGGCATGAGGATACATTGATTCATTAGGAGTAGCATAAGGTACTTTTTATCCCGATACTCCCACGGAATCAGGACTTACGCCGGTGAAACCACGGAGTGCTACTATTTTTTCATAAGAAAATCTATCAGTATTCGATGAAATTCAAAAGGTAATCTTTCTATAGAAGTAATTAATTAATAATTGACAACATACGTAATAAAAACCCACGCCGCTCGTTGCCAGTATAAAAAAATAAAAAATATGAACCAATTAATTAGTTTGTGTAAGCCAGAAGCTTTCCATGTTTTCCAGTTTTTCATATGAAAAAACATCAACTCATATTTCTAGTGAATAACCATGTATTTCCTAGTATATACAGTAATCAACTACCTGTGCCCTACCGCGGTTTCACCCGCGTAAGTCTCGATCCCGCTGGAATTTCGGGACCAAAAGTATCCTATATCATTCTCCGCATCTTAAACTACCACTATGCCGATTTTTATCAAAATCAGCCCAGTCCACCTACCTAAGGTTTGACCGTGAAGAGGGACAATTACACATTTTTTAAAGTACCTAGTTGAACGAGCTTTGCTCGGTTTTTTTATTTTGGTAGAACGTGTTTTTTGAAAATTATATATAGTATGAATTGCATAATGATGAAATATAAATTAATATTAATTAATTAAATACAGTAGGACATTTCACACGTTGCCATCGAAGCCCAAGCTAAGTTACTAGACTTGTGTTATGGGTGCTAGACAACGGATATACTACTTATATACTTTTCTTTTGTAAATATCTTATATCTTTAAATGAGCAATTATATATATATAATTGGAATCTTGGAATCGGCTCCAACGATTTTCATGAAATTTGGTATATAGGGAGTTTCGGGGGCGATAAATCGATCTAGCTAGGAATCATTTTTAGAAAATGTCATTTTATTCGTGTTTTATCGAAACTTACTTTTTTTTTAATCTGAAAAATATGACTCTTCCTGACATCTATTGGCGAACTACTAATACTCTTTTTTGTGAGCAATAAAGTTATTCCAGCAGATGGCGTTGTTAAGTAACACGAAGTCAATGAGTGTTTGCTTTGAGGTTAGACTAAGTAAAAAAAAAAATACCGAGCGAAGCTCGGTCATCCAGGTACTATACTAATAATACATGGAAACAACCAGACCACAGACAAATATCTAAGCATAAATACTTGTCTGAGGCGGGAATCGAACCAGCAACCCTGTGTTTGGCAGTCCGGCATGGTGACCATTGTGCCAACCGGGTCGTCATATAAACTGGTTATTTAAATAAAATCATGGTTTGTCCGATAATAGTTCATTGTTCATATCGCTAATTCTATTAGTTTTCAAATTAAGACTAGAAAACCGGAAAAACAGTTAGGCTATTACTTTAGACACCTTTTTCTCGACAGTTGTCTTTTTTGAGTTATGGCACTATTTGAGCGGAGGTGCGATATGTTATGTTATGTCTTTAATACATCGTTTAAAACGATTTACAAAAATTTTCAGAAATGTTCATTGTTCATATCGCTAATTCTATTAGTTTTCAAATTAAGACTAGAAAACCGGAAAAACAGTTAGACTATTACTTTAGACACCTTTTTCTCGACAGTTGTCTTTTTTGAGTTATGGCACTATTTGAGCGGAGGTGCGATATGAGGTTTTGGCAAATTTTGAGGTTATGTCAATTCGAAAAACAGCTGATTTTTAAATTGAATTATTTCTTGGAATGTTTCCTTTATTTGTGCTGTAAGGTCTTGCTTTTTACCGAATTTCGTGATTCCAGGTTAACGGGAACTACCATATAGGTTTTCGACCCAAAACCTATAGGGTACTTCCGGTTGACTTGGAATTGTCAATTTTGTTCAAAGCAAGGTCTTATACTCGTAGCACAAGTAAAGAGAAAAATCCGAAATATAAAAAAGTTGAAAATGAAGGTAAATTTTGGTATTCACAAATTTTCACGAAAATATACATTTGCCCATATCTAAATAGGGACTATAAACCTCAGTGTCTGGTATGAATTCAACTTGCTAGGGTCACCCGTTCCTGAGAAAATCGATGACACACGGACAGACAGTCCTGTTTTTTTATCGATACTAATATTATAAAGCTGAAGAGTTTGTTTGAACGTGCTATTCCTAGGAGCTACTGGTTCGAATTGAAAAAATATTTTTGTATTGGATAGTCCATTTGTCGAGGAAGGCTATACGCTATTTTATATTTCGATGTTTCCACGGAATCGGGAGTTAAGCGGGTGAAACCGCGGAGGAAACAACCAGATCACAGACAAATATCTTAGCATAAATACTTGTCTGAGGCGGGAATCGAACCCGCAGCCCTGTGATTGGCAGTCCGGCATTCATTTTTAAGTAGGTAGAGACATTATGTCAGTCAAAGCTATAGGGTCGCGCTGCACTGTCCCGTAATTGGCTTTACTAGTTATACACATCCTAACTTAGTTTTTAAGACGATTTCAAGTGGTCTATGTACAATTGTATTAAGCATCCAAAGAAATAAAAAAAATTGATTTGATTTGATAAATAGTTTTATAATCCGCGGCGTACCTACCCCATCTGCCCCTCTGAGTATCGTAGAAGGCAAATTTCTCAAAATCTATAACGTATCATTACTTCCTACAATCTGTTAGCACCTTACCCAGGTGTCACACAAAAAAGGTTTTTTAAAGCAATAAATAATCCCCTCCCTATAAACGCTATAGAATAATTTCAATTTAAGAATATTTAAATTAAGCATAATGTTTATCATTTTAAGATTTTTTACTAAAACAAGAAATTATTCTAAGGAATTTTTCTATTAAACACTAGTGAAATGTTCAAAAACAAATAAATAATTTAAATAATTAATCGTATTCTGAATTTTTTTTAGTCAATCCATTTGCAATATATTTATTAAACTACTAGCTGCGCCCTACGGTTTCACCCGCGTTATTCCCGATCCCGTGGGAATATAAAAAAATAGTAGCCTATAGCCTTCCTCGATAAATGGACTATCTATCACAAAAAATATTGCATTTTGCACCAGTAGTTCCTGAGATTGGCGCGTGTAAACAAACAAACAAACAAACTCTTCAACTTTATAATATAAAAATATAGATTAAATTTAATATAAAATACTTTTCGTCCATTAACCAACTCGGTGAAGGTTGTTCTTAAAGGGATCTTATGGTACTACTAGTTGTAGCCCGCGACTTCGTACGTGTAAAAGTTGTAAATGGACCAAGGAATCACATTGTCCCGTACAAACTTTGCCCCCCTTTTTCACCCCCTTAGGGGTAAAATTTCGGAAAATCCTTTCTTATCGGATGCCTACGTCGTACAAAGAACACACCCTCCAAGTTTCAGGTCTCTACGATCAGCGGTTTAGGCTGTGGGTTGATCCGTCAGTCAGTCAGTCAGTCATTCAGGATAAAGCATTTTATATTATGTATATAGAAGATTGTAAGTTAAATTTACCTTTGATTATTGATTCGTGAAAATAATATAAATAAATACTATTAATAGTCCTAATAATTCGTGAAAATAATAGAAATAAATACTAGTAATATACATAAGTCCGCGTAAGTCGCGTAAGTCCCGATCCTGTGGTAATTTTGGGATCAAACAAACATTTGTATGTTTATTTGTTCCGCTTTCACGGTCAAACTACTGAACCGATTTGGATGTAAACCGGCATAGTGGTAGTTTAGAGGATTGAGAGGGAAATAGGACTTTTGGTCCTGAAATTCCCGCGTGATCGGCTGGCGGAATCTCTAGATAGCTGTCTTAGTGAAGAAGCCCCAAGCCCTTCGAGCTCCCGACGCCGCATTAAGACGCTCTGCCAGGTTCTTAAAAAGGAATGGGCACAAGGGCACCAAGCTTCCATTGTCTCTATCTAAATTAAATTCTACTAGCGACCCGCCCCGGCTTCGCACGACTATATTATGCATGTATTAAACATATAAACCTTCCTCTTGTATTGAGTAATTCAAGAGGAAGGACGAATTTTGATGCGGTTTTTTAAATAGATAGAGTTATCTATTTAAAAAAACCGCATCAAAATTCGTCCGCACAGGGTTTCAATTTTCCAAAAGCCTTATCGGATGCCTACGTCATACAAAGATCACACCCCCTTCTAGTTTCAAGTATCTATGAACAGTTAAGGCTGTACGTTGATCCGTCAGTTAGTGAGCACTTTGAATTTCATATCACTACATAGTAATAACAAAGTCGCTTTCCGCTGTCAGGCTGTCCCTATGTATGCTTAGATCTTTAAAATTACGCAACGGATTTTGATGAGGTTTTAGATAGAGTGATTCAAGAGGAAGGTTTTCTTACTAATTTAATAAATGTGAAAGTTTGTGGGTGTGTATAAGTTTGTTACTCCTTCACGTTAAAACTACTGGACTGATTGCGATGAAATTCGGTATCTAGATAGCTGGAGACCTGGCTATTTTTTATCCCAATATTTCCACGGGATCGAGACTTACGCGGCTGAAACCGCGGCGCACAGTTAGTAGTATATAAAACTAAACTTCCACGCGTAAGAAGTCACCGGCAACAGCTAGTAAATCATAAAGCGTTTTTCAGACAGTCAGCACTTTGAATTTCATATTTATAGATAAATCAATAATAATTGTAATGTCATTAAAGCGTGTTAACTCCGTAGTATGAGTAAAGTGACTTCTGGGACAAGGTAAGGTGCGCGAACGAGCCTCTACTGTGCCTTTACTGCAGTTAGTCGTTTGATTCTAACCGAGCAGTGTGGACGTGTTGATCGGGCGTTGTTGAGGCGGTCGCGAGTTTATGTTGGTTCTGTGACATTCTGGACGGATTATTGTGACTTTTGTAAAGGAATTTTTTGGTAAGTTATTTAGAGTAAAATTAGGTATATTTTCAAGTTAGTAGATTTATGCTTAATTAAAAAAAATATGTTAATTCCAATGACACTAAAATAAATGCTACTAAAAAGTAATTAGGCTTGTAATATGAGTGGATAACAGAAAAAAAAAACAAAAAAAAATATTAATTTAAGTAAGTAAAAAACATTTGATAAAATATTAGACTTCAAAAAATTTGAATAAAAATGTACTAAAACCAAATGCTTATTTTTAGTAAGAAAAATAATTGGCAATTTTAATAAAACAGAATTCTAAAATATGCACCAGGTAATTTTTTGGGAATTTTCCTCAAATTCTAAAGTAAGGACCACCTATAGTTCCATTTAATTTTGCACATAAATATTTGAAAAATTCTTCTGTCATTTAAAATAGAAGCCTCGGCTTTAATTTTCAGTGAATTCAGCGTTTGTTTCTCTTCTTTTATGCTAAGTAAAAATATAGGTAAGCTAAGTCATGTTATGATGCATTTAGATAGGGATCAAACGCAAAAATCTTATCGCTAATAGCTGAATCTAGGGATATAATAAAAGAGAAATAGACGAATTTTAAGATATTTAGAATACGAAGAATAGAAAAGCATTTATTTGTACAAGCACACGACACAAAATATTTTAGAAAAGTAGAGAGACAAACAAACTTAAGAACACTGACATATACAGACCTTAAGAACAAAATGTATAAGATAATAACATAGAAAAATAAAAATACAAAAGAAATTATAGAGTGAATGAAAGCAAATCAGTGAGCAACAGCTAGTGCATATATGTATGTATGTATGTATACGGGCTTTTTTCCGCAACTAGGCTCTTTTTAATTGGGTCCTTTTTGCGTGAGGATGGAGTAGGCTTGCCCAGCACCTACTACAATCTCAGCTTAGTCGACCGTGTCCAGAGGAAAGAACCTGTCAATACTTCTGAAACCAACTAAGCCACGGGTTTCATCACGATGTTTTCCTTCACCGTAAGAGCAATGTCAATTAGCGCACATAAATTTTTCTTAAGAAAAATACATTGGTGCACGGCCAGCCGGGATTCATATATATATTTAGTGTATATATTTTTGAAATGTGCTAATTAAGCCTGTTCATTTGATACCCTACACGGTACATTTTAATTATTTTTATTTTTTTATTCATGATTCTCTGTCCTCTAGAAGGCGCCATATTTAATTTATTGTGACGTCACATAGCCTATAACCGAACTATTGAGACGCTTCTAACGATACTTCGTTGAATATAGCAAGTAGTTTTGAAGTTAGGTGGGAACTGATGAACATCCATACATAAAGGTCAAACATATAACCCTCCCTTTTGGCTTCGCCGTAGTCGGGTAAAATATATAAAAACTAGCTGTCCCGATTAAGGTTGTTTTGCCATTTAAAAAAAACCCGGACTGATTTGTTAAGGCGCCACCCAAACGCATACAAAAAAATATTTAAATTGGTCCAGCCGTTTAGGAGGAATTTAGTGACATACACACGTACAGTAGAATTATATATGTATGTAAAAAGATAAGATCTAGGGAGCCGTGTGCCTTCATAAAGGCTCTGCCTCAGCAAAAAATATGTGCAACATTAAGAGGAAAGGGTACCAGGGGGCATGGTCATGACAGTTATAGGTTTTATGCAACAAAAATATTAGCTCTAGTGTCAGTATCCAGGGAGGAAACAGTCGACTACGTTTGTATGGCGAGAGCGCTCGGTACCCTTTCACCTTGAGCTCTCTCCTCTGAAACCACAAGATCTATAAACTTCGCATGAGGGTTCCTTTTAGAACATAATTGACCACTATTTTTTTATATATTGTGTGGAAAGCACCGCGTCTTAGAGTTCCTAGTACAAGTTTTTTCGTATAAAGCAAACACTACGTTTGCGTAAACGTGAAAATTTTATGGAAAGTTAAAATGTTTTGTTTGTACGTAATGTAAAGCTTCAAGAAGCTGCTTTTTTTAAGCTTCTTAGTTATATTGTGTACTACCTGCGCCTTGCGGTTTCACCCGCGTAAGTCCCGATCCCGTGGGAATATAAAAAAAAATAGCTTAAATCCTTCCTCGATAAATTGACTACCCTACACAAAAATATTTTTTCAATTGGAACCAGTAGTTAGGTACTGAGCGCGTTCAAACAAACAAACTCTTGAGCTTTATAATATGAAGTAGAGATTTTTATGTGGGTATTACTTTTTGATTTTATGATGCAACAAAATGTAAAGCTATCTGGTTAGGCCAAAACACTATCATGATTCCCTAATAAAAATCCCAATTTTTAACTTCACGCCAATAGGTCATTCCAAAATAGGATAGTATTTGTTAGAATAAAAAGACTAATCGTTGGCGTACATTTTGATTCCTTTTTATTATTACCTACTTACTAGCTGTTGACTGCGACTTCGTTCGCGTTTTCTTTAATTTGGAAGGTTCACGATTACCTAAACGATTGCACTACTTGTACTTGTATACTATCTACACTATCTATCTATCTATTGCAGAGTTTGCTATACGAAAAAAACTCGTACTACGGGTACAAGTGCGGAAACAGCCCCGTAAAACTAAACGGGTACAGGTTTTCAACTAGTTGGTTCGATTGGAAATAAATCCTTCATTACTTCCAATCAGCACAACCAATTGGTCGGTTTAGTTGATCCGATTGGAAATGAGTATCCAGGGAAATTCGACTTAAGCACTCCGAATCGGACATGATGACAGAATATAAAAATGTCATTTACTTTGATTGAAATATAAGATTTATGATTTCATTCGGCCTTCCGATAAACATAATAGGGACATAAAAATCGATGAGTTTTCTCATCTATCTTCTTTCTATCTATCCATACATTTAAATATACTGACTTTGTACTGACTGACGGATCAACGCACAGCCTAAATGACTGATCTTAGAGACCTGAAACTTGAAGCACCATATTCCAAAACGAGGTTTAACGATAGTCCGAGATGTTGATTTAAAACTTAGATTTAGAAACAGCTTTACTCGTGAAATAAAGTCTAAACACTATCGAGATTATCTATGGAACTATAGTCTAAACACTATCCCTATAGATTAAATAGGGATAGTGTTTAGACTTTAGTTCACGAGTACCTAAATCTGTGTCTAAATTTAACGTTTAAATCCACATCTCGGACTATCCTTAAACCTCGTTGTGGCGGCATAAGGGGGAAGGGTGTGTTATTTGTATGCCGTAGGCATCCGATAAGACAAGATTTTTCAAAATTCGACCCACTAGGGCGTCGAAAAAGGGGTCAAATTTTGTATGGAACTACGTGATTCCTTGGTTTAATCTATATTTAATTTTGCATAAATATTCTTTCGACTTCAACGTGGAAGAAGACGCGGGCAAAAGCTAGTCTACTTATACATATTATAAAAGCTTAAAACAAGCATGAAAAAAAAACCCTACAAAAAGAAAAAAAATAACCTCGAAATTATGACCGTAAGTACATATAAGTACATCTGAATTTTTTTGATAAAATATTGTCGCTTCGGGGGACCGCTCTGTCTGTCTGTCTGTGATGTAAGAGTCGTCGTTTAAATTTTTGTTTTAGCATTTATTTGGATAGTTAAGTTGTATAAGTAGTTAGTTTTTAAGTAGTCACTTGTAATTCTTAATCCTTGCTTTAACATTTTCGTTGAAATTTTAATATTATCATTTTATGAAGGTGTTTTTTAGGTAAAGAGCGGTCCCCCGACGCAACAATATTTAATCAAAAAAATTCAGATGTACTTATATGTACTTACGGTCATAATTTCGAGATTATTTTTTTTCTTTTTGTAGGGTTTTTTTTTCATGCTTGTTTTAAGCTTTTTACCGTCATAGTATTTTTATTATTTTTTGTGTTTTTGTGTATTTTTTAAATTTTTAATTTAATTTTTTATTTTATTCTTTTTGTAGGGAGGGACTTATTAATTAGATATTTGTAATGTGCAAATCATGCCCTTTCATTTGATACCCTACTCGAGCATATCTACTAACATTCGGTTTTTGATCCTGTCTTTTATCACTCATAACTTTCAAACGGCTAAACCGATTTCGATCAAACATAGCTAAGAACACTCCCGATTAATACACCTTTCAACCAAAAAAAACTAAATTAAAATCGTTCCATCCGTTCGGGAGCTATGATGCCACAGACAGACAGACACACACACACACACACACACAGACACACACACAGACACGTCAAACAAACTTATAACACCCCGTCGTTTTTGCGTCGGGGGTTAAAAACAAAGTACCTTCTCGTTATTCTGTCTGAACTAAAAAAACGGATTTTCAAACAGTTTTCACCAATAATGGATGAAGGGATTCCTAAGAAATATTTGAATGGATAATTAGTTAGAATTTTATGTAAATTCTCGAAATATGACAGAAAAATGTAGGTGTATATGCTACCGGTGCCATTTTTCTCCGTAGTCGGGCAAAAAAGATGTCATAAGTCGTGTATTTTTTTTGTAGACATTATCTTCAGTTTATATTTATGGTTGTTAAGACAATTTAGAATATTTATTTAGTTATAAAGTTAGTGTCAGTGTTTCCTGCCTACTATAACCAAATTATAGCATCGTCCTACTTTCTCCAATCACAGGGTCTCTGCTGAAAATCAGCATTGTTTTTTGCGCAGCAGTGTTATTTGGCGGCGACACTTTTACTGTGTTATAAATAACATAGTTTATATTATTTAATTGCTTATTTTTAGTCATGTCAAAAATAAGCCGTGTCTAATATTTAGTTTTGTTGTTGGCCAATTAAAGATATATCTATCTATCTATCTATCTATCTATCTATCTATCTATCTATCTATCTATCTATCTACTATCTATCTATCTATTAATTTTTTTAGTGAGCCCTAATATAACCCTTTTTTTTGGCTTCGTCGAAGTCGGGTAAAAAACAATAAACATGATGTCAATATGGAAACACATATTAAATAAGGTAGATTAGTATAAATGTACGTATGTAGGTTTGTTTAGTAGACATTATCTCAGTAATTCATTGTTTGCTTAATCTAAGTAAATATTTCAGTCTCAGGTTTAGGTGATGTAACTAACTAGTAGTCCGCCAAATTCAATTCAAACATTTATTGCGAACTAGCGACCCGCCCCGGCTTCGCACGGGTGCAATGCTGATACTAAATACACTACAGAAAAACTGTAAACGTTGTATATAAGAACATAGAGGTCTGCTCCGGCTTCGCACGGGTATAAAGTACATAGACTATGTGATTAAAATCGATTCAGTAGTTTTGATTTATTCATTACTGCCCGTGGCCCGCACGCGTTAAATTTGGAGTAAAACAATCCCCCTTTCCCTATACCATGAAGATTTCCTGCTATCTTTGGAATATGTAAATTCATACACTACATTTTTACTTATTTACTTTTTACATTTTTTTGCCGCACCGGGCAGCCGGCCGGTACCGCCGCAAACGCTACGTCCCGCAATTTTTAAATCTGTAATATCTTCGAAAATATTCGCTTAAATCATACGGTGTAGGGCCATATAGATCTATATTAAATGAAAAATGTATTCAAGGTATTTAATTGGTTAAGGATTAATGCTGTATTGGTTAAAATCGCTTCGAAAATTAGCCATTATTTGTCGTAAAAAGTAAATGACAAAAAAAGTTATTGTGGGTTATCCATAAGAGATAGACATAATAATACCATCACGGACTTTTCTGTAGACCTTTTCAATGTGTACAATTAAATTAAATTAAAATTCATTTATTTCAGATATTAAAATCCATAATTACAAAATTACAAAAATACAAATTACTAAATATTCAATGTCAAATTTTCAAATATAAAAAATACAATACTTAGTACATTATTTTGATAAAACTCGTAGGGTTCAGCCTGCGTTTGCAATGTAAGCGGAATAAATGTAATTATTTACGACATCACATTAGAAACCTCAAAAATAACAGTACTTCTGCTGTGCGTTGTCTTCAGTCAGGACTTTGAATTTTTTAGTTAGGTTTAGATGCAAAGGAACACTATATTCGGCCTTAAACATGAGGCATGAAATATAAAGTTATAATAATATAATTTAATTAATTGATACATCATGATGGATTGATCATACTAATTATAAAATAATTTTATTAGAAACGATGTCAAACTAAATAAAATTGAAGTCGAGGAAACTATTTTTCTACCTATAGTTTTTCGTTAAAATTATTAAATTAGAAATCGAAATCTAACATTATTTTGTAATCCGTGTTTATACCATAATTTTCCAACTACAACTTCATTATATAATAGACTTTGAAACTTACACAAATATGAATGAAAGTGTCGTTCATATGAATTAGGTATTTTTAGTGACTTCAACTGTAATTTATATTTGACATAGTTTAAAAGCCTAACAAAGAATTACTATTGAAAAATTTATGTTCTAGATGAGCGATTTACATGTATGTTTCTAACAAACACTAAAAAACTTTTTTTTTTCGAATTTGGCGGGCATCCGGTACTAAATAATCCTCAAGATAACGCGACTGGGTAATATACTTGTAAATGAATTTACTTAATTTACTATAAAGATAATAATTATGGTTATCAGCGTCACTCATTTATCTATACAGTGTGAAACAGAAACCCTATAATCCCTCTTAAATACCTATTGGCCATTTTATATTTTTTTTATTTCAGGAACATTGCCCTAATTTACTTAAAATTAAGGAAATCTTGGTATCATTATTATTGGCAGTGAGCCCTTAAGTAAATAATAGAGATTTCAAAAATCCTTAAACTTTAAATAAATTAAGGTAAGTAAGTAATTTTCTTCCGGATCCGGGTCAGATTCCGGGTTGTTCCTGTTGCAGAGGCTGGTCATAGCTATTCAGCGTGGTAATGCTGCTAGTATGATGGGGTCTTTTGCGCCAGGGGTGACTCGGGGCGGTTTGCTTGATTAAATTTGTTTATGTATTTTAATTAATTTTTTGTGTTCGTTTGTATTGTATTAGTTATGTATGTACGATATCATTATTTAATTTATGTTAAGGTTTAATTAGTTTTTAAATTATCTTTTTATTGTTTTATAATGTTTAATACAAATAAATAAGAAATTTACTGTTAAAAAAATCTTAAACTTTTTTTAGACATTAAAAACTTTTTTTTTCTGATTAAATAAAGGCGTAGCTGCTTTCACTAGAAGCACACTCGCAATGTCACGAATCCACATAACTTTGCTAGTTTTAATGCAACTGATTGCAAAAAAACCCATTCCAAACCCGGGGATACCTACTGCACTACAAGGGATTCCAAGGGTATTCAAAGTCAAAAACAAAATTATTTTTTCATCTAATATCATGCAATTTGCATTACGACCCAGTTGGCACAATGGTCACCATGCCGGGCTGCCAAACACAGGGTTGCGGGTTCGATTCCCACTTCAGACAAATATTTATTTATACTATAAAGATAATAATATTATATAACTAATACTATTAAGCTGAAGAGTTTGTTTGTTTGAACGCGCTAATCTCAGGAACTACTGGTTCGAATTGAAAAAATATTTTTGTGTTGGATAGTCCATTTATCGAGGAAGGCTATAGGCTACTTTATTTTGATATTCCCACGGGATCGGGACTTATGTGGATGAAACAGCGGGGCGCAGCTACTATATAAGAGGATATCCGTTGTCTAGCACCCATAACACAAGTCTAGTTACTTAGCTTGGGGTTAGATGGCTATGTGTGGAATGTCCTGCAATATTTATTAATTTTATTTATCACATTGAAACTAAGTTAGGATGTGTGCCTTCGAAACGCGCCCACCAATAGGAAGACAACAAGCACAAGAAACACATGGGGTATTTTCGACAATGTTTTTTTTTATTATGATTAAAAAACTCTAACCTATAAACAGCTTCTGAGTTAAGAAAGACTTGATGTATCGTTGTAGAATCGAGTTGTTGTCACATATCACACCTTGGGGACCTATACGTTCAATCTACAGACAGAAAATGGGTCAGCTTTATAATTCCTATATTATTATATAAGATACCTCTTAGGTACTGTCGGCCACAAAAGTGGAGACCCACCGTAGAGCTCCAAAATTGCTATTACAGTTCTTGTAATTCATGAGTGCGCTCGGCTTTTGTTTGTGTAAGTATGACCAATCTGTAGAGTGTCGCTCGCTACTGCAGGGCAAGCATGGGCCAAGGATAAAAATTATATCCATCCGTTATGTAATCTGTCAAGGGAGAAAATTATTTTGTCCACCGAAGCACAGCAAAAGGGGAAAGGATAAGTATATCCCCATTTGACGTTACACGTGGACATCTATTTCCCGCCTATAGCATGGGGACCAAGAAACTTAGGTGTACGAACGTTGATTTATCTCTAAAGGCTATATTACACCGGGGCAACACTGTGCGACATTGCGGCATGCCACAAGGCCGCATGCTACAAAGTAAAAAATGTCGCACATTGTGGCAAGAACCGTGCGGCATGGCAACACCTTGCGTCACGTGGCAGACTGTCGCAACTTGTATCCGGGCACAATGGATTCCATGCGACATTTTTCGTGCGTCAAAACAGTTTTTAGGTTATGTTTTTGTTTGTATTTGTTTTGGAAAGTAAGAATTATCGGTAATGGAGTGGTGTAACGAAAAATATTTAGACTTTATTGAGGATTATAGAAAGAGTGAAGTGTTATGGGATGTCCGCAATTCAACTTATAAAAATAATTGAGTGAAACGTGATGTTTTACTTGGTCTTGCACAAAAATACAATTTAGATGAAGATACTGTCAAAAAGAAAATAAAGAACCTCAGTCGTTTTTAAATAAAGCACCATCGTCTGCCTTAATTTTTGTGAGCAACTAGTTAGTAAACTAGTCCGTGGGCCATTCTGAAGTAATCTTCTTTTCCACCAACGTTTCTTCTTCCGTTGTTTAGCTGCATGGCTTAGTAGTACTAAATAAGCTACTGCTAAAGTTACTTGATCAGCCATATTCTATGGTGTATGTATCCCCTTGATCAAACAAGTAGATGTTGCCTCGGCGTAAAATAGGCTGCCGTATGCCACATATGCCGCAAATGCTTTCTATTTGTAGCATGCCACATGGTGCCGCATGCAACAATGTGTAGCATGTGACACTGTCGCACGTTGTCGACTCGGCGTAAACGAGCCTTGAATTAAATCAATCAAATGACATTGACAAGAATGGCAAGCACAGATGTATAAAAAATGAATTTACTAGGTTGATTTGCGACGACATTCTATTTTTTTGAAGTGAAAACTTCTTTAGCGGCGTTGAGCACTTTTTCTGTAATGGGTATAAAATCTTAAACTCGCGTCAGGATACGAAAAAGCGTAAGGCGTCAGGACAAGTGACCTGATCGAAAAAGCGTAAGACGTCAGGGTCCTAACAGCTAGTACATTTTTGTCAATGTATGGGAGAAAAATGTCTGTCGTTAGTCAAGAGATGGCGCTTGTTTACTTTTAATTACCATAATAAAAAACAACAAATTTCAAATCTTTAAGATTTATAGAGGATCTAACTCGAAATAATTTATATAAATTTACAGAATACAAAGAAAAAATCAAATCAAAACATTTATTATAGTGCAATCGCAACACCTAATATTACCGACCACAGATGTTGATATTTTTATTTTCCATTTCACGCATATTTTTTGTATTTTTCAAAAAGATATAAAAATAACTTTTACTATCACTTTATATTGCATATCGTCGAAAAACACGTTAAATAAATAATCAACATATATTCAATTTAAACGATTATAAAAGAAAAATGTAAAATTATAAAATTAGTCTCTATGAGGAAACCTTTTATTATTGTTGGTGAACAGAAACGTTTTTGGTAGCCATTGTCATTCTTTGTGTTTTTCGGACCCTAGATGCGTTACTTTCGATTGATTTTTGGATTTATACGACGACCTGCTTACGTTTCATGGACTTTGGTGATCTATTCTTTTATAATCAACTTCTGCTATCCCTTGGACTTGACAACGACGTTATATCAGTGGACCCCGGCAACTAAACTCGGACTTCGATATTGTGCTTATTTTGGATTTGCAATGTCTGAAAAAAAGTGCTGTGTTCCGAACTGTGGTAAGTCTTCATTTCGGTTATAATTAAATACTCCCCACTTGTATGAGAGTTAACTGCCCCAGCATGAGCTTTTATGTCGTCGGACCATCTGGCTGGTGGTCTGCCCACACTTCTTTTCCCGATTCATGGTCTCCATTCGAGAACAGCTTTGCTCCACCTTCCGTCTCCCCTTCGACACACATGTCCAGCCCACACCCATTTTAATTTAGCGACGCGGTACCCTACGTCTATTACTTTGGTGCGTTGTCGAATGATGGTGTTGCGCACTTTGTCTCGTAGAGATATTCCGAGCATAATGCGTTCCATGGCTCTCTGTGTGACTTTCAGTCTGCGGACCAGCTTTATGGTTAGCGGCCAGGTTTCGCAAGCATACGTCATTGTCGGAAGGACACATTACAAATCAGAGTATATGAACTGCACCCCGCGATTTACTATAAACTACAAACTTTATCAGCCCTTTTTACTTCTTTAGAGGTTCTTAGTGTTCCCCTACGTCCTAAAAGTCACCCCCATGCGAAGTTTTGACTTGTAGCGCTAGCAGATTCAGAGTTTTTATGCAAGGTGCTTCCGAGTTTTTAATTCATATGGGGGTTGTTCTAGACGTCTAGGCGAAGAAATTTTGTTCTATGATTTTTGGAAATTCAAATATATTTTTCTTGTTTAATAAAATAAATTAATAAATATTGCAGGACATTCCATACATCGCTAGCCCCAAGCTAAGTAACTAGACGTGTGTTATGGGTGCTAGACAATGGATATACTACTTATATCCTTTTTTTGTACATATATATTTTTTATAATACACAGAAACAACCAGACCACAGACAAATATCTAAGCATAAATACTTGTCTGAGGCGGGAATCGAACCCGCAACCCTGTGTTTGGCAGTCCGGCATTGTGCCAACTGTGTCGTCAGAATAGATTGATATGCTTACCTAAATTTCCCCAGTCTACGCGATCTGTAATCCACCTCACTCTCGACTCATAAACCACACATTCACCTGAGCTACCAACTAAATCTATCTTCATTGTTGCCGCATTATGTTGGTACCTCTCTTGAATGATTGATGGAGGAGCATCGATCTTTGCTGAGTGGTCACTGGTCAATGGCTACTAGCTTATACTTCGTTTTGAGAAAGTTTGTGGTACCTGTCACTGTGGCATAAACCTGGTGTCAAATTAACTCGTCTTGATTCCTGTTGCACTGAATTAAGAAATTGTCACAGTTTTAGTTCCGTGGAAATCCTTCAATTTTATAAATGTGAAAGCTTGTATGTGTTTGTATGTTTGTTACTCCTTCACGCAAAAACTACTGAACCCATTGCGATGAAACTCGGTATCTAGATAGCTGGCGACATGGATTAACATATAGGCAACTTTTTATCCCAATATTCCCACGGGATCGGGACTTACGCGGGTGAATTGTAGTTGTTAATATGTTGGAAAATATACTTAAATTTTCCTTCGAAATTTGCAGGCCGATTAGGAAATAAAAAATGGGTTTCACCAGTATAGATATGACTACATGCTCCTCCAATTTTAGGCCGTGGCTAAATTGGAATAAGCCAAATTTTGGATGGCATTGACAAAAAAATAATGGAAAAGAATAGTTTATTTTGCAGTGTACATACGATTTCTATATTAATTTAAGGCTATTTATGCTGCCAAACGCAACACGTCAGAAATACCCGTCGCTTACAACTACCTTTGTTGATTGTAACAAATGTGTTGTTCTCAAAAGTGTTGAGATGGAATTGTAGGTGAGATCTTTACCGATATTTTGGGTTTATTTGAGACGAAAATCCTTTGTCATTTTAAAGTTATACTAGTTTAAATTGAACGCTTTTTTTGATGATTTAACTTGATTGTTTGATTCCGTACCAAAAAAATGTGGGATGAGTCCATGAATGGTTGTTTTTAATTCCTCGAATTCGTCTCTTTTAGCTAGGTCGTAGATATACCTATAGGACGAGTCCATGAGTTACTCGAAAAATTCACCCTATACCGAAAGTATACAAAAAAAATGTTACAAGATGTTATAAAGTGTCTGATATTTGGGCGAATAACGTAACTTAAGCCATATTAAGTTCCATAACCGCTGTCAAGGAAACGCCATTATGCTCTATAACGGATTTCAAGCAATTTCCTTTATTCGATGAACCGGATTTGACCGGATTTTTCCAGATCATGAATTAATTCGATGATGGTGCTATATTTTGGCCATTACCGTTGGTATCTCATAATTAAGATTGAAAGGTTTTTTATTTTATAGAGCACAAGCTTTTGCCCACGACTTCGTCCGCGTAAAAGTCGAAAGCGGGCCAAGGAATCACCCCATAATGGGAAAACGTTGTCCCATAAAAACTTTGCCCCCCTTTTTACTTCCTTAGGAGTAGAATTTCGGAAAATTCTTATCGGATGCCTACGTCACACAAAGAACACACCCTCCAAGTTTCAGATCTCTACGATCAGCGGTTTAAGCTGTGCGTTGATCCGTCAGTCAGTCATTCAGGACAAAGAATTTTATATGTATAGACTAGTAGAGCTTCCCAGTTTCACCTGCATAAGTCTGTGTCTATGAGAATATAGAGTCATTCAGGATCAATTTTGATAATATTCATCAAAATCTACATTTAATATTATAAAAATAGGAAAGTTTTACGTTTGTAACGAATTGGCTCGACTTAGTTTCGCTAATGGACCGATTTTCAAAATTCTTCCACAAATAGAAAGCTACGTTATCAGAAAGTAACATGTGCTTTAATTTTTTTCGAAAAAAATGGGGTCCCTAAGAAAATTGTAATATTCTTACACCTAAAAACATTTTTTGACTTGCGCTGCGAAAACTTTTGATGATAGAAAAATTTTTATTCGTGCGATTTGAAGTCGATCCTAATAAGTTTCAGTGTGCATAGGACCTTAAAAAAGTCCAATCATTATTTTCAGAGTCAATGAAGCACAGAATACCTTTAGAGAGAATCGTGTTTCAACAAATGTAGCTATTGAAGTTTTTTCGATCGTTAACTTCACGCAATCGAGTCTTTTGACGTCTAAGAAATAATAAATAAAGAAAAAAGTATGTACAACCAACGCTCAAAAGTACATCGCCACTGATCCAGCACTATTATAACAACGTAACCTGTGGATCGAACCAACGTCGGTTTGTTTAGCGGGAGACAGCTGATACCACTCGGCCAACTAGAGACATAGCTAACATGTTGAAAATAATATTTACACAGTACTTTTAATTCAAGTGTTTATGTTTGTGTGTATAGACGTTACACATAGAAGAAGGTAATCAGTCCAATACTTGTTGATAGTATTATGGTAGCAAACTGATAGTGGACTTATGACGCATGCTGTATTTATTCTACTATATAAAAATAAGTCGGGTTTTCCTTCCTGACGCTATAACTCCAGAACGCACGAACCGATTTCCACGGTTTTGCATTCGTTGGAAAGGTCTCGGGCTCCGTGAGGTTTATAGCAAAGAAAATTCAGGAAATCTAGTGGCGAAACGGACTTCGCCGGGTTTGCTAGTTACCTATATGTATTTTAAAAGTTGCAATCATTTTTTTTCGAACAAACTGTCATTATGTAAAATGTATACGTATATTTAGTACAATTCTCGCATTTGCATTATCGCATGCAAACTATTGGTGATGTCATCGTTATGCTTTAAAAGCTCACTGATAAAGATTTTGTTTTTTTTTTTCGGTAAAATGTACTGCAGGCTGAAACATCACAGTCATGGCTGCCGCATTTTATGTCTTGCAATCAATACCTATACCTATTGCAAAAATATTTTTCAAAAATAATTAATTATTTGCAAAATATAATATAACGCAAAAATGATAAAATTCAAATCCGTAGAATAAGAAGAAGTGGTGCTAATTCTTTCAAGTTTTGAATTAAACAAACATACTTAAATACAATCAGACAACAAAAGTGAAAAACATAACCCTCTCTTTCCGGCTTCGCCGGAGTCGGGTAAAAACTCACTGTAAAGCTTCAAAGCTAATATTAGAAGGTTTTCAACTCAAGCAAGATTCTAAGGTCCTGCTCGAGTTGAAGTTTGAAGTCATTAAATTCATGAATTTATTAGATAAATATTAAGACTGAAAATATTCAATAATTCAATATTTTAGAACTCTATCACGAGTCTACAAAAAAATAAAAAGCTTATATTTTTTCAAATTTATAAAAAAACAAAGGGTAGATACTAGGTATCTATATTTCTTTAGGAATAGAGATAAAAATAGAGAATTATTCAATATGATATATTGTGGCAAAAATTAGTTTCCCAATAAAACCTATCTTTATTCATAGAATATAAATCAAAATAAGCACGCTCTCAGCAGCGACCTCCGAAAGAAAAAAAATGTTTATTTCAACGTCTCATTAAGTTAATACGATGCCTTCAGAACTTAATTAATAATTGTCTAGCTAGGAGATCTTTTTCTCCCTCTTTCTCTCTTATAAGAAAATAGAATACGCGTCCTTTTCTATTCAAAAAAGGTTTCCACTTGCGTTCAATGAAACTAGGTACATATTTATTTTGTTACCACTTAATTATACATTATTTTTAGCTACAAATTTATTGAACACTAACTTTTGGCCGCGACTTTGTCCGCGTAAGATTTGAATTTTCACAAATCCTTTCTGAGCGGATGCCTAACAGCTAACTGTTTGAATTTTTTTAGCCTGAATCGTCCATTGGTTTAAGCTGTGCATTGACATATTTCAGTCAGTCATTCGATCAGGACTTTAAATTTGATTGCCATTAAACAATATGTTTAATGGCAATCAAGTTTAAAGACCATTTTTAAACGAAAATTTGATGCAATGACGTATTAAAAATTACCTACCACGACATACAGTCAGTACCTAATAATACGCACCTCAGCATTACGGATCCAGATGCCGGGTGTAGAAATTCAAATGGTCAAAAGGAGGAGGACGGGTCGCGAAAAGTTTTTGATCCACTGCCGTCTTTCTACCTTCACTAGCGTCCCTCGAAGTCCTCTGTTTTTTGGGGCCTTTTGAGTCACGAGCATATAGATATCTTCTAGGAAAACGTGCATCTTAGACCGCATCGTCACAATCGTGTGACCTCAAACACTGACCTATCTTCTCTATAATATAAAAATGAATCGCTTAATGTGTTGGTAAGCGCAAATCTCGAGAACAGCTGAACCGATTTCGCTTTTTGTTGTGTTTGTTACTGTCAGGAGAAGGTTCTTATGAAAGTAAAAAATAAGAAAATTGCGTAGAAATTTTTAAGCGGGTAAAACAGCTAAAAAAAATATAGAAATCAAACGCAACGACGAAACCTTTTAGTCACTAAATATATTGTATTATGCCACTTACCCCCTTATTCCAAAACGAGGTTTAAGGATAGTCCGAGATATGGATTTAAACCTTTGATTTAGACACAGATTTACTCGAACACTAAACTCTATCCCTATAGATTATATAGAGAACTATAGTCTAAACACTATCCAACTATCCATAAAGATTATACAGGGATAGTGTTTAGACTATAGTTCACGACTAAATCTGTATCTAAATCTAAAACCTCGAGTAAACCTCGTTGTGGAATAAGGAGGTTAATGTTTTTCTATTCGATCTAAATCCACTGCTCGGAAATGTATACGAACATCTTTGTCCGTATTCAATGTCCGATACAAAGTAACTAAGTACTAAAGGAATCGCTGACAAAGTGCCCAACATCCGGGGACATTGTTAAATTAACTACCTATTTCCACGTAGGTACAATATTGTTAAAGTGAAAAATATTGCGTTTTTCGTAGCTTTGCAATTGCTAATAGAAGCGGATTTTTTATATGACAGTCTAAATATATATTGTTCGATACTTAACACAGCGCTATCTAACTTGGCTTATGTTATGGCACCTATATAATTTTCTTTCTAACAAATATCTGTATAAGTGGGAATCGAACCCACAACCTTCTGCGTCGCCGCGCCACAGATGTTATCAAGGTTAACGGTCAAATAGTGTAGGTACACTGATTAATATCATAAAGAAACAAATTATCGTATTTTAGTTTAGTTTAGTTTTACGGGGCTGTTTCCGCACTTAGCCTCATATGCAAAGTTTTTTCAAAGTTAAATCTCCAAAAGCATTGCAGTGAGATTTGAACTCGCGAACTTCTTATAACAAGTTAAAGGTAAGACGTATAAATATTCTTATCGCTCCACAAAATAATTACAATAAACATCCTGTTTATTAATTATAAATTTACTTTAAGTCTTCATCTATATTACAAAATAGTACATTGCGATACAAGTGTGGTACATTGATCATTGCATAGAGGCGGTTTATGACGCGCGAGCGGAACGCGAGTGCGTTTATAGAGCTGTGATGGAATGATCAAACCACTCGTGTATCGTACGACGTTTTTTATCACAGTTGCGAATAAAAGAAAAGACTTATAATAATAAAAAGTTAACAAAATATTTGTATTTTTTTAAGCAATATTTTTTTGTCCCTCATACTCCCGAAAGGCTAGGCGAAAGACTTTTAAGCTATACAGCCTCGTCTGATACAATATTATTTTGGGTTTTTTTCCATTTGTCGGGGGTTAGAAACAGAATATAATGGTACGAAAAACTGATATTGAAGTAAAGAAAAAACAACACTAAATTTGAATCATTTTTAAGACGTTATCACGTTATATTATTCGTAAACCGACTTTATAGACAACCTTTTTGCTGGAGTAAAAACTCTTTTTAGAACCTACATTTTTTATCCATCAAAACAGTATAACCCAGATAAATTAAGAATGTTTCATCTACCCAACATGTAATTAGCAGTAAGATATCAATTTAACTTATCAGGATAACTTTTTACACACTAGTGGCGTCTAGGTAATGCATAACGCACGCGTGCGTAATACGTTTGATTATGAGCCTAAAAGCGATTGAATAAGATTCACTTTATGTGGAACTGTGATAAAAAATATATAACCAAAATCACAAGAAATAAATGTACTAAGTATGAAATACGTTAGGAATATGTGCCATAAAACGTTCATAAAACTTTTCCACGACACTTTCCCTTTTCCCTTCTCTCTAAATATAATTTATGCAAAGTGTAGCAACGGAAAATATTTTAAAACATCAACATTTTAGGGACATTTATTAAATTAACGGTACCCAAAATGTACCCATATCATTTCTTGAATGCGTAAAAACAAAAAGGCTTTACGAGTATCCTTAAAACGCTCGGGTTACGATTAAGTATCAAGTGTCAAGTCCGTTTACCGCTTCTAAAACTGTGGCTAAGATGCAATATAAATAAAAAACCGGCCAAGTGCGAGTCGGCCTCGCGCACGAAGGGTTCCGGACCATTATATTCCATTTTAGAGAGATATAGATTTATTTGTATGTTCTCTGAGTGAATTCACAAAGATTGCCCTGTTCATTATCTATATATATAAAAGAAAGTCGTGTTAGTTACACCACTTATAACTCAAGAACGGCAGAACAGATTTGGGTGAAAATTGGTAGGGAGGTAGCTTAGAGCCAGGAGACGGACATAAGATACTTTTTATCCCAATATGCCCACGGGATCGGGACTTACGCGGGTGAAACCGCGGGGCGCAGCTAGTTAGTTATAGAAAAAACTAGAATTTAAATTGGTAGGAATAATTAAGTTAAGGATAACTTATAATGTAATGTAATTGAATTTTTGTGCTTCTCTATCGCATTGGGTATCACCTGTAATGATAGTTATAAGTACAGGTGATATAAGTACAGGTTATAAGTACAGAGTTATAAGTACAGGTGTAATGATAGTTATAAATATTTTTTTGAAAATAGCGACAACAGAAATACATCATCTGTCCAAATTTCAACTATCTAGCTATCACGGTTCATGTGATACAGCATGTTGATAGGCAGACTGACGGAAAGTGGAGTCTTTATAGTGTCCCGTTTTTACCCTTTGGGTATGGAACCCTAACAGCCTTTTATCCGCGACTTCATCCGCATAGAAGCAGAATTTCAAATATCCTTTCAGGATGCTTACGTTGTAGTAGGTTATCTGTAAGCCGAATTTTAGCTTTTTATGCAGGTATAAGCATTGACAATTAGAAGAAACAACCACACTTTTAGGATTCCGTATCTCAAAAGGTAAAAAAAGGAACCCTTATAAGATTACTGTCTTAGGTGTAGGTGTAGTACTGTAGGTGTCGAAAATGGTTCCAATATGATTGGACAAAGGAATCACGTTGTTCCATACAAACTTTGCCCCCCCTAAGGGGTAGAATTTCGGAAAATCCTTTCTTATCCGATACCTCCGTCATACAAAGAACACACCCTCCAAGTTTCAGGTCTCTACGATCAGCTTTAGGCTGTGCGTTGATCCGTCAGTCAGTCAGGACAAAGCATTTTATATGTATAGATAAATAGGTCAGAGTTTGACCACTATCGTCACAAGATGGTAAGTGAAGAATATACACCAATGGTCGAGACTCAAAGACCTCTAAATAGGCCCTTTGAGGGACGCGAGTGATGTTAAGAAGACGGAATAAAAAAAAATCTGACCCTCTTCCTCCGTCGTCCTTTTGTGGCTGCACCGGTCTATTGGAACACGGATTTTTTATATGCCTCATCCTTCAGGTATTTTACTTGCTCGTCCCCGAGTTCCTTTATTTAAGGCATAGTCCTGAAATATTTAGGATCAATCTAATTTTTGCCGAGAATTTTTCGGTCGACCTACTTAGTGAATGGGCTCTAAATTGGGTAGGTATGGAAATTTTATTTTTAGTATGTTTTCTGAATGGTCCCGGTATAAAATATTTAGTAGCCTTCGGAGCCTCGGTAATATTTGAGATTCTCCATTGATTAATATTCAGAGCGAATTTTTTCACGTGATAACGTCTAATTGATGGAACGCCTGCCTTCACACAAAAGTGTCATGTTTCGGTAACATACGTCACGCGTCTCGTGTTTGTTTAATAATAATATCGCTCATCTGGGTTTGTGTTGTGTTGTGAGTGACGAGTGACGAATAGAAGACTTTTATAAAGTAAAAAAATATATACTTAACAAAAAAAATGTATAGCCGAAAAAAAAAATGAAAAAGGAAAAAACAATTTTTATCGGTTTCTAATGACGTTATCACTTATCACATAAAATTATCGTCCGTAAACCGACTTCACAGTGAACCATTTTTATTGAACCATTTTTTAATTTTGTATATTTTATATTCACGGGAAATATCAGTGATCCTTCAGGGTCGTAGAAGGTAGAGCCACGTAGAGCTAAAAAATCCGTAATTTATGAATACTTTTTCGAATGTCAATTCTTTTGTTTTCATTCAGATTTGAGTTATTTAACGGATGCCAGAGCTGTAATAACATGATAGTCATGGACCCATAGGGTAAGAATAGAATAGCTAGAGTATTTCCCCGAGCATTTTCATGTAACGTATAACGTTCTTACGAATGATAAAATACAGGTAAATTCAAGGCAAATACTAAGTGTGGTTTGACTAAATTTATAAACAGTAAATGCTCGAGCGAATGTTCGATATTCTGTTACTGTAAATGCTCTTGCAACCTTTGCGGGTTCGATTCCCGCCTCAGACAAGTATATATGCTTAGAAAATATCTAAGCATAAATAAGCATAAGTCAGTGGTCTGGTTGTTTCTATGTATTATAAGTATATAATTACAAAAAAAAAGTATATAAGTAGTATATCCGTTGTCTAGCTCCTAAATCACAAGTCTAGTTACTTAGCTTGGAGCTACATGGTGATGTGTGAAATGTCCTGTAATATTTATTTATTTAACGGTTAACGATTAGAATATCCTTATTTCAAAATATACGAATTCGGCTTAACGTTTTGATATTAAAACGCCACATTCACTAAACATACACGAATGCTAAATACACTTTACATAACATCCTCAGCTGTGCCTTTGATCTTTTCATTATTGTCATTAAATAATAAAACAAGATAAATTAGTAACACAATATAGACACAAAAAATAGAAGGCAAAAACTTAAAAAGGTGAACCACGGAAACAAAAATGTCCCTGGTACAGCTAGATGAACTAAAGTATTGAAAAATTTGAGCTGTGCGCACAGCTCAGCTCAAACCGCTGGTCTTAGAGACGTGAAAGGAGGATGTGTCTTTGTGAAGTGAGTATAGGTATAGGGTAAAGTCAGGATACTTGCCCCACTTTTGGCAGAATCGCAATAATTTCTAAATTAAAGATTATAAGGTAGTAAACCTTACTTACGTTTACCCTAATTATTAATCTATGATTTGATTTGTTTTTTCAAGTCTATGTCTCATAGTTATCAAGAAAATAGACTTTTCCTAAACCTCTAACAAGTGGGATAGTTGCCGGACGGCTGGGGTAGACTTCTCACTGTAAAAATGTTACAAAGGATAGACGCCCACCGTAGAGGATAGTTGCCTTTTATTTATAAAATGTCTACCTAACTAGAGAAAGCATGTTTTTAATAAGTCAGTAGTAGTGATCATTCATTAAAAGCAACTACATTTTTTATTTCATTGACACTTTTATGATTTTTTTTGCATTGCTAAGAAAATGATTTTTGAGAACTGCGGCAACTATACCTTCGAGGCATCTATCTCGACTTTACCCTAGACTAAGAAAATATTTTCGAAATACATTTTCTCGTAGTCCACGCGGGCCAGCTAGTTCGCTATAAGTTTATAGGTACTACGCCTTTCACTTCTCTCTTACTAAATACCTCTCAACTTGTCAATACGTTTTCAACCCTGATGTTGACCCAAAACTTTGTCAACCTACTCTAACTCAAAAGTAGGTCACTTTTTGCAAAGCAACATCCTGGGAATTTTGACATAGTACTTATTGTAAAACCAGAGTGAATTGAAAGTATGGAATATGAATGTGTTGCCAGGTTAAGTTTGTCAAAAATCAGGACACGAATTTAAAATTGGTAGGGTTGCCATAATTGTTCAATTGATAAAAGGTTATATATATGCCATACAAGCTTATCTCCATGGTTTTACCCGCGTTAGTGTCTCTAAAGTAGGTAATATTGATTTCCTTCAAACACATATCACAGATCAGTCATAGTTTAGTTTTAACGGGACTGTTTTAGCACTTAGCCTCATTATTTGAGCCATTGTGCGTGAAGTTACTACGAGCTATAAAGTTTATCGGAACTTTTTACCTCTTTAGAGGTTTAATTTTCGAAAATCTTTTCGTACTGCTACCCTACGTCCCAAAATAAATAAGAAAGAAAATATGTAGTAAATATTTAAAAACAATCTATTCTTTTTTTAAGGAAACCGAACATGATTAAATAAGTTGGCACGATAGAAATTCATTATAAACTTTACGTTCCAAAAAATAAACATTTTGAGGTGGTCATCGACGGAAAGAATCAATTTCATTTAGATTTTGTTCAAAGATATTGCCACAATACAAGCTGTAATGTAGCCAATTATATGTTCTATCCTTTTTTTGTGTAAAAATATTAAAAAATGCCAATAATATTTTTATCTTTTTTGTGTAAAATAAAGAATAATTGTCGAACAAACAACTGAAAAAATATTTTAAGAAAATTTGGCTAATTTCGCACACCATCTCACATGTCATATATTTTATTTAATCCCACAGGAACCGAAAAGTAGGAACTGGCAGCACCATAGATAAAGTCCTGAGTAGTGGCTCACTAACTCACTAATGGACAACACACCGACTTAATATCATCCATTTTCGTTGCTAGTTAATGGTTATGAAAAGAAGAAAGGAATCATTCATTTTCGTAGCGTAGGTGGTAAGATACCAGAGAGTAAAAATAAGTTTTTTTCGTTACTAGTTAATTTATTAAGACAACAAATATAATGATGTGTGTTAATTCATAATACCAAAATATTAGTTTTAATGAAGTCGCCTTTGGGCGCTTAAATGTAAAGTTGATTAAAGGATGCCAAAATATTAGTTTTAATGAAATCGCCTTTATAGACCTGGGTGCTTATATAAATTAAAGTTGATTAAAGGCTGCCAAAATAAAAATCTTGATGTCGCCTTTGAGCACCTAGGTGTTTATATTATCAGTTGCTCAAAATACACTAAAGAGTCGCCATAAAATGGAATAGACCCTTTAACATAGAGATATATCGCTTAGTTAATTCTATCAAGTTCATTTGCGCTTTAATATTGAAAGAAAACACTATTTGTGGGTAGTTCTCAATTCTACCTTCGATTATTTTATTTTACACTAGCCTTTGCCCGCGACTTCGTTCACGTAGAAGCCAAAAATTTAAAGTAGATTGGATCAATGAATCACGTTGTCCCATACAAAATTTGCTCCCCTAAGAGCTAGAATTTCGGAAAATCCTTTCTAATCTTATGCCTTCGTCATACAAGAAGCACACCCTCTAAATTTCAGGTTTCTTCGATCAGCGGTTTAGGCTATGCGTTGATCCGTCAGTCAGTCAATCAGTCAGAACAAAGGATTTTATAGTTATTGATAGATATCCGCCATTCTGGCAGCCATTACACAATTTGACATCACCGGCAGCACTGCGTATCCAAACTAAACGGATACATTCTAAACTGAATAGAACTGTGTTCGTAGTGAACTTTTTATCAACAAGCGTGAAATTATGCAAAGTCACTCCTCTCTGTCGAAGGAAAATTATAAGGAAACTTTACTGTTGATATATAAGGGCGCTTCAGAGTGTAAATTAATAAAATAAAGGTCGTTGGTTGTAAAGTATTTAGGCACAAACAAGTTTTTTTAATAAGTAAAAAAAATGGTATGAATGAATAACTTGTTTTGGGTTGAAATAATATTAAATATTATTTAATTTGATCACGGGTTGAAACGAAAATATGTTATGGTATTAAACGGATTTAATATAATTGGTATGAATAAGTGGTATGAAACAGAAATACGCCAAAATTAGTGAACAAATATCAAAATATTCCTCTGAAATCTCTGAAACTTGAAGAGCTACGTGTCTGAAACTTAGCTTAGCACCTTTCGAGACGTATGAGCAATGTCCGATTTTTTAGAAATTAGACTCCTTTAAAAGGGATAAGTTCCGAAACTACTGAACCAATTTTGAGGAAACTTGGTACAAGGATACATTGATTACATAGGCATAAAATAATATACTTTTTATCCCGATATTACCACGGAATTGAGCGGACCGAACGTAAATAATAAAGGTTATAAAAAAAATCTTATATTCTTACGCCCACGCGGTTAAAACAGCGGGGCAGAATGAGTAAATTAAATTATCTTTCTTTTTCAAAAGTTTAGGTTCACGTGGGTAAAAGAAATGCGTAGGATAATATTATTGTATCTATACTTGTCTAAGACCCGTATTCTAAGACGTGACTTAGAACGAACTTGACCGAGTTGGTTTAAATATTTCACTGGTTCGGTTAATAGACACATTTCATACATCTGTATATATAAATATCTTGTGTCACGATGTATGTTGCCAATAAACTCCAAAACTACTGAACCGATTTCTACAAATTTCACATGTACCCGTGTTTTGGTCTAACTTACTGGATAGGATAGTTATCATCTCAATTATTCGCTTATGTCGTGAATGTAAATGAATAAAATGTATCAATTAATGGTTTCTTAAGCAAGTGTTTATTTACTGTTTAGTTTTATGAAGTGCTCATAGATGGCGGTGTACCTTGATTCATCGATAAAATTCTTCAATATTGTTTGACATCTAGGTTGCAAATACACCCAATAGATGGCGCTGTGTTCGGGACTTACGCGGGTGAAATCACGGGGCGCAGCTAGTATTTAGTATAAATTAAGTTACTTATTTTCAATATTCTTGAATCACTAAATAATTTTAAAATTAATTAATGACTATGGACTGATTTTTTTTAGTCAACCCTTTGCAACATATTTTTTGACCTATTGATTTTAAAATAAAATTCTTTTCACCCATTAACCAGCCCGGTGAAGGCCGTTTTTAAAGGGATCCCATACTATAATACAAAGATAATAAAGGTTAAAAATACAAATCCCGATATTCCCACGCAGTTAAACCGCGGGGCATAAAAAGTAAATTATATTATCTTTCCTTTCTTAAAATTAAGTTTCACGTGGGTTAAAGAAATGCGTAGGATAATATTGTATCTTTACGAAAGTATTAATGTAAATTTGACATATAAAATAAACAAGTTAAATGTTGAACCAACCACCTACCTTGTTGTTTTAACATTTCAACCAACTTAAAGAAAACAGGCGAATTAACGAGGCTGTCTGGGGCTGTAGGAGTTGATATTTACCCATACGTAGGTGATGTTAACTTTAAAAACCGGCCAATTGCGAGTCGGACTGGCACACGAAGGGTTCCGTACCAATATATTCTGATTAAGTGTCTGTTGTTATAGCGGCAACAGAAATACATCACCAGTTTTTAAGTAAATACCCTATTTTTACGAAATATTTAGTTTTTTAATTTAGTTGGCAGGTGTTCATTACCCGCACCTTATTATATCCCCGTGCACCTACCAGTAGGAGAGTTGGAGTAGGACATAGAGGAAATGGCCGGTCCTAGCATGCTAATATCGATAATATCATTTTTAATGATTTGACAAGGGACTGCGCAAAACGATAAAAACGTATGACATCGTCATGAGCATACGGTTATCGCACTAAAGTACATATGTATGTTAGTGCTATAGTCTGTCTACGGTAAGCTTAAGCACCTAGAAGCTTTCAACTTGTATTTTCGACCAGCTGCGCCCCTCCGTTTCAGTTTCTATATAATATAATAGCTTTTGCCCGCGACTTCGTCCGCGAAAATAGTTCTAATGGGAGTTTTAATTGGTTCAAACTCTAATATATTTCTGTGGGTTTTAATATTACCAAAATCTGTAGGTTGGTTTAATTAAATATTCTATTATATTTGTGTTTATTCAGTATTTTTCTATACTTATAATAAAGTTAGAGAGGACAAAACGTCTGTACTTCGATGCACATTTCAAAAATGGTTCTAGGGGACCCTAATATATTATATGCTTCTTTTTAAATTTCATGTCTGTCAGATTGTTTGTTATGCAATTACAAAGACATAAACCAATTGAAATCTGTTTTTTCACTATTAGATAGCTCTTTTTTCGAGAAAGGTCGCGTTATACGTTACATCGAAATTTAATTAGTAAAACCTGAGGAATCAACGACAAACTACAACCGCTCGGGACACCCCGGCCGCCCGCCCGTGACGACACGAACGCGTCCCAGACCAGCAAACACGAACGTCACAGATTACATAATAGTATAGCATACTTTTTATCCTTATATTCCCACGGGATCACGACTTATGCGGGTCAAACCGCGGTGCGCAGTTAGTTTTGAATATTAAATAATTTTTATATTTTATAGCCAAAATGTTCTAGTTCCTTCTAGTCGTTACCATTTCAAATTTCGAATTCTACGTCCCTATGAGACTGTGTCCTAAAAGTTTTTTGGGACTTTTTTGGATAAAATCGGATTGTGTTTTTAAACATGTGTCAAAATAAAATGTAGGTAATTTAAAAGGAGTATTGATATCAACTTAGAAGCAAATCACCCTCAAAATAACTTTCTACCCCTTTTTAACCCCGTTAGGGGATGAATTTCAATAAAATACGAAACACGTGTTCCATCAATTCTGTTAAAGAATGTTTATGCATAATTTGAAGTAGATTGGACCAAGGAATAACGTTGTCCCATACAAACTTTGCCCCCCTTTTTCACCCCCTTAGGGGTGGAATTTCGAAAAATTTCTGTCTTATCCGGTGCCTACGCCATGCAAGGAACGCACCCTCCAAATTTAAAGTCTTTACAATCAGCGGTTTAGGCTGGGCGTTGATCTGTCAGTCAGTCAGTCAGTCAGTAGTTCAGGACAAAGCATTTTATATGTACAGATGAACGCCAAATTAGGCATATATCACCCTTGTTATAATATCACTAAGAAACTTCTTCAAGATGCACTATTATGTATGTCCTATGATGATACAGAGAACTTACTTATTGTGACTAAATGATTGTAGCTGTAACTGTTTTATATTTATACTGTAGATATAATAAATAAATAAATAAATATTTCAGGACATTCCACACATCGCCATCTAGCCCCAAGTTAAGTAACTAGACTTGTGTTATGGGTGCTAGATAACGGATATACTACTTATATACTTTTCTTTTGTAAATATATACTTATAATACATAGAAACAACCAGACCACAGACAAATATCTAAGCATAAATACTTGTCTGAGGCGGGAATCGAACCCGCAACCCTGTGTTTGGCAGTCCGGCATGGTGACCATTGTGCCAACTGGGTCGTCATATATATATATGGATATAGTGTTTTAGTTGTAATACCTTTATATTAAAATACTAGCTCCGCCCCGCGGTTTCACCCGCATAACTCCTGACCCCGTGGGTATATCGAAATATAAAATATCCTATAGCCTTCCTCGACAAATGGACTTCAACACAAAAATATTTTTTCAATTCGAACCAGTAGTTCCTGAGATTAGGGCGTTCTTCAGCTTTATAATATTAGTATAGATAAGTATAGAATAAATATAGATAACGCAATTTTCCTTCAGACATAGAGGACGTAGTCTACATTTCATTGTTTGAAAGGCTATTTTTTTTCTTTTTTTATTCCCACTGTTCGTTGAAAATAATGTTTTTCGTTCTATTGAATTAATTATGTCAACTAACTTCTATGTAAATATCTATATTTATCTAGTACCTATTTTGAATAGAAGACTTATATAAAGAAAAAATAAAACAGAATAAAAAAAGAAAACGAAAAAAAGGACAAATAACATTTTTTTTTAATTTTGTTTTTTTTTTGTAAACGGCAAAACAACGTTTTAAAATACCTTTGGCAGTACTTTACTTAGGTATTCCACTATATTTCGAATAAAAAAATAATATAACACCACCTGGTTTCGGCTAAACACCTCATTTATTCAACACCTGAACCTTCGGGAGAAATTTTCACCCTTATTTAAAAACAATATTTCAGGCAAAGAGGCCCAAAGTATTCAATCTATATGCAAAATCGGCAAATGTAATAAGATCGTACGATTTTAAACATCTTTGAGAAATTTACAATATTGGATACTTAAGCTTTGAATTGAAATAGAAGGTCCTTGGGTTTATTCTTGCTTGGAGTTTTCAGGTCGCCCTAAATACACATTTTTATTTATAACTAGCTTTTGCCCGCGACTTCGTCCGTGTAAAAGTCGAAAATGGACCAAGGAATCCCGTTGTCCCATACAAACTTTGCCCCCCATTTTCACCCCCTTAGGAGTAAAATTTCGGAAAATCCTGTCTTATCGAATGCCTACGTTACACAAAGAACACGCCCTCCAAGTTTCAGGTCTCTACGATCAGCGGTTAGGCTATGCGTTGATCCGTCAGTCAGTCAGTCAGTCAGTAGTTCAGGACAAAGCATTTTATATGTATACTAGCTTTTGCAAGCGACTTCGTCCGCGTAAAAGTCGAAAATGGACCAAGGAATCACGTTGTCCCATACAAACTTTGCCCCTTTGCCTATTACTTTACTTTGTGTTTATCGTGTTCTGTTTCTTACTGTATTGTACAAATAAGTTATCTATCTATCTATTATTTGCAATGGAGTGATAATTTTTTGAAAAATTGACTGGTTCGAAAAATCATCCTGTATACAGGTTGATTTTTTTATATGGACCTTCAGAGCAAAGAATTGATCTCTAACAGCAACCCTGATTGATACAAAATGGGTCGATTATTGACTAGGGTAATGAATTTTCTAAAAAAATGGCATGATTCAGTTTCAGTTTTTGTTAAAATCGGGCTCCATTCTCTTTTCAGCAGTTTTCGAAATAGTTTAGGATATTGCCCTGAAGGCCCATTATAAAATTCACTTTTTCTCCTTTTGAAGACTTACCTACTTTCTTCTTTTTTTCATGCTGACGTCATCTCAGATACTCATTACCTATAATATTTATTCTCTGTGTATTTTATTTTCTTTGTAATAAATATTTAGCTGACTCTTATTGTTTTATGTGTATTTATGTCGTGTGTTTTTTCGAATAAATTATTTCCTATTTCTATTTTCTGTTTCTATTTCTTCCCAATTCTAATAAAATTTCAAAGATAAACTACCTAAAGATTGTTTTATCTTTACAACACCGAAACCTTAATTAAACACAAGATAATATTTATGAATACTTCACCCGGTTAACTTCACTTCGAAATTATTAAGATTTCAAATGATAACCTTTAATTAAAGGTAGGTATCAGGTGAAAGTTTTTGACGAGCAAACTTTGAGGAGACCCTTAAATTTTGCGGTTGATTGAAGGCATAAAACAGATGGACGACCGCTTAAATTTTGGGGCCAGGTGTAATCTGATATTGTGTGGTAGGGAACAATGTGTTTCGGTGAGGGCTAAATGAAAGGAAAGGGGGGTTTTCTAGAAGTCTAGGTCTCTTTGACCATCCACGAAGCCGTGGTCTACCGAACCGTAGAATTTTTGGAAATTTGACCTATACCTGATCTAAATATGGACTCTTCCATCCCTACCTTCACCTTCCTAAACTTCTTGTCCATCCAAAGGTTGCCTAAAAGAGATCGCTTTGAGCGATAAGGCCGCCCTTTGTAACACTTAGACTTAAGCTTTGTTTTTTTATTATTAATGTTGTTTGAAATTCGTGTTAACAATAAAGAATTTATCTATCTATCTATCTACATTGAATCTAGATGATTTATACAGCACGATTTAGTTGGCTTCAGATGTATTGACAAGTTATGCCTTTGGATACGGTCAACTAAGCTGAGAGGATGGTATAGCTGCTAAGCAAGCATACGCCATCTAATACATGTTTTATTTTTATTTTATTTTATCCTCTCATATTATTATTTTATTCTATGTCTCAGGCACTACGCCCTTAATAATGGATGAAAGTTGCTGGCGCATTTAATCTAGATCTAGCTACTAGTTACTGGAGTCCTAAAATCGTCGGCTTAGTTTAGGCGCCAGCTTTCCCACAAATAAACTAACAATTATATGTAATTACCAGCAGCGCTCCGCGGTTTCACCCCCGTAATTCCTGATCCCGTGGGAATTTCGGGATAAAAAGTAGCCTATAGCCTTCCTCGATAAATGGACTATACAACTCAAAAAGATTTTTTCAATTCGAACCAGTAATTCCTGAGATTAGCGCGTTCAAACAAACTCTTCAGCTTTATAATATTAGTATAGAATAGTACCTACTTTTTATTAGTATTGACGACCCAGACCATGTGCTCCTTCTCTGTTAGATCTCATTCTTGTCTCCTCTTCTTCTCACTCTGCAAAGCACGGCCAACTTTCGGCGGACTGCTTCTCTTACCATGACCTCATTTACCTTTCGTACAAGGTTCGTCCGCCTAAAGATAAACCAAAATATATTTTTCAGCGCAACTTTAGTGGTATTAAGCTGGAGGATCTTCGCAAAGATACACAAGATGTCGACTGGGGGAGGGTTTTTGACTGCGACTCCATTGATGAGAAAGTTTTACAGTTCAATAACTTTATAACCAAACTTTTTGACACACACGCTCCTTTAAAAGCTGGAAAGCTGAAACATCATCCTGCACCCTGGCAGAATGACGATATAAAGCTACTTATAAACAAAAAATCTGCGGCTAAAAGTAGACTTCGCCATAATGCAACTAATGCAAATAGGGATAAATTCATTTTACTTCGAAATCGCTGCAATAGAATGTGTAGGGATGCACAACGCCGGCATATTCATAGCTCCATCGAAGCTGGAGATCCAGCCTAAGTATGGCAATTTCTGAAGTCGTTAGGAGTTGGCAAACAAACTCAACAATCCATTCCCACCGATTTAAACTTGGATCAACTAAACCAACACTTTTCCTCCTCTGCAAGACTTGATGGTTTTGTGAAAGCTGAAACTTTACAACGTCTTGCTTCTTTCATCTTTGAACAATTCACTGCTTGTGGTGTAAGCAGAGCATGAAACACATAACCTCCAAGGCCGTTGGCAGTGACAACATCAGTCGCAACATGCTTATGCCCATTATTGACGAAATTCTTCCTATTATCCTGCACATAATGAATTTCTCCATCTCTCACAATGTATTCCCCTCCCTCTGGAAAGAGGCCCAAATTATTCCTCTTCCGAAAAAATCCAATCCTAAAACCTTTTCCGAATATCGACCGATTTCTATCTTACCATTTCTTTCCAAAATCCTCGAACGCCTCGTCCATCAACAAATTTCCAGATTCCTTAGTGGTCATTTATGCTACATAATCCCTTCCAATCCGGATTCCGTCCGGGGCATAGCACAACTACTGCCCTTGTTAAAATCACTGACGACATACGCAAAGGCATGGATGATCGTATGCTGACGGTGTTAACGTTGCTTGACTTCAGTAATGCTTTTTGTAATGTCGACTATGACATCTTGCTTGGTGTTTTATGCTCTATTAACATATTTCCAACGGTGATTGAATGGTTTCGTAGTTACCTGTGCGGTCGCCGGCAGCGTATACGTGTCGAAGACACCTACTCATCCTGGTGCGATGTGTCTGCGGGTGTACCCCAGGGCGGTGTTCTTTCTCCCCTTCTATTTTCAGTATTCATTAGTTCGATCACTTCCAATCTTACTTCCTCTTACCATCTCTATGCAGACGATCTTCAAATATACTCACAAACCCCGTGGCAACAGTTAAATGAAGGCATTGCAATAACAAATAGTGACTTGGCTAAAATTTGTAGTTGGAGCGATTCTTTTGGGATTGCGGTGAATCCGTCCAAGTCGCAAGTCATTGTTTTGGGGAGTTCTAGGTTGTTGGCAAAAATTAGGTGGGAGGCCTGACCCCGTGATGTTCGACGGAAACCATATCTCTTTTTCCAAAACTGTAAAAAATCTTGGTGTCATCATTGATGCGGAACTGGGCTGGCAGCCGCAAATAACTGAAACCAGTCGGAGGATATTTGCTGCTGCGGGCTCGCTCCGTAGACTGCGGAACTTTCTCCCCACTGCCACTAAAGTTAGCCTTGCTCAGTCTCTCATGCTCCCTATCCTCGACTACGCCGACATCTGCTACCTCGATCTGACCGAAGAGCAACTCGACAAACTTGAGCGACTTCAAAACGTCTGTATACGGTTCATATTTGGACTTCGCAAATATGACCATGTCTCTGAATTTTGCCATAAGCTCAAGTGGTTGCCAATCCGCCTTCGCCGGAATGTTCATATCCTTTGCTTCCTCTACAAAGTCCTATTCGCTCCCTCCTCCCCTCACTACCTCAGAGAACGTTTCAAATTCCTGAGTGACGCCCATTTACGACAACTCCGTTCAACAGAATCCCTTCTCCTTCAAGCTCCTCTCCTCAACTCTACTTTCTACAACAAATACTTCTCTTTTCACTCTGTGATACTCTGGAATTCCCTGCCTCAACCCATCCGATCTGCTAAGTCTCTACCCATTTTCAAAGCAATGGTAACTGATCACTACCTCAGTACTGTCTAATATCCGTATATATTCCTGTATTATTTATGTATGTATACATGTATGTATGTAATTATTTGTATGTATCTATGAATATAATTATTTGGTATGTATTATTAATTTAATATTTAAAATCATAATTATGTAAATAATGTATATTATAAGTTAAATTATTCACAACCTACCATTAAAGCTGAATCAGTTATTTTCCATCCAAAGGTTGCCTGGAAGAAATCGCTTTCAGCGATAAGGCCGCCCATTTGTGCAACTGATACTTTCTAGCTATTACTTTACTTTGTGTTTATCGTGTTCTGTCTCTTTTTGTGTTGTACAAATAAAGTTATCTATCTATCTATCATGCCGGACTGCCAAACACAGGGTTGCGGTTTCGATTCCCGCCTCAGACAAGTATTTATGATATTTGTCTGTGGTCTGGTTGTTTCTATGTATTATAAGTATATATTTACAAAATAAAAGTATATAAGTAGTATATCCGTTGTCTAGCACGAGTCTAGTTACTTAGTTTGGGGCTAGATGGCGATGTATAGAATGTCCTGCAATATTTATTTATTTATTTTTTACTTAATTTGTGTCATAATAAGTATTGATGTTTGTTTGTGGAGGAAAATAAATAAATATTATTATTTTATTTGTAGTAGATAGATATAAAACTGTAAACATATCTACTTTGATCAAAAAAATTATTAAATTCGAAAAAATTTAGTTCTCCAGACCAAATATTAATTTCAATATTGCAAAGTTTTCATTTTATGTAAGCGAGTAATCTTTCAAACCTAACTTTCTTTCTAATTTCCCGGGAGATGTAAATTAAAATGGGTAATTTTCTAGGTACCTACAGAAAAAATAGGGTTACCAGATGCAGGATGTTTTTTTCTCGTACCGGGTTATCAAATATCTTGTATATTCAGTACATAATCTCGTACAAGTATACATGTTAAAATATTATCTTATATTAGGTACTTCTTGTCTCTACTATTATTATAAATCTGAAAGTTTGTATGTATGTTTGTTACTCCTTTACGTAAAAATTGCTCAACCGATTGCAATGAAACTCAGTATGTGGATAGATAGAACGCTTTATTGCACACACAAGTTACAGACAAAAAAATCGGTTCATCCGTTCGGGAGCTACGATGCCACAGACAGACACACACAGACGTGTAAAACTTATAACACCCCGTCGTTTTTGCGTCAGGGGCAAAAAAGTAAATATTATACAACTATTATTATAAAAAAAAATTTTACATAGTTAGAGACCTGGATATGGGTACTTTTTGTCCCACGGGATCGGGACGGGTACTTTTTATCCCACGGGATACTCGGGTTAAACTGGGGTGCAGTTAGTTATCTTATAAAATTCATAATTTACGCTCAATAACAATGAGAGTACAATCGTGCCATGTTACAATAAGTGTAAAAGAGAATTACAATTAAAACATTCTAATCATTGAAATTTCTGAACGCTACGGTGGGTCTGTACTTTTGTTACCAACCATATAAACATACGCCATATCTCCCCACAACTGAGACCACGCTTCGCTCGACCAAAAAGGAAGTCCCCACCACAAAGCTCGTCAAAACTTTTTCAACATACAAAATGTAGCATTCACGGAAGCTTAACAGCGTAAATACGGCTTTAAAGAGAAAATAATGGTGTTAAAACGGAAAAAGGATTTCAAAACCTACACCTAAGCTGAACGGTCTAACGATTTTCAACTCTAAACCCGAGGATTATGGTCGAATAAAGCGCTAAAGCTTTTTTCTGGATAACAAGTGCTTTACGAAAAAAATTGCTTTTGTCCACACATTTCTCAGATTGGTTTTGGTGGAGAAATATGGGTAAAAATATAACCCAATCTGGTCAAAAAAATTGGTTTATTTTATCTTGTTTCGTGGCTGTCATGTTGTATCAGTGAATGCTTTGATTTATCATACGATGTTTCGGATAGATTGGGTTATTGTAGCTTGTATGATTTGAACTCAAAGATATTTTTTTATAATAAACTAGCAGCGCTCTGCGGTTTCACCCGCGAAATTGCCATGCCGGACTGCCAAACCTAGGGTAGCGGGTTCGATTCCCACCTTAAACACGTATTTATGCTTAGATATTTGTCTGTGGTCTGGTTGTTTCTATGTATTATAAGTATATATACAAAAGCAAAGTATATAAGTATTATATCTGTTGTCTAGCACCCATAACACAAGTCTAGTTACTTAGATTTGGGGCTAGATGGCGATTTGTGGAATGTCTTGCAATATTTATTTACAATCATTTAACTCCCGATCCATGTGAGAATATCGGGATAAATAGCATATGTTACTCCCAATAAATCAATGTATCCTCATACCAAGTGTCATCAAAATCGGTCCAGTAGTTTCGGAGCCTATTACAAACAAAAAATATTTCCTCATTATTTTAGTGTAGATAGGTCAACGTTTGACCACTATCTAAGACGATGGAAAGTGACCATGCGGTCTGAGATGTAATACACATTCCTAGAAGATGCCGAAGCTCTCGTGAGTCAAAGACTCCCTAATGTTTTTTCGCGATCATGCTCACAAAGTACACGATTACAAATATTTTTGGCTTATTCCGAAAAAGCTCCAAAAACCTACAAATATATTGTTCTCTAAACTTTTAACGTTCATACAAGTATGTCTGGGAAATATTTAGACATAAAAATTAGGTGTAGAAATATCTTTATACATCTTTTCCAATCTATCCCACGGTGGTTCTAGTACGGTCAGCAAGACAAGTATCCTACAAAATAAATAATTGATTTGAATAAAGGTATATTTGAAACTAGCCTTTGCCCGCGTAAAATCGTCGAATATATATCAAAGAATCACGTTGTCCCATACAAACTTTGCCTCCCTTTTTCACCCCTTAAAGAGTAGAGTTTCGGACAAGAACACAACCTCTAAGGTCCTCTACGATCAGCGGTTTAGGCTGTGCGTTGATCCGTCAGTCAGTCAAGACAAAACATTTTATATGTATTATTAAATCATTTACTTCAAAATAGAATTCCATATATAAAAAAATAAAAGAAAAGAAATATATAAATAGTTTATATTATTATATACTAATATTATATAGTTTATAATATTAAAATTTCCTTTAATTTTCCTTATCTAAGGTACCTGCGGATAATAATGCGTACCTACCTACGAAATATTTACTAAAATATGGAAATAAATACCTATCCTAATACACAACTAGAAAAAGATATGTGACCTAGTCAAATAACCCACCCCTTATCGTGCCCGGCGTAAAGGTTCCCATAATGCTAGAAGCATTGCCACGCTGAAAGGCGATGGCTAACCTGTGCGCCAAAAACGAGCTGGAGCGGGAGTCACCCTCATTCCCCCTAATCCTCTCACCCAACTGTTTAACTAATTTTTTGGTGTCGTCTTACGAGCATCCCAACGTCTCCACAGCAACAGGCACAAAAATAAAATTGGGCATCAAGTCATCTGTAAATATAAAAATCTTATGTCACGATGTATGTTGCCAATAAACTCCGAAACTACTGAACCGAATTCAATCAAATTTCACATGTACCCGTATTTTGGTCTAACTTACCGGATAGGATAGCTATCATCTCAATTATTCGCTTATGTCGTGAATGTAAACGAATAAAATGTATCAATTAATGGTTTCTTAAGCAAGTGTTTACTGTTTAGTTTTATGAAGTTCTCATAGATGGCGGTGTACGTTGATTCATCAATAAAATTCTTCAATATTGTTTGACATCTAGGTTGCAAATACACCCAATAGATGGCGCTGTGTTCGGGACTTACACGGGTGAAATCGCGGGGCGCAGCTAGTCATTTTATATGTATAGAAGATGGAGCAAAATTAAATCGTAAATCCAATTTCGTTTGTTCTTTGTTTCAGATTACAATGGCCACATTCCACAGAAAGTCAGCCCACTACATCAACAGGCGACCATTAAAAGAATTCAAAACTTAAACACCACAGACTAACAAAATGTGAAACATGCAGATTGACATTCTGCTAAACGTCGACAACTTTACACTAGATATCCGTGATCTATCAACATCAATGTATCTCACTGATGCATACGTGAACAAGACTTTAGAATTGAATGATACGACCGACGAAGTTCTATTCTCAAATCAATTCGAAGACGAACCCATAATAGTGTTTTTAATAATATTAAAATGTTTAATAATGCTATTTATAATATTAGCAGCGATATTTGGGAATTTACTAGTGATAGTTTCAGTGATGAGGCATCGAAAATTACGCGTAATAACAAACTACTTCGTTGTATCACTTGCATTGGCAGATATGCTTGTCGCCATTTGGGCGATGTGTTTTAACTTCAGTGTCGAAATAACAAATGGAGAATGGTTATTTGGATATTTTATGTGTGACGTTTGGAACTCTTTAGATGTATATTTCTCATCAGCATCTATTTTGCATTTGTGCTGTATAAGCGTTGATAGATACTATGCAATTGTGCAGCCTTTGGACTATCCATTGATTATGACTACAGCAAAGTTAGGCATAATGCTGGCAGTAGTCTGGTCTTGTCCGGCTCTCGTCTCCTTTCTACCGATCTTCATGGGATGGTACACTACTGAGGATCACTTAGAGTTCAGAAGACGGTTTCCAACAGTGTGCAGTTTTACAGTGAACAGAGTGTATGCAGTGATATCGAGTAGTGTCAGTTTTTGGATTCCTGGAGTGATAATGCTGTATATGTATTATAGAATATATATGGAAGCCGATCGGCAGGAAAGGATGCTCTACAGGTAATTATGCTAAACGGTTAGGTTAGAATAATACTGCTCCCGATATTTTGTAACACCGCAATAAGAAATCCGCTACAGTCGGATCATATTGGAATCAAAGTCAAAGTCAAAGAAATTATTCCTTTGAATGCTTAATACATTTGTACAAAGATCACATAGAAGCGTTTTAAAAACTAAGTTAGGATGTGTTCCTTGGAACGCGGCTCCCAATGAGAAGAAGGCACAAGAAACTCATGAATAAAGTTACATGATAAAAAGTGAAGTTTGTTAACGGTTAATGTAGTTAAAGTTCGAACAGATTTAATCCTGCTAGAAGATAAACTGGATTTAATACGTTTCGAGCTTCGTTATTTACTACTAGCTGCGCCCCGCGGTTTCACCCGCGTAAGTCCCGATCCCGTGGGAATATTGGGATATAAAGTATGTGTGCCTATGTGTCAATCCAGGTCTCCAGCTATCTACATACCGAGTTTTATCGCAATCGGTCCAATAGTTTTTGCGTGAAGGAGTAACAAACACACACACACACACACACATGCACACTTTCACATTTATAATATTAGTAGGATGTTCAATTCTGAGACTCTGTGCCTTAGCCATACAAAACTAACGTGTTAGAAAGGTCATAGATATTGGTCTTAACAGAGAAGATGCAGCTTTTAACCATTACTCGTAGGTACAAGTAGAAGAAAATATAATTCGATCACAAAAAGACGGGAAAATTTTCAAATTTCCAAGTTATATCAAGAATTATTCGGCATATACTTGTTCACGGGCTAATTTTGCGCAACTAGACTCCTTTCCTTTTGTATGAGGTTCTACTTGTTAGGGTTAGATCCAGCCAAGCTCCATTTATAAATGTCACAAGATGTGGTTATACGAATATTTTTGGTCCACGCATGCCTTCCAAGTTCCGGGGCTCCACAGAACCATGATAAGTATAGGAAATATAGTACAAAAATAATTTTCTTTTACAATCAATCACAGTTTCCATTCAATTCATAAATACCAGAACAATTTATAATGGTAATTCCAATTAAACAACGCGGCGTTAATTTATTGGACAAACTTTAAACTAATTAACAAGCCAGGAATTTTAAATTGATTTTGCGGTTTGTATTCAGAGGTTTTAGCAAGAGTTGATTTGATGTAATCTTTTGTGTATTGGAAACAATAAATTTTAGCTCTTTGGATTTTAGGTATTTGATCACTTTGAGATTTTGTACCAAATGAATAACTGGTAGAGTTTTTAGGCGAGATCTTGAAAAGAACATAGGTGTCTTTTAATAAAAAAAAAAATTTGGGAATGGATTTATTTCAAAGTTTGAAAGCTTATTGTAGTTTTTTTTTGGCCAAATTGGCCGAAGACGCTGCCAGTAAAAAACGGGCCAAATATGTGGACTTGGTTTCCAATTATATTTTTGTGCCTGTTGCTGTGGAGATGTTGAGGTGCTGGGGAGACGACACGAAAAAATTAGTTAAAGAGTTGGGCGATAGGATTAGGGGGAATGGGCGTGACTCCCGCTCCGGCTCGTTTCTGGCGCAGAGGTTAGCCATTGCCATTCAGCGTGGCAATGCTTCTAGTATTATGGGAACCTTTACGCCGGGTACGATAAGGTACGATAGTCAAATAATCTACTATTTGACTAACTGGTCCTTCATATTTTGTATTTATTATTATAAGTAATATGTTCTTATAGATCATTTCCAAATACAAAACTATTGATAATTATAAAGATAATCGATTTTGATGAATAACTGATTGGTCAGCGTTTGACCACTATCACATCTGCCTGATGGTAGGTGACGATGCTGTCTAAGTTGTAAGATTATGCATATTATACAATGATTTTGGGATAAGGTCAATTTTAGAAATATTTTGTGTCCATTTCAATTTTATTTTTATTTTCCTTCGACGTAAAGGTTGTGCGTTCGATTCCCGCAGTCGAACCAATAGTGTTGTAGTCTTGTGGTGTCTGTATGTCTGGCTACCGCGGGTCTCTTTTATTAAGACTCTACTGTCAGTCTGTCTATCTGTTATGTATCCCATGAACCGTGATAGCTAGAGAGGTGAAATTTTCACAGATTATGTCAAACTCAAACTCAATTTTTTTTATTCCTTTGGATGCTTAATACAATTGTACATGGACCACTTGAAAAAGTCTTAAAAACTAAGTTAGGATGTGTGCCTTCGTATTTCTATTGCTGCTATAAAACAACAAATACTATAAACAGAAGAAGAAAAAAGTAATTGGGGCTCCCATACAACATGGTATGGAACACTTGGTTGGTTTGAACACCGGCAGCACTCACAAAAAGCGTGACGTCATCGATCATGTTCCGTTATTGACAAGGTAACCATAACAACGCACTCATGTTCCGGAAACTTGAGTTTTTAACAAGGTAACCATAACCATAGCAACGTATTGTTTTCTTATGACGTTATGACGTAAAATTATCGTCCGTAAACCAACTTTACAGACAACCGTTTTTTTTAAATGGACACTTACAGAATTCTTGGTCAAATAAACTCACTTATTACTTACATTTGGTGACCCAGTTGGCACAATGGTCACCATGCCGGACTGCCAAACACAGAAATGAAATGAAATGAAATGAAATGAATTTGAAATGAAATGAATTTTATTGTCTGTGGAACTAGGTAAATAACAGATGTTAAAGGCACACAATATAAAGGTAACTCTAGTTCCCGCCTCTTGGGCTTACACACATCTACATATTTTTTACATTATTGCCTGATGAGTCACGAAGCATAAACCAACTCATCACAGTCATGTCAATTCAGAAGCAAATTAAAATTTAAAATGTTTAAGTTTAAAATTATATTAAAATTATATATTATGAGAATACGTAAATATAAAATAAATCTATTTCTCTCTATCATTTAAAAAGTCATCAATCTTATAATATGCCTTTCCTAACAAAAACTTATTTAGAGTATGCTTGAATTCATTTAAATTTTCGATGTCTCGGATGTCTTTGGGAATTGCATTGTACACAAATGGTGCCATACCTACAACACTCTTATGCAAAAAATGAGTGTTACATAACCGGTACCGTAAAGATTTACCTCGTCTTGCACTCGTATCTATGACAAAATAGTTCATATTATTTCTAACAAATAGAGCTACTTCACTTATGTATAATGAAGGAAGAGTCAATATATTTAGCTTAATAAAATATTCCCAACATGATGTTCTACGTTTAAGACCACACATTGCTCTGATGCAGCGTTTTTGAGCCTTAAAAGCTTTATTTTTATCAGTAGAGTTTGCCCAAAAAATTACTCCATATCGTAGTATGGACCCAACATGCCCGTGGTATGATGTTAGTAGGGTTGACAAATTGCCAGGGTTGCGGGTTCGATTCCCGCCTCAGACAAGTATTTACGCTTAGATATTTGTCTGTGGTCTGGTTGTTTCTATGTATTATAAGAATATATTTACAAATGAAAGGTATATAAGTAATATATCCGTTGTCTGGCACCCATAACACAAGTCCAGTTACTTAGCTTGGGGCTAGATGGCGATGTGTGGAATGTCCTGCAATATTTATTTATTTAAACTAAAACTAGGACTTACCAGTACTAAACTATTGTCTAGTCAATATTTCGATTCAGACTAGAATCAAGCTACATATTGCCGCGGGGATTAAACGTCACTGTCAGTTGCATTCCTAGAAATCGACAGATCAGACAGCCGAGGTCGAGTGCTGGCTGAATATAGCATCAAGTATTGTATTCTCTTAGAACCATTTCAGCTTTATTTTACTCAAAGCTTTTTGAATTAAATGTAGGTTGGATGGAATTAAAACCTTTTTGGATTACTTTTTTTAAATAAAAGTAAACAGATTTTTGATGCGATAACGTCTTATAAATCGTTGAGTGCTGCTCTCAAAAAAGTGTGACGTCATGCGTTATTGACAAGTAACCATAGCAACGTATTGAAGTATGTCAACGATACGAAAGATTTCTTATGACGTTATCACATAAGATTATAGTCCGTAAACTGACTTTACAGACAACCATTGTTTTTTTTACTAAAGAAAATATCCAGCCTGATGACAGACATACAGACGGATGGACAGATTTAGTATGGAACCTTAAAAAAAGAAGATTAAAAAAAAATATTTCAAAAAAATAATACCTAATGTTTTTGTACGTGACAAATAGTGACGATCCGTTTGGCGGCACAAAAATGTTGAAATTAATACTTATGAGTTAAATAGACTATTTTTTATCCCAACACCTCTACAGAATCAGAACTCGGTTGAAACCACGAGGCACGGCTAGTCTGTATCTACTCTATTATTAAGATAAGGAAAGTTTCTTTTGTATCGAATTGGCTCCGAATCCATTGGACCGATTTTGATGAAACTTGGTATGAGGATACATTGTTTCATTAGGAGTAAAATTGACTACTTTTATCCTTTTCACGGAATCCAAATTCACGTCGGTTTTAGTAAGCTTTAACAACTTTGTATTCTCTTGTGTTGGAAATAAATAATTTTTATTTAAATTGACTGACTTAATTCTCTTCTAGCTAATCTAAAACAGCCTTAATTATGCTATAATACGGCTAATGATGACAGTTAATTACGTCCTCTCGGTCAAATCCGACGATAAAACGTTCCGGAGTGGGAGGTAAAGCAGGATTTCCTCCCATTTTATACATTAAGGCACTCTTCCAGTACCGTGTGTAGGTATTCACATTACCTTAGCCCCCGCTCTCAAAGACGTAGCGTGCTGCGTGCTAACTGTTATATTTCATCGATATGTAAAACATTTTAGCATTATTATCCACAAATATAGTTCCTAGAGGTCAAAACCTATCATTTGATTCGATTTTTAGAAACAAACGTTAACTAGTTTTGAATAAAACCCGATAAACGATCTAATAATTCTCTGTTTTCTAAAAAAAAATTATCGAACTAAGTTGGTCATATCATGTTTTCAACCGCAATAAACAAAAATATGGTTATTAAACTACAATATCCATTTATATCCAAATAACAAAAAAAAGAGTATATGATTACTTAGAGTTGCTTAAAGCAAAGGTCGATTTTGGTAGCTTTATTAGCACCTGGCCTTAATAAGCTTTCGCCTGCGACTACGCCCGCGAAGATTTAATTTTTCAGTATCTTTTCTTAAAGGATTAAAGTCCGATCTGTCCATTGGTTTGAGCTGTGCGTTGATAAGCTGACGGTGAGACAACTCTATATCCTTCGAGCTGTTTTAAGGCGACACTCCTCACTGCATTTTAATAGTGAATTTGTTCTGTTAAATCGTAGAAGGGCACGTCCAACTGTATGTCCTCAGCCACGAGCCAATACCACCTTTGCGTCCCGTCACTACAATTGTGCTAGCTCTAGAATATATAATAGGATTAATAATCAGCTCAATATTTATGCAAACTGCTATATGTAATGTAAGGTAAGGTTAAAGCAATGGCTGTTAACCTTAAACTATGAACAAACCGAGGAGCTCATAATTAGACGTGAATAATAAGAATATTCACTACCCCCCCTTTTTTACCAGTCCTTTATTTATTTATCTACATATTTATTTTATGTGCATACTTTATATAATTTTTCTCTATTTATTTATTTAATATAAACATCGAATGTTTAGGTATAGCAACATGTAAACTGTCATAGTTATTTTGGTCAGATTTTGTGAGCGAGACGCGTCTTTTTACGACTAAGCAAAGCTTTCTAGATAAATGTAGACTGTCGTACAGGTTCTCCTAGTACAGTCTATAATTATTTTCGATTTGATTGTCATTCAAGCCTGCCTACATAAATGTCTCCATTGTAAAATTCTCTAGAATTATTATAACTTCTGCTATAAGTACCTACTAATAATATTACTTTAGCAAATTTTATGTATGTTAAGGAAATAAAGATTTATTATTATTATTATAAGTCTGTCTGGACTATGATTTTATTTATAGATGTAAAAATAAACGCGATGAATTGAAAACCTACGCGACCAAGTCGACTACTAATCAGAATAGTCGAGTTGCCATCAAAGCAGTGACCGATAAGCTTTTTGAGCAGACTTACCTAGACAGGATTATTGGTAGAAAGAAAGAAAGAAAGAAAACATTTATTTTAAGAAGGACACGACACAAGACAACAAGAAAAGTATATAGTAACAAACATAAAACCAGTAGGTAACATAAGACAAATGTATGAAATAAAAACGAAAAAATAAATAGGTAATAATAAGAGAATACAAGCCCGCAGGGCACCTTGAGGCGAGGTGACGGGGAGTAACGACCCCGCGGTCCCGAGTTCTCCAGGGGGAAGTCACCGTTCCTCACCTCCGGCTTGCCTTAGTTGGTTGGTCGGAGTGAAACCTGACGAGGAAGCGGTCCCTCGCCTCTGGCTTGCCTTCACCGGCTGTCCAGAGTGGAGTCGCAATAGCAGAAATGCTCAAAGGATGGATGCTGAACGTCAGTGATGAGTTGGCCCGCTCGCTTGGACTACCAGCGATGACTTAAAATCCAGTGAGGCCTCTCCATCCTTCAGCCACTCACGTTCCTTGTGCCCCCTTGCTGTAATTTACTCGGCTAATTAGGGTGGCCCAGTCTGAGAGTTCGCGAGTCTCCGCCTGCCATTTTTACGTGTTTATTGAACATTGTTACGGCAGGTGCCATAGTATCCATAGTTCCCCAGTATCTAGTCCACTAAAATCCCATCACAATAGCTCCAGTAGTTTTGTCCTGTAGATTATCAATAGTTTTCATCCAAACCGGAGGTTGTCCTTGGTTGCACTTTATAGTGTAGACAGGGATAGTCACCGGTTTAGAATCCACCCCATTGCTTGCTATTATACTTGTTATTGTAAAGGGCCTCTACGTGTTGGCTTCGGCTCCACGCACGCCTTCCAAAGGTCCGGGGCTCCATAGTCCCGTGATACAGGACAGAGGATACAAAAGAAATAAAAAATAAGATCTAAGGAGCTGTGTGCTTCCAAAAACGTACTATAACTGATATTAGCAAGCCATTGAGAATTAATTCTGTGCAACTTATGTTCTAAGGCTTTTGGAAATTCGAACAATTTTTTGAAAATTTTTGAAGTCGTAGAACAAAAGTTGTTTGTTTAGCTGCACAGAAGCGGCTGTCAACCGCCTGCTAATATAGTTACCAATAACCTTAAGGGGGGTCCATACGCCAACGACCTTGCTACACAGCCTACTAAATAGTTACTACCAGCAACGGTCGCCTTCGTTGGTGAACATTGTTGATTGTAGCGAATGTGTTTTGTTTTTCTCAAAAGTCCTGAGATGGAATTGTAGATAAGGTTTTTGCCGATATTTTGGTGTAACTTTGAGCCAAAATTCCCTATAGCTTTGAAGCAATCCTAAAATTAAAACTAGTCTAGCTTTGAAATGATAAGGAATTTTCGTCTCAAATTACCCCAAAATATCGGTTAAGATTTAACCTACAATTCCATCTCAGCACTTTGGAGAAAAACAAAACATATTCATTACAATCAACAATGTTAGTTGTAAGCAACGGGTATTTCTGGTGCGTTGCGTTTGGCAGCATAAATACCCTTAAGTCAATTTCTATATTAAAAACCTTGCTCAGGGATTTCATAGGGCACTTAATGCTAGAATCCATTTTCTTAATCGAATACGCATAAAGTTAATTTAACGCTTTAAAATAACTGCTTTCCAGGTTTTCATTTTTATTTAAATAAATAAATATTGTCAGTCAATCTACATAGCGCCATCTAGCCTTAAGCTTTTCTTCTTCTTCTCGTATAGTGTATGTGGCTCCCTATTGTTAGAGTTTCAGACCGCCATAAGGCCTCTAACTTGACATAACGACTGCTACTAGAGGTAGCAACCGGGACCAACGGCTTAACGTGCTTTCCGAAGCACGGAGGGGCTCACGAAAATACATTTTTGCCACACTACTAATTGGTCACCCTTCGAAAAATGACCGCGCCAGGCGTCGCTTAATCCGCATGACCGTAAGCGATCAGTGAGGTTCGCTTAGCTGTGAGCCTCTCAGGCTTGTGTTATGGTAGCTAGAGAACGGATATAATACTTATATATTTTTGTTTAGTAAATTATATTCGTTAACAGACACTCAGACTAGAAACAAACATCTGCACATAAATACTTGTTTGAGGCGGGAATCGAACCCGCAAGCGTCACAGGTGGATGCTCCACTAAGCCACAACGATCGTTGTATCTAAAACAATATCTGATAGAAACAAATCAGTATAAAAATAATATTTAAAGAAAATCTAAAGGTTTTCTAAGTAGAAATTTTACGGAATTGAATACGAAGAAGCCAATTATCGGCATTAATCGGTTTGTCAGCACATTTAAAGTCGTAAAAGTTCATGAAAATAAAAGAAAAAGGAATGAAAATGTAGAAAAATATAGGTTAAACCTATAAGAACGAACGCAGATCATTGATCAAATAGTCGGCCGATAGAAAGAATAATATAATTGAAAGAGAAAGAATGATAAAAAATAGCAGCAAAATACGAATACCTATTAAAATTAAACAAAATAAATATACTTACTAACATTAAATGATTTTCGAAAAAAAAAAGTAGGAACGACACATATCCCAAAACTAGTTTTTCTTTAATTTTTGTCTGTATATCTTTCTGTCTCATCACGCAAAACCTACTAAACCGATTTCAATGTAATTTGGTATGGAGATAGTTTGAAACCGGGATTAGCGTAAGTTTATTTCAAATGGACTAAATAAAACTTAAAACCACCACGGGAACACAAAAATACCCAAGGTGGTTATTCTGTTTCAATGTCCCATGAGTTTCTTGTGCCTTCTTCTCATTGGTGGGCGCGTTCCGAAGGCACACATCCTAACTTAGTTTTTAAGACGTATCCATGTGATCTATGTACAATTGTATTAAGCATCCAAAGGAATAATTTTTTTTGACTTTCACTTTGACTTTGAAACAATCAGCTATCGTACAATTCAAAGTATATAGCCTGCGTCTTACTATAAGCTATATCCCATTATTGAATCAGAGAATCCAATTCTACTTCCCGTATCTTTGAAATAGGATTATTCTGAGATTGAATCCACAAACAAAAGATTTTAGATATTTCTTATAAGGGCTCATTTTTGTGGTTGCTTAGTCAAGGGGTTTTTAAGTCTCGAAATGCGCGCATCACTAAGACATTAAGAAATTAGTGGGACGTGCGTTTAGACTGAAAGTTATCTATTAGATCTAAAGGTAGTTTTTTTCAAAATCTTTAGAGATTTAACATACAAGGATTATGTAGTTTTTTTTTCTTCAAAATTTTTAGGGATACATACAAGACCTATGTTGTTTTTTTTTTCAAAATCTTTTGGGATTTAACAAACAAGACCTATGTAATTTTGTTCCAAAATCTTTAGGGATTTAACATACAAGACCTATGTAATTTTGTTTCAAAATCTTTAGGGATTTAACATACAAGACTTATGTAGTTTTTTTCAAAATCTTTAGAGATTTAACATACAAGGCTTATGTAGTTTTTTTTCTTCAAAATCTTTAGGGATACATACAAGATCTATGTAGTTTTTTTCAAAATCTTTAGGGATTTAACACACAAGACCTATGTAATTTTGTTCCAAAATCTTTAGGGATTTAACATACAAGACCTATGTAATTTTGTTCCAAAATCTTTAGGGATTTAGATACGAGGCCTATGTAGATTTTTCAAAATCTTTAGAGATTTAACATACAAGGCCCATGTAGTATTTTTTTTGCGTCGGTTAAATTTTTTAATTTGGCAGGCCGTTATTTCGAAATCCTCTTTTATTATGACTTACTTTACTTGCCAAAATCCTAAAAATTTTATCCTTCGTATTTATAACACAACTTTTTCAAAATTAAATTAAGTTACGTACCTAATTCATTGCAAATTTATTCAACGCAAAACCCTTTCGTTACGGTCAATAAATTCTTTTTCATAAAATTGATCGAAAATTTCCGAAACCGGTAATCGGCTTTGTTCCGAATCAGTAGCTTTTGTAAACTTTCCGTCGGAAAGGATTAACTTTGTCGGAATTTTAATGATTCCGTATGATTTTGTGACATAAGGCTTACCTACCTAATTTTGGAAAACGTGTTATCCGTTTTGACATCGCTTTGATTATGCGGCGATTATGTTTGACGACCCAGCTGCCATGCCGGACTGCCAAATACAGGGTTGTGGGTTCGATTCCCGCCTCAGACAAGTATTTATGCTTAGATATCTGTGTGTGTGGTTGTTTCTATGTATTATACGTATATATTTACAAAATAAAAGTACTTATATGAGTAGTATATCCGTTGTCTATTACCCATAACACAAGTCTAGTAACACAAGCTTAGCTTGGGGCTAGATAGCGATGTGTGGAATGTCTTGCAATATTTATTTTATCATGTTTATATCCACGGATAACGTGATCAGATGGAATTAACCACTGATCATGCCAAGTTGTATCCCCTGATAGCGTGATCAGTTACCAATGGAAAACAAATAAATATTTTTTGATTATATTCGTGACTACAAGATATACAAGTTTTCGTGAAAATGAACGTGTTGACTCAGGATATTGATTTTGATGCACCTAATCGGGACTATAGACCTCAGTATCTGGTATAAATTTCAACTTGATAGGTCCGTTCGTGAGAAAATCAGTGGTAGAGTCAAAGTCAAAGTCAATTTTTTTTATTCCTTTTTGATGCTTAATACATTTGTACATAGAAACGTCTTAAAAACTAAGTTAGGATGTGTGCCTTCGGAACGCGCACACTAATTAGAAGAAGGCACAAGAAACTCTTGGGTTTTTTTTCCATCACGCTCACAAAGGTTAATATTACAAATATTGGTAGGACACACGGACAGACAAACAGACAGACGTACAAGAAAGTGATCTTATAAGAGGGTTCCTTTTTTACCGTTTGAGGTGCGGAACCCTAAAAAAAAGTTTAAGTAGTTTTAGAAACCGATCACGGTAGCAGTGTCTAGAGGGGGGGGAGTATCTTTAAGTTTTATTTGATTTTGAAAACTAAAGTTTAAATAATAAAAATATTTTTTAATATTGATTTGCACTTATATCTGGAATACTAAAAATATCTAGAGCTTCACCCACAATGAAGTTAAGTGATGAAATACTAAAAATATGTCTAGCTTTAACCACAACGAAGCTAAGTTTGCGTGAATTCGTTCTATTCCGGCCGTAGGCTCTGGGGCAAGTCTAAAAGGGTCACTCAAATCGATTTTCATGCAGTCTTTTGTTATCGCGAGTGAATAGGTATCTCTAGAAAATCGTGCTACATCTTAGGCCGCATCGCCACCTACCATCAGGCAGGTGTGATAGTGGTCAAACGCTGGCTTCTTATATGTAAAAAAAACTGAAATATATCTTATATCTTTAAATGAGCAATTCTTGTATATATATAATTGTAATCTCGGAATCGGCTCCAACGATTTTCATGAAATTTGGTATATAGGGGGTTTCGGGGGCGATAAATCGATCTAGCTAGGAATCATTTTTAGAAAATGTCATTTTATTCGTGTTTTATCGAAACTTACTTTTTTTTATCTGAAAAATATGACTCTTCTTGACATCTATTGGCGAACTACTAATACTATTTTTTGTGAGCAATAAAGTTTTCCAGCAGATGGCGTTGTTAAGTAACACGAAGTCAATGAGTGTTTGCTTTGAGGTTAGACTAAGTAAAAAAAAATAAAAAATACCGAGCAAAGCTCGGTCATCCAGGTACTTTTTTTTATAAGAGCTACTTAAATAAATAAAATAGTCATTGCATACATCGCCATCTAGCTATGCAACTAGGCTTGTGTTATAGAGACCAAACAACACATAGAATAATAGAAACACCCAGACTAGAAACAAATATGTGTACTTAAACATTTATTTGAGGCGGGAATCGAACCCGCAAGTTTTTGCGTCTCAACCCGCCGCGCTACATAAGTCTTCAAGTTGGGTTTTGTGATGAAAACTGAGCAGTTTTTTGCAAACTCGAGTTGCATTTCTGTTCATCAATCCGAAGATCCTCATCAGATCTTCCTAAATTTTTATGGGATCACCCCTGAAAATTCCTCTTTCTCACATATAAATATGTGTCTCAATTGGTTGGCCGTATTCGAGTAATTAAAAATAAATAATAAATAAATATTGCAGGACATTCCACACATCGCCATTTAGCCCCAAGCTAAGTAACTAGACTTGTCTAGCACCCATAAGTGCTAGACAACGGATATACTACTTATATACTTTTCTATTGTAAATATATACTTATAATACATAGAAACAACCAGACCACAGACTGAGCATAAATACTTGTCTGAGGCGGGAATCGAACCCCAGTCCATGGTGACCATTGTGCCAACTGGGTCGTCAATTGGTGATCATACATAAAAAATACGCGTTGAATTGATAAACTTCTCCTCTAAAAATAATATTTTATTATTTATTTATTATGAGCCTTAATTGTCCCACTGTAGGTCAAAGGTCTCTCTACCTTTCTTCCATTGATCACGACCTATAGCTATTGTATACCAATCATTAAAGGAGTCGGGTCAAAAATAGGTTTATCAGTTTTCTAACATATAACTCTCTTCCAGGAGTAAAGTAGCAGCGTTACTGCTGGACAAACATCTGCAGATCAACGGTATATCAATGGGGGACGTGATGAGAGAACGACAGAGTATCCAGATGCAGCCGATGGCAAGCAGTAAGATGAAGAGGGAGAGGAAAGCGGCTAGGACGCTGGGGATTATCATGTCGGCGTTTTTAGCATGCTGGCTACCTTTCTTTTTGTGGTAAGTATTAGGTATACGAACCTTAAAGCGGAGATAGGTGCCAAATGAAAAGTGCTGGTCGATTTAAACTTAAATTTTAAGTTATTGCTTGTTTTTTTTTCGCCAATTTGTCATATCACACATAACACATAGATAACTCAAAATATCTAATTTTTCAGGACAAAAAACGTTTTATTCGATTTCTATTTGACCAATTCTAAATATTGTTACAATACTTTATGTCAATTATTTTAACAAGTCATTTGTTTTGTTAGTTATTCACTTTATTACACACAATATACCTTCTGTACAATTTTTAAATTTATTTCTTTTTAAGCTGTGTAATTATGGTAATTGTGTTTTAAGATATTTAGCGAAATACTAGTTATTAAATGCATATAACGAGTAATCTAAAACTAAATTATATTTCAATATGTAGTTTAGTTTAAAAGTTATAGCAATAACAATAGTTAAGCACTGACATTAAGTCATGTTTAAATTCTTAAACGTATTTATTCAATTGTCGTGTGATTTATTGTGTGTCGAGAGCTTTATTTTCAAATAACGAATTTTCAGTCTAAACGATATATAGATAACTTTATTCGTACAACACAGGAAGAAACAGAACACTATATACACAAAGTAAAGTAATAGCTAGAAAGTATCAGTTGCACAAATGGGCGGCCTTATCGCTAAAAGCGATTTCTTCCAGACAACCTTTGGATGGAAATGAACTGATTCAGCTTTAATGGTAGGTTGTGAATTTCCTCAAGCAGGATACCAAACATAACATGTAACAGGTGATAATATAAAGTATTTACATAAATATGGCTTTTAAAATATCTAATTAAACATACAATACATACCAATATATAATTATAGACATAGATAAAAAAAATACAATATAAATACATAAATAATACAGGAATACATACGGATATTAGATAGTACTGAGGTAATGATCAGTTACCATAGATTTGAAAATGGAAAGATAGGGCTTACGCTAGCTGCTATACTATCAAGATTTAATCAGGTCGCACGTTCGAATCCTACGAGCAAAACCATAAAGCTCAACATGAGGAAATCCCAAAAAAATCCTGGTTTGAAATGCTTATTGGCTTTTTCAGAAATATAAAAAATAATTCTTCAGCTTACCGCTTAGCGAAAAGGTTTGCGGTAACGGGCTTATAGGGCAGTGTTAAAGGAAATACCTACTTATTTTACCTTTGGTTTAAAATTGGTTAAAAAGGATCTCTTTATACTCTCTTTTACGGAAATAAGGTAAATACTTGTGTGTATTTGTTGACAAAGTATCTGAAAATTTTGCGCCTAATTTTGTTTTTCTTTAGGTAACATTTAGCTGTCAAAAAGTAAGCTTACCTAGTTAGGTACGACTTGAACTTGTACTTGAACGAGCTGTCCGCAATTATACTCTTTTTAATTGAGTCCTTTTTGCGTGAGGATGTAGTAGGCTTGCCCAGCACCTACTACCCTCTCAGCTTAGTCGACCATTTCCAGAGGAAAGAACTTGTCAATACTTCTGGAGCCTACTAAGCCGCGGGTTTCATCACGATGTTTTCCTTCACCGTAGAGCCTATAGACACGTCTTATTTTACTTAGTTATGTCTTGTTTAGTCATGTTGGATAATAAACCACAATTAAACTAATTCATATATCTAACAGCTGTCTCTCTTTTAATTCGATTGCCTGACCCAAAACTAACTTTACCCAATTATCCACAGGTGCCTACATCGTAACTGCATTCTGTGGTGATATGTGTATCCTCATAAGAGATGTCCCAAAAGTCTCTTCTACCAACATCAACTGTCTGTCTTAAAACGAACTTTCCCTATTTATCACAGCTACATCATAACTGCACTCTGTGTTGATACATTTTGTCCATATCTCTCTACTAAAAGCTGTTCCAAACTCAAGGGTTTCCTGTACATACCACTGGGTGTCCCAAAATTAACCTTACCAACTTATCTACAGGTACATCATAACTGCACTCTGTGGTGATACACTATGTCCATCACCGCCCTCCGTGGTGGCAGCTGTCTTCTGGGTCGGGTACTTCAATTCGGCGCTCAATCCACTCATCTACGCATACTTCAATAGAGACTTTAGAGCTGCGTTCAGAAAAACCTTGGACTCTTGCTGCAGGTACGTGAAAAAAACGACTCTATTCTTTTTCAGTGTCTGGTTACAGCCTATAAATTCTGTCGGACGAATATTGCGCCACGTATATGGCAGCATCATTGGCCTCATTTAAGTCGTCCAACGCGTTGCAATGGACAGGGGACATTGGTGGAGGTAAGCCATCGATTCAAGCAGCTCCTCCTCCAATGTGCCCCAACACCAGTAACTCGTTGGACGCCTTAATTTGGCCAATATTACGTCACAGCTACGGCATCATCACTGGCCTCATTTAAGTCGTCCAACGTCCTGCACGTTGGGGCACAGTGGACATTGGAGGAGGTGATCCATTGATTGTGCCTCACAGACACAGCGCTCCTCCGAGGTGAAACCCCACCTGCTCATATTATTATTTTAACATACGACTTAGAATTTTAAACAAACATGGTTATTACTACTAAAGTTATTTTAAAACGGGATAAGTACCTATACCAGTTGACACAATGGTTAGTTACCATGCTGGACTGCCAAACATAGGGTTGCGGGTTCGATTCCTGCCTCAGACATGACATAAAAAAGCTCAGGGTCGCACAGAGTACTATGGAGAGGGCTATCCTCGGTGTTTCACTACGAGATCGAATCAGAAATGAGGAGATTCGTTGGCGAACTAAAGTTACCGATATAGCCCAAAGAATTAGTAAGCTGAAGTGGCAATGGGCAGGGCATGTGGCTCGTAGAACTGATGGCCTTTGCGGCCGAAAAGTCTTAGATTGGAGGCCACGTACCGGAAAGCGCAGCGCGGGACGGCCTCCGACTAGATTGACGGATGACTTAATTAAGGTCGCGGGAAGTCGTTGGACGCAGAGAGCACGCGACCGATCGCTCTGGAAGGCTTTGGGGGATGCCTATGTTCAGCAGTGCACGTCTTGTGGCTGATATGATGATGATGATGATGAAAATACAAGTATAAGTATCAGCTAATGTTACTATACAACATTTTTTGCCGCTTTTCGATTGAGTATCGCGTGTTTGCCGAAAAAATTAATACACGTGACTTTGTGTACGTGTGGTTAAACATAGTATGTTATCCAGTTTTAAGTAAAGTCAAAATTCTTTATTCCTTTGGATGCTTAATACCTAGGTACAAAGATCACATGGACACGTCTTAAAAACTAAGTTAGGATGTGAATAACTATAGTTAATAAAAAGGCACCTATTTCCGAAATTACAGCAAAACATTTAGGGTACGAAGTTAGTCTAATTGTCGTAAAAACCTTACTCATAAAAATTTAAAACAGTTAACTAATGGTTTATCGATTTTTTCTATTCATAAACTTATTTTTAGCTTTAACATTGATAAAATAGGTTTAGTTTTAAAATAGGTAGGCTTAATAGGTTTGACCTTTATTTAACGCTATTTTAAGCACAACCAATATAGCTGACTTGGAATAGCTGATTACTGACGACAGCAAGACGACAAGTACGTTGGAATTATTCCGATGTGTCCCAGTGCTTTGTCCCATGGACAGATCGAACAAAAAGTTTGATTGTCCCCTTGTAAGCAACGAGGAGACAGATCTAAATTGGCTTATTAACTGGATTTTATCTACGACCCCTTTGGCGCAATGGTCACCATGCCGGACTGCCAAACACAGGGTTGCGGGTTCGATTCAGACATGTATTTATGCTTAGATATTTGTCTGTGGTCTGGTTGTTTTTATCTATCTTAAGTATATATTTACAAAAGATAAGTATATAAGTAGTATATCCGTTGTCTAGCTTCCATAACACAAGTCTAGTTACTTAGGTTGTGGCTAGATGGTGATGTGTGTAATGTACTGCAGTACATATTTATTTCTTTTATTTTTTATATATTTTTATGGATAAGGCTGCACGCCTAATTCATAAAATAAAAAATAAATAAAATAAATTTATTTTTTCCTTACAATTCGTATGTACTTAGGTATCTATCTAAGGTATAATAAGGTACCTGCGGGTAATAAGGGATACCTATCACCATAATTAAAAACTAGATATTTCGTTAAAATAGGGAACACTACTTAAAACAGGTCATTAGATAAATAATTTCTTTTCATTACTCATATTAGGAAAGTAGGTCTAAAGGTGCCTATTAGCGCCCTCGCTACGCTCGGGCGCCAAACTTCGTCTCGGAACTCATTGAGTGACTTTCACCCCTAGGATAACAATGTACTGTTATTGTAATTCTGAAAAACAATCCATTTGTTTATTTTCTCCTTGTTTTGTCACTAATATCAAGGTTTTATAAAAACCTTTAATAGCCCTTATTACCCGCAGGTAGGGTATCATATTTATTTATTTCTTTGGAGGTACGAGGTGGTATGGTACCTCCTAAGGGAAGATTTCCACCGGGCAGGTGTTATACCCGGTAGGCCGCGGCCCAACGATGTTTCGTTGGAACTTGTATATGAGCTTATCTTCAGAAAAATCTAGTATCTACGATCGGCTTAGTAGCGCCATCTGTTGGTGGCGATGTGAAGCATCGCCACATCTATGATTTTAGTTTTTGTTTGAATATTTAATTAGCAGGTACCTACTTACTATGTGTTAATGTTCTTTGATAATTTGATTGGTAGGTATTTATTAGGTTTGTTTAGTATTTGTTGGTTTTGGGTAGTAGTATGGGATCCCTGTACTTTTCACCCATTAACCAGCTTGGTGAAGATCGTTCTATACAGGGATCTTAAACTATAGGGACCGCTTCCACGATAAAAGCCTCCTCCAGTCACACAAATCGTTGAAAAACCTAAACTTGGAAAATTAAATTCAAAGATAGCGAAATACAGAATGACGTTATATTTTATGCTTTTTCATTTTGTTTTTTCACTGGCACTTTACCTACTACGTACCATGCCACTTTGCAATCAGAAGACTTGGAAACGAAAATGTTTAAGTTTGCGGGTTGTATAATTACTTACTGGTTTATAGCTATTAAAATTTTAATAAAGATATAATATTATTCTCTAAATATTTTTATACCGAAAATCAAATTAAGGTAAAATGTGTTTTCTTTTGTATTTTACCTTGATTGATTAATAACGGAAATTACTTAGGTACAATCAGGCAACAAAAGTGCAGACCCACCGTAGAGCCCCAAAATTGCTTTTCTAACCTCTCAATTTGAAATGTTAAATCCAACTGACAGTGACGTTTTCCATATTCTATTTTTTTTACTTTGTTTTCTTATTACTTGAAGTTCCTCTTCTTTTATGCTATATAGTACTCAGTTTATGTATCATACAAATAAAATATTTTTATCACAGTTGCTCATAAAATGGATCTTATTCAACCGCTTTTAGGCTCATAATCCAACGTATTACGCACGTGTGCGTTTTACATTACCTTGAAGCCACTAGTGTGTAAAATGTTATCCTGATAAGTTAAATTGGGATCTTACAGGTACTCTAATTCTGCTAATCAAAACAGTATAACACAGATAAATTAAGAATGTTTCATCTACCTAACATGTAATTAGCAGTAAGATACCAATTTAACTTATCTGGATAACTTCTTACGCATTAGTGGCGTCAAGGTAATGTAAAACGCACGCGTGCGTAATACGTTGGATTATGAGCGTAAAAGCGGTTGAATAAGATCCACTTTTTAAACAACTGTGATAAACAAAATATAATAGAACAATTCGATGATATTGTTCCTTAGTAAATATTTAATTATTGACTAAGATTAATTGAAATGTTGATTAAACTGAACGTCAACATTAAAGTCAATAAACTAAACTCACTCAAAGTTAAATTACGGTATAATTACTTTGGCTAAACTCTTGACTAAATCCTTTTGAGTTTAAACGGATATCTCTGAAATTGAAATTAAGAGCAAATAGTCTTAAATTTATCTTTATTAGGGCTATAGGTGGTGCCAAATATATTTCGCCTATAACTGACTCTTCTTCTTCTCGTATAGTGGTGTGGCTTACCTATCGTTAGAGTTTACAGATCGCCATAAGGCCTCTAACTTTATCTAACGACTGCTACTAGAGGTAGCAAGGGTAACCGGGAACAACGGCTTAACGTGCCTTCCAAAGCATGGAGGGGCTCACGCACGAAAACACATTTAATTGACTAAAATTATATGTTATTGCGTAAAAAATTACTAAAAAATCAATTACTTATTTATAAAAGAGAAAAAGACTCATCAAGAAATCTCTAAAATTATAAGAGCTACGAGTATGAAATTGCATATTTTAGGGGTTTCTTTTATGTGTCAGTGACCACTAAGAAAGCATTTTTGGCATTCCGTAAAGATGTAAAAAGGGCTGATAAAGATTGTAGTTTATTATAACTATCGTGTGTTGTGTGTCTGTAGGAACGTCTCTAAAGAGTTTAATTATCTATAAAAATCAATGCCACTTTTAGTTATAATTTTATAACTCACCATGCCGGACTGCCAAACACAGGGTTCCAGTTTTGATTTCCGCCTTAGACAAGTATTTATGCTTAGATATATGTCTGTGGTCTGGTTGTTTCTATGTATTATAAGTATATATTTACAAAAGAAAAGTATATAAGTAGTATATCCGTTGTCTAGCACCCATAACACAAGTCTAGTTACTTAGCTTGGGGCTAGATGGCGATGTGAGGAATGTCCTGCAATATTTATTTAACTCAAGAACGGGGTCACCTATGCAAACTAAATGTTTAAGCTTTGTTCGGACTATTTAGTAGATGGTTTATGTGAAGTTTGTACAAAATCGGTCGAGCGGTTCTTCATTTAACACATTTTATGTAATAAATGAATTCATTAAATGGCGGATCATTTTGTTAATGGGGTATAGATATATATTTTTGTATATGGCCAACAACGTTTGCGGGGACAGACAGTCATTTATATTTTTGTAAAAACGCAGGTAACACCGTGGGGCGCAGCTAGTATAATATGAATTACGCAACGTAACAAAATAACGTTATATAATTTTTTTATTGAATTACTAGCTGCGGTCCGCGGTTTCACCCGCGTAAGTCCCGATCCCGTGGGTATATCAAAATGAAAAGTAGCCTATAAATGCCTTCCTCGATAAATGGACTATCCAACACAAAAATATTTTTTCAATTCGAACCAGTAGTTCCTGAGATTAGCGCGTTCAAACAAACAAACAAACAAACTCTCCAGCTTTATTAGTATAGATTTAACCCAAAAAACTAATAAAAAATAGATTTTTGTTGGCAAGTAGGTATCATTTGCTTTAATTTAAAAGAGCCGTAAAGGGACTTTATTAAGACACTAGATCACGTTTATGTATGTAGCCAAATGCCTGAAGCCTAAATCTAAAATTGTTTTTAGAAGTTAATCTAAATTTCAGTCAAAATAGGTATCGTTTTGAGCTTCGAAATGACAAGGAATTTTCATCTGGAAATTAGACCAAAATGAGAGGGAAGATCTCATATACAGTATAAAAAAATTGGATAAAAACGGTATATTTTTTTAAATCGACAATTTAAATTATAAAATGTGTTTATCTATACATATAAAATGCTTTGTCCTGAATCACTGACTGACTGACTGACGGATCAACGCACAGCCTAAACCGTGATCGTAGAGACCTGAAACTTGGAGGGTGTGTTCTTTGTATGACTTAGGCATCCAATAAGAAAGGATTTTCCGGAATTCTACCCCTAAGGGGGTGAAAAAGGCGGGCAAAGTTTGTATGGGACAACCAGGGGACAACGCGATTCCTTAGTCAAATCTACTTCAAATTCTACGCAGACGAAGTTGCGGGCAAAAGCTAGTAAAATTATAAAATGTTAAATTATAAAGGGTTCTTAAGATGAAAGGGAGTTTGGGACATTTCATCATCATCATATCAGCCACAGGACGTCCACTGCTGAACATAGGCCTCCCCCAAAGACTTCCAGAGAGACATGGACATATACCTAGCCGAAAATGTTTTGTTCTACAACTTTTGATAGGCGTTAAGTATTTGACAATTATTGGCAAAAGTTTATCTATGTCCTTTAAAACCATTTGTCCATTTGAAAAATAAAGATGAAGCTTTTCGTAGATAAATGATCAAAGTATCTCGTATTGTATTTTACTTTATCTTAGGTATATTTTATTTGAAAAATTTCTTTCGCATAATCAAACCGTTTTACTTTCCTTTGATCATTGATATCAATCAAAAGTAAAATAATTTATATTCATGATAAGATTTCGCTAGAAAATGGGCAACACAATTACTGTCGAATTTTATTAATGTTTTATTTTGGAAATATAAATTCAAAGTCTTGATTGATATATATGATAGATCAACGCACAAGTCAAACCCAATGACTTAGGATTTGTTTTTAGCCTTTGGCCAAGTCTCTACCGCGCTGAAACCGCGCTGAAACCAATGAACGGATTGGGCAAAAATTTGGCATTTATCTACTGAAAGTGAAACTCTCAAAATCATCTTTTTTTAAAACACTTGAGGGTATTTTTTTTATTTCGAAATGCTTCGGAATGATTTTGCAATGTAATTTGAAAAATGTAGACTTCAGAGCTGTTAAAATGTAGCTCGTAGGCATACGCTAAGAATGGATTTTGGAAAAAAATCCTACCCTGACGAAGTCACGGGCGATCCCACCTTCCTCCGATGGCCTTACCGACATCTTAGGTCTTAAAGGCCGAATCTCGGGACATACCTACGTTGGTTACTTGCACTGAGCTCTATCACCAACGTACTCACTTAAGTCCCTACATATCTTTTCCTGTCCTCTTGTTGACGACGTCACGGGAAAAAGCTATGACTAATTATTAAAATTGTGTTGATAAAATAAATTATCTACGTCATACTTTTTTGTTTATTGTAAAGGGCCTCTACGTGTTGGCTTTGGCTCCACGCACGCCTTCTCGTTATGTACAACCCATCCATCCCCTTCCTTTATTCTTGTCCAAAGGTTGCCTGCAAGAGATCACTTTTAACGATAAGGCCGCCCATTGTGTCATATTGTAAGGTATTAAATATGATTTTTTTTTAGCATATAGGTGGTTACTTAAGTTAGAATTTATTTTGTTTTCGTATTATTTTTATGGTGCAATAAGGGGTTTATCTATCTATCTATCTTTTAAACGACCGGGCTCTATAGCCTCGTCATATTATTATTCGCCTAATAGCTTGAGACATATAAATGATCTAGTTCAGGCATATGTTCTTATTGTTTTCTTGTCTGTTTAGTTTTTAGTTCAATATTAAATAACTATTTATTATTATCATAATATTAAATAGTTATTTAATATTTTTAGTATCAAAAATATTAAAAAACTATTTAATATTAAATACGTAACTAATTAATATTTTTTGATTACATATATTTGTATATATGGGACACATAAAGGACAAATATATAATATACCTATTGTTATTTAGGTTTTAGTTTGTAAAAAAACAAAGTCAAAAATTTATTTGTCAATAATATTATTATTAGTAAGGTTTTAGTCTGTAAAAAAACAACGTTAAAAAATTCCAATTAAATGTTGTGAATTAAATTTCAATTAATTTTCCGGTTTTTCAGATTATTGTTACGGTTCCATCTCGTATTGATTTAGGTGAGTTCTCCCTGTGGAATTGTGAGCTTTTCCGTATTGTTTGTTTGTACCTAAATCTTTTTGAAATTTTAATGGATCCGTTATCCTTGTTTATTTAGCTTTACTCTTGTAATGTAAACGGCTTACTGAAACAACAGTGATTTACTGCTTGATATTCGTGAATTTACTGATGTGATTAATAAAATTTACTGAAGTTACGCGAGCTTCAAAAGGAGGTTTGCATGAGATCAGACGCGTATCTAGCGCTTAAAATACTTTAAGCTACCCGAATTTGTGCAATGTTGCCACGTGGGGCAAATATTAAATTAATAAACCTGAAAAATGTTGGGGTTTTTGCCAGCAAAAATTACGTAAATGAGTTTGAACTCGTCTTATACAGGATGAGTTTTTTTACATGGCCCATCAGGTTTATATCCTAACCGTCATCTAGCCTCTATAACACAAGCTTAGTGGCTTAGCTAGGGGCTAGATGGCGATGTATGCAACGTCCTGCAATTTATTTTTATATAATAATGTATTTATGAATATTATCTGCCTGCTTTATTTATAACCAGCTACGCCCCGCGGTTTCACCCACATCAATCCCAATCCCGCGAGAATTTCGGAATCAAAGTATGCAAGTCCTCCATCTTCTAAACTACCACAATGCCGGTTTTCATCCAAATCGATCTAGCCATTTGACCGTAAAGAGATAAACAAATAAATAAATAAATAAAACTTTTGGATTTATAAGATCCTAATTAATGAGGTACTTACCAGCAGGCAATAAGGGTCACTAGAAGGTTTTTTTAAAAATTTGTTATTAACAATAAAATGGTTTTTAGTTTGACAATAAAGCAAATATTTATAAAATGATCTGTTTTTAAATAGTTTCCCTTTTTTTAACGAAATATTTAGTTTTTAAATAAGGTGGCCCTTATTTCCCGCAGGTACCTCATTAATTAAGATTAGGAGCTCTAACCAATCCCACCAGCATCGCTGGGGCTTCTTGCTCTAGCATCGTGCTGAGGACGAACCTTTTTTCTAAGCCCTATACTACTTTTCCTTGTTTTTTTAATGTGTATCCAGTCCAGCGATTTTTTTTCTTTCATTTAACCCAGTTTAATTTTCCAGGTCCCTCTGCGGTGACATGGCTCGCCGGTACTGCTGGCAGCGTCCCCGCAGAGAACAACACCACTCCAACGCATCATCAGACATCCACATGAACAACTGCATCAAGTCTACATCAGCTGATCTCCTCCGAGCACAAGCATCGACGTCTAAACAAGATGAAGTCGTCTTTGGCACGTGAGGCAGGCGTTACAGGGTGCAGTGTAGTGGCAGGTAGATTTAGAATTTACTCTCTAATTCATAGATATTTGATGGGATTTATCATACCATGAGGTTAACATTTTAACAGGTCGTAATTTGTTATCATACCACGAGGTTAACATTTTAACAGGTCGTAATTTGTTATCATACGACGAGGTTAACATTTTAACAGGTCGTAATTTGTTATCATACCACGAGGTTAACATTTTAATAGGTCGTAATTTGTTATCATACGACGAGGTTAATATTTTAAGAGGTCGTAATTTGTTATCATACAACGAGATTAAATTTAACACTTTCACAGTCTCTGGTATAACAAGTGGGTCCCGGTAAATAAGACGTAAAGAAAACTTGAAACTTCACACACATTCCAATTTCGGTGGGGATTGTGAAAGTGTTAACAGGTCGTAACGTCGGGAACTATAAGTTGTTTACCTCGCTTTGTGATAGGGCTCCATGAGATTTACCTAGTTATTTGACGAGGTCAAAGCCGTAACTCGGGAACTATAAGTTGTGTAATGTATACCTCGTTTTGTGACAGAGCTCGATGAAATTTACCTGTCATCTTACGAAGTAAAAATTTAACAGGTCGTAACTCGAGAACTAACCATAACATTCTGTCATACCACGAGGTGAAAATTTCAGCTGATTGTCTACCTCGTCGCTATCTGATATGATAATAGTCAATAAGATTTATCATCCTACGAGGTTACATTTTCAACAGGTCGTGATCCGGGAACTACAAAGACCTCCTTTTCCTATATCCTATAGATCCATATTTCTATTATCTTATAAGTCTCTAATCTATCGGATTAGAGACTTAAATGAGTGAGCTATCAATCTAAGAAGCCAAAAATTTTAAAACTACAAATTATAGATCTCACTTTATGATAAGAACTTACCACTGAATTGTGAAGTCAAAATTTCAATTAAAGGTACCTCGAAGTTTACCTCGCTTCGTGAAAGGTTTGATCTCATGAAATTTTCATTCGAAAGTTTATGAATTAGAGGGTGGCTTTAGCAAAAGATCTGTTATTTAAGTTCTGGATAAATCAGCATGATAAGTTATTGACATAACTTGTGTGAGTATTCATACTGGTTTGTACTGAGCTTATAATGAATTCTAAATAGACCAAGAGTACACGACACGGCCCTGTTCTCAGGCATCCAGGCTTGTGACGTCATATCAGACAAAGTCAGGCCAAATCAGGCCAATATTGCATACTTGAACAATAAGATCAATAACTTCAAATATACACCGTGTTTCAGTAAGGGTAATGTAGTTCGAATGGGGATTCTGACGTGTTCTAGACATCTCGTCTAAGCGATCAAATTTGTTTTACGACTTTTGGAAATTGGACCTTTTTCGAAAAAGAGGTTATATTAACAAGAATATCAGTGTTTAAATATTAGGTCGAACTTGATAAAAAAAATAGAATCTTAAGGTGAATTCTAACTTCGAGAAAAACTGATTTTCAAGTAAACGCAACCTCTAAATTTTCAATAAAAAGGTTGAATTTCCAAAAGTCGTAGAAAAAAAGTTGATTGTCAAGACGTGTGGAACAACCTCCTTACGAGTAACATAACACTTGTTGAAACACATTCTATAATAAATCGATAAAGCATGGCAAGTCCTGTTTCGATTCTGTACTATTCAATAAACGGGCAAATATTAGTCAAAAGCAAAATCCCTGTCTCCTGTAACTTTATTTGTTAATTATTTCTTGGTTTGTTGTTAATTCTTGTTATGTGTACCGCATAAGTTGAATCTTTTCCTACATTTTGGTATAACTTTAAAACAAAAAAAAATTGTCATTTCTAAGTCTATCCAGGAGACAATTAAATTATTAACTATGTCATGGATTGTATACGTCCTGTCCAGTTCGGATCTGTCCAGCTAATAATTTAAGTTGAACGCCGACTTAAGTTTGGATAAGCTTAAAAACAACAAGATGTATACCAAAACATAGGAAAATAATTCCAAGCAACAACACAAAATTGCAATCATGAAATAATAAAAAATTAAGTAAAAAAAAAACTAAATCAAAATCGGTTCATCCGTTCGGGAGCTACGATGCCACAGACAGACACACACACACACAGCTACGTCAAACTTATAACACCCCGTCGTTTTTGCGTCGGGGGTTAAAAACAGCAGGCATTGATATATATTTGACCAAGAAACATTTTCAACAACAAGCTTTAAAAAGACCTACTAACAACAACATTTCAACAATTTTTCATGAAATAATTGACAAATTTAAACATCGTCAGACATTTGCTTCTGGCTCCTATTTGCACCTTTAACGTTAGTTTATCAACGGTAAAAGACAAGCGTACTTTGGCTCGAAGCTTTTTAGCGCATTGCAGTAAAGCGCAATCTAACATTTTACAAAATGAAATCGAATTTCAAAGAAACGTTACACTCTCCAATTAGTGTTTAAAATCTAAGTGGTTTATAGATTTGAATATACGTACCTACTGACCTAGGTACTTGAATAGGGCGCTTGCATAGCATTAAATATTTGTAGACAAATCGATCGGGGTTTGAACATTCTGGCATAGTAAAATGTTTTTTTTAAGACGTTCGCGTTTAAAATGTGATTTCATTCATGCATGTTTCAAAATGAATAAAGAAATATTGGCTTTTGTCTTTTGGTCAGCCATTTTTATTATTTTTTTTTGTTTCGCGGCCAACCTTTATTACCTATGGAAATGAATTTAAGCAATTAATACAAACAATAAATGTTATGTAGCACAATCTCGTGATATGACAGGTTTTCCTGTCATGTGGAAAATAAAAAAAATATCTACTTAATATTTTTTAACATCAAAGCATCTAAAAGAGTCACTTTTCAGTAGTTTTTTTACTAGTTCATAGTTTTTTTGGTTTTTTGTTGTTAAAATCTGTCGTTATGAAAACCTTTATAGCTCTCCTTAGCTCTAAGCAGTAATTATGAGTTCAAGCCGCGAAAAACCCAAAAAAATATATGGAATACCATACAATTTTTTTAGGTTTTCGCGGTCAAGTACCATCGTATTTTTTATACATTGCTATAGGATTGAAAAGTGATAGCGTAAAAATAAACAAAAGATTGAAAGTGAAAACTATGTCACTCTCTGTGCTTATAATTTACTACCCCCTTAAAAATATTCTATAAACATGTTGATGTAAATTACACTAAACACATTTAAACATTAAAACCTAGCGTCGATCGACTTGATACACTAATTTTTCGATATGCAAGTGCACCACAACCAAATTAAATGTAGAAATGTAAAAATCCCAAGTTACAATTGTAAATTCTGTTGTAAATAGAACCCTATTAGTAAAGATATTCGGTTGTGAATTGCATGATGTTGTGATCAACTAGAAATTGTATATTTTTGTTATTAAAAACCCCCAATAAATAGTTATTTAGGTAGGTTAAAAGTCGAAATCGATAACTCTGTCATACTTGCTCCAGGCAGTCGCCCATAATTATAGGTCAGAAAAGGAAAAAAACCGCCCGCATACGTCGCAAGAAATTTCGACGAAGAATAAATAAATATTGCAGGACATTCCACACGTCGCTATCTAGCCCCAAGCTAAGTAACTAGACTTGTATTATGGGTGCTAGACAACGGATATAATACTTATATACATTTCTTTTGTAAATATACGTATACTTCATCATCATCCGAGCGATGTTCCCGGTTGCATCCCTCTCGGGAGCCCGGGGTCCGCTCGTTTACTTATAATACATATAAACAACCAGACCACAGACAAATATCTAAGCAGAAATACATGTCTGAATGTCAATCTATTAACACCATCTTTTCCTATCATGAAAATGATGGGAAAAGATATCCGTGACTAACTGAAGCAAGAACGATAAGTTATCGAGTCGCGGCTTAAGTGGGAAAACATTCGCTCGAAAGAATTAGAGTACTCAATGATAAGAAATATGTAAATAAATACTTCTTTTTAAAGTCGGTCTATTAGAGGTGTAAAGTAGTGTAAAGTAAGTAGTGTAGGGTTCGAATCCCGGATGCACCAATGAATTTTATCATAATATAAAGTGTGCGAACATTATGATGAAAACATTGTGATGAAACTCGCAGCTTAGTAGGCTCGAGACTTAGATTTCCTCTGAACATTGTGGACTAAGCTGAGAGGGTGGTTAGTACTGGGCAAGCGTACTCCATCTAATCCGTTAAATAAATCATTTAAAACAGATATAAAGTCAAATAAAGTGTAATTTTGACATGAAAATTCGAAATCAATAGCTAATAGTAATTTTCGTCTTCACTAACAGTAAAAACAAATGCTTATTTAAAAATATAATTATAAGTCTTCTATTCGGCACTCGACACCAAAACACAAGCCCAGATGAGCGATATCTATACATATAAAATGCTTTGTCCTGAACTACTGACTGACTGACGGATCAACGCACAGCCTAAACCGCTGATCGTAGAAACCTGAAACTTGGAGGTATGTTCTTTGTGTGATGTAGCCATCCCATAAGAAAGGATTTTCCGAAATTCTAACCCGAAGGGGGTGAAAAAGGGGGGCAAAGTTTGTATGGGACAACGTGATTCCTTGGTCCATTTTCAACTTCTACGCGGACGAAGTTGCGGAAAAGCTAGTTATTAATAAATAATCTGTTTCCTAACGGGAACGGACGCGTCACAAAATATTACCGTGACACTTTTTTGTGAATGCAGGTGTTCGTATAATAAAATCGTAATGGGATTTGATCCAAGGATTTTTCAAAATCAATGTTATATTTCTGGCCTTAAATATCAGTAAAATCAATTCGAAGAATAGGAGGTTTCATGCAAAAATCAATTGTAACGAATGTGACATTATAGCCAAGAAAAATAGGACGGGAATCAAGAATCAAGAATATTTATTGAAAAACTTAGTAGGTAGGCATCAACAGTTTGTCCATTCCCGACAAACATTAGAAACTTAATTTATACTTAATACAAACAATATATTGAGCTGCCATATCAAGCTCATGTATCTAGTATCTAGTAAAATATTTAATGCGACTAGGCTTTATTTTTATTCCATTGTCTTCTTCCTACCTTATCTTCATTCGCATCTCTCGAAGGCCTCCGTTTATTTGGTGGTCTTTGAGTCACAAACGTATAGGTATCTCCTAGAAAAGCTACATCTAAGACCGCATCGTCACCTACCATCGTGTGAGATAGTGGTATATAAAATAATATGCATTTTTAGAGTTCTGTACCCAAAGGGTAAAAACGGGACCCTATTACTAAGACTTCACTGTCTGTTTATCAGTCTGTCTGTGTGTTCGTATGTCTGTTTGTCATTAGGCTGTATCTCATAAACCGTGATAGCTAGAGAATTGAAATTTTTAAAGATTATGTATTTCTGTTGCTGCTATAATAACAAATACTAAAAACAGAAGAAAAAAATGAAGTGGGGTTTCCATACAATATAGTATGGAAACCTACGTGCCCGTATCCTTTTCTTATCTTTTCTTATTTGTGAAGAAATAATTTGTTTTCCCAAAATAGATTTTTAATTTTTCCTAAAGCTTTCTGTTTATTGGAGAACGAAATGTTCTACTTCCCGTGATCACTTACAGAAATGAATGAAGAAGGAAAAAATCCTTTAAAAACACTGTATTCGTTGAGATCGTTGGCTTTATCTCTTTACTTTCCATTTCTTATCGTTGGAAAAACCATTTTCTGTGGTTTATTTTACGAAGTATTGCGATTTATAAACAGTTTAGTATACAGGGTTATTGGTAAATAAAAAAGCGGTTGAGGACTTTCTTGTAGTAAAAAAAACCAACCAAGAGCGTTTTAGTTCAGATTCAGTTTTAGTATTTGATGTTATAGCGGCAATAAAAATACATCATCTGTAAAAAAAACAATTGTCTTGTTATATTCATGAAATACAGCCTGGTGACACACAGACGGGCAGTGGAGTTTCAGTAAAAAGGTACCGTTTTTACTCTTTGGGTACGGAATTCTAAAAAGAAAACTTGATTAATACGCTGTATCAGGGACCCATGACGCAGAAAGTAAAAGCAACAAATTTCGCTTCGCTCCTGCCCACAATGAGGTAAGATTACCTAACTTTTTTTTAACACATACTCTTTTCTTAAATATTTGGTAAAAATCTTAAACAGAGATTTTTATGAAAACAAACTAATTACAAAATTTATAAATCACTACGGAACTCATAAAAAAAATATAAATTAAATCTCTTAAATTTTATGACGTCGTCTACATTTGGTTTTTGCATGCGATTTCTATGGGTTTTGTAAGTGCACTATTCTAACCAATTTTTAAGACTTTATTTATATGTCAAAATCTATAAAGAAAACACTATTGTTTGTTGCAATATGCCTATTTTATCTATCAGCGGTTAATAACAAAGAAAGCGGAATAACTTTCGCTTAACCCACTTGTTACTATCGTTTGATAAAAGGATCAATGGACCAATAAAAATCTGTACCGAAATGAGGGTAGTTTTAAAATATTATATATATCGCCACAGTTAATTAGTCATATTTCGAAGGTGCCAGTAGCTGTTTGATGTCATTATTGTTTAACGTGTTTTCTCCAAGGAAGTTCAAATTAGTGATTTTACGGGATGGATCTGTCAAGGTATGTTTATGATATTTGAAATACTTATGCTTATACATTTTTCATAATAATATCGCAGTATTTGACTGTTATTTACTAAATATAAAGAAATAATAACGATCACAGTTGTTTTACTATAGCTTTTTGCGTGAAATAAATGCATGTCTTTTTATCAAACAGTAGTGATATACACTACCGTGTTTTGATTGTTTTAGGTGTTTAGCTAAAAGGTTGAAACTGAACGAGATTATCGAAAAACTGGAACATAATGAGGAAGAACCTGTCCCTAACTCTATTACCATATTTCCCCCGGAAAACTATGATGCTGCAATTACCGATGAGGAATCTGGGGATGAAAACATCATATCTCTTCACAATCTACCTGGATCACAATTGAGAACTCCAGCTCAGATAAACTATACAGAATCGTTGTTAGACTCTGATACGAGTGAAGAGTATGTAGTTCTACGATGAATTACCGCTGAAGATTCACAGCCACAAGATAATCAGCCTATGTCAAGACCGTCAACTTCTCGAGAACCAGTACCGAGAAAAACTAAATTAAAACAGTAAATCTGGCAATCCCGTGATAATCGGCCTATGGAAAGCAACTGGAGTTCATATCTAACAGCTCCATACAAGAAAAATGTACAAAGCTACGTCCACTATTCGATTTGCTAAAGAAGAATTATATTGAATATGCTCCTTACGAAGAAAACCACAACATCGATGAGGCTATGGTTCCTTACTGTGGTGGACACATGCAAACAATTTGTCCGTGGTAAACCAATAAGATGGGGCTCTAAAATTTGGAGTGGGGCTACACGCGGGATATACCTATCAATTGGTTTTAGCCTTGCCAGACTGGTGATGATTTGTCTCAATATAAGAAGCTCCCCCCCCCCCCCTTCATCCAAAAATGTGCTTTGAGGCTTATCACACGTTAAATTAAAAATTAAATAAAAAATAAAATAAAGATTGTAATAAATTATAAATATGTTATGTTCATTTCTTCTTATAAATCCATATACCTGAATTACTACCTATGTACTTACTTTATGGTAGTATATTTTACTGGCGTTCCTTTTATCAAACGGCATTTTCCGGGGTTTTCCAGTTGGTTAGATTTTTTTAATTATTTAATATCTCTTTTTGGGGCCATAAACACCCCGTACACCAAAAATCATAATAATCCCGTTACTTTTGGTATATCCGTAATAACTGGGTTAAGGGGAAAGGGTACCGGCGCTCTCTCCATACAAACGTAGTCGACTGTTTCCTCCCTGGATAATAACAATAGGATTAATTTTTTTTGTGTCGTAAAACCTATAACTGCCATGACTATGCTCCTATGTTTTGTTTTTTTTTTCAATTTTCTAATTATCATAAAAAATAAGATTTAAAAAACAAAAGGGCATGGTCATGGCAGTTATAAGTTTTATGCAACAAAAATATTTGCTCTAGTGTCATTATCCAAAGAGGAAACAGTCGACTACGTTTGTGTGGAGAAAGCACCCGGTACCCTTTCCTCTTAAAGTCGGCTAAAACAATACCTCCTGAATTGCCTACCTTTTTCACTTAGCTCTAACAATGCCATGAACATAACAATAATAATAAAAAATAATGGCTCCAAAGACTATTTTCCCGTTTCCCAACCTAGGGTCCGTCGACCCCTGGGGGTTCATAGGAATAGACAGATCTTAGGGGGTCTACAAACAAAGCAAAAATTAAAATTATTTATTTTTAAAGGGACTTTTCCATTAATACCACAAGCACATAATAAAAATATTAGGTACTAGTAGCGCTCTGTGGTTTAAACCGCGTAAATTCCAATCTCGTGGGAAAATCAAAATAAAAAGTGGCCTATATTACTTCCAATTAATCAATGTATCCTCGTACCGAGTTTTACTAAAACCGGTCTAGTAGTTTCGGAGATAATTCGTTAGCAATAGAAAAATATTACTTCATTTTTTTAGAAAAGAAAATACTGTATACAATGTAAAATGTTTTTTCTTGTATTGTGTCGAGGGGGCAAGTTATTTAGTTTGTGCCGCTCTAGGAAAAATATTGGGAAACCCTGTTTTAAAGGACCTGTTGCTAAAATAAAGCAAAATAAAGAACATTAAAGATAAAAGCTATGATCATAAAATTAATTTGGATTATTGTTATTTCAAAGAAAGGATTAATTTAAGCTCCAGACAAATAGGACGCGATTTTACGGAAGCGTAACGGAAGTTGAGTAACGAAATTAGCAAAAGAAGAATAATAGAGCTTATCTAATCTTTGAGGTTGGATAAATAAAAAAAAGCTGCATAAGCTACTGAGCTCCATGCCTTTACCTTCTAAAAAGAGGTTGGATTAGCAACATCTGTTATAACTAAGCAGACTTAAACTCGAGTTGCGGGATGGAATGAATAGTGCTCTAAAAGTACTACACCGATTTTGATGAAACTTTGTTTGAGGATACATTGAATTCTTGAGAAAAAAATAGATTACTTTTAGCTTAATATTCCATAGGGATCGGGACTTACGAGGGTGAAACCGCAAAGTGTAGAGATCAAAGCGTTTAGGGATCACACAACGTACTCATTTTTAGCGTTCCGTACCCAAAGGGTAAAAACGGAACCCTTTTACTAAGACTCCACTGTTCGTCTCAGTCCGTCTGTCTGTCACCAAGCTGTATCTCAGGAACCATGATAGCTAGACAGTTGAAATGTTCACAGAATATGTATTTCTGTTGCCGCAATGACAACACATACTAAAATTAGAAAAAAAAATGTGTTTATTTATTTATTTATAATACAGTTACTCATTGCACTTACAGTATACACCAAAACGTACAAAAAGTCATTAGGTAGGTACATTATTGAATAGAACTTATGTAACAAATAAACATATTAAGAAAACTATAACAAATATTATAGAACTCATTCACATTATTATGAAAGATATCGGCATCAGGTTGTTGACTAATAAGCTCATTGAGAAGAATAAGAGCTTGCTTGGTAGGAGCATACTGCGCTGTGAGGGTTCTAGAGGACGGAGGGTTGAACAAGCGTCGCGTACGTAACTTTATCAGATTATCCGGCGTAAATAGCGAACCAGACAGGCGTTAGTTAAAAATGGAATAAGACATGGTACGGAACCCGCCGTGCGCGGGTCCGACTCACCCTTGGCCGGTTTTTGTTACATCTCGACTCTCAAACGCTTAAGTTTCTGTAAGTACACAGCCCGAACAAACACTCCCAAGGCTTAGCTACAGTAAATCCCGAAAATATCCGACAATAGCCGAAAGTGTCCGAAAAGTGGGCGAAAGTGGCCGAAGTACCGCAAACCCTTTCTAGTGTCCGACAGGGATTAACTGTGTTTTGTTCACGGTTGGTTTTCTTTTTATTTAAGCTTGTTCTTTGTTTCAGTTTTCTAGTATTTGTGGCATAAAATCTAGGTTTATTTATATGAGGATAGAAATGGATTCTGACTGAGAACTTAGAAATCTAATTAGTGTTTCGGTACGATTTTGCTTCGGAGTAGAAAAATTGCTGGAAACATTTTGTCATTTTATCAAATTCCCATAATATTATATTTTGAATAAATAATAAATTTTGACGACCCAGTTGGCACAATGGTCACCATGCCGGATTGCCAACCACAGGGTTGCGGGTTCAATTCCCGCCTCAGACAAGTATTTATGCTTAGATATTTGTCTGTGGTCTGGTTGTTTCTATGTATTATAAGTATATATTTACAAAAGAAAAGTATATGAGTAGTATATGAGTTGTCTAGCACCCATAACACAAGTCTAGTTACTTAGCTTGGGGCTAGATGGCGATGTGTGGAATGTTGTGCAATATTTATTTATATGGTATCCCCAAATTGGGGTTGCCAACAGGACGGTATGTTAGGAGATAGGACCTGCCTGTCTTCATATTGCCAATATTTCTTTCAAATATATCAAACACAAGTGATCTCTTTGCTTATTTTTTATGATACTTTAAGTCTTAATTTCAAACAAAAAAAACCGGCCAAGTGCGAGTCGGGTTTGCGCACGAAGGGTTGTATGGGAGCAATCTTATTTTTTTTCTGTTTTAGTATTTTGTGGTTATAGCTATCACGGTTCCTGAGATACAGTCTAGTAGCCTGGTAACAGACGGACAGACGGCCGCACCGACAGTGAAGTCTTAGTAATAAAATCCCGTTTTTACCTTTTGGGTACGGAACCTTAAAACATCGAAATCACATCTCATGAGGCTTAGATATTCAGTACTTTTTGTCCCTTTTTAAATACAGTCCAATCAAAAATCCCCAATGACAAAAAACTATAAAATATTGTATGCTTATCAAGTTGTGTCCAGTTCAGTTCCAAACAAGAAAGTGATCTTACAATTGTTCCTTTTTTTTTATTACCTTTTGATGTCTAAAACCGACCTGTAAAGACCAACAAATATATATACTGACAGAGGAAAGCAATTCCAGAATTGAAGCTGAAAGACGCTTCGCTCGCTCAGTCAATTATATTTTTAACGTATTTTTCCATAAATGACAGTCGATAGTCAATTTTAATCAAAATCAGAACAATCAATGGGTAATTTACCATCTGTACCTTCATTAACAACGTTCCTAATTACGTATGGACCTAAACAGTGTGATTTGCTGAGGGGTATTGTAATACTTAAGGGGATTATGCTAGCATCTATGCGAAAAAAATTGTTCTACAATTTTATGGAAATTCGATTTTTTATTTGAAAATTTTAAGGTTTGGTATACTGGAAAATTTGTTGCTTTATAGAGATTGACCTTGGGGTTTTATTTGTTTATAAAAATTTAACTAAGTGTGTTTTTTATTTACTAAAACAGCAGATTTTTTTTATTTGATAGGTCAGTGTTTGACCATTGTCACATCTGCCTGATGGTAGGTGACCTGTATATATGACTCCTGATTTTCCAGTAAATGAGTATAAGGTATTATATTTTATATTGTACCTGCGTAACTTCCGACCCTGTGGGAATATCGGGATAAAAGTATGTTATTTCCAATGAACCAATGTATCCATAGGTCCAGTAGTTTGGGAGTCTGTTCATACAAACAATCAATAAAAACATAAAGACAATAAATCTTTCCTGCCATATTAATGAAGACAAAATTAAAAAAAAAAACAATTTTCAAAAGTAAGTAGAAGAAAATTCGTTCGCTGAGACGTCTAAAACAACCCGCTTTTTGTATAATCATACCCTCATCCACCCGCATTGTATATTTTGAAGTACACCTGCGTTTAATTTATCGGCTTTCACAATTTATTAAAAGCTAATTAAGCTCAATAGGCTTCAAATGCTCTCCGAAAATAGATATTGGTTTTCGATTTTATTATTATACAGTAATTTGATGAAATTCGTGGAATTTGAACTCCATATGAAACATCAAATGGTCGAAAAATAGTTTGCAATTTTTGACGGATAAATAATTACCTACTTACTTACGAACAGTGCAAGTTAAATAAGGCTTTAAAAAAAATAGAATGTTTTCGAGGATTTGAAAAATATTTTTTTTATTTATTCGTCGTTTGTCCTTAGGCTTTGTCCCACATTTCAAAAAATTCTTAGTTTGTCAAGTCACTTTTTAACTTGTGCTTTGTCCTAAATTACAAGTAGATAAAGGTACAGTCAACAAAAAAGTATGAACCTTTTAATCGAAATTCGTCCCATTTGGGCCGTAGGTATATGAGACGAGGCCAAGGATCTGTATTAATATCTGTTTCTACTGAAAAATGAAAATCTTTTTCTACTGAAATAATATTTTTATGTTTGTCTATTATAATTATGGCATCGCACGGCTTGTGCATATAGCCAGTATCAAGTTATACTTTGCATTAAATTACGGCCTGATTTTCAGGAATTCGGCTTAAAGTGTTTCAAAACAGTCAAACTTGTCAAAGTTCGTCAAGACACTACTTTACTATAACTTTGCAGGAGATTTTGAAGGCTGTGAAGAAAGTCATAACTTTTCTCGTAGCGTAGCCTCGTTTGACATTGATTTTACTTAACCTTATGCACTTTCATTTAACTAAATTAAATAACCAGGTTTATACAATTCAACTTGTTTTACAACTAAGTTTCATATATAAAACTTCAGCATGACATGTTCTTAGCTCGTTCCTTTCATGATCAAATAGCTCAACCGATTTCGATGGTACTTTTATGTGGGTAAAACAACAGGGCGCAACAAATACACCGTATTCAAATTTTTCATCTTGATGTAGATTACTTTTGCAATAATGCTTTATTCTTTTAAAATTAGATCGAGAGGTCGCTTCGCTTTATCGTCTTCATCGTAGGTACTTGTCTATCTTTCCCGACTAACGTGGGTGAAGCCGCGTGAATATACTTATGTACCTTTCATATTAATTAGAAATGTAAATAGTAACCTTATTATCAAAATATAAGTTAAAATAGTCATTAAATGTAAATTTTATTGATGCTAATTAAAAAGAGATATTTATCATGTTTTTTGTGAAGGAGAACAAAAATAATAATAATCCTAAACTAAAAATCTACCCAAAATCTTCAGTCTTGTGAACATGGCCCTTGCAACACTGCCGAAATATCGAGACAAAAACATGGTAAATAACCAGTTATAAATATCTTTAGTAGTGAAAATAAATGTTTGTTTAAAACCCTATATCAAGCGTAAAACTTAAGTAATATTAAAATCGATTGATATAATAATGTTAAAATAATAAATTCTGTATGTGTATTTTAAATTATTTATTTGTGTGCAAATAGTGATGTATAATAGTGATGTTCGATGAATAATTAATATAATAATCTGTAGATTTATGTAATGTAGTTTTAATAATTAATTAATGTCGTTAAGTATTTACCTATCAAATAATATTAAAAAAATAATAAATCAATACATATCTAGAAATGGCCATTGAAATGTGCCAAATACTGTGAGAAATTTAATGAAAAAACAAATAAATAATATAAATGTTGTAAAAATGTAATAAAGTAGATATAAATGTAAATCTATCCGTTTATGTTAACAAGTATTTCATCAAATAATAATTAGATATAAATCAAGAGATAATAATAATTACTTACTATAAAAGTTACTCTTAAAATAATTGTCAGTATGTATCTATACCTTGAAACTTGATCGTAAAATTTAAATCAGGTGGGCAAAGCCACGGCGAAAGGGTAGTATTGTGTAAGTTATATGTACCTACGCTTAAAATAATGATACCTACTAAAAAGACACCAATCATTTTAATTATTCATAATTTTATACCAACTTCGAATTAGTTTGGACCTCTTTTCCACTATTTATAGGAAAAGTTAGCTATGATTCATTCATTAGTGAAATGGACTAAACTGACAGTTAAACTGTCAATTTCACTTAAAATTTTAAACAAATTAATATGTCATTTTAGTCCTTTTGATTAGTTAATGAATCTTAGATTCAGATTGTTAAAACGAAGAACGTTTAAAAAAATATCGTTAGATTTTAACTGCCACCTCTTGGACTATTCTTGCCTAAATTATTGTGTTATGTACCAAAAAAGCAATGCTCAGTAATATTTATTTACGCAAAGTTTTTACTTCACACAGCCTTTTATTCTTTCTCTTCTCCGTCTTCTCGTTTCGCGAAAGTTACAATCTTTAACGAAACCTATGGGAGGAGTGTTTTGAGCTCAAGCTCTCCAAATCCCTTAATGGTTTACCTTCAGTAGCAGCGAATCTTGACGAAACCCTGGGCCCTCTTTTAAGAGGGAAGGGTACCGGGCACTCTCTCCATACAAACGGAGTCGACTGTTTTCTCCTTGGATAATGACACTAGAGCAAATATTTTTGTTGCATAAAACTTATAACTGCCATGACCAATTGACCATGCCCCTATGCTACAATATTTATTTTATTTATTTATTTAACTTAGTTTTGGTTGGCGGTGGACGGTCGGTTAATACTCTTTATTCGATGCCGGAGGTTAGCCACAATCGATAGGCTATGTCCATGAATTTCACATAACTTGATTAGACAGCATAGTCTTTTAAAAATTTAAATTGTTTGGGGCAGTAGGAACTACTGGAAATAGGTTCGTGTCAGAACTAAGTGGTTCGATTATTTGAACATTAAATATCTAGTGCGATCGTAATACTCTTGTTTCTCACTTTTTGCTTGCATGAGGATTGAGTAGGTAGACTCTCAGCTTAGTCGACCGTGTCTAGAGGAAATAAATTGTCAATATTTTTAACCCAGCTAAGCCGCGGGTTTCATCACGATGTTTTCTTTCACCGTAAGAGCAATGTCAATTAGCGCACATCACTATAAAACAAAGTCGCTTCCCGCTGTCTATCTGCCCCTATGTATGCTTAGATCTTTTAAACTACTTCGCCGATTTTCATGCGGTTTTCACCAATGGATAGAGTGGTTCTCGAGGGAGATGTATATAAATCAAAACTACCACGCGTACGAAATCGCGGGCAACGGCTAGTAATGATAAAAAGTGGATTTTTAGCTAAGTTGACCAACTACTAACAAAATTAAATAAATAATATAAATAAATAATAAATAAATATTGCAGGACAATCCACACAGCGCCATCTAGCCCCAAGCTAAGTAACTAGACTTGTGTTATGGGTGCTAAACAACGGATATACTACTTATATACTTTTCTTTTGTAAATATATACTTATAATACATATAAACAACCAGACCACAGACAAATATCTAAGCATAAATACTTCTCTGAGGCGGGAATCGAACCCGCAACCCTGTGCTTGGCAGTCCGGCAAGGTGACCATTGTGCCAACTGGGTCGTCAAAATAAATTTATATAATTTTTTTATAGATAGATAGATAAACTCTATATTGTACCACATTAAACCTTAATTCTAACAAAAACAATATTAAACCTAACAATATGGCACAATGGGCCGCCTTATCGCTACAAGCGATCTCTTCCAGGCAACCTTTGGATGGACAAGAATTAAAGAAGGGGATGGGTGGGTTGTACATAACGTGATAGGAATATAAGGAGGAGAATAAAATAAATATTAAAATTAAAATTAAAATATTTATACAAATACGATAAATTTATATGACGAAAATTAGTAAGGGATAAAATATGGAATGCTGATTGTACAGTAATACTCGTACGTAGCATAAAGAACTGGAAAAAATCCATTCACTATGCGATGAACAATTCATATTAAACTTGGAATGGAGGGAAATATTTCTCGGTCAGCGTTTTATTGCATATCTAGATGGAGGCCTAATATTATTATGCATGGCAGCAAAATATGAACCACTGAGTTCGTATATTACACTGGAGATTACAACAAGAACCCAATAGGCATTTTGAGGGGGTTAACGCGAAGCGGCGCTCGCTGGTCGTTTACGGTCTAAGTGTTAAGCCACGCCTGGCGCGGTCATTACTTCGATGGGTGACCAAGTGTGGCAAAAATATGTTTTCGTGAGCCCCTCCGTGCTTCGGATGGCACGTTAAGCCGTTGGTCTCGGTTGCTACCTCTAGTAGCAGTCGTTAGGTCAAGTTAGAGGCATTAAGGCGATCTGAAAACTCTAACAATAGATGAGCCACACCACTATACGAGAAGAAAGAAAGAAGAGGCATATGGTCAAGGCATTATGTGCTTCAGGATTTACGCTGCTTGGGCATTTTGTGTTTTAAACGTATCTCGCTCATGATTTCAACTGATTAAGAAAAATATTACTTTTGACTTGGGAGGATAGATAAAATATGTTTATAAAAACAAAACAAAACATACGGAAACATAAAAAAAACTTAATTAGTAGGTCATTTAAAAAAGGCGTTTTTAGTTTACTCAGAGCCAAATAAAATTGAACAAACTTTTACCAATTTTTTGTGTGTACAACAAAATCATTTGACACATGCGCCCCGGCAGTTTTTCGCTGGCCGGTTTTTCTTCTTCTTATCATCTCCATTGGAACATATTAACTCAGTACCTAATGAAATTCATAATTAATTTAAGGCATTTCGTTCATAATTAATTTAAGGCAAAATGTGTTTTTTTGGAAAATTTTGGAAAACCATTTTTCCTGGTTAATATTTTCAGTATGTAAATAAAGCAAAAAATAATTATCCTCCTATGTTTTAAAATGTAAATAATGTAAATAGATTTTATTAGGTATTTATTGTGTACTCACCTAATTCGTAGTTGAATGTAAAAATAGACGTGCTGCGCCCTGCGGTTTTACCCGCGTAAGTCCCGATCCCGTGGGAATATCGAGTTAAAACCATGATATTATGTCCTTTTTCTTATTATTTCCTATCCTTGTACATAGTTTTTTATCCAAATTCGTTAAGTTTTTTAAGCGTAAAAAAAAACAAATTATTAAAATTATAAATGTGAAGGTTTGTTTTTGTGTTTGGTATATCTTAATGCAAAATATAAACTAAGCCAGTTTTGATAAAACTTAATATAGTCAGGCTTCTATTGGGATAACCCCACGGGCTCTGGATTTATACAGGTGAAGCCGCAAGGTGCAACAATATAGGTATTGAGATGTGAAATAAATGTATTTAATTGTATATTTTTTAAGATTGTAATGTCGTTTGGTAAATAAAACGTATTTTAAAATGAAGGTTTTTTTTATTTACCCAAAGGTTATTTTAATTACAATAAAGTTACCATTTATTGACCAAAATTCCACCTTTTTTTATACACAAGAAGGTACAGTATGCGTCTTAAGTCCACTATCAGTTTGCTACAATAATACTATCAACAAGGTATTGAACTTACGACCTTCTTCTAATAGACGTTACACACAAACATAAATACTTGAAATAAAAGTCTCAGTGTGATTATTATTTTCAACATGTTAGCTATGTATTTAGTTGTGTGAGTGGTTTAATCCGCCACCCGCTACACCAACCGACGTGGGTTCGATCAACAGGTTACGTTGTTATAATGTGCAAATAGTGCTGCACAGGATTGTAAACGTTACGGTGACGGTGTACTTTTGAATGTTGATTGTACAGTCGGCTGCATAATTGCAGCCCCTAGTAGAATTCGAAAATTACTATTAATGGAATATTTTCATTCTAATCACTTTTGTTTGACAAACTAATGAGTTAGAAGACTTTAAACTTCAACTAAAGAAGGTGTCTAGAATTTTGCTTCTGTTGAAAACATTCTTATAACAACCGTTTTGGAGCTCTACGGTGGGTCTGCAATTATGCATCCGACCGTAGCTATGCCTGGATCCGAGGTAAGTTGAGAGGTATCGGATTGTGTGCATCCCTCGCTACTGTTACCTATATGTCAATGTTGTTTGTTTACAGAGTTCCTCACGTATTTCACAGAGTATATAAATATCATCCATTATCGGTTGTTGATTTAAGATTTCGTTAATTAATTGATAATCTATCGCTTAAGGCGCTCTTCCAGTACCGTGTGTAGGTATTCACATTACCTTAGCCCCCGCTCGATGACGCCCGGAGGCCGACTGCGAGGAACTGACGCGTGCTAACTGTTATATTTGATCGATTTGCAAAACATTTTGTACTTTTTAGCATTATTATCCACAAATATAGTTCCTAGAGGTCAAAACCTATCATTTGATTCATTTTTAGAAACAAACGTTAACTATTTTTGAATAAAACCCGATAAACGATCTAATAATTCTCTGTTTTCTAACATTTTTTTAATCGAACGAAGTTGTTCATATCATGTTTTCAACCACAATAAACAAAAATATGGTTATTAAACTACAATATCCATTTATATCCAAATAACAAAAAGAGTATTTGATTACTTAGTGTTGCTTAAAACAAAGGTCGATTTTGGTAGCTTTATTAGCACCTGCCCTTAACCCTCCTTTCGAATTTCAGCTTGATGATTTCAAGACTTTTTATAAATGACTACCAGAGCTCCGTGGTTTTACTGACGTAACTCCCGATTCCTTGGGAATATCGAGATAAAAAGTAGCTTATTTCCAATGAATTGATGTATCCTCATACCAAGTTTCATCAAAATCGGTCCAGTCGTTTCTGAAGCTTATTCGTTACAAACTATTTTTTTTGTCTGTACTGTTTTTTATTCTGTTTTCATATTAAGGAGCTATGGAGCCTCGGACTTTTGTATGGTATGGGAATCGGGCTCGGTTTTTGTGTTCCTAGTTTATCCTACTTCCTACTATAATATTATAAATGTGAAAGTTTGTGTATGTGTGTATGTATGTTTGTTACTCTTTCACACAAAAACTACTGGAACGATTGTAATGAAAATCTAGGTAGCTAGAGACCTGGATTAACATATAGGTTACTTTAATCCCGATATTCCTACAGGATCGGGACTTACGCGGGTGAAACCGCGAAGCGCAGCTAGTATCCTACTAATATTATAAATGTGAAAGTTTGTGCGTGTGTATGTTTGTTACTCCTTCACGCTAAAACCACTTAACCGATTGCAATAAAATTAGGTGTGGAGACCTGGATTAACATATAGGTTTTTTATATCCCAATATTCCTTCGGGATCGGGACTTACGCGGGTGAAACCGCGGGGCGCAGCTAGTATTTAAATAAAGGTATGATTGGTTTAGTATACATTACTGGATTCAGTTCAATTTACCTTTGTCCTACCTAAACTAAACAAAACTATCCCTCCTTAATTAAGGGCGCTTGTATAGTGTAAACAGAAGTTGACAATCTGCGAAATGTTCATGTTACAAAGTAAGTTGAAGCCTTACATTCATTTTACAGAAAAATCAAAACTAATTTCTAAGTCTATCTATCTATCTCAGCCTTTGTTTGTCCAATCCATGACGTAGGCCTCCTCCATCCTCTTCTACTCCTGACGGTCTAGAGCCGTTGTCATCCAATCATGACCTGCGTGTCGTTTGATATCGTTTTTCCATCTCATTGGTGGTCTACCGCGCGATCTAGTATGTGCTCGCGGGCGCCACTCCAGCAGTCTTCGAGTCCACCTTTCATTGCTCATTCGTGCAATATGTCCCGCCCATCTCCACTTACGCTCAGCAATCACCTTAACGACGTCCCTAACCTTGGTCTTTGATTCTAAGTACTGACAATTTAATGGAAAAAATAATAATATTAAAAATCTAAATAAGTTTCCTCTTAGGGTGCCCAAAAGGATCGGCAAAGGCCAAAGGGCTGGCTGCTACTATGGCCAATGCCGATCCGTTGGCCAAAGCCGATCCGTTGGCCAAAGTAGCAGCCAGCCCTTTGGCCACTTGAAGCTAAATATTAATAATTGTGAAATAGATTAATAAAGTCTTAGGCTGCGGGTCCCGCAATATTATAAATGCGAAAGTTTGTGTGTGTGTGTGTGTGTGTGTTTATGTTTGTTACTCCTTCACGCAAAAACTACTGAACCGATTGCAATGTAATTCGGTATGTAGATAGCTGGAGACCTGGATTAACATATAGGCTACTTTTTATCCCGATATTCCCACGAGATCGGGAGTTATGCGGGTGAAACCGCGGGGCGCAGTTAGTTATATAATAGATCTCAGAAAAAGCAGTAGTACAAAATATTTAATACGAAATATTTACTGTGTTTTTTATTTTAATTTGCAGATTTTTTCAATATTCATTTAATTTTTAATTTAAATAAAAAAAATCTATTTAAATAATTTTAATCGTAAAAATAATCATAAAGCTTATATCTGCTTCAGCTTCCGGAAATATACACTATCGAAGCACCCGAGATCAGAATGGTAACTCAAGGTTCACCATATTGAAGGCCCCTGATTAATTGCAGACACATGTAGCCTTTCAATTAATGTTCTGTGAAACATCAAAGGTTTGTACATACCTACACAAGTCATATTGAGTTCTGTTTGTGAAGCTGTAGTGTTATTATCTACCTACGCTTATGAAAATGTTAAGTATACCTCGACCTTTCTGGAAAACTAGCAGCGCTCCGCGGTTTCACCCGTGTAACTTTCGACTCCGTGGGAATATCGAGATAAAAAGTAGCCTATGTTACTTCCAATAAATCAGTGAATCTTCATACTAAGTTTCATCAAAATCGGTTTAGTAGTTTCGGAGCCTATTTGTTACAAACATAAAAACAAAAACGAAATTCCTCTTTATTATATTACTAGCTATTGCACGCGACTTCGTACGCTTGGTAGTTTTGTTTAATGTACTAAAACCTTCCTCTTGAATCACTCATCAAAATCCGTTGCGTAGTTTTAAAGATCTAAGCATACATAGGGACAAACAGCGAGAAGCGACTTTGTTCATACTATGACGTAATGATGATGATTATGTCCTATATCACGGGGCTATGAAGTCCCGGACCTTTGGAAGACATGCGTGGAGCCGAAGCCAACACGTAGAGGCCCTTTACAATAACAAATTTAATGGCAAAGTATGATGTGGACACCAAAGCGGCGATTATTCTTGTCTGCACTATAAAATGCAGCCAAGGACAGCCTGCGGAACTATTGATAAACTACAGGAGAAAACTACTACTTGGGCTATTGTGATGGGATGGTAGTGGACTGGATACTGGGGAACTATGGATACTATGGCGCCTGCCGTAACAATGTTGAACAAACACGTAAAAGTGGCAGGCGAAGACTCGCCAACTCTCAAACTGGGCCACCCTAATCTACTGAGTAACTTACAGCAAGGGGGCAACAGGGACGAGAGTGGCTGAAGGATAGTGACGCCGCACTGGGTTTTAAACTCAGGTCACGGGCTCCCTGAGGGTCCAGCCTACCTGGCCCACTCACCACTAACGTTTGGCATTATTATAATATTAGTAGTATTAGAAGTATAGATAGAGCTATCTAATAGAAAACACAAAACTCCAAAAGACAAGGTTAATAAACTTTTGCGTACCCTAAGAGGAAAGGGTACCGGCTCTCTCTCCATACAAACGTAATCGACTGTTTCCTCCCTGGAATGACACTAGAGCAAATTTTTTTGTTTACCTATAACTGCCATGACTATTCCCCTATTTCTTGGTTTTTAAATATTCTAATTATCATAGATAGTAAGATTTAAAAAAAAAACAAAATATATATAGAAAATAAGACATAGGGGCATGGTCATGGTAGTAATAGGTTTTATGTTACAAAAATATTTATTCTAGTGTCATTATCTAAGAAAGAAACAGTTGACTACGTTTGTACGGAGAGAGAGCCGGTACCCTTTCCTCTTAACAATCAATTTTTGTTCCATGACTTTTGGAAATTCGAACATATTTTAGATTATGTTAATTCGAAAATCAGCAGATTATTTTAAATAAAGGTAATTCAGACTTAGAATAGTCAATTAAACTTAATGACTATGAATTCTTCTTATTCTGCTTTTTCCAAGTCCATTAGACCCGATTTTCCGCTAAGATCGTTGCCGAATAGCCGAAAACTTTGCTAAGGACCTGTTTAAACATTTACAGGTTAAGTGACTTCCACTTAGACCGATACCCGTCGATAACGAAGCCAAAACTTCAAGTGCCTACAAACTTTCAGTTAAGAAACCCCTCAAATATAAAGTCAAAAATAAATATATAAAGTAGGTCAAATAAGAAAAGAACTCATAAAGTCATAATTAAGTAATTATAAAAGTGATTTTCTCTTGACTTACTCATAATTAAAACAAGACACCCTACTCAAAAAGAAAATGTTTAATGAAATAAAGTAGGTATTTCAAACGCACCACGGACGGTATTTCACTTACAAACAAATGAACTAATTAAGAGTTGTAATTTGGGAAGTTTACAGTTTCATAACTTACTGGTAGCGACCCTCGGTTTCATATTTAAAATACTTAATTTATAAAGCTGAAGAGTTTGTTTCTTTGGTTAACGCGCTAATCTGAGGTACTAAGGTTCGAAAAATATGTTTGTGTTGAATAGTCCATTAATGGAGGAAAGCTATAGGCACGGGATTACGCGGGTGAAACCTTGGGGCGTAGCTGGTCTATACATATAAAATGCTTTGCCTTAACGACTGATTGTAAGACGTAGGCATCATATAAAAAAGGATTTTCCGAAAAAGGAAAGCTAAGTTTGTATGGGACAAGGTGATTCCTTGGTCAATTTACCGACTTCTACGACGAAGCCGCGGGCAAAAGCTAGTCTATAATATAAAATTTAAAATCCTGGGACTGAAAAACTGATAGGTATATCAACGCACTGATCAAACAAATACAACGGATCGTGTTAGATAGTTCTAAGACGTAATATAAAACTAATTCTGCTAAGAATGTATTTTGGAAAATTCAACTCCCATCCAGCGTATTACAAAAAAATCAGTGGCTCTTCTATTTATTTTTTCAGAGATTCAATATGTTACCAAGTTTCCTCAAAATCAACCAAAAGTATATTTATTTGTGTTTGTTATGATAAGGCTCTGAAACTATTGGACTAATTTTATTAAATCAGTCATACATTGAAGCAAAGAAGACAAAAATCTCAACAAAAAGTTACCTAATAATAAAGTGACGTATTTGTCAGTCTTTAACTTATTAGTTTGGCTGTCAAGATTAATGGCGAGTATCACCAACTTGAATCAAGTTAGTCATTTATCTTAACCATTGTGTGCTTAGTGGGTACCTATCTATACTTTTAGATGATCGCAGACTATAGACTAAAGAAAGGCTTTCCTAACTGTGCGTTACGACGCCGTAAGGCGACCCGCGGAATTATCCCAAGGGCATCTTGAGGCGAACTATATAATGATAGATCAGAAATTAATTTACAGACAGAGGATAGAGTGACGTTCCCTGATCCTCGTTTTGAGAAGCTATGCTCAGAAAAGCAAGCACATTCTTCTCATTAATAGCAAATGAAAAAACATAAAAAGGGTGTGTTTGATTTTTTATATTTTTGTTTAGGCGGAGACTCGCCGACTCTCTGACTGGGCCACCTTAATGAGCTGAGTTAATTACAGCAAGGGGGTACCAGGGACGTAAGCGGCTCAGGATAGAGAGGCGTGACTGGATTATTATTGTTTTATTATTATATTCTTATGTTTTTTTTATTTTTAAATATTTTTTTGTACTTTTTCTGACAAATTGTTAAGCTATAATTGAATAGCTTCGCAAGGGCGTCACAGTTAAAATTCAAAGTCCGTCACAGCCCAAAACTTTGGAATCCCTGGACTACAACATAGGTGAGTATGGAGCTCCGTCGCAGTTCATGGTGTACCTGCTACAATGCCCATTGTGACCTAATACAAGCACATTGGAGGCCAATGCTGATGTTGCAGTTGCTAACTGATAAGAAGATATTATTAATAATAATTATTTATTTATTTTTGACCAACTACATAAAAGTCATTATTTTGTTAGTAGTACAACTTAAAACTAGTGTTAGTAATCACGTAAATGTCGTATATTTAACCAATTACATGTCCTGGTTTCTAAGAACCTGAACCATACAGCTAGTGGCTAAGGTAGTGGCTGTCGAACCTCAATGTAAATACGCTCAAGACACTGCTAGCGCTGCCCCGTATCCTGCGCACCAGGGATGCACACCGTTTTCCCATCGTTTGACGACCCAGTTGGCACAATGGTCACCATGCCGGACTGCCAATCACAGGGTTGCGGGTTCGATTCCCACCTCAGACAAGTATTTATGCTTAGATATTTGTCTGTGGTCTGGTTGTTTCTATGTATTATAAGTATATATTTACAAAAAAAAGTATATAAGTAGTATATCCGTTATCTAGCACCCATAACACAAGTCTAGTTACTTAGCTTGGGGCTAGATGGCGATGTGTGGAATGTCCTGAAATATTTATTTTTTACTAGTTGCGCCCCGCGGTTTCTCCTGCGTAATCATTTTCTGCTCAACTTTCTTAATATTTTCTTTCATAATAACCTTCTCTTGACAATATCAAAGACAACAAAAAAAGAATTGGCCAAATTGGTCCAGGCGTTGTTGAGTTATGCGCTTACCAACACATTTTGCGATTCATTTTTATATATATAGATTTTATTTATTTATTGTACAGTCTACTTGCAGCTCGGCAAACATCCCCGATGCACTAAAGAAACGTGGAAGACCCATCAGTATCCCGAACGCATCATTGTACTGAACTCTCAGTGCATTATTATTGGAAGAAAAAAAATGCTGATAGATTAGCGATCGTCACATTTGATAGCAAATGTTACAGACAGACAGCGAATTGAATGATCTTATAAAGGTAATAATATTTTTATATTAGGCACATAACATATCAAAGGCACCACAATCTCCCATAATGGTAGCCTTTCGCGGTTATGGTCATCTCTTGCTATAATTTTAATCGTATTTTGCTATAGTTTTTATCGTTTTTAGCTATAATTGTGATCGTCTTTAGCTACAATTTTTATCGTTTTATGCTATATTTTTGATCGTCTTTTCTTAAGGGCAGGTGCTAATAAAGCTACCAAAATCGACCTTTGTTTTGAGCAACTCTAAGTAATCAAATACTCTTTTTTGTTATTTGGATATACATGGATATTGTAGTTTAATAACCATATTTTTGTTTATTGTGGTTGAAAACATGATATGAACAACTTCGTTCGATAAAAAAAATGTTAGAAAACAGAGAATTATTAGATCGTTTATCGGGTTTTATTCAAAAATAGTTAACGTTTGTTTCTAAAAATGAATCAAATGATAGGTTTTGACCTCTAGGAACTATATTTGTGGATAATAATGCTAAAATGTTTTGCATATCGATCAAATATAACAGTTAGCACATAGCACGCTACGGTTTTGAGAGCGGGGGCTAAGGTAATGTATGGGCCTACCCACGGTACTGGAAGAGCGCCTTCAAGTTTAAATCATCTTCTGTTTCCGTTTCTAGTCTATTGCTATGTTTTTAATATCTTTTGTTTTTTTTTGATCGTCTTTTGTGTTTCTGTGTCAACCGGCCCACTGACCCCCCAGTACTATTAATAGCTGATTGAGATTAGCTAACTGGCAGGATTTTGCCAGGCGGCTTGATCGAGGAACTATTTCATTGCCCATCAACTATCAGCCGATTTAAAGTACGCGGTCCGCATCAGTCCTTATTCTGCTGATATTGTTTATTCTTTGACAGTTTGACGTATTTTTGCGCGACTTTCGTGAGTAAAATATTGTTTTGATAAAGACTATGTATTTTGCAGTTCATTAATTATTTTGTGAAATATCGCTATTTTAGATAATAAAGATGGATAGACAATTCTAGAGCTACTTTAAGGAAAAAATATACCGTATTGATTTACTAAACGATAAAAAAGATTTATTTCTGTCGTCGAAAAGATTGATATCGTTGGGAAGTTATCCATCAAAGCTACTGCTGAGAACTGTCCTTCGTCATACACGACCCAAAAAATAATGGTTATAAATGTATTAAATTTTTATTTAATCCTCTTCGCTTTACTCTTTGCATACTTACTTATTAATATTTAGCTGTCTCTTATTATTTCATGTGTATATATTATGTCGTGTTTTTGTTTGAATAAATTGACGACCCAGTTGGTACAATGGTCACCATGCCGGATTACCAAACACAGGGTTAAGGGTTCGATTCCCGCCTCAGACAAGTATTTATGCTTAGATATTTGTTTGTGGTCTGGTTGTTTCTATGTATTATAAGCATATATTTACAAAAGAAAAGTATATAAGTAGTACATTCGTTGTCTAGCACCTATAACGTAAGTCTAGTTATTTAGCTTGGGGCTAGATGGCGATGTGTGGAATGTCCTGCAATATTTTTTTTTTTTTTACTATACAAGAAAAATATATTTGAATTTCCAAAAATTGTATACCAAAGACAAATGATTTTTTAAGACTGACTCTGAGAGTTTTTCAGGTCTTGACTACATTTAGAAAGTGTCATCGACCGAGCGATTTCGAACTTTAAAAAGACCATTGTTGTAAAATTAACTTCAATAAATAAAAATCTTGGCTTAGTTAAGTCGGCAACACAATTGCAGGCCCACCGCAGAGTTCTAAAAGTACTATTACAATGTTTTTAACTCCAGCGTTTAGAGTCGGCTTTAAAGTCCTGCTTGAGTTGAAGTACCCAAAACTTAAGCTAAAGCATTACCCTATTGTTCTGCATACTTTGTTATGTCCATTAACAGGTACAAAACTTTTTTATAGCATAAATTGTGCAGTAAGGCGTACTATGATACTTCGTCTTACCTTAATGATAAGAATCCATTGACGTGATTTTAGTTGCTCCATTTCAAATAATACTTTCAAATATTTGTAATATTGACCTTTGTGAGAGTGATCACATGAAAAAAAACCCCATGAGTTTCTTGTAGCTTCTCATTGGTGAGCGCGTTCCGAAGGCACACATCCTAACTTAGTTTCTATGTGATCTGTGTACAAATTTATTAAGCATCCAAATGAATTTTTTTTTTACTTTAGACCTCTACGTATTGGCTTACGTCCCATGCACACCTTCCAAAATATCCGGAGCTCCGTGATATAGGATAATTTTAGAACTCTACATAACAGTGGGTCTCCACTTTTGTGCACTGATTGTACCTTATCTGATTTTCTAAAAACATGAATTGATAATATCGTCGTGAAAGAAGAAAGCTAAAATCATTAGTAGAAAAAATCACATTCAGAAAGCGATGACACCTGTTCAAATCCGAGTTCATAAAAATGAATTCGTTTAATATTAAAGAGTCTTCAGACGAGATATGCACGGTAAAAACAGATTTCCCGAAGTGACAACTATCCTCTTAACTTTATGTTTTATATATATTATTACAAATACATAATATATACTTACTACTTTGGAGCAACGTGGATGGATATAATAAGGAATGAGTAATACAAAGTACAAATATCTAAGCATAAATACTTGTCTGAGGCGGGAATCGAACCCGCAACCCAATGTTTGGCAGTCCGGCATGGTGACCATTGTGCCAACTGGGTCGTTAAATTAATTTATTTCAGATAATAAAATCCATACATTAAAATAAATTAAAAATGAATAATCGAAAATACTAAAAATTAACAAATTCTAAACACATATAGAAACATCCAGATCAGAACAAATATTTGCTATAGACAAATATTTGTTCAGATCTGGGTGTGTTAGGTATTATCATTTTTTTTGTATAATCCTTTCGAAGATAGATTATTCTTCGTACCTATTCAACTTCAACTTTCAACTTATTCATTGGAAAAAAAAATCTTATTCTACTTTTATTATAAACTAGCTGCGTCCCGCGGTTTCACCCGCGTAAGTCCCGATCCCGTGGGAATACATAAAAAGTAGCCTATGTGTTAATCCAGGTCTCCAGCTATCTACATACCGAGTTTCATTGCAATCGGTCCAGCCGTTCTCGAGTTATAAGTGTTGTAACAAACACGACTTTCTTTTATATATATATATATATATAAATAAGATTTGAAAGGTGTATTTGTCACTCTTCCTAAAATAATAAAATATCATGACCAGAGACAAAGCCCTTCATTTATAGAGCGAATGGGAACTAGCATAAAAAAATATAAGCCAATTGAATATCCTTCAGTGTCAACGAATCAGCTAGAGGCTTACCGAAAATCTATAGTCTGCAAGATCCTTTTACGCACCACAGCATCAGAATGATGGATAGAAAACTTTAATATTTTTGTGATTTTAGTTTCATTTCGTATTTGAATGGCACGAGCGTGCATGCATATATTGGGGTATTTTGGACTCACAATCTTTTAAGGACGTATGCACTTGACACAAAGGTAGGCACCGGCCATTATTTTAAGGGACGCAAAAGCTAAGTTGTGTTTAAGATCGGTTGTTTTTTAAAAAGAGGCCACACTGTCAAAGACTAAAAACCAAATATAAAATAATAAAGTAACTATTGCGATTACGTTTTTTTTTCAGCGTTTGACCATCATCACACCTGATAGAGAGTGACGATGCGGTTTAAGATGAAGCACGCGTCCCTAGAAGATATCTCTTCACTCGTGACTTGAAGATCCCCAAATTGTACACGTCAGGAAAGGCAGACGCAGGCAACTGATTCCATTCCCTTACTGTAATGACGAAGCTAAACGCTTAGTGCGGATGTCTAGGATTTCCACTATATATAGGTGTCGCATATCAGTTTGCCAAAGTTTGGGTCGTGTAGTTCTGTTGCACTGTCTCCGAAATTCCTTATCATCGAGTTACCCAAAAAGCGGGATGCCAATGAAGGCACTATGCCTTAATGGAAGGTTTGCATAGAAAGCTTTCCGCCTTAGGCGAGAGATGCCACTGAAGCAGAATGCCAGAAACGCGAAAGTGACTGACAAGCTTTTGACGATGTTCATGGCTCTGAAGCCTTTTGTTGGCCAACTTACGTCCTTCACAGGCTACCATAACCTATCCCTTTATTTTTTAAACTATAATAAGCAGACCTAAAGAAATTGTTTCTAGAACTTCTCAACACAAAATCACCGAACATAATTTCCAAACTAGTTCTAAAAGCAAACAACTCGAACTAAAAACAAAATACCTAAACTTTTACCTAACCCCGAACACCTAACTAAAATCTACACAAGTACTATTGAAACTAAGACATAGGTTCACAAATGCTATACGAAAATCTACTTTGAAAACCAAAAGCTAAAGGTGAAATTCCCTTGTTTCTGCCACAAACTTTTATGTGAACTAGACGGTTCTGAAGGAGTTTTCTTGACCGATTTTAATTAGAGGCTTTGGTACAGGCACAGTATAAACGTATAACAGTAGTTTAACTAAGCGATGTTCATTACATACTATGCCGCTCGGTATATATGTAAAGACTCAATACATAGAAAAAAATTTGAAGTAAGTAATAAATCCTCTAGACGCTAGGGAATAATTTCTTGTTTATCCGAAAATCAGCTGTTTCAGAGTTTGAGGTTATTGACCTTTGAATCTTATTTGTTCATTATGTTTCAAATATTATGTTGAATATTAATGGTATTTATTGCCGAAAACAGCTGATTTTCCATTAAACAAAACCTCAAAAATCTTATATATATAAAAGAAAGTCGTGTTAGTTACACCACTTATAACTCAAGAACGGCAGAACAGATTTGGGTGAAAATTGGTAGGGAGGTAGCTTAGAGCCAGGAGACGGACATAGGATACTTTTTATCCCAAAATGCCCACGGGATCGGGACTTACGCAGGTGAAACCGCGGGGCACAGCTAGTATTTTAATAAAAACCATTTCTAACTTCCTAAAGTTATAGTACAAAAGTTTTTCAACTACGTTTAGAACAATTAGAAATCCGTCGTCTAAACACATGGTATTGTTTTCATAATTATATAATATACTAGCTTTTGCCCGCGACTTCGTCCGCGTGGAAGTCGAAAATAGACCAAGTAATCACTTTGTCCCATATAAAGTTTGCCCCCCCCCCTTTCACCCCCTAAGGAGTAGAATTTCGGAAAATCCTTTCTCATCGGATGTCTACGGTGTACAAAAAACACACCCTCCAAGTTTCAGGTTTTTACGATCAGCGGTTTAGGCTGTGCGTTGATCCGTCAGTCAGTCAGTCAATCAGTCATTGCTGCAACAAAAACTTTGCACTGAGTTCTCCGAAATCACTAAGAATTCGAAATCCGATTTGACTGGTTTATATGAAGATAAATTACTGTTATATTTAAATACTGTGGTAGAGATTTCTCTGAAGATATATGCAAAGGGTTGTGTTAGTACAGAAACCTTATTGAAGAGGACTGTTCAAAAGATTTTTTACACAGAAACAAAAATAAACATAAAGTTTACTATTTAATACATGGACTAAGTTTACTATTTAATATTTTTCATCAAAGGAAAATCGTGATGAAACCCGCTGCTGAGTTATTTCCATTTCCTGCCAGGATGAGTTATTTCTTCTGGACACGATCAACTAATTTGAGAGGGTGGTAACTGGTAAAGGACGTAGGAAGTCGTCAATAAAAACATACTTAAATTTTCTTAAAATAAAATAATTACAAAAACAATACAAAAAAATATAAAATACGGTCGGCTCCATAATTGCAGACCCACCGTAGAGCTCCAAAACGGCTGCTATAAGAATGTTTTCAACAGAATCAAGATTCTAGGCACCTGCTTTAGTTGAAGTTTAAGGTCTTCTATCTCATCAATTTTTCAAACAAAAATTACTAGAATGAAAACATTTCAATAATAGTTATTTTCGAACTCTACCGGGGGCTGCAATTATGCAGCCGACTGTACCTATTTAAAACTGAAACCCAAAAATAAAATGATTACAAAAAACTACAAATTCCAACTTCGCTGCGGTTGTATCAAAGACTTTGCGTTCTCCATAATGCGTATAAGCTTTTAAGAAGTTTTACTGTATAGAGTAACTCACAGACAGACAGTTTTACGAGAGTTCAAGTTTTTTTATGAAGTTGTAGTTTGATATGGTTTACCACATACGCAGTAAAGAATATCGCTAATGGAATTTGAGTTTTACTCATTAAACAAGTACTTAGCAAGTTTTATTTGTATAAGCCTTAGTTGAACTAAGACGGCTTATAATTTGTCTATGGGGTAATTTGAATTTGATTTTTTACTAATGATAGGTCATCGATTGACCACTGTCACACCCGCTTGATGGTAGGTGACGATGCGGTCTAAGATTTGGCACGCTTACCTAGAGGCTACTGTTTCTCGCGACTTTCAAAAGTCAAAGTCCAATTTTTTTATTTCTTTGGATGCTTAGTACATTTGTACAAAAATCACATAGAAACGTCCTAAAAACTAAGTTAGGATGTGTGCCTAGGAACGCGCCCACCAATGAGAAGAAGGCACAAGAAACTCATGGGGTTTTTTTCAGGTGATCACGCTCACAATGGTCAATATTACAAATATTTGAAAGTATTATTTGAAATGGAGCAATTAAAGTCACGTACATGTGTTGTTATACTGAAGATCGCCCTAGTTATATTACGTCAGGAAAGACAAACGCAGACAGTAAAAAAAGCTAGTAAAAAAAGTTGTCTGTAAAGTCGGTTTACGGACGATAATTTTACGCAACAGTGTGCTGAGAAAACATTGATGAAAAACAAATATTTAAACTCTTTTGTATCGTTGACATTACCATTTTGCATACTTTAATACGTTGCTATGGTTACCTACCATGTCAATAACATGACACTTTTTTGTAAGTGCAGTACGGTGTTCAACGATTTATAAGACGTTATCACGTCAAAAAAATTTACGTGGTACTTACCTATTACGCGACTCCGATTCGCACTTGACCGGTTTTTTATTCTTGGTCAATGTCTTTTCAATATAGGTACTGCTATATTGAAAAATACTATTTAATTTATCCAAAGACATCGTCTTCAAGGAAAGATTTATTCTACCTGCAAAAATAGCGCGCATACTTTCAAAAAATTCGAGAACCCAAAATGGTGGCTTCTAAACCGTTTGACAGCAGATCTGCGGCGCTTCAAAACTCTGCACGAGAAAATATCGGATCGGAAAAAAGGGAAAAATAACCGCACTGAAATCTGGCAGTTTTACGTTTCATTTTGTAGTTTCGCTGCCTTAATATGATGTTTGAAATAGTTTTTTTCCAGTCTCTTTGAAGTCGTTTTCCGTACATCAAAGGTAAAAAGGTACCCTTATAAGATCTCTTGTCCGTCTGTCTGTCCGTCTGTCTGTCCGTGTGTCGCCACATTTTTTAACATTATTTATTTTATTTTAGTGCACATTCATAATGTCTCTGGAAATTCCTCGATATCATACGAAAGAGACTAAAGTCTTAAAATTATAACCAGTAATCGGTTTTGTGACAAAAATGTAGTATCTGCACACGAGTCTTTACACTTTTTACCTGCTTATGTGGTATCAGATGCTCCATCAATTTGGAACTGGTAGATCTTGAAAACTAAACAATTAGATCCTCGTCAGAACCTCACCAAATAATTAAATATCGATAATAAATTAAAATATTTTTTTTTAATTTTTAAATATATCTAAATTAAATTTTTTCACAAAAAAAATATCAATCGGTGATTCGTCTTCAAATAATCTGTGAACATACATTAAACAATATACGAGACAAAATTAAGAACATCCTTTTTTCTAAAGTCGGTTGAAAATGGATATGGTCCCCATGGTCTCCATCTAGAAAAAAAACCAGAGAAAAATACCGAAATACTTGATTTTGTTTTTATGTATAAGTCGTGTAAAGTCAAGCTTATCGCACCTGAAAACCCGTGCGTGTAAAAGTACACTGAAACTAAACCTAAATATTAAAATAAATAAATAGTAAATCATTTATTTCAGAAATTACATTCCATAGATTACAAAGTTATACATATTAAATTACAAAATTAAATTATATAGAAATAACTCCTGATCCCGTGGGAATTTCGGGATAAAAAAGTAGCCTATAGCCTTCCTCGATAAATGGACTATCCAACACAAAAATATTTTATTCAATTAGAACCAGTAGTTCCTGAGATTAGCGCGTTCAAACAAACAAACTCTTCAGCTTTATAGTATTATAGTATAGATTACATGATCGGAAGCGCAAGTATGTAGAGGGGTGAGGTCGGCGAGGGGAAAGGAAGCAGAAATTGATTTCTTAGCGCTGTTGTGGTAGGCTCTTAAACTACATTTTATTTCCCAATCATCACCTCACTCTGACTTTCCTCTTAGGAATGGCATGGAGATGCATCCAGTGCCCCAGTATCCCACCTGTCACACAGTGCGCTCAGAATGACATTGTCGGTGCCTCTCCCCGTCTAAGCAAAGCCATCGACTCCTGCCTCTGCAAACATGGCTGCAGTACTAACCTGAATGAATAAACAGAATAAACTAACCTTAAATATTTATTTACTTAAACGTGGTAAAAAAGGGTAATATGTGTTTTTACAAGCAATAAATCACTTCAACTATTCGTTCTAAATGTTGCTAAAGTAGTTTATCACTTTAATTGCTTTGTTTTAGTCGAATGGTTGGGCAAAATTAGGAACTGACCCTTTTAAAGTTTTCGAAGCAAAATAGAGCTTATTATTAATGCTCTAAAATAAATTATGGTCATTATATCTGGGCAAATACTTTTAATATACATCTAAAAGTATGCAAAATCTAAAAGTATACAAAACAAAAAACGTGCGGCACTCGGGGACTGCCGCGGTAAAGCTATTGCATCGTGCGAGCTTCGTACAGTCGTATCATATACATACACGTTAAGCGAACGCTCGGCCGGATCTATATGCTAGGCGGAGTTGAGCGCGGCGACCGAATCCAGAAATTCCGTAACGAAAATAAAACCTAACACCCCCCACAACGCCTACTTATTTTTACTTCTCTACTGCGGCTGTGTTTGCGTGCAGTGTATAGTGTTCAGTGACGACGGAGGACGGATGACGGACGATGGATGACGGATGACGGATGCCGGATGCCGGATGCCGGATGACGGATGACGGATGACTGATGATGGATGACGGACGAGGGATGACGAATGACGAATGACCGATGACTAATTACGGACGACAAATGACTGACGACTAATGACGGACGACAAAAGACGGACGACAAAAGACTGACGACTAATGACGAACAACTATTAACGTACGACTATATATGTATATGGTACGACTGTACGAAGCTCGCACGATGCAATAGCTTTACCACGGCAGTCTTGAGTGCAACACGTTTTTCCTAATTTTTATTTTATATTATACAAGTCTTCTATGCGTCACTCGTCAAACCATAACACAAACCCAGATGAGCGATATTATTATGAAATACTCTGTTTCCTACATGTAGGTCCTACTTCTATGATTTCATAAGTTACCATGACGCATGACGTCACACAATATTACCGTGACACGTTTTTGTAAATGCTGGTGTTCCGCCAAAATATTAAACGTTATTACGTTAAAAAATTCTAAACGATATAAAATATCACTGATATAACATATTGTGGCAATATCGTTGTACAAAACTAAATAAAGTTTATTCTATTCGAGTAATATTGTTCAAACTCGAGGTTTCAAGTATTAATATAAGAACTTACGCTGCTTACGTTGGTACTAGAATTAATTCACTTGACATTGAATATACTCGTAATATGAAAACTAAGGTTGAATTTTCTTAGACTATATTTTAGCTTATATCGGGGGCTAACAGAGACAGCAACACTTCGACCCAGTGGGATCTTTTGTGTTTACATTGGTGAACATTGTTGATTATTACGTTTGTGTTTTGTTTTTCTCAAAAGTGCTGAGATGGAATTGTAGGTGAAATCTTTACCGATATTTTGAGGCAATTTGAGACGAAAATTCCTTGTCATTTCAATGTTCTACTAGTTTTAATTATTTATTCGAGGATAGCTTCAAAACTGTATGGAATTTTTGGCTCAAAGTCGCACCGAAATGTCGGTAAATATCTCACATACAATTCGATCTCAGCACTTTTGAGAAAAACAAAACATGTTCGTAACAATAACTTTTTTCACCAACGAAGGCGACCGGTGCCGGAAGTAACTATTTAGTAACTTGTGTAACAAGGTCGTTGGCGTATGAATCCACCTTAACGCGGTGATTCCACTAAGAGGAAGAAACCTATATTCCTCGGGTTTAGGATACGCATTCCCAAGGAGGCTCATACGCTTCGCTGCTATGACGTCGCATTCACACAGAATGTGCTCCATAATTTCCCTGACATCACCGCAGACTCTTCAGTCATTATTTGAAGTTATCTTCATTTTTAAAAGCATGTCCCGTAATGCCCTGACAAGGCACCAACCACAGCTTGTGCCTTGCTTTTTCCGTTGTTCAATATAAATTTAGAAGCCCCTCTGGTATTATACCTATTAATATCTTCGAACGAAGAGTGCCACTCTTGAATTTCTCAGACTTTAGAAAAAAAATCTTTCATAATGGCAGGAAACTAAAAAAATGAGCTGTTTTCTATGATTTGCCAAAATATGTTTGTTTCAAGGAATTGATCTCTATCAGCAACACTATCGATTGAAACTAAAATATTGGATGATTATTTTTTTGCAAAATTAACAGCTTCTATTCCTGGCAAAAAAGAGTTCTTATCAGTGATCTTTTCTTTTTCAATTATAGTACTTTATCTTTCTACAATACATTTACTTATTGGTTCAACCGACAAAGCAACGCATGATATAAAGAAGCACAACCCGGGCGCAAATCTTGATTAAGGTATCAAGATTGAGGATTCCTTTTTAATCAAAACGACTCGTAGTATTTGTTTTTAACAAGATATCCTATTGTTAGGTCGTTGGTTGTAAAAATTCTAGCGGTAACGTAGAATAGAATAGAAAAATATTCAAAATCAAAACCCAAAATATTTTCTTGAAAATCTATAAAAAAAACTAGTTGCACCCCGCGGTTTCACCCGCGTAAGTCCCGATCCCGTGGGAATATCGGGATAAAAAGTAGCCTATGTGTTAATCTAGGTCTCCAGCTATCTAGGTACCGAGTTTTATCGCAATCGATCCAGTAGTTTTTGCATGAAGGAGTAACAAACAAACACAAACACACACACACACACACACACACAAATTTTCACATTTATAATATTAGTAGGATAGTAGAATAATAACATTTTTAAGATTGTACCTACCTGGTTCCTATTAGTACCTACCATACAAAAAGTTTCAACTTTCTCTACCCTTGCCCACTGCAAGGGAAAGAAAGTTGAAACTAACCCTCGGCGATTACGACTCGCACTTGCCCGGTTTTTCTAGTATGAAAGATCTCTACCTGCCACGATGGTCTGGCGGGGTTACTAGAAAAGACCGAGTAAGGAACGACCACGTAAGGTGGACCTTCAAAGTTGCTAACATAGTGGACAAGCTCAGAGAAAACCGACTGAGATGGTATGGCCACGTCGTCCGTCGACCTTCAGACCATATGGCAAGGAGGGTACTTGACATAGAGGATAACAGAAGAGGAAGGGGCCGCCCACCAGCGACCTTCTCCCAAACTATAAAAAATGACTTGAAAGCCATTGACGCCGATGCAGAGACGGCCCATAATAGAGCGTTGTTTCGAAAAATAAGGAGTGCCGACCCCAACTGATATGGGAAAAGGCAAGGAGAAAAGAAAGAAGAAGAAGAAAGATCTCTACCTAAGATTCATTTCGAGGTACTCTTCAATAACATTGATCATAACTTCCAGCGAACTGCAAGTAACAAGTACCTTAGTAAAGTATCTAAGTTGCTATAAGTACCCATCAAAGAAACCTATTTAAAAGTTTTCTTTCATCTCGCAACTCAAGTTCTATAAGCATCTTTAGAAATGATATCGAAGAACTTATTTTAAATGAAGTGTTTTTAATAACTTCCTGGAACAAAACTGTTATTTCAACTTTTTTTTACAACAAACAACACAACAACTAATAAATATTATTTTTCTTCTTTTTTTTTCTTTATATGTTTTTCTTTATACGTCACTCGTCACACCATAACACAAGCCCAGATGAGCGATATTATTATTAAATACTCTGTTTCCTAAGTTACCATGACGCGACTGGTCATATCACCATGACGCATGACGTCACACAATATTACCGTGACACTTTTTTGAGAATGCTGGTGTTCCATCAATTTACTAGACGTTATCACGTCAAAAAAAGATATATTTAAAATAACAAAAGACGATCGAAAAAGGAACACAAGACTCGATCGTCTTCGAACAGAAACAAAAGACCTTTTGTAATGGATGTAGCTCATTGGGAATTAACAAAAAAATAGGCGGAGTTTCGTTCCGGAATTTCTTGATTTGGTCGCCACGCTCAAATTCCGCGATAAAAGCTATGCAATAGCTTAAAAACTTACACAAAAAACACTTATAATCAGAATATTATAATAAAAAATGGCGAACGCTGGAAATAACAATGAATGTTTAATTAAGTATAAATTAATATGAATACTAATCAAAACTTTGAAATAAATCCTATTATCAATTTACACCACAAACGGTTTTCAAAACATTTACTCCAAGAAATCCTTTTCAAACTTCAAATCTCATTCAAAAATCACCCTAGAACGTCCTAAATAAAGTCATTTTTCGTTCAACAGTAAAATAGTAAAGTAAATAGATTGGGTAAGTTGGAAGAAACTTACCTATTTAACGACAGGTATCCGAGTTTAATCACAAGTTGAAACTAAAGCCTTTCTCTTAGAACCAATTAATTTGTTGAGTGAAAATAAACAAGGGTGGATCAAACAAAAAGGGAGCAGGGGTTCGACTACGGTAGTTGCAAGATTATTAGATTCTTCAGGAATTTTGTAATAATAAACAACAAATAGGTTCCGAAACTACTGGATCGATTTTTATTAAACCTTGTAAGCGACACATTGAATCCATGGAAATCATATAGATTATTTTACTGAACGAACTTACGCGGGTGAAAACACGGAACGCTATAATTATATTTACCTACATAAAATACATTTAGATCTAAAACAAATGGTTTATTCTACTGTGATCACCTGGGTGACCAAATTCTACATTTTTGTGTCCTAAAATCACCCGCTGGCAAATCACCTGGGTCATCAAATTCCATAAGATTTTAATAAGAAAAATTACTGTGGCACATAAAAATATTTCCTCATGCTGCGAAGTTGGAATCCCTTTCTGAGTTCAGGATTATCATCTCTATATATATATAAATTTCGTGTCGCGGTGTTAGTTACGTTTACCTACCTAAACTGCTGAACCGATTTGTATGAAATTTTTTGTGGATATTTGTTAGTTCTCAGAATCGAACAACATCTAGGTATTTCTAATTTTGTTTCCTTGACATTTTTTTGTGTGTGACATAACAACGTTTGCCGGGACACCTAGTATTATATAAGAATCTAGAATCATTCACTCTGGATTCAAAACACCGCCCTCACTGTTAAAATTAAAGGGTACCGGCGCTCTCTCCGTACAAACGTAGTCGAGTGTTTTCTCCCTGGATAATGACACTAGCACAAATATTTTTGTGCCATAAAACCTATAACTGCCATGACTATCGGTATCGGTGTAAAAATACTAATATGCATAGTGTTTTTTTACACCGGTACCCTTTCACCTTAGAATAATTATATCAATGCTTTGTAATAAAATCTACTATTGTTCAACGGCGGGTATCGAATCTGTAACCATCCATAGCGCTATAGAGATCGTCATTGTTTATTTCAGTACAAATATACAACAAGAAAAGCAATATATACATTTACGATTGTACTTTATTTGTATAAAATGATTGTAAAATGGAGGAAGTAGGAAACTATTCAACTGGAAATGTACTTTTTATTCCGGTGATGATATTTCTTATAGCTTTTTATAGGGTAGTTTATTTTTAATATTGAATAAAAGAAAGAAAGAAAACAGGTTTATTTGTAACCAAAGGGAACTATTTCAACATAGGGAAATCTATATAAATAAAAATGAATTGTTGTTCGTTAGTCTGATTAAAACTCGAGAACGGCTGAACGGATTTATCTTATCTTAGTCTTGAAATGTTCGTGGAGGTCTAGGGAAGGTTTAGAAGGCGAGAAAAAAACGAATAACCGATATTGCCACGGGATCGGGACTTACGCGGGTGAAATCGTGGGGCGCTGCTAGTTAAAAATAATTATACAATGTGCTTACAAAGAGGAATACGACTTAGTTTGATAGATTCTTTAGAAAGGGCCTCATTTCAGTTTTAATTTTGATGTATTTTATTTATGTGTATAAGCTATAGTATACACTAACAGCGCTCCGCGGTTTCACCCGCGTAACTCCCGATCCCGTGGGAATATCGGGATAAAAAGTAGCCTATAACCTTCCTCGATAAATGGACTATCCAACATAAAAATATTTTTATTATATATTTTCAATTCGAATTTATTTATCTATACTAATATTATAAAGCTGAAGAGTTTGTTTGTTTGTTTGTTTGAACGCGCTAATCTCAGAAACTACTGGTTCGAATTTAGAAATTCTTTTTGTGTTGGATAGTCCATTTATCGAGGAAGGCTATAGGCTACTTTTAATCCCGATATTATCACGGGATCGGGAGTTACGCGGGTGAAACCGCGGAGCACTGCTATAAAATATATATGCGACGAATTCTCGGCTAGGAATCAGTAAATGTGACATTGTCACGAGATCTCGTGGCTCGTAACAGAACGACCTCGTATCATCTCTCAACTTAACTGACATCCGCCGTCATATACAAAGCTTTATCTCTATCCAACTAGCTAAACCCTGCGGCTTTACTCACTTTACAGGCTTAATTCTATCATAAATCACTGCATAGTATAATACAAAGTCGCTTCCCGCCGTCTGTCCCTATGTATGATTAGATTTAGTCATGCAGTACGTTGTGCAGTGAGGAGGCTTACAGCTAAGCGAAGCTCGCTGATCGTTTACGGTCGTGCGAAGCCGGGCGCGGTCATTACTTCGATGGGTGACCAATTAGTAAGTAGTGTGGCAAAAATATGTTTTCATTACTCATACTCCGAAAGTAGGTCTAAAGATGCCTGCAGAGCCCGTAGAAAGAAAAACTTTCAGCCCTAGGGAAAATCGCTGACAGCTGTCATATCAAATTATAGCTTCGCGCGGCTTGTGCAATGTGCTTGTAGCCAGTATCAGTGTCATTACGCATTAGGAACTTTAAAAACCTAACCTCCTTGCTTTAGGTAACACCAAAGAATAACAATTATGGCTTCACACGGCTCATGCATACTGCCAGAGGTAGTATGGAGTCTCTCGTTCACTCTCGTTATTATGAAGAATTTTATGTATTATTCGTAATGAAAAGCACAGTGTTTACCTCGGGTAAAAGACTCATTAAGTCTCTCGAACTATTAGCGCCCTCGCTACGCTCAGGCGCCAAACTCTGTCTCGGGACACAATGAGTGACTTTCACACCTAGGGTAACAATGTACTACCATTGGTCCCAGTTGCTACCTCTAGTAGCAGTCGTTAGATCGAGCTCTAACAATAGGTGAGCCACACCACTATACGAAAAAAAAGAAGTTGCAGTGCATTACATCACTTTGAAACTTAAAAATTATGTTAGGATGTGTTAGGATGTTTCAAAATAAGGAACGGATTTTGATGCGTCTTTTTTAATAGATAGCGTGATTCAAGACTGACTGATATTTAAAACACAGCTTAAACCAATGGGCGGATCAGGTTGTTTCTCATACAGATGACGTAGGCCTAGGCATCCGCTAAGAAAAGACTATGGATAATGATGTTAAATGGTAGAATTCTTTTGATCCCGATCTCGTGGGAATAGAATGAGATAAGAACCTTTTTACTTTTTTACCCGACTGCAATGAAAGGGCTAAGTTAGATAGATGACATAAGATTTTGTTTACCTTTTGAGGTACGCAACCCTACATCTATACTTATATTGTAAAGCTGAAGAGTTTGTTTGTTTGATTGTTTGTTTGTTTGAACGAGCTAATCTCAGGAACTACTAGTTCGAATAGAAAAAATCTTCTTGTGTTGGATAGTCCATTTATCGAAGTAGGCTATTGGCTACTTTTTATCCCGATATTCCCACGGGATCGGGATTTACGCGGGTGAAACCGCGGAGCACTGCTAATAAGTATAGGGGCTGCTAGATTAAAAGTTGAAATTTTTTTAGTTTGTTTTTTTCGAACCCGTTTTTTACAAACAAATTGATATCGATTCGGCTTTGAAATTAACTGCTTGAGATCTCCAGGACTCCAGCTATTAACATACTAAGTTTCATCGCAATCGGTTCCGTACATAAAACATAATATCCATGAACATACATAATAAAACTCTTTGCATTTATAACATTAGTCGAATGTAAGTGTCACAAGTTACAAACGTTTTAAGACTATATTTTATAGGTAGGTATTGTGGAGTATCAGCTTTAACTTCCGACTTCACTCATCTATACTTATATTATAAAGCTGAAGAGTTTGTTTGTTTTTTTGTTTAAACGCGCTAATCTCAGGAACTACTGGTTCGAATTGTAAAATTATTTTTGTGTTGGATAGTCCATTTATCAAAGTCAAAGTCAAAGTCAAAAATCTTTATTCCTTTCAATGCTCAATACCTAGGTATAAGATCACTTAGACACGTCTTAAAAACTAAGTTAGGATGTGTGGATAGGATATCGAGGAAGGCTATAGGCTACTTTTTATCCCGATATTCCCACGGGAACGGGAGTTACACGGGTGAAACCGCGGAGCGCTGCTAGTGTAATGTACAGGGTTATTGGTACCTCTATCGCGCTTCTGGTCTTACCACTTCTTACCTATCATGCACGTATTGATAATTTGTACGAATTGCTCATTGTAAATACTGATAGTTTGTGTAAACTGAGAATTGTTCAAATTACGATATTGTACTGATGGCGATGCTCCCAATTATACAAGCAAGCCGTTGAGGGCGACTTCTGTGCACCTTTTGCAACACAAACAACTTTTGTTCTACGACTTTTTGAAATTTGAACACATTTTTTTGAAAATTCTGAGGTTAGGTTTACTTGAAAGTCAACTATTCCATACACGGAGAGGTCATTAACCTTAAAATTTTATTTATTTTTTTAACTTTATTTACTGTTCTTAGTCTTAATGATCTTTGTTTTAAAAATATCAGCAGTTATTCGAATTTACATAACCTCCAAATTTTTTAATCTTCATATTTTTTTCGAATTTCCATAGGTCGTAGAACAAAAGTTGTTTGTTAAGGTGCACAGAAGTAGCCCACAACAGCTTGCTAAGGTAATTACCAAGTACCTGGATAACCGAGCTTTGCTCGGTTTTTTTTTTACTTAGTCTAACCTCAAAGCAAACACTCATTGACAACGCCATCTGTTACTTAACAACGCCATCTGCTTATTGCTCACGAAAAATAGTATTAGTAGTTCGCCAATAGATGTCAGGAAGAGTCATATTTTTCAGATAAAAAAAGTAAGTTTTGATAAAACACGAAAAAAATGACATTTTCTAAAAATGATTCCTAGCTAGATCGATTTATCGCCCCCAAAACCCCCTATATACCAAATTTCATGAAAATCGTTGGAGCCGATTCCGAGATTCCAATTATATATATACAAGAATTGCTCATTAAAAGATATAAGATAACCCTGTATAAGTACGTTTATGAGAAATAATTATTATTTCAGTTAATAAGTTTTTTTATTGAAATTCTTTTAATTACAAAGTGTAGGTATACAACTATGGAGTATTTTATTTCTGGGTGGGTGTATTTATTCCGTGTATTATTTTAATGTGTATTTTTGAACTGAATTGTTAATTTTCTTATATTGTTATTGATTTTGAATAAAATGGTTTTATTTTTATGTAATTTTTCATATTTTTTTAGTGATGTCCTGAGGTACAGTCGGCTGCATAACTGCAGCCCTTGGTAGAGTTCACTATTATTGGAATGTTTGCATTCTAATAAAAAAAAATTGGTTAATTGATGTGTTAGAAGACTTTAAACTTCACCTAAAGCAGGTGCCTAGAATCTTGCTTGTGTTGAAAACATCTTATAACAAACATTTTGGAGCTCTACGGTGGGTCTGCAACTATGCAGCCGACCGTACCTAAAATTTGTACTTATTTATTTATTTATTTTTAGGAGAACCAAGAGCTATAACTTAAAAATGAACATAAAATAATAGACACAGAGAGCCAATTGGAGGTTCCCACGAATAAAAACATAATAAAAAAGAAAAACAGTGTGAGAAAACAAACAACACAATAATAAAAAACTAATACTTACAAGAGATTACTGGGCTTTTGTTACACACTGTGTAAACTCCCTTTGTGCAAATTCAAATCTATCAAATCTTATGATGGTGAAGGAGATTTAAGCCTATACAATATACAATGTAGGTCAATTTGCGTCAAACATGTTGAGAGTCTTATAAGAGTTCCTTTCGTTGGATAAGTACCATTTTCTACCTCCAAACCTTATTTATTTATTTACAATAGTTCTATAATAACTATTGCTGTATAAATATACTATTATACAGCAATTATATTAGATGTCGAATCACAATGCTAAGAAATGCAGTACTTCGAAATAAATAAATATTTTAAGACACTTAACGACTTTTCGCATAATACCTATTTATTTTCGAATGGATAAAACAAAAAGACGACCGAAACCAAAACCAAGGCGATTGAAACGGAAATAAAAGTCGATAGAAAAAGAGAAAAAAGATATAGAAAAAAAAATATCACTCTGATTTTAGTTTGCTAACAAACTGGAACATAATTAGTACTTATGTTGGTTGATACTAATTATGTTCCAGTGATACTAATTACTCAACAGTTCTGTCCTCTCCCCTGAACCGAACTACTGTCACTGAAAAGTTGCACCAGTTCTTCATAAGGTTTTCTAATTAGTGTTTTAAAATTTTATGTAGAAGAGCATTTATAAGCATCGTGTTTTTAAGAAAGCATTTTCGAAGTAGACCATTTAGCATCATTGTGTTTATTTTTTGTAGAGCATTTTTAATTTAAACTATTATAAACTAGTCTGTTTTAGGTTTATTATTTTAAACTATATTTATTTGGTTTTTTCAAAAATCAGATTTTTTCTGTGTAATTTATTTTGGTTGAATGTTTACTTAATTTTTGAAGTCGGTTTTTAAATTTAATTTTTACAACGGATATAATAATATCTAGTTATAGTTTCATTATGAGTTTTAGTTGCGAAAACTTACTCTGAGAATTTCTCAGTTACGTGAATTTGGAGTTCAGAATTTCGTAGAATCATGATTTGAAGTTCTGACAAAGCCGCATGAACCAATATCTGAAGAGCTCTTAAAAGCTGCCCGGGTCAAGGGTCAGATAGAAGTTGTTATAACAACGTTGTTAGAATAATAATTATGTTGAAAGTTATTTTATTATAAAACACCTGTAGAGTTAAATATATTTTAGATATTAATAGATAAATATTAGCCCCAAGATAAAAACTAACTTGAGAGGTGTCAAGGGACACCCGGATGGAACGAAGTTTCTTTCGATTAATTAGTGAAGGAATTGTAATAAAATCAAAAAGTGTCGTTACAACTTTTGGTCTTAATTTTTTCCGTCTAGCCTTTCGCAACGCGCCATAAGGAACTTCGTTCCAAAAACTAGGCTTCTGTTATGGTGATCAGACAACGATATACTTAAGTATTTTTCTTTCCAGACCACAAGTAATTAAATTTTATCACAGGGCCAACGGAACGTAGTGAATTTTTGTTTTCGAAAGGCCTAACATCAATTCAATTTAGGTAATTCAGACTAAGTACCCAAACAAATATTTCAATTTCAATTAATTTATTGTTTGTCACAGGTAGGTAATTGGTTCTTAATAATGGCAATATAACATAGTTCCTTTTTATCTGTTATCTTTGTATTGTATCCGTAATATTTGTACATAAATATTTGTTTCCAGCGGAAATCGAACCCACAACCTTTCATCGCAGGCGGGTGTTGATCCGCCGCGCCATAGATGTTGCCCAATATTCCACCACAGGACTTACACGGCTAAAACGTAGTCTATTGTTCAATTAATAGTAGTTAAAACAATTAACTAACAAAACTAGACTTTATAACAAAGTCCTTTCACAATAAGAACCTGGCGGGGCGTCCGGGGGACCAAATAGCTGGCTGCTTCACATAAAGCTCACTCTTTAAGGGCAGGTGCTAATAAAGCTACCGAAATCGACCTTTGTTTTAAGCAACTCTAAGTAATCAAATACTCTTTTTTTGTTATTTGGATATAAATGGATATTGTAGTTTAATAACCATATTTTTGTTTATTGTGGTTGAAAACATGATATGAACAACTTCGTTCGGAAAAAAAATGTTAGAAAACAGAGAATTATTAGATTGTTTATCGGGATTTATTCAAAAATAGTTAACGTTTGTTTCTAAAAATGGATCAAATGATAGGTTTTGACATCTAGGAACTATATTTGTGGATAATAATGCTAAAATGTTTTGCATATCGATCAAATATAACAATTAGCATGCAGCACGCTACGTCTTTGAGAGCGGGGGCTAAGGTAATATGAATACCTACACACGGTACTGGAAGAGCGCCTTAAGTCCTGGCTATCCACAGTGGAAATGCCGCCAGCCTTTTGGGGACTATTGTTTATGATTTGTATGTACAATCAACACGTAACGTTTCCAATCGTGTGCAGCACTATTTGATCATTATAACAACGTAACCTGTGGATCGAACCCATGTCGGTTGATGTAGCGGGTGGCGGCTTATACCACTCACACAACTAAAGACATAGCTAACATGTTGAATATAACAATCACACTGAGTAGTTTTATTTCAAGTATTCATGTTTGTGTGTAACGTCTATTAGAAGAAGGTCGTAAGTCCAATACTTGTTTATAGTATTATTGTAGCAAACTGATAGTGTACTCATGACGCATACTGTACCTACCTACCTATTTATTTCAGCTAAGTATATTTTATTTGTTTGTATTTTTAACCGACTTCAAAAAAGGATGAGGTTCTCAATTCGGTTGTACTCGTATGTATTTTTTTTATAATTAGTCATTACTTGCATGACAATGTGCTTAAACATATTTAGCTAAATTCAAGCTAAATGCATTGAAGGTAATCTACAATTAAATTATATTTCAATACCTAGTTGGCACAATGGTCACCATACCAGACTGCCAAACACAGGGTTGCGGGTTCGATTCCCGCCTCAAACAAGTATTATTAGATATTTGTCTGTGGTCTGGTTGTTTCAATGTATTATAAGTATATATTTACAAAAGAAAATTATATAGGTAAGTAGTATATCAGTTATCTAACATCCATAACACAAGTCTAGTTACTTAGCCCGGGGCTAGATGGCGATGTGTGGAATGTCCTGCAATATTTATTTATTTAATAACCAAAAGGTTAATCAGTTATCATTAAATCAGTTTGACACTTTGACAGTTGGTTAATAATGTCTTAAACGCTTTTAATTTTTGATGTGCAAGTCATACTAAGTATGATTATTTTTGTAAAATTAGAATAAATGAATTATTGAGATAAGACAATAAAGTGTAGATTTATGGAATGGCGTCAACAACAGATCGACGTTGTTGATTGTGTATTGTCTGTCTGTCCCAGTATTAATCTCAGAGGGACGGACGTCCTTTGAATTGTTATAGGTATGTACTACAGTTGAAGCTATACTACAAAAAAATTCTGCAGATAGATTCGTAACCAGCTATGGAGAAGATTTTTTGTAAATAAAAAAAAAGAGTTTTGGCGGGAACGAGTTAACAACATGTCGTGCTGCAGTTTTATTTTCATGAAACTTAGTTGTAACCCGAGTTGAATTGTATAATTCTGGCGGAACATTCAATTTAGTTTTGTGAAAGTGGACAAGTGTAGTGAAAGTAAAAATCAGTGTCAAACATGAAGTTTTCTCGTTGCCTCGAAATCTCCTATTAAGGTTTTGGTAAACTTGCCACCGCCTTACTATAGCCCCTGACTTGACGGACTATGACGACTTTGACTGTTTTGAAACACTTTAGGCCCGATTAAAGGCTAAATCGGGTCATAATTTGATGCAAAATATAACTTGACACTGGCTAACTGCACAAGCCGTGCGAAGCCATAATAAATAGAAAAAAATAAAAAAATATATACAACCGAATTGAGAACCTCCTCTTTTTTTGAAGTCGGTTAAAAATTATTTATTTCTTTAATTTACTAATTTATATAAAGGGTTTTATGTAACTAAATATATAAGAAAGCGGTTGAGGTATTTCTGTGCACATAAACAATGAACTTTTATTTTACGACTTTTGGAAATTCGTCAATTTTTTCAATAAATTTGATTTTTTATTTTTTTTATTTTATTTGGAAAACAAACAGTTACAAATATTCTGCTAATAAAACTAAAAATAGTGAATATGAACCAATTAAATTTGATGTTTTCTTTACTCGAAAATAAGCTGTTCTGAGTAATTCCACAAAAACAGCTGATTTTTAAAATAACGTAACGCCGGACCATAAAATATTCAAATTTCCAGAAGTCGTAGATCAAAAGTATGTTATTAAGGTGCACAGAAGTAACTTAAAAAACTTCTTAAAATGACTGCCTTTCTAAGGTCAGATTTATCTGCTTTATGTTTTCTTCATTCGGAGATTAAAATAGAACATACCTATATCTAAGAGTAAGTATATATATACCAACTAAACAACACGTTTCGGGCAAAGAAAAATAAATGTGAGCAAGTAATCAAGACTTCACGTAAACGCCATTTATCTTAACTTACTCTGTTTTTTTGAGTTAGTTGGTACTTACTCAGTTCTATTACAATGGCCGACGACTAGTTTTGCTAAAGTGGTATATATCAATGTAAAAATTATGTGCGCTAATTGACATTGCTCTTACGGTGAAGGAAAATATCGTGATGAAACCCGCGGCTTAGTTGGCTCCAGAAGTATTGACAAGTTCTCTCCTCTGGACATGGTCGACTAAGCTGAGAGGGTAGTAGGTGCTGGGCAAGCCTACTCCATCCTCACGCAAAAAGGACGCAATTGAAAAGAGTCTAGTTGCGGAATAAAGCCCGTATGCATACATACATACAAGTGGTATATATCCTTGAAAAAGGTAAGTAGATAGGTATTATAAGTTACGAGAAAATGTAATTTTATTGAGTGTTACTTGGCATAATTTTTGTCAAGGGTTAATGGATTGATTGTGTCTATGGTTAACCAACATTCATCATCATATCAGCCACAGGACGTCCACTGCTGAACATAGGCCTTCCAGAGCGATAGGACGCATGCTCTCTGCATCCAACGACTTCCCCCGACCTTAATCAAGTCATCCGTCCATCTAGTCGGAGGCCGTCCCGCGCTGCGCTTTCCGGTACGTGGTCTCCAATCTAAGACTTATCGGCCCCAACGGCAATCAGTTCTACGAGCCACATGCCCCGCCGAACATTATTGATAGTAAAATATAAATTATGTACCTACCTACGTCATGATTTTAAAATATAAGGTTCTAAAATTTCAGGAAACTTTCCAAATTAATTATCCAATATTAAAGTTCTATAAAACGGCATATTTATGTACATTTATTAGTAAAAATAACCATGTTTAATATCCTAATTACCTATACTTAGCTAAGTAGCCTCGGTATAAAAATACTCAGCTAAACAATAATATAGCGCGTCACAAGAGACCCAACTTTACAATTTCCTGATTGCGAATCGGATGTGCCTTCCGGCGCGGCGGTAAAGGACTTAGGTACCTACCTACTTTAGAGAGAGTTATTTTTACCCTATTATTATACTAATTGTATTGTTTATGCTGACTTTGTCACTGAACAATATCCATCAACATTATTCGATTTCCGTCAAATACATTTTTAAACAATTTAATAACAAACTCAACAAATTTGCAAAATGCACTTTTGGAAAGCATCATTATGTCTTTTTAACTAAAATCTAAAAAAAAAATTATGCTAGTTAGTTTACTTTATTTTTTAGCTTATCCAACTTTAAAATCATTAAATACTGTATTCACATGAAAAAATATTATCCGATCCCTAGATACCTGAGCATGGACGCGTGGTGGTGCTACTCGCCCAATAAAAATAAAATAGATCGACTCCACTTAACTCCTCACTAACCAAATCAAAAATAACTTTATTTGTAAACATAGTTAAAATTTGATGTTATATTAAAAGGTATGTTTGTTATATATTAAAAGGTATTAAAAGCTATGTTTTATCTTTACAGGCGTACAATTTTGAAAAACATAGTAAGAGCAACTATGCTATTTCAAAAATACTGGGTAATTGTTTCTGTTAAATATTTTTAACAATAACAATTACCTAGTATTTTTAGTTTAAGTACACGAACCTTTATGAATCACAAGACCTAAAGACAGATTATCGCTCAGGAAATCCCTGACTCTGTAGTATGCCTTCTCAACAAGGAAGCTTTTGAGTTTTCTTTTAGAGACAGTGATGTTTTCTGCATTTTTTAATTTTTTGGCAATCTATTAAATATCTTTGGGGCTAGGCAGCCAATTTTTGGTGTCCCTTAAGCTAACCTAACCTTAAATAAAAATAAAAATTACAGGACATTCCACACATCGCCATCTAGCCCCAACTTAAGTAACTAGACTTGTGTTATGGGTGCTAGGCAACATATATACTACATAAATACTTTTCTTTTGTAAATATATACTTATAATACATAGAAACAACCAGACCACAGACAAATATCTAAATACTTGTCTGAGGCAGGAATCGAACCCGCAACCCTGTGTTTGGCAGTCCGACGTGGTAACCATTGTGCCAACTGGGTCGTCAAAACCTTAGAAACAATGTGACCGTACCTCCGAAGCGTATCGTAAAAATCTACGCAATTACCCGCCCGTAATACAACAATCTATCATTCCTAAACTAAATGTAATTTAAAGGGTAACCTCGCTATAGTTTATTGGAACAATAAATCATACACTCGACCTTGGAACACCTGTGATATTCGCCGAACATGCGATGTCCAAAGGTTCATTCAAGATTTATACAGGGGTATTTTCTTTACGATATTACTCAACGTCATCTAGTCAAAACTAAATGGAGACTTAGAAAACTGGGTTATAACTTATACCTTTACCTTATACCTTTTATTATTTTATTAGGTGCACCCGCGTAAGTCCTGATCCCGTGAGAATATCGATATAAAAAGTAGTCTTAATCCAGTTTCATTGTAATAGTAGTTTTTGCGTGAAGGAGTAACAAACATACAAACATACAAAATTTTCACATTCATAATATTAGTAAGATGACTCATGGGTCTGAAAGTAGCATCAAGGATTTTTGGAAATTGGAATTCCAAAGGGCTAAAAAGGACAGTTAAAGTTAGTAGTCTATAGTAACTATTTTGTATTCTACGTTTGTAGGAAATCAATTTCACTTTTAAAATCATTTATATTTTTTGTTAATTGTTTAATAAGTAGTTAGGAAGGGCGTCGGCGTCGGTCGTAGTATACTTCAAAACTTACCAACTGGAAACTGAATTATTAACGAGAAACTGCGACCGTCCGCGTTTTTGCGAGCACGCGCTACGAGAATGCGCTCCGTGGCTAATATTTATCCCAATTCCTTTACGGGATCGATGCAAACGCGAATAAAACTGCAGGGCGCGACTAGTACCAACAAAAACACCAACACCAGAAACAAAATAATATATTGCACCTCCGCTCAAATAGTGTCATAACTCAAAAACAATATTATTTATTATATATTTTCAGAAAACCTAATACACCATTTTATAAAGCTTTGAAAAAAACATTGAAATCTACTGAAATGTTCATATAGCTAATACTATTAGTTTACAAATTAAGGCCCGTATTCTAAAACATGACTTAAAACTAGATTTACGTAAATCGAGTTTTAAGTTCAGATTGTGAACTAAGTCGTCGTCTTATTCTAGAACGCATCTTGAGTCGAACTATGGTCGAATTTATCCTAGACGTGTCTTAGGTACCTCTATGGTTCAAGTCTGTTTAATATAAGGTTTTATTGTATTTGATTAAACTATTCCGTTTTACGCAAACTTGTCAAAAAAAATTATAATTGGTATTAGACACAAAACAAATCAGAAAAGTAAAAAGATTGACGAATTTAAATAAAAATGCATAAATAATTTAAAATTAGACATAATTTTGTTGTAAGCTTAAAAAAAAATTGCATTACTATTTCCGATTATTATTATAAACTTATTTCGTAAATTGGAACGAAATGTTTGGCATCAATGTCATTATATGTCATGTCATTCCACCAGTCAATCAAACCAGTTATAGTACGGGGCGTTAGCTCGCCAAGTCTACGATAATAAGATGTCGAAGTAGAAACAAATAGTATGTGAAAATTGAACAAGCGCATGTATTTTTTTATTACTATTATTATGTTGTTGGACCCTCCGATAGTAGTTTATACCTGAGTTTGTATCCTTGAAAACCCTGGTGCTACGAAATTATGGGTGGAATCTTCTTCCAAGGCATGTACCGGCGGAAGTAATGGTCCCAGAAGAAAAGTCATAGAAAATACAGGTATGGATAATAAAATTACCTTTAATTTGATTCTAAAGAGGTGCTAGCAGCAGGATTGACAGTTTTCTCAGAAACAAAGAAATAGTTTACTATTATTTAAAATTGAATTTTGGCAAATGATTAAAACGTTGTTCTTAATTATATTTCTTTAAAAAACGTGCTAGGGTATGAATTTGATTAGCAATATACAAACACCCAAAATAAAGATATCTGAAAAACGCTTTCAAGGTGTAGTTTTTCCAAAAAAACTAAAACACGTGTCAGAATTTCGTAGCATCAGGTATTCAAAGATGCATACTCAAGTATAAACTACTCTTGGAGGGTCTAATAACATTACATGCGCTTTTCCGATGTTTACCTTTTTTGTATCAGTTTCTACTGGCCTAATTGGAAGAATAGTAAGCATATTTAAGAAAATTACAATTCGTATAAACATAGTTTTAAGACAATTATTGTAGTGAATTTGATGAAGATCATATTCCTCATTGACATTTTGGTTATAGCTTTAACCATTTTGATAAAAAATGCAAAAAAACTCAGCACACAAATGGGGAGGAAACAATCGCCAAACGACTTGTTTCTACATATATATCTTATTATCTATGTCAAAGCTACATGTATGCCAAGTTTCATGCTTTCCGCCATCTCGCGGAAAGAAACTTGAACCGTAAAAAGAGTTAAGGAAACGGACTATCAATGGAGAAAAACAATACGAAATTATCACGTCTACTTGTGTAATTTTCTACAAATTGATCAAGAATAGAATCCTATTTTGGTTAAAAATGTCTGCAAGTCTCCAATGAGCACCAGAGTACAGAATGTGGAGCAGAAGAGCGAGATGCCACATTACAAATAGAGATCTGGCATAATACAAACTGAGAATTCAAGATCCAGTTGGCCTACAGAGAGCTGGAAGCAGGAATGTATCTCCAGGATATCTCTACCACCAGAAGATTTGTCTGCGATGTTATAGTTATTAGCTTCAATGTGTTTATGATTTTGTTGTGTTTTTATGGTTTAATTTGTTTGAAGCTTGGTACTTGCCTAAAGAGATGTTTTATAATAAAAATAAATATTATATTGCATAAAAGTTTGCTTTTATTTCATTCATAAGTCATACATTGTTCACATTTTTTATTGTTTCTTGCTTTAATCGTAAGCTCATCTTGAATATATTGACTTCCATTGTATGTGGATCTTGCGCGTCCCATATATACCTACGAGTATGTTGAGAGTGGGCCCGTAAATGTCGTCCAATGTGCAGCAACCTACTTGGGCCCTGACTGCCTTCCATGCAGACCACTGCAGATCATGTCCTAGTGGGAGCTTCTGCTTCAGGTTCACAAAATTCGGTGGGATAGAATATTTCATTACCCACCTTATTTTTCTCGCCTCCGCTCGACTTTTTGTTGAAGCCTGTGTACTTTTGCTAGAAGCTTTTCCGGCTAAAATTGAATAAATCGACATTATTAAATTTATATAGTCAAAAATACACAAAGAAAATAAATACAATGAAAATTGACTTATGTCAGGTAATGACAGTTTTTACGTAAGTCGAAATCTGTACTTGAGTCTAGATTGATAACCAAGTTACGTTCAGGAATACAAAAATACTTACCTAAGTTTAGATTTATGTGACGTTTCTCAAATGACGTCATTTAGATTTAAATCTACTCACACACCTGCCGCAGGGGCAATCTAGGGTGTAGGAGTGGGGATGACCCTTAATTGCATCCTTAATTGTGATGTGTGTAGGCATGCAGGGGCAATTTGGAGGATTGGCCCTGCGGCAGGGCGGCAGGGGCGCGAGACCATCCTTGATCCCTAAGTCGTCCCTGCCGTCGCTGCGTGTGTAGCGCGATTGGGGCAATTTCTCAGTCAGTTTGTCAGTATCTGTCACACGGAGTGCACGTATACATAGCGTACAATCAAAATGGCGGCCGACAACGAACGCGAAGTTTGGACGCGAATTATAGAAGTTTATCAAGACCGACCTCACATGTGGGATAAAAATCATAAACATTATTTTAACCGTGACATGAGGCAGCAAACATTCACACTAATGTTTGAAATTTTTGGGGAACTCAAAACCAACATGGAGCTGCCGGCTTTCAAAAAAAAATTTGAAAATATGCGGACATCCTTTTTTCGGGAGTTAAAAAAGGTACGTATTTTTAATTAAGTAATGATTATTCAAAATTGTGTTTTGAAATTTTTTTTTTGTAGGTATTTGTATTTCATTTCAATGTGTTATCTTTTTTAGGTTAATTCTTCAAAACAAACAGGATCTGGCAGCGATGATGTGTACAAACCATCTCTTTGGTATTATAATCTCTTTACTTTTATTGAAGAGACTACTGAACCATCTCGCACGGGAGTAGATACCATGGACTGTGACGAGGTAATACTTAAAATAAAACAAGAATAAAATCACTTGGCACAATTATATATATATTTATTAGAATTACTTCTAAATATTAGGTATAAGTACTTACTTAAGTATTTCATCAACATTAAAACTATTTTAATGCTCTTATATTACTCGTAACATGTCTTCTTGAAAATCAACACTGCCTTGTCCGTTAAAATACGACATAAATTGACTTCTAACGTAGTTTCCTTCATCGTTGCGCTGTTTTTCATTTCTTTGCGCAAGTGATACTAATTCGAATGATTCTGCCCGCCAATCACCTGGTCGATAAGTTCGATCGTTTGTATTTTCAGAATCTGTACATGAATTTGTCAAATAGATTTTTGATTTTGTTCTTAAAAAATTGTGTAAAGCGCAACATGCTAGAACAATAGCATCGACGTTCTCAACATTTACACTTATTTTTCGGCGAAATATCCTAAAACGTGTTGCCAGTATCCCAAAAGCATTTTCTACTACCCGTCTTGCCCTAGATAACCTATAATTAAATATTCTTTGTTCATGGTTTATATTCTTGAATGGATAGGGCTTCATCACGTGTCTGTTGAGAGAAAATGCACTGTCTCCTACAAATACATAGGGCACTGTAGTATTACTATTTGGTAACGTTGAAGCTGGTGGTAGGTTTAACTGGCTTTTCATTAGTTTTTCATGAAATTTTGTATGTTGTATTACACCACCATCAGAGACGCTTCCATTTATGCCAGTGTGTACATACATAAACTCATAATTTGCATTAACAATGGCAAAAAGTACTACACTAAAAAACTGTTTGTAATTAAAAAAACACGAGCCACTACCAGGGGGCTTTTCTATAGCTACGTGTTTTCCGTCCATTGCTCCAACACAGTGACTGAAATTCCATTTTTCTTCAAACATTTTTGCTGTGTTCTTCCATTCAGTTTCCGATGTGGGCATCTGAAACAAACAGTAATTGAGAAATTTAATATTTCAGGTTTCAGAGTTTGGAATTGGATGAACCATCTGGTAGTCAATCACTCAACCTAAAACGTCCAAGTAAGCTAGACAAAACAGAAGAAGAACCTGCTCCAAGAAAACCGCGATTAAACTTACAAAAAAAACAAGAGAAACTGTTTGATACTGCTCAAAAACTTCTTACCACTACAGATGAATGGGAAGTCATAGGAATGGGCTATGGTATTCAATTGAAAAATTTAAGTAAACACCAGCAAGTTGTTGCGAAAAAATTAATATCCGAAGTCATTTTCTATGGGCAACTTGGAAAACTAACAGAAGAATCGTCAATCACTTTGAAAAACCAATATCACAATCCGTACATTCATTCAGTACCTATTAATACTCTTACACCATCCCCACAATATCAATCCTACGTATCTGCTCCTACTCCATCCCCACAACATCAATCCTACGCATCTGCTCCTACTCCATCCCCACAACATCAATCGTACGCATCTGCTCATACTCCATCCCCACAACATCAATCCTACGCATCTGCTCCTACTCCATCCCCACAACATCAATCGTACGCATCTGCTCCTACTCCAACCCCACAACATCAATCATACTCATCTGCTCCTACTCCATCCCCACAACATCAATCGTACGCATCTGCTCCTACTCCAACCTCACAACATCAAGCCTATGCATCTGTTCCTACTCCTACACAATCCTCACAACTTTCTGAGGTTCAATATGATGACATTACCATTGATTTCCCTAACACTACTTTTAGTAATAATAATAATTTAGTGGAAGGTAGTTTCACTAAAGTTAAAGATTTTCTTATATTTAAACACAAAAAGTAATTAAAATGATAATGTCTTATCCTTTAAAATTCTCACAATTAACTTAATATTTGGAAACTGGGTACCTATAACTTGTTACCGTATTAATAAAAAATATTTCACCGACTGTGATTGTTTTTTTTGTGGTTGAATCTTGGTTGAGTACTTACAAGAAAAAACAGTTTATCTAGAATTTCGGGAAATTAAATTTCTAACATGCAGGTTTACTTTTTATAATTATACTTTATATAAACTTACCTTTATATAATGTTTCAGACAATTGTAAATCGCCCAACAAGTCTCAGGAATCATTGTTGACATCAATTGTGGTGATATGATACAACTAAATTTCAAATCCTCGTAGGTTTGTCCACTGGCCAAAAACCGAAGCGTAGCAATTAATCGTTCTCTAGCGCTTACGGCATTCCGCATCAATGTATTTTTTTTTTCTATAAATGGTGCCACCATTGCAAGAAGCTCTTCAAAAGAGTCAGAATCCATCCGTAAAAAGTTATTGAAGTCATCTACTTCCAGTTCTTTTATAATCTTCATGTGGCATAACTCACTTCTTTTCAGTAGCCATTTCTTCACCCAGTATCTCCTTTTCCTTTTTTTTTGAGGTAGCACCACTGAAAGCGCCAAGGCTACTCCAATCTTTTGATTGGTCGATAATACGGGTGCCATTCTCAATACGTGTGCTCAGCTCAGCTTACTCGGAAACACTGCACGGCAGGCAAGTGTGTAGAGATAACTCCCGATATCGCCACAACCGCCATGCACCCTAGATTGCCCCTGCGGCAGGTGTGTGAGTAGCGCCTTTTAGTCAGAGATTCCTGACTAAGTCACGACTTAGAATACGGGCCTAAGACTAGAAAATCGGAAAAACAGACTATTACTTTAGTCACCTTTTTCACGACAGTTTTCTTTTTAGAAATATGAAACTATTTATGCGGACCTTTTTCTCGACAGTTTTCTTTTTAGAGATATGACACTATTTGCCATGGCGCCTCCGCCGGGTCGTGGCAGACTGGGTAAACCCAAGAAGTGCTGGCTTGACGTCATAAAGGGTGATATGCGTGCAAATGGCCTTACAAACCAGGATGCTGAAGATCGTGCGAAGTGGAGGCGTAAAAGCAGGAAAGCGGACCCCGGGCTCCTGAGAGGGATGCACCGGGAACATCGCTCGGATGATGATGATGATGATGACACTATTTGAGCGGAGGTGCGATATCTGAACATAAATTGGAAACATATCCGTAACTTTCTGCGTCACAGAAAATTAACCTAAAATTAACATGAGTTCCGTATAACACATTGAAAGGTAAGGGAAACGAACAATCCCAAAACTTAGTTCCGTGGGTGTTACTACAGATTAACATTTGATTAACTTAAATGTCACGTCAAACTATTCGTTCACAGGTAGGTTTCGTAAAACCTTTTCACCCTGTATAAATTTAATATGGTTTTAACTTAGAGAAAGGATAATATTTAGAGAGCTCGCAATGAAGTATGAATCGTTTGCACGTGTATGAATTCTGTGATGCGATTAAGTTTTGTACGCTTCGCAAGTTTCAAATTGTCTTGATGAAGTTGTCGAGTATTTGTTGAGTGTAAAGGTACAAATACTAATAAATACTTATAAATTGAAATAAATAAATTGAAATACTTATAAATTGAAATTTTCTTATGATGTTATTTTATAAAAGCGTTCTTTAATTCAAAAACATTTTTCTTCATTAATTTGAATTGTCACACGAAAACCGCCAATAATAAATCATTGTTCTTGCTTTAAAGGCCCACTCTAGCTCAAAAAAATCCGAATTGCAAGCAAAAAACGTTTTCTAGCAAAATTCAAAATTAGCAAGTGTTGTTAATTTTTTAAGAAAATGATGTAGCCACTTCGCGTCACTAGGCGATCGGCCTAACTAATGAACGAAGAGTGACATATGCACTCTATAACAACCTAGCAGATGCAATCTCTTTGGTTTCTATGCCTACTATAGTGTGCTATAGGAACCTATATAGTCAAGTTTAGGTTAATTCAATACATCCCTTATGTCAAACTGCTTGGTCGATAACCTTAATGAGTAGGGATAGCAAAAATAACATTTGAAAAGATAAATATTGTTTGACATCACCCACAGCGCTATCTAGACCTAAATTAAGGATCTAGGCTTGTAATATGGTGACCAGACAATACATAATATATATTTTAATAAATATAGCTAAAATTTTAATAAATATAGGTTTATTTGCCTTAATGATTACAAAACTAACTTTTACATTTAAAACCAAAATTAAAGAGATTGGTTGTAAAATAAAGTAAATGGAAACCTATTTTATACCACGTTTAAGTTGTACTATTATACAGGGTTATTGGTGTTTATACTAGCAAGCCATTGAGGGCTACTTTTGCGCACCATAACACACAATTTTTGATCTACGACTTTAGGAAATTAAGAAAAAAATGAAAATTTTGAGGTTTTGTAAATTCGAAAAACAGTTGATTTTTTAAAACAAAGATCATTTAGATTATGAGTAGATAAAATAAAAAAAATAAGTAAAATTTTAAAATTAATGACCTCTCCGTGTATGGAACAGCTGATTTTTAATTAAAACCAACCTCAAAATTTTCAAAACTGTTGGAATTTCCAAAAATCGTACAACATAAGTGTTTGTTTAGGAGCTAAGAAGTAGCCCTCAATGACTTGCTAGTATAATTACCAATAACCCTGTATACGTTGTCTAGCTACCATAACACAAGCCTAGTTGCTTAGCTTGGGCCCATGTGTAAACATTTTATTGTACCGTTAGCAAAATTTACTCAAAAATATTCAGATTTAATAATATTCAAGTTGATAAGAATACCTAGTAAATAAATATTGCAAGGGCTTGTACTTGTACTTGTATACAGGCTGTTTTCCGCCATTGGACCCTCTTTAATTGGGTCCTTTTTGCGTGAGGATGGAGTAGGCTTGCCCAGCACCTACTACCCTCTCAGCTTAGTCGACCATGTCCAGAGGAGAGAACTTGTCAATACATTTGGAGCCAACTAAGCCGCAGGTTTCATCACGATGTTATCCTTCACCGAAAGAGCAATGTCAATTTGCACACATACATTTTTCTTAAGAAAAATACATTGGTGCACGGCCGACCGGGATTCGAACCCACGACCTTCAGAATGAAAGTCGAGGTATCTACCACTAAGCCAACACCGCTCTCTATTGCAAGGACAATTCACCGCTGTGTGAACTATTTTCATCATCTAGAATATTAAATCTGAATATATTTGAGATTATTTTACCAACGGTACAATAAAATGTCATTTACAGTCTGGCAGTTTAAGTCAAAACGCAATCACCATCTCGGTCACGTCGCTCTAATATCACAAGTCATACATAACTTCGGCATAGTTCGATATTATGGTCCTAACCATAGCAACCATAAGGTTTGACGACCCAGTTGGCACAATGGTTACCACGCCAGACTGCCAAACACAGGGTTGAGGGTTCGATTCCCGCCTCAGACAAGTATTTATGCTTAGATATTTGTCTGTGGTCTGGTTGTTTCTATGTATTATAAGTATATATTTACAAAAGAAAAGTATATAAGTAGTATATCCGTTGTCTAGCACCCATAACACAAGTCTAGTTACTTAACTTGGGGCTAGATGGCGATGCGTGGAATGTCCTGTAATATTTATTCATTTATTTTATTTATTTATAAGGTGAAAGGGTACCGGCGCTCTCTCCATACGAACGTAATCGACTGTTTCCTCTATGGATGATACTAGCACAAATGGTGAGTTAGAAGCGTACTATTCCTGAGTTACGTATAGTTAATCGTCTAGAGGTTTTGTCCTAAATTGAAGGATTTAAGCTAGTTAGACGTCACCTGTGAATTCCGTTTGATGTCTCTAATTTAAGTCCCTACCTAAGTACCGGTTGTTTTATGTGTGTATTCACAAACATTACTTAAGTTGCTCTTGGATAAGTGAACGCACTGCGCTAAATATGGCCCTATAATTGGTCAATATTGTGCTGCTTTCTTTACTCTAGTATATTAAACTTGCTTCCTCTGAGACATTAGTTAACAAGCAGCACGTTTGCGGTATCCAAATGTACACTATAGTTGAGAAAATCTATACTTATAAAATGCTTTGTCCTGAACTACTGACTGACTGACCGACTGACGGATCAACGCACAGCCTAAACCGCTGATCGTAGAGACCTGAAACTTGGAGGGTGTGTTCTTTGTGTGACGTAGGCGTAGAGACCTGACACTTGGAGGGTGTATTTTTTGCGTGATGTGTTATTTTGGAAAATCCTTTCTTATCCGATGATAAGAAAGGATTTTCCAAAATTCCAAATTTTCGGGGTGATTTGCTTCGAAGTTGATATCAGTACTCCTTTTAACTTACCTACATTGTATTTTGACACATGTTCGAAAACTCAATCCGATTTTATTCAAAAAAGGTTGCACTTTTAGGGCACGGCTTCATAGGCACGTAGAATTCTAAATTTGAAATGGTAAAGACCAGAACATTTTGTACTACATCGTATTAAATATACGAATCATTCTTTATTCAAAAGAAGCTGCACCTCGCGGTTTCACCGGTATAAGTCCCGATCCCGTGGGAATATGGGATAAAATGAGATATCCGTGGGATACAAAGAATTTTATTAGAGTTAAAACCAATTAAAAAAGTACCATTTTTGACTGCTGCGCGGACGAAGTCGCGGGCAAAAGCTATAGTAAATAAAAATAATATTTTTGAAATTTGACATTTGGTAGTTTGCTTATCTTGCCTTGCAACACGTGGCAACACTGGCTGACATCTTCATTTAGTTCAGAGAATAGAAAATTCCGTTTTTGCTTAAACAATCGAGCAATGATTTTAACGGATTGTATAGCAAAAATTGCGCAATTTTTGCTGTCGCTTGGATTTTATAAGATACGTAATAAGGCTGCCGTATTAGCCTAATATACATCTTACATACCGATAATCATGAGTTCGAATCCCGGATTTTCGTGTAAATATTGATTATCCTAGAGAAACACTTGAGATGTGTCAAGGGACGCCCGGATGGAACGATGTTCCTTTCAATTAATTATATGAAGGAATTGTAAAAAAAAATAACTTGTATATTTTATTTTTATTTTTAACAAATATAATTTAATATAAACTTAATCAGTAGGCTCAATTTTAGTAATCTGGCCTGCTTTCTATGAGAGAGAGACAGATAGAGAAACACGCGCACGCCGCACGGCTTACAACTATAGCAAAAAGTGTCTTTACAACTTTTGGTCTTAATTTTGTCCGTCTAATCTTTCGCAACGCGCGATAAGGAACTTCATTCCAAAAAGTTATGTAATATGGTGAAGAAAAACATCGTAATGAACTTGCGTGACTCATTTGGTAATTAAGTTTAATTGATAATTAAAGTAATTTAATGACTTTCTTAGTAATCAAAGGGCACTCTGGCTTTTATCCGCGTCGTAGACGTCGTACGATAAGTCGTCGCCGTCTTTCAGAGCTTATAATATCAAATTAATAACAGTCTGTTAATTTCATATGAATTTTGTAAATATAATATCAATTTATTTCAACAAAAGAGAATATCAAAATTCAATTTCATTTGATTAAGTAGAAAGTAATACGAATCATTCGTGTGTTATGCCCACGTCAAACCATAGATTAGGAATGGTTTACAGACAGATCAAAGCATCGTAACATAAAAAAAGCTTCGGAGTTTTGGCGGGAACGAGTTAACAACATGTCGTGCTGCAGTTTTATTTTCATGAAACTTAGTTGTAACCCGAGTTGAATTGTATAATTCTGGTGGAATGTTACTCAATTTAGTTTTGTAAAAGTGCACCAGTGTAGTGAAAGTAAAAATCAGTGTCAAACAAGAAGTTCTCTCAAGTTTTAATTTGAAATTGAGGAAAATCGGAATATTTCTACTATTAGTAAAAGTGAAATGGGGAATAGTGGGAATTTGGAGTGGCATCATCACCCAAATACATAGTTGGGGAGGATATTGGTAATTAAAAGATGCATATTCCCCCAAATGGAAATTAATGTACTTTGTCGTGGCATATTCCCCCAAATAAAAAAATCCCCATTAGGTTTCGTAAGATCCTCCGACTTTTATCCCCCATAACTTTCAGATGGCTGAACCGATTTTGATCAAACATAACTAAGAACACTCACCTTTCTAACATTCGTTTTGTCGTTTTCCTCGTTTTTGCGTCGGGGGTTATTAAGGAAATTATCACTTTGGAGACAAAGATAATAAATAATAAATATTGCAGGACATTCCATACATCGCCATCTAGCCCCAAGCTAAGTAACTAGACTTGTATTATAGGTGCTAGACAACATTTATATTTTTCTTTTGTAAATATATACATTTAATATATAGAAACAACCCGACCTCATACAAATATCTAAGCATAAATACTTGTCTGAGGCGGGAATCGAACCCACAACCCTGTGTTTCGCAGTCCGACATGGTGATCATTTGCCAACTGGCTCGTCAAGATCACTCTGCATACTAATTGTTGGCACGTTGGGCATAAAATAGTCATAACCAACGCAAGCGGTGACCCCTCTCTAAATGTATGTTGATCTGTGGTTGGTTATACCCATATAGTTCGGCTTCTACTAATTAAATATTAATTTATCTGTTGAAATTATACAATTGTTGAAATTATACAATTGTTGAAATTATACAATTGTTGAAATTATACAATTGCTAGCTTCTACCGTTGCATTTAAGGAGCTCGCCATATAGATTAATGACTGTGTTGGTACCGCTTTGGCTTGAAATAATCATTGTTGGTCGTGCACAAAACAGAAGAAATTCTAAAAAAGATAACCAGGGGCCTAATTCTGCTTATACAATTGTGTTTCAATAGAGTGTCGATGGAATCATTATAGACAATTAATGTCAAAAATATGACATTACATGTCAAATACAACTTTATATTTATTCAATTAAATCAATCAATAAAAACGTATACAATAATTATTAACTAAAAGTAGTACATAACAAAAATATAAAAAAAATGAAAATTTTAATAATATAATAAATAACTAATCAAATAAACCGCCCCGCGACACTCCCGGCACAAAAGATGCGAGAATGCAAGCGGCATTCATGTCAAATTGGTATTCTTCTGATGTTAACTATTATTTCGAAACCCCACTAATGCACCACTGACTCACTTTGGTATTCTGCTCTAGAATCTTGGCTCAATGGAATCTCAATAGTTGTTAAAATATACATATACCATGTTGCTAGACAACACCAGCGACGTATCTATTACCATTCATCTATTAAAACTTTAGCAGAATACCAAAAAAAGTAACAATCTCGATATGTTGTAATCCAGAATAAGGGTTAAAATTTGACCCTATTACTAAGACTTCACTGTCTGTATGTCTGTCACCAGGCTGTATCTCATGAACCGTGATAGCTAGACAGTTAAAATTTTCACAGATGATGTATTTTTGTTGTCGTTAACAGAATAATAAATAAAATAAAATAAATATTGCAAGACATTCCACACATCGCCATCTAGCCCCAAGTTAAGTAACTAGACTTGTGTTATGGGTGCTAGACAACGGATATACTACTTATATACTTTTCTTTTGTAAATATATACTTGTAATACATAGAAACAACCAGACCACAGACAAATATCTAAGCATTAATACTTGTCTGAGGCGAGAATCGAACCCGCAACCCTAGGTTTGGCAGTCCGGCATGTTGACCATTGTGCCAACTAGGTCGTCAGAATATAATGGTACGGAATCCTTAGTAGTTCGTTCCGCACTTGTGCTGTTTTTTTTTTCAAAAATTACCCTGTGAACATGTGGTCTGACTGCTCAGTCCGACCGATCGGACGACGTGAACTTTTTTTATATTCTGTCTGGGTTGACGACCCAGTTGTCACACTGGTCACAATGCCGGACTGCCAAACACAGAATTGCGGGTTTGATTGCCACCTAAGACAAGTATTTATGCTTAAATATTTGTCTTTGGTCTGGTTGTGTTTATTTATTATAAGTCATTTATAAGTATATATTTACAAAAGAAAAGTATATAAGTAGTATATCCGTTGTCTAGCACCTACAACACAAGTCTAGTACTTAGCTCGGGGCTAGATGGCGATGTGTGGAATGTCCTGCAATATTTATTTATTTTATTTATGTCTGTGCTGTGTTTATTTATTTAGGTATATTTGTGTATAAAAACAATATTAATACAATCGGAATTAATGTATTATTCAATAAAGATTATTAAATAATCAGTTATTGCGATACGAATCATTATTGGGTAGATTAAATGTTTATTTATGAAATACTAGCTGCGCCCCGCGGTTTTACCCGCGTGAGTCTCGATCCCTTGGGAATATCGGGATAAAAAGTAGCCTATGTTAGTCAATAATTTATCTATGTATCTGTATACTTACCAAGTGTCGAAAAAATAAGATTTTTTTACACTTATTAGTGGAGATTAGTGTAGAAATACCAAGTGCCCCGCGCGGTTTTACCCGTGTGTACTTACACGGGTACACTTGCCTGGTTACTTTTCGTAGCTCTTTTTGTATAAACCAACGATTCATATGATGGATAGATAATTATATTGGTACGTAGATAGTGAGGCATATTTTTTTACCTACTTACACAAGTATAATTTTTTTTATAAATTGTAACAAAATTTTGTTCAGCACGCAAAAAAATATTATGTGTATGTTATGATAGGTATCTATGTTTAAGTATTTCGTTTATAATATCTATTTTACGTAGGTATTTATTATTATATGTGTTTCTTACACCACACGACCTACCAGTTTAAAGACCTTCTCCATCCTAAGGTTGCCTGGAAGAAATCGCTTTAAGCGATAAGGTCGCTTGTTTGTACAATTTTGTAGTTAATAAGCTTTGTCACCCTTTTTGTTATTTTCAACGTTTTGTGTGTTGTACAAATAAAGTGTTTATCTATCTATCTATCATTCCAAGATCCGACAGAGTAGCAACGAAAGGCGCAGCTATGTTTTAGATAAACTATTTATTGATCTTATCATTTATCATAAGAATTGGCCAATTCACTCATACTAGGGGACATTGTAACGCTATCGAATCTTGCGACGTCATTTTGTACCCATAGTCTAAGATCCCTTTAAGAAAGACTTTCGCCGAGCTGCTTAATAGATGAAATGTATTTTATATCAAGTTAAATAGGTCACTAAATATATTTCAAAAGGCTTGATAATTAATCACTCTGGCCTGAAATTTTTTAGTCAGACCCATTTGTAATATATTTATTGACCTATTTAATTTTATATATATTATGTCGGGTCCGGTTTATTTAAATCGAAACGGAAGTGCTGCTAACTTCAGTCCGACGTGTCTGGGCAGAACTATGAAGTCGGCCGAGTGTTGCTGGGTAGACTTCATCTCGACATTCGGTGAAACACAGAACTGTGTCTCTGCTTCGATACGCTTGTGAAAATACCTATGCGTGCGATACCTCAATTAGTGGTTTATTTCGATTAGTGATTATATTGTTAAAATTTACGATTCAAGTAAAGTGATTTCTTGTAAAAGAGAATTAGTCATTTTTGCACGTCACCCACACACGCCCACAATACGTCCTTGGAAAATGACTGCTTCAATACTTCTGATCTGATATATAACACTCTTCATCTATGAGGCAACTCGGTGGAGGTCGTTCTTAAAGGGATCCTGTACTATCAGGCTTATCGGTATAGTTTAGCTGAAAATCTTCGAATTCGTTCAATTCTGCAGTTTCCTTCAAGACTTTGACAATGAAAGAGTTCTTAGTTCTATTTTCATTGGTTTATTATGTTGGTACTGAGCGTGTACTTAGAGTAGATCCCTTAGTGGAGACTCAGCTAGGTCTGATTAGAGGAACAGTGTCTGATGATGGAACATATGCGAAGTTTCTTGGAATACCGTACGCTATTGTGGATGAGACTCAACCTTTTGCGGTAAGTAGTGAAAATTTTAAATGGAATTTGGAGGATGGGTTGGACCCATTAATCATCATCAACCACTGCTGTACAGACGGCGTTTTAGATTTATATGTGTAAGATAAAATTAATATGCATTTGCGTATAAAATGCCTATGACGTCACGTAAAATATTGATGAAATATAAATTCAGTGTATTTTTATCCAAAGTTTCATCAATATAAGAAGTTGCAAAATGATTAATAGAAAAAAAATACGAAAAAATAATATTGGTTAGATATAGATCTTGTTGAAATAAATGTTTACATGTATCACCTTCATGGTCTTATCTCACAGGCTGGTTTGGTGATTGATGTTTTTTCACCTTTAGAATGTCATTACAATATATATGGCTGTCTACCTGAAATGTTAGCTTTTATTTCCACTGCTGCATACTTTTTCCAAATAATCCCAACAAGGGTTATGGGCCCAGGGGCGAAGGCTCCAGAGTATTGCAAAAAGTGAATAAGGAATCTAAATTAATAAAAAGTACGATATGACGACCGTACGAGTGGAGCCCTTAAAAGGCGAAAATTACGATTCCTGGAAGATTCAAATAGAAGCTTTATTAGTAAGAAATGATTTCTGGGAATATATATCAGGTGAGAGGCCAAAGCCGGCGGATGATGCTAATAAGTTACTTTGGGAGACTGCGGATAGAAAAGCAAAGTCTGAACTTATTCTGGCAATGGATCCGAGTGTTGTACGTCATGTTAAGAAGGTGACTACTGCGAGAGAGCTATGGTTAAAGTTAGAGAGATTGTTCGCATCACGAGGCCCCGCCAAGAAGGCAACCTTGATGAAGAGGCTCATGCTACATAAAATGAGCGAAAGCGATAAGGTGAGCGAACACTTGGACTTTTTTTTTCGAAGCCGTCGACAAACTTGATGAAATGGGCATAAAGATTCATGACGATTTATTAGCGATAATGCTTTTATATAGCTTGCCAGCTAGTTATGAAAACTTTAGATGTGCGATAGAGTCAAGGGACGAGCTTCCGACGCCTGAGCAACTGCGGGTGAAGATAGTCGAAGAATGTAATTCGAGAGGAAACACCAAAGCTGAAAACATAGAAGGCGCTATGTATGTAAATAAGTACATAGGACCTAAGAAGGGACAAAAGACTGGAGATAAGAAGTTTAAATACAAATGTTTTAAATGTCACAAGTTGGGACATAAGGCATCGGAATGCAAAAATAAGGAAAGTACTTCGGAAACCAGATTAGTAGAGTCGTGTAAAAGTGAAAAGTGCGTTGAAACTTTAACTTGTATTGAAGTTTCAGATGAGTGCCTTGCTGTTGATATCAAACGCCGACATGAGTGGCTCTTTGATAGCGGCTGCACTTCTCATATGTGCAATGACGGGACAAGGTTTAATGAGGTACTGCCATCGAGTCAAATATTAAAATTAGCCACAGAATCTTTGTCATCCGTACAAGGTAAGGGTACAGTTAAGATATTAGCATGTAATAATGACGGTACGCGTAAAATAGAGTTTCAAGATACGTTGTTAGTTCCTGATTTACGTAATAGTCTAGTTTCGATCGCCAAGCTCACTGAACGAGGCTGCGATGTTATATTTAAGCGCGATATAGCTTACGCTGTGAAAGACGGTGAGGTTAAGCTAACGGCTGATAGACGAGGGGATTTATATTACTTAAGGGAACTGGATGCCTCGGCATCGGCAGTATCAGGGAATGGTGTGAATTTATATGAATGGCATGAGCGTATGGGACATTTGAATGCTAGGGATCTTATGAAAGTACTGAAGAAATCGGGTTTTAACCTATCGAAGGTTGGTAGTAACCTTCAGGATTGTGACGTGTGCGCTAAGGGTAAGATGGTTGCGTTGCCTTTTGTGAAGTCCAGGGAGCCCTGTAGTGAAAAATTGGGAATCATCTATTCTGATGTTGTAGGCCCAATGAGAGTTCAATCGAACGGAGGTTATAAATACTTCGTGACTTTTATCGACGACCATACTCGTTGGTGTGAAGTATTTATGTTGAAAAATAAATGTGACGTATTGTCAAAATTTAAAATTTTCAAATGTCACGTCGAAAATTTGACTGGTGTAAAAATCAAAACATTTCAAAGTGATAATGGCACGGAATATAAAAACAAATTTTTTGATAAATTTTTACACGAAAATGGGATTAGAAGGAGGTATACGACCCCTTATACTCCGCAAAGTAATGGAGTAGCTGAACGGAAAAATAGAACACTCATAGAAATGGCCAGGTGTATGCTTATATCGTCAGGATTGCCACCGAGTTTTTGGGCAGAAGCGATTGCAACTGCGTGTTATATTCGCAATAGATGTCCAACAAACAGTTTAAACGGCAGAACTCCGTATGAAAAATGGTTCAATAAGCCTGTGAACGTAAGTTATTTGAGAACATTCGGTACAAAAGTTCATGTCTTAGTTAAAGAGCCAGGGAAAGATAAATTTGCATCACGTACTATTGTTGGTTATTTTGTAGGATATCCAGAAGAAGCTGTCGGTTACAAGCTGTGGATTCCGGAGTGGAGAAAGTTTATCGTGTCCAGGGATGTAAGATTTCAAGAAGGAAGATTCTTTGATAATAAAAGTAATACCTCAGATCAATCGCTGCTTGAGTCACAATGTGAGAAGGATGTTGTGAGGAAGAGTATTGAAATAGAAATTCCATTGGAAAGTCTGTCAAATGAACCGATTCGTCAAAATGTAAGTAATCAAACTATTGTGTCAACAAGTCGAGTACCGAGTACGCCGAGTACGCCAAGTACACCATGTACGATACATGAGGAGAGTACGCCAAGTACGTCACGTCAAGTACCGACTACGCCGACTACGAGTACGCCAAGTACGTCACATGAGGTACCATGTACACCGAGAAATTTCATCGAAATACAGAACTTGCCAGAACCATCGAACGAGGAACCAAGTATAGTCAGTACGGAAAGTGCTGAGGGTGAAAGAGTAACTACTCTGAAAAGAGGTCCTGGTAGACCGAGGATTGAAAGAGGTCACGTAGGGCGACCTCGTAAAATCTACAATATGGTTGAAGTTCAAGAAAATAGAGAAAGTGAATCATCGAGGGGCGAAGATGAATTTTTTGACACGGATGATTTTGCTGGAACTATTGAAACTTCGTTGAAAGATGCTTTGTCTAGTGACGAAAAGAGTCAATGGGAAGAAGCTATTTTATCGGAAATTCGGAGCTTAGTGAAGAACGACACGTGGAAAATAGTAAAGAAACCGATTGATCGTAATGTCGTGGGATGTCGATATGTGTTAACAACGAAGCTTAATGTCGATAAAACTGAGAAGAAGAAGGCAAGACTTGTAGCGAAGGGTTATAGTCAACGATCAGGCCTGGATTATCACAGGACATATGCGCCGGTAGCGAGACTATCAACCGTACGTTTGTTGGTCGCATTAGCTGTCGAAATGAATATGGACATTGATCAGATAGATATTAATACGGCATATTTAAACGGCGATCTGAACGAAGATATTTATATGAAGATCCCAGAGTTGCTGAAAGAGAGTTTGGAAAAACTTGTAAAATGTGATGGTGTTAAGAGCCTCACTGGTAAGAGAGCAATGAAGATGCTTGAAGATTTAAAAGAAGGTGGAAATATCTGTCTTTTAAAGAAATCTTTGTATGGACTAAAACAGGCCGGACGTCAATGGAACATAAAACTTGATATGAAGTTAAAAGAAATGGGTTTGAAACCGACTGTAAATGAGCCATGTTTATATCACAAGCGACATAAAGACGGATCAGATCTATTTGTAGTAGTTTATGTTGATGATATTTTGATAACGAGTCAAAAGAGGTCAGTTATTGATACCTTCAAGCATGAACTAGCAAAAAGGTTCGAACTTAAAGATTTTGGTCGAGCAAACTTTTGCTTAGGAATTGATATAAAACGAAAAGGGGACAAATACTATTTGTCACAGGAAAAATATATCAATGATATGTTAAAGAAATTCAATATGGAGAACTGCAATCCCGTCAAGACTCCTATGGAGATAGGGAAGCCAGTGTTGAGCACTAAAGAAACAGAGGAGCGGAAAGCATTTCCCTACAGAGAACTAATAGGTTCGCTCATGTATTTAAGTGTTGCAACGAGGCCGGATATAGCAAATTCAACGGCGAAACTAGCGCAGTTCGTGGAGAATCCGCAACAAAGCCACTGGAAAGCAGCAAAAAGGATTCTTCGTTATTTAAAAGGTACGATAAGTTACAGTTTGGTATTTAAACCGACTGGTTTATGCATTCATGGGTATGCGGATGCGGATTGGGGTAGTTGTACGTTTGATAGACGTTCCTTTAGTGGATACGTTTTCATTTTAGGAGGTGCAGGTATCTCATGGGCTTCACATAAGCAACGCATCGTAGCAACGTCGACCTGTGAGGCCGAGTTCGTGAGTTTGGCGGAAGCTATGAAAGAGGCTATGTACTTAAATAGTTTATTGAACGAACTAGGTTTAAACAATTTTTCTAAGGTAAGAATGCATGCTGATAACTTAAGTGCCATTTGCTTAACTGAGGATAACGGTGTTTACCACGCTAAAAGTAAGCACATTGATATCCGTTATTTCTTTATGAAAGATGTACTGCGTGAGAATAAAGCAATAAGTTTGGAATATTTGTCGACTGATAAGATGTTGGCAGATATACTCACTAAGCCTTTGTCCCGTGTAAGGCACGAATCTATGACTTCTAATTTAGGTTTGTGTGTGCGGAACAATTAGGTATTATTGTTAATGAGACCATGTAGTTGAAGGAGGTGTGTTGAAATAAATGTTTACATGTATCACCTTCATGGTCTTATCTCACAGGCTGGTTTGGTGATTGATGTTTTTTCACCTTTAGAATGTCATTACAATATATATGGCTGTCTACCTGAAATGTTAGCTTTTATTTCCACTGCTGCATACTTTTTCCAAATAATCCCAACAGATCTAATGCACATTATTGGATCAAAAATACAAACATTCTAAAGGCTTCTTGTACGTCAATTGATTATTTATCTAATCTTGAATATTTCATCATACAACAATATAATATACCTATTATGTTATCAATGTATAGGTACCTACTTAAGTTATTTCCTAAACCAATTCTCATAGATAAGATTAGTAGGTGTGTATGCATTTTTATCCGTTTTTTGACAACTTAATACCAAAGAATTTTAGGTCTGTTGCACTGCAAATAAAACTTTTATAGATTTTACTATTCATAGTATGTGTGCCAGCACTAGACCACATCTTAATTTGAAGAAGATTTTTAAATTTTCAATCCAATAAAAATATTTCTGAAGATGCATTTTCATTAAAATTATTTATTTCTTAAACTTTTATTCTTTAATTTTTTTCTTATTTCAGGCATCAGTCCCCCACCCAGGTTTTCAGGAGACGTTTAACGCATATGATGGTACAATAATTTGCCCTCAATTCGACGGTAATGCACCAAGAGGTCAGATCCAATGTCTAAACTTGAATGTCTACGTCCCCAACTCAGCGAGCAGCCAGAATCCTCTACCAGTCATGGTATACATTCATGGTGGAGCATTTGAAGTCGGCAGTGGTGGTACAGATAGGGGCACCCCTGACTATCTCCTCCAAAGGGATGTAATATACGTCTCTATCAATTATAGATTAGGTGTCTATGGCTTCATCTGCACTGATAGCCCCAAAGCCCCTGGAAATATCGGACTTAAAGATCAGCTTCTAGCTTTGAGGTGGATAAAAGATAATATAGACTCGTTCGGAGGAAATCCTAATAAAGTGACTGTTTTTGGAGAGAGTGCTGGTGGAATGTCCATTCATTTACATATTTTGTCTCCCCACGAACAGTTGTTTGAAGGTGCTATTATTCAAAGTGGACCGGCTACTTCACCATTAACTATTGTAGAATTGGACAATAGTATACCGTTAAGGTTATCTGCTGCTTTAGGATATGTCACAGAAAATGTTGATGAAGCTATCGACTTTATAGCCACTGCTGATGTTGATCTAGTGATTGCTGCAGTCAGTAACATAAAAAGTGATACCATTTATGAAATAGAGCCTCTAACTAAAGCATGCGTAGAGAATGAATTTGAAGGTATTGAAAGATTCGTTACAGCAAACCCTAATGAATTGAAACCTGAAAAAGCAAAAGACATTCCAATCATAATTGGATTTACAACTCAAGAGATGATTTTTCAACATGGTTATTTAAGCGAAGAATTCTATGATCAATATACATTTGGTGATTTACTAAGCTTCGGTTTTAAAGTAGACGATGCTGATGAAATGATTGATAGCCTAAGACAATTCTACATTGGAGATACACCTCCTAGTGTAGAACTGGCAAATGAAATCACTTCTTATGCATCTGATTTGGCATTTAACCATCCTACGGAAAGAGCCATTAAAAACTTGATGGATATTGAACCTAAAGCAGTTTATCATTACATAATGTCTTATGAAGGAACAGGCGAATACTTCGGCAGTCCCTTCACCATTGAAATAGAAGGTGTAGGTCATACGAGCGAAATGATGTATTTAATTAAATCTCCATTTGTCAATGCTGCTGATCATGAAGAATTTATTGACAGAATAGTTACTATTTGGACTAACTTTGCTAAATATGGGTATGTATGTAATTCTTCGTAGTATTACGGTACAGGAAAACATTGTGATGAAACCTGCGACTTAGTTGGCTAAAGACGTATTGATTGACGAGTTCTCTCCTCTGGACATGGTCGACTTAGATAAGAGGGTGGTCTAAATGCTGGGCAATCCCACTAAATCTAATACATATCATAGGCATGCGCTAAAAGTTACTGACTCTGTATCATCTAGATGATAATTAAAGTCAAATATTATTTATTCAATTTGTAATCATTAAACTAACAGATTTTTTTAATTTCAGAGATCCAACACCTGAAACATCGGACCTTCTGCCAGTGAAATGGGAACCAGTGACAAAGGATTCCCGACCTTATTTAAAGCTGGATACAGACTTTACTATGGAGAGTCGACCTTTCCACGATAGAATGGCATTTTGGGATTTATTCTACAAAGTAAACGCAAAGAATACGCTGTGGTATAAAGAAGAGGAACAATAATATTAGAGTATAATATATTAGAGTAATGTAAATAGTCTTATTTAATAGCATCGAAATACATAAATGAAAGATTAAGAGTTGTCCTTTTTTAATGAAAGGTTAGCATTTGAATACTATCAAATCTGTCTGTCTGATGGTAGGTGACAATGCGACCTAAGATGTAGCACGTTTTCCTAGAAGGTGTCTTCTCGCAGACCCTTGCTGTACGAATAAGGAATTCCGAAGCAAAACGTTTAGGAATTTCCACCATAAATCGGTGTCGCATATCAGTTTCCCTGGAGCTACTTGCTGTTTCAATAATACAAATTATTAAACAAATATTTAAAGTACGGAATATCATAGCCAGCGATATAGTAAACGCGAATATCATACACGTGTGCATAAATTCGAAATCGAGAGGCGCGACTAACAAAGTTTGAATTTTCCATCTGTATGCAAGAAGTACCCGGTCAAATCTCGAGCACTCTCTGCCCTATACAATTTTTTCTTTTACGCAAACGTGATATTAGCATTTGTGAAATGTCCTACAATATTTATATATCCTGTATTCCCCATCAAGTCCGCGTTTACTCTCCTTTTCCCTATATTATTATCTTCCCCAATTCAATCTCTCCACCTCTTCTTAAACTGTTCGTCATCTCGCTCTACTACCGTTTATTTCTAAGTCCTGAACTCTTCTAGGGACATGACTATCTCTACTATCGAATAAATATTAATTTGTGTGCACTAAAATCACTATATAAAGTATTATTTTGTATTTTTATGTAGGTATTTTATATCTAATTACCTACGCAATCTCTTGCGTGCTTAAAAGTAGCTACAAAGGTGATAATTCCCAAAATAAAAAACATATCGACATAATTAGGTAATTAAGTGATAAAGTTAATTTGATTGATTAGCAATAAATAGTGATCAATTACCTATTTATAATACGTACAGAAATTACGTTTATGAATTATGAAAATTTGATCGAAATAAAGGACATCGTTAATGAATGTATGGGCATTGGGCGTTGGCTGATCTTCAAACACGTTATACATATACATTATATTTGTTTGTTTCTGGTATATTCGACTCAGTATTGCTATTCAGCGAGGGAATGCTGCCAGCATTTTGGGGACAATGCCTCGGGAGGGTATGGCCGAGGGCTTCCTCTTGTTTTAATGTTAAGGCCTAGGTTGATTTTTAATTGATTTAATTTATACTAATTTCATGATTTATTTGTAATGTTTAATTTTTTTACTTAATTTCTGGGTGAGGGTTTTTTTTGGCGTCTTTTTAATTATTTCGTGTTTATTATTATTATTTTTAGTTTTTCATTTTGTGTATTTTGATTTGATGTTTGATTGATGTATTGACATTTAATTTTGTGTTTTAAATTTGAATAAAGATTATAATCTGGTATATTAAGTATATATTTAAAAAAAAACAGTAAGTATATAAAATAATTCTATCGGTTAATTACACAAGCTAATTTGCTTAGCTTGGGGCTAAATAAAGCTTTCTATTATATATTTTTAAATTAACCATTTATCCATAGATTTTGTCAAATTCATCTTTGAATTACAATGAACAATATATTTTGTCACATAATTTCCAAAATTGTCTCGTTTTGAAGAAATGAGGCTAAAGTTTGGACAGAGCTCGGTCAATTTTGTAGGATTCTTAGCTAGATGTGCCGCGAAAACAACTCATATTTGACTGGTTTTTTTTATCTGACTTTAAAAAAAATAGAAAGAGTTCTGAATTGGAATTTGGGCTCATATTTTAGGAACGTGACACTTTTGGACTCATCCCTAAATGGTTTTTTGTTCGGATATAACATCTATGGTTTAATTAAAAAAAAAAAAACCTTACTATAAGACTAGAGATTTAAGAAAAACATATTTAATGCCAATTTCTAACATTGCCCTTTAATTGGAAACTTTATCTTTATTTAAAAAAAATCTAAAAATTAATGATCTGATAACGTTTATCACCGACGAAAACTACATAAATATAACATGTTTTGAATTATTTTTGTCCAGAAAGTTAATAATCATGCATAAGTTAGTACACATTTTGATAATTTACTTATTTTACCATGTCTTCGCTGATCCTGTGCCCCGAGTGGGGACCCTGGTGGAGACTAGTTTAGGTCAGATAAGAGGAACCGAGTCCGAAGATGGTGATTTCATTACATTTCTAGGAATACCTTATGCTGTTGTGGATGAAAGTCAACCTTTTGCTGTAAGTTATTTAATTTTGAAATATATTTATATTTTAATTTCCTCTTTGAATAGCATACCGATCCTCTTGCCAAAGTAGCAGCCAGCCTTTTGGTCACCTGCAGCTAATATAAATAATTTTGAATTTCTTTAGTATTAATTAACAGATTTCGCATTTAATTAAATCTAACCAAATCTCTCCGTATCTCTCTATCATTTTTTCCGTAACCAAGATCGATGCAACTCGATTAAAACGAGTTAAGTTATTAAACTATATCGAAATAACCAATAGTTATATCGCGATCTGCGTTTATATAAACGCAGATCGCGACACTATAACAATATACATATGGATATTGTTATTTTTATTATCGTGTAAAATACCTATATCTTTCCAATTTCAGCCAGCACTTCCACATCAGGGTTTTGAAGAGCCTTTTAATGCCGTTGATGGGTCAGTGATATGTCCCCAATTCAGTGGTGGATCCCCTGCAGGACAGATCCAATGTCTACACTTAAATATATACGTCCCAAAATCAGCTAGCGCTGATAATCTTCTACCAGTAATGTTTTACATACACGGTGGAGCATTTGTGAGTGGCAGTGGTGGTCCTAACATGGGTACTCCTGATTATTTACTTGAAAAGGGCGTCATTTTTGTCTCTATTAACTACAGATTGGGTTTATACGGATTCCTTTGCACTGACAGCCCTAAAGCACCGGGAAATATTGGCCTTAAAGACCAGCTTATGGCTTTGAGGTGGGTTAAAGCTAATATCGATGCTTTTGGAGGAGATCCTAATAAGGTTACTGCTCTTGGAGCAAGTGCAGGGGCTATGTCTGTTCATTTACATATCTTGTCTCCTCATGAGCGTTTGTTCGAAGGAGCTATAATACAAAGTGGACCAGCTACCTCACCATTAGGATTCGTAGAGCTGGACAACAGCGTATCTCTAAGAATATCTGCCGCTTTAGGACTTGACACGGAAAATGTTGACGATGCTATCGATTTTATAGCCAGTGTTGATGTAAACCTTGCTATTGCAGCAGCAAATAATATAAGGAGTGATACCAGTTATTCAAACGAGCCTCTGACTAAGCCATGTGTAGAGAAAGAATTTGAAGGCATTGAGAGATTCGTTACAGCAAATCCTAATGAACTGAAACCGGATAAAGTGAAAGATATTCCTATAATAATAGGATATACAAGTCAAGAAATGATATTCCTACATAACAATAGAGATATAGAATTCTTTGAAAATTATACATTCAGAGACTTGTTAAGCTTCGGTATTAGAGTAGACGATGAAGATGATATGCAAGATTTGCTAAGAAAATTTTATATTGGTGACGAATCACCCGGTTTACACTTAATAAATGAAATCACTACTTACGCGTCAGATTTCGCATTTAATCATCCTGCAGAGAGAGCCATTAAAAACATGATAGATGTAGTACCAAAAGCAATATACTTTTATGTATTTTCTTATGATGGTGAAAGTATGTCGACTTCACAGCATGAAATAGCTGGAGTATCGCATACTAGCGAGTTAATGTATTTGTTGAAATCTCCGCGTCTTCAAAATGTATCTGCTCATATGGAATTTATTGATAAGCTCACCACTACTTGGACTAATTTTGCTAAGTATGGGTATGTATCATTTTATCTAAAAAAGTATAAAATATGTAAGAAAAAAAACCGGCCAAGTGCGAGTCGCACTTGCGTACGAAGGGTTACGTACCATGGGATACCACGGGAGTACAATTTTTACTTCATTATTTTGAAATACACAATCTGTGAAAATCTCAACTCTATAGCTAGCACGGTTTTAGGTAGCCTGGCAATAGACAGACGGACAGACAGTTAAGTCTTAGTAATAGGGCCCCCGCGTTCCGTACCCAAAGGATAAAACCATTACGTATGGAACCATAAAAAAATAAATATGTTCCATTGCAGGACTTTGGCCTTTCCTTGTTTGTTTGCATTGAATAGGCTCCGAAACTACTGAACCGATTTTGATTAAACTTGGTATGAAGATACATTGATTCATTGGGACTCCTTTGTATCTCGATCTTCCCACTGAATAGTAAATACGCGGGTGAAACCGCGGAGCGCTGTTAGTCTGAAATAATCTTTTTTTTTTTTCAGAAATCCAACACCAGAAACTACAGATCTACTACCAGTACCATGGGAGCCAGTGACAAGGAATTCTCGACCTTATTTGAATATAGACGCAGAGTTTACTTTAGAGAGCCGACCATTTCATAAAAGAATGGCCTTCTGGGACCTTTTCTATAAATATTATGCAAAGAACACGCTATGGTATGAAGGTGAAGAAGAAGATGAGTCTTCTTCTGCCTCTTCTCTTCTCTATCGAATTGATCGGACAATATTTATTTACTCATTAATTTTCTATTTTTTATATTATAACTTTTAAATTTATTTAATTTTACATTAGTGTTGATTAAAAGATAATTATGTCCGGGTATCAAACGTTCTCATTATCTTGTTTATTTAGATTGTACCCGATAAGCTGGGACAGGCTTAATATTTCTTCTATCGAGCTTGCTCAGCTGGCAAGCGGTGTGCGCCTATGTTCAGACTGAAGAATTTGAAATTTCGTATTTAAATAATGGCTGATAATTTTTTCGGTTAAACGCACAAACTTGTATGAATAGATTTGTATTTGCATATGAAAATGAACAAAGTCAAAAAATTGTACTCTACCGATAAATTAAGGTGAAAGGGTACCGGCGCTCTCTTCATACAAACGTAGTCAACTGTCTCCTCCCTAGATAATGATACTAGCACAAATATGTTTGTGCCATAAAACTTATAACTGCCATGACTATGCCCCTATGTATTGGTTTTTTATTTTCTAATTGTCATAGAAATTAAAATTAAAAAAAATGAAACATAGGGGGGCATGGTCATGGCCGTTATGAGTTTTATGCAACAAAAATATTTGCTCTAGTGTCATTATCCAGGGAGAAAACAGTCGATTACGTTTGTATGGAGAGAGCCCCCAGTACCCTTTCCTCATAAGATCTTTAACTTCATTACAAAATGAACTTAATTGTAATAGAAATAACAATGAGAGAACTAGTTACTTTGCGATATCTGTTTGTAAGTCTGTTTATTCCTTCAAATAACATTCAATTTGCTTTCCTTTCAAATTCAACTTTCACACTGCAGTATGAAGTTTGGTGTTTTTCGTTAAGGCGCTCTTCCAGTACCGTGTGTAGGTATTCCCATTACCTTAGCCCCCGCTCTCAAAAACGTAGCGTGCTTCGTGCTAACTGTTATATTTGATCGATATGCAAAACATTTTAGCATTATTATCCACAAATATAGTTCCTATAGGTCAAAACCTATCATTTGATTCATTTTTAGAAACAAACGTTAACTATTTTTTAATAAAACCCGATAAACGATTTAATAATTCTCTGTTTTCTAACATTTTTTTATCGAACGAAGTTTTTCATATCATGTTTTCAACCACAATAAACAAAAATATGGTTATTAAACTACAATATCCATTTATATCCAAATAACAAAAAAAGAGTATTTGATTACTTAGAGTTGCTTAAAACAAAGGTCGATTTTGGTAGCTTTATTAGCACCTGCCCTTAATTGCCAGATGTAGCGAGCGTTTGAGAGAGTGTAAAGTGTAAATAAGCCCCCCGATAGTGTGTAGTGATAGTGTACAATCAAGAAATGAAAATGCACCTACACGTTTTACATTAGCCATGACTTGATCGTGTTTTATGCCAAGTTTGTGTTAAAAACTTTACTTGTGTTAAAACTACTGGTAGTTTCGTGTATATTCCTAAGGAATATATCCTTTGGTTGTTTGTCTTGTTAATGCACTTACCAGTCTGGTCTTCTAACTAATTTTAACTTATTATTTAGTATTTGTTCTCTTGTGTGTTTATCTTTTCTTGTACCAATAGATATATTGTTTGTTATTTTTTTATTTGATGATTATGTCGTGAATTTGTCTGAATAAATGTATTTTTTTATCCTTATCTTTATTGCAATATCTATTTGGTATTATATTGAACTTTTAGCGATTTTATGTGTATTTATGAATAATTTTAATATTTTCTGTCAATTATAAAACTAATGATCTGAAGCTTAAATTTATTAAGGGAACGAAAGTTATTCATATTAATATTTTCGGACGTCACAAAAGTATCTTATGGCAAAAAAAGAGAAACGCTCTTTAGTATTAATTTTAATAAACTTTTTATTGATTATTATTAGACAGGTAAGCACAGAATTATACACGCTAGCAATTAATTCGTCAATACCCATAATCTACAGACGATCTACTAACGAACTAATCCTGCGAATCGTCCGAAAAACCAACGTTCTTTAAATAAAATAAATAAATATTGCAGGACATTCCACACACCGCTATCTATCTCCAAGCTAAGTAACTAAACTGTGAAATGAAAGGTAATAGAAGTATCTTTCTTGTACTTGTTAATGAGCAGTTTTCCTCAACTAGACTTTTTAAACTTTTTAGTTAGGTCCTTTTTGCGTTAGGATGGAGTTTAGGCACAGTATAATATGCTTGCTCAGCACCTAAACTACCCTCTCAGCTTAGTCGCTAAATAACTCTTCAAAACATCTGGAATCAACTACCCCGCGTTATCCTTCACCGTAAGAGCAATGTCAATTAGCGCATGTAAATTTTTCGTAAGCAAAATCAGTTAGTGCACGGCTGGCTAGGATTCGAACACACGAACATGGAATGAAAGTTGGAAGTTTCTACCACTAGGCCACGTCCGCTCTTTAAGTTTTTTTATCAAGATAGCAACATACATCTTTGGAATTTTCCTATAAATCTGCCAGTCTCGCTCTCAACGCTATTAGAGATGTACAAGTCAATAAGTTTGAAATTATTTTTGTTATTGCTAAGCTATGGTTGTTGCCAACCAAGAGTTGACCCCTTAGTTGAAACAAAGTCAGGTCTCATCAGAGGTTTTAATTCTGATGATGGATCATACGCCAAGTTTCTGGGAATACCGTATGCAGTTGTGGATGAGACTAGACCTTTTGCGGTAAGAAATGTTTAAAACATACTTAGTACTCTTTTTATACCCGGACGCAAAATGACAGGGTGTTATAAGTTTAAAGTGTGTGTGTCTGTGGCATCGTAGCTCCAGAACGGATGAACCGATTCTGATTTTGTTTCGTGTGATTGAAACATGAATCATTCGGGACTATGTTCTTAGCTATGTTTGATCGAAATCGGTTCAACTGTCTGAAAGTTATGGACGATTAAATTCGGGGATTTTTTAAGTTCTAAATTTCAGTTGTTAACATTTAATCAAATAAAATAATAAATATTACACAACATTCCACACATCGCCATCCAGCCCCAAGCTAAGTAACTAGACTTATGTTATGGGTGCTAGACAACTCATATACTACTTACATACTTTTCTTTTGTAAATATATACTTATACATAGAAACAACCAGACCACAGACGAATATCTAATCATAAATACTTGTCTGAGGCGGGAATCGAACCCGCAACCCTGTGCTACAATCCCAGAAGCCTTTAGATACGAACAGATATACTGATAACGCCGCGGTAAGATCCATACTTATCGATAGAAGGCACTACGGCAATATAATGCTTTTACATCAAACCTCTAAACTTGAAGATATCCCACCCGTAGCAAATGAGTAATTACTATGTGCCCGTAGAGCTAATTGGAAAAAAGCATCCCTACCAGAGGGAATATGTCAGTAGGGATATATGGAAGGGAAGGGATTTTCGTTGAAACAAGGAACTTATCACGTTTCTTTTACCATTTCCGGGATGCTTTAGATATTTGATGTAAAGGCACTATTTGTTTGTTGTACCTAATAGCCTCTACTTACTTTTACTTACTATACTTTTTTTTCTTTGATACTTTTATTTTTATTGTCTGTTTTTTGTAATTTCTTTTATTTGTAACTATCTCTTACTGTTTCTTATTTGTATCTATACCATGTCGTGTGTTTGTTCGAATAAATTATATTCTATTATATTCTATTCCTCTATCGATGAGTCGCAATGTGCACACAAACAAACACGATGCCAAGTTTTCATAGTAAATGCCAGGACTCCATTTTACAAAATCCAATGTTTTTAAAATCGATGCTTCTTTTTATCGTATCAATGACCGATTTTTTAAATCTAATTTTTCCCAGACCAGAAAACAACCTCATTTAAGGCGGTGTCTATTGCACCCAACAGATTTCTCTTGCGCAGGGTACGATGGGCAGCTAAATAAAAAGACAATGATATTTTTTATATCGATTTCATTATTTTTCTTATATTTTAAGCATTTTTTTCCCTTACCAAGGTAATCTTCAGTTTTACCGGTTTATCCTTATTTACAGAACGGTAAATCCATCTTTCGTTTATCTTTCTAGCAACGTGACATTTTATTTGTAAAAACAATACCTTTTTTCAATAATAACAAACGTTGTTGTAGCGATAGTGGCGCTGTTTTCTCAATCCCTCCAGGCAATACTTTGTTTTAGACCCTTTCTAGAGATAGGCTAGTTTATCCTTTGAATCTGAAATTGTTACGGCTCGGCAAACGCGCCCGAGCCACAACGAAATTGAAAATCAGAACACCCTTTCTTATAAACAAATTCAAATGACGAACACATTTAGACGATTTGACGATTTTTGTGTAAGCTTTAGGCGAACAATCCATGCGACAAAGAAGGTTGCTGGTTTGAAACCCGCCCGTGGATCAAATCTGATCTATGGATATTTAAAATAAAATAAAATAAATAAATATTACAGGACATTCCACACATCGCCATCTAGCCCCAAGGTAAGTAACTAGACTTGTATTATGGGTGCTAGATAACAGGTATACTACTTATATACTTTTCTTTTGTAAATATATACTTTTAATACATAGTTTTGTGCAATGCTCTGCATTTTTTAATTTCACATTAATTTCAACTTGTTTATTTATTTTTGTAAACATGCTGTGAAACCAGCATTATTTCTGTTGGTAAGTACCTTTCTTTTATCAAAACAGTATATCCCAGTTAAATTAAGAATGTGTCATCTACATAACGTGTAATTAGCAGTAAGATACGAACTTAACTTTTCAGGATAACTTATTACAATACACGTGCATAATACGTTGAATTTTGAGCCTAAAAGCGGTCTAATAAGATCCACTTTATGAGTAACTGCTAGTATCTGAAAAGTACCATTTAAATTCAGGTCTTTCCAACACTTATGCTAACTAATTCACTATATCGGAAATACCTTACAAATACCTATATCATATACCTATATAAAAACCACTTGTGAAAAACCTAGTAGTGTAGCTAATCTTATCATTATTGCGCGATCTCGAGTTATTCTTTAGATAAAAACATCATCGTTATCGATAGTTTAGTGCACCAGTTTAATAAACATAACTATTGTGACTAATTTGGAACAAATAAATAAATATTGCAGGACATTCCACACATCGCCATCTAGCCTCAAGCTAAGTAACAAGACTTGTGTTATGGGTGCTAGACAACGGATATACTAGGTACCTTTATACTTTTTTTTTGTAAATTTATACTTATCAAATAACCAGACTACAGACAAATATCTAAGCATAAATACTTGTCTGAGGCGGCAATCAAGCCCGTAACCCTGTGTCCAGTCCAGCATGGTGACCATTGTGATCACAGCTCGTGTCTGTAAGAGTGACCAACCACAACCTTGCACTTGTCCCCTGGTGGTGCTAAGCGAGCATAAAATTTGCCGATAGAAATAAATTAAAAAAGAAAATTATCTCCTTCTTTATTTATCTGCCGTCGGTCCTTCAAAACATAATATTTAATCTTCATAGATTCAGCTTATACCTATGGTTTTTATAATCTGATATTTAAATCTGTATTTAAATATATCAGCAGATGACGAAGCAGTGACGTTTAAAATTTTTTTAGTGAGGTCACTATTTCGATGCCAGACTGATTTCTAGTCAAAAAAGTTTTCCAGGATCCGTTTAAAAGCCTCTGGTTTTAGCGTTATTGTAATTTACACAGTATTTTCGGAGCCTATACGTTCCATTCAAAAAAATATTTCCTCTTTATAATATTTTAGTCTTTATAATAAATTGAAGTATAGATTAAATTATTGAGTGTAACCTCAAAAATGTGTAAAAAAACGTATAAATTAAATATATTATTTATTTTGATCAAGTTTTCGATTCGTTTTTCAGCCGTCAACCCCTCAAGGAATATTCAACGAAACTTTCAATGCATTCGATGATTCAATAGTATGTCCCCAATCACAACGAGATGGGTCCATAGTCGGTCAGATCCAGTGTCTCAATTTGAACGTCTACGTCCCTAATGCAGCTAGCACTCAGAACCCTTTACCCGTCATGGTCCATATACATGGAGGAGCGTTTGTTGGAGGCGATAGTCGAGGGATGGGATCTCCTGATTACCTCATAAAACACGATGTTGTTTTCGTCTCAATAAACTATAGATTAGGGATCTATGGTTTCTTCTGCACTGACAGTCCTAACGCACCGGGAAATATTGGTCTTAAAGTAAGTTTTTACATTGCCTGTTGTTTTCCACTACCGGGCTTCCCTGTTTTACTCCATATTGTCGTTCTCTAGCTATTTCTAATCACTTTGCGTGGAATGCATGCAAATCGATGTGCTATCGTTTCTTGGGTCTACCACGAAGACGATTGCCGTGACTTTTTTGCATGCATTTGGCATACATGGCCAGCCCACTTCCACACTTTTAGCCCTATATTATTAAAACATTTATTCTTAGTTTGACATATTAACAAATAAATTAACTTTTGCATTAAACCATTAACAGCATATCCTGTTTTTAGGTTATTTAAATTATTTTATTTTTTACTTTTAAGGATCAACTTCTTGCCTTAAGATGGGTCAGAGAAAACATAGATGCTTTCGGCGGAAACCCTAACCAGGTGACTGTTTTCGGAGAGAGCGCTGGAGGTATGTCAATTCATCTGCATATACTATCACCACATGAAAAACTCTTCGAAAGAGCTATCATTCAAAGTGGTCCTGCTACATCGCCCTTAACTATTGTGCAATTAGATAGTAATCTACCTCTAAGAGTGTCTGCTGATTTAGGATTTGTAACTGAAAGCGTAGATGAAGCACTAGAATTTATTGCAAGAGCTGACGTACATTTAGCAATAGCAGCAGGAAAAAATCTTCAGAGTGATACAATATATTCTAACGAACCTTTGACTAAAGCTTGCGTAGAAAGGGAATTTGAGGGCATAGATAGATTTGTAACAGAAAATCCTAATGATTTAAACCCAGAAAAGGTCAGAACAATTCCAATTATCATTGGATATGCCAGTCAAGAAATGAAACTTCAACACGGCAGCCAAACAGAAGAGTACTTCTTTGATAATTATTCTTTCGATCAAATATTGAGCTTTGGTTTCAAATTAGAAGATTCAGAAGAAATGATTGATACATTAAAACATTTCTATATTGGTGATATGTCTCCTAGCGTAGCACTGGGAAATGAGATAACTTCTTACGGTTCAGATTTCACTTTTAACCACCCAGTGGAAAGAGCCATACAAAATATGATGGCAGTTGGTCCCCAAGCAGTCTACCAATATGTATTTTCCTATGAAGGTGATGACGATTCAATGAGGGAAAACATAGCTAATATAACAGGAGCTTCACATACAAGTGAAAGTAAATATTTGTTTAAGTCTGATAGACTAGACGAAGCAGAACATCGTGATATTATTGATAGACTCACAACTATGTGGACTAACTTTGCTAAATATGGGTACGTATATAAAAGCATGTTACTTTGTTTTTGCTTTTTACAAAAAATAGGTCAGGTTATTACGCCTGATGGTTCATTTCATTTATTTGCATTCATTAAAATAAGTAAATAAAATTAATGAACAGTTATAGCATAAAAAATAAATTGTAATTAGGTAAAAATTATATGTCAGGTAGATAAAAGGTCACTCTAAGTATTCATTTACGCTGTAGTATACTTTATGCATTAGGTAGGATTTTAGCGCTGTTACGAATTTATAATACTTAGCTCGTATGGTAGGTAACGATGCGGTCTAAGATGTAGTATTTTTTTTACTGTTTTCACAAATATAGACGAAGTTATTCATTCGGAAGGTTTACAATACGTTCAAACTGAAAAGTAACAGAAAAAAAATGAAAGCGTATAAATATTTTTTTACCCGTGCAAGGACGGGAAGTTAGAAAAAGAAACAAAACACTTCAACATAGGTTTTAATTAAAAAATAACAGTTAAAATTCACCAGACACTTCAAATATCATGCCTAACTAGAAATCTAATAAATATTATATTGAACATTTTTCAGAGATCCGACCCCAGAAATATCTGATCTTCTGCCTGTAAAATGGGAGCCTGTGACGAGGGATACCCGACCTTATTTAGACATAGATAGAGATCTTAGTCTAAAGAGTCGATCCTTCCATAAAAGGATGGCGTTTTGGGATCTCTTCTACAAAGTAAACGCAAAACTAACTCTCTGGTACGATGGCGACGATTAATTTCAAACACTTCGGTTTTAATTGTCATTTTATGAGTTGCCGTGAAGCGAGCAATTTCATTTTCATTATTGATTTTATAAAATAGTTTATTTTAAAGCGACGCACAAGGTCGCGGATCCGATTTGGGTCTTCGAATAAATATTTGTTTCTGTAAACGAATATTTTGTTTGTTGGGGTAATAAGGGAGAATTTAATGTTTTTAACCTTGATATTAATAACAAGAAAATAACAATTGAATTGTTTTTCAAATTGACGATAAAGCAAATAATAATGTAATGTTTTTATTTTTGTTGTATTTTCCTTAGTTTTACGAAATATTTATATTATTATCCGCAGGTACCAGGTCCTTTATAAAATAACTAGCTGCGCCCCGCGGTTTCACCCGCCTAAGTCCCGATCCCGTGGGTATATCGGGATCAAAAGTAGCCTATGTGTTAATCCAGGTCTCCAACTATCTAAGTACCGAGTTTCATCGCAATCGGTTCAGTAGTTTTTGCGTGAAGGAGTAACAAACATACACACACACAAACTTTCACATTTATAATATTAGTAGAATTAAATATTAAAAACTTATTTCAAATAGATTACCTTAATGTTTTAGCCACACAAATTAATTTCACCATCAATATACGTAAATGGTTAAGAGATGTTAGCTTCGGCTTATCCGTTGATATTGATCAACGTTGAGGCGTGATCTATCTAGGGATGATAATCCAGCGGAGAGCGATTATTAATTGCATTAACACCCCACTAATAAGGATGAGCAGATGGGACATAGTCTACGTAGGTTCATGAGAGTTGAGAGATAACTTCGATACTTAATTAGCACTAATCTACCCTAATCCTAATTTCTATTATAAACTAGCGATCTGCTCCGGCTTCGCACGGCTATATTATGCATGTATTTTACATGTAAAACTTCCTCTTGAATCACTCTATTTATTAAAAAACCGCATCAAAATCTGTTGCGTAGTTTTAAAGATTTAAGCATACATAGGGACAGACATCGGAAGTGACTATGTTTTATACTATACTAGCTGCGCCCCGTGGTTTCACCCGCGTAAGTCCCGATCCCGTGGGAATATTGGGATAAAAAGTTGCCTATGTGTTAATCCAGGTCTCCAGCTATCTAGATACCGAGTTCCATCGCAATCGATCCAGTGGTTTTTGCGTGAAAGAGTAACAAACACACACACACACACGCACACACAAACTTTCACATCTTTTAATATAAAAATGAATCGCAAAATGTGTTGGTAAGCGCATCACGCCTAAACGGCTGGACCGATTTAGCTAATTCTTTTTTTGTTGTATTTGTTATTGTTAGGAGAAGGTTCTTATGAAAGAAAAAAATTGGAAAGTTGCGCAGAAAATGATTACGCAGGTGAAACCGCGGGGCGCAGCTAGTTTATAATATTAGTAGGATACTGTTAAAATATTATACTATTTAATGTTAAAATACCTAAATATTTGAGTGCGGAAATTTGATCTCTAAATAAATAAAATAAATATTATAGGACATTCCACACATCGCCATCTAGCCCCAAGCTAAGTAACTAGACTTGTGTATGGGTGCTAGACAACGGATATACTACTTATATACTTTTCTTTTGTAAATATATACTTATAATACTTAAAAACAACCAGACCACAGACAAATGTCTATAGCAAAAATACATGTCTGAGGCGGGAATCGAACCCGCAACCTTGTGTTTGGCAGCCCGGCACGGTGACCATTGTGCCAACTGGGTCGTCTGGGTTTACCTCTAAAGAGGTAAAAATGGATGATAAAATAAAGTAAATGATAACTATTATGTATTCTGTTTGTAGGAAATCAAAATCGGTTTAAAAGAGACACTAACGCGGGTAAAACCACTGGGAAAAGCTAGTATTCTTATATGTATTGTAAACTAGCAGCACTCCGCGTTTTCTCCCGCGTAACTTCCGATGAATCCCGTCGAAATATCGAGATAAAAAGTAGCCTATGTTTACTCCCAATGAATCAATGTATCCTCATACCAAGTTTCATCAAACTCAGTCCAGTAGTTTCGGAGCCTATTCGTTACAAACAAAAAAAAAATTCCTCTTTATAATATTTTTATAGAAGTACTAGCTGCGCCCCGCGGTTTCACCTGCGTAATCATTTTCTGCGCAACTTTCTTAATATTTTCTTTCATAAGAACCTTCTCCGGACAATAACAAACACAACAAAAAAAGAATTGGCCAAATTGGTCCAGCCGTTGTTGAGTTATGCGCTTACCAACACATTTTGCGATTCATTTTTATATTATAGATTATTAGTGTACGAGTACTAAGAATTATTTGAATTTCGAGTTCGGAAAAATTTGATTAATTTATTGAAAATTTGAGGAATTTTCAAGACGTAGCAGTAACACCATCAATGTCAACGAGTCATTAGGTAAATAATAGTGTTGGCACATTTTGTATATTCCCCAGATTCTGAGTAAATTAATTTTATTGTTACTCCGTCCTTTACAAATGAAATAAAGAATAAGCAAATATTTCGTACAAACACAATGTTTCTGCAGAAATATCCGTAATGACGAGGCAAGGATCAAACGAAGGGTCTTATTTCGATGCAAATCTAGAAAAGCCTCAGGCCAAGATGGACACCGCTGCAGACGAGATATTTTTTTCATTATTGAAGTCAGGTTGTATTCAATAAAACCGGCATAGATATTCTGTGTTTGCCAAATTTTTGCCAAACATATGCAAAAAAACCTAAAATATTGTATGTCAGACGTGGCTGTATAGGTAAAAAGTCTTTTGCCTACCCATTTGGGAGAATAATTAACAAAAAAATAGTCGTCTGTAAAGTCGGTTAAACATAAATTAGACATGAAACAAATCACTTATGGATTCTTGCTATAAGCAGTACCGATCTACAGTGGAAGACTCTCTTATTGATAACATTAAGTGCTTCTGGTCTTACGTTAATAACAAAAAGGGAATAGTTACCATACCCAACGTGATGTCTTTTAATAATCAAACCACCTCTGATTGTAGTGAAATCTGTGAACTTTTCTCACGATACTTTAGTTCAGTTTACGATAACGTGTCCACTTCATCCACCATTGGAGAAGTACTTAAAAGTAATCATGCAAATATCACTTTGTCTACCCTCCAAGTATCGGAGCCAGAAGTCTTGAAAAAAATTAAAGGCCTAGATCGTAATAAGGGTGCGGGCCCGGATGGCATACCTCCAAAACTCGTTGTGAATGTGGGCCTGAGTTGGCAGCTCCACTCACGTTATTATTTAATATGTCACTCTCAGTGGGATATTTTCCTACGTTATGGAAAATAGCCCATGTTGTACCAGTTCTGAAGACCGGAGATAAAACTCAATGCGGTAATTATCGACCAATAAGTATTCTATCATGTTTCTCGGAACTGTTCGAATCTATTGTGTACGACTATATTTATGCTCACTTCAAGGGTTTTATCTCTGATCACCAACATGGATTCGTAAGAGGAAGGTCTACAGTCAGCAACCTATTAGTGTACAAAAACTTTTTGTGTCAAACATTTGCTGCTACCGAGCAGGCTGATTCGGTATACACCGACTTCCGCAAGGCCTTTGACAAAGTTGACTATTCGACACTTTGTGCTAAAATAGCTTACTATGGGGTTCACGGTGATCTCTTATGTTGGGTTCAATCTTACTTAGCTAATAGAAGTCAACTTGTGGCGGTTAAGGGTTATACTTCAAGTCCTATCCCTATCCCCTCAGGGGTCCCACAGGGATCACATTTGGGGCCGCTATTTTTTAACATTTTCGTAAACGACCTTGTTGACCAATTGCAGTGTCCATGTCTACTTTATGCTGACGACCTCAAAATTTATAACTGCGTCAAAAGCATCGATGATTGTCTTAAGCTACAGAGAGATTTGGTAACATTGGTCGATTGGTGTAAATGTAATAAGATGCATCTTAATGTGGATAAATGCTTTGTAATATCGTTTACTAATAAACGCCATAAAATTCTATATAATTACGAATTGTCTGGTAACATCTTGGAGCGAAAATCGACTGCTAGGGATTTGGGCATTGTTTTTGATGAGAAATTAACATTTCGAGAACATTTTGAATATATTATCAATAGAAGTTACCGTCTTCTCGGTTTTATTACTAGAATTACTAAGGAATTTAAACAACCAAATAGTTTAATTTATTTATTTAACGCTTTAATAAGACCCATTTTGGAATATGGAAGCCCTATATGGTCTCCCTACTATCATTGCCACGAAGATAGGATTGAAGGGATCCAGAAGAAGTGCCTCAGAATTATGGCTTACAGACATAATTTAGGACGATCCCTGTCTGGTTATGAAAATAGGCTTGAGAAGTTTAAAATCACTTCTTTATCTACTCGTAGGCAAAACGTACAGATCTTCTTTACTTACATAAGATATTGCATTCATCAATAGACTGTCCCAACCTACTATACTGCCTCAACATCAATACATATTACAGAACACGTGACCCCCAAACGTTTGTTTTGAAAACATACAAAAATAACACTTCCTTTTACAATCCTCTAACAAGAATGTGTCGTCATTATAATGAACTTGTCTTCAATAGGTATCCCAATCTAGACATCACTTTGGCAGCTGCATACTCTATAGACGTATTCGACGGCAACTATACCCGTTTTAAAAGGTGTCTGTGTTATCTTATAAAATAGTGTCTTATTATACTTAATTATTATTATTATGTAAATTAATCTTTATCTTTATCTGTTCTAATTATTACTGTAACATAAAAGGAGCTTTTATATTCGCATTTAGGATTACAGTCTAGATCATAACCTGTTATTGTATACTTTCCTACTTTTTGTGATTGTAATCTGCTGTGTGAATTATTAATAAAATAAATAAAAATAAATAAATAAAAGAAACAGCGGTCCTGAGCCGCCTCCATCCACCGACTACCCGCGACCGCTACAATGTTCTCGGTCCACCGGGCAGCTGGTCTCCCAACACTCCATTCCGCGTTGCAACGCGGCCGCCACAGAACCTTTACTCCCCAGCGGTTGTCAGTTCTGTGAGGTATATGACCTGCCTATTGCCACTTCAGCTCACTAATCCTGAGATGTCGGTGACTTTGGTTCTTCTACGGATTTCCGGATTTCTATCACGTATCTATATACCTACAGATGTATTCTTGGTAATCCCACTAAACCAGGAGGCGAGGCCGGCAGGTGGAGGCTCATTGCGGACGATGAGCTTGCCAACAAAAGGCTTTTGAGCCTTGGACATCGTTGCAAGGTGGCAAGCTTGTTAGTTGTTTAACAGATATATTTCGAGGAGTGTTCAACGAAATTACAAGACCTATTTTTAGCATCTCCATTCATCATCATCATATCAGCCACAGGACGTCCACTGCTGAACATAGGCCTCCCCCAAAGACTTCCAAAGCGATCGGTCGCATGCTCTCTGCGTCCAACGACTTCCCGCGACCTTAATTAAGTCGTCCGTCCATCTAGTCGGAGGCCGTCCAGCGCTGCGCTTTCCATCTCCATTCTTTCGTTATAATATATAATATTGCAGGACATTCCACAAATCGCCATCTAGCCCCAAGGTAAGTAACTAGTCTAGTTTCTAGTCTAGCATAAATACTTGTTTGAGACGGGAATCCAATCCGCAACCCTGTGTTTGGCAGTCCGGCATGGTGACCATTGTGCCAACTGGGTCGTCAACCATACAATCAAGCAAAACTTATATGCGACACCAACTCATGGTGGATATCCCAGACACCCGCACTAAGCGTATTGTTTCGTCATTCCTTATTCATACAGCAAGGGAATGCAATCAGTTGCCTGCGTCTGTATTTCAGGACGTGTACAATATGTCTTCAAGTCGTGAGTGAACAGGTATCTTTTAGGGGCGCGTGCTACATCTTGGACCGCATCCTCACTTCACCTAAAGGCAGGTGTGATAGTGATCAAAGCTAGACCTATCTCTAGTAAAAAATAGGTACTTAACTACTAAATCAGTAGATAATATAAAATACTCCACTAACGTTTTATTAGTTATTTTGCACATCATAAGGATATCGATATTATAAATTAATTAATCCCCTGCCTTTAGTATTTTCGGTTTCGAGAATCCCTTTTTTAACCCCCGACGCAAAAGTGACGCGGTGTTATAAGTTTGACGTGTCTGTGTGTGTCTGTCTGTAGCATCGTAGCTCCCAAACGGATGAACCGATTTTGATTTTTAAGTCTTGTTTATCCTTATTGTTGCCTAGAAGAGATCGCCCTGAAGCCATGAGGCTGCCTTTTGCGCATTCTAAGATCTTTTATATTACTAGCAGATTGACTATAAAAATCATAAATGGAAGTGCTACTAACATAGTCATAAGTTATTATTATATTCATTAATCTATACATATAAAATGCTTTGTACTGAACTACTGACTGATTGACGGATCAACGCACAACCTAAACCGCTGATCGTAGAGACCTGAAACTTGGAGGGTGTATTTTTTGTGTGACGTAGGCATCGGTTAAGGATTTTTCGAAATTCTACCCCTAAGGGGGTGAAAAAGGGGGGCAAAGTTTGTATGGGACAACGTGATTCCTTGGTCCAATCTTCTTCAAATTTTGCATAAACATTCTTTAACAGAATTGATGGAAGACGTGTTTCGTATTTTTTTTTAATTGGTAGAAAGACCGCGGACGAAGTCGCGAAAAAAAGCTAGTCTATACATACAAAATTCTTTGTCCTGAATGACTGACTGACGGATCAACGCACAGTCTAAACCGCTGATCGTAGATACCTGACACTGTTCTTTGTGTGACGTAGGCATCCGATACCAAAGGATTTTCCGAAATTCTACCCCCAAGGGGGTGAAAAAGGGGGGCAAAGTTCGTATGGGATAACGTGATTCCTTAGTCCATTTTCGACTTCTACGCGGACGAAGTTGCGGGCAAAAGCTAGTTTATTATAAGGTATATATTATGTTAGTTCATAAGATATGTTTCTAAAATAAATATTTAAAAAATTAATCTTTCTCAATCAATCGCAAGTCTAACAAACTCCTTTCATTTTGAATCAAGACACCGTGCTGCGACCAAACATTGTTTTATCCTTTGTCATTTGAATTAATCCGCCATTCTGAAGGGTCGCATGATTAGCTATGAAAACACCTATACGTATGTAGGTTAATATTAGGTATTGTATGCGTAGGCTATGGTATGCCGCAGGTTGAAAATCTTTTGTTTAGGTATACCTAAAATATTTACTATTTAGGCATTTTAAGTTTGAAATGAATATCACTGTAGTTGCCATGGTTATTTTCACAACGTGTTTAATAAATCAATAATAATAAATATTGCAGGATATTCCACACATCGTCATCTAGCCCCAAGCTAAGTGACTAAGACTTGTGTTATGGGTGCTAGACACTGGATATACTACTTATATACTTTTTCTTATGTAAATATTATACTTATAATACATAGAAACAACCAGACCACAGACAAATATCTAAGCATAAATACTTGTCTGAAGCGGAAATCGAACCCGCAACCCTGTGTTTGGCATTCTGGCATGGTGACCATTGTGCCAACTGGGTCGTCGTATTTAAAAAATATTTACCGATGTCTAAAAAAACACCACAGATGCTCAGACAATTAAAGATTGGTCACAAATGCAACATTTCAAATCTAAACTACATTTGCAAGAATACAATAAATTTATTAACCAACATAAACAAACCAGACAATCTTTTTAAACATACAGGTTTTATAAAAATGTAATTCCCCAGGTCTTGATCGCGTATTAGTACTATTTTTCTTGGCATTTCGACCATCATGCAACAGCTATGATCACGATTAAAACCCGGGAAGATAAGACAATATCAAACGTACCCAATACTTATAATATGTTAAGCCACCGAGTTGAAGAACTCACGCAACACTGCTGTATTCTTCACTGGTTAGAAATTGTAAGGATACTCGAAGACTATTAGCTACCATCACGAAATATGCAGTTACTGAAAATAAAATAAAAATATTATTTACATTAGGCATAACTCTATATTTGACATAAACTACTTTGGCATAGTAACTTTTGGCATAATTTGGCGAAAAGTAGTTTACCCTTTCGGAGCCTATTCGTTAATATACCAAGTTTAATCGAAATCAGTCTAGTACGGGAACAGGAGCACCGCTTTTCGCATAAACTCTAATGTCATAAAGTCACAAGACGTAACAGTTTAGCATAATTTCATTAGACATAACTACATTTGACATAAACTACTTTGGCATATTAACTTTTGGCATAATTTGGCGATAAGTCTTCGCCCCTTTCGAAGCCTATTATCGGTAACTATATTAACAAGCGATTGAGGGCCACAGTCTGTCACTTACCATCATGTGAGATAGGTCTAAGGCTGACCTATTTATTATAGAAAAGACAGACAGACAAACGGCCAAGAAAGTGATCTTTTAAGGGTTCCTTTTTTACCTTTTGAGGTGCGGAACCCTAAAAAGGCATGTGTTATTAGTCAAAAACTGACCCATCATTTGTAAATAAAAAATAAGCAAGACTTACATAGAATATCAACAATGATGAGTGTGCACAGCAAAATCCCAGCTATAAAGCAGTTAGAGTGGACGAAGAAGCAGAATATTGACAGAATGAAGAAGAGAACAAGTACTGTCGCACTGTATATTACAGCTCCATACTGGTATATAAGGATCAGAATCGGAAGGTTCTGGAAAGATAAATAAGAATAATATAAATTATAAATAAAGAATAAATAAATAAATAATAATAAATATTGTAGGACATTCCACACATCGCCATCTAGCCCCAAGCTAAGTAACTAGACTTGTGTTATGGGTGCTAGACAACGGATATACTACTTATATACTTTTCTTTTGTAAATATATACTTATAATACATAGAAACCACCAGACCACAGACAAATATCTAAGCATAAATACATGTCTGAGGCGGGAATCGAACCCGCAACCCTGTGTTTGGCAGTCCGGCATGGTGACCATTGTGCCAACTGAGTCGTCGAATAAATAAAGGTTAAAAAATATATTTAAATAAATACAAATAAATCAGTTACAATAAATGGGGTACAGTTGGTCAAATAACCCACCCCTTATCGTACCCGGCGTAAAGTTTCCCATAATGCTAGAAGCATTGCCACGCTGAATGGCGATGGCTAACCTCTGCGCCAGAAACGAGCCGGAGCGGGAGTCACCCCCATTCCCCCTTATCCTATCGGGTAATTCTTTAACAATTTTTTTGGCGTAAATAAATAAATTAAATTCAATTCAATTCAATTCAATACATTTATTTCAGATAATTAAAATCCATACATGATCCATACAATACAAAAATAAAAAAATAGTTTATTTCTATAAACATAAAACTTTTTCCTTACATAATCGTTGAGAGATCAACTTTATGTATAAATACTTGTGTTGGGAATTTCCGCGATAATAAAAGAAACTTAAAAAAAATACAAAATCTTTAAGATAACCTAGTGACGTAATCAACATTATTTGTGCGACAGTAAATAAAATTAATAACTGATTTGTTTCTTTCCAATTAATTAACACTTTTTTGTAAATTAATTAGTGAAATGTATGTGCGCGCAAAACTTCCGAACGACTACACGAAATTGGAGTATTATTTGTTTGTGGTCGTATTTTTTGTATCAGAGCAAGGTTTGTATTAAAGCAAATTTTATAAAAACCTAACACGGGGGAAACCGCGGGGCGCAGCTAGTAAAAGATAATTTTAAGATGTTTTTAATAAACATATGCAACTTATTAATAAATACTTACAAAAAATTCAACTAGATAGGCCCACGCGTTCTTAAAAAAAATCGGTGGTGACACACGGCGGACAAACAGACAAACAAGAGAGTGATCTTATAGGGTTCCTTTTTTACCTTTTGATGTAAGGAACCCTAAAAACTGCCAGTTCTTATCAATCATAACAAAGTCAAAGTCATAAACCCCATGAGTTTCTTGTGCCTTCTTCTCATTGGTGGGCGCGTTCCGAAGGCACACATCCTAACTTAGTTTTTAAGACGTAAGAGTGGTCTATGTACAATTGTATTAAGCATCCAAAGGAATAAATTTTAATGACTTTGACTAAAAACTGCCAGTTCTTATCAATCACAACAAAAAATTACTCACACAACAAGCGCCAATAATCAACAATATGCTGACAACACTAAGCATTATCGATACAACACCCAGAGTTATTTGTACAGCTGTTTCCGTTGCGTAACCGTAGTTGGACAACACTGACTCCAGATCCCAGAAGCCTTTTGCATGGCTCACGTTTGGCGCGAACATTAACCCAACACACTGAAACAAGACATCACTTTAATAGTAGACTAGCTTTTGTCCAATACTTCGTTCGCGTAGAAGTCGAAAATTTAAAGTAGATTGGACCATGAAATCACTTTGGCCCATACAAACTTTGCCCCCCTTTTTTTCTTATTGAATGTATACGTCATACAAAGAAAACACCCTCTAATCAGGTCTCAATCTAATCTTTAGGTCTCTATAATCAGCGATTTAGTCTGTGCGTTGATCCATCAGTCAGTCAGGACAAAGCATTTGACATTATGCACCAAAGGAGTAAAATAATGTCTTTCGTCACGGATGATATTGGACCCCGAGCGTAACGAGGGACTAAAGTTATGTAAAGTCCAGAGTGAAGCGGTTTAAGCCGCTGAAAACATGCTGTATCCCGTGGTGCCTTTCACACTGTCTATGACAATACCTGTACATCGATATTAGAGGCAAATCTATTTGCTGAGAAGTAAAAATCTTAACGTTCAAAACTTGGGAGTTAAATACAACATTATCTCCATTGGGAGTTCCATACAAAACTATTTACTTTATTATAGTTTTTTATATACATCTAGATGAGTGTGCAACATAACTACACGATCAAATTTTGCCATCTCAATTCTTTCGTCATACAACCAGGCAAACTGATATGCAACACCGATTCATGGTGGAAGTCTCAGGCACCAGCACAAAACCGTTTTTCTTTCATTCCTTATTTGTAGAGCAAGGGAATGGAATCAGTTGCCTGTGTCTGTCTTTTTTGACGTGTACAATTTGGGGGTCTTCAAGTGACGAGTGAATACCTATCTAGGAAAGTGTGCTACATCTTAGACCGCATCGTCACCCACCATCAGGCAGGTGTGATAGTGATCAAACGCTGACCTAGTTTTAGATATGATAGGTTTGCATTTGACTTCATTAACATGATGGGAAGCGACAATGAGGTCAAATATGTAGCATGCTCGCTTAGAAGGTACCTATTTATTATTTCTAGACAAGTTGTAGTTATGGGCGAACAGCATTCGCATATTACAAAAACAAGACCCCGATCCCTTACGAATAGTGAAATAAAAAGTATCCTAGATTGCTTTCAAAGATATTTTTGGAACGTAGTTCCTAATCGTGCGTTGCGAAAGGGGGTTAGACGGAAAAAATTAAGACCAATAGTTGTAACGACACTTTTTGATTTTATTACAATTCCTTCACTAATTAATCGAAAGAAACCTCGTTCCATCTGGATGTCCCTTGACACCTCTCAAGTATTTATCTTCGTATCAAAATTCATATAACAAAAATGAAAATATGTCCGGTAATTTCAGAGCCTATTACAAACAAAGCATCCGAAATATCGGTACGTAAAAACATCAAACGGTCCAGACTTAAACTTTTCATCAAATATTAAAAAATACTAACAAAGGAAAATAGTCCAATCATAACAGTCCCAGCTCGTAGAAAACAGCAGAAACAACAACTTATTACTGTTGGAAGTCTATCCATTACTTTCTCCCATTTCCCCACCATGGTTGTATCTTTATTATTGTCTACCTGAAATTTAAAATATAATTTATTTTAGAGACACGGTATTTTAATTTTACATTTTTTTTACTATCAATTTTGATAGAATTTTGACAATATATGACAATGACTTGACCAGTCAAAAGTTTTTGGCAATGTCGCAAAGAAAGAAGTTGACTTGATTATATTCGAAGAGTTTGAAATGAAGAAGTTTTAGGTCTATAGAAGATACGTAAAGATTATTGGATTTTGTATAATAACTAGCTTTTGCCCGCGACTTCGTCCACGTAGAAGTCGGAAATAGACCAAGTAATCACGTTGACCCATAAACCCCCCTTTTTCATCCCTTAAGTGGTAGAATTTCGGAAAATCCTTTCTTATCGGATGTCTACGTCACAAATAACACACCCTCCAAGTTTCAGGTTTTTACGATCAGCGGTTTAGGCTGTGCGTGGATCCGTCAGTCAGCCAGGACAAAGGATTTTATATGCCGCGTCCGCATAGAAGTCGAAAATGGACTAAGGAATCACGTTCTCCCATACAAACTTTGCTCCCCTTTTTCACCCCTTAAGTGGTAGAATTTCGAAAAATCCTTTCTTACCGGATGTCTACGTCATACAAAGAACATACCCTTCAAATTTCAGTTCTTTAAGATCAGCGGTTTAGGCTGTGCGTTGATCCGTCAGTCAGTCAGGACAAAGGATTTTATATGCCGCGTCCGCATAGAAGTCGAAAATGGACCAAGGAATCACGTTCTCCTATACAAACTTTGCTCCCCTTTTTCACCCCCTAAGTGGTAAAATTTTGGAAAATCCTTTCTTATCGGATGTCTACGTCATACAAAGAAAATACCCTCCTTCTAGTTTTAGGTCTTAACGATCAGCGGTTTAGGCTGTGCGTTGATCCGTCAGTCAGGACAAAGGATTTTATATGTATAGATTTGTATAGCCTTTAAATACGCTTTAAATCGATTAGATTTAAAGGCTAATATCATCAATTAGATTTAATTGATTTATACAGCACCAGCAACTTCAATCCATGCTATTCAGGATGCTGTAGTGCCTGGGACATGTATTAGATGGAGTAGGTTTGTCCAGCACCTACACCACTCACTCAACGTCGCCTATGTCCAGAGAAAAGAACTCGTAATTAATTACGTCTGAAACCAACTAACCCGCGCAATGCAATGAATTCACCGTAAATCAAATATTGATAGCGCCCTTAAATAAAGAAACTGGCCTTCTAAAAGATAGGTAAGGGTCTCGAAAAGCACCTCGCATTTTTGTAAAATCATACGTTTGGTTAAATATCCTGTTTCAGTATAAAGAAGTTGTAAAGGCACTATTTGTTCGCCGTGATACCCTTTATCGATTGGCATTGGTCTCAATGTGCACCGCGCAAAAAAACACTACCTATGCTAAGCTTCCATTGTGCACATACATTAGTGCACGACCGGGCCGGGATTCCACCCTACGACCTCGAAATAAGATACCATATTTTTGTACTAAGTAGCAATTGGAAAAATTCGTAACCAGACCGATTATCTTGACCACTTACACTGGTGACAATAAACTATCTAATTAGAATTAAAATAGGTTTTAATAAAACAGATAATCTACTATTAAAATTGGTTCACAATTAACCGCCCCCCCTAACGATCCTCCTACGGATAACGGTCCACCGTCAAAATTACCAAACTATACCGCTTTGATTCTGCAGCTGACATTTTGATGACCAAAATGCAAGCTGCATTGCAAATGTGGTTAGCATAAGTTAGCTCTATTTTGTGTGTATTTCAAGAACGATACATTAATTGTCAAAATCAAATAAATATTTCAGAAAATTTCACACATCGCCGTCTAGCACCCATAACACAAGTCTAGTTATACGACCCAGTTGGCACAATGGTCACCATGCCAGACTCCCAAACACAGGGTTGCGGGTTCGATTCCCGCCTCAGACAAGTATTTATGCTTAGATATTTGTCTGTGGTCTGGTTGTTTCTATGTAATATAAGTATATATTTACAAAAGAAAAGTATATAAGTAGTATATCCGTTGTCTAGCACCCATAACACAAGTCTAGTACTTAACTTGGGGATAGATGGCGCTGTGTTGATTGTCCTGCAATATTTATTTTATTTATTTATTTAGTTACTTAGCTAGCTTATGAATAAGGCGGGTGAATCCGTGGAGTGCAGCTAGTTTAAAATAAGCGTTTGGACTAAGTGCGTTTCTGTCTATGTCGGAATAGAGTGAAATATGAAGATAAAAAGCTATATCTTTTTGTATGAATAAAGAATAAGGCATATCCCCTTAAGACATTATAATGCTCATATTAAAACTGAAATAATCGTATAACATACATACACTGAGACCCCGTTCCACTCGATAAATTTTTAATGAAATGGGTACCTCGAAACATTTCAATACATTACCCGAAATGATACATAACTGTTTAAATTTTCACGCTTAGAACGCGATTATCTTTACAACATGAAACATACTGTGGAAAATTCATTGTGTTATTAAATTTTTACAAGGTATGCTATTTTTTATCTTATTCCAAAGTTATAAGGTTTAAAATGATGTATTTGTAAGGCGATATTTTTCGTTTTCCGAGATAAAATTATCAAAGAAAGAATGGAATTTCAAAATATGAATACTTGTTTGTATTTTATTTAAGTGCGATTTCTTTCTGTTTTGTGACAATGAAATTGACTGGATTTCGTGTTGTTTTTCGATTTTTGCTTATAATATTTTATTTTTGTATCGTAATAGTACATTGCGATACAAGTGTAGTAAATTGATCATTTCATCGAGGCGGGTTACGTCTATAGAGCCGAGAATGGAATAATCAAGCCACACGTGTAACGTACGACGTTTTTTATCACAGTTGTGAATAAAAGAAAAGACTTGAAAAGAAAAGAAAATAAAAAACATTTGGTGATAAGTCTTATGTTTACAATTTTTTTAGGCAATATTTCTTTGTTAATTATACTCCCGAAAGGTAAGGCAAAAGACTTTTAACAGCCTCGTCTGCCATACAATATTTTTAGGGTTTTTTCCATTTGTCGGGGGTTAAAAACAGAATATAATGGTAGGGAAAAACTATATTTAAGTAAAGAAACGACAACACTAAATTTTTAATCATTTTTAAGACGTTATCACGTAAAAGTATCCCTTGTAAACCGACTTTATAGACAACCTTTATTGCTGGAGTAAAACCTCTTTTTTGTACCTACTTTATTTTATCCACCAAAACAGTATAACCCAGATAAATTAAGAATGTTTCATCTACCTAACATGTAATTAGCAGTAAGATACCAATTTATAACACACTAGTGGCGTCGAGGTAATGCATAACGCACGCGTGTGTAATACGTTGGATTATGAGTCTAAAAGCGGTTGAATAAGATCCATTTAATGAGCAACTGTGATAAAAAAAAACATAATTAAGCATATAAAGTTATTGATTCAGTTGTCTGAGTCTGTGGTGCCTGATGTTTAGTCTACAATATCAGAGGCATGATAGCATAGATTACCTTAAAACCCAAATCATAGCGCCAGTGAGGCTAATAATACTAAAAATCTATAATATAAAAATGAATCGCAAAATGTGTTGGTAAGCGCATAACTCAACAACGCCTGGACCAATTTGGCCAATTCTTTATTTGGTCTGTTTGTTATTATCAGGAGAAGGTTCTTATGAAATAAAAAATTAAGAAAGTTGCGCAGAAAATTATTACGCGGGTGAAACCGCGGGGCGCAGCTAGTAAAATATAGAAATCCCGTTCTCCCCACCGGAGGGGTCAAAATAGTGGGGCCAGTGGGAGATTCCTAAGTTTCTAGTGCTGGAGGTTAAAGTGAGTATGGAGTAGGGCTCTTGTTGCTACTGTTAAATAAAAATTATCAAAAAATAGCAGAGCTCTGCGGTTTCACTCACATAGCTCCTGATCCCGTAAGTATATCGGGATAAAAAGTAACCTATGTTACTGTCATTTAATCAATGTATCATCATACCAAGTTTCATCTAAATCGGCCCAGTAGTTTCGGAGCCTATTCGTTATAAAAAAAATTACTTTACGTTCTTTTATTACATTACTAGCTGCGCCCCGCGGTTTCACCCGAGTAATAATTTTCTGCGCAACTTTCTTAATTTTTTGTTTCATAAGAACCTTCTCCTGATAATAACAAACAGACCAAAAAAAGAATTGGCCAATATTTATTCAAGTCATACCAAGTTTTGCTCCTTCCTCAGCTTCTCTTTCACTATGATACTCCGTGCTATATTCTACGCTATGCTCGTCTCGTAGCACCGTAGACGCAACATAGCACGTCTTGCGTCCATGGTGCTACGAGACGAGCTACGAGTAGCTACGGCTACGACGTAGTACTAACAGAGTGGAGAGATCAACACATAGAAGTTAGAAAAATGATATTTTTTAAAAGAAATGTAAAACAAATACTTAAAACGGAATATAATAGAACCATTCGTATATGAGTCCCAATCGCATTTGTTTTAAATTTATTTCTGTCTGTTGCCTATGCAATTAAAAACTACTGAGATTATTTAATGTCATGGCAGCTATGGAACATTTTAGCTCAAAACAAATGGACAGATTATTACATTACTAGCTGCGCCCCGCGGTTTCACCCGCGTAATAATTTTCTGCGCAACTTTCTTAATTTTTTATTTCATAAGAACCTTCTCCTAATAATAACAAACAGACCAAATAAAGAATTGGCCAAATTGGTCCAGGCGTTGTTGAGTTATGCGCTTACCAACACATTTTGCGATTCATTTTTATATTATAGATTTTTAGTATTATTAGCCCCACTGGCGCTATGATTTGGGTTTTAAGGCTCAGACAACTGAATCAATAACTTTATATGCTTAATTATGTTTTTTTATCACAGTTGCTCATTAAATGGATCTTATTCAACCGCTTTTAGACTCATAATCCAACGTATTACACACGCGTGCGTTATGCATTACCTCGACGCCACTAGTGTGTTATAAATTGGTATCTTACTGCTAATTACATGTTAGGTAAATGAAACATTCTTTATTTATCTGGGTTATACTGTTTTGGTGGATAAAATAAAGTAGGTACAAAAAAGAGGTTTTACTCCAGCAATAAAGGTTGTCTATAAAGTCGGTTTACAAAGGATAATTTTACGTAATAACGTCTTAAAAATGATTAAAAATTTATTGTTGTCGTTTCTTTACTTAAATATAGTTTTTCCCTACCATTATATTCTGTTTTTAACCCCCGACAAATGGAAAAAACCCTAAAAATATTGTATGTCAGACGAGGCTGTATAGGTTAAAAGTCTTTTGCCTGATCTTTCTGGAGTATAATTAACAAAGAAATATTGCCTAAAAAAATTGTATGTTGCCTATGCAATTAAAAACTACTGAGATTATTTAATGTCATGGCAGCTATAGAACATTTTAGCTCAATCTGTCCATTTATTTTGAGCTGTGCTTCGACACATTAGTCAGTCCGTTAGGACTTATAATTTTACTGCATAGCTTTTATCGCGGGATTTGAGCGCGACGGAATCAAGAAATTCCTTAAGTAAAATAAAAACCTAACACCCCCACTAATAATAAATAATTAATAAATAATAGTTTATTTCCAAAAACAACATTGTAGGTACTATAATTAGTTACATACATATACAGAAATATTGTAGCCACTGTTGCCGCACTAAGCGTGAACTTCTGTTTCAGCATCCAGCGCCAAAACCCCACAGACATTGTTATCACTATATTTATAATACCTATAGATACATTTAAACTAAGCATCTATAAGTAAATACATAAAAAACAGAGCATATTCTATTTCAGAAAACATTTTGGTGAGTTAAGATATATTATTATTAATTAAGGATAAAATAACAATAATATAATAACTTCATACTATTAATGTGTGTGTGTCCTCTCTGTGTGTAAGTGTGAATGGGTGTATGTGAGAGGGTGTGTAACTGATAATAACGAAGCTCGCACAATGCAATAGCTTTACCGCGGCAGTCCCCGAGTGCTACATGTTTTTTATTTATTATATATATCTATATATATAAAAATGAATTGCTGTTCGTTAGTCTCACTAAAACTCGAGAACGGCTGAACGGATTTATCTTATCTTAGTCTTGAAATGTTCGTGGAGGTCTAGGGAAGGTTTAAAAGGCGAAACAAATCGAATAACCGATATTCCTAAGGGATCGGGACTTACGCGGGTGAAACCGCGGGGCGCAGCTAGTAGATTAATAAGATTGACCCTTGCCCGTCCCTGTATTTATTTAAACACACTATTTCCCTGTGCTATTTCCTATACGTAACAATTCTTGACATCTAAGCCATTATTAATCCTGACACCACCGGTCTCCGGTCTCCGGTCTGGAGATCACGTATGTTTTTGAGATCCACTGCCGTTCGACCTACACCGAAGATAATTAAGATTAAGTGAAGATTGAGAGAGAATGCCTCGAGGTTAAAAAAGTTTTAAAACAGAATATAATGGTACGGAAAAAACTATATTTAAGTAAAGAAAAAACAACACTAAATTTTAATCATTTTTAAGACGTTATCACGTAAAATTATTGTTCGTAAACCGACTTTATAGACAGCCTTTATTGCTGGAGTAAAACCTCTTTTTCTGGTACCTACTTTATTTTATCCATCAAAACATTATAACTCAGATAAATTCAGAATGTTTAATCTACCTAACATGTAATTAGCAGTAAGATACCAATTTAACTTATCAGGATAACTTATAACACACTAGTGGCGTCGAGATAATGCATAACGCACGCGTGTGTAATACGTTGGATTATGAGCCTAAAAGCGGTTGAATAAGATCCACTTTATGAGCAACTGTGATAAAAATGTTATTTACAACAATTTTTCTCTTTCTTTGGTCTCAGACCGAAGTAATTTAGATATCTTTGACTACCTTATTTTAAATTCGAGTCAGGTGCCTTCCTCTATGACTTATGGAAATGCTCGGTGATATATTAGGTAGGTAACTTTACAGATATTTTTATTTTTTGAAATTTATTTTCTCGAAAGAAGTACATGAGGGTTCTCGCTACGCAGTAAATCCGCACAGTAAACTATTCTCTCCGTACTAATTAGTGCTGAGCGAGTTTAGTACTGTGGCAAGATTATATCATGATAGTAGATGATAGTAAGAATCTGTTATTGGCAGTATGTTTTGTATAACGTCTAATAGTTAGTATTCATTAAGTGCTGTTGATTCTGTAAGAAACAAATAAATAAAAAAAAATAAGCAAAGCAAAACATCGGAATTTGATCTCATAAGGCCGAGGTATCCAGTAGCACCCTTTTCCCCCTTTTGTGGGATGTACCGCTCCAAAAAATCCCCTACAGCAAAAAAGGGATCCAAGGAGAATGATTTTTTTTATATCAGCTTTTAACGTGTCCACTGGTGCATAGGGGCCCCGCGAGACCTTCCGATCTTATTTTTAAATTAGCGCTTATCGTCTCCCCTGATCCAGGGAGGACGATGAGAGTGAAAAAATTCCAGACATACATTCATAGGGGATCCGTTCGGGGAGCGTCAACCCATAAATAATTATAAACACTGAATACCAAGTTACGTCCAAATCAGGTGTAATATACAATCTATAGGGGAGTACCAACATACATACTGACAAAGGAATATTTTGCCAAACTTAAAGTTGGGACGTTTCCCTCGCTTGGTCCATAATGGCAGCGAAATCAATACCCGCCTATGAAACAATATATCTAACAAAATATTTCCGAGGTAAATCGGCGAAAAATTGAATTTGCTACCCTTATATAATACATAGAGGTCTCTTGAGATCGACCGAATGTGTGGTACAATATCATAAGAAAAACAAATCAGTTCCGAAAAAAAAATAGTAGCCCTTACTGGTTGTAAAGCAACTATGAAAGATGTTGTTCTAGACGTCTAGGCGAATAACTTTAATTCTACGACTTTTGGAAAATTGAACATTTTCAATTAAGTTTTGTGTGGAATTGATTATGTTCTAGTTAAAATTTACTTGAAAGAAAAATGTATTTTCTAAAATCGTAGAGCAAAAGTCGATTGGTTAGGTGCACAGAAAAGCCCACAAAATCACCTTCTTTTATAATTACCAATAACCAGTTCATAAATAAGTTAAATTTAGAATTTAAAAATACCCCTGACTTTTATCCCCTATAACTTATAGATGGCACACAGAGACACATCAAACTTATAACACCCCGTCGCTGTGACAGCTGTCATTTTGACATCTGTCATTTTGGCAGTTACCTACCATTATGTCGCTGTTTTGATCGTCTTTTGTTTCCATTTCGATGGGCTCTTTTTCCGTTTTTGTTGGTTTTTTTGTGTCCGTTGCGTAGTTTTTTTGATTGTATTTTGTTTTCATTTTGTTCATCTTTTGTTTCCGTTTCGAACGTGTTTTGTTTCTAAATCAAAGTTGGTTTTATGCATAGTTGGTATTTTGCGAGTTCGGTATGCGTTTTGCTTTTGTGTCGGGAGTTAAAAAGTCATGTAATTTATCGCTACCTCCCAACACTTAAGCTTCTACCTGACCTCATCGAACAACTTGACAATACCCGCGTGGGCCCGTGAGGTCCAATTAATTGATAAGACCTACCTCAATCAAAACCAATTATCGACAGCCATCAATTTAGATTATCCTATTATTAACCATATATATTATCTGTGTAATAAACGGTCTATGTTGTGAAATTTATGTGAAACTAGCTGCGCTTCGTGGTCTGAGCTACGTTAGCACCAGTTAGCACAGTTAGTACCGACCTTCATTTTTTTTCCAAGTTTTTCCATATTTTCCCATTTTTTGTGTAATAAGCGTTTGAACACTATCTCACACAATGGCAAATGACGACGCTGTCTAATATATAGCAAGTAATAAAAGGGGTAAAAAGTTTAAAACCATTTAAACTTTTCTTGGACTTCAACTCAAGTTATGGCGTGACCAAGGCAAATAGGGATGTTTTTATAATATACTAGATGCGCTCAGCGGTTCTACCCGCGTAAGTCCCGATCGCGTGGGAATATCAAAATGAAAAGTAGCCTATAGCCATCCTCGATAAATGGACTATCCAACACAAAAATATTTTTTTCAATTCGAACCAGTTGTTTCTGAGATTAGGGCGTTCAAATAAACAAACTCTTCAGCTTTTTAATATAAGTATTGATTATTAATATAGAAGAAGACTAGCTGTCCCGGCAAACGTTGTTACGACATTTACAAAAAAAAAAGGAAAAATGGAGGAAAACAATAGATGTTGTTCGATTCTCATTCACAGAAAATACACAAAAAATCATACAAATCGGTTCAGCCGTTTATAGATGGAGTTTGGTAACTAACACCGTGACACGAGAATTTAATATATATAGAGATAGAAGACAAAAGATAAGTAAGTCTGCAAAAAATATAGTTATTTTTTTATATTCGTTGTCTAGTTATCATAACGCAAGCCTATTTGTTTAGCATGGGGTTAGATGGCGCTGTATATGTTCTGAAATATTTTGACCTAATATTTTTTTATAATTTTTGGAACTCTAGAATTGTGTTGCCGACCCTACCTAGAGAATAAAATACCTATACCTACTCGAACTCGAAATAATATGCATGGGCGTATCATAAAATTTATGATTCCTCCATTATTTAAGAAATCATTTTCCTTTCTATACATAACTAGCTGCGCCCCGCGGTTTCACCCGCGTACGTCCCGATCCCGTGGGCATATTGGGATAAAAAGTATCCTATGTCCGTCTCCTGGCTCTAAGCTACCTCCCCACCAATTTTCAGTCAAAACGGTTTAGCCGTTCCCGAGTTATAAATGGTGTAACTAACACGACTTTCTTTTATATATATAGATTTCAAAGAATATTTTCATTCCAATAGGTACTTAAGAAGGTATTTGTTCCTAAAATAATTATTTGTAATCTAAATAAGGAAGTGCCTTTCTGTTTTACTCAAGATTTCTATTTAGAATATTCAACTGTTGGTTTTAGATTTTAATTTCAAATTAATTTGTTTCGTTTTCATTAAATCCTTTAGGACTGTTTATGTGACAAGCTCTAAAACGAAATGGTAATGAATAAATTTTGATGGTTTGGGTCTACGCCCCGGTTCTACAGGACTATGAGTTTCTTGTGCCTTCTTCTCATTGGTGGGCGCGTTCCTAAGGCACACATTCTAACTTAGTTTTTAAGACGTTTTAATGTGATTTCATGTATTTTTTATGATTCCAAATGAATAAAGAATCTTGACTTTGACTTGCAGGTCTAAAATAACTACTTTCGAAGATGATTCCGAAACGTAGTTTTATTTTGTGTATGATTAACCTACTACAAAAAGGAGGAGGTTTTCAATTGACTGCTTACTTATATTTATTTATCTTATAATGTTTTTTGTTTAAGTATTAAATTGTCATAGGATTCATTTCTATTAGAAATTAAGTCAAATTGCAGAATTGAAAGACGCTTCTTTGGATTAACGTCGTTCAGTTCTGCCGTTACAATAATGCCTTTAAACCAAACCTCTAAAGCGTTTTGAAAACGGGATATTTGATAAAACATGGAACGCATCACGTTTCTTTGAATATCCCATTTCCGAGACGCTTAAGAGGTTTGGTGTGAAGGCCTTATTTGTTCACCGTAATGTCCTCCATCGAACGATAAGCATGGGCCCCGAAGTGCATCAAAAATAACCACTATACCAAGCTCCCGTATTAATGTTAGAACATGTTAGCAATGGGGGTTCCTCAAGGATCCATATTAGGACCTTTCCTGTTCTTAGTTTATATAAATGACTTACCTTACCTTGTAAGGGACAACCATGGGATAGTGTTGTTCGCAGATGACACCTCCTTGGTGTTCAAGGTTAAAAGGCGTCAGTCGAACGTTGACGATGTGAACAATGCTCTCTCTAGAATAGTTGATTGGTTCAATTCCAATAATTTATTACTGAATGGATCCAAAACTAAATTAATTCGGTTCACACTTCCAAATGTAAAACAAGTCAAAACTGTTGTAAAAATTAATGATGAGGAAGTTGAATTAGTCAGTAAGGCTGTCTTTCTAGGTATAACTTTAGATCCTAAGCTTCAGTGGGGCCCGCATGTGGAAGCATTGTCCAATAGACTTAGTTCTGCCGCTTACGCCGTTAAGAAAATTCGCGAATATACGGATATTGAGACTGCTCGCCTAGTCTATTTCAGCTACTTCCACAGTGTCATGTCGTACGGCATCCTACTGTGGGGGTGTGCTGCGGATATTGATGCTATTTTCATTTTGCAAAAGAGAGCTGTCCGAGCTATCTACAGGATGGGCCCCAGGGAATCACTTAGGGAAAAATTTAAAGAGATCAATATATTAACGCTCTATTCACAATATATCTACGAAAACTTGCTATACGTTCACAAAAATCCTGATATTTTTCGTAAAAATAGCGATATTCATAATTTCAACTTAAGAAATAAGGATGAACTGACCGTGCCCGGTAGTAGGCTCCGGAAAATAAACAGGTCGTTTAATAATACATGTGCGCTCTATTATAATAAATTACCTAAAGATGTATATGATATGTCCATTAACAGGTTCAAAACTTTTATAAAGCATAAATTGTGCAGTAAGGCGTACTATGATACTTCGTCTTACCTTAATGATAGCAACCCTTGGACGTGACTTTAATTGCTCTATTTCAAATAATACTTTCAAATAATTGTAATATTGACCTTTGTGAGCGTGATCACATGAAAAAAAAAACCCCATGAGTTTCTTGTGCCTTCTTCTCATTGGTGGGCGCGTTCCGAAGGCACACATCCTAACTTAGTTTTTAAGACGTGTCTATGTGATCTTATACCTAGGTATTAAGCATTGAAAGGAATAAAGATTTTTGACTTTGACTTTGACTTTGAACCCCTTTCTGAAGTACAAGTCAATTAATATTTATCCCTAATATAACATATTTTTTATGACAAACGGTTTTTATTCCGAGAAATATTTTTAGCTTTACTTAAAATTGCGAGTTCTACTTAGAATTTTCTGCTTCACTATTTTTTAGGTCACAAACCAACCTACTCTTATGAAAAATTTAATTTAATAGAATGCTTTAAAAATCCGTCGCGCTCAGCTTAATGAAGTAACCTTATATTATCTAGATTTTCGCAAAGGTCAGACCCTACTTTCTAATCTTTCAGGTCGTTTGTCAAAACCTTTAGTATGTTCAATGATGTGAGTTAATCTGCAATTAAAAGGAGTCGAACTAGTTCGAAATTGAAATATGTTTTTTCCTACAATTAGGCTCACGGGTTTCCGTCTCCTCTATAGTAACTAGCTTTTACCCGCGACTTCGTTCGCGTAGAAGTCGAAAATGGGGTAAGGAATCACGTTGTCCCATACAAACTTCGACCTCCTTTTTCACACCCAAAGGGTAAAATTTCGGAAAATCCTTTCTTATTAGATGCTATGTCATACAAAGAACACACGCTCCAAGTTTCAGGTCTTTAAAATTAGCGCTTTACACTTAGCGTTGATCTGTCAGTCAGTCAGATTTCTTTATGGGCCATAGTTATTTTCACTACCTACTAAGCTGCTGAGTTGGATAGCTCACCATCCCCTAATAAAATCCTGAAATCTTAGAGTGCGTTCTATGAAACTACGCAAAATCTCGGATTTCTAAACTCATCCCTTCCTGTGCGTTGCTTTGACATTTTTTAATTTTTATTTATTCCAATACAAAAAAACTAAATCAAGTACAAAATTTAAAGTGCAACAAAAACTCTTCCGAATTTGTTCGTGCACCAGTGAGTCGTAGATAAACAAAAATAGTTAAAAATCTATACAGTTCAAAAATAAAAAAAGAACAATAACATAACAAAAAAATCAATAAGTCTATGTGTACCAAGATAAATAAATGACATACATGAATATTAAATACTAGCTGCGCCCCGCGGTTTCACCCGCGTAAGTTCCGATCCCGTGGGAATATCGGGATAAAAAGTAGCCTATATGGTAATCCAGGTCTCTAGCTATCTACATACCGAATTTCATTGCAATTGGTTCAGTAGTTTTAGCGTGAAGGAGTAACAAACACACACACACATACACACACACAAACTTTCACATTTATAATATTAGTAGGATAGGATACTCTTCAAAGATAGAAGATACTTACAATCATCAACAAATATATTTCGAAAAAGATTATTACAAGATTTTATGTTGATAAAAAACTCTATGGCCCATAACTCATTAATAGGTACCAACTCTTAACATCTTACACACGTGATAACTTTAAACGAAATATCCGATTGAGATGAAACAAAAAGTATTTTACTTCTACATAAATACTCTTGATAACATAATGCTTAATTTTGATAAAGATTTAATATTACGATACATATTTAACGTAGTTTTTTTCTTCAGACGATTTAATAATTATTTTGAACACAAAATCGGTTATTGTGATTAAACCATGATAGCTAGATATATGTTCTGGCGGACTTTTTTGTAGGTCTTAATGGGATCTACAAACCCGTATTACATCATTTTGTTCTATTGTGAATAGTTTTTGCAGCGCACGCAAAAATAGGTTTTCGATTTTACACCTTGTGTTACAAAATAGCAATTTTATTACGGATCCCTAATTTTGAAGAAAAAAAAACGTAGCCTATAGCCTTCCTCGATAAATGGACTAGCCAACACTGAAAGAATCATTCAAATCGGACCAGTAGTTCCAGAGATTAGCGCGTTCAAACAAACAAACAAACAAACAAACAAACAAACTCTTCAGCTTTATAATATTAGTATAGATGTACATAAAACGAAAAAAAGGTAGCTCTGTCCCTATCCATCTAAAGATTGTTAGTAAAACCGTGAGATACCTTGTAATATCTTGTTACAGAGTATTATCTTACTTCTTACTAATTGTGAACAATTACATAATGTATTTGTTTTAAACATTACATGTAATGGAAAATGTACGTGAAGGTACAAGTTTTCTTCAGAGTCTGCTTCTGTAGACTGAAAACTTCAAAAGTCAAAATTATTTATTTCCTTTGGATACTTAATACCTACGTACAAGATCACTTAGCGACGTCTTAAAAACTAAGTTAGGATGTGTGCCTTCGGAACGCGCCCACCAATGAGAAGAAGGCACAAGAAACTCATTGGGTTTTTTTTCATGTGACCACGCTCACAAAGGTCAATATTACTAATATTTGAAAGTATTATTTGAAATGGAGCAATTAAAGTCACGTCAATGGGTTATCTATACATTTGAAATGCTTTGTCCTGAACGACTGACTGACTGACTGACGGATCAACGCACAGCCTAAAGCGCTGATCGTAGAGACCTGAAACTTAGAGGGTGTGTTCTTTGTGTGACGTAGGCATCGGATAAGAAATAATTTTCCGAAATTCTAATCTTAAGGGGGTGAAAAAGGGGGTTAAGAAGGGGTAGACAGTTATTTTAGGGGGGATTTGCTGCGACTCGAACTCCTTAGTGCTTTTGATTTAAATTAAGTAAGTACATTTTATTTAGACACGTTTGAAACTCAAACCAATTAAGTCGATTTTCGTCTATTTTCGACTCCTGCGCGTACGAAGTCGCTGGCAAATTTATCATTAAGGTAAGACGAAGTATCATAGTACGCCTTACTGCACAATTTATCTAAATAAGTGTGACGGACACACATCCCTGTGTCTCCCTTACACTTACATTCCGTCATACTCTGTAGCGACTGCAGAAATACGTGTCTTTATCATATCTTATGAATATCACATGTATACGTGATAGTTTGTATATCAGATGCGCTACTTACTGTTACCCTTTCCTATCTAGATATCTGTGTAGTATATATAAGCTGTAATATGTTATACGGAGTTAGGTTATAAAAAAAAAACAGAAAGTGTCGTTACAACTTTTGGTCTTAATTTTTCCGTCTAGCCTCTAGGAACTTCGTTCTAATTTGGTGTTTTATTCACTCAATCTAGTTAAGTTAGCGATTTAACTATCGGGCGATGAGAAAATCGTCGATCTGCAATTGTTAAGTAGGAAATTTTCCTTAAAGCCAAGTATCTCGTCCTCTAAATGGCTTTGTAATACGATTTGAATATAATGTGACGCTTGATACGATTTGTAAAGGTTTTAGAATAAAGGGGTATAGACAGAGCCAAAAGCAAAATACCTTTCGCCTATAACAAAAAACCGACCAAGGACACTTTTAGATCTATGAAGGGCTAACCAACCGAGCTATGAATCAGTTTGCATCAAACCTTTGAATTGAATACTTGTATCCTAGTTTCCTAAAAATCAATAATCGTATTTTCTTCCAAAATACACAGATATATAGATAGATAACTTTATTTATAGAACACAGGAAGAAACAGAACACGATACACACAAAGTAAAGTAATAGCTAGAAAGTATAAGTTGCACAAATGAGCTGCCCAATCGCTGAAAGCGATTTCTTCCAGGCAACCTTTGGATGAAAAGTTCATAAACTACCATTAAGTAGGTTGAGAATTTACTCAAGCAGGATATTATACTAAACATAACCCGTAACAGGTGAAAATATAAAGTATTAACATAAATATGGCTTTAAAATATCAAATTATACACACAATACATACCAATATAACATAGATACAAAAAAAATACATAAATAATACAGGAATACATACGGATATTAGACAGTACTGAGGTAGTGATCAGTTACCATAGATTTGAAAATGGGTGGGGATTTAGCAGATCGGATGGGTTGAGGCAGGGAATTCCAGCAGCACAGTTTTGTGATTAAATCTAAATAGTGTTTTTTTTTAACCAAACTCTAGAAACGTGATAACAGCACGAAGTATTCATATCATCATGTGGTATCACGTTGTATGGGAGCCAAACTTAATTTTTTTTTCAGAGTAGAAATACATACTTAATTTGTGAAAATTTCAACTGTCTAGGTTCAAGAGATACAGGAAATTGGATAACTCCGGATGCTCAGCGACGATGTCGAGGTCAGTCACGAAACTATAATTTATTGGTGAGATGAACTCGACCGCCTCGGCGAAGCTTGGCCGAAAGTGGAGAACGACGACCAACGATCAAGTTTTTTTCTATGATTTCCGATGCACTTTAAAATGGTGGTTGGTGGTGAACTTCATTTTTTTATATTAAACTTAGATTCCACCCACGTTAGATCCTGTGTGAATATTGGGATAAAAAGTAGCTTATGTGTTAATCCAGGTCTCCAGCTGTTTAGATACCAAGTTTTATCACAATCTTTCCATTGGTTTTTGTGTGAAAGAGTAACAAACACACACACACACACACACGCACACACGCACACACAAACTTTCACATTTATAATATTAGTAGGATATATAAAATTAAAATAAGTTTTCAATAAATAATTAATCTATTGTATTTACTATTTATTTATCTAAATACCGAGAGACCTTAGAAGTTTGGTGCGAAGGCGTTATTTGCTCGTCGTAATGCCCTCTATTGATAGGTATGCGTCTCAAAGTGCACCGTGCAAAAAGATCACAATGCTAAGCTCCCATATGGCTCCCATAGTAATTGTCCCTAAAAAAAATTCCGGACCCCTTTAAAGGTCAAGTTGTCAATCTAACTTTTGGATTTCGGAGTTTTGGCGGGAACGCGAGGGCAACATGGCAAAATCGAGTTGAATTGCATATGAATTGCATAATTCCGGTGGTAAGAAAAGGTGGTAAGTTATTTAATTTTTTTTTTGTGTTGCCCCAACTCTCCTGCTTTCAAGGCTTTGGAATGGTACTACTGTTGTTGGCGATAGAGAGAGTTAGTTCTCGGTCTAGACTACCTAGATATCCACTGCTAGACTTAGAGTCCTAACCTACCAACCTTGACACCAGGGTTGCCGCAGCTGGTCTACTTCCTATCTAGACCCCCTAGGCGAATAATTCAGTAAAAAGTAAAAACCCGCTTTGTTGTAGTCGGGTAGAAGTTCCCTAGGTTTCTATCGACTTTTATATAGGCTTCTTAGTCTATGAGTAAAAAGACTTGACGAAGTTAAACAATAATTATAATACACAAAGAACACAAAATTACAGAACCCTATCTTACTGTCTATAATCTACTTACAATGAGATAGAGTCCATATTGGCACAACACTTAAACTATGCGTTAACTAGAGCCGAGCTACTATAACTTTATGGGTGACGGAGGCAAATGGTAACTGGTAACTGCCGATGCAATGCACCCCGGGCCTATTTGTTAGCTCGACTCTAGCTCCGCCTTCAAGCCCTTAAGAAGCGTATACCTAGCGACGTGCCCAAACCTCATTGGCGAAGCTCCCAAGTACGCAGGGTGACGCAATCCCGAATTCCTGAGATCGGTTCCCAGGGACTTTGGTTCCCACGTACTTAGATGCTAGAGCACTTACAAGTCTGTCACTAGGTATACTTAGACCCCGACGAGTTGTCGCCAACAGTCTCTCCCCGGCGAAGAGCGTCATCGAAGCCCTCCGCTCCGGCTGGGAGAACAACGAGTCAAGGCCTAGGGCTTGGTTCCGATGTCGGTGTGCAGGTCAGTGATGACCCGGTCGCCGACTTGATGGTGCCGCATCGCTCGCCGGACTTTGTCTACCCTGTCTGGGGGCTATGGTGGATAAACTCGAACGAATCCACCGCGCCCAGAAGTTGTCCGCGAGTGTCTTCGTGGCACGCCTGGTCTGCGGGTCAGTCAGCTCGCAGGTACTGACCGGCGTTTGTACGGTTGAAAGCTCGAACCGTAGATGCGGAGCGCGGGCGGCCGTTCCTCGTAGGCGGCCCGTTGCTCGGCGTCGTTGGCACCCCCGGAGCACAGCAATGCACCGAAGGCTGATGAAGTCGCTGTCGGTCGTCAGTCTCGACAGCAGTTCGATGTGTATGGCCAGCGTGACCACACACGTGAAGATAATGCCGCAGCACATCTCCCGGCGCCCATCGCGGCGCCGTCCTCTGGTGACTACCATGGGGCCGATGTAGGCAGCCCCACAGCGAGTAGCAGGCCTGGAGTAGGCGGCTAAGCGAGCCGCCGGCAGGTCGCCCTTCATCGGGATGAAAAGCACGCCCCTGCATGCCTTGTTTGTGACTGCACGCATAGTCGGGCGCAGCCGGAGCACCCAGCACCGTTGTCTCGCTAGATGCTCGCTCTCCATGGGCTCTCCCCGTATGCGGAGCCTAGTGAAGGGGTGTCGTCTGTTGAAAATCAGGAGTGCGTCTGAAATCAGGGGAGCTCGTCCCCGTTCAAATCTTATTAGAATCTTATCCAGTTGATATAATCCTTTTCCCTTTCCAACTAGTTCTTTCTCTAGATTTCGCCATTGAAATCTAGGTGCTGGCCGGTATTCCTTTCTTATTATGACCTGAAGGGTACCTATGTCTAAAGTTACCGTACATCGCTCTCGGAATCGCCACATGACTCCGGGTAACTCTGGACCGGCCAGCAACTGCCGAAGACGGGTGAGCGACGCGGCTTCCGCTTCTTTGTGGCCGCATCGCCCCGTCACTCGCAGTTGTTGGTCCGCACCTACTACATGCGGGCGGGCCTGGGCATAAGCGAGCCCGGCCGGCGGCATAACATCGGATAGGTGCGGAAAGCGAAGCATGCGGGCGGAGACGGACGCGTGGCGTAGCCTCGAGCCACGGTCGGTCTGCGCCTCGATGTAGTGGACCTCCGCGGAGGCCCAGCAGGCGCGAAGCAGGAGAATCTCGCTGTCCTGCTCGCGGTTGCCGTAGATGCTGAGAGTGCGCTTCCTCTTGAGCACTCCCACTGCGTTGGTATCTCGGTCGACAAGGAGGGTCGTCGAGCCCTTGTCGAGCAACGCATGCGCGTCGCCAGAGCCCTCGGGCCCTACGACGCTCACCGCGCACTCGTTCATCAGCGCGGTCTCGGCGTCCTCGTTTTCTTTCTTCTCTGGCGAGTCCTCCACAGCTCGCAAGTCATGGAGGAGACTGTGGTGTGTCTGTGCGCACCCGTCGACAGTGCACCTTTGGGCTGTACACTTATAACGGCGATGCTTGCTTTCTAAACATAGGAAACAGACATTATTTTCGCGCCCCCAGTCCCAGCGCAGGGACACAGGGAGGCGTCTCAGTTTGCCACAGCTCGGGGTCAGATGATTTAACCTGCAGTAGAGGCAAACCTCTGACGACGGCGGCTTCTCGGAGTTGGAGGGCCCCGCGGTCTTTATCTCTGGTGCATAGACCACGGCCCCCCGTTGCGGCGGTCGTCCGTGCGGCTCGCTCACCGCAAGAGCGGGAGCCAAGCCACGTCGCGGCTGCGCGGCCTCTTTTCCGACGGAGGCGGCGCGGGCGGCGCTCAAGGCGCGCAAGGTCGGCGGCACGGCCTCGGCTAAGGCAGCGCCGGCGGCAGATGAAACAGGCTGCAGGGCGGCCTTACTCTCTAGGGAGGCGGCGCCAGCAGCGGTCAGTGCGCGCGCAGGCTGTGGCGCGGCGCAGATGGCGCTCGCGAGCCACGCAAGCAGTGGCGTGGCGCGTGTGGCGCTTGAGGCGCGCGAGTGCGGCAGTGCAGCCTCGACTGAGGCGGCGCCGGCGGCACTCAGCGCGCTGGTAGATGGAGGCTGCAGCGCGGCCTCTTCCCCTAGGGAGGCGGCGCTCGCAGCGTTCGTAGCACACGCAGGCTGTAGCGCGGCCTCGGTGGAGACGGCGGCGCCAGCAGCGCTCTGTGTGCGTGCAGGCCACGCAGGCTGTGGCGTGGCGCAGAGGGCGCGCGCGGGCCGCGCAAGCAGTGGCGCGGCGCGGGCGGCGCTCGGGTCGGGCGAGTCCGGCAACGCGGCCTCGACTGAGGCGGCGCCGGCGGCACTCAGCGCGCTGGTAGATGGTGGCTGCAGCGCGGCCTCTCCCCCTTGGGAGGCGGCGCTCGCAGCGTTCTTAGCGCACGCAGGCTGTGGCGTGGCGCAGAGGGCGCGCGCGGGCCGCGCAGGCAGTGGCGCGGCGCGGGCGGCGCTCGGGGCGCGCGAGTGCGGCAGCGCGGCCTCGACTGAGGCGGCACCGGCGGCACTCAGCGCGCTGGTAGATGGTGGCTGCAGCGCGGCCTCTCCCCCTAGGGAGGCGGCGCTCGCAGCGTTCTTAGCGCACGCAGGCTGTGGCGTGGCGCAGAGGGCGCGCGCGGGCCGCGCAGGCAGTGGCGCGGCGCGGGCGGCGCTCGGGGCGCGCGAGTGCGGCAGCGCGGCCTCGACTGAGGCGGCACCGGCGGCACTCAGCGCGCTGACAGATGGAGGCTGCAGCACGGCCTCTCCCCCTAGGGAGGCGGCGCTCGCAGCGTTCTTAGCGCACGCAGGCTGTGGCGTGGCGCAGAGGGCGCGCGCGGGTCGCGCAGGCAGTGGCGCGGCGCGGGCGGCGCTCGGGGCGCGCGAGTGCGGCAGCGCGGCCTCGACTGAGGCGGCACCGGCGGCACTCAGCGCTCTGATAGATGGAGGCTGCAGCGCGGCCTCTCCCCCTAGGGAGGCGGCGCTCGCAGCGTTCTTAGCGCACGCAGGCTGTGGCGTGGCGCAGAGGGCGCGCGCGGGCCGCGCAGGCAGAGGCGCGGCGCGGGCGGCGCTCGGGGCGCGCGAGTGCGGCAGCGCGGCCTCGACTGAGGCGGCGCCGGCGGCACTCAGCGCACTGATAGATGGAGGCTGCAGCACGGCCTCTCCCCCTAGGGAGGCGGCGCTCGCAGCGTTCTTAGCGCACGCAGGCTGTGGCGTGGCGCAGAGGGCGCGCGCGGGTCGCGCAGGCAGTGGCGCGGCGCGGGCGGCGCTCGGAGCGCGCGAGTGCGGCAGCGCGGCCTCGACTGAGGCGGCACCGGCGGCACTCAGCGCTCTGATAGATGGAGGCTGCAGCGCGGCCTCTCCCCCTAGGGAGGCGGCGCTCGCAGCGTTCTTAGCGCACGCAGGCTGTGGCGTGGCGCAGAGGGCGCGCGCGGGCCGCGCAGGCAGTGGCGCGGCGCGGGCGGCGCTCGGGGCGCGCGAGTGCGGCAGCGCGGCCTCGACTGAGGCGGCGCCGGCGGCACTCAGTGCACTGATAGATGGAGGCTGCAGCGCGGCCTCTCCCCCTAGGGAGGCGGCGCTCGCAGCGTTCTTAGCGCACGCAGGCTGTGGCGTGGCGCAGAGGGCGCGCGCGGGCCGCGCAGGCAGAGGCGCGGCGCGGGCGGCGCTCGGGGCGCGCGAGTGCGGCAGCGCGGCCTCGACTGAGGCGGCGCCGGCGGCACTCAGCGCACTGATAGATGGAGGCTGCAGCGCGGCCTCTCCCCCTAGGGAGGCGGCGCTCGCAGCGTTCTTAGCGCACGCAGGCTGTGGCGTGGCGCAGAGGGCGCGCGCGGGCCGCGCAGGCAGTGGCGCGGCGCGGGCGGCGCTCGGGGCGCGCGAGTGCGGCAGCGCGGCCTCGACTGAGGCGGCACCGGCGGCACTCAGCGCGCTGACAGATGGAGGCTGCAGCACGGCCTCTCCCCCTAGGGAGGCGGCGCTCACAACATTCAGTGCGCGCGCGGGCGGCGGCGCGGCCTCGGGCGAGGCGGCGTCAGCGGCGCGCAGCGTGCCTGTAGATACGGGAGTCGGCCACATCGCGGCCTCTTTATAGACAGAGGCGGCGAGGGCAGTGCTCACCGTGGGTGCGGGAGTCGGAGCTTGCAGCAGTGCGGTCTCATCTCCAACAGAGACGGCGCTGCCAGCGCTCGGTGCGAGCGTGGGAGTTGACGCAGGCGGTCCAATTCGCTCAAGCGCATCTGCGAATCGGTCGACGCCCCGGTCTCTTTCCTGCTCAGGTGTGGAGGATCTTTGACGCCTGGGCTCTCCCCGCGCCCCAGGCTGATCCCTCCACTGAGTTACCTCCTCCATTGGTGTATCTTGACTCGCCTTGATCATCGCAACCTCAGCTGCGAGCCGCTTCTGGATTAGCCGTCTCTTCAATTCAGCTATCTGCTCCTCTGCTGCTAGCTCAGCTTGCCGGATGCGGGCAGCGGCCAACGAACGGCGAAACCCTCTGTCGCCGTCTATGTTGGACCGGGCAGCGGTGCCGTCACCGGGCGCTGAGGTAGCTAGGAGTGTGTTGAAGCGGTAGTCGGGGCGCACCGCTGTCGTATAAGCGGGCGCGCCTTCGTAGTGCAACCTCGGTACACGTTCTACGGAGGTGTGCACTAACGCGGAATATCGGTCAGAAGTTAACGAATCTGACGGATACAATGACGAGAAAAAATAGTCCAATTCGCGAGCGACCTCAGTCGCTACGTTGGCTCTAGTTACGGACATAGTTGTGCAATAAAAGTCCCGGTAAGTAGATCACAAAAACTACACTGACTCTACCGTTACACAAAGACTGAACACTGACTCTACGTTACAAACAAAATCAAAACATAAACAAAGAAGCCATAATTAGTGAATAGTATCAACCGGCAAACTAAATATCACTAAGATTAACACATTTCTCAAAATAAACCAAAAAAAAATCCATTCATTAGTTTTTGGGTCCCCAGCTACGAGCAAATCTACCTGCCTTGAATGCAAGCGACGGGACATTCAAGTGGCGTAAACAAAAAATCTTACCCTAGCGGGACTTAAGCAAGAACCGTTCGCTAACAAGAGACGACCGTTTCAAACCAAATTATAATGAGAAAATTAGACTTATTTTAATTTCACTTTTAAAATAATCCTGGCTAAACTGCGATAAAACCTAGGATCCAGATATCACATCCGGCTCGAAGGACCAATTGTTGTTGGCGATAGAGAGAGTTAGTTCTCGGTCTAGACTACCTAGATATCCACTGCTAGACTTAGAGTCCTAACCTACCAACCTTGACACCAGGGTTGCCGCAGCTGGTCTACTTCCTATCTAGACCCCCTAGGCGAATAATTCAGTAAAAAGTAAAAACCCGCTTTGTTGTAGTCGGGTAGAAGTTCCCTAGGTTTCTATCGACTTTTATATAGGCTTCTTAGTCTATGAGTAAAAAGACTTGACGAAGTTAAACAATAATTATAATACACAAAGAACACAAAATTACAGAACCCTATCTTACTGTCTATAATCTACTTACAATGAGATAGAGTCCATATTGGCACAACACTTAAACTATGCGTTAACTAGAGCCGAGCTACTATAACTTTGATGCTATGGGTGACGGAGGCAAATGGTAACTGGTAACTGCCGATGCAATGCACCCCGGGCCTATTTGTTAGCTCGACTCTAGCTCCGCCTTCAAGCCCTTAAGAAGCGTATACCTAGCGACGTGCCCAAACCTCATTGGCGAAGCTCCCAAGTACGCAGGGTGACGCAATCCCGAATTCCTGAGATCGGTTCCCAGGGACTTTGGTTCCCACGTACTTAGATGCTAGAGCACTTACAAGTCTGTCACTAGGTATACTTAGACCCCGACGAGTTGTCGCCAACAACTACTATAGCCCCCAACTTGACGGACCAAGACGACTTTGACTATTATTAGACAATTTGAGCCTGATTTGAAAATCGGGCTATGATTTGATGCAAAATATAACTTTTTTTTTTCTCTCTTCTTTGACCCTACGAACGTTGTGCCATTTTCATCTTTTTCTTCATTATTAGCGGGATTTAGGAAGGACTTGTGATTTACTTGGGGGTGTTTTTTTTAATGGCGTAACGATTATGAGGTCAAGGCCAAACAACAAGAGAAAAAAAACTTCTGCATTTGACCGTCGGTCACCCGTCTTCTGTCAAGTTTTTTTCAAATGTCTTTTGACAATTTATTTATTTTAATATACATTTTATTTACTATTATAGCATTTTTTGGTGTTTATACCATAAAGATAATATGTGTGAGATATTTCCGGAAGTGACTAGCTGCTGTTATTTTTTCTCACTAAGGGTGGGAATGCTATTCATCGGGGTTTTAGCAGTTGTAAGTTTATTTAATTAGATGTTAGTTTGTTTGTTTGAATCTGGTTTAAATGCTCCCTTAGGCTGCCTGTCCACAAAAGCAGAGCGAGGTAGCGGAGCGGGGTTTCTACATTAATAGTGGAAAATCCGAAGTTATTATGTTGCACAATGTATGTTTAAAATAATAATAAATAAATATTGCAGGACATTCCACACATCGCCACCTAGCCCCAAGCTAAGTCACTAGACTTGTGTTATGGGTGCTAGACAACTGATATACTACTTATATACTTTTCTTTTGTAAACATATACTTATGATACATAGACAAATATCTAAGCAAATGAAATAGAAAAATATCTAAGGCAGTCCGGCGTGGTGACCATTGTGTCAACTGGGTAATCGGGATAAGATAAAGGCTAATATTATAATAGATTAAAAACCACTCAGCATCAACTATTTCATCTCGAAATGGGTACCAGGTGTTACGCAGCATTAACTCGGGACAAAGTGGTTAATAACTTAGCGGGCGAACCACAGAGTGCTCTAATAACATTATGTTTATGAAAAAATTCTAGATTCTGTTTTTTCACTTAGCTATATTTTGACGATCTCTGTGGCTCGTCGGGTAAATATCCGCCTGCGACGCAAAAGGTTGCGGGTTCGATTCCTGCCTCAAACAAATGTTTATGCTAATGTATTTTTTATTTATTTAAAGTCGATGGCACTGACGTCCGGTAAAACTCTAATGAGTATATGTGGCGTCTTTATTATTTAATTTTATGTATTATGTTTTTTGTATATAAATAAATAAAAATAAAAAAATAATGCTATAGGTAGATATTTGTTTCTGGTCTGGGTCTGGACTGTATGTATTTACAAAAAAGTAGGTACATAATATGTATTTCATTCGTTATCTTGTTGCTTAGTATCTGTCGTACTTGTTAAAATTTTAACCGACTTCGAAAAAAAGAGGAGGTTCTCAATTCGTCGCGCTTTTCGCTTTGAGCGCGGCGACCGAATCAAGAAATTCCGTAACGAAAATAAAACCTACCACCAACCTCCCTGCCTACCATGTAGCTTGGCCGAGCGTTCGCTTAACATGTATGTATATGGTACGACTGTACGTAGCTCGCACGATGCAATAGCTTTACCGCATAATTTTTTTCTTCAGATAACTGGAGCACTCACTTTGTCGATAATAGAACAAAATTCGAATGCCGATTACGATACTTTGAAAAATGTCAGTGAAATCAGACGTAAGTGAAGAATACATTATCATTTGACTTGAATTCAAAGTGCAGCCCAATCCCGTCACAACACGTCCACTGCTGAACATAAGCCTCCCCTAAACACTTCCAAGGAATGCCAATTCTAAATAAAGAATATTTGAAAAATTGTTGAAATTGCATTGCAAAATCATTCCGATTGCATTCCGATTACAAATAATAGTGACTCAAAAATCCCGGCCATTTTTGCATTGTATCTTTCTTAAGAATAAAAATTTATGTGCGCTAATTGACATTGCTCTTACTGTGAAGGAAAACATCGTGATGAAACCCGCGGCTTAATATGCTCCAGAAGTATTGACAAGTTCTCTCTTCTGGAAATGTTCGACTAAGCTGAGAGGGTAGTAGGTGCTGGGCAAGCCTACTCAATCCTCATGCAAAAGAGACCCGATTAAAAAGGGTCTAATTGCAGAAAACAGCCCGTTCAAGTACAAGTACAAGTACAAGTAGGAACTCTAAACATCAGTATCTATCTGGTATGAATTTCAACTAGTTAAGTTCACCGATGCCTCAGAAATCGGTGGTGGCACATAAACGAACAGACGGACAAGAAAGTGATCTTGGATTTCTTTTTTTATCTTTTAAGGTACGGAACCCTAAAAATATACTTGACCAAAAGCTAACTTTGAGGGTATTTTGAGATACTTTCAGGGTACTTTTGTAATCGAAATTATATTGCAATATAATTTTAACAATGTTAGTATTCATTATATTTCTCTTCAACGTACAGAGTTTCATCAAAATGGGTAATTTAAAAACTCTTTTCATTCTAGAATTTTATACTTAAATCCTTTCTTAGTACGCGCCTACATTATAAAAGGTTCAGACTCGTAGCTTTTGTAGTTTCAGACTCGTAGCTCTTGTGGTTTCAAACTCGTAGCTCTTGTAGTTTCACACTCGTAGCTCTTGTAGTTTCACACTCGTAGCTCTTGTAGTTTCACACTCGTAGCTCTTGTAGTTTCACACTCGTAGCTCTTGCAGTTTCACACTCGTAGCTCTTGTAGTTTCACACTCGTAGCTCTTGTAGTTTCACACTCGTAGCTCTTGTAGTTTCACACTCGTAGCTCTTGTAGTTTCAGACTCGTAGCTCTTGCAGTTTCAGACTCGTAGCTCTTGTAGTTTCACACTCGTAGCTCTTGTAGTTTTAGACTCGTAGCTCTTGTGGTTTCAGACTCGTAGCTCTTGTAGTTTCACACTCGTAGCTCTTGTAGTTTCACACTCGTAGCTCTTGTAGTTTCAGACTCGTAGCTCTTGTAGTTTCACACTCGTAGCTCTTGTAGTTTCAGACTCGTAGCTCTTGTAGTTTCACACTCGTAGCTCTTGTAGTTTCAGACTCGTAGCTCTTGTAGTTTCAGATATTTTGTAACAAGTACTTTTCCTTTTATTATTATACAAAAAGTTTTTTTTGGTATAACAACAGCTTAAAAAACACAAAATATTTAAGACTATTTTACATAACTATAATCCAATAACAGCTATCCACAAATTGACATATTTTTTTTAGTATTATAGAGGGACAGATATTAAATTCTGTACATACCTGCTTTACAAGTAGCATAATAATACGTGTTAATCCAGGTCTCCAGCTATCTACATACCGAGTTTCAACGCAATCGGTTTAGTAATTTTTGCGTGAAACAGTAACAAACATACAAACACACACGCATACACAAACACCTTAATACATTAGATTAGTAAGATTGTTCCGTATCGGGAACTGAAATCGCTACCCTGATTACTTTTTCAGAACCGGGCCAGGTCATGACTGAACTGGGTAAATTAATACCTACGGGTATATCCATGATGTCTGTGATATTCATGTTGGGTGGACTCTTACTGCTCTTCGCTACATTGACGGTAATCTCTTTAATTAAGAGGAAAGGGCTCTCTCCATACAAACGTAGTCGACTGTTTCCTCCCTGGATAATGACACTAGCACAAATATTTATCTGCCATCAAACCTATAACTGGAGTTTTGGCGGGAACGAGTTAACAACATGTCGTGCTGCAGTTTTATTTTCATGAAACTTAGATGTAACCCGAGTTGAATTGTATAATTCTGGTGGAATGTTATTCAATTTAGTTCTGTGAAAGTGCACAAGTGTAGTGAAAGTAAAAATCAGTGTCAAACATGCCGTTTTCACGTTGCCTCCAAATCTCCTATTAAGGTTATGGTAAACTTGCCACCGCTTTACTATAACCCCTGACTTGACGGACTATGACGACTTTGACTGTATTGAAACACTTTAGGCCCGATTTATGAAAAATCGGGTCATAATTTGATGCAAAATATAACTTGACACTGGCTAAATGCACACGTGCGAAGCCATAATAAAAGAAAAAAAAAACCTATAACTGTCATGACTATGCCCCTATATTTTGTTTTTTTTTTCATTTTGTAATTATCATAAAAATTAACATAAGGGCATGGTCATGGCAGTTATAAGTTTTATGCAACAAAAATATTTGCTCTAGTGTCATTATCCAGGGAGAAAACAGTCGACTACATTTGTAAGGAGAGAGCACCGGTACCCTTTAAGCTTAAACCAGAAGGCCAATTCTCCGTACCCAAATGGTAAAAACGGGACCCTATTACTAAGACTCCACTGTCCGTCCGTCTCTGTCACCAGGCTATATCTCATGAACCATGATAGCTAGAGAGTTGAAATTTTCACAGATGATGTATTTCTGTTGCCGCTGTAAATTGGTAGGTACCTACTGAAAAAAAATTAAGTTGGGCTCCCATACAATATGGTATGGAACCCTATGTGCGCAAGTCCGACTCGCACTTGACCAATTTTTTCTTTTATTTACTCTTAGTGTCAACGCTATTTTTTTTTATATTAGTGTTAATCTTAGTGTCAACGCTATTTTTTTTATATCAAAATTTAAAAAAAGAGCGGTGTCGGCCTAGTTGTAGACACCTCGATTTTAATTCTTAAGGTCGTGGGTTCGAATCCCAACCGGTCGTTCACCAATGGATTTATTTAACAAAAAAAATATATGCACTAATAGCCGATGCTCTTACGGTGAAGGAAACATCATGATAAACCCTCAGCTTAGTTTGCTCCAGACGTATTAACAAATTATTTTCGCTGGATACGGTCGACTAAACTGAGAGGGTAGTAGGTGCTGGGCAAGTCTACTACATCCCCACTCAAAAACGACCCACCTAAAGAAGTCTTGTTGCGGAAAAACAGCCCTTATACAAGTACAAGACGTAAAAAATATCAAAATCGGTTCATCCGTTCGGGAGCTACGATGCCACAGACAGACACACACGTCAAACTTATAACATCCATCTTTTTGCGTCGGGGGTTAAAAATATATGTTTTCAGGATCAAGAAGGCTTCATCCAAGTGTTTGTCTGGGGTACATTTCTGAACGTCGTGATTGGTTTCATAATGGTAATGGCGATTGGGCTTGAATGCATGACGAAAGACACTTGCACGCTCAGCAGTATGGATTGGTTATCTGGCGCCACATTCCTTGTTTTGGTTGTCGGTTATTTATTCGGTAAGTTTGAAAAATATATATATATAAATATATATACGCGACGAATTGAGAACCTCATCCTTTTTTGAAGTCGGTTAATAATGATTTGTCGCGAGAGACGCGTTTGGAACGAAGTCCCTTCACCTTTTCGTAAAAAAAATTCATAGACCTGGGAGATTAGTCATCAATCTCCTTCATTCATTCTTTCTCTTTCGTAACGCGTTACGGTTATTTTTCTCGCCAAACCGGGATAAGGAAGTTCGTTCCAAATATAATTTAATTTATCTATAAGGGCCAAAGTCAAGTCAAAGACAAAGTAATTTTTTTTTATTTCTTTGGATGCTTAATACAATTGTACATCGACTACTTGAAAACGTCTTAAAAACTAAGTTAGGATGTGTGCCTTCGGAACGCGCCCACCAATGAGAAGAAGGCACAAAGAACTCCTGGGGTGTTTTTTTTTAAGTGATCACGCTCACAAAGGTCAATATTACAAATATTTGAAGTATTATTTGAAATGGAGCAACTAAAGTCACGTCCATGGATTGTTATCATTAATGTAAGACGAAGTATCATAGTAAGCCTTACTGCATAATTTATGCTTTATAAAGTATTTTAAAATTTAGAACCTGGTAATGGACATGTCATATACATCTTTGGGTAATTTATTATAATAGAGCACACATGTACTATTAAACGATCTGTTTATTTTCCGGAGCCTACTAACGGGCACGGTCAGGTCATTCTTATTTCTTAAGTTGAAATTATGAATATCGCTATTTTTACGAAAAATTTCAGGATTTTTGTGAACGTATAGCAAATTTTCGTTAATATATTGTGAATAGAGCGTTAATATATTTATCTCTTTAAATTTTTCTCTAAGTGATTCCCTGGGGCCCATTTTGTAGATAGCTCGGACAGCTCTCTTTTGCCCTGCTCTACCTCACTGGGACACCATGGCGACGTCGGTCCCTAGGTCGCCACCGGCCACTGTCTGTCACAAAAAAGTGCGGCCTTTGGCGACCATTTGGACGCTTAGTCAAAGTCCTGATATCAATGTACAACTTTAAGCCAGCAGATCGGGCTCAAAAACATACAGATAACTATCATAAACTACTACTACTACTATCACAAGTCTATTCGGCCCTTTCGCCAATCTTGATAAGTGAGCAGCATGGTTTCATTAAGAACCGATCAACCACTTCTAATCTACTTACCTTTGTTGAATACACGACTCGTAACATGGACGATGGGGGTCAGGTTGACGCAGTATACACTGATTACAGTAAGGCATTTGATCGCATTGACCATCAAATGCTGCTCAACAAGCTGTATAATGCTGGTATCCACGGAAATCTTTTCAGGTGGTTCACCTCGTACATAAAAAATAGATGTCAGGCTGTAGTTGTTAATGGTTTTGCTTCTGATTGGACTCAGGTCCCCTCCGGTGTTCCACAGGGTTCCCTTCTCTTTTTGTCCTATTTATTAATGACATCAGTAAATGTTTTTTAAATTCTGAATTCATTTTATATGCTGATGACATGAAGGTTTACAGAAATATTAAAACTATTTCCGATTGTAAACTTCTACAAGAAGACTTACACCGATTTGAAGAATACTGTTTAAGCAATATGTTAGATCTGAATGTCTCCAAATGTTTTGCCATTACCTTTACCAGGAAACCGAAGCCTATCAAATTCAATTATGTCATCAGAGGCACGCCGCTTAAAGTGGTTAGTGAAATTCGCGATCTTGGCGTTATCCAAGACTCTAAACTGCTCTATGATAAGCATATTGATAATATTGTTAAAAGAGCTAAAAGGGCAATGGGTTTTGTGATGCGCATCTGTTCCCAATTTTCTAGCGTTAAGTTAATCAAAATAATTTACGTGCGAAGCATCCTGGAATACTGTTCCCAAGTTTGGACTCCTTGTTACCAAGTCTATATAGATAGGATTGAGACGATTCAAACCAAGTTTCTCAGATATTTACAGTTTAAGTGCAGACAAGTAGACAATGATTATGAGGCCAGGTGTTTAAGACATCACATGCTGCCTCTTAAGGAGAGGCGTCGAATAGCTGATATAGTCTTTCTCAGTAAAATAGCACAAACTGTTGTTGATTCCCCTCAGCTTTTGTCTAATATGAACCTACGAGTACCATCACGAATTCAATTCAGAGAACCTAATTACTTAGCAACACCCAAGTGTTATACTACTTACAGGCACAATTCCTTTTTCCCTAGGATAGTCGACTCTTTCAACAAGCTGACTGATTTTCCCGAACTGGATCTCTTTGATTCTAAACCGGTTGCGTTCAGAAACACACTGACGTGACACTGGTTTGATGCACATTCTTAAATAACTAAGTTTTTCTTATTTTTTCTCTTTTTAATTATATAAGTTACTACAGACTAGCGTAAATAGTCACAATATGTGAAAACATATAATTGGTTTATAGTTGTATTTTTTGTTGTTTTTATAGTATGTTATAACTGTTTGTTTTCCTTTGTAATAAAAATAAATAAATAAATAACGTAGGAATCCGCTAAGAACGGATTTTGTAAAAATCAATACTGCGGACGAAATCGCGAGTATGTATTTCCAAAAAAAAGTATAAGTATTATAAAATATACGTTTTCTGATTACTGTAATACGAGCCTACCTTGCAACTCGAATTTAAATTAATAAAATTTCGATAAGTCAAAGAGACTTGGCACTTAAGGCACGGCTATGCCAAAGATGCATTGCACGTCGACATCGCACAACTGGATACGCAGAAGTACAGCGCGAGCGAGACGGAGCGCGGTGACCTTGATTTGACCAATCAGGTGCCAGAACACATCGATGAACTTCATTGATGTATCATAGTGATACATTTTTGCATACATTTGTTTAACATGGAAGTGACATTAATATGACCTTAATGATAAAAACCCATGGAAGTGCCTTTGATGACGACCCAGTCGGCACAATGATCACCATGCCGCACTACCACAGGGTTTTGAGTTAGATTCTCGCCTCAGATAAGTATTTATCCTTAGATATTTGTTTGTGGTCGAGTTGGTTCTACGTATTATAAGTATATATTTACAAAGAAAAGTATATAAGTAGTATATCCGTTGCCTAGCACCCATAACACAAGTGTAGTTACTTAGCTTGAGGCTAGATGGCGATGTGTGGAATCTCCTGCAATATTTATTTATTCATTTATTGGCTCCATAGTATTTTCTAAGGTTTCGCGACTTAAACTCATAATTATATTTGAACGGATATATTCGCGTTTTTATTTTTGTTTAAACTTGACGTTTCGGGAACTTTGCAGATAGGATCTGCAGAGTTCCCGAAACGTGATCATGCTCACAAAAAAACCCATGAGTTTCTTTTGCTATCTTCTTCTTTGCATTGGTGGGCGCTAAAGCACACTTTACTAACTAACTTATGTTTTAAGACGTTTCAATGTCGTTATACGTTCTAATATTTGTTTGTTTTTCTACTTTTCTAAAATATCTTGTATGCTTAAATAAATGTTTTCTTTCTTTCTTTATTTCATGAAAATCGTATTATTCCTAATGAATTTAGAATTTAGACTTTGACGTGTTATTTATGTTGCACGATGCATCTTCGGCATAGCCACACCCTAAGCCCAAGTTATAAACTTCCATCTCAAACTAACTTATTAAAATTCCGATAAGTAAGTCTGAGAGACATGGCACTTAGCTTCTACGAACTAAGTTATGACTTAACGACATGTGCATGCATAAAATTAAGTTTTAAGTGAGTAGGTTCTATATGTTACTTATGTACTTAAGTCAAAATTTATACTGAAGAGTTTGTTTGTTTGAACGCGCTTATCTCAGTTACTACTTGTTCGAATTGAAAAAATATTTTTGTGTTGGATATTCCATTTATCGAGGAAGGCTATAGACTACTTTTTAATTTGATATTCCCACGGGATCGGGACTTACGCGGGTGTAACCGCAGAGCGCAGCTAGTTTAAGTTAAGTTCACAGATAACTTAGCCTGGCATTGGGATGAAGTAGGCTTGCCTAGCACCTATACTATACCCTCTCAGCTTAGTCGACCGTGTTCACAGGAAAGGACTTGTCAATACGTTTAGAGTTAACTAAACCGCTGGTTTTATCACGATGTTTTTCTTCACCGTAAGAGCAATGTCAATTAGCGTCTATATATTTTTTATTGAAAAATCCATTGATGCTCGGTCGGCCGGGATCCCACGACCTTCGGAATGAAAGTCAAAGTATCTATCACAGGCTAACACCGCTCGTAAAAAAACTTTTCCCTATTTTTTGTACACAAAAATCAACTTTTTAAATTCAAGCTAAATTATGTACGACCAGCTCAACGCTCTTAGGTTAATTTGATGAACATCTTTCGTTTAAAGCCACTCTAAAGCTTAACTCTTGAAATTAAAAAGGCCATCTCGCTAATTATTTTAAAAACGTTTATTTTTCACAGTAAGACGCCGTGAAAATGATATACTTTTCTCTCCTATTTTCAAAAAGTGGTTAAGACGTTATAATTGATTTTTGCAAATAACCCTGATTAATCCGACCGATTTTAAAAATTATTACTCCCGATCCAATGGAAGTATCAGGATAAGAAGCCTATGTTATTCCCAATGATTCAATGTATCCTCATACCAAGTTTCATCAAAATCGGTCCAGTAGTTTCGGAGCCTATTCGTTACAAACATAAAAACAAACAAATTCCTCTTTAAAATATTAAAGTTAAATTAAAATATTAGTGTTGATTACACGCCGAAACACCCCATTTTAGGTATTTATTAAATTGTATTTTTATTCCATTGACAACTTCTGAGTCGTGGTGGACAAATACCTGTCTGCGACGAAGAAGGTTGCGGGTTTGATTCCCGCCTTCGAACAAGTTTTGTATTGGTACTTTAGGTACCAAATATTTGTTTGTGGTCTAGGTATTTTCGTAGGTATAATAGTAGATAAGGTAAAAAAAAAAAATTATTGAAGAGTTACGTGATATGGATCCACCTTCTCGGTGGATCCATATGCTCCATCGATCTTTACCTATTAGTTTAAGGGTCGATTTTACTGGGGATCTTGATAACTGAACAATTTGCTGCTCGCTCGAGGGGCATTTCTGTTCATCACTCTGAATATCCTCATCAAATCTTCACCATATTTTTATGGGGCCATCCCTTTCTAACACAAAAATAATCATCTGGATCGGTTCATAATTGGCGGAATTAACATACAGACGAATTGAAAACCTCTTCCTCAAGTTGATTAAAAAAGGATATAAGTATTGTTTATTTGGCCACAATAACACAAGCCTAGTTGTGGAGCTTAGGCCTAGATCGCGCTATGCGCATTTTCCTACAATATTTAACAGGGCCAAAGGCTAGATCTAACCCTTTCTGCATAATTCTATCAATTTTGAACGCAATCCAACACTTTCTTAGTTAATTAATTCAGGACCACGTAAACTGAATTAAGTACGAATAAAATGAAGGGCATGGATCAGCTGTCCATTTAATTCGACGAACAACTTTTCCACGAACAATGTTTTTGTACAACGTTTTTTGTTGGATTAACCACGGTTGTTTTAATTATAAAGGGCTTTCGTGGTAAGAGACTGAAACTTTGCGTAAAATGTAAGTTAAATTTGTGTTATATTTTTACCCGACTACGGCGAAGCCAAAAGGGAGGGTTATGTTTTTGACCCGTATGTACGTATGTGTGTATGTTCATCTGTTCCCAAGTAACTTCAAAACTACTTATTACTAACTTTAGTCACAAAATAGTAAAGTAAAAATGAAGCAAATTCTTTTTTTTTCTTATTCCGTGGTCTATTTCTTGTCTATACTAATCACTACATAGTATACAACAAAGTCGCTCCCCGCTGTCTGTCTGTCCCTATGTATGCTGAGATCTTTAAAACTACGCAACTTATTTTAATACGGTTTTTTTAGTAGATAAAGTGATTCAAGGGAAAGATTTAAGTGCATAAAACAAAACTACCACGCGTAAGAAGTCGCGAGCAACAGCTAGTATCCCATAAAATTAAGATATCAAATCACACAAACCAACCCGCATCCTCTTTGATGACTGTGGATTGTGCTTTTAGGACTTAGCTAGGGTAGTAGATGCTGGGCAAGCTCATTCCGTTCTCACGCATAAAGAATCTAACTATATTTAGTTAGACCTCTTGGTCTAAATGCAGAAACAGCCCATCAACAAGAACAAGATAATTTGCATACGGTAAAAAAATATTATTTTTTAAGCTATTGCATAGCTTTTATCGTGGACTTTGAGCGCGGCGACTGAATCAAGAAATTCCGTAACGAAAAGAAAACCTAACACTCCCCACCCCGCCTACCATGTAGCTCGGCCGAGCGTTCGCTTAACGTGTATGTATATGGTACGACTGTACGAAGCTCGTATGATGCAATAGCTTTGCCGCGGCAGTCCCCGAGTGCCACACGTTTTTAAATTAACATTACGATTAGAAATTATTTTAAAACATTTGTATGTTAATTATCTTGTTCTTGTTTGGGGCTATTTTCAGCATTTATATCTCTATATATGGGCTATTCCGTTATAAATGTAAAATATACTAAGATCTGCGGGTAATAACCTGTCACTTTAATTAAAAACTAGCTACGCCCCGTGGTTTCACCTGCGTAATAATTTTCTGCGCAACTTTCTCAATTTTTTATTTCATAAGAACCTTCTCCTGATAATAACAAACAGACCAAAAAAAGAATTGGCCAAATTGGTCCAGGCGTTGTTGAGTTATGCGCTTACCAACACATTTTGCGATTCATTTTTATATTATAAGATTAAATATTTCTTGTAAATAGTCAATGGAATTTATCTATTAACCAAACCAGTGAAAGGTTAAAAAGCAATAAAATAAGTCGTTTATTAATCATATTCTGGACTGAATATTTTAGGTAACCCATTTGCAATGTATTTTTTGACCATTTAATTTGATATAAAATACTTTTCGTCGTTTTAGGTCATTCCTAAGAGGAAAGAGTACCGGCGGCGCTCTCTCCATACAAACGTAGTCGACTGTTTCCTCCCTGGATAATAACACTAGAGCAAATATTTTTCTAGCATAAAACTTATAACTGCCATGACCCTATGTTTGTTTTTTTATTTTTTGTTTTTGAAATCTTAATTTATATGATAATTAGAAAATAAAAATAAAAACTAAGACATAGAGGCATAGTCATGGCAGTTATAGGTTTTATGCAACTAAAATATTTGTGCTTTCACCTTAAAAGGATCCCGTACTATTTAAAATGAGTCATAAAATATCAATTTCCTTTATTGTCATTCCGGAAAATAATTTATCTGTTTATTTTCTTGTTATTCTATCCCTAATAATAAAAAGGTTTTAAAACAACCTTTTACTGGCCCTTATTAGTCAGAATTTTAGACCCACCGTAGAATTCTAAAATTACTACTATTGGAATGTTTTAGTTAAATAATATTTATACATTTTAAAAAGTTAATAGGTAATAAAAACTTAAATATTGAAAAAAATAACACATTAAATTTGAAAATAAATACAAATAAATGAGTTACAATAAATGGGGTACAGTTAGTCAGATAAACCGACCCTTAATAATAATATTTATCTAATAAATTAATAACTTGAGAGACTTTCAACTTAATCTCGAACAAGACCTTAGAATCTGGCTTGACCTAAAAACATTCTCATAATAGCAGTTTTGGAGCTCTACGATGGGTCTGCAATTCTGACTCCGTCCGCACCTTGGTCTCAAAACACTAATAAATATCCGTTTAAAATGGCCGCTTTTTTTTTGTTCCAGCGTGGATATATTTCATTTCAGTTGCGAACAGCCAAGTGGTCGGTGCGTGAGCCAACTCACTTCTGGACTTTCATTTTACAGTTTATATATTTTTTATTTTTGATGTAAAATGTTTTCCAAGTAAGGTTTTTAAAACGAAACGATGTTGTTCTAGAAGTCTAGGTGGACAGTTTTTGTTCTACTGCTTTTAAAGATACGATAGTTTAATAAAATTTGAAGTAATGTTTATAGGAAAATCAGCTGTTTTTGTATATAATAAAAACATGTTTTATACTTACTTCATTGGCATAATAAAATCAAATCAGATTTAATAAATTTAGACTTTATTTGAATAATTAATTATAGCTTTTAAAATAGGGTAGATTTTAAGGGTTTCGGACCTCAAAAGGTAAAATTTTTTAAAGAACCATTAAGGTGAAAGTGTACCGGCGCTCTCTCCATACAAATGTAGTCGACTGTTTCCTCCCTAGATAATGACACTAACAAAAATATTTTTGTGTAAAAAAAAAGTAAAAAAAAAAATAATCTGACTGAGGACTTTTAATTCAAGTATGTTTGTGCCATAAAACCTATAACTGCCATGACTATGCCCCTATGTTTTTTTTCATATTTTAATTATCATTGAAATTAAGATTAAAAAATAAAAAACACATAGGTCATGGCAGTTATAAGTTTTATGCAAAAAAATTTTGCTCTAGTGTCATTATCCAGGGAGAAAACTGCCGACTACGTGTGTATGAAGAGAGCTCCCGGTACCCTTTCCTCTTAATAGATCATTTTCTTACCCGTCTGTCCGTCTGTTGATTTGTATACTAGCAACGAACGACTAGTTACGAAAATAATTCCTACCACAATGCGCGTCGGTCAAACACCCATCTGCGACGTAGAACGTTACGGGTTCGATTCCCGCGCCTAATGAACGTTTTTCTTCTTAAATATGTTATCAGGTCATAAAACAAATCTTTTATCTTATATTTCCTAGTACAGATAACGTGTTTAATAAAAATAAGGAAAATAAACAAAAATCTGAACACGGAAATGAAAACGATATCCAAAATATATAAAAGAATGTACAATCGACGGTCAAAAGTCTCTGCCCACCGTAACGTTTTCAATCCTGTGCAGCACTATTTGAACATTATAACAACGTAACCTGTCGTTTGGTGTAGCGGGTGACGGCTTATACCACTCGGCCAACTAAAGACATAACTAACATGTTGAAAATAATAATCACACTGAGTATTTTTAATTCAAGTAATTATGTTTGTGTGTAACGTCTATTAGGAAGGTCGTAAGTCCAATACTTATTTATAGTATTATTGTAACAAACTGATAGTGTATTTATGACGCATACTGTACATCTTAATACCATAATTATGTTGGAAGAAGCCATTACGAGTTGGATCGCGACGGGAAGCCTCCAAGCTTTCATTTCCGGTGACGTAGCCCGTCGTAGCGATTATATACTACGATGCTACGGATGCTACGATGTAGACATGCAACTGCTACGACAAATATAGAATGTTTAGAGCCATCTATATAGATAACTAGCTGTTCCGGCAAGCGTTGTATTGCCATATACAAAACGGGAGTGCCGGCAGAAGTGAAAACTTGATTATTAACGTTGAGCATGTTTGATATTTTGGAATGGTTAGGGAATAATTTTGCACCAATTGCTTTATCAGTATAAAAGTACTATCATTTATGTGGTAGAATACAATATTCATTTATTGTGCTATCGTACACAAACATGACAATTTATATTACATTAAAAATTTAACACTTTAAAACTATAGCTGTCTACTCTCCATCCGTCTTACGCTTTTTCGATCAGGTCACGTGTCCTGACGCGAGTTTAAGATTTTATACCCATTACAGAAAAAGTGCTCAACGCCGCTAAAGAAGTTTTCACTTCAAAAATCGGTTAAGTGCGAGTTGTACTCGCACCCCGAGGGTTCAGTACATTAGTTTCAACTCTCTTTCTCTACCCTTGCCGTGTTATGGTAAGTACTAATTTAACTTGACCCTTATTTCGTTTGGGCGCCCATACCAATGTAAGAGTCATGTTAAATTGGTTTAACTGTGTATTTATGAGGATACCCATTAATTTTTAACTTTTTATATTTTTGAAATTTTTCTTTTATTTGTGCTGTAAGACCTAGCTCGTTCACCTCAACGGGAACTACTTTTAAATACCTTAATTTTTAACTTTTTTTTATATTTTGAATTATTCCCTTTACTTGTGCTATAAGACCTTGCTTTAAACAAATTTGACAATTCCAAGTCAACGGGAACTACCTTCTAGGTTTTCGACCCAAAAGCTATAGGGTACTAAAGAAAATGTCAATTTGCCCATATCTTTTTATAGTGTTGACTCAGGACCTTGTTTTTTATACACCTAATAGGGACTATAGACCTCAGTATCTGGTTTGAATTTCAACTTGCTTTCTGAGAAAATCGGTGGTGACACACGCACAAATAGACAAAAAAGTGATCTTATAAAGGTTCCTTTGTTTACCTTTTGAGGTACAAAATCAAAATCAAAATCAAAATTCTTTTATTTCTTGGGATGCTTAATACAGTTGTACATAGACCACTTGAAATCGTCTTAAAAACGGTACGGAACCCTAAAAAGGAAAAAAATAGATGTCTTCACAAAAAATTTCATACAAATCGGTTCAGCCATTTAGGTGGACATAGGTAACTAACACCGCGACACGAGAATTTAATATGTATAGGGATATTTGCTTATTTACAAAAGAAAAGTATATATTACTCGATTTTGCCCGCGACTTCGTCCACGTAAAAGTCGAAAAAATACCAAGGAATCACGTTGTCCCATACAAACTTTGCCCCCCTTTTTACCCCCTAAGGGGTAGAATTTCTGAAAATCCTTTCTTATCGGATGCCTACGTCATACAGAAAACACACCCTCCAAGTTTCAGGTCTCAGCGGTTTAGGCTGTGCGTTAATCCGTCAGTCAGTCAAGACAAAGGGACAAATTTGATATGTATAGATTAGGTATGTATTCTATCCGTTGACTGACCACCATAACACAAGCCTAGTTGCTTAGTTTGGTTAGATGGCGTTGTGTGAAATGCCCTGCTGTATTTATTTACCTTAAGCTATACAACTACGTATTTGTATACTTATTTTAGGATTCCGTATTCAAAGGGTAAAAACGGGACCCTTTTACTAAGACTCCACTGTCCGTCTGTCTGTCTGTCACCAGGCTGTATCTCATGAACCGTGATAGCTAGACAGGTAAAATTTTCACAGATGATGTATTTCTGTTGCCGTTTTAACGACAAATACTTAAAACAGAATAGAATAGTACGGAACCCTTTGTGCATGAATCCGACTCCCACTTAGTCGGTTTTTTTATAATTTATAGATACACTAGTTGCACCTGCGGTTTTACCGTTAATGTCTATTAAAAAAGATGGATTTTGTACAAACACAGACTACGTAATAGTTAAAACTTATTTAAAACTATAATCTTTAACAGCCCTTTTTACCCAAAGAGATTCGAAGTTTTTACCCTACAAGAGTTTAAATTTCCAAAAATCTTTTCGTTTAACCAAAACGATACTCCTATGCGAAGTTTCAGACTCGTAGATCCTGTAGTTTCAAAGATTTTATGAGAAGTATTTTTCTTTTTTATATATTTTGCGGGGGCCGGTTTCACTCGCGTAATAATTTTTCAGCGCAACTTTATTAAGAAATTTAGTTTTTTCTTTATTAAGAATCTTATCCTGACAATAACAAATGCAAGGAAAAAGAATTATTGAAACCAGTCCAAAAATAGGGATACATTTTTATATAAATTAAAATAAAATATATATTTGTCTGAGGCGGGAATCGAACCCCCAACATTCTGAGTTGTTTGGTAGGTTTGTATATTTTATCTTCCAATATTTCTTTTCAAAAGTAAGTACTTTATGATAACTCGCAAACAACTTTTTTTTCTTCGAACAAAATTTTCAAAGGTAAAATCATTTTAACAGATTCCCCACCGATTAGCATAAACAAGTAATTTTTATTCGAAACTTTCATACGGAGCTTTATACAACAACCTTCTGGGAAGGTTTTCGAAATATTCCACTACTAAATATCACAAATGTTAAATTTTCTTTGTATGTCGGGGTTTGAGTTTGATATTAATAATAATAGCTTATGTATTTTCATAAAATTTTATATATAGACTAGCTGCGCTCCACGGTTTCACCCGCGTAACTCCCGATCCGGTGGGAACATCAGGATAAAAAGTAGCCTATAGCCTTCCTCGATAAATGGACTATCCAACACAAAAATAATTTTTCAATTCGAACCAGTAGTTCCTGAGATTAGCGCGTTCAAACAAACAAACAAACAAACTCTTCAGCTTTATAATATAAATATAGATAACTAGACTCGGGTTCGTTCCGTCAACGCATTCTAATTCGGGAACAAGCAGGAATATTTATTTTCTGTTTAAACAAAATACAATGGAAAAGGAAACGTACAACGATCATAATTAAAACAACAGAGGATCCAAATGTAAAAAAAGATCGAAACGGAAATAAAAGACAATCCAAATTAAAACAAATGACAATCCAAATAGAAAAAACAGACGATCGAAAGCAAACTAAAACACAATCGAAATGAAAACAGAAGATCGAAGCAGAAACATAAGACGATCCAAATGGAAACAAAAGACGATTAAAACGCAAACAAAAGACGATCGAAACAGAAACAAAAGACTCTCGATATTAAAACAAAAACGATCCAAATGTAAACCGAAAACGATCGAAACGGAAACAAAAGACTATCGAAATAAAAACAAAAGACTATCGAAATAAAAACAAAAGACTATCGAAACGGAAACAAGAACCGATCAAAACGGATCCACAAGACGATCGTCTCGTGGAAATATTACAATACCTTAAATTTTCACAGTATCGGTTTTGACAAGGATGAAACCGCAGGGCGGCACCTACTTACCAAATATTGATATAGTTGAAATTCAAAATACATAATTCATGGTGAAGGTTTTATCCCGACCTCGGTCCGGGAAGGTATTTTGATGGTAAATTGGGTTCTAAGTTATGATTAGAATATTTAAGAAGGCGACTAATATTTGGTACTATTGGTGTTACTCAAAATTGAACTCCGGACATGATTCTAACTAATATTATATATTCGAAAGTCTGTTTGTTTATTTCTTTGTATGTATATTTGTCTATTTGTCAAATGACTGGACCGATTTTGAGAAATTGGCTAAGTGATAGTTTAGGGGATCAAGACGTACATAATATACTTTTGATCCGAATAGCCATATTTTTTTACTAAATTAGCTGTTAAGGGGGGACAATGAGAGTCAATATGCTCTCGACAGGGGGTTGCTCAGAGTAGGGGATCCGTCAACCAAATATATATTAAGTACAATCGAATTGAGAAACCTTTTAAAAATAAATTGTGTAACGATGAATAAAATAAAATGTTTTAAAAGAGAATTGTAGCAACAAAGGAAATTGAAAACAAATAACGCCAAGTCAGCACAATACCTACATAATAATACGATTTTCCTTATTCATGCTTTGTTACTGTTTGTTCCAAAAATATCACGCTGAACCGACTATTGTAATGGCAAGCACACATTAAAGGTAGACACCTTTAATGTGCGCTTGCCATTGCGGAGAGCGGATCATATGAAAATTGTGAAATGACATGAAAAGCCTCTGTTCAAATAAAAAATTAAGAAACTTCCGCTACATGTACAACACAAATTTTTATTTATAACTTGCTGCGCCCCGCGGTTTCACCCGCGTAAGTTCCGATCCGGTGGGAATATTGGGATAAAAAGTAGCCTATATGTTAATCTAGGCCTTCAGCTATCTACATACTGAATTTCATTGCAATCGGTTGAGTGGTTATAGCGTGAAGGAGTAACAAACACACACACACACACAAACACGCACACAAAAACTTTCACATTTATAATATTAGTAGGATATATCTTCAGATCTTTGAGCAGGTTTTAACCGAATGAAAACATGATAGCATGAATTTTTCTCAATAGATTTGTTGTTTTAAATTGGGCTTTTTTAAATTATTTTACGATATATCGTAAAAACTATAATGACTAGCAACATGAAACTTTCTTGTTTATATAGTCGTTACAGTAATCTAGTTTCTGCCCGGCTGTTTTGACAATCATTAAATTTAAACATTAAAAAACTGCGCCATTGCGCAGCGCGCGTGGGAAAGGAATAGCGCTGAGTACGAATATAAAAGCCTTAAAGGTAATTAGCCGATAAACCGCCGCGGAATCCACTGATGGTACACAATTTCTCTATGTTCGAACTACTTTATGTTCGATTGTCATCTGTTCCGTTTCGATTGTCTTTTATTTCCGTCTCGATTGTCAATGTGTTACTGTTTCGATCGTCATTTATGTTTTTTCGATCGTCTTTTTTTTTTCGATATTGTTTTGTTGTTTTATTTTCAGTGGGGCCTCTCCAACCTTTAGCCGCTCACATTCCTATTGCCTCCGTGTTGTTAAATTTAAATAACATAATTTATATGGCGTTATTTGTACCAAATGCCAGTTCAACATAATATTTCCAAGTGAAGAATTATATTGTATGTGTTTGTCTGTTTATCTCTCTGTGTAAACAACTCAGTAAGTTTCAATAGACTGCCGCTTCTAAATGGATCTACGTGTATTTTCAAGTTTTCTTTTCATTAAAAATAAGCAGAAAAAATATATGTTTACTAGCTGTGCTCCGCGGTTTCGTTAGCGTAAGTCCCGATCCCGTGGGAATATTGGGATAAAAGGTAGCTTAGGTTATTTCCAATAACTCAATGTATGCTGATACTAAATTTCATCAAAATCGGTCCAGTAGTTACGGAGCCTATTCAATTCAACCATAAAAACATAATAACAAAATATTTTTTTTTCTTTTTATAATATTAAATACGTATAGATGATAAGATAAGATAGATAAATAGATTAGTGTAGATTATAATCATAATAATAAGGTAAGCCCGCAGGGCACCTTGAGGCGAGGTGACGGGGAGTAACGACCCCGCGGTCCCGAGTTCTCCAGGGGGAAGTCACCGTTCCTCACCTCCGGCTTGCCTTAGTTGGTTGGTCGGAGTGAAACCTGACGAGGAAGCGGTCCCCCGCCTCTGGCTTGCCTTCACCGGCCGTCCAGAGTGGAGCCACTATAGCAGAAATGCTCGAAGGATGGATGCTGAACGTCAGTGATGAGTTGGCCCGCTCGCTCGGACTACCAGCGATGACTTAAAATCCAGTGAGGCCTCTCCATCCTTCAGCCACTCACGTTCCTGTTGCCCCCTTGCTGTAATTTACTCGGCTAATTAGGGTGGCCCAGTCTGAGAGTTGGCGAGTCTCCGCCTGCCATTTTTACGTGTTTATTGAACATTGTTACGGCAGGTGCCATAGTATCCATAGTTCCCCAGTATCTAGTCCACTACCATCCCATCACAATAGCTCCAGTAGTTTTGTCCTGTAGATTATCAATAGTTTTCATCCAAACCGGAGGTTGTCCTTGGTTGCAATTTATAGTGTAGACAGGGATAATCGCCGGTTTAGAATCCACCCCATTGTTTGCTATTAAACTTGTTATTGTAAAGGGCCTCTACGTGTTGGCTTCGGCTCCACGCACGCCTTCCAAAGGTCCGGGGCTCCATAGCCCCGTGATACAGGAGGTAAATAATAATAAACCTGCGGGTGATAAAAGGTTTATAAAAAACATTGATATTTGTGACAAAAAAACAAGAAAATTAATGAATGAATTATTTTTCAGATTGACAAAAAGCAAATATATACTTCTCTATTGACCTGTTTTAAAAAGTATTCCTTATTTTAACGAAATAGGTATTTAGTTTGTAATTAAAGTGGCACGTGGCCCTTATTACCCGCATCTTATTATAATAAAGTGTAGAAGTGTAGATACCTAACTGAGGATTAACTAAACAATTTAAGAGGTAAGAGTACCGGCGCTCTCTCCATTCAAACGTAGTCGACTGTTTCCTCCCTGGATAATGACACTAGCACAAATGTTTTTGTGCCATAAAACCTATAACTGCCATGACTATGCCCCTATGTCTTGATTTTTTTATTTTCTAATGATCAAAGAAATTAATAGTAAAACAATAAATAAAAAAACAAACAAACATAGGGGCATGGTCATGGCAGTTATAAGTTTTATGCAATAAAAATATTTGCCCTAGTGTCATTATCCAGGGAGGAAACAGTCGACTACGTTTGTATGGAGAGAGCCCCCGGCACCCTTTCCTCTTAAGGCTCGTTTACAATTTAGCGTAGTGTAATGGAGTGCCTATTATAGTACATTAGGAATATTATCTAGCAGACAGAAGCCTTTTCCACTTAACAGAATGATCAGGTTAATTCAGCACTAACTTATATTGCTTCAAATGGATTGCTTGATTTTATTTTTATTAAATTTTAAAACGAAAGGCACTGAAGGGTGAAAAAGAATGGCTTTTAACGATTCTTGCATAAATATAAAATAATTTATTTTTATTTCATCATATCAGCCACAGGACGTTCACTGCTGAACATAGGCCTCCCCCAAAGACTTCCAGAGCGATCGGTCGCATGCTCTCTGCGTCCAACGACTTCCCGCGACCTTAATTAAGTCGTCCGTCCATCTAGTCGGAGCCCGTCCCACGCTGCGCTTTCCGGTACGTGGTCTCCAATCTAGGACTTTTCAGCCCCAACGGCCATCAGTTCTACGAGCCACATGCCCCGCCCATTGCCACTTCAGCTTACTAATTATTTGGGTTATGTCGGTAACTTTAGTTCGCCTACGAATGTCCTCATTTCTGAATCGATCTCGTAGTGAAACACCGAGCATAGCCCTCTCCATAGCACGCTGTGCCACCCTGAGCTTTCTTATGAGGCCCATAGTGAAAGACCACGTTTCTGAGCCAGAAGTCATCACTGGTAACACACATTGGTTGTAAACTTTCGTCTTGAGGCACTGAGGTATTTTAGACGAGAAGATATCGCGCAGTTTTCCAACTGCTGTCTAGCCGAGCTGGATTCGTCGATTGACCTCCCGAAGTTGGACCTACCTAATCGGACAGCTTCTCCTAGGTAAATGTACTCTTCTACAACTTAGAATAGAGCTCCCAACTAGCACAGTTAATTTCAGCAATTTTTATTTCAGGTCACCTAAAATACAGGTATTAGAATACAGTTGTTCTAAGAGATTCACAGCTAAGCGAAGCTCGCTGATCGTTTGCGGTCGTGCGGGTTAAGCGACGCCTGGAGCGGTCATTACTTCGATGGGTGACCAATTAGTGTGGCAAAAATGTATTTTCGTGTGCTTCGGTAGACACGTTAAGCCGTTGGTCCCGGTTGCTACCGCTAGTAGCAGTCGTTAGATCAAGTTAGAGGCCTTATGGCGATCTGAAAACTCTAACAATAGATGAGCCACACCACTACACGAGAAGAAGAAGAAGATTTTCATAATATTATTATACAATTTTAAAAATTACAATATACAGGATGTTCCATAATAAATGGAATAAAGGGGTAGCTATGTGGAGAAGACACTTCGCCGGTTTAGAAAAATAAATCAGTGAAAATCTCTCGGCTTCCGAAATATTCGACATTTTCAAATATTTTAGAAATGTTTTTGATTCGGCTCCAAAACGACTGGACCGATTTTGTTGATACCTACTTGGTGAGGATACATGAAATTATTGGGAGTAACAGGCAACTTTTAAGCCGACTCCAAAAAAAGGAGTAGGTTTTCTATTCTTCACGTACCCATATATTCACTTTAAATAATCGCTTTAAGCGATAAGGTCGCCTGTTTGTACAATTTCTTAGTTAATAAGCTTTCTCGTCCTTTTTGTTATTTCCAATGTTTTGTGTGTACAAATAAAATGTTTATGTATCTATATTAATTATATTCCAAGTGAAACCGCGTAGCTCTTTATTAGCGTTACAAAAGTGACACGATTTCCTATTCTTTTTTGACATCAGAAAATAAATAACTTACTTGTTAAACAAAAGGGATTGGAATCCATTACAATAATGGTATTATCCTTAAAAGAGATGATAATAAATGAATAATGTAAAACTATAAGCTAATGGTTTCAAGAGAATGAGATAAGTTATCATAAAATATTAAGGCTCTAGATCACGCCAATCGACAAAGCTCTGTCGCGTCTTCCTAAAATAGTAAAGTCCATATTATTATCCTCTATGAATGACTGACTGACTGACGGATCAACGCACAGCCTAAACCGCTGATCGTAGAGACCTGAAACTTGGAGGGTGTGTTCTTTGTGTGACGTAGGCATCCGATAAGAAAGGATTTTCCGAAATTTTACTCCTAAGGGGGTGAAAAAGGGAGGCAAAGTTTGTATGGGACAACGTGATTCCTTAGTCCAATCTACTAATACTACGCGAGCGAAGTCGCGGGCAAATAAATGAATTAAAAATGTTGTTGGACATTTCACACAACTCCATCTAGCCCCAAGCTAAACAAATAAGCTGAAACCCATACCTATTGATAGAGGGCATCCGGGCAAACAAATAATTTATTCACACCAAACCTATAAAACGTCTTGGATACGGGATATTCAAAGAAACCTGATACGTTATATGTATCAATAAATATCCCGTTTCCGAAATGCTTTATAGGTTTTGTGTGAAGGCATTATTTGTTCGTCATAATGCCCTATATCAATAGGTATGTGTCTTAAAATACACGGGGCATTAATTCAAAATAATAGGACTTCACATTTCGTTAAATATGCCATTTCCAAGACGCTTTATAGGTTTGATGTGAGGGCATTATCCGTTCGCCATAATGCCCTCTATCATAAGCTATGGGTTTTCAAAGCGCACCACGTAAAAAACAAGCTCTCATAGTAACTAAATGTCAGGACCCCTTTAAAACGATATTTTTTATGTAATGTTAGTTGTAGCAGTTGGGCGACAAGCAAGTAGCGGTTGGCGTGATCAAGGGCTTTATCAATCGTAATCGCTTTTGGTAGATTTATTTATATCTAAATCTAGCTGTATCCCGCAGTTTTTCCCGCGCCCACATAAGTGAAAATCCTGTTAGAATATCTGTAATGAAATGTCTAAAAAATATATAATTATATTTTTGTTATTTTACTTTTCCGGAGTACCTACACTTAGAGGAATCATATGGTTTTTTATTACACGCTGTATAGAATAGAGTCGAAAATCGTAACTTTTTGGGTTATTTCAAAGAATTTTAATACTTTGAAAAAATTCCATCCAGTTAAGTTTTGTTTCAGGCGGTTTCAGTTCCTGTACTTATTCACGGAAAAAAACTAAATGAAATAATATCAAAGGAGCTTATTTGAAAATTTTTCTTTTCAAGTCCCCGTGGAAATCTTATAAAACTCGACGAAAATGAAATCGCAGAAATGTCTACCGTTTGAATCTTGATTTTAAGGCAGGTGTGGCCATGTTGTCTAATATTGTGTGTAATAAAATACAAATTAAAAAAAACCGACCAAGTGCGAGTCGGTCTCGCGCCCGATGTGTTCTGTACCATGTGGAATGGGAGCCCCATATTTTTTTTTTCTATTTTTAGTATTTATTGTTATAGCAGTAACAGAAATTCATAATCTGTGAAAATTTCAACCGTCTAGCTATCACGGTTCATGAGATACAGCCTGGTGACAGACAGACGCAAGGACAGTGAAGTCTGAGTAATATGATACCGTTTTTACCCTTTAGGTACGGTACCCTAAAAACATATTTATATAATAAAATCCGCCGTTTCCAACTTTTCCTTTAATCGAAGTTTAAAAAAGTAAAAATAAACTTCTCTTATGTTTCATTAAAATTGTTAAAATAGCAACTGAGCGAAACTTAGGCCTAAAGTAATTATAGAAAGTTGAAAAAATATTTTGTAGACCACTTTTTTAAATATTGAAATGTCGAAATCATATACACCTCGGAAAAACTTTGTCACAATAAAATAGTACCGAGCTTTGCTCGGTTTTTTTTTTTTACTTAGTCTAACCTCAAAGCAATCACTTCGTGTTACTTAACAACGCCATCTGCTGGATCAACTTTATTGCTCACAAAAAATAGTATTAGTAGTTCGCCAATAGATGTCAGGAAGAGTCATATTTTTCAGATAAAAAAAAGTAAGTTTCGATAAAACATGAATAAAATGACATTTTCTAACTTCTAAATTTCTTCCTAGCTAGATCGATTTATCGCCCCCGAAACCCCCTATATACCAAATTTCATGAAAATCGTTGGAGCCGATTCCGAGATTCCAATAATATATATATATATACAAGAATTGCTCATTTAAAGATATAAGATAAGATAAATATTGCAGGACATTCCACACATCGCCATCTAACCCCAAGCTAAGTAACTAGACTTGTGTTATGGGTGCTAGACAACGGATATACTACTTATATACTTTTCTTTTGTAAATATATACTTATAATACATAGAAACAACCAGACCGACAAATATCTAAGCATAAATACATGTCTACTCTAGTCTATGATACCTCTATGTTAGCATAGCAAGGGATTCCTTCAACAACCTGAATAAATATTAATGTATCTTACGTAAAGCCTAAATGCAGTCAAAGATTTAACATATCTACTTAAGTTTAAGTTATCAAACCTACCTTTTATACAGGGTTATTGGTAATTATTTTCTTCATCTTCAATTCATTCTTCAATAAATATTTTCTGATTCCTATATTTTCAAAACAACAGCAATGGAAGACAATTATAGAAGGTATCTGTTATTCAAGATGTTTCAAACAAAAATATAAACAATAAACTCCGAAATACTAAGCAGAAACAACACTTGTGACTTCTCGAAATGTTCTTATAGATAAAATATAATGTCAACAGAAGGTGTTCCGATTTCTCTGCATACGTACCTTACGCTACGCTGAAAATAATTTCATGTGGATCTTAAACTTTAATCACCTCTTTATGTTTTTTTTTATATTAAATAGTTTAGCCTTTGACCACTATGTGACACGATGGTAAGTGACAATGCGGTCTAAGATGTTGCACGCGGTGTCTAGAAGATACCTATACGATCGTGACTTCATGACCAAAGATCCCAGGAGCTTTCCGAGGGACGCAATTGAAGGTAGGAAGACAATGAAGAAATACCTTTCCGACCCGTCTTCCTTTTGTGGCTGCACTGGTCTACGTATCATATAGTGGACAAGTCCGCTTGGCGATACGACTTAGGCTGGTGATACAAAACCATGGCCGAAGCCTCCCACCATGCGACTTTTCACTACAAAAGTATGGAATATGTTTCATAAGTTTTTGGTTGTGGGGTCTCCAAGTCGCAAGTGAACAGTTATTTCTAAGGGGATTGGTATTGCTCGCGTTCGTGGGATTTAGCCCTTGATGTCCAACACGTGACCTCAGGGGGGTGCTGAAAGGGGGCCTGCGGCCGCGGCTTCTGAAGTACCCATGGCCTTTGTCGTATCGCTAAGCCAAGTCCGTGTTCTAATACGTAGGCCATTGCTGCCACAAAAGGAAGATGGGTCAGAAATCGTTCCACTGCCGTCTTCGTCGATATCGTTCTACATCTTAGACCGCATCGTCACTTACCATCAAAAGACAATAGTTAAACGCTGTCGTAAATCATATAAATGAAGCGGTCTTCCAAAAGCTGACCTATATTCGTAAAAAGAAACTTTTACCAAAATTTAAAACGAAATTGTAATATTTATGAAACGTGATATATTTTATACGCAAAAAGCACTCATTCCGCCGGTTTCACCGAGGGAGCCGTTACTTAACTGTTTTCCTTCTGTTTGTTTGTACGAGATATATAATTGACAATTTTGAATTCATTTTAGTGAATTGAGATGGAAATGCTTTTTATATAAAAAGTATTGTATTCGAGGCTTTTCAGCTTTGCTAAAAAGTCTGTTTAAAATAAGTGTCACTGTACCTTAAAAGCAGGTAAGTGCGAGTCGGACTCGGGCACGAGAGGTTCCGTATTTTCTGTTTTTAGTATTTGTTGTTACAGCTTCAACAAAAACATAATTGGCTTGCTTCAAGTTTTCAAACAAGCATTTTTTACATCTGGAAACAATCGAATATAATAAATAATAAATAATTTAATATAATAAATAATTTATTCTAAAAAAGAAAAAAACGTAAGTAGATACTTAATTTTGTTACGAAAAAGAGCGTACGAATACCCTGATAAATTACATCTGGCGCGGTCACTTTTTAATACAGATAGGTAAATAACTCATATACCTACTTACAGACAGACAGATTACACTATCTAAGACCCGCTGTTTCAGTCGTATCAGTTCTTAATAAAAGTAAATGATATGTCTTCTCCAAGTTCAAATTTAACCCTACGGTCAAATTTACCAAAATTGGCGCCTTGACAAATTTCAGTTAGTAACGGATTCGACACGAAAAAAAGAAGTTAGTATTCCAAAAGTAGCTAATGATAATTATAAATATTTTACATTTCTGTTTTTTCGAGGAAAAACGTTAATTTAAAAAAAAAAATGATGATTATATCACAGGACATATTCAAAGGAAGAGAACACTCCCGGTTTTTACCGATAACATGTGCTGCAAATAGATGTTGTCCTTATTAGCCGACTTCAAAAAAAGGATCAAAAAAGGTTCTCAATTTGGTTGTATGTTTTTTTATGGATATTCATATCTTCTTTGTTAATCAACCGATTTTGATTAGTCTTTTTCTGTTGGAAATTTGGTGAAGATCTGACGAGGATCTTGGAAGTGATTAATTTTACCCATTCAACCCTAAAAATAGTTATTGTTAACCTAGTAATTTACGCAATGGGTGATAGACGGTAAACGTAGTTGGGGCAGAACCCGTAAAAGATGGCGTGATAATATGGATGCATTCGATGAAGACTGGCGAAACATATCCCAGGACCGATAGGCTTAGAAACTTGAGGGAGACCTTTTCCCTGAAGTGGAACAACATAGTTTAACTAAAAAACATATTCGCTTCCAGTTTGATCATCCTACTAACAATTTAAATGTGAAAGTTTGTGTGCTAGTATGTATGTTTGTCGCAATCGGTTCAGTAGTTTTTGCGTGAAGGAATACTTCACGCAAAAACTACTGCACTGATTGCAATGAAACTCGGTATGTAGATAGCTGGAATCCCAGATTAACATAAAGGATACTATTTATCCCGATATTCTTACGGGATCGGGACTTCCGCAGGTGAAACTGGGGCGCAGCTAGTATTTCATATTTGATTGTTACAACAGTCAAGTACAGAATTGCAACTTAATAGACAGACAGACTCACTTTTGTATTTAAAATAGTAGTCTGGATTCCACACACGAGCCAAACCTTCATCAGTCTATAACCACTGAATCATTTATCTATGTAACCAGACTCGGACTGAAAAATAAAATGTGAAGTTTTTAAGCAAAAAGGTGCCGATGCCGGTGGTCACGGTTTATGCAGTGTTTTTCTCGCTACTAACATTATTAATGCGAAGGATTGGGTGTTGTTTGTTACTTTTTACGCAAAAAGTACCAAATCCTACTAATATTATAAATGTGAAAGCTTGTGTGTGTGTGTGTGTGTATGTTTGTTACTCCTTCACGCTAAAACTATTAAACCGATTGCAATGAAATTCGGTATGTAGATAGCTGGAGACCTGGATTAATAATAAATAATGGGACATTCCACACAGCGCCATCTTGCCCTAAGCTAAGCAACTAGGTTTGTGTTATTGTGGCCAGATAACGGAAAAAAAACTTATTTTCTTTTGTTTTTTCCTGAAAATCAGCTGTTCCTTAACCTTATACTTATTTTTTAAGTTTTATCTACTTTTCTAAGTCTGAATGACCTTTACTTTTTAGTCATAGAATAAAAGTTGTTTCTCCTGGTGCACAGAAGTGTATCATAACCGCTTGCTAATATAATTACCGATAAACCTGTATACTTAATAGCCCTAAATAGGTGCAGACACCCAAATAACACAAGTCTAGTTACTTAACTTGGGGCTAGATGGCGATGTGTGGAATGTCCTGTAATATTTATTTATTTATTTATTTAAATCAGAAATAAATAACTCTACATAAATATTTGTTTGAGGCGAGAATCGAATCCGCAACCTTTTTGTCGCATACAGATAGCTGAGCCCCACGGATTCGGCTGCATAAGTTCCGGAATATCGGGATAAAAAGTAACCTATGTGTTAATCCCGGTATCCAGCTATCTACCTAGTTTCATCGAGATCGCTACAGTAGTTTTTGCGTGAAGGAGTAACAAACATACATAAACACAAACACACACACATACAAATACACAAACTTTCACATTTATAATATTAGTTGGACAAACTGTTGCCTGCCACTTCGTACGCGTGGTAGTTTGTTTTGTATACTAAAACCTTTCTATTGAAACATTAGAAAAACCCCATCAAAGTCCGTTGCGTAGTTTTAAAGATAGCATACATAGGGACAGACAGACAGCGAAAGCGACTTTGTTTTATACTATACAGTGATGAAGTAGGATAGGATTCTCTGTGTGTAGAGAATCTATTTAAGGGGACACTAACGCGGGCAAAACTGTGTGGCGCAACTAGTAAAAGTAATAATTAATCGGATGCACAACAAATGGTCGAAAAATAGTTGGCAAATTTTAATGGACAACTCAAAATCAAAATAAAAAAAATATATTCAATAGGACTTATGCAGTGCATTACATCACTTTGATGCGTCTTAAAAATAAGTTAGGATGTGTGCCTTCGGAACGTGCCCACCAATGAGAAGAAGGCACAAGAAGCTCATGGGTGTTTTTTTTCTTTTTTGCGATCATGCTCATAAAGGTCAAGATAACAAATATTTTTTAAGATATATTTGAAATGGAGCAATTAAAGTCATGTCCTTGGGTCCTTATCATTAAGGTACGACGAAGTATCGTAATAAGCCTTACCGCAATTTCGGCTTAATAAAAAAAATAATTTGTTAATGGACATGACATGGTCATGTCAACTTACTTACTTACTTACATACGAACAGTGCAAGTTAAATAAAAGCTTGTAAAAAAAACAAAAGTTTGAGTACCACTTGGGAGCAGTCGTAAGAACAAACTTATCGCTAACATTTCTCGATGCCTTATCGGAGATTATTTAGTTCATTAGTTCGAATAAGGGCCGGAGTCAGTGATGTTTAAATTGTAGTGTTTTAGAAACACATGCGAAGCGTTCAGGACTTGGAGAAGTAGATAATTCCCAGTAGTTCCTTTCGACAGTTCCTTAACAGGAAGTGATGGGATTTTTTCTCATAGTTAGCGCTGTGCCAGTACTACATGAAGTACACAAAAAACAATAAGTTCTGCCCTAATTTATGAATACAACGCGACATTCAACAGACTGGGTGAACAGGTTTTAGACTGACCTTACAATGGGTCAAACGACACAGCGGCTCCAGGGGAAACAGGGGGTCAAAGTTTATATGGAACTACGTGACTCCTTGGTCAATTTTCGACTTTAACGCGGACGAAGTCGCGGGCAAAATCTAGTAATAATACATTTCTTTTTCCTCCTGTAAATAGGAATTTGGGGAATAGAGTAGGGTGGAGTTGGATGACATGTTGGAGGAAGAAGAAGAAGATCATTTCAAGCAGTAAGTTTCTTGAAGTAGGTACTATTAGGATTTAATAGGCGTTTGAAAAATTCTTCGGAAATACTGAATTATATATGTTATCTACATATATCTACAGGCTACATATTATCGCAATATTCCTATTAAATTGGATCTTACGCATGTGACACCGCTTTGTGCAACTAGTATTATAATATTTCGTCTTCAAGAATAAAATTTAGCTAAAGAAAATATTCAGATGTTGCGTCTATTGTACAATGGATATTTTATATTTTGGCTGAAGTAACTTCACTCGAGTGAAACCGGAGTGACTTCACCCGGGACAATCGAAAGGGAACCGAACTAAGACCGTAGGCGTAAAGGGGGAATTTCGGGATACTGTAAGACTTATCCGTGGGGCTTAGCGGTCTAGCCTGGAAATTGCTGTAAAAAACTGAGCGGTGTCATCACTCCGAAGAAACTGTTCAGATCCTCACTAAATTGTTATGGGACCACCCCTAACATGAAAACAAGCATCTCAATCTAACATGATCTCTTTCAAACACAGAAAAAGTTAAAAGTTTTTTCTTAAGTTAAAAGGCCTAAAAGCCTTTGGACACTTTGGCGTAGTAATTTAAAATACTGCGGTGTATTTTGAGACCCATGCTAATCGATAGAGGGTATTATGGCCAACAAATAATGCCTTCACACCAAACCGCTCAAGCGTCTCGGAAACGGGATATTTAACCAAACGAAATACACCGCGCATTTCGAGACTCATACCTATCGATAGAGGGACTTACTGTAAAGAAATAAAGCATTCACACCGAACCGCAAAAGCGAATGCCCTCTATCGATTGACAGGGGTTTCAAAATGCACCGCGCAAAAATAATCACTATTGGTATTAATAGTGCTCCCACACTAAATGTCCTGACCCCTTTCCGTTCCTAATAGAACTGTCTGATAGGTAGAAAATCAACTACCTATTCACGACTCGTTTACCTGTTATTATCCTGGAATGTGTGTTTAAAAGGCAAAACATTTGCTCGCTTCTTTTCTCTAAGTAAGATTATTCCGTAGCACCAACTTCATTGCCCAAAAAAATTCTCCCTCCTTTCCCCGTTAATCAAAATCCTAAATCTGTCACTGCTATAGAATTCCTAGTTACGATCCTGAACAAAACTCGTAATGGTGTGAATATTTCGGGTGAATTCCATCTTTTGTATTGAATATTTCGTTAATAAAATACTTACCAACTTTTTAAGGTTCTCGGACGAATTGAATAAAAGTTTTTTTGCGACTTAGTCGTTGGATTTTGGAGATATTTTATTAATAAAAGTCTTGGAAGACTTAAGAAGTTTATACCTTCTTACCTGTTAAGTACCTTATTCAATTCACATTTTAAGGGCGGCCTGCTCGACATTGTGCTTTAACTTTAGCTAAATTCTAGCTAAAGGCAATTGTGCATAAACACATTTAGCTAAATTCTAGCTAAAGGCAATTGTGCATAAACACATTTAGCTAAATTCTAGCTAAAGGCATAATATTAAATTAGATTTCAACAACCACAAATTTGAGTTTCATATACTTTGGCAGTTAATTAATCATGTTTAAAGACTACGCTTTAATTTTTGCTGTGCATGCTACCTTTATCTTGAGAAATAGTTGGTGATTTTTTTATTTCAATAAACTATAAGGTGCTTGTTGAGGAGGTTTGAGGAGGGTCACAGCAAAGCGACGCTCGCTGATCGTTTACGGTCGTGCGGGTTAAGCGACGCTTGGCGCCGTCATTACTTCGATGGCTGGCCAATTAGTAGTGTGACAAAAAAGTGTTTCGTGAGCGCCTCCGTGTTTCGGAAGGCACGTTATGCCGTTGGTTCCAGTTGCTACCTCTATTAGCAGTCGTTAGGTCGAGTTAAAGGCCTTACGGCGATCTGAAAACACTAAACGAGAAGAAGAAGAAGAAGAAGAAGGAGGTGCTTGTTTATACCTAGTTATGTTTCAGTTGGTTTAATTTTTCGTCACAGAATAACAGTTATTGTTTTCTAAAAATTCAATATTTAACCGTCTTCAAAAAAAGGAGCAGGTTCTCAATTTGCGTATGTTTTTTTAGGGTTCCATATCCAAAGTGTAAAAACGGGAAACTATTACTAAGACTCTATTGTCTGTCTGTTTGTCTGTCTCCAGGCTTTACCTCAAGAACTGTGATTGTGCCGTGATAGCTAGACATTTGAAATTTTCGCAGATAATACATTTCGGTTTTAGCGAGATTCACGGCCGTATTCCGGCATGTAAAGCCCGATTTCGATGATTCTTTTTTTTTGTCCAAAATAAACTGAAAAAATTTAAGATCAAATTCTGTAGGTGTATAACACAAGTCAAATTTTTATTTTAAAAATCTTTATCTTAAGTAAAAATTCGAGAAAAACTTAGAAGAGATTTAAAACTTGAGTTTTCCAAAGTTAGAATTGTTCATTTAAGTTATTTTTAAGTTAGTGCATCGTGAATAACACCTGCTGAACCTAAATTAAAGTTTAAACGACAATGTTGCGGTATTGTGGTTAAACTGGTTTGTTTCAAAGTTCCTAGATAATAAGATATACAGGAAATTAAATAGATCTTTTACCTATAGAACCAGACTTACAAGTTTTTTATCAGCAAAATAAACAAAAAACAAACAAACAAGCAAACTTAGTGCGAAAAAACAAAATCATTTCCTTGCAGTCGGGTAAAAAAACAGTTTAACACACACCAACAATTTAATTTCGTCTGCAACATTTTTAATTATTAATAGATCTTGCTGGGAATTAAAGTGTTGCAGTCCCAATGATTTAAACAGAAACTTTGTAGGTAGTAATATTTCTTAACTAGGTACCCAGTCTAGACGTTTCGATATTCAACTTATTTTGCTAATTAATTGCGACAAAATGCAGTATATTTTTTTGTAGTGTATTGACTTGAGTGGTGTATTGATGTTATAGTCTATAAATAAAACGCTTTGTCCTGAACTACTGACTGACTGACTGACTGACGGATCAACGCACAGCCTAAACCGCTGATCGTAGAGACCTGAAACTTGGAGCGTGTGTTCTTTGCGTGACGTAGGCATCGGATAAGAAAGGATTTTTCGAAATTCTACCCCTAAAGGGGTGAAAAGGGGGAGCAAAGTTTGGGACCACGTGATTCCTTGGTCCAATCTACTTCAAATTTTGCATAAACCTTCTTGAACAGAAATGATGGAAGACGTGTTTCGTATTTTATTGAAATTTATCCCCTAACGGGGTTAAAAAGGGGTGAAAGTTATTTTGGGGGTGGTTGGTTAAAAGTACCATTTTCGACGCCTACGCGGATGAAGTCGCGGGCAAAAGCTAGTATAGATGTAGAATAAGATAGGTGTATACGCATACCTATATTAAGTGTATATTTTGAACCGTTGCTGTTGGTCTGGAGCACGCCTTGGAATGTTTTTCCTCTAGGTATGGTGTTATGTGTAGTTGGTACCTATTCTGCGTAAGTGGTATTTTCCGAATTAGGCGTTTTGTGTAAAGGTGATGTTTTGCGTAGTTGGTTTTATTCATCTAAATTATACATTTAGGTACTAAAATATTGAGATTATTTTAGTTAGGATTTTTTTATTTTTCGATTGCCTTTTGTCTTTTTTTACGATTGTCATTTGTTATTTTTTTATGAAGACCGAGTTGGCACAATGGTCACCATGCCGGACTGCCAAACACAGTGTTGCGGGTTCGATTCCCGCCTCCGACAAGTATTTATGCTTAGATATTTGTCTGGGGTCTGGTAGTGGGTATTATAAGTATATATTTACAACTGAAAAGTATATAAGTAGTATATCTGTTGTCTAGCACCCATAACACAAGTCTAGTTACTTACCTTGGGGCTAGATGGCGATGTGTGGAATGTCCTACAATATATATATATATATATGCAATGTCATTTGTTTTTTCTTCGTTGTTACCGTTTTGATAGTCTTTTATTGCCCCAATAGTCTAATTAAGTAACTAGATATCTATATTAATTTATTTCAATATTTAATAGGAAAAGACATACATAAAAAATACAATAAATAAAGTGACCAGTTAGTCAAATAACCCGCCCCTTATCGTACCCGGCGTAAAGGTTCCCATAATGCTAGAAGCATTGCCACGCTGAATGGCGATGGCTAACATAATCTAATTAGTAAATGAATCTATTTTGGATGAAAGCTCCCAATAGTTCCACTAGTGAGACTTCTCAGTAAAACTACTGGGAACGGCTGGAATTTTTCAAAATACCTATAGATTCAAAGGTTAGAGCTGTGTTGACTTAGTGGTAGATACCTCGACTTTCATTCTGGAGGTAGTGGGTTCCAATCCCGGCCGGCCGTGCACCAATGAATTTTTCTTAAGAAAAATTTATGTGCGCTAATTGACATTGCTCTTACGGTGAAAGAAAATATCGTGATGAAACCAGCAGCTTAGTTAGCTCCAGAAGTATTGACAAGTTCTCTCCTCTGGACATGGTCGACTAAGCTGAGAGGGTAGTAGGTGCTGGTCAAGCCTGCTCCATCCTCACGCAAAAAGGACCCTATTAAAAAGAGTCTAATTGCGGAAAACAGCCTGTATACAAGTACAAGATCATAGGGCATTGTATACGGCGCCATCTATCTATCTAGATTCAAAGGTAGGTAGGTAGAAACAAAATACTCTATCGATCGGAGCATCCGACACGGGCGGGTATTTTAGGTATTTCATCAATAAAATGCGGCCACAAAGCTCGAAATATCAACATTCGGTATTCAGGTAGTCGGGCAGATCGTTTTATTTTCATACCCTACAATAGTCATTACGGGAGAATTCATAGAGAGACGTGACTGTATTTTTGTTTGTTAGTGACTGTAGGTTTTTGTGACAAAAATATGCCTCCACTCTATGTACGGTCGGCTACATAATTGCAGACCCACCGTAGAGCTCCAAAACGGCTGTTATAAGAATGTTTTCAGCACTAGCAAGATTCTAGACACCTGCTTTAGTTAAAGTTTAAGGTCTTCTAACTCATCAATTTATCAAACTAAACTTATTAGAATGATAACATGCCTATTATAGTAATTTTTGATCTCTACCGAGGGCTGCAATTATGCAGCCAACTGTACTGTGTCATCGACAAAAGAAAAAAAAGATGAAAATTTTGGTACTGACATGCTTTTGCGAAAATGTAAATTTGCCCATATCTTTTTATAGTGTTGACTCACGATTTTTATACACCTAATAGGGACTATAGACTTCAGTATCTGCTATGAATTTCAACTTGTAAGGTTCACCTGATTCTGAGAAAATCGGTGGTGACAGACACAGAGACGGACAAGATAATGATTTTATAAGGGTTCCTTTTTTTACCTATTGAGGTACGTAACTCTGAAAACGACGGAAGCTGGTCAATAATAGGTATAGTACTTTATACGATGTAGGTAGTAGGTATACGTCAGAACATCGTTTGTAGCGCCATCTTGTTTACTATAATATTTCATGTGTCTGTCTCATAGAGATAAATTAACAAGAGAGGTCAGCGCCTTAGATCTCAGTGTCTAATTACTTTTATCCCTTAAACTAGCTAGTCCCAATGCCAAACAATACCAAACATGGCAATCGGTTCAAATTTTGTATGTAAAGAAGTAACAAACAAACACACTAGACACACACAAACATTCGTATTTATAATAAACTTTTCACGGTTTCACCCGCGTAAGTCCCTATCCCGAAGGAATATCGGGATAAAAAGCCTATGTGTTAATCCAGGTATCCAGCTATCTATATACCGAATTTCATCGCAATCGGTCCAGTAGTTTTTGCGTGAAGGAGTAACAAACACACACACACACACACACACGCACACACAAACTTTCACATTTATAATATTAGTAGGATAAGTATATTATACCTTGCTGATAAACTTGTTATTGGAAAAAGCCTCTACGTGTTGAATTCTAATGAAATTTGTTGGTACAAAAGGTAGTGTCACTTCTGAAGTGGCGGATGGCTTGATCATTCATGGCGCTACCTCGCGCTTGCTCCCGCCATTATAAAATGGAACGCGGTTAATGTTCTTTCTGGCTAGTCTATTTAATAAAGGTCAATGGTATTATTAGTTACTAATACTCTATACTAATAGTAATATTAGTATAGAGTATTAGTAACTAATAATAATACCTCGTTATAATATTAGTATAGACGTAACGTCTATACTAATATTATAACGAGGTAACAAGTTTGTTTGTATGTTGGGGGTAATCTCCGAAACCACTGAATCGATTTCAAAAATTATTTCACCGATATAAAGGTAAATTATTAGGGATGAACGTAGGGTTTAACTAATTTTCAAATAATTATTTGTAAGATAATTGCAATATTGTAGTTAGGTAAGTTGCTTAATTTGATTTACAAACCTCATCGACTCCCACTAGTTATCACGATAATATAGATAAATGTCGAAGCAGTTTGTTTAATAAGTTATTTTGCCCTGTAGTGGAGTAAACCAAACAAACTTCCACCGACTTCAGTGTTCAGTGTTCAATTCCCATAGGGTAGCCCGACGCGGTTGTTAATTCGTTTATTCTTCACTAAGTTCTTGGAAACTTTGTTCTACTGCGACCTGTTTGGTATTGAAAGTAAGAAAATATACCGTTTATTAGATAAGTAGGTATATGTCGGTAATTTAATCTACACTAATATTATAAAACTAGCTGTTTCCCGCGACTTCGTTCGCGTGGTGGTTTTGTTTTATTTAGAACGTTTGTGATTGCCTACCTTAATTAATACGCGTGTCCTTATATTATGACAACTACAAAGCTTTCTTGTACACAACATTGTGGGTGACGCCTCGTCGTTGAAACAATTTACGAACATGTTAGCTGCGGCACTAACACTCGATAGAGCCAAATAGGTACAGCTGACTGTGACTGAAGCAGCTTATGGTGAGATCTAAGTCTGCGGTGCGCAAGTCTGGCCTTGCACCTTGTTGATTGCCAATTGGGTAGCATAGGCTCACTGGAAATTGAATGCGCTTGAAACCGAAAGGAAAATTATTGATATCAGTCAGAAAGGAAAATATTGTTACCTGGGGATAAAAACTTGTTCCCCAGCACCACACCTAGATAAAATTTCGGTGTCAAAAACTTTCTGCTGCAACCTGACTGACTACAGGATATTTTTGTTTTTTTTAATGTTTGTAACTAATAGGCTACTCGACCGATTGTAATGAAACTTGGTATAAGAATACATTGATTCATTGGAAATAACATAGGCTTTTTATCCCGATATTCCCACGGGATCGGGAGTAAAGCTAGTGAAACCACGGAGCGCTGCATGTATGATATTCATGTTGTAAAGTTTTAGTTGATAGGTCTTAATCTGGGATACAAATCATCATCATTAGGTATCCACTGCTGAACATAGGCCTTCCCCAAAGGCTTCCAAAGCGATCGGTCGCATGCTCTCTGCGTCCAACGACTTCCCGCGACCTTAATTAAGTCGTCCGTCCAAACTGTCCATGTAGTCAGAGCATACAAGACTAAGTACAAAAGAGTAATTAAAATTGATCATTCTGTTTTTAACTAAATCGTCTTAGAGTGATAATTATGCGGTACGATTTCAGCGTTAAAATTTAAAAAAAAATGAGCTCTGTTTTTATAGAGCTCTGATCAAAATAAAAAAAAGCAGTTTCATAAACTTAGTAGATGATATCTTTTGTATAGGTAATATTAAATATATAGCCTAGTGTTAATCCAGCTCAACAAGTGTCATAAAAATCGGTCATTAAATACTAAAATCCCTAAAACTAATAAAGATAATTATAATTCATTAAAAATGTATACAAATAGATTATTATTTGAAATGAATGAAACAATAACAGATTCCGTTTACCATTATTGCGAATTCATGTAAATATTTTGCAACGAAATTGTATTCATATTTCAGTGAATAATTATGCACGAAAATGATGTACATTTTCAGCATAATTATATTTGTAGATAACAGAAATATGGAGAATATTCCTGCTGTAACAGTAGTATTGCAAACCCAGATTTATGTGTGAAAATATATTTTTTGTAATTGAACAGAACAAATTTATAAGCAGACTAGCTTTCATCCGCCTTTCGTTTCGCGTAGGAGTTGAATTTTTAAAAATCCTTTCTTATCAGATGCCTACTACATCATACAAAGAACACACCCTCTCTCTATACACAATCTATACACAGGATAGGAAAGCATTGAATGACGGATCAACGCACAGCCTAAACCGCTGATCGTAGAGACCTGAAACTTGGAGGGTGTGTTCTTTGTATGATGTAGGCACCCGAAGAAAGGATTATTCGAAATTTCACCCCTTTAATTATTCTTCACTAAGTTTTTGGAAACTTTGTTATACTGCGACCTGTCTGCTATTGAAAAGAAGAAAATATACCGTTTATTAGAAAAGTATACAACGCTATAATTTAATCTACACTAATATTATAAAAAGGAAAGATTTTTTGTTATTTTATTTGTTTATTGTTTATTTTAATTTTATATGTTATTGGTTATAGTTGTATTTTAAAGTTTGTAACACATAGGCTTTTGGAGGTACGAGGTGGTGTGTACCTTCAAAGGGAAGATTTTCCACCGGGCAGGTGTTATACCCGGTAGGCCGCGGCCCAACGATGTTTCGTTGGAACTTGTATATGACCTTATCTTCAGAAAAACTTCAATTGCGCGATCTAGGATCTCCTATCGGCTTAGTGGCGCCATCTGTTGGTGGCGATATGAAGTGTCGCCACAGGCTAACTTGGTATGAGTATACATTGATTCATTGGAAGTAACACAGGCTACCTTTTATCCCGATATTCCCACGGGATCGGGAGTTACGCAGGTAAAACCGCTGCTAGTAAATTATATACCTAATATTACCTAATAATTAATAAATTGTGCACTACATAAGTTGGTTCGAAGTTGTTTAATATACGAATCCAAGTGTAATTCGGAGCATGAAACTGAAATACGTTAACTATATGCATCTATTACAAGTTTTCTTATTAAATTCTCTGCAGAGTCGGCAGAGCGAGAACAGAGCAGACGCCAAACATTAAGCTTGTACAAATATTAAATTCTTGAAATACGATACCTATGGAGCCATGCATACCTATATACTTAACTAGCTGCGCCCAGCGGTTTCACCAGCGTAAGTCCCGATCCCGTGGGAATATCAAAATAAAAAGTAGCCTATAGCCTTCCTCGATAAATGGACTATCCAACATAAAAATAATTTTTCAATTGGAACCCGTAGTTCCTGGGAATAGCGCGTTCAAACAAACAAACAAACATACGACGGGGTGTTGTAAGCTTGTGTCTCTCACTCTCTCTGTGTGTGTGTCTATGGCATCGTAGCTCCCGAACGGATGAACCGATTTTGATTTCGTTTTTTTTGTTTGAAAGGTAAATTAGTCGGGAGTGTTCTTAGCTATGTTTGATCGATACGGTCCCCCAACGCGACAATATTTAATCAAAAAAAAGTCGTGAGTTTAAATCCCAACCGTGTACCAATAAATTTTTATAAGTAAATAAAATGCTAATTGACATTGCTCTTACGGTGAAAGAAAACATCGTGATGAAACCCGCGGCCTAGTTGGCTCCAGAAGTAGGTGCTGGGCAAGCCTACTCCATCCTCACGCAAAAAAGACCCAATTTTAAAGGTCTAATACGTACAAGGAAGTGTCATAGTACACTTTACCGCACATTTTCTGTTTTTTAACCGACTTCAAAAAAGGAGGATGTTCTCAATTCAGTTGTATGTATTTTTTTTATCTATGTACCTACCAAATTTTAGCCGATTGTCTTAAGCTACGCTAAGTACGTTGATATTTCAGTCAGTCAGGATTTATTTTTTATTTATTTTGAAAATTATTTCCCTAAAAATAACAGTGCTAAGTTGATCATGAAAATGTTGAAAAACTTTATAAAGCACTAAAGTATCAAAAAGTGATAAAAACTAATTAACGGAACCCATTAAAGAGACTGGTCTCTGAAGCGCGTAGAGTTTGACAGTACGTGGGGTAAGAACCTCGAGCTTAAGTTTACCTCTACGTGAGGTCAAAACATCGAGAAAATACAAAACACATTGGGGTGCTATGCGATAAAAAGTCACTGTCTGTCCGTTTGTCAGTCTGTCTGTCTGTCACCAAGCTGTATCTCATGAACCGTGATAGCTAGACAGTTCAAATTTTCACAGACTATGTATTTATTTTGCAGCTATAATATATACTTAAAAAATAAAACAAATACTAAAAACTAAAGAAAATTAAGTGGTGCACGTGTCTGACTCGCACTTTGCCTGTTTTTAAACCCCGAAGCAAAAACGACGGTGTGTTTAAGGTTTGACGAGTCTGTGTGTGTATGTGTGTCTGTCTGTGGCTCCCGAACGGCTGAACGGATTTTGATTTTGTTTCTTTGTTTGAAAGGTGAACTAGTCGGGAGTGTTCTTAGCAGGTTGTAAGCCGCATATGACTAGTTCAAAAATATCCTGACACTTTTCGTAAAAATAGCGTTGTTCATAATTTCAACTTGAGAAATAAGGATGAACTGACCGTGCCCGGTTGTAGGCTCCGGAAAATAAACAGGTCGTTTAATAGTACATGTGTGCTTTACTATAATAAATTACTTAAATATGTAATATGGTATGTTCCTTAACAAGTTCAAAACTTTTATAAAGCATAAATTGTGCAGTAAGGCGTCCTATGAAACTTCGTCTGACCTCAATGATAAGAATGACGAATGAGACGTGACTTTAGTTTCTCCATTTTAAATAATACTTTCAAATATTTGTAATATTGGCCTTCGTGAGCGTGATCACATGAAAAAAAAACCCATGAGTTTCTTGTGCCTTCTTCTCATTGGTGGGCGCGTTCCGAAGGCACACATCCTAACTTAGTTTTTAAGACATTTCTGTGCGATATGTGTATTAAGCATCCAAATGAATAAACAAAATTAACTTTGACTTTGACGCAGATACCACTAGATATTATTGATTTGTAATTTGTCGCATTATTATTGTGCGCTGTGTGTATTGAAGGATGTAAATCATATTTAATTGCTAGTTAATGTACGTTTGGTTCAGAAGGACGGTTTAACGCTTTGTAAAACGATCAAAGAACTTCTGATTTAGGACAATCTAGTTTGAGTTAGGTAATGTAAGTTTTTACGGGCCAGTGCTCTATGAATGGTTTTTTTCCACCTATCTCTACTAGTAGCTTCTTCTTCTTCTTCTCGTATAGTGGTGTAGCTCACCTATTGTTAGAGTTTCAGATCGCCTTAAGGCCTCTAACTTGATCTAATTACTGCGACTAGAAGTAGCAACCGGGACCAACGGCTTAACGTGCTTTCCGAAGCACGGAGGGAATCACGAAAACACATTTTTGCCACACTGTCAATTGGTCACCCATCAAAGTAATTACCGCGCCAGGCGTCGCTTAACCCGCACGACCGTAAATGATCAGCGAGAGTCGCTTTGCTGTGAACCTCCTCTTGATCAACGGTAGAGATAGGTGGAAAAAAATCCACGTTTAGGCACTAATACACCGGCCCATTTTTACTGCCATGTCTACGAAAATGACCTATCACACTATTTTAAAAACATATTAAAAATTATACACGATGAATCGAAACTTCCTTCTAAACGAAATAAAAAACCAGCCAAGTGCGAGTCTAACTTGCGGACGAAGGGTTCCTTACCACGTTAAGCTCCACTTTTTTTCTGTTTTTAGTATTTGTTGTTATAGCGGCAACAGAAATACATTATCTGTACATAATTTCAACTGTCTAGCTATCACGGTTCATGAGATACAGCCTTAGTAACAGGTTCCCGTTTTTATCCATTGGGTACGAAACCCTAAAACCGGAGTACCACGCCACACTGCTACGTATGTAGGTACGTAGCAGTGCGGCGTGGTACATGTGCGACGTTGATTTGCAATGCATCTTTGACATAGCTGTAACCTAATTCAAAGAAGTGTAACCTTAAAAACACAAAATTTACATACAAAAATTACTTAAAACCTGGAAGTGTCTGTCCAGCCCCCTTAGACAATATTTCTTTCTATTAGCGATATCGCCAATCGCCAGACATCTTTTTTTTTATTGTAAGAAATCGACATAAGCCAACGAAAAGTCAATAGTGTTGCGTTAGAGAAAAAAAATGATGGATAAGTTTCATCTTATGCAAATTTTATACAATTACCTATGTCAATTTCATACAATTAAATCTATAGATTAGCGATATCGCTAATAGAAAGCAATCTTGAATAAGGGGGCAGTTAATAAAAACCCTTTGTCTACCCGGTATGGTAAGTACCAATTTAACTTGACCTCTATTTCGTATCGGCGCCAATACAATGTAAGGGTCAAGTTAAATTGGTTTTACTATGTATGTATGTATGTATGTATGTATATATGTGTTTTACTATGTAAGACGCCTATTAATTTTCAGCTTTTTATTTTTTGGAATTTTTCCTTTATTTGTGCTGCTTGCTTTTTGCAACATTTCGTGATTCTAGGTCAACGGGAACTATCATATTATAGGGTTTCGACCAAATACGGTATTTCCGGTTGACCTGGAACTGTCAATTTTGGTTAAAAGTCTTATAGCACAAGTCTTATAGCACAAGTAAAAAAAATCCGAAAATAAAATATTGAAAATTAAGATAAATTTTGATATTCACAAGTTTTCACGACAATTGAAACCCATATCTTTTTATTGTGTGGACCTTGGTTTTTATACGCCTAATAGGGACTATAGACCTCAGTATCTGGTATGAATTTCAACTTGCTAGGTTCACCCTTTCCTGAGAAAATCGGTGGTGACACACGGACAGACAGACAGACAGACAAAACGTGATCTTAAAAGGGTTCCTTTTTTTAAATTTTGCGGTACGGAACCCTAAGAAGTACCTTCATGTAATAAAGGTAGGTTTTCGCGCGCTTTCCCTTCCAAACCGGATATTGGGGGTGGCTCGGCTCGCTGTTTGAATTTAGAACAATACGGAATCCAGGCCCTCTCCCGGGCGGACATCCTACCGGAAACTGAGAAAGTTAACGTGCGCCATTCTGGAAGCAGTCGATATTTATTCATGATGTATTTCAAAGTTTTTCTTTCGTCTTATAAATCGATGAACACAGGCACTCACAAAAAAGTGTTACTTCTTCGCTCACGTTCCGCATTATGTTATTGACAATAAATATCTTCTTTGACGTTATTAAGTGAGATTATCGTCCGTAAACCGACTTTACAGACATTCATTATTTTTTAAATATTTTTTTTACATGCGCAAAAAAAACTCATGACATTATGTCATGTGACATTAGAATGGTTTTTTAAGTCATTAGCTGCGTCTCGCGTAAGAGCACTTTTACTCATCTGTTAATTATTTTTATTTAAACAGAATTGTGTACCTACCTTTAAGTACTTCAAAACAGCCGCCGCGCCGCAAGGCAACCTCACTTCAACTATAGCCAAGCCCTAAAAATATAATCTTCTTTAAATAAAAAGCAAAGCGGATTAAATATAGCAATATCAAACGAATCCATAAAGTTTTCAGACAGTAATTGAAAAAAAATCCTTTGAAATAATACCTCTTATTAAATATCGAACTTTTTCACTTTTCATTGTAAAGAAGTTCATTCACAGTTGAATCGCTTTGATACTTTACAGGAGACGCTTTTGTTAAGACGGATGGGTACCGGCGCTCTCTCCATACAAACGTAGTCGACTGTTTCCTTCCTGGATAATGACACTAGAACAAATATTTTTGTTGCATAAAACTTATAACTGCCATGACCATGCCTCTATGTTTTATTTTTAAACTATCAAGTTTAAAAATAAAAAAATAAAAATAGAAATCATTCTATGATACTTAATTAGAAAATGAAAAAAAGCAAGACATAGAGGCATGGTCATGGCAGTTATAGGTTTTATGCAACAAAACTATTTGTGCTAGTGTCATTATCCAGGGAGGAAACAGTCGAAAACGTTTGTATGGAGAGAGCGCCGGTCCACTATCACCTTAAGGGCCTGAGCCCATTGTACCATTCTAACAACGAATACCAAGTTAATGATGGATTGGATGATTCTCATTACACCAGGCCGTGTTCTTAGCCCGGATGGGGCACGGATTTTAAACGTTACATACACTTTGTATGAAGCAATTTATATTGCACAGTGCATGATCCTTGTCCAGTCCGTGCCCGGAGGACGCTCGTCTACTCCGGGGATCCGCCTAGGGACTAGGGATCCGCCCCGTCACCTCGGCGGCTAATGTCCCGGTATCTATACTAACATTATAAAGCTGAAAAGTTTGTTTGTTTGTTTATTTGAACGCGCTAATCTCAGGTTTGAATAGAAAAAATATTTTTGTGTTGGATAGTCCATTTATCGAGGCTTTAGGCTACTTTTTATTTTGATATTCCCACGGGATCGGGACTTATGCAGCTAGTGTAGTATACCCGTGCAGCACCCGGATATGACCCGGTCTAATTAGAATCATCCCGTGTAGAGAATAGGGGATCTCAGCCATATTCTTGATCCGAAAATCCCAGGATTTTCGGGAAGCTCGAGATTTTATTTTCTAGTTGAGTGTCTTGTCTTGAGTATCTCGTGACTTTTCCTCGTAAAAGTGCGCGGGAATAAGATTTTATATGCTTCTTAAAAAACAAAATAAAAAAAAAAGATTTAAAAACTGCTCCAAAATATGTATGATATTGACATTAAGCATTGTATGAAATTGGCATAAGATGAAACTTGTCTACCATTTTTTCTCTAACGCATGACTGCGTGACTTTTCATTGGCTTAATTTATGTAATTTCTTAAATCTTGTCGAAGGGGGCAGCACCCTTCGACAAGAAAACTAAAAAACTGGAAAACATCAGCATGTTTTCCACTTTTACGTTCTCTTTTCTGCCTGACAAACAAAATTCTTCACAATTCGTAGTTGTAACATATCAAGGAACTTGTGATGAGAAGGTGGCTTCAGATTCTCCATCAATCTGTATTAGTTTAAGGACCACTTCTACGGGTAGATTTTGAAAACTGAGCCATTTGCTGCACGCTCGAGATGCAATTCTGTTCATCACTCCCAAGATCCTCATCAAATCAAACCCTGAAATATCACCTAGTCAAAAAAAAAAAACATCACGATCGGTTAAACCGTCTTCGAGTACTCGATAAACATTTAAAAAAAAATTCGCAACAATTAACCTTCTTTTTAAAGTCGGAAAAAATTTAAGTATTTTTGACCGAAGAAGTATTTACCTAAATAATAAACATTTATTAGTAAATGTAAGTTTTTAAGTACCAACATGTTTTTCGACATGTTCTGAAATAGAAACTATTTCGATCACTTTGAAAATAACCCCCGTTACAAATAATGAAGGTTGTTCCAACGTACCGAACCGTAGGATATATTGACACATATCAGCATCAATATTCACTCTTGAAGGCACTTCTTCAATAGACTTTATCATTTAAAACATATACCTCCGTAGGTACCGCCTACTCATATTGATATAATGTCAATAGGTCTTATTTAGAGTTTTGTTGTATAAAATTATTGAATTTATGTTAGAATTTGTTGAATTCCCTTTATTAATTTAGTGAAAATGGCGTGAAACCATATTAATTTTGTTAATTCTATTAGATACTAACAGCGCTCTACGGTTTTACCTGCGTAATTCCCGATCCCGTGGGAGTATCGGGATAAAAAGTAGCCTATGTTATTCCCAATGAATCAATGTATTCTCATACCAAGTTTTAGCAAAATCGGTCTAATGGTTTTTGTGCCTATTAGATACAAAAAAATTTTTTTTAGATAGATAGATAGATAAATTATTTATTGTAAACACCCATTTCAAACAACATTAATAATAAAAAAACAAAGCTTAAGTCTAAGTGTTACAAAGGGCGACCTTATCGCTCAAAGCGATTTCTTCCAGGCAACCTTTGGATGGACAAGAAGTTGAGGAAGGTGAAGGGTAGGGTGTTTAAACTTAGGAAATTAAATAAGATATATTAAATGAATTAATTTAGATGTATTAATATGTCAAAATCAAAAAAAAATATTCATTTGTGCAAGCGCCTACCACTAGCTCATGTGTCCAAAACTATATAAGAGTAAAGAGTTACTAAAGTAGTTTTCCTTACAAAACATATCGTATAAACGACTTCCATTTATCCCACTACAAACTGCCATCTGTCCTATTTTCCACGTTTCCACAATCAGCATATTTCTGTCTTCAACTGCATAATTATCCACTTTGTGTTGAAAACTGCGGGAATTTGTTCGCGTTGAGTAGGCGACACGCAAGGTTTATATTGCGCCTGAAATTACTTATTTTATTTTTCACTTACCAAATCATTTACTTTTCATTACTCATACTCCGAAAGTAGGTGTAAAGGTGCCTGAAGAGCGTGTAGAAAGAAAAACTTTCAGCTCTAGGGAGAATCGCTTTCACTGACAGCTGTCATGTCAAATTATGGCTTCGCACGACGTGTGCAATGTGCTTGTAGCCAGTATCAGTATCATTACGCATTAGGAACTTCAAAAACCTAACCTCCTTGCTTTGGAAAGTGTTTTCTAAAGCAAGGAGGTTAGGCAAAGAGGTTATACATTATATAACCTCTTTGGTGTCAACCTTGTAAGAGGATCAGGTAGTATGGAGTCTCATTCACTCTCGTTATTAGGAAGAATTTTATGTATTATTCGTAATGAAAAGCACAGTGTTTACCTCGGGTGAAAGACTCATTAAATCCCTCGAACTATTAGCGCCCTCGCTACGCTCGGGCGCCAAACTCCGTCTCGGGACTCAATGAGTCACTTTCACACCTAGGGTAACAATGTACTATTTACTATCATTTCTTAGCTTCTTACATTAAAAAAGAAAGTATAAAGGACGATTGAAACGTTTTTGAATGCGTATGATTCTTAATGTTTGAGCGAGATGACGATAGCATGAGTGAAAGAGAAAAATAGTTAGTAATACGTGCGGAGAGATATGAAAACAGTGTAAGGAGAAAGGGAGAAAGCAGATAGATTTAGAATTAGAGAATTAGACGACGACGATTGAAAAGACGGCTCGGGAAATGAATTTGAAAATATAGAAAATAAAGACGAAAATCAACAACAATACGGAGTAATTAATACGCCCCCATATTTATACTATTTATTTTAAGAAAAAATGGGCCTCCAAAATTTTGTACTGCGACACATTAAATAGATAAATATATAAAATTTCGTTATTTTCTCCCATGCATTGCTTCATACTATCAACTAGATTAGAATTCACAACTTATCATAATTATAATAATATTCTTAAGTCTCAAAAAAAAGTAACACATGAGAAACAGGACATTCGCGCGAGTCTGCAGCGACAGTTTTTGAAAATGAATTTTTTTGCATCTCCATAGAAATCCACTGAGTGCCGCTCCAGGCATACAATTAGGACCGATTGCTGCGGACATATACACTAAAGATGTCTATCTATCTCTCTACCTATCACTTCCCATTACTTCGGGTTACTAATGTTACCTATTTCTTTTTAGGGTTCCGTACTCAAAGGGTAAAAACGGGACCCTATTACTGAGACTTCGCTGTCCGTCCGTTCGTCTATCTGTCTGTCACCAGGCTGCATCTCATGAACCATGATAGTTAGAGAATTGAAATTTTCACAGATGATGTAATAATCTATATATATAAAAGAAAGTCGTGTTAGTTACACCACTTATAACTCGGGAACGGCAGAACAGATTTGGGTGAAAATTGGTAGGGAGGTAGCTTAGAGCCAGGAGACGGACATAGGATATTTTTTTCGATATTCCCACGGGATCGTGATCTTATAAGGGTTCCTTTTTTTACCTTTTGAAGTGCGGATATCTATATATATAAAAGAAAGTCGTGTTAGTTACACCACTTATAACTCGGGAACGGCAGAACAGATTTGGGTGAAAATTGGTAGGGAGGTAGCTTAGAGCCAGGAGACGGACATAGGATATTTTTTTCGATATTCCCACGGGATCGTGATCTTATAAGGGTTCCTTTTTACCTTTTGAAGTGCGGAAATCTATATATATAAAAGAAAGTCGTGTTAGTTACACCACTTATAACTCGGGAACGGCAGAACAGATTTGGGTGAAAATTGGTAGGGAGGTAGCTTAGAGCCAGGAGACGGACATAGGATATTTTTTTCGATATTCCCACGGGATCGTGATCTTATAAGGGTTCCTTTTTTTACCTTTTGAAGTGCGGATATCTATATATATAAAAGAAAGTCGTGTTAGTTACACCACTTATAACTCGGGAACGGCAGAACAGATTTGGGTGAAAATTGGTAGGGAGGTAGCTTAGAGCCAGGAGACGGACATAGGATATTTTTTTCGATATTCCCACGGGATCGTGATCTTATAAGGGTTCCTTTTTACCTTTTGAAGTGCGGAAATCTATATATATAAAAGAAAGTTGTGTTAGTTACACCACTTATAACTCGGGAACGGCAGAACAGATTTGGGTGAAAATTGGTAGGGAGGTAGCTTAGAGCCAGGAGACGGACATAGGATATTTTTTTTCGATATTCCCACGGGATCGGGACTTACGCGGGTGAAACCGCGGGACGCAGCTAGTTATTTATAATTATTAATTAGTTAATTATTTATTGACGACCCTGTTGGCACAATGGTGACCATGCCGGACTGCCAAACACAGGGTTGCGGGTTCCATTCCCGCCTCAGTCAAGTATTTATGCTTAGATATTTGTCTGTGGTCTGGTTGTTTCTATGTATTATAAGTATATATTTACAAAAGAAAATTATCTAAGTAGTATATCCGTTGTCTAGCACCCATAACACAAGTCTAGTTACTTAGCTTGGGGCTAGATGGCGATGTGTGGAATGTTCTGCAATATCTATCTATATCTTACTAGCTGCGCCCCGCGGTTTCACCCGCGTAAGTCCCGATCCCGTGGGCATATTGGGATAAAAAGTAGCCTATGTGTTAATCGAGGTCTCCAGCTATCCAGATACAATCAAGATAAGATTTCATCGCAATCGGTCCAGCCGTTCTCGAGTTTATAAGTGTTGTAGCAAACACGACTTTCTTTTATATATATAGATTTATGTTGCCGCTATAAAAACAAATACTAAAAATGAAAAAGTAAATATTTTTATTGTAATGTTTTTAAGAATTTTAGGTTAGGTTTACTACTTTTTAGGCAATATTTTTTTATCTCCATGTAAACCCATCCTAAAATAGATCAGTATACCACAGCACAGTATAAAAACAACCACTCGGCGAGATAGGCTTGTATTTTTAAATAGTAATACTGTTTTTTGTTTTATACTGTTTTACAGATTGCATTGCAAATTAGCTTTTCATCAAACCACTGTGACAATTGAACATAGACTTAAATTATAATCATAGATTGACTTGCACAACAAAAAATAAATTCGATTTTTATAGTTTTTATTTTTGTTAATTTCGTGTTTTCTTAAGTGTATTCTGTGTTCTGTTTTGTAAATAAATAAATAGAATAAAGACTGGACAGCAAGCAAGTTTTAAAATAATCGACTTTAATTCTGTATTTATAGTCTACGACAACCCTTAGTCGACTAGAAATCAACCAACATGAAGCCAATCAAAATTCAATAGCCTCTCCATTAAGGCAGATTCCCTGCATATGTGTCAAAGCATCACCAAATGGCATGATCATTCAATTAGCCTATGGTACCGAGACTGACCGGTCATTTGAATTACAAACGTATGAATTTAACTTGATTTAGGTTGGTATGAATTGAGGTGCAGAGTGTGTCTATATATGTAGATAGAAACACTCTGTAACTCGTACCAATAACCCTGTTTAGGTAGGTATGGTATAATTACTTAAAACCTATACAGGGTTTTTGGTCTAAGAACAGTCTAAGAAAGTCAAAGTCAATTTTTTTTTTAAATTTTTTTGTACACAGATCACACAGAAACGTCTTAAAAATTAAGTTAGGATGTAAGCCTTCGGGACGCACCCACCAATGAGAAGAAGGCACAAGAAACTCATGGGGTTTTTTTCATGTGATCTCGCTCACAAAGTTCAATATTACAAATATTTGAAAGTAATATTTGAAATGGAACAACTAAAGTCACGTCCATGGGTTCTTATCATTAAGGTAAGTGGACATGTCATATATTATGTATATTATTTTAATTTTTAAAACATTATAAAAGAAAGCGGTGATGGCTACATTTTTGTTCTATGACTTCTGGAAAAAAAATTAAGGTTAAGTATAGGTCGGTCAACGAATGGTGGCACCCAGCGGAAATTGGTGGGGATGCACATATGAATTACTACAGCCTAATCGTCATACTTTACCCTCGTTTAATAGTTTAATATTTAATATATTGGGCGCGTTCCGAAGGCACACATCCTTACTTAATTTTTAAGACGTCGCTAAGTGATCTTGTACCTAGACGACGCTAAGTGATCTTGTATTAAGTATCCAAAAGAAATAAAGAATTTTGACTATGACTTTGACTTGACTTTGACTTTGCCCAACCCAAAAAACATTTCTTTAAATGAGCAGCTGAGCAGGGAAACGTCACCCGAAAATTTTCGAAAAAATGTTTGTATCTATTATAGTACCTATTACCAAAAGTCGTACAACAAAACTTAGTCGACCGTTTCCGGAGGAAATAACTTGTCAACCGTCTGGAGCCAACTAAGCCGCGGGTTTCATCACGATGAGTGCCAATGTTAAAAGAGCACAATTATATTTTAACTAGCTTTTACCCGCGACTTCGTCCGCGTAAAAGTCAAAAATGGACCAAGGAATCGTGTTGTCCCATACAAACTTTGCCCCCCTTTTTCACCTCCTTAGGAGTTAAATTTCAGAAAATCCTTTCTTATCGGATGCCTACGCCATACAAAGAACACGCCCTCCATGTTTCAGGTGTCTACGATCAGCTGTTTAGGCTGTGCGTTGATCCGTCAGTCAGTCAGTCATTCAAAACAAAGCTTTTTATATGTATAGAAGATTACACATCTATCTACACAAAATAATATTAGGTCAGTCTAAACAGTTACTGATTTTCTATTTATAAATTTTGAAAATCGGTTTTTATTTTAAGATTTTGTTCATGTGTTTAATTAAAAAAATTAAAGTGATTTCTAAACACGTTTGCTAATTAAATTTTCGATTAATTATAAGCAATTAAAAACATTGGTACCTTAAAATACCTAATCAAAGTGCAATGCCTGTAGATAGAAAATCAAATTGCTTCTCTTTAATTTTAGATTAGATTGTCCACCAGGGAGTTCGGTCTGAAACTCTGAAACATTCGTAATTAGTTTAACTGAAATGTTGAGCTAAATTGTCATTCCATTGTATTCGCATACGTAGGTAATTTTGGTTTTGTCTGGCATTTATTTTATTAATTTACCATTGACTTTATAGTTACATTATAGTTTATAGCTCTTGCCCGGGACTTCGTCCGCGTAGAAGTCGAAAGTGTACTAAGGAATCACGTTGTCCCATACAAACTTTGCCCCCCTTTATTACCCCCTTAGTGGTAGAATTTCGGAAAATCCTTTCTTATCGGATGCCTACGTCGTACAAAGAATACACCCTCCGAGTTTCAGGTCTCTATGATCAGCGGTTTAGGCTGTGCGTTGATCCGTCAGTCAGTCAGTCAATCATTCAGGACAAAGCATTTTATATGTATAGATTCTTGTGCTTAAAAATAAATAAATATTGCAGGACATTCAAGACATCGCCATCTAGCCCGAAGCTAAGTAATTAGACTTGTGTTATGGGTTCTAGACAACGGATATACTACTTATATACTTTTATTTTGTAAATATATACTTACTGGCGCGACAAACGTTTTCGTGCCATAATATACAGTAAAAAGTATCTAAACCATCCAGGGCGCCGCTCAAACTTATACATAAAAAATAATTCAAATCGGTCCAGCCGTTTAGAAGTCCAGTGTCATACACTTACACACGTACAGTAAAATTATAAATATAAAGTAGAAAAGATAATACATAGATACAGCCAGATATCTAAACATAAATACTTATCTAAAGCGGGAATCGAACCCGCAACCCTGTGTTTGGCAATCCGGCATGGTGACAATTCTCCTTGGTTGGTTAAAATTTCACCCTCAACATTTTCTAATGCGCGTAAAGAATTATTACTTCAAAATAATATTTGGGACAAGCTCGCGGCTCGAGTATTGACCGATTTCAGTATTAAAGTCTCATGGTAAATATTTGATCGCTTTAATAATTCGTGGTAGGGGTAAATATAAAGCCAGATCACAAGGCTTAGATAGATAAAGTGCCTAATGTTTGAGGTTATCATCATTTCTATGATAGACCCGGCCTAAGTGACTGATACATTAGGTTGGGCCGTAGGCGTTTGAGATCTAATTTTCATTTAGACCGCGGTCCTTTGTCAAATTTTAGGTAAGTTTAAGTAGAAAAAAACTTCTTTGAAGCAATAAATTATCCTCCCCCTCTAGAGGCTAGAGAATAAATTTTTGATTTTCGGAAAAAAATTAAAGCGATAAGCTGTTTCTTTTAAAACAATATTCTTAAAATAAGAAGATTTCTTATTATTTTCAGGAACAGTTACTAATAACTCCAAAGATCCTCGTCGAATCTTCACCAATTTTTTATGGGACCACCCTTGAGATAGACCCTTTTCAACAGAAAAAGATTGATCAAAATCGGTTGATAAACAAAGAAGATATGCGCGAACATCCATTAAAAAAAACATACAGACAACCGAATTGAGAACCTCCTCCTTTTTTCGTCGTCGGTTAAAAATAAGAAATTATTCTCTAACAATCGTCAATTAGGACATTCAATGTGTTCGATCGAACCATGGTACGACCATTTTCAACGCATCCCAGGTGCACGGTTGCGCGATTAGGACGGCGCTTTTTATCACCCTGAAGAACCAACAATACCTGGTAGAAATCCAGCACTGCTGGTGTGAAACGGCCAATTCAATTTTACAAGCCTCGGTAGGTAATTGTTCCAACAAAACCAGCACCTTTAGTTAAGTGAAAACAGGACATTTATCGAAACAAACCATAGATTTGTGCGCTCGTGACTTGAATTGTAATGTTATTTTATTCAGTAGTTCCGTTTTACTGGTATAGGGGTGACTAACATTTGGCCATTTTTGATGGCACTAGGATCCACCGACGAAACTATGAGTTAGATAGATAGATGCTCTATTGTATCATCATGGAATAATCATTACATGTCAAGGATAATAAAATAAAATCAATATAGCAATAACATGACGACCCAATTGGCACAATAGTCACCATGCCGCATGCCGGACTGCCAAAAACAGGGTTGTGCGTTCTATTCCCGCTTCAGATAAGTATTTATGCTTAAATATTTGTCTGGGGTCTAGTTGTTTCTATGTATTATTAGTATATATTTACAAATGAAAAAGTATATAAGTAGCATATTCGTTGTCTAGCACCCATAATACAAGTCTAGTTACTTAGCTTGGAGCTAGATGGCGATGTGTGGAATGTCCTGCAATATTTATATAACATAAAAGTTAAACTTAATTAAACCTAACTTAGTTTATTTAAGTTAAACTTACCCTTCCTTTTCCTTTCAGAAAAATTAATATAGACTTAACAATGGGCGACTTTATTAGGCACAATAGGATAGCGGTACGAGGTGGATCTATTGATATATGTTTCTATTTCAATGCATCGTTATAGGGTAAAAAGAGAATCTGAATTAATCTCTTGAAATAACTCTTGAGATTTTTATATAATGATGTAGCGTTGATTGTACTTAGATGCCAAAACAAACCTAGTTAGATTTCCCTGCATTTGTTTAACTAATAAATTGTAAGAAATTGTATATGTCCTTTTTAATAAATGAAAAATAAAATAAAATGAATAATCATACTTAGAGTGATGACATACGGGATACGAGACGTGGTCGCTGACTATAGGCCTCGTTCATAAGCTCAGAGTCGCTCAGCGGGCTATGGAGTGAGCTATGCTCGGAGTTTCTCTACGTGATAGAATCTGAAATACGGAAATCCGTAGAAGAACCAAGCTCACCGACATAGCTCTCAGGATTAGTAAGCTAAAGTGGCAATCGGTAGGTCATATAGCTAGCAGGACTGACAACCGCTGGGGAGTAAATGTTCTCGAGTGGCGTCCGCTATGCAACGCGGAACGGAGTGTTGGGAGACCAGCTGCCCGGTGGACCGACGATATTGTAGTCGGTGGATGGAGGCGGCTCAGGACTACTGTTTGTGGCGTCGTTTGGGGGAGGCCTATGTCCAGCAGTGGACGATTATGGGCTGATATAATGATGATGAATCATACTTAGGTAAATTTCTTATTCCAACCGGCCCCTCTATGCTCCCGTTAAAGATACTTACTCTGTTCAATCTTTCGGCTCCATCAAAGTCGATGGGAGACAATCAAAGAAAAAATAAGTTGTTATGTAAATCACCCTCAATTCATTCAAATTCATTGTTTTGATCCACCAGTGGATTAAATAACACTGCATAGTTCACTGTGATCCACCATTGGTCTGGGTTACAGTGGACGGAAAACTACTTAGGTACATAAGTAGACAGATATGTTCCTATAAATATCTAATATTATTGGTCTTTAAGGATACTGATTTCAGAGGTAATTAATTTTAAGGTGAAAGGGTACCGGCGCTCTCTCCATACAAACGTAGTCGACTGTTTCCTCCCTGGATAATGACACTAGCACAAATATTTCTGTGCCATAAAACCTATACCTAACTGCCATGACTATGCCCATATATTTTGTTTTTTTATTTCATTTTCTAATTATCATAAAAATTAAGATTTAAAAAACAAACAAAAAAGGAATAAGGGCATGGTCATGGCAGTTATAAGTTTAATGCAACAACAATATTTGCTCTAGTGTCATTATCCAGGGAGAAAACAGTCCTCTCCTATTAATGAATTCTTATAAGCACAGGTCTATACAAGTATTGTAACAAAGACAATTTTTTATCCCGATATTCCCATGGTATCGGGACTTACTGGGTAAAATCGGTCAAGATAAAACTTGAGTCTGTCACGAAAGAAGAAGCTAGGATTTTATAGATACACTAGCAAACCCGGCGAACTCCGTTTCGCCACCAGATTTTCCTGAATTTTCTTTGCTATAAACCTCACGGAGCCCGAGACCTTTCCAACGAATGCAAAACCGTGGAAATCGGTTTGTGCGTTCTGGAGTTATAGCGTCAGGAAGGAAAACCCGACTTATTTTTATATATTAGATATTGCAAAGAAAAGGTATTTACTAAGTTACCTATAGATATTAAACACGATACAAAACCTTTGATTTTTATGTAAAAATGTGTTAATAATTACTAATTACACTGCGATCGTCCAAAAATATTCTATCATATGCTTTGTCGTGAATGACTTACTGACAGATCAACACACAGCCTTAACCGCTGATCGTATAGACCTGAAACTTGGAAGGTGTGTTCTTTGTATGACGTAAGCATCCGATAGAAGGATTTTGTAAAATTCAAACACTACGCAGATGAAGTCGCGGGCGAAAGCTAGTCAATTATAAATGTCGCATATCTACATACTACAAAATTTTACCGAAAAAAAGATCTACCCGGAAAAATGTTTACGACCCCTGGATTTGATCTAAATTTAGAAAGGCGGGAGGGATCGACAGGTAACTCCAGAAAACGATACCGTAATTTGAAAGGATCCCAATCCAGAGTGAAACGGTCAGACTGTGCCTGACGTACTGAAGGAGACGGCTGACGACGGATCTCAGACTCAGACTAAACAGTTTCTGTCTGCCGATAGCTACTTGGACAGTCACGAGTATGTATATGTTGCTGCTTTTGCCTGTTTTCGTTAATCTATAAATATAAAATGCATTGTCCTGACTAACTGAATGATAGATCAATGCACAATAAACCTAAACCGCTGATCGTAGAGACCTGAAACTTGGAGGATTGTGTTCTTTGTATTACGTAGGCATCCGATAAGAAGGATTTTCCAAAATTCTATTCCTAAGGGGGTGAAAAAGTGGGTCAACGTTTGTATGGGATAACGTGATTACTTGGTCCAATGTTAGGTACTTCCAATTTTTGACTTCTACGCGGACGAAGTTGCGAGCAAAAGCTTATCTATACATATAAAATGTTTGTCATGACTGACTGACGGATCAACGCACAGAATAAACCGCTGATCGTAGAGACCTGAAACTTAGAGGATTGTGTCGTTACGATGTCCTTCTCAGTAAGAGCAATTTTAATTTCTAATAATAGTGAAAAATTCTGAAAGAAATTGCGTGCCCGATTTTGACAAAAACTAAAACTGAAACTGCATAGGCAAGAATTGAACCTGTTAATTTAAAAAAATAGATTTATTCTCTGTATTTTTATATCAATCGATAGTCTGGCTGATAAAGATAAATTCCTGAGAAAAAAAACATAGTTGGTATAAATCAAAGGAAATGGCTCATTTTTAGGGTTCCGTATCCAAAGGGTGAAACGGGACCCTTTTACTAAGACTCCACTGTCTGTCTGTCACCAAGCTGTATGTCATGAACCGTGATAGCTAGACAGTTAAATTTTTCACATATTATGTATTTCTGTTACTGCATTTAACATGTTGTACTTCCTGGCACGACGAAGGAGATTTTTTGAAAACTTTAGGTGGTACAAAATTACTTTAGATTTGTACTTTGTACCACTAATTTGAAATTATGTACCTGTGTTATTTTGGAGATATGACGGTCATGCTAGTAAGTATACTTCCTAGCACGACCAGGCTGAAATGACGGGTGCAAAGCAAATAAAGGATCGAGAGTATGCCTAAAAATTTGTAAAAATTTGTTGTAAAATTTGTAATACTTAATGCTATGAAACCCTTCGTGTGAGTCCAACTCGCACTTGACCAGTTTTTTGTAGTCCTCCGATTACTGATTACCTACTTCTAATTTTATTTATAGATGTTTATTTTTTATTTTTTTTTAGATGAATTTTATTTTTTCGTTTGTATTGTATTATTTATGTATGTATGATATCATTATTTAATTTAATTTATGTTTAGGTTTAATTAGTTTTTAAATTATCTTTCTATCAACTATTATATCTCTTATGTTCTGTTTAATTATATCAATAAAATTGTATATATTCTAAATAATAATAATAAATGATATAAAAATTACTGAAGGATTGTAATTAAATGAGTCAATAAATCAGATAATTTAAACTTTATAGTTGTTTATCAATAACCTATGTATGATGTAATTTTAGTATTAGTTTCTACCCTCTTTTTTCTTTTTTTTTGTATAAATAATATTTGTGTTCCTTTTTTTCCCCCCTTTATTTTAAGTAAGTATCTTGCGCCTAGTAGGATGAGACTAGTCACCCACAACACAGGGTATCCTAGTGTGGAGACTAGAGTCTATAACCAGATATAACCTGTAGTAATATTATAAGGTGACTACCTAGACATGTAAGCATTATGTATGTCAGCTTCACTAATTATTAGAGCTTATTATTACAATCTACATAATATTATAATTGTATTTTACATTATTATTTATGATTTATATTACATTTGTTTATAATTTATTGATTGGGAATTTTGTGACTCAATGTGGCAACACTGTCATGGCGGTTGCCTGGTCATTCGATGTTTGAAGTTCAGAGTGCGAAGTGTTTCGCAGTATTGAGGATAAAAACGCATGTAAGTACTTGGAACATTGTTACTGATAGTTATAAGTAGATTAATAAGATGAACTGATGAATAAGATGAAGATGTTGCAAAGTCCAAGTTTACGGAATATACAATAATATTAGTTTAATTTACTTGTTTAATTTCTATATTTTATAAGATCCTTTAAACCCGACATTCTGACATGTACTTCACCTTTTGATGAATAAATATTTGTATTTATATTTTTTAATTTCCAGAAAATTTGCAGTTTGCGAGAGTCTTATCCAATAGGTATTGTAGTCCAAACACTTTATTACTTACAAAAAAACATATTATTTTCCTCGGACGAAGAAAAGGCGAAGTTTTCTCGGGCAAATTGGTAACTAACAAAAGGGAAACTATTCCCTTACAATAGGCTTTTTTCACTGGTTTGGATTGCTACGTGAAAATAGGTTTTTTCACTTCTCTTTTAAACAATAGATATATAATACACAGACCACTAATAAAGAGGGCCTACACTAGAATATTTTATAATTGTCTTGTTGACTCCACTTTATTTATAACCGACTTTAACCAAGGAGATGAGTCTCAATTATCTGCTTTTTTAATAGTTTCAAGTCTCAAAGATTTGGTAGTTGGAAAAAAGGTAGGCTCATATTATTAAAGAAAAAATCTGATCATTCAAAGTAGGACAAAATCGAGCTCAAAGGAATCGGTTACAAACATACATACAAACATACAGGTGAAGCTAATAAAAGCGTGTTAAAAATGCGTTCAAAATATGCAATCGAGTCGAGACGCATTTTGCCTTCAAAAATATTAACTGATAGCCCAATGCAGGCTAAGCACTATAAAATAAAATAATTTATGTTTTAAAACCGGCTAACAAATTAATGTAACAATTCGAGTTTTACCAATAGGATTTACCAGTATTTTTTTCAAAAAAACTACATTTTTCCGAATATATTGTCAAATTCAATTCAATTCAAAATGCTTATTCATTTGGAATCACACAATTTGCATGAAATCACATTGAAGCGTCACTACATGGTATAAAAAAGTCACTTCCCGCTGTCTGTCCCTTGTATGCGGTAAACGTTAAGTTATTTTGCCATTTAAAAAAAACAGGCTGCTTTGTGAATCTAAACCATCCAGGGCGCCACCCAAATGTACACAAAAAAAATCATTCAAATCGGTCCAGCCGTTTAGGAGGAGCTCAGTGACATACACACGTACAGTAGAATTAATATAAAACAAAGTCGCTTCCCGCTGCCTGTCTCTTTGTATGCTTACATCTTTAAAACTACGCAACGGATTTCGAAATGGTTTTATTAAATAGATAGAACGATTCAAGAGGAAGGTTTTACTATAAATATAAAACTACCACGTGTACGAAATCGCGGGCAACAGCTAGTAAAAACTAAGTTTGAAATAAACTATGAACGTTTTATAAATCCTTCTAGACTAGAAATACAACTCCGCGCTCAGAATCAAATTGTACGCTATTTCCCGGCATAGTGGAATAGAATTGAATACAAAACAATATGTTATACGCTTTTCTATGAAACGTTTAAGGTAGAGCATGTTGTGTTGGGAAGTACGAATTTGTTAAAGAAACTTGAATAAGTAGTTAGATAAATACGAAAATAATCAATTTATTTTAATGCAGCACATAATACCTATGGTTAACGAGTAAGGTAGTTTATGGAGTAAATAAATAGTAAAAGTTATAATATAAATATAAATATTGCAGGACAATGCACACATCGCTATCTAGCCCCAAGCTAAGCAACTAGACTTGTGTCATGGGTGCTAGACAACGGATATACTACATGTATACTTTTCTTTTGTATATATATACTTATAATACATAGAAACAACCAGACCACAGACAAATATCTAAGCATAAATACATGTCTGAGGCGGCAATCGAACCCGCAACCCTGTGTTTGGTAGTCCTTCGTGGTGACCATTGTGCCAACTGGGTCGTGAAAAGTTATATAGGTATAGGTTTTTAGAATAGGTATTAAAGTGCATTCTATTGTCTACGCTCGTGTTTACTTGCAACGGCAACAGCCTTCACAGTAGGTATCAAGCGCAGGTAATAAGGATCACGCTACAGTATTATTTTTTATATAAAAACCTAAAAACTTTGCGAGAAACAACAAAAGATAATAAGCGAAATTGGTCCAGCCGTTAACGCGTGATGCTGGGAATTATGGGTGCATTTTTATAGAAGTAAATATATAGATTCACTGTACAAGTAAATGAAGACCAAGTTGGCACATTGGTCACCACGCCGGACTGCCAAACACAGGGTTGCGGGTTCGATTCCCGCCTCAGACAAGTATTTATGCTTAGATATATGTCTGTGGTCTGGTTGTTTCTATGTATTATAAGTATATATTTACAAAAGAAAAGTATATAAGTAGTATATCCGTTGTCTAGCACCCATAACACAAGTCTAGTTACTTAACTTGGGGCTAGATGGCGATGTGTGGAATGTCCTGTAATATTTATTTATTTAAATATATATAGCTGACCTGGCAAAACGTTGTTTTGCCATTTAAAAAAACCAGGCTGATTTGTGAATCTAAACCATCCAAGGGCTCTATTTTTGAATCGATCGTGTGACATAGCATCGTCGTATACGCTTACAAGTCATGCTCGACTTCCAAGTCGAATGACACCAATTTTCTGTATCGTTCATCGTCGAAATTTGAAATGTCAATTTTTATCCGTATTACGCAGAAAATCGAAAACCGATAATTACCGACGAACATAAGAAATAAATAAAAATAAATAAATAAACATTAAAGGAATTCCACACATCGCCATCTAGCCCCAAGTTAAGTAACTAGACTTGTGTTTGTGTTAAATAAACCCAAAAGATATAAATATTTATCAAAGATCGTGTCCAAATGTTTGACTATGATTGTTTGACGTTTATTCTACCACTCGCCTGTCGGCGACGAGTGGTGTAGACCACTCGTTACGATTGAGCGATTCCAAAATAGCGAATTTCCAATGTCGAACGACGATCAGTAGAATTCGAGCGCTCGACGCATGACGAACGATTCCAAAATGGGGCTCCAGGGCGCCACCCAAACGTATACAAAAAAATCATTCAAATCGGTCCAGCCGTTTAGGAGGAGTTCAGTGACATACACATGTACAATAGAATCTTACTAATATTACAAATGTGAAAGTTTGTGTGTCTGTATGTTTGTTACTCCTTCACGCTAAAACTACTAAACCGATTGCGATGAAATTTGGTATGTATTTTTATCCCGATATTTCCACGGGATCGGGATTTACGCGGGTGAAACCGCGGGGCGCAGCTAGTTATATATATAAAGAAAATATATATGTTTGCATTTTAATTATTTAATTTAAAATCGCTCAGTTCATCAATATATCCTCTACATCGTAGCTCACCTACATAAACGTATGAATGGATATCAGCAATGCGAGAGTGCACATGAGTAGCTTCTACATTTACCCATTTACTACTTACTTCTGTTACCTATTACTTAATGTAGGTACGGTCGGCTGCATAATTCCATACCCACCGTAGAGCTCCATAATGGCTGTTATAACAATGATTTCAACACAAGCAAGATTCTAGGCACCTGCTTTAGGTGAAGTTTAAAGTCTTCTAACTCATCAATAAATCAAAGAAAAATTATTAGAATGCAAACATTCCAATAATAGTAATTTTCGAACTCTACCGAGGGCTGCAATTATGCAGCCGACTGTACCTACTTACTTGTTTGGTAGCAACCCGCTTCGCGTCCTCTGTTGGTACGGAGTTTCAACTCCGCATGAAGGCGGGGTCTTTCTGAAACCAGCGTTGTTGGGGTCGTAGAAGAAGGCGCGCGCCTCCCTGCGTCCCCAAAATCAAAGCGCGAGAGGAACCAAATCAAATCAAAATTCTTTATTCCATTGGATACTTAATACCTAGGTACAAGATCACGTGGACACGTCTTAAAAACTAAGTTAGGATGTGTGCCTTCGGAACGCGCCCACCAATGAGAAGAAGGCACAAGAAACTCATGGGGTTTTTTTTTCATGTGATCACGCTCGCAAAGGTCAATATTTAAATATTTGAAAGTATTATTTGAAATGGAGCAATTAAAGTCACGTCCATGGGTTGTTATCAGTGTCATAGTACGCCTTACTGCACAATTTATGCTTTATAAAAGTTTTGAACCTGTTAATGGACATGTCATATACATCTTTAGGTAGTTTATTATAATAGAGCACACATGTACTATTAAACGACCTGTTTATTTTAATGTAACCGGTCGAGTTAAACCCTTGGATGCCCACCATCTTAAGCCAGGGGGAGCCCTACACATCCTCGCTGCCCCTCCCCCGGTAGGTAGCGGGAAGGTGCATAAGACTGCATTTCTCCACCTTACAAAAAAAGGTACCTAGTTACTAGTAGTTTTAATCATGTTGCAATTAAAATCATCGATCGGAACCAATTCCATACAAGTAAATTAAAAGCCTCGTACGGAGCCAGTCCCAAAACTTTGGTTCTATAGACGGCCGAAACATTTGCATGATACCTATGCATGATGGTATCCTAGAAGTGGGAAAAGACAAAACGGACGTCAATTCAAAAGATGGGAGGATGACTTACCAAAAGGATGGAGAAGATTAGCTCGAGACAGTGAGAAGTGGAAGATTCTGGGGGAGGCCTATGTCCAAGGACAACCTGACCAAAAAACCAGGTTGCTGAAGATACCTACTATTACGATTAGATTTAAAAAGATATATATATAGCCTTTTATTTATCCTTTGAATATTAAAATTACTTAAAAAACATGCATCATACTAAACTTACTATTACTATGAGATTCGAGTATTGAAAAAAAAACTATATCTACTGTGAAAATTAAATTGTCCGCTATTCAAGGATCTCTTTTTGAGTAAAGGCCTCCTCCATGGCTTTCCAATTGTCTCTATTCTGTGCTTTAGTTATCCAATCTTTCCCCGCTATTTTTTTTTCTTTTTTTTTTCGTCTTCCTATCTCTCTCGGACCGCTAGGGAAAAGGAATAAAGGTAGACCGGCAGAGAGATGGGAAGACGAAATAAAAAAAATAGCGGGGAAAGATTAGATTTAAAAAGATACTAACACTATAATCCTAAGGTAAATTTATTTAAATAAGGTCAGCGAATAAAGGCTATTTTTTATTTATTTTATTATCTCACTTAGCGCCATCTAGCTCATAGCTAAGCAACTAGGCTTGTGTTATAGTTGACTGATAACGGATAAAATACTTTTAACATGATAGCATCTAATAAATTGATGGAACACCTGCCTTCACTCAACAGTGTCATGTTACCGTAACATGACGCGTCCCGTTTCCCTTGTGTGATGCCATGCGTCATGGTAACATGAGAGTATTTAATAATAATATCGCTCATCTGGGCTTGTATTTTGGTGACGAGTGACGAATAGAAGACTTTAAAGAAAAAAATATATAAATACAAAAATAACAAAAAAAATATCAAAATTTTTCATCGTTTTCTTATGACGTTATTACATTAAATTATCATCTGTAAACCGACTTTACAGACAAACGTTTTTTTTTGGAAATATACACTTACTAGCTGCGCCCCGCGGTTTTACCCGCGTTAGTGTCTCTAAAGTATAATATTGGTTTCCTACAAACATAGAATATTATAGATAACTAGCTGCGCCCCGCTGTTTCACCCTCGTAAGTCCCGATTCCGTGGGAATATCGAGATAAAAAATAGCCTATATGTTAATCCAGGCCTCAAACTATCTACATACCGAATTTCATTGCAATCGGTTCAGTAGTTTTAGCGTGAAGGAGTAACATACATACACACATTTTCACATTTATAAAACTCCACACGCCAAGTTTTTATGTAAGTCTCCTAGCTTTTGCCCGCGACTTCGTCCGCGTTATGGTCAAAAATGGACTAAGGAATCACTTCCAAGTATGTTTAAGTTATCTGCTGTCTTAGTGACCCGAAATGGATTATTTTTCACCTTTTGTTTGTATTTTCAGGTTTTTTTTTTAGTTTTTGCATTCAAGGTATTTTGAAATTTTATTTATTTTTTTATTTAACCATTTTTAGTTCTGCTGTCACTGAAAATTCTACTCCATGGCGAAAGCGACTATTTTTCAAATTGCAACCTGTACCTAATCGTAACCCATTGAGGAGTTTGGTGATGAGAAGGTGGCTTCAGATGCTCCATTCATCGATACCTATTAGTGTATGGGCCAATTCTTCTTGTGGAAATGGAAAACGGAGCAATTTGCTAAATCTCGCTGTGCATATCTGTTTATCACTCCGAAGATCGTCATCAGATCTTCATTTAGGATAGAGTTCTCTATCAACATTCATTCAAACCCAGTCCGGCGAGACAAAAGCGACTATTTAATTCAAATTGTAACCTGTAATCGTAACCAATTAAAGAGTTTTCAGATGAGAAGGTGGTTTCAGATGCTCCATTCATACATACCTATTCGTTTATGACCTAATTCTACTGGTGGAAATCGAAAACTAATTTGCTGCACTCTCGAGGTGCAATTCTGTTCATCACTCCGAAAATCTTCATCCGATCTACACCAAATTTTTATGGGACCACTTGTAAAGTATATTCTAAACAAAAAAAGAATTTTCGAAATCGGTCTAGGCGTCTCCGAGTAATTGGGGAATTTACAATTAAAAAAAACCAACGAATTGAGAAATCCTTTGTGTACATGGAACCCAAAAAATATTGTTCTCTCTATGGGTCTGAGGGCCAAGCCATAATTAGGCTTTTCTACAAGTTTGGTTTAAATAAAAACAAAATTTCATAGAAAATCGATTGGTTTTAATGGAATAAATTGTAAAATAATACTTATCTATAAATCATAGACAACCACTTATACTAATGGCACAACTAAATTAAATAAAAAGTGCATTCAATACAATATTATTCTTAAGAATCTATGCCTATTTCACATACATATCGGTTTCACACGCAAAGTTCCGATCCCGTGGGAAAACAATAGCCTATTTTAATCCCATGGGTTTATTGTATCTTCGTACCAACTTTCATCAAAATCGGTCCAGTAGTTGCAATGTTTTGTCTGCTGACGTGAAACGTGTGACGTCACGAATTTCCATCTTCCTACAGAAAAAAAAACAAAACGCGCACAAGGCGCAAGTAAAGGTGACGTCACAGATTAAAATGCATGGTAGCCAACTGTTTCCGGAGGACGATTTAAATTAATGAAGAAAAATGTATTTATTTATCCGACTACGGCGAAGCCAAAAGGGAGGGTTATGTGTTTTTCAATTACTTAGGACTTTTTGGAAAAAATCATGATAATTGTAATGGATTAACTTTTGAAATTCTTAGTGAAAATTAGTCTAGGTCCCGATTGGCCTAATGGTCACCATGCCGGCCTGCCAAACACAGGGTTGCGGGTTCGATTCCCACCTCAGACAAATATTTATGCTTAGATATTTGTCTGTGGTCTGGTTGTTTCTATGTATTATAAGTATATATTTACAAAAAGAAAAGTATACAAGTAGTATATCCGTTGTCTAGCACCCATAACACAAGTTTAGTTACTTAGCTTGGGGCTAGATGGCGATGTGTGGAATGTCCTGCTATATTTATTATTAATCCTTTTTTATCACAGTTGCTCATAAAGTGGATCTTATTCAACGGCTTTAGGCTCATAATCCAACATATTATGCACGCGTGCGTTTTAGATTTGTTAACTAGTGCTGTAAAGTTATCCCGAAAAGGTAGGTACCAAAGAGTTTTTTAGCTAGCAAAAATGGTTGTCTCTAAAGTCGGTTTACGAACGAAAATTTTACGTGATAATGACTTAGAAAACGATTAAAAATTGAGTTGTTTATTTTTTGTTTTTTCTTTACTTAAATATATTGTTTTTCCGTACCATTGTATTTTGTTCTTAACCCCGGACGCAAAAACAAATAGAAAAACCCTAAAAAATAATGTATGTCACACGAGGATGTATAGGTTAAAAGTCTTTAGCCTGGCCTTTCCGGAGCATAATTAACAAAAAAATATTGCCTTAAAAAAATGTAAACATAGAGTTAACACAAATATTTTGTTTTCTTTTCAAGTCTTTTCTTTTATTCGCAACTGTGATAAAAAACGTCGTACGATATACGTGTGGAATTGATATTTGCATCTTGGCTTCTATAACACGCTCGCTGCCGCTCGCGCGTCATAAACCGCCTCTATGCAAAGATCAATTTACCACACTTATACCGTAATGTACTATTAAGATTAAGACATATTTCTCTTGGATCAGTAACGCGGGTGAAACCGAAGGATGCATATAGTTTTGTATAATAATTATTTATGCTAAATGTTAAAATACATATCACTCAACTTTGGACGGATAAGTTACGCGAAATACTTAAGTTGCTACTTAAGTAAGGTAAATACACTAAGTTTCGAACTTTTTTAAGGGAAAATGAGCAAAATGCTTAAAAAAAAGTATAAAAAATGGCTAAAAAAATAGAGATTCAATTAATTTTACATAAAAAAGTAAATTGTAAACTTATACATTAATAATCAGCCTTAGAATAATTATGTTCTAATAATTATGCTAAATTATGCTGTATGTACTTAATAATTATGCGAATTAAACACAAATAATACACAAAAATAATAAAATACTTACTAAAGACTAATTTCAAAATTCAAAATAAAAAATGCTATCTTTGAACTATTAAGGGAATGCATTTCTTTTATTACTTTGTCGATTTTTTTAAATATTTCGCAAATATTTGTTTAAGGCGGGAATCGAACCCGCAACAAATCAAAAGGGTTCCTTTTTTACCTTTTGAGGTAGGGAACCCTAAAATCTAGTTACATATCAGTTAACATTTCCATCCACGGTATAGAGGTCACCCCAAGCCGCATAACTTGCTAGTACAGCATAATAGCCCCGTTGACTTTCTCTTCTAATGCTGGTGCTATGGTGTCGAGATCCCGTCCGTCCGACATCGCGATCAGGATACAGACGTCATTCACGAATGCTGATATAGAAGCAGCCACTACTAACCTGGAAAAATAAAAAGAAACATAATCTTAATATATATAAATCTCGTGTCACAATGTTTGTCCTCAATGGACTCCTAAACCACTTAACCGATTATAATAAAATTCGCACACCATGTGCAGTTCGATCCAACTTGAGAGATAGGATAGTTTAAATCTCAAATTATAGTCGCAAAATCTACTATTTCTACGCGGACGAAGTCGCGGGCAATAGCTATAAATAAATATTGCAGGACATTCCACACATCGCCATCTAGCCCCAAGCTAAGTAACTAGACTTGTGTTATGGGTGCTAGACACCGGATATACTAATACTTTCCTTTTGTAAATATATATAATACATAGAAACAACCAGACTACATACAAATATCTAAGCTTAAATACTTGTCTGAGGCGGGAATCGAACCCACAACCCTGTGTTGTCTGGCATGATGACCATTGTACCAACTGGGTTGTGAAACCTGATTACACCGTGACATGATTAAAAATCCCGAAAAATAATCATGGCCATAATTACAGCGCCAGCAACTTTGATCTATGCTATTCAGGGCGCTGAAGTGCCTGGGGAATGAGTTATATAGAATAGGCGTGTCCAGCACCTATACCACCCTATCAGGTTAGTCGATCATGTCCAGAGGAAAGAACTAATCAATACGTCTGGAGCCAACAAAGCCGCCGGTTTCATTACGATGTTTTCCTTAACCGTAAGAGTAAGTATAAAGAGCACAATTATATTTTAACTACACAGACATCTACACAAAATAATAATTGGTCTACAGAGGAAACTCCAAGGTCTGCCATGCCATCAGAACACCAGATGTTTGCCAGGTCTTCACCAGACAGTACATTGTGCTGCAGTTGCAGAAAGTACTCCGTCAACCATACTGCTACTGCTTCCAAGGGGGACTACACAGAAATGTATCTATCAGAAAGATACTCCAAGGTATGCCATGCCATCAGAAGACCAGATGTTTGCCAGGTCTTCACCAGACAGTACATTGTGCTGCAGTTGCAGGAAGTACTACGTCAACAATACTGCTACTGCTCCCAAGGTGAATAACACTAAAATGTACCTACCAGAAAGATAATCCAAGGTCTGCCATGCCGTCAGAAGACCAGGTGTTCGCCAGGTCCTCATCAGAGAGCACATTATGCTGCAATCGCAGGAAGTACTCCGTCAACCATACTGCTACTGCTCCCAAGGTGAATAACACTGAAACGTGAAGTTTGGAAACATTTAGGAATCAAAATGTAGATGGCGCTTGATGGCGAATGTGTTTTTTTTTCTAAATAGGCGCTACTTTGCTCATTTAAGGTAAAAGGGTTATTTGTAAAATTTGACGACATTTTCGCTTGTTAGTGTACTTGTGGGAGGCTCATAGCTTAGCAAAGCTCACTGATCGTTTAAGGTCATGCGGGTTAAGCGATACCTGGCGCGGTTATTACTTCGATGGATGACCAATCAGTAGTGTGGCAAAAATGTATTTTCGTGAGCCCCTCCGTGCTTCGGAAGGCATGTTAAGCCGTTGGTCCCGGGTGCTACCTCTATTAGCAGTCGTTAGGTTAAGTTAGAGGTCTTAGAGCGATCTGAAAACTCTAACAATAGGTGAGCTACTATACCACTATACGAGAAGAAAAAGAAGAAGAGTGTATTTGTAATTGTATACGGGCTGTTTTCAGCAACTAGGCCTCCTTAGTTAGGTCTATTTTGCGTGAGGATACACCATCCTATATACACACTCGATCGTGTCCAGAGGAAGCTCAATAAGTGTTTTTTGTTTTGTTTTTGAGTTTAACAGATAAAAAAAGCTTGAGAGGTGTCAAGGGACACCCGGATGGAACGAAGTTATTTTCGATTAATTAGTGAAGGTATTGTAATCAAAAAGTGTCGTTACAACTTTTGGTCTTAATTTTTTCCGTCTAGCCCTCTTTCGCAACGCGCGATAAGGAACTTTGTTCCAATGAAATGGTCTTTTTTTTGCAGGGGTATAGGTGTTCTCAAATTTTCTTCATTGTTCCCTATTTTATGCCACGTCCCATTATCCCCACTGTTGCCGCACTAAAGGACAATTTCTCGTAAATAAAAATTAATAAAATTACATTGCAATATCAATCCGATTGCATTTAGATTACAGAAGATATTCTTGAGAATACTAAAAGCTGACTTTGAGGGTATTTTGAGCTGATTTGAGGGTGTGTTTTGTAATTGAAATGCAATCGGAATTTGCAATGTAATTTTAACAATTTACTTACGAGAATTAGCCTTCTGATGTCTGAGTTTAACAGAGACTTACCAGCGAGTGTGTTCCCAGCTAGTAGCGGTTTGGGTGAGCAGCTAGCCCTCGCCGCCGACCCTAGCGCCGCGAGCACACACGCGCCTCCAGCGCAAACCACCGCCGCTCCGAGCAACGCTGTCGTACCACACCAGGCCCAACGACGAGCTGGGTGGGTGCCCGCTTTTACTGTAAATTATTGGAATAATATTCTAAAGGATATCGTTAACAAATATATAGATGTTGGCAAAAGCTATGTACTGTTTTAAGGGGGTTCATTGCTACACAGCCTATTAAATAGTTAATTTTTTAATAAATTTCCAAAAGTCATACAACAAAAGTTGTTCGCCTAGACGTCTAGAACCCCCTTTCGTATTAAAACCCCTTCGTTGAAACACATGGTATATTCTGTGGCATTAAACATTTTTATAGATACAATCAAAATTACATAATAATTTGTTGTTCTCTTATCTCAGACTGGACAACATTGATATGTCAATTATAAATAGAAGTTAGACAACTGTTAGCTGTAAGTTAATGTTGATTTAATTTATCGGTTACTGTTACTGGTTGGTTAATTGCTTTGAAGATTTCTTTTGTAATTAAAATACTATTAATGTTAATCAATTTGAACGGTTATTTTTTTTAAATATGTTATCAGAGAGAGTTAAAGGGGTAATAACATTCTGGCATAGTAAACGGTGAAACCTTGACAAACGTGTAAGTTTAAAATCGGGACATAATCTAGACTTTCCATGGTTCTTAATATCTACATACAAAGTTGAATCGCAATCGGGTCAGCAGTTTTAACGTACACACAAAGTTTTTACGTATAACCCGCTAGCTAATAAGCCTGGTTTCGGGATAAAAATCCTTCTCAATCATTATTCCATTATCCTTCTCCAAGGTTCCATCTATCTCTGTAACAGAATTCATTAAAATCGGTTCAGCAGTTAAGGCGTGAAAACGTTATAGGCAGACATAGTTACTTTCGCATAATAATCTACACTAATATGTAGATTATAAATTGCGAAAGTATTTTTTCTAACGATCAGGCTCTGAAACTCCTCGACTGATTTTGATGAACCTTGGTATGAAGATATATTGATTCATTGGGCGTAACATAGGCTACTATCTATACCGATACTAGCTGCGCTCCGTGGTTTCACCCGCGTAAGTCCCGATCCCGTGGGATTATGGGGATAAAAAGTAGCCTATAGCCTTCCTCAATAAATGGACTATCCAACACAAAAATATTTTTTCAATTCGAACCAGCAGTTCCTGAGATTAGCGCGTTCAAACAAACAAACAAACTCTTCAGTTTTATAATGTTAAGTATAGATTGTCACGGGATCGGGAGTTATACACGGAACCGTGAGGTGTTGCTAGTATTATATAATTATTTAATCTAAGCTTGTATTCTTCGCCTCTACTTACCACTAAAAGCATGATTCCTCCAACCGTATGCAACATTCAATTCCTTATGGCCTTCGAAAAGTCCAAAGCTGATCCTACCCTCAGACTCCAAGGGGTTCGAGGTCCTTCGCGCCCTCGCATCAATCCAATGCGTCGTACCCAAAGACGCCACAATCAATGCGATACACAAACAAGCACCGAAAAATGTAGCAAATATCATCGAACGTTTAAACAAATTGAGCTTCATTTTGAGTATTGGCTATATGAAATATCCATGCAAAGCCATAATCTTTGTTTAAAAAAAGAAACACTTTCACTGTAAGTTCGCGCCACAAAAGTCAGCGTTACGTCACATTTCAAATTAGTAGTTCGCTACGATAATTAAGTTTTTATTAGTTATTTTCTAGTATGTGGGAACGTGTTGTATCGCCCATTGTGTTTTGTGAACTGCGATTGTAACATTTGTAACAGATGGCTCCCTTTGTTTCTTCATTCGATGTTTTGTAAAGGGAAATCTGTAACAAAAGAAAATCGATTTTATTGAGCTGTTTTGAATGCTGCCTTAGATTTTTTTTGACGTGTAAAGCTTTTGAAATGAAAAGTAGTAACTGCAAAAACCAAATGCAGATAAAACATAGAGGCTTATTTCCAGAGGTCCACGACCTTTTCATACTGTGTTTTCCAATGGGTTCACGATGTTTACACGAATATTTTACAGAGGAAAGTTTTTTTTGTTTGTTGGAACGAAGTTCCTTATGGCGCGTTGCGAAAGGCGGCTAGACGGAAAAAAATTAAGACCAAAAGTTGTAACGACACTTTTTGATTTTATTACGATTCCTTCACTTATTAATCGAAAGAAACTTCGTCCATCCGGGTGTCCATTGACACCTCTCAAGTTTTTGTAACGAATAGGCTCCGAAACTACTGGACCGATTTTGATGAAACTTGGTATGAGGATACATTGATTAATTGGGAATAACATAGGCTACTTTTTATCACGATATTCCCACGGAATCGGGAGTTATATTCAAATATAAATATTATAATTATAATCTCAGGAACTACTGGTTCGAATTGAAAAATTATTTTTGTGTTGGATAGTCCATTTATCGAGGAAGGCTATAGGCAATATAGGCTTTTTATCCCGAAATTCCCACGGGATCAGGAGTTACGGGGGTGAAACCGCGGAGCGCTGCTAGTATTCAAATAAATAAGTACCTACGTGTCACAAATTATGACTTTATACAATACAATATAATTTTTAAGGCTTTGTATAGTGATATTTTCTTGTACTTATCCCTTACAAAGTATGGCGTACAAATTAGGATGTAGCTAATCTAACGAAGAGGTTGGATCTTAAAATCATGTAGAATTCTGTCGAGTTGACGAAAAATGTGACTGTTTAACGAAAACATCCTTAAGCTTTGCTACTAGTAGTACGAATAATAGTGCTACGAGCATGAAATATTTTAATAGGCCAATGTTATCTTTTTCAACTATTATTACATTATCAACAGTATGCGTCATAAGTGCACTATCAGTATGCTACAATCTATACATATAAAATGCTTTGTCCTGAACTACTGACTGACTGACTGACTGACTGACTGACGGATCTACGCACAGCCTAAACCGCTGATCGTAGAGACCTGAAACTTGGAGGGTGTGTTCTTTGCATGACGTAGGCACCGGATAAGACAGGATTTTTCGAAATTCCACCCCTAAGGGGGTGAAAAAGGGGGGCAAAGTTTGTATGGGACAACGTGATTCCTTGATCCAATTTACTTTAAATTTTGCAAAAACATTATTTAACAGAATTGATGGAACACGTGTTTCGTATTTTACTGAAATTCATCCACAAACGGGGTTAAAAAGGGGTAGAAAGTTATTTTGGGGGTGGTTTGCTTAAGAGTACCATTTTCGACGTCTACGCGGACGAAGTCGCGGGCAAAAGCTAGTAATACTATAAACAAGTATTCGATTTACGAGCTTCTGATAGACGTTACAAACAAACATAAATTCTTGAATTAAAAGTACTCAGTGTGATTATTATTTTCAACATGTAAGCTATGTTTTTAGTTGGCTGTGTGGTATAAGCCGCGACCTGCTACATCAACCAACGCGCCCATTGCATTGATGCATTGTCTGGAGTGCGTCTGTATGTTAAAGTAGTGTATGTATGTATATTTATAAGTTTTTTTATGTGCTATATGTAATTATTATTAGTATGAAGGTATGTATGTACATATTATTATGTTTTTGTTGTTATTTGCATATTAGTTAATTATCTTAAGTTTGAACACCCTACCCTTCACCTTCCTCAACTTCTTGTCCATCCAAAGGTTGCCTGGAACAGACAGCTTTGAGCGATAAGGCCGCCCTTTGTAACACTTAGACTTAAGCTTTGTTTTTATTTAATGTTATGAATGTTATTTGAAATTGGTGTTTACAATAAAGAATTTATCGATCTATCTATAGTGCTGCACAGGATTGTAAACGTTACGCTACAAGTGCACTTTTGGGCGTTGATTGCACCCTTTACACAATTTCAGCTTAATTAGCTGTAGTTTCTTTTTCTGATTTTGTTTCATCTCCACCCACAAGACATAACTTCCGCCCCCCGCTACCAGAGGGCGCTTCAAAGTTAGTCAAACAAAACAAAGAATAAACATTATCTTAAGGTTATTCTCATGTATGACAATTATGTGTTAATTAAGGAAATGTATGAAAAAGTTGAATATTTTTAATTGCTTTTGTATGTTACGTGATGTTGGAGGTTTTGGTTAAGTACATTTTTTTTATTTTGGGGTAGGGCTAGTAACATAAATAAGTATAGACATGGTAGTCGTTTTAATCTTTTGCTTCCATGAGTTTCTTGTGCCTTCTTCTCATTGGTGGGCGCGTTCCGAACGCACACATCCTAACTTAGTTTTTAAGACGTCGCTAAGTGATCTTGTACCTAGTATTAAGTATCCAAAGGAAATAAAGAATTTTGACTTTTGCCTTTATTTTTTAACTTTTTTTTTTACCTGCGCAGCTACCTTTAAAACCAATGACAATGTATATACAGAAAACATTAATATAAACAAAAAATGCCACGTAAGAAAATTTCGTAAACTGTCAGGTTTTCTTGTTATGGGGCAAATAAAAATAATATTCTTCGTAAATATTTTTTTAACATCAATATTCTTCGTAAATATTTTTTTCATCATCAAACCGAGCCACTTTACAAGATTTTATTATATGGAATTTGTTGTTTGTATTAAGTAATTTAATTCAATTTAATTTATTAATATCAGATAATTAATATCTATAACATTTTTAATAATATAAAAGATTAAGGATCAAATAAATTAAAATTCATCGTAATAAAACAAGTTGGTAAGATGTAAATGTTCTCTATACATTGCTGAAGGTTGCCTGGAAGAGATCGCTTTGAGCGATAAGGCCGCCCTTTGTAACACTTAGATTTAAGCTTTGTTTTTATTTAATGTTATTTGAATATTGGTGTTTACAATAAAGAATTTATCTATCTATCTATCTAAGGTTTGAAAGGTGGCCGCATAAATAAAAACAAATGGCAGACTGTTTACTGTGCCAGAATGTTACAGCCCCTTTGTATATTTTGTGCGTCGACTATCAGTTTTGAATGCAACGCAATTTTGGGTGCGTTTCGTCTCATTAAAGAAATAGCTACCTAATCGTCCTTGCACAAGCAGCGGAACGAAATGCCAATCGGTTCAGCAAACCGGACCGAATCTCCCAATAAAAAGTAAAAGTTATTTGTTCTAGCGCAAAACAATTTCCACGGTAACCACCAGTCACCGGGCTATTTATCGACAAACATTCGAGATAACTTTGTAAACAAAGCGTGTAACGCGTTTTAAAACGATTAGAAAAAATGAAAGTAGGTATTTTCACTAAAATTACGTTGCATCATAATGGTTGGGTAGGTAACTTTATTTATACCGAGTCATTTGTTTTAATCATGGATTTAAATATAAAGATAAAGCATGTCGGAACGAATTTCCTGTCAAAATTAATGCAGTCTTATACAAAAAGGCAATCTATAACTCTTATAAAATTGAATGTGATAATCATTGATTTAATATACAAGGTTATTGATAATTATACTAGCAAGCCGTTGAGGGCTACTTCTGTGCACCTTTTTAACAACACAAACAACTTTTTAATCGACTTCAAAAAAGGAGGAGGTTCTCAATTCAGTTGTATGTATTTTTTTATGGATGTTCGCGCATATCTTCTTTGTTTATCAACCGATTTTGATGAATCTTTTTTTGTTGGAAAGGGTCTACCTCACGGGTGGTTCTATAACAATTTGGTGAAGATCTGACGAGGAGCTTTGGAGTGATTATCAGAATTGCACCTCAAAAGCGTTTCAATTTCTATCTACCGAAACATCTTTTAGACGTCTTCCAAAAAATATGCACTAAAAGGCTAAAAAATGATGAGGATCTTTGAAAACATGATCAGATCGTTCAACAAAATCATAATACAGTAAATTGTTTAGTTAGGTACCTAGTAGAAACTTTCAAATAATTTTGACAAATGTTCATCAATTGACTACCCAGTTGGCACAATGGTCACCATGCCGGACTGCCAAACATAGGATTGCGGGTTCGATTCCCGCCTCAGACATGTTTTTATTTACTAAAATAAGTAGGATATCCGTTGTCTAGCTATCACCCATTAAAACACAACTCTAGTTACTTAGCTTGGGGCTAGATAGCTATGTGTGCAACGTCCTGCAATATTTATATTTATTAATGGTTTTGTTCTACGACTATTAGAAATTCGAAAAAAAAATTAAAATTTTGAGGTTATGTAAATTCGAAAAACAGCTGTTTTTTTTTAAATAAAGGTCATTCAGACTAAGAACAGTAGTTAATGACCTCTCCGTCTATGGAACAGCTAATTGACTGGTAAACCGTACATCAAAATTTTCAAAAAAAAGTTCAAAGTTCGAATACCGGCCTGAGAGAATAGACTAATTCTCTCAGGCCGGTAATTTAAATTCCCAAAATAGTACAGTGGCACATTATTTCTACAAGTTTTAGTTTTGCCGAACGTTCAACTGTTTTTTGTCAACTTGTTTTTGTATTATTTAGTCAAACATTTCAACATATTGTCAATACGTATTTGTGTAGGTTATAATAATAAATGACATCACTTAGCCTTGGAAATTATATTCTGAGAAGTTTTGTAAGTTTATTGTCAAAATATGTGACTAGCTCTGAGAACTAAGTGAATGCTGTTTTATCTAAGAAGCCTCTATTTTTTAAATGAAAATACTAAATTATATTATATCCAATTACTTAAAGAGACAGAATAAGCGTTCAACGAACTATACGTAATAGTAAATTCAAATATATATTTAGAGTTGATTTTAAAATTTTCACTTTCAAAATAATCAACAAACATTAAACATCTAATGGTGCAAGAAATTGTGCATTTTGCGGTAAAAGTTGACATAGCAATTCGTAATTCGAATATTAAAACAAGTGCGTGTCGGGCCACGCGCAATGTAGGGTTCCGTAGGGATCAAAAAATGGTTGTCCTATACTCATATTAACATAGGAATCACGCTGATTACCATATGCAGAATGTTTTAAATAAAAAATACGGAAGAAGATTTCTACATACCTCGGAAATATCAAAATATGCTATACCTATTAGTTCTTATTATGACGTAAGATAGAGTCGACTGTGCAAAATAAAAAAAAAATGTGTTTGCCTTCTTTACGTTTTGTTTTCTTATTATTATTTATGATCTAATTTCTAATTTTTATATCTGACCAATAGCGTGTAAGGTCAAAATTTTAGAGCAACCAACGTAAAAACAAAAATCAGCCAAAACAGAAAAGGAAGGAAGTCGCAAAAACTTTCGAAACTATCAGTTTCTAGAAATCAACACTCTCTCGTCAAACGATGTAATTACAGAGAAACAGGAATGTTCGTAAATGATACAATCTTGAACGAAGAAAAAAACTGAGAAAATTATCAGCTGGTGGCATATTTTTCGCTTCCTCAAGCGTTAAAATTGTTTCTACTTATAAGCGTAGGTTGATGTAAGTACCTAAGTTCTTAGGAAAAATTGCAGCTGACTTACAGATTCCTTGTACATAACTCGTTGAAATGACATGTCCATTATCCAAGGCATTGTTGAGAAGGGTTTTCTGTATTGCATTCTCATAGTCAATTAAAAATAAGTGGGCCCTGTTGTGGAACCACAGAAATGTTATGACCTGTGCCTTTGCCTGACCTTGCGTGAAATGGACTCCGAATAAACCCCCATGAGTGACTTTTATCATTGCAGGGTACACTCCGAAGTCACGCATATCCTAACTTATTTTTTAAGAAGATAAAGATTATGCCTTTTTAATTTGATTCACGTTTGACTGATTTATATTCAGAAGTGGGATTGAGAAGCAGGGATTTAAAAGGGCTATAAAATCCAAATATAAATACAGGAATAAGAAGATTTAGCATTAAAACCTTCGCTTTGAACGTAGATGTATGACTACTGTTTACCAAGTAGGTACCTCCAAAGGTAAAAAAAGGAACCATTATAAGATCACTTTCTTGTCCGTCTGTATGTTTTTGTTTTTATTTCGTGGAACTCGATATTTCGATTCTGTTACAAGCTCGTGAATTGAAAACAATGTCTCGTGAAAATACTGCTTGTTACAGCTTCGAAATATTGAGTTCCATTAAATATTACGTTATGTATACGTTTTAAATAACTTTAGTAATAAAAATAACCATGTTAGTTTAAAGTTCTATAGAGATATGTAGTTATTTCAATTGTAGTCATTAGCGGAAACTGGTTACAAGAAACGAGTTATGCCGGCCTTGTTATAGCAGAGATTCAAGAACTGCATAAATAACATATAGGAATGTTGAGATATTATCCTGATTTATTAACGGTTGTCTATTTTATTAGAAAGTGAAATAGGTGTGAATATAACAGGGTTCGAAAATATCCGATATTTATTATAAATATTTAAATATCGGATATTTATGATATAAATCCGATATATATCAAACATTGGATATGTGTGACAGCCAAATTACTATTTTATTGCGATATTTATGAAGGTATTCCGTTTGCATACCTATGTTTTATAAACATAATAAATTAAGTATATAAAAATATCTGAAAATTTAACTCAAGAACATAAAATCTTCTAATAAATCAGAAAAAATAATTAAAAATATAAAATCTTATAAATTTTAATCACTCAATGGCTTTTCATAAGTTAAAAGGGTACCGGCGCCCTGGTCATGGCAGTTATAAGTTTTATGCAACGAAAATATTTGCTCTAGTGTCATTATTCAGAGAGAGAACAGTCGACTACGTTTGTATGGAGAGCCCCCGGTACCCTTTCTTCTTAACAGTTGTCCCTTAACAACACTTAATATTGAAATGGTTTTTACTTTGGCTAGGTATATTAAGAAAATCAGTTTATAAACAAAGAAGTTATACCCAAACAGCTTTAAAAATGCAATCGAATTGAGAACCTCTTCCTTTTTTTAAGTTGGTTAAAAACTAAGCAGATTTCGCCATAGTAAGTCTTGACCCTAAGGGAATAATATATGAGTAGGCCCACAGCTAAGCGACGCTCGCTGATCGTCTACGGTCGTGCGGGTTAAGTGACGCCTAGCGCGGTTATTACTTCTATGGATCACCAATTAGTAGTGTGGCAAAAATGTATTTTCGTGAGCCCCTCCGTGCTTCGAAAGGCACGTTAAGTCGTTGGTCCCGGTTGCTACCTCTAGTAGCAGTCGTTAGGTCAAGTTAGAGGTCTTAAGGCGATCTGAAAACCCTAACAATAGGTGAGCCACACCACTATACGAGAAGAAGAAAGAAGAAGGGAATATCGGGATAAAAACTAGCTTATGCCCCAAGGATTCAATGTTTTTTCATGCAAATTTTAATCAAAAATTGGTGTTCGGAGCCTGTTTAATTATGGCACTAGTCCCTATCAACATATCCTCCCTGGTGGGTAAGATTTTTTTTAAATGGGCCTTTAGCCCTGAAGTCCATTTAAAACACAATATTTCTGAATATTTTTTCAATTATAATCTACATGTTAATCGATATATGACACATTCGATCCGCAATCGTACACAAGGGCAAAATCCACGGCCAATCCAAAGCCATTATTTAAAAAAAACCGGTCAACGCATACAGTAACACCCTAAACTCATATCTCTCCAACCTTGACAGTGTAACGGACGTTACGGGCAGACGAGCACCACTGGCCAAGTGGCGAGTGGCCACCTGGTACACCCATCTGTTGTTAACGTGAAGGTCGATATTAACTACGGTGGACTTTAGTCTTTTACACTATGTCACTATTACTGTTTCAAATTTTTGTATTTAATTCACTCGAAAGGGCCTACGCTTTTCTACAGCAAAGTTCTCTCTACCGTTCTTCCATTGCGTTGAGTGCAATGTAAAATAATGGAAACAAGATCGTTTCATAAACATTTAAGTTATTCCGAACAGCCAAAAATCCTTCGATCAAATAAATATGAAAGGCTCATTAAGAGGAACGGGTACCGACGCTCTATCCATACAAACGTAGTCGACTGTTTCCTCGCTGGATAAGCTAGAGCAAATATTTTTGTTGCATAAAACTTATAACTGCCATGACCATTTCTATGATAGAAAATGAAAAAAAAAACCAAGACATAGGGGCATAGTCATGACAGTTATAGGTTTTATGCAATAAAAATATTTGCTCTAGTGTCATTATCCAGGGAGGAAGCAGTCGACTACCTTTGTATGGAGAGAGCGCCGATACCCATTCCTCTTAAGAAATCTCGGAAACTACAAGAGCTACGAATCTGAAACTTTTCATGAGGATATTAACTGAATGAAATGAATCAAGGTATCCTCATATCAAGTTTCATCAAAATCTGTTTAGTACTTTCGAAACTTTGCTACTTATGAACCTAGCTGAAATGTTGGCGAGCTAGCAGATGCGAAGACCGACCTGCCAAAACTGACAACTCGCGCCGCCGCACAAAACAAGGAATTTAGAAAATCTATAAAGCGTCACCTACATTTCCTCATTACAAACAAAAAATCTTTCTTCTTTATAGTATTAGTGTAGATAGATTACTATAGAAGATAAAGATAGATTATAGATAAGTATACTTAAGTGGATGTAGATTAAAATCTTATACAAACTACAAATTCAAGTAGTTCTAATAATATTCATAAAGTGTTCTAGATTTATTTCATTCAATCATTTAAATTATGATAGATTAGATCATGTTAATGATTCAGATCCGATAAAATTAATTTATTTCTACATTCCAGTTTTGTTTTACGAGTTTCTTATTCTGTGTATTGAACTTGAAATACTAATTTATTTTTAGTTACTTAAGTACTTTATTTGAAGCTAGATAGCTTTAAGTGCAATGTAAAATAATAGAAACAAGATCGGCTCATAAACATTTAATATATTCTGAACAGCCAAAAATCTATATAAAAGAGAAAAATGAGGGTGACTCCCGCTCCGGCATGGCTCTGGCGGAGAGATTAGCCATCGCCATTCAGCGTGGCAATGCTTCAAGCATTATGGGAACCTTTACGCCGGGTACGATAAGGGGCGGTTTATTTGACTAACTGGTCACTTTATTTATTTGTATTTATAACTAGCTGCGCCCCGCGGTTTCACCCGCGTAAGTCCCGATCCCGTGAGAATATCGGGATAAAAAGTAGCCTATGTGTTAATCTAGGTCTCCAGCTATCTAGATCTAGTACCGAGTTTTATCGCAATCGGTCCAGTGGTTCTCGAGTTATAAGTGTTGTAACAAACACGACTTTCTTTTATATATATAGACTAGCTGCGTCCCGCGGTTTCACCCGCGTAAGTCCCGATCCCGTGGGAATTTCGAGATAAAAAGCCTATGTGTTAATCCAGGTCTCCAGCTATCTACATACCGAGTTTCATTGCAATCGGTCCAGCCGTTCTCGAGTTATAAGTGTTGTAACAAACACGACTTTCTTTTATATATATAATAATAAATAATATATATATAGATGTTGAATATGTATGTATTTTTCTATTTATAATGATGTAGGTATTCCTATATAAGTAAAAATAAAATTTTCATAATTTAAAAACAGAAAAATTCTCATCAAGAAATCTCTAAAACTACAAGAGCTATGAATCTAAAACTTTGCATGGGGGTCCTTCCTTTTAGGACGTAAGCGACCATTAAGCAAGGAAGGTTTTTTCCACGGGATCGATACTAACGCACATAAAACCGCGGGGCGCTGCTTGTTCATTATAAACACCAACCCCCTTTTTCCAAAAGGAGGTTTAAGGATAGTCCGAGATGTGGATTTAAACCTTAGAATTTATGCAGATTTACTCCTTAACTATAGTCTAAACACTATCCCTATATCTCTTATCTATATATATAAAAGAAAGTCGTGTTAGTTACACCACTTATAACTCAAGAACGGCAGAACAGATTTGGGTGAAAATTGGTAGGGAGGTACCTTAGAGCCAGGAGACGGACATAAGATACTTTTTATCCCAATATGCCCACGGGATCGGGACTTACGCGGGTGAAACCGCGGGGCGCAACTAGTAATCTATAAAGATAGTGTTTACACTATAGTTCTCTATATAATCTATAGGGTTAGTGTTAAGACTATAGTTCACGAGTAAATCTGTATCTAAATCTAAGGTTTAAATCCACATCTCGGACTATCCTTAAACCTCGTTTTGGAATAATGGGGGCCAGTCTTTTAACGTCTATATGAACCATAAAACTTTGCTAAAGTTTAAACTGGTAAGTCACCTATTTACAAAAAGATTTCACAAACTTTTAAAACTAGAATCGCACTCGATCTAAAATAAAATGCAAAGTGCAACGTTGCGTTATCGTTAAGGAAACGGCTAGAATCGAGTTTCTTCCGTGAAACACGACCCGAGAATCGAGATAGTATCGATTCTGTTAGATATCTGAGTTTAAGCTGAAAGGGTACCGGCACTCGGTCTCCATACAAACTGAGTCGACTGTTTCCTCCCTGAATAATGACATTAGCACAAATATTTTTATTGCATAAAACCTATGACTGCCATAGTCTGTCTGCATAGTCAAGAAAAAAAATCAAGAAATAGGTTCATCCCTATGTCTTGATCTTGAATTATCATAGAAAGTAAGAGTTAAAAAACAAAATATGTATATGTAAAAAATAAGACATAGGGGCATGGTCATGGCAGTTATAAGTTTTATGTTACAAAAATATTTGTGCTAGTGTCATTATCCAGGGATGAAACAGTCGACTACTTTTGAATGAAGAGAGCGCCGGGTACCTTTCCACTTAACAAATCACCTCTCACTTGACAATGCTTTAAGGTTTGTGTTAGGCGTGTATTTGAAGTAAGGGCCCATTTTTTCTCTTTCACAATCAATAGGAAATTAGTTAAAAATAGTAAAAACTTAATGAACATGTCCATAAACTATAACGTTTTAAAACTTTTATGACCAAACTAGCAGCACCTCGCGGTTTTACCCGCGTAAATTCCGATCCCGTGGGAATATCGGGTTAAAAGTAGCCTATGTCACATCCAATAAATCAATGTACCCACCCTTATAGCAAGTTTCATAAAAATGGCTTCAGTGGTTTCGGAGCGTATTCGTTACAAAAAAAAAAGTATTTTCTCTTTATAATATTAATAGCAGCGCTCCGCGGTTTCACCCGCGTAAGGCCCGATCCCGTAGAAATATCGGGATTAAAAGTAGCCTATAGCCTTACTCGATAAATGGACTATCCAACACAAAAATAGTTTTTCAATTTCAACCCGTAGTTCCTGAGATTAGCGCGTTCAAACAAACAAACAAACTCTTTAGCTTTATAATTTTAGTATAGACTAGCAAACCCGGCGAACTCCGTTTCGCCACCGTATGTTGCTATAAACCTCACGGAGCCCGAGACCTTTCCAACGAATGCAAAACCGCGGAAAACGGTTCGTGCGTTCTGGATTTATAGCGTCAGGAAGGAAAACCCGACTTATTTTTGTATAGTAGACTAGCAGCGCTCCGCAGTTTCACCCGCGTAACACCCGATCCCGTGGGAATATCGGGATAAAAAGTAGCCTATAGCCTTCCTCGACAAATGGACTATCCAACACAAAAAATAATTTTTAATTCGAACCAGTAGTTCCTGAGATTAGAGCGTTCAAACAAACTCTTCAGCTTTATAATATTAGTATAGATTAGCGAAGATATCTTTGGCTCTCAACCCAGGTGCGTGCATAATATAAAGAATCTCGCACTGAGTAAATTACTTTTTAGCTCCAATGCGAAAAAATTGGCGTTAAAAGTTTATAAACAAACGGGTGAATATTAGTACGATCTTTATATTTCTTCATATCTTAGCTTGTCATCCATCCATCAATTCAGTGCGGCTGCGAGGCTCCCGAGCAAATTATCCTGGACCTCTTATACTGTTCCTCCAGCCCTAATAGCTGTATTGGCTTATGTTAGCTAATAACAACGCCAAAAACCTGGCAGCATACTGAAGTAGGCGGATTTGACCCTGCCTATTAATTTCCCCCTTTAATTTGTCCTTTCTTTTTGCCCTTTTTCGAGGTAGCATATTCTAAAAGGACATTCCAACTTCCCCTCAGGTGTTCCTAATTATAATTCTAGTTTGATTATACAACTTTTACTTAAGCCTAAGTTCGTGGCTGGCATCTTATTTGGGATTACAAACTGTACAACTTTCTCTGTTGTATTGTTAAATCAAACCCGCATTGAATTGTAATTGTTTACACTTAGATAAGCCTGCGTTGCATGGCAAATAGCTTATTACGGTTTAGGGGAAAAGTCTTGAATATTTGATAGAATTTTGGCATAACGTTTCTTAGCAGTGTCGCTTCGCAGTGTTCGCCAAGAAAAGTAAAAATTCTCAATGTTGAGCTGATACGCACTAAAACTAAATCTCATTTCGCCTACTTCATAAATGAACTAATTCGCAATAAGTCTAAATATCAGTATCCCTCGTTAGGTGTAGGCAAAACGCGAAATTAGCAGACTGCGTTTTAGATACTCTACGACTAAAGGAAATCAAGCCACACACCGCACATTCTAATAAGACGGGTTGAAAAGGACATTTGCCAGTATTATTGATTACTAAAGTTATATTAAACGGGATATTTACCAGGTTTATTGTTTTTATTCAGTGGAATTTTAATAGTGAAAATATGAATTTTGATTATTGATTCTGGAGGCACTTTATCTTAAAATGACAACGGCGATGCTAGAGGTATATTAATAAGCTCTGAGCAAGGGATACCAGCTTTTCATCACCTGGTACCAGATGACACCAGATTATGATGATACCAGCTCGTCCTATGGGCATAGGCAAAGAGAAAAGAAAGAGAAGAAATTACTGTAATTTCTTCTCTTTGCCTTTTCCCATATCAGTGGGGGTCTGCACTCTTAATAATTTTTCGCCACAACGCGAACGGTCTGTTATGGGTTTTTCTACATCGGCGTCAATGGCTTTCAAGTCGTTTTTTATAGTTTAGGAGAAGGTCTCCGGTTGGCGGTCCATCACAGTAATTACAGTAAGAAATATCATCTGAGTGTTACAGGGGCTGTGACAACGAAAACAAACGAGACCTTAACGTTCCAGAACATTGTATAGCGTGACAGTATCGCGTGCGATCTCATTCGTATATCCAGGTCGGTATTGTAGAACATTCTCTGTTTAACATAACGTGGTCAAGTGCAGAGCAAACTCGCTCTTTTAAACTTAGTTGGTAAATCAAAATATATTTTCACCCGCGTAATTTTCGAAAAAGTAGCATGACACTCTCTATGAATCAATGTATCCTCATACCATGTTTCATCGAAATCGGTGCAATAGTTTCGGAGCATATTCAATGCAAACAATCTAAAAATGTGTCAGATGTGGCGGACACACATTCCTGTGTGTCAACAATCTAAATCATTCCTCTTTATTATATTAGTAAGAAGTAGGATAAGATTTGTCATTTGACCTAAGCAGGGTTAATCGAACTTTTTGCACTAGGAATACTTTGTAAAACCAGGGCTCTATTTTCGAATCGCTCGTGTGACATAGCTTTGTCGTATACGCTTACAAGTCACGCTCGACTTCCAAGTCGCATGAACCCATTTTATGGATTTTTGAATCGTTCGTCGTCGAAATTTAAAATGTCAATTTTTATTCATTTTACGCACAAAATTGAAAACCGGTGATTACCGACAAACATCCGAAATAATTCCAAAAGATATAAATATTTTCAGAGATCGTTTCCGAACGTTTGACTGTGATTGTTTGACGTCTATTCTAGCACTCGCCTGTCGGCGACAAGTGGTCGAAACCACTCGTTCCGATCGAGCGATTCAAAGATAGCGAATTTTCGATGTCGAACGAATATCAGTAGAAATCGAGCGCTCGACGCGGGGCGAACGATTCAAAGATTGGGCTCCAGATGACTCTTCCAGGCCTTACTTTTGTACGATAACGGCGAGTAAGACCTTACGAGAAATCTGTCAAAGTTAGCGCATAATGGGATTACCTCTCAGGATTAGTTTGTACCATTCAATTCAATTAGGAATTAGGTCAAATTAAATTCACGTGCATTACATTATTACCTATACAGTAAGTTATAATGAAATAACAAATTACATAAAACTACAAAAATTTGCTTTTACCTTTGGTTTGAAATGGTATGTTTGTTTTCAGGAATTGATCTCAGCAAAACTATCAATTAGTACAAAATATTGATCTTTTTTTTATTAACCGGTTCCATTCTTAGCTAGGGGTAATGACTTTTCCAGAAATCTAACGATGCTGTTTTAGTTTTTGTCAAAATGGGGCACGCGATTCGTTTCAGCATTCTTTGCTACATCTTATAATGTAGGAAAAGGCCCTCAAGGCCTATTAAAAAAATTCACCCTATATAAATATAAATAAATAAATAAATATAAATATTGCAGGACATTTCACACATCGCCATCTAGCCCCAAGCTAAGTAACTAGACTTGTGTTATGGGTGCTAGACAACGGATATACTACTTATATACTTTTCTTTTGTAAATATATACTTATAATACATAGAAACAACCAGACCACAGACAAATATCTAAGCATAAATACATGTCTGAGGCGGGAATCGAACCCGCAACCCTGTGTTTGGCAGTCCGGCATGGTGATACGAGGACAATTAAGTCGGTATAGTGATTATTTTGATATATTGTATAATGACTAGCTTTTGTCCGCGACTTCGTCCGCGAAGAAGTCGAAATAATGTTTATACAAAATTTGAAGTAGACCAAGGAATCGTGTGTCCTATACAAACTTTGCCCCTCTTTTTCACCCCCTAAGGGGTAGAATTTCGAAAAATCCTCTCTTATAGGATGCCTACATCATACAAAGAACATACCCTCGAAGTTTCAGGTCTCTACGATCAGCGGTTTAGGCTGTGCGTTGATCCGTCAGTCAGTCAGTCATTCAGGACAAAGAATTTTATATGTATTGATAGATATAGAAGATTTCACTAAGTCACGTCTGAGTACCATTTTCTCTCCACATAACACTAAAGAATAACAATTATACTTGAACTAAAGTCAATAATTCACACTCGATATATACTGAAATGACCTCAACGATTATCACGTTCTCATAGTTAGAGAGAATAGCCGGCTATTTGGTGATTAACTGTTATTGAATGCATTTTACGGCCATTTGCAAGTTTATTTTTATTTAATTTTTATGTAATTTATACGGTGTGGTTAAAACCCCGTGTCATATGGTGAATAAGTTATTATGAAATAAATTGTCCGTTAATTTTGTAAATCTTGGATTTTTTAACGAATTAAGAATAATCTAGTTACCTAATATTATAAAATAAGTAGATGTTTAAAAATGTCATTTACAAGCATTCCAAGTTACGTAACTTTTTTGTTTATTTGCACCTATCACAGAAAATAATCCTGGAACGATTTTCATTTACTTACACTAAAAGATACAGAAATTCAAAAGCATGGTTGAAATATAAAAAATTCTAATTTCATTAAAACCTTAGATTGAGTTATTGATGATTGAAGTTAGTAGAAAAAATAAAGGATAATGCCCACTGTCTTTCGATTGAGTGCCTATGTATTCATCTTATAACAAAACCGCTCCAAATCTAATTTCCATGGTGCACCGTAAAGACACTCGTGCGCATAAATCACACAATCGATACCGTCAACCAACGGCATGCGACGAGGTAGAAGAATCATAAAGTACAGTTAATTTACTTAGAACCGTTCGGTACGTATTCCAACGTTGTTTATGGAATATTACTTGTTAAATCCGCATAACTGCTATCTCTAAGAAGTGGTCGAAAACTACCGCTTTCTTAGAGAATACAATTAAGTACAAAATTGTTATGAAATGGTGTTTATAAATATACCTAAGTATTTTTTGTTTTCGTTGTTAAGTTAGCGTTTGACCACTATCGGAAATGCCTTAATCATGATGGTACGTGACAAGGCGGTCTAAAATGTAGCACACACGTCTATAGATTCCTGTTTACTTGTGACTTGAAAACGTTCAAATTGTACACGTCAGGAAAGACAGATGATGGTAGATGATTTTATTCCCTCGCAGTTCTGATGATTGAAAGCTAGAGCCTTATCTATTGGCACAGATTCTATGTCATGGATAATGTAAACTGTAGAGAGAGAAAGGTAAAACGTAGATGATGACGTCTTTTATTGATTATTAAATTACATTTATCAGTCACTGAGATAAAGCGAAAATTATTTTCTATAGTAGAAACGACTTTGTAATTGAAAACCTACAAAAATATTATAATGCATAAGACAAAAGATGATGTGTAGGATTTCATAAAATGGAAAAGGAATAAGTAAAGCACTCTTCGAATAAAGATTGCAATTTTTTTAAATTGAAACTTCATCTCGCCGAATTGCCCACAAAAAGTTGTATCCTACTTTAAAACAAGGTACCCACAGATTACGCAACTTACGACATCGGAAGAAAAATGCTCAAACAATAGTTTGGAAGCATCCAGTGTGACCGATTGCCAACAATAGTGACAGTTTTTTAAATTGTTTAGCAAATGTCAATCTTACGTCTGTTGGATTAAAGGTGTAGCTGTGTATAGAGTGATGGTAGAGTTATTTGTTTTACTTATTATAATTTGTGTTGGTAGATTTGAAAAGAAACTGAACAGTGAACACTGCCTACATATTATTTTTAATTAAGCGTAGTGGCTCGATTTCTTTGAAATGTTTAAAAAAGTTCTTAAAGTCAACATGTATGACCTTGTTTTCGGAATATTTCATGAAAACATCAATTGTATCTTTTTTTTGCTAAAATAAGCATTATAATGATGTAAGGTACCTACTTCAAACTAAACTGATAGACACGTACAGAAATTCTATTTACTTCCTCATCCATAACAGTTAAAGACGTATTAATGAGTAAAGTAAAAATATCGTCATGATAATCATGATAAACATCTCATGTCAATGTATTTTTGACGTGATATCGTCTTATAAATCGATGAACTTCTGCACTCACAAACAAGTGTGACGTCTTGACACGTTACCATTATTGACAAGATAACCATAGTAACGTATTAAAGTATTCAAAATGGTAATGTCAACGATATAAAAGATAGACAGATTATAAACACTTGATTTGTACAACACACAAAACATTGAAAATAATAAAAAGGACGAGAAAGCTTATTAACTACGAAATTGTACAAACAGGCGACCTTAAAAAAGCGCGGCAAAAGAGTTTTTATGACGTTTTTGAGTGGACATGAATTTGAGATCAAGTTAGTTTATTTTGAAAAGACAGGTATATTCTAGGTAAGTGTGCCGCATCGTCCCTTGTCAATATCATTGGGAAAAGTTAGTGGTCAAACACTGACATATACATAATAGAACAATCTCTCTTGGAATTTGACTCCTAGATGCCTTGCAGTTGCAACTGCAAGTATTTCAACCATTTACGCCATTGGAAATCATTCATCTGAATCTGTGTTTCTTGGTGATAAAATTTGGAGGTCTTAAAGTCGCGAGTGAATGCTACACTGGCCTGTATTTGTAAAATAAGATAAAATGATGTAAGAAAAGTTTGACCTCGTGTCGTCGTGGGAACGGATGCTTGCGTGGTGCTAATCGGTACGAGAGTGGGATACCATTCCTTTAAAAGGAGATAGTGACCTATAGGGATACTAGGTGCCAAGTCGGGAGTGATTGGTTAGGCATATGCATTTTCAGTAGAGGTCTATTTCCACTATTAGGATTCTATGTCTGTGGTGAAAATTATATAAAGAAAAGAAACTAATAATAAACAGTTACTGGTTGTGTTGTTGCTGGTAGGTACTTATATTCAGGGAATTTAGAAGGGGTTTGAAAGTAGGTAGGTAGGTTTAAACCAACTGTTAATGATTTCAAGCGTAAAAATTGAATGCCGCAAGTAAAAAATAAATAAAATAAGCTGCGCATACGCTTACTAGTAGCCTTTAAAGTGAATATAGGTACTCGTAGATTAGATACTAAGAAAAAATAATTTTCTCATAAGCTTTTTGTGGCTTATTTGAGAGCTCAAATGAGAAGCCACAATAAATTTATGTTCCTAAAGCACAAAACATAACTTGAATTATTTTTAAGTAATTTGATTTATGACGGGGTGTAATTTGCCTATGTCGGTTATCAAGCCTAACAAGACCTGTTTCCTTTGGAATTTTTCAAAGTCAGTGAAATTATTGCTTATTACTACGATTACGTACGCTCCCTACCTACATTGTATACATCAATCCCTCAACGAGCGAAACACGTCGAGTTAGAAAGTTGAAAGTACGCCTATACAAAATTGTTGAAAGAAATTAAAACCGTAGCAGTATGTAAGTAATAATGGGTTGATTGTTCCACATTTAGTACCGTAGACTACGAAATAGTGTGGTCGAAGCTCGCCGTCGCGAACGTTCAATTTAAAGACAGACATTTACTAGTTTTTAGGGTTCCGTACCTCAAAAGTTAAAAAAAGGAACCCTTATATTATCACTTTCTTGTCCGTTCGTCTGTTTTTCTGTTTTGCCTCGTTGAGCAATCGGCAGATAAACAAGTGAACGATTGCCTTCCGATTTACGTCCAAACGGCTACTGAACTAATACAGAGATGAATAGGACTTGGTTTTTTTAAATCCCGAAATTACGAGAATGTAACCGCGGCGCTCATTACAATTCAAAGCAAATTATCCCCCGAAGACTAGTGTGCGAGGACATTTACAATATGCCGAATAAACATTGTTAGGTTGACTTTTTTATTATTATCTATTACCACAATAGTTAATGGAGTAAAATCTAGTTTTTGACAATAGGGGTATTGAATGGATGAGTAATCGAGTTGTTACCCAATCATTTGTAATAGATGAATTGCATTAATGCGGCCTTCCATGACTTTCGATTGGATATGTTCAACAATACGTGAGAGACAAAAATATGGCCATAAAAAATAGCCAATTTGGAAAGATACAAATTGTCTAAACAATAGGAAAAGATAATTGCCGGCATAAGAATGGAGCTAAAACAATGTTGTTATAAATTTTAGATGCACCTAAATCTCCTGAGAAAATGGGCACTCTTCTTTATTGATCACATAAGAATCATAAATATTAAGGCCACACAAAATAGAACCGAAACAAAGTTGGCGTAGCAATTTTTAAATAGGGTGTAGTCTAAGAAAATTGACATTCTTTTTTATTAATGTTTATTATACACATTAAAATGAATGCCACAATATAAACTACAAAATTATAATCCATTATTTAACACCCATGAAAATGCTTCATTTACGTAATTTTTTATTCTGCAAGAACATGATTGTTATTTTTATTGACCAATAAGTCTGGGTAGTTGTTAACTTAGGTAATACTGTAGGACTATGTTTTTCATGTGGTAACTGAGTCGTAATCACCTAGTTCACTTTATGGGATGTTAGTTTTGGAGGTGATTAACTGAGCTGAAGAAAAGTACCAATGCTGCTGTGGTCTGCTACCAGAGTTGTAATTGGCTTAATCTAGCAGCTTCTTCTTTTCTTGTCAGGGAAAAGCCTTTAAATTTTGTCTGTCTGTTTGGATACCCTATCCTTCACCTTCCCTGACTTCTTGTCCATACAAAGATTGCCTGGAAGAGATCGCTTTGAGAGATAAGGCCGCCCCTTGTAACACTTAGACTTAAGTTTTGTTTTCATATGAATGGTGTTTGCAATAAATAAATTTATCTATCTGACCAACATTGCGGCACAGCCACGGTAGCATCATAGGCCTCATTGAGGTCATCCAACATGCAGGTGTTGGGGCACAGTGGACATTGGAAGACGTGATCCATTGATTGTGGCGGCATCTACTTGGGCTGGAGAGCTAGGAGATGCTAAACAGTTTGCTCGGGAGTCCCACAGTTTAAGTTTATGTGTAGAATTAGGAATATTATTTAAACTCGGAGATCTATCAATTACTAGGTTCTTTAATTTAGACATTTTGACATTCTGTTGTGGTTATTTAGGGAAATAATTAAGCCACTGTTGTTTGTTTAATATTATGCAGTGTCTAGGCCACAAGGCTATTGAAGCTTGGGGAAGCCTATGATGATAAGTAGGGATAACAAACCTTCAAGATAAAGTGCTTCAAATACAACTTCAGATGTAAAAACTTGTTAGATTTTTATGTCATTGTAATAAATTTCAACAGAGTTGTTATGGCAAATTATAGTGGGAAAGTTTGTTTTAAGTATAAACTTTTACTTTTTATTTCATCCAAAAAATTAAGATTTAGTTGATAATAATACTACATAATTGAATGGATTAATTTGTTTTTATCTAATATGTTTTAACAGATAAAAAAGAAATTAATAATAGGTATAAACTTTTACTTTTTATTTGATCCAAAAAATTAAGATTTAGTTGATAATAATACTACATAATTGAATGGATTAATTTGTTTTTATCTAATATGTTTTAACAGATAAAAAGAAATTTGTTACGTTTGTATGATGTAAAAGATGTCTAATTTACAAAAGAAAAGATCTACAAGCCTAGTTGCTCTACTAGGGTTAAAGTGTACTGGGTCCAATGTCAATACAATATTTACCTATTAATTTATTATTTTTTGAATTTATCTGCTATTTTTTCTGAGCAAAATCTACACTAATATTTTGTGTAGGTACATTTTGTAGATTTTTTTGTTTGAAGGCTAGGCTCCGAAACACTAGCAATTTTGATGAAAATTGGTGAGAGGATACAATAATTTATTAGGGGTAAGTAACAGGCTAATTTTCCCACGGGATCGGTTTATAAAGGATAAAAGTAGTTAACACTGGAGATATGCAGATACCTTAGGAACCTACCTTAGGATAGAACAAAAGGGTTCCTTGGGAATTACGTCCCGAGTCACTATTGGATCTACGCGGGTTAACAGCTCGGCAAGCCTACTTAGCAGCTAGTACTAAGGAAGTCCAATTTTTATGCAAGGTGAATTCGCAAAAACTAAGTTTAAATGCATCAAACTTAGGTATGATGTATTAAATAACTTATTTATCCTCAATTTACTCTTACCTGTTACGAACTGGCCTTGTTTTAGCGCTTTCAACAACTTGTAAGCTAGGAAGAGTTGTTGACACAAAAACTTACGCCCGTCCTCTGCCACAAATTAAGTTCAAAACACTTTAAACACACATGAAAGTGTACTTATTAAACAGTTTTTGATTGTTGTTTACTTATCTTAGTAGTTTTAAGACATAAAATACATGAAAATAGAGTTTCAAATTAATTTAGAAGCACTTTTTAGTTCGGTGTAAAAGAAACGTGTACTTTTGTACACGTTTCCTTAGCTTAGTTGTGTAGTGGAGTTAATTACTGAACTCGGCGTTTTTGCTGAGTTCAGAAATCAACTGACATTTTCGACACTCATGTGACAGTGACAGTTGTAACTTTTTTAATACCTCGAAAGGACAAGCAGAAGACTTTTAGCTCATACAGCTTCGTCTGTCTCAATATTGTCCCATCCTATTTCGACATTCGTATCACGCAGCCTTACAGCTAAAAGGAATCTCTTAAATTATTAAAATGAAAAAAAAAAAAACATTTGTTTGGAAGCCCAGTTTATATATTCTACTATGATTCTTATAAAATTCAATGTTTCAATAAGACTAATATATTTTTTAATTTAAAGGTTCGAGATTGGTTTAAGCATGGTTTAAGGATGTTTAATCTGACTAGTTTTCAAAAAATAAATGCTATTTAATTACTCCAAGAAATGTCCTTATTTACGTAGCAATATCTTTAACAAATATAATAATAACAGATACTGATTTGTCTAAACAATGATAACAACATTTTATTATAAAATAGAAAGAAAATATTATGCTCTGTTCAGCCAGTGCGTCTTGCTTGACATGTATTAAAATACAGTTTCAGACTGAGAAAATCAGCACACACATAACAATTAAGTCGTATCGGCTACCTAGTCATATCGAGATGTAGTCCTATAGATACTAACCCAAAATAATGCATACTTATATACAGGATGTCCCGTATTAAATGGATAAACGGTTACCTACTGGTAGAGGACACTGCCGACCAGAAATATAAAAGTTATGCTCTATGAAACTCTCGGTTACTGAGATAAGCGCCATTTTCCAAATGTAACTCCCTTCTCTATGCTTTTTGGTGCCAAGACTGCAAATGAAGGAATTATTCCAATCTGTTTTTTGGATAGTATTACAGGATAAATGTGCTATCAACTAGGAACCTGTTTATCCATTCATTACGGGACACCTTTTATATGCCTTAAAAATACATACAACCGAATCGAAAACCTCCTCCTTTTTTTGAAGTTGGTACATTAAAACGTAAATAAATATGGTAACTTTCGATGAATTTTAGAACAGAGATGGATTGGACCTTAAAGAAGGACATAGGCTACTTTTTATCCCGATCCTGATTCTGGAGGTAAAACTCTCGGGCGCAGCTAGTAATAGCATCGCTTGAGGCTTTTAATTTTTAGCTGGCCGTGCACCAAATATACTTGATCCCACACGTACCGTGGTTGCTCCTAATTCAATCTGAAAATGAAAATGTTAAGAGGATTACATACCGCGTACTTATCCATACAAAAAGAAATAACTATTTTCTTCCCTTAATATTGTCCTATTTCAATAAACTGGGTTCCTATTTCTATATCAAAATCACTTAAAAATTATACTTTTTTAAAATAATTAAACAGTTAAGTAGAATAAAAACGACCTATTCAAGAGATTGACATCAATAACAACAATTTATTGCAATTTAAGGGATGGAAACATGAATGCCCCAAAATGGAAATTCTTGGGCATTCATGTTGGAACTGTCTGTAAAGTTGGTTTATGGACAATAATTTTACGTGATAACGTCATAAGAACACATTGATGGTAACCATAGCAACGATAATTGTAAATGACGCTCACGTTTTCCCGTAACATGACACTTTTTGTAAGTGCAGTTTGGTGTTCATCACTATCACTACATAGTATAAAACAAAGTCGCTTTCTCTGTCCCTATGTCCCTTTGTATGCTTAAATCTTTGAAACTTCGCAACGGATTTTGATGCGGTTTTTTTTAATAGATAGAGTGATTCAAGAGGAAGGTTTATATGTATAATACATGCATAATATAGCCGTGCGAAGCCGGAGCGGGTCGCTAGTTGATTTATAAGACGTTATCACATCAAAAATTGGTATGTCATTCTCTTAAAGTGTTAACACTAGTAGCCAGTATAGAGTATGTTATTTATTCTAACACTAAATACTTACAGCATGAGCAAAATCAGTGGACATGCCCATAGACAATTCAACATCGTTGACATTTAAATTCAATTTCGAACAGACTTCTTCTCTACATTTGAATAGAGTTAGGAAATCTGGATTAGGTCCGAGTGTTGTGTCATAGTCATATTGCCCAATAGTCATAAGCCCTTTGAATTCCAATACGGGGCAGTTTTTCAAGACGTGTTCCACCAGATTTGTGGCTTGGTCGGGTTCTATACCACTTTTAGCTGTAATTGAAATTAACGGTATAGAATGGATGTTTATGGTCATATTTCATTAAAGTAAGAAATCGGGATTAGAAAGAATTTTCGTATCATAATTATATTGCCCAATTTATCACTGTTCTCCCGAAATTTAAACATTAAAATCTCCAAGTCTAGAGTGAATAGGGCGAGCGTGCTACATCCTTAACCGCATCTTCGCTTCCTATCAGTTGAGATGAGGTCAAATGCAAGACTATTTTTTGTAAAAAAAAAACAATTTTGACGGATTATTCCCGCCCAAAATTAATTAATATAACCCGAGGGAATATTTTAATTAATAGTAGCCTATGTTACTCTTAAATTTTTAATGGATCCTGATATCAAATTAAATCAAAATCAGTCCAGTAGTTTGTATGGTATACACAGGAGGTTGCGAGTTCAAGTACCGTTGCAGTGAAATTTTTGGAAACTGACCCCTAAATACTCAAACGTTTAGGAGTCTCCTTAATATGTATGACGCTCCTATAATACTGAAATATGACACTTAAATGGCAATTAATTCGCCACTTAAGATAAGTAGCTTTTCAGTGTTCGGACATGGTTTTTTCTTCAAAACTTCAATACATACCTTCTTCGCCGCTTGTATTAACTTGAACAAAGACCTTCAATTTATCATCCTCTTTCCTATACTTAGTCCACTGTTTGTTCAGATTATCAGCTATTTTCTCCGAGTCCACTGTCTGTACCATGTATAATCCAGGAGAACCAATCAGCTTGTTTATTTTATTTGTTTGTAAATGTCCTAGAAAAGTAAAATATATAATACAATCCACTTTCGCGTATAACTTATAAAATTGACAGAGTATCAGATAAAACTAATTTTGCCATCTCCATTCTTTTGTTATTCAACCAGGCAAACTGGTTTTAGTTGGTTTTAATGGTGGAAATACCAGACATTTGCACTAAGAGTTTGGCTTCGTTATTCGTTATTCCTTATTCAGGGGAATATCTTCAAGGTACACAGAAGGGAGTGGAATCAGTAGCCTGCAGACCCCCAAATTATAATTTGGGGATCTTCAAGTCACGAGTGAATAGGTTTTTGTATTTTGTAAATAGTATTTTGTAGGAAAACATGCTACATCATAGGCTGTATCGACACCTGCCATCAATTGCGTGTGATAGTGGCTGACCTCTCATATGTAAAAAAACTGCAGGCCTAGTATAATAGAGAAACACAAACCTATGAAATGCCACCTGATATCTTTACATTTTTCCAAAATTAGTGGATCATGAGCTTTTTCAGCGAGTTCGTTGACATAGTTTTCACCAAAATCTCGCTGGCCGGCTTCGTAAGCTTGGACTATTAGAGTTGCTGGTTTTATTTTTGAGACGGCAACTAATCTTGGAGTTATTTGAGGTAAGGCCTGTAAGTAAACAATACTATACTAATATTATAAAAAGGAAAGATTTTGTTTGTAACAAATAGGCTCCGAAACTACTGGACCGATTTTGATGAAACTTGGTATGAGGATACATTGATTAATTGGGTAAAAGATAGGATACTTTTTACCCCGATATTCTCACAGGATCGGGTGTTACGCGGGTAAAACTGTTGGGAGATAAAAATACTTAATCTTTGACCCTTTGTCCAAAAAACAAGATATTGAGTAACATCATATTTTATTGCTAGCAGCGCTCCGCGATTTCTCCCCATCCCGTGGGAATATTGGGATAAAAAGTAGCCTATGCTACTCCCAATGAATCAATGTATCTTAATCCTCATATCAAGTTTCATCAAAATCGGTTCAGGGAGCCAATTTGGTACAAAGTTACGCCACTGTGAATTAAGGACATGCATTTCACGGTTTGTCCACTTTATAAATTAACTAGCTACCCGTCCAGGCTTTGCACACAGGTAGCAGAGCATTAAATATAAGACTAGTTATTTAGGTAAGTAAGTACATTTTTTCAGTCTATTTTAAGAAAGTAATACAAAATTTTAATGAAATATTCTTATACACACCTTACTCATGAATTACTCTGTTGATTGATTCAGTAGTTTTTGAGTTACTCACTATCAGATAGAATGGAATATTAGAAGATAGTTTTGTAAAGGTAAACTTACTACTGCTTGGAGGCAGATAAAGCTGGTTTTAAGTTAACTATATATGTCATAAAAGGTTATGGCAAAAGCCAAAATTTCTATCCAGAAGTTAACCTTCACAGGTTTTCTAATGGCATAGGAAAATTCAACTTTTGTAGAGAAAAGTCATGAAAGTTACCTTGCTTCTGTTAGCAACAGCTGCTTCGATTTGAGCTAGAACGTTTCTTAGGCCGTACATAACGTCAATTTGATCTTCACCAGACATTATTCAATCAAGAAAATAAACCAGATAACGCTGCTCCGATAAGAAATTCTAAACATTGACAAAGTCCATTGAATTCCTCACGAACTATGACAATAAAATGAGACTTTTTAAACATTCACACAGTTCTAAATATATATTGTATTCTATGCACGTCTAGCTGATTTAATATTTATATGAGATTATTCTTTTCAGTTTAGAAATTCTGGGATTTCAGTAATAAATATTTAATTAAAATCAAGGTTATGTTTTGATTGAAATGACAGACGTCAATTTGTTATTGCTCTGAGGTATAATAATGCTGTATGAGGTAAAAAAAACATTGCTTGCCCTTTGATATCAAAGAAATATTTTTAAGATTCAATCAATCAATGTCAATGTCACGGTCGTTTTACGAAAATTGATTTTTCTTTTCTCCGTTTATTTGCGTATTTTCGAAGACTAGTCGTGTTTTCCTTCGTGAAAATTGAACAAACATGTTAAAAACCTTTACCAAATGATGTTACACAAACAATGAACGTGTTGGAAAAGGCCGAAAAGGCCTTAGAATTCATTAAAAACAATCAACAAAGTGCAAAGTGAGTTTTTGTAGAAAAGGCTTGATTAAAGTGGTCTAAAGTTGTAGTTCTAGCCATGTGCGTGTATTTTATAGGTCCCATGAGCTTCAGTCAGCGGCTGGGACTTTAGGGCGATGTCTGGGAGCTCTCGGAAGTCGATCAAGTTACGCTCGGCACTATGCTAATTTGCTACACTCAGCCATACCTACATTGCTGTTTTTAGCTAGTAACGATAGCGTAAGTGTTAATTTATTCCCTCTTGTGTTATCGTTTCGTTTATCAAACCGAGTCACCTATTCATACATTCCTACCAGTGCATTTGAGACTTGTTGTAAGCAATTAGAATGTGCTAACAAGTCCCAATACCATAAGGATATTATAGGCTACGGTTTGTGCCTGCGGTTTCACCCACGTAAGTCCCGATCCCGTGGGAATTTCGGTATCAAAAGTATCCTATGTCTTTCTCTATCCCCTAAACTGCCATTAAGCTGATTTTCACCCATATCAGTTCAGCCGTTTGGTTGTAAAGATAGAACAAAATTTACTTTTGGATTTATAATATTAGTTAGGAAGTTATTACAGAGTAGAAAATAACCCTCGTTAAATATGAGTTACACTGACATTTTACTGGTTTTTCATAGGCTGAGGTACGTTTAGCAGGAGATGAAGCATTCAATCGGGCTGTCGTCGGAGGTTTTGCATTCCATTCACATAAGATTAACATTATTCTGTTAAATCAGATTAATACTGCTAAGAACGCAAGGTAAGAAACATTATAAATAACTTTTTACCCCACTGTCATGTTGGGAATGGCCATAATTCCGTAAAAAAATGATTGGTGTGGAAACAAATTATATATAAGTTGACACAGTTGAGCGTGCTGAGTGCTGTGTTGGCCAGAAGCAGAGAAATACTGCATCAACTGCATCATTAGATTTTTGAAAAAGTAATTTTTTTCGTTATAGTATTCATTATATTTTAGGACTAGCTGCGCTCCATGGTTTCACCCGCGTAAGTCCTGATCCCGTGGGAATATCAAAATAAAAAGTAGCCCATACCCTTCCTTGATAAATAGACTATCCAACACAAAAAAAATCTATTGGAACCAGTGGTTCCTGAGATTTAACCAAACAGACAAACTCTTCAGCTTTATAATATTAGTATAGATATAGCCCTGAACGCCCATGTAACAAGTTCCCTGTATAAAACTTAAATAAATAAATATTGCAGGACATTCCACACATCGCCATCTAGCCCCAAGCTAAGTAACTAGACTTGTGTTATGGGTGCTAGACAACGGATATACTACTTATATACTTTTTTTTTGTAAATATATACTTATAATACATAGAAACAACCAGACCACAGACAAATATTTAAGCATAAATACTTGTCTGAGGCGGGAATCGAACCCGCAACCCTGTGTTTGGCAGTCCGGCATGGTGACCATTGTGCCAACTGGGTCGTCTTCCTTCCTTAGATAAAATAACTGTGAACGATTTGTAATAATAATTTGATATCAAAAACTCTAAATCCCCAGATGGCTCAGAGCGATTCTTTCTCGTATCTGCCTCGGAGACTGCTGGCTCCGCCCTGGCCCAGGCAAGATACGCTCCCAAGCCCAAACATTGTTCCCGAAGCTGAGTCAGATTGTCACAGAGTCGAGCGAGATTCAACTCATTGTGGAAGCTTTAGAGTCCAATTTACCACGAGTGCTGGAGGCTTTGGCTGAGTATACAACCGATGAGGAGATTGGTGGTGAGTATTTTAAGGATTTTTAGTGTAGTAAGAAAAATTAACTACATAATTTCAGTTCCTTCCTTTTTTTTGATCTTCATGATTTATGGTATAAAAGTAGTTTAGTGCAAGGTCTATGATCGGGTCGATCTACTAGTTTATTTTGATTCTAAAGTTTCAAATTATTGTTTCCAGATCTATCCAAAGCCCTGTTAGGTCATGTCGAGACAACAGAGCCGGCAGTGAGACGCGGCATATCGACATGTGTCGCCCATCTCTGCGCTCATAGAGAAACACTGATCACTACACTACTTGGCAATATTTTTGGTAAGTTACACTGATTTCCCAATGAAATATGGACGAACTGGGCTAAAATAATGATGGCAAGACATATACACATAGCATATACACAAATAGAAATAAAGTTATTACATCGTGCGAGCTTCGTACAGTCGTACCATATACATACACATTAAGCAAACGCTCGGCCGAGCTACATGGTAGGCGGAATAAAACCTAACAAGGTTTTATTTTAGTCTCGGAATTTCTTGATTAGGTCGCCGCGCTCATAGCCCGCAATAGAAGCTTAAAAATATGATAAAAGGAAAGAAGGTATTTAAGGTCACGTGTTTTTCATTTTCTTCATCATAGTATCTGACGCCATTACACATATAGGAACTTCAAGAACCTAACCGCCTTGCAAACAAGTAATTTTAGTTCGAAGTTTTGCCATTATTATTTGACACACAAATATAGACGGTATTGGCTTAGTGGTGGATACCTTGACTTTTATTCGGAAGGTCGTGTGTTCGAATCCTAGCCGGCCGTGCACCGAGGATTTTTATTAAGAAAAATGTATGTGAGCTGACATTGCTCTTACGGTGAAGGAAAACATCGGGATAAAACCCACGGCTTAGTTGGCTCCAGAAGTATTGACAAGTTCGTTCCTCTGGACATAGACTAAGCTAAGAGGGTAGTAGGTGTTGGGCACGCCTACTCCATCCTCACGCAAAAAGGACCCAATTAAAAGCAATCTGTACACAAGTGCAAGTTGGCACAAAGATAGCTATTGTGACAGGTATTTGGTAAGAATGGATTTTGGATGTTAGTAGGGACTCTTGCTTACAAGTAGTTAGTATGGATTTTAAGATGAATATTCTTCAACAGAAAAGCTATGGCCAGTGACGAGCGATAATACGACGATCTTGGGTTGGTTTTGTGTGATCAAAGCCATATTTCAAGTTAACGAAATATCAAAGTTTTCTGAAAATGATCTCTTTAATGTACAGGATTATTTAGAGGTAAGTCAAGAATAATTAATAATTAATTGCGAAAATACATTCATATTAACACTTAGATTTCTTAGTAATAAAAAGCTATTTGGCTTGCTAAGTAGTAAATATATACACGGTGTAACAAGGGGGGTTGGATCATCGGTTGCTGGGGGGTGGGGGACCTCAGTATACCTATCGATTTAACCCCCCTGTATGTTCTGCAATATTTAACGGTTCAAAAGTTATTTGAGTTTTAGTGAAATTTTAGTCAAATTAAGATTTCACCCTGAACTTCGCAATTACAGCCAAACTATGAGGTCTGCGACTCCGCCTTTTTTTTGTGAACTAAGTTTAATAGTAGACTTTTTGTACCCCTACACCAAACAGAGTCTTAGATTTATAAAACTCAAAATAAAACCATTAAAGTAATTATTTTTTTTCAAAATCTAATGTTTACATTATGGTTTAAAAAAAAAAAACACAGATTATTTTTTTCTGCCACCTATATTAAAAACTATTGGCTTTCATGAAGAATAAACCCTGAAAGTTTCATTCGGTTAGAACTAGGGCATCATGTTGAAAAATGTACTTCATAAGGACAGGAAGATGATGATGTTCTATTCTAATTTAATGTCATTTATTTTTCAGTTATACCACCTATGTCTAACCTACATAGAATATACGACAGACCATAATATACAGAATACAATAATGGAATGTCTGACTACACTGCTGTGTTCAGGCACAGCTGTGTACAGGCGAGCATTATGCGATAAACATCCTAGGGTTATCTGTTTGGAGAACAGAGAAGGAAGGAGTGGGCATAGTAAGTTTTTTGAAGTTATTCTTCTTTAGGCGCGTTATGAAACAATGATGAGTGAAATTTTAAGATGCGCCCGCATCTGTAATGCCAACGTCACATGTTGCAGCTGCGTAACCCAAAAGTAAAACAGGTCGAAGCTGCGAGAAATAAATTTTTAGGATGCGCGCGCATCTTAAAAATTTCAGGTAGCAGGTGCATATTTTAAAGTTTAATTCGGTTGGAACCTTGCAATTTAATTTTGAAGCGGATATTACATAATATGTCAGTATTTGACCACTATCACACCGGTAGGTGACGATTTAAGATGTACAGTCAGCAAAGGACTGAGGGTTATGGTTATGAAATAACTAACACTTCGAAAGCTTTAGTGATATCAAGCAGAATAATTAACAAGTACATCACTGTTATTTAAAAAATTAAAACTATAAAATTTTTATTTTTTATTTAATTAATTAAGAATGAACATAAATACAAAATATAAACACCTATTAAACCACACGAGGTTTATCTTAGGTATACATTCTCCATTTACTCACTCAGGTGCAGGGTAGGTAGGTGTACTTATTGTCTATTTGTTGTTTACGTCGTCATATTCAATGCAGTCGTTGCATGCCTACTTGTACTAGTTTATACAGGGCCATTGGTAACCAGTGCTTCCTACATCTACCTACTTGTTTAATATGCACCCTCAGTACTTTGCTGACTGTACCATGCTTTCCTAGAAGATACCTGTTCACTCTTGACTTGATGACGTCTAAATTGTACTCGTCAGGATAGACAGACTCAGGCAACTGATCCATTACAGTACCAATTATATTTATCAAAATAACACGATTTTTACTGATTTTAATTGCTCAAAATAATCACAAGAAAACCGGTTTCAAACTCAAAATAGATTATTTGTCAGACAAATTAAAAAACCCCCGACTGTATTGAAAAATTTCATTTAACTTTTGAACGGCTGAACCGATTTTAATCAAACAGAGAACAGAATCAAAATCGGTTCATCCGTTCGGGAGCTACAATGCCACAGGCAGACACACACACACAGAGAGACAGACACGTCAAACTTATAACACCATTCCTTTTGCGTCGTGGTTTAAAAAATATGTAGTGTCAATAAGTCATGACAAAGGGTTAATGTATATGTATAAATAAAGTATTAATTCCACAGAAGTGTCAACCCATCCTCCCCCCTCTCGGTTCTCACCCCTACCCCTGTCAGAACATCGAGACGCCTTAGAACTATCATTCTCCGGAGCATTGCAGTTAGGCAGTGTCCTACAATTGAACACGCCCAGTTTAAGCTGCGAAGATCTATCTTCTATTCATGATATTCAGGTAAGTCGACACTACTTCTCTTCATGAATATACCCTGAAACCTCCTCCCCTAAGGCACCCCCTAAAACGCCGCCTAAGATACCCCTCCCCTAAACTAAGAAACTTCTATCCACCTTAAACACCCCTGTTCCTCCTAAGACATCCCTATTATGTCCTTCTAAGACTGAGACATACCCGCTAATACTCCTATACCCTCTAAGACTCCTATCTAATCACCCCTGAAACACCCATGTATATACCCGCAAAGATTTCATTTTCTCTCAGATTTCAATTCGCACAAAAATAAAATATTTGCATTAAACATACTATTACAAGATTTACATTAGAAATTAAAAATAATGATCATGTCGCGGGACACGCGTTTGGAACGAAGTCCCTTTACCTCCTACATTTAATTTTCTATACATATAAAATTATTTGTCCTGAATGACTGGCTGACAGATCAATGCACAGCTTAAACCGCTGATCGTAGAGACCTGAAACTTGGAAGATGTGTTCTTTGTATGACGTAGGCATCCGATAAGAAAGGATTTATCAAAATTTTACTCCTAAGGGGGCAAAGTTTGTATGGGACAACGTGATTCCTTGGTCCATTTTCGACTTTTACGCGGACGAAGTCGCGGGCAAAAGCTAGTATATTTATAAATAAATAAATATTACAGGACATCCCACACATTGCCATCTAGCCCCAAGTTAAGTAACTAGACTTGTATTATGGATGCTAGACAACGGATATACTACTTAAATACTTTTCTTTTGTAAATATATACTTATAATACATAGAAACAACCAGACCACAGACAAATATCTAAGCATAAATACTTGTCTGAGGCGGGAATCGAACCCGCAACCCTGTGTTTGGCAGTCCGGCATGGTGACCATTGTGCCAACTGGGTCGTCGATTTATATAAGAGAAATAAATATATGTGGAAGATTAGTTTCTCTTACAGTTTTTCGTACACGTAACATTTTCCATTCCTATAAAAAATAATAATAAACTAAACCTCATTCCAGACACCTGATACTCCAGAGAGTGATAGTGAATTAGAGTTACCAAACACTGAACAGTTATCCAAAGATCTTAATGATAAGCTTCGTGAATATGAAGATAAAGACGATCAGAAGGAATACGAGCCGATTGGAAGTACACCTGTTGACGGTGTCAAGGTAAATATAACCAAAATACGTTTTTTCAAATATAAATAAATATTGCACGACATTCAACACATCGCCATCTAACCCCAAGCTAATTAAACCACCACCCAACGCTCATATTATTAACACATCTGATAATTTGTATAGAGCAAATACGAAAAGTTGTAAACGGTTCATAATTTTTTCGAGTAATTCCTATGATAGATAGACAGACCTGATAAGCAAATGTGACCAGTGTACAGTGACTAGCGGAAGTCGCCTCGCCGCCTTCAAGCAGACCAAGTTTAACGCAGACAGTGGTATGTTTTCAGCAGGACTGTACAATCCTGTGTTTAGACCGCTTTGTTCATTGTGAAGGAGGGTTTGTGCTGTTTTTGATGTTAGGGGGTAGGAGCAGCCGTCTGTAGATGGAGAAATATAAATAACGACATTATTTTGTAAAAATATCATCATGTAGCGTGGCGACGCATGCCGTGGCGACGCGTCGCCACGGCAAGCATCGCTACCCCAGAAATCGGTTTTACGTGCGGCTATAGATGTTTCACATCAATAAATATTGCAGGACATTCCACACATAGGGCAACGGATATACTACTTATATACTTTTTCTTTTGTAAATATATACATATTATACATAGAAACAACCAGACCACAGACAAATATGTAAGCATAAATACTTGTCTGAGGCGGTAATCAAACCCGCAACCCTGTGTTTGGCAGTCCGACATGGTGACCATTGTGCCAAATTCAAATATCTATACTTATAATAAAAGAATAGATGACAAAAAGTCTGGAAGTAAAACTTGGAAGCAAATTAATAAGAATTAAATTACAACAAACCAGTAACTGAATTACATTGATTAAAAAGTTTCAAAGGAATTGTAACGTTATTTTGGAATTCAAAACATTACGTAAATTAAGGCTTTGCGTATTTGTATAGTAGTTTTGGCCCGCAGTCACGCCAACATGTTTCCAGAATTATCGTACCCCTACCAAAACGAGTAAAAAAACAGGGCATTACCTACATTTTAGAAATCTGTTTCTAATCGATTTCTATTTAAATCGATATTTCGATTTCTATTTAAATGGATTTCTATTAAATCTATAAAAAATCGCAACTGACTCATTATTATTGACTGATTCATTATTATTATTTTTTTAGATAAACATCGGTTCTCTAACAGATGAAGATATACCAATGAAATATTGCGCGAGATTATTGATATCTAAATATTTGCTAACCGGTAACAAAGGTGGAATTATACCCGACAGGTATGTATGCGCCCCGCGGTTTTACCCGCGTTAGGATATAGTCCATGTTACTCCCAAGGATTAAATGTATCCTCATTCTAAGTTTCATCAAAATAGGTCCAGTAATTTCATTACAAATAGCCGGTCAAGTACGATTCGGACTCGCGCACGGAGGGTTTCGTACGATCGATACATATAGACCATAAAACTCTAAAAAATATATCAGATGAGACTGTATAGGTTAAAAGTCTTTTGCCTGCCTTTTGGGAGTATAATTAACACAAAAAAAATATTGCCTACGAAAAGGTAAACATGAAAAATAACCTAAAATTCTTTATAACATACTCAAAAAATATTTACTTTTTTTCTGTTTTTGGTAATTGTTTGTTTTTGTTAGCGGCAACAGAAATACATCATCTGTGAAAATTTCAACTCTCTAGCTATCATGGTTCATGAGGTACAACCTGGTGACAGACAGACAGACGGGCAGACAGCGAAGTCTTAGTAATAGGGTCCCGTTTTTACCCTTTGGGTACAGAACCCTAAAAACAAAATAATAATTAGAACTTTATCAAAATCATTTTTTATTTTAAGGTCAGTAAGGGTGTCAGTGAAATCGTCAGCATTTAATTGTTTGTCGGAAATAGTTAAAATCTACCCTCAAGCTATGACCTTGTATTTAGATAAAGACGAAGATGAAAAAAATCACAATATTTCTGGTAAGTTGAAGAAAACATGAGAAACAAATATAACTTAAATAAATATATACAGGGTTTTTTTTACATAGGCCTTCAGGAATATATCCTGAACTATAAAAGATAGCCACAAAAGTTGAAAGGAGTTGCGTGTCCGATAAAAAAAAAACCAAAACTTCATTATTAGATTTTGGAAAAGTCATTTTGACAGACACATACAATCGAATTCAGAATTTTTTTCAAAGTGGGTTAATAAAATTGAATACAAATTCCAGGTTCAACAGAAGCGACAGACCAAGATAACCCAAACGAATTCGTCTTAGAACGAAACGTTTGCTACCAAGACTCACTATCAGAATCTTTAAGCCAAGACATGCTTAAAAGTTCAGAAACTACACCGTCACAGAAGCAAAAGCTTGAAAAATCATCAGATTCCGACTTAAAAAGCTCTAAAGATATCCCAAGCGGGATTTTAGATAGCAAAGTGTATACAAAAAGCGATTTAATAGTAAGCGCTATGAGTCAAGACACTAATATGACTAATAGTAACTTCACATCCAACTCTAACATGACCGGAAGCAACACTGGATACCCAATGTCCAGTTCCGGCGATATATTATCATCGAGCATTGATCTCGATATGAAATTTGATCATTTCGGCGAATCAGAAACAACTAATTCCATAGACAATAGAGATACAATTAAAAAAGTTCACAAAGTAATCGTTGAAAGTATAAACGAAGATTTGAAAATGGATATAGATGAGAGTGCAACTAATATTTCCATAGACAAAGATGGTGATTTCGTCTGTCAGCATATTAGTGATGTTTTTACCCTATTCTATGGACATACAGATCCACAAATTAAAGGGCTTGTAAGAATATGTATTGGTAATTATTTAGTTTCGGCTTTAGATGAATGTAATGGTGATTATAATAAGTGGAAATGTTTGAATATGTTGCCGAAAGATGTCGCTGATGATTTGTCTATGGATACTTTGATTGATATTGTTTTGAAGGTAAGAATTTTGTTACTTATTTTGTTTTTAGAGTAGACTTAATGGGAGAAACTTAGATTTCGAATCCGAAGGTTTTTTTATACGAAATCATATTTAAGAGCCTTTACTACTCTAGCTCGAATCCAAATTTTCCCCCCGCCTCACGGCTCGGCCGTGCAGTCGCCGCGTCGCGCACTCGCGGCTATCTTACTCCGTCATTTGTTCAAATTGTTCATTACGCGGCAAAAGTCACGAGTTCACAATAAGATAGGGTAAACCCGCAGTTATTGAACATCTAGTGAAATATACTAAAAAAAACATCTAGTGTAAAGTAAATATTTATATGTATGTAATATAATATCATTATCGTGTATAGAGAAGAAAATCCCTAAAAGAATGCACGGAACTAAAAATGATAAACAATCATTTTATTAAATAAAATTTATTTAAATACCATAAAAATTATTTATAGCGTATTCAAAAAATACTTATATTAAAAAAAGGTGAAGTTGCTTTGTATGATTTTTATGAGAGCTAATTTCTGAAACTAACCAAGTCTAGTTGGAGTTTAGAGGGAGAGGACGAGAGGAAGAGGAGAGGGTAGGGAGGGAGGAGATCTCTAATTGGCATGTTTCTGATATGTCTGGGATCGCAGAGCTCAGGCAGCATGTGTATCATATAAAAATCTTTCAATTTCTTCTTCATGTATGTTTTCCAGAAATTGTCGTCTCTATCAATTATTTCGGTTTTTATCATTTTATCACGTCCAGACCACACCCCGAAAATGCATTTACGCCTGCCAGTAATATGAAGTTGTCCTTGCATTTGAATAAACCAGGAATGTTTTTTTTTAAATTAAGACCGTTCTTTGATTTTTTTACAAAAATTTACTTTTTTCTGTCAATGGCGTCATCTATAGACGTTTTGAATGCAGTTATTGGACATTTTATTTTAACAATAGTGTCTTCACCCACAACGCCATCGGGTGTTGCGCCTAAAAATTGGAAATTTTTGTCAATAAAAAGACCGCAGGGCTCGATCTTTATACTCAATCGCGTTTCCAACTGCTGCAGAGCAGTGGTTTCATTCTCAATTCCATGTTTTAAAGACGAAACAAGTCTCAAATCTTTTGGATAAATAAGATTTTTTACCAAATTCTTTACGCTTGTAGTTGGTCGCCTATTGACCACTTTCCCAAAATTAGATGCAGTAAGAAGTGTTCGTCTATGTTCTAACCATTCGCTTGAATCTTTTTGCAAAATTGTCTTTTTTTCTATTTGTTTTTTTTTCATTGTCCGAATACTGTAAAAAATCTTCTTCACATCTGTTACTCTGTTACTCTGAAGCTGACATATCTGGTTTTTGTCAAATTTCGCCGTATTTTTTATCGGCTGATCTTTCTTGCCTATTTAAAAATACCTTTCTTCCTTTTCTTATGATCTTAAAAACACGCATTCGTTGTTTCTCTTCAAGTATTTTCACTGCTGCTCTTGGACTTTTTCCCAAAATTGATCTGTGTAAAACTGAAAGAGGGCGTTTTGTGTTAATTGCAACCACTGCAGCGTTCCATCTTGACTCATATCCACGGCACAGAGAAAAGTTAATTCTCTTTTCTCCAACAACAAATTCTGTCAGAGTCGTGCAGTCTGAAAAATACAATATATAAGTACGACTCAGTGAAAAAAATAATGAAAATATAATATTTTAATACTTTTGCATAGATAAACTCACAATTCTGCAGTTTGTGACGTCGTACACTCATGTTAGTTTGCATTTTTAGAACCACTGGCATGCATTAATTCCATTAGTATTTACATTCTGTAACAAAATAGGCTTCACCTTTCATTTATTCCTGCTACTATTATATTACTGTGTAAGTGGCAATTTACTGACATATCTACCCTAATATTTAAAGATGTTAGGTAGGTATGTATCTATAAAAATCAATTGTAGCAATATAACTCCATCTGTTTGTGAAAAGATTTAGGTATTATTTAATCTACATACTCATAGATAGCTGATACTTACTGGCTTGGGTGCACATTAGGCACATTTTCTTTATTGTAGTCAGTATCCACTGATATTTTATTATTTCTGTAAATGAAATATGTATGTAGGTATAGTATAAGTAGGTAAAGAGGCTGACTGCTGGGTGTTACCCTACCTACTTACCCTACCTATTAGTCAACATAGGTAGGTTGGGCTAGCTAAACACATTTTTTAATTTATTTATTAGGTACTTTTTTTAGATAAGTTAGTACTTTCTTACTCCATTTATACCCTACTAGCTGTAAGTTAATTGTCACTGTCAAGTCGACAAAGTCGACAAGTGACAATTGTTTGTTTACAAAATATTTTTACAAAGTTATGATAGAATATAAGTAATAAATAGAATTTAAGTTTTAATTGAAGTTAAATAGTAAATAATAAGCCGTAACAAAGAATTTGGGGCGAAACTAGGACCACTTTACTCATAGGGTAATTTTGCAAACTAAATCGTCTTGTACCGATAAAACATTTTAACTACTTAGGTAAGTACTTACTTTAATATTCTCTGCAAGTTTTTACCATTTTCTTTTCTGCAATTTTTGCTCCTCTTTTTCTTGTTTCTATTATTCCAAATATTAAAAACACAGCAGTCATAACTTTGAACAGATTGGAGTTGACAAGCGACGCGGGTATCTCACTCGAATGCCGTAGCGCGACTGAAACTACACGGCAAACACGAGCCTCGTCGCCCCACTTGAAATATTTTAAGAATTTAAGAAAAAATATGACTTAATTTTAAAATCCAAATAATAGAGTATATCTGCAATGAACTAAGTCGAGTTTTTATACGAATTTTCGAAGCGTAGGTAAAATATTATTGAAGTTATGCGGTTTATTAGTAAGAAAAACATGTAAAAAGAGGAAAGTTTGTGATTTTTTTCTATCGAGGAAATTTGTAGGAATCGTGTTTTCACATAATATAGTTCTTAGCAAATATCCTCGTCTTTACTAATTATTGGTTTCTAAACTATCATTTCATATATACTTTTATTGATATGCGGGATATTGCTTGAGAGTTTTAGCCTGTTCTGGAGTAGTATGCAGGCTTAAATGTTATTATTATTTGTTATATGTCCTATATCACGGGACTATGGAGTCCCGGACCTTTGGAAGGCATGCGTGGGGCCGAAGCCAACACGTAGAGGCCCTTTACAATAACAAGTTTAATGGCAAAGTATGGTGTGGACATCAAACCGGCGATTATCCCTGTCTGCACTATAAAACGCAGCCAAGGACAATCTCCGGTTTGAATAGAACTATTGATAAACTACAGGAGAAAAATACTACTTAGGCTATTGTGATGGGATGGTAGTGGACTGGATACTGGGAGACTATGGGTGCTATGGCACCTGCCGTAACAATGTTCAACAAACATGTAAAAGTGGCAGGCGGAGACTTGCCAACTCTCAAACTGGGCCACCCTAATCAGCTGAGTAAATTACGGCAAGGGGGCAACAGGGACGAGAGTGGCTTAAGGATAGTGATGCTATTATTAAGCCTTTAATGCCAACATATTTTACAATAAAATAAAATTATTTTCAATATTTAAATGTACCTACCATTAAACACTCAATGCAATGAAGAATGTCAACTAATTTTGATTTCCTCCATATTCTTTGTCAAAAATAAAAAAATACAAGTAAAATTATTACTTCGATACGTCAATTAGTTTCCGATTTATAGAAATAAACTTAGCGGATCGTTATAAAATGACGTCACTCGCGGTCACGTGACTGTTAGCGGGACTCGAATTTTATCGTAAGTTTAATCGCCTGTAAAATCAAAACTAATTTTTGACTACAACAAAAACTAGTGTATTTGTATACATACAAGCTTTACTGTAACAAACTTTCAACCGATTTGGCATACCTATCAAAATTCTTCATTGTGTGTTTTGTTCAATGCAATACAATATAATGCAGTTCAATGCAATGCACAGCGAGCGTAATGCAGTACAATGCGCAACGTAATGCACAATGTAATGTGTTTTCCGTGTATTGAACGCAGTTATGCATGTATGCGAGAAAATTCTATTCATAACCTACTTGTAGTTGAATACTGGCGATTTTCCGCCATTGGTCCCTTTTCATTGGGTCCTTTTGCGTGAGGATGGAGTAGGCTGGCCCAGCACCTACTACAATACTATTCATAACCTAGTTTCTATATTACAATCTTTACATATTCCAGGGCGTATCCGACGAGATTCATTCGACGGTATCTCACACACTCTCATCTCTCTCCCACATATGTCAGTACGTATGTAACAACGCACACTACGACGTCATAGTGCGCGTGTTGAATTCGGTCGTCGATGTCTGCGAGAACCGGTATTGGCTGTGTAAAGTGAATTTGGCTAAGTTCTATCAGAATGTACCTTATCAGAAGTGAGTATTTGACAAACAAATAATGTATTTATACTTGAACCTTCCTCTTTTTTTGCAGGCAGATTAAAAGAGAAAAAAGTTTTGAAAGAAAAATCCGAAAATAAAAAAGCTACAAGTCAGAATTTTCGCATGGGTTCCTTTTAGAACGTAGGCTCATACTTAGAAATGATTTTTGGAAATTCCACTGTTGATAAAAATATTATAAAATTCTACGTTATTTTAGATTACAATGAAATTGGTAGTACTTTGTGAACTAGATGTGAAAATTGTAAATTACGATAGAAGTGTGGTAAATTGATCTTTGCATAGAGGCGGTTTATGACGTGCGAGTGGAACGAGCGTGTTATGAAGCCGAGATGCAACGTTCAATTCCACACGCGTATCACACGACGCTTATTATCACAGTTGCGAATATTATAAAAAGTTAACAAAATATTTGTGATTAGATATGTTAACTATTTTTTTTAGGCAATATTTTTTGTTAATCCCGAAAGGGCAGGCAAAATGCTTTTAACCTATACAACCTCGGCTGACATACAATTTTTTTTAAGAATTTTTCCATTTGTTTTGCGTCAGGGGTTAAAAATAGAATATAATGGTACGTTAAAAAAATTAAGTAAAGAAAAAACAACACAAACTAAATTTTTAATCGTTTTCTAGGACGTTATCACGTAAAATTATCGTTTGTAAACCGACTTCACAGACAACCATTTTTGCTGGCTTAAAAACTTTTTGTTGGTACTTACCTTTTTTATACATCAAAACAGTATTACCTAGATAAATTAAGAATGTTTCATCTTCCTAACATGTAATTAGCAGTAAGATACGTATATAACATTATCGGGATAACTTTATAACACTAGTTGGTAATGTAAAACGCCGTTTAATAAGATCCACTTTATGAGCAACTGTGTAAAAAGATATAATCATTTAAAGTCACGTGTTTTCCATATGCTTCATTAACATCTGACGCCATTACACATATAGGAACTTCAAGAACCTAACCTCCTTGCAAACAAGTAATTTTTGTTCAAAGTTTTGCCATTATTCTTCCAGACTATACATGTTGTACCCAGATTACAATAGAAGAAGTAAACAAATCATAGATATACTAACTAAACTATTGGCTGATCAAGATCAGAAAGTAAGGAATGCAGCATCACAGGCTATAACGAGGTATTATTAATCATATAATCATTTTAAGGTTCGGTATCCAATGGGTAAAAACGAAAACCTATTACTAAGACTTCACTGTCCGTCTGTCCGTCCGCCCACCACCTGGCTGTATCTCATGAACCGTGATAGCTAGACAGTAGAAATTTTTACAGATTATGTATTTCCGATACTGCTCTAACAGCAAATATTAAAAACAGGATATAGTGGTACGGAACCTTTCGTGCGCCAGTCCAAATCGCACTTGGCCGGTTTTTCTTGTTTTAAATAAATAGGTCAGCGTTTGACCACTATCTCACACAATGCTAAGTGACGATGCGGTCTAAGATGTAGTACGCTTTCCTAAAGGTTGCTAATATCCCCGAATAAACGGGGGCCTTAGAGAGACGCGAGTGAAGGTAGGAAGACGGCAGTGGAACAAAAACTATTCCGACTCGTTCTCCTTTTATGGCTAGGCGATACGACTTAGATCGGTAGATGGTAACAAGCTACGGCTGAAGCCCAGCCGGAGCCAGGTTATTGCGTCCAGCGCAACATTCTCGCAGTACTTGAACTCCGCAAAAACCACTTTAACTATTTTTTAATTACGGGACAAATATTAGACCGTTGTAGACGGAATGGCTACCGCCTACCCTCTACCTTGAGATTAAACCTGGAGATTATTTGATTTCAAATAAGGGATTTTAACATTTTGGCATAATAAACGGTCAGCCATTTTATTTTGTTGCGCGGCCACCTTCAAACCTATGGCAATTTGTTTTGGTATTTGTAGGACCCAACTAAAGAGGTCTGATAGTGAAGCACAAAACTCGTCACCACACTTGGAGTCAACTAAGCCGCTTGTTCCATCACGATGTTTTCCTTCACCACGAAGCAATGTCAATCAGAGCAAATAATTTTTCATTGGTAACACCAATGAAAAATTTATATCTGTAAGTATTTCATTTTTTAATTTCTATTTCCAGTATAATCCCAAAAATCTACGTATCAAAACGGGAAACACCTGCAACCATCTTATCAAAACTGGCTCAGCAGCAAAGTGAGGTCATCAACATAGATGAGAAAGCGCCATCTCTCGATTTAGTCAGGGAGTTATATTTCTATACTGATTTACCAAAACAATTAAAAACTAAAGGAGGTAATGGCGGGGAGAATTTAAAGGTTATTCTTGGTGAAATGGTTGGGAAATTGATGGCGTCTCATTGTAAATATTATTCGGTAAGTTTAATAGCTTGTTTCATTGTAAGAAAATGTGTTTTTAACTCTTATCTGCTGTAATGTATGGAAAATAAAAACGTGTCGCAGGACACGCGTTTGGAAAGAAGATAGTTTCAACAGACAGATCAAGGATTGTTGAGTTACTGTTTACTCTTTAGAGTTTTATTACTGAAACTAGCTTTTGCCCGCGACTTCGTCCGCGTAAAAGTCGAAAATGGACCAAAAAATCACGTTGCTTCATTTTGCCCCCTGTTTTACCCCCTTAGGGGTAGAATTTCGGAAAATCCTTTCTTATCGGATGCCTACGTCATACAAAGAACACACCCTCCAAGTTTCATGTCTCTACGATCGGCGGTTTAGGCTGTGCGTTGATCTGTCAGTCAGTCAGTAGTTCAGGACAAAGCATTTTATATGTATAGATAAGAAAAATATTTTATAATATGTATTTGTTAATTATTTACAGCAAGGCATATTAGAAACGTTACAGAGTATAACAGTGCATTTTCCACCGTGGTATAATATTGAATGTTATACTGATCAAGGAATATTGAGTTACTGTTTAGACTCTTTAGAGTTTTGTAATTTGACCGTTGTAAACAGGACGGTTATGTTGGACCTTTGTAGGATGGTATATCCTGGTAAGTTGCTTTAATTTTTTTTATTTCTACAAGACTTATTCGTTTCTATAGGCAGTGTCAATGTTTACAGTATGATCTGTCAATTAATTATATCCCTTTTTTTCTTCAAGTAGGGCATTATTTCTAGTGTAAAGATGCTGTTTTAAATCTGTCCCTGTTGGATTGAAATAAGTGAGATGCAAGATCGTGCGAAAAAAGCCGAATTTTGGGCATTTAGACACAACTGGCATTGTAACTTAAAGTGCCACGGTGCATTTTGAGACTCATTCCTATCGATAGATTGTATTATGGCGAAAAAACAATGCCAAACCGCTAAAGCGACCGGCCCAAAAAAGAACACTATACCAAGCTCCCATACTAAATGTCCGGAATCCTTTCTGTATATTTTGATTTTAATGTTGACCAGATAACAGACCCACTTTGGTCTGTTATCTGGTCAACATAACATAAGCCTAGTTGCTTGGTATGGGGTTAGATGGCGCTGTATAAGATATCCTGTCTTTTTTTCTTTCTAGTCGAAATCCACAACATAATGCAACACAAAACCTCACGAGATATATTCGAACGCGATACGCAGAATATTAAAAAATGGCAACACTTAGAAGACGATAGGGTTGCCAGTTTAGCTGAGAAATTCTTACAAGTTACATTGAAGATGTTAAATGTATTAGTACACTTGATAGAGGAAGTTAATCCTAATGTACATTTGAATAAGGGTGGTATTGCTTTGCCGGGTAGTCCGGTTAGAAGAAAAACTCAAGGTAAGTTATTTTCGAAAAATAAGCTATTTTCGTTGATTAGCCATACTATGTTTGATTCCAGAAATTAACCTTTATTAGTAACACTATCGATTAGTTTAAAAATATAGGGTTATTATTTTTCTGCAAAATTAATAGGTTCGATTCTTGGCTAGGGTAATGACTTTTTGAAACATCTAATGATGCAGTTTTTGGTTTCGTCAAAATCGGGCACGCGACTCCTATTAGCACTTTTCGCTATCTCTTATAGTTAAGGCCCTGAAGGCCCATGTAAAAATTCATATACTTATATTTTGACTAGTCCGGCATGGAGACTAGCAGCGCTCCGCGGTAAAACCGCGGAGCGCTGCTAGTCTCCATGCCGGACTGCCGAACACAGGGCTGCGGGTTCGATTCCCGCGTCAGACAAGTATTTATGCTTAGATATTTGTCTGTGGTTTTGTTGTTTCTACGTATTATAAGTATGTATTTACGAAAGAAAAGTATATAAGTCAAATATCCGTTGTCTAGCACCCATGTCTAGTTATTTAGCTTGGGGCTAGATGGTTATGTGTGGAATGTGCTGCAATATTTATTTTCTATTGTATTTATTTTGCGATTACGATGCGAATTGGACTCGCATCGTAGGGACTGCACCCGGCTAGCACTAGACAGGGAAGAGTGGAGACCTACAGTGGGACGATATAGGCTAATTATAAATATTAATATTTTTAGAATCAGTCCAAAGGAAAGGCAGTACCCCAACAGAGAGTATAGATGATAAATTACTTAGAAAGAAGCAATCGTCACCCGCAACTAGTCTTAAAGCTAATTTCGCAGGCCATTTCTATACGGAACCCAATTATATGAAGTTATATGACAATTTGAGAGCGGCTTATTCTAATTATAAGGTATTCTGAACTTATAATATCTTTCTAATCTATATTAATTATAAAAGAAGAGAGGACAAAAACTCTGTAAATTAAATTTAAAAAAAAAGTAAATTCAAAACAAAAACCAGCCAAGTGCGAGTCCGACTCACACACGAAGGGTTCCATATCATTCAATTCTGTTTTTATAATCTGTGGAAATTTCAACTGTCTTGCTATCACGGTTCATGAGATACAGCTTGGTGACAGACAGACGGACGGACAGTGGGAGTCTTAGTAAAAGGCTCCCGTTTTGGGTACGGAACCCAAAAAAAAAATATCTAGGGGACTTAGAAAAAGTAATAGAACAAAAATGTATACCTAGTTATTCAATTGTATGTCTTTAGAATACTCTTTTGGTATTCTTGAGAATACCAAAAGCCGACTTTGAGGGTATTTTGAGCTACTCTGAGGGTATTTTTTGTAATCTAAATGGAATCGGAATTATATTGCAATGAAATTTAAACATTGTTATTTAAGAGAATTGACCTCCAGGACTAGAAAAAAAAATTGTAATCATCATTTTTTTTTCTTTTCAGATAAATCTCGATCCTAAATCAAGCGTATTCTTTAAATTTCTAAGAACAGTCCTAAACTGCTTATCTATTCAGCTAGAACTATCCACAGACAAAGAATTAGGTACGCTCACAGAAGAAATACTTTACTATTTAAAAGTTATAATGCCTTTTAACGCCGACAGTACAGTCCACTGCATAACGCAATTACTAAAATGTCTCTTCGGAACGAACATGGTTAATCAATACAGCGACTTCTTAACAATATCCGATAAAGAAAACCGGAAATCGGAAATCGATTTTTACGAAGATATAATGAAAATTAACGATTTATTTGTTAAGAGTAATGAATTTGACACGATCGAGTCTAGTAGATCTAGTATTAGTTCGAATGCAAGTCAAATGTTGTCTTCGGATTTGAGGAATCCAAGGATGTGTTTGGAGAAGAATTTGTTGATTGCTATGGAGAATTTCGCGAAGAATAAATCGGATAGAAAATGGAGTACTAATAAGAAGGAATTGGAAAGGTATATCATGTTGTTTGAACCTGTTGTGATACAATCTTTGAAGGTAAGGAGTTATATGTATCTATGCTAATATACAAAAAATATTTTATTAAGAGGGAAGATTTTTTGTTTTTTGTTTGTAACAAATAGGCTGCGAAACTACTGGCCCGATTGTGATGAAACTAGGTAAGTATGAGGATACATTGCGGAATTGAGAAAAAACATTGGCTACTTTTTATCAAGTAGAACATGAGGTTGCATGGTTTATAGATATTCTGCGTGTATATGTGTCCCCATATTACAGACCCAGCTTGCGGCTAGATGACGCTTTGAACATTATCTTGCAATATCTATTCAAACTATCTGTCATAGTAATTTGACCCTTATCCCCAGGGCTATACGATGCAAAACGACATACCGTTACAATGCGAAGTGTTGAAACTTCTAAATCAATTGCTAACGCTGCGAGTCAACTACTGCATGTTGGATAGAGATCAGATATTTATTGGATTTCTATTGAGACAGTTGGATCTGATTGAACAACATGAGATACCGTGAGTTTTATTAATTATTTTATTTAAAAAAATACCCAAATAATTCCATACAAATCGGTTCAGCCGTTTAGGTGGAGTTTGGCAACTAACACCGCGACACGATTGACATCAATATTTATACGATACAGCTAACGTCACTCAATTGTTTTGCCTTCCCTGAACCTGTCCATTAAAACTTGAACTTTATGGGATGGTATTAAAGTTCAAATTGACTTTTAAGTATTATTACGAATCGTTTGTATGGGAATTGGGAGTATAGAAAAGTGTTGTTTTAAGACATTTCAGGCAATTTGTTGTATTTTTCTCCATCGTTGTTAAAGTACAGGAATATTCTAAAAAAACAGAATTAGCGAAATCGGTTAAGCCGTTCTCGAGATTTGCGCTTAGGAACACTTCACCGATTCATTTTTATATTATAGATTTATTTATTTTATTTGTATAGAAAGTCTATAGCTTAGTTTAATAAAATATACAGAAGTAATAGAAACAGGAAGCCAATTACAGGCGATCACAAATGGAAATATACTAAAAATATAAAAGACGAACGAAGAATACATAGGAATTCGGTGAAGGAGACATCATAGTAGTGAACCGCCCGGCTTTGCATTAGTAGCAGAGGAAAGTCCGTTAAGTAGCGTTCAGACAGACAGACGTGTCGGGGCGATCTAGATATACTCAGAAATCGTACGGGGCCCTCCGTGTTCAGTATAACAACGCCTTTAGGTCGAAGATACATCATAGTAGTAGAACCCGGCTTTACATTAGTAGCAGAGGAAAATCCGTTAAGTAGCGTTCAGACAGACAGACGTATCGGGGCGATCTAGATATACTCAGAAATCGTACGGGGCCCTCCGTGTTCAGTATAACAACGCCTTTAGGTCGAAGATACATCATAGTAGTAGAACCCGGCTTTACATTAGTAGCAGAGGAAAATCCGTTAAGTAGCGTTCAGACAGACAGACGTGTCGGGGCGATCTAGATATACTCAGAAATCGTACGGGGCCCTCCGTGTTCAGTATAACAACGCCTTTAGGTCGAAGATACATCATAGTAGTAGAACCCGGCTTTACATTAGTAGCAGAGGAAAATCCGTTAAGTAGCGTTCAGACAGACAGACGTATCGGGGCGATCTAGATATACTCAGAAATCGTACGGGGCCCTCCGTGTTCAGTATAACAACGCCTTTAGGTCGAAGATACATCATAGTAGTAGAACCCGGCTTTACATTAGTAGCAGAGGAAAATCCGTTAAGTAGCGTTCAGACAGACAGACGTGTCGGGGCGATCTAGATATACTCAGAAATCGTACGGGGCCCTCCGTGTTCAGTATAACAACGCCTTTAGGTCGAAGATACATCATAGTAGTAGAACCCGGCTTTACATTAGTAGCAGAGGAAAATCCGTTAAGTAGCGTTCAGACAGACAGACGTGTCGGGGCGATCTAGATATACTCAGAAATCGTACGGGGCCCTCCGTGTTCAGTATAACAACGCCTTTAGGTCGAAGATACATCATAGTAGTAGAACCCGGCTTTACATTAGTAGCAGAGGAAAATCCGTTAAGTAGCGTTCAGACAGACAGACGTGTCGGGGCGATCTAGATATACTCAGAAATCGTACGGGGCCCTCCGTGTTCAGTATAACAACGCCTTTAGGTCGAAGATACATCATAGTAGTAGAACCCGGCTTTACATTAGTAGCAGAGGAAAATCCGTTAAGTAGCGTTCAGACAGACAGACGTGTCGGGGCGATCTAGATATACTCAGAAATCGTACGGGGCCCTCCGTGTTCAGTATAACAACGCCTTTAGGTCGAAGATACATCATAGTAGTAGAACCCGGCTTTACATTAGTAGCAGAGGAAAATCCGTTAAGTAGCGTTCAGACGAACAGACGTGTCGGGGCGGACGGACTTTGTTTTATAATGCCAGCAGCTCGTCCCGGTTTTGCACGGGTAGCAGAGGAAATTCATTAAGTAGTTTTTAGGGTTCTGTACCCAAAGGGTAAAAACGGGACCCTATTACTAAGACTTCACTGTCCGTCAGTCAGTCCGTCAGTCCGTCAGTCCGTCAGTCCGTCAGTCCGTCAGTCCGTCAGTCCGTCAGTCCGTCAGTCCGTCGGTCCGTCCGTCCACCAAGCTGTATCTCATAAACCGTGATAGCTAGATGTTTTCATAGATTATGTATTTTTTCTGGACCGATTCGAATGAAATTTGGTATGAGGATGCATTTATTCTTCAGGAGTAGTATAGGCTATGTTTGATCCCGGTATTCCCACGGGATCGGGAGTGAAACCGTTGGACATTAACTATGTTTTATTTATTTTACAGTAATTGTGGTGATCTAGTCAACAGCATATTAATGTTTTTGGTTCAACTTTCGTCTTCAAGACATCATTCTAAACAAATTATTGAAATACCAAAGGTAAGACTCATCATCACTTTCTATCTATACTAATATTATAAAGCTGAAGAGTTTGTTTGTTTGTTTGAACGCGCTAATCTCAGGAACTACTGGTTCGAATTGAAAAAATATTTTTGTGTTGGATAGTCCATTTATCGAGGAAGGCTATAGGCTACTTTTTACCCCGATATTCCCACGGGATCGGAAGTTACGCGCGTGAAACCGCGGAGCACTGCTAGTTAATTCTAAATCGTATTCAAAATATTACATATTTTTTCCAGTTGATTCAACTATGTGACGGCCTGATGGCATCGGGCGCTCACGCAGAATGTATAGCGGGTTTGGAACCCGTCGCTGTCAAAGTATTTAGTAATATGGGAGGTAGGTGGAATCCCCCAAATATTTAATAAAATAAATTTTATCGGGGCTAGCACTTTAAGGTGAAAGGGTACCGGCGCTCTCTCCATACAAACGTAGCCGACTGTTTTCTATGTTTTGCTTTTTTTTCATTTTCTAATTATCATAGAATTTAAGATTTGAAAAAAAAAAACATTAGGGCATGGTCAATATGGTCATGGCAGTTATAAGTTTTATGCAACAAAAATATTTGCTCTAGTATCATTATCCAAGGAGAAAACAGTCGACTACGTGTGTATGGAGAGAGCCCCCGGTACCCTTTCCTCTTAAACGCTGTTTAAATTTCATTTGCCCTCAGAATTCACAATATATTTTTTATCTCCATATTTCCACGGGATCGGGAGTTACGCGGAATGCTGCGGTTTGTTATTTTCAATTCAAAGTCTCTTCAAAACAGGTTGGGATAAAGTCTTAATAGACATACCTACAGACGGACAATTGATTTACCTAAGGTTTTGCTTTTTCCCTCTTGAGATACGTAAAAATAAATAAATAATAGTTTATTGCCTTAAATTACAATTAACCTTAATTCACGCAAAAATATGTGTTTTATGTACTTCTAGTACAGAAAACGTTACAAAATAAGTAATAAAAAAGGTATAACGAAAATGTACGTGACGAATTAGAACCCTCCACCTTTGCTTTAAGCCTGTTAAAAATCCCAAAAATGGTTTGAACTGTAAATTTTGGTTTGTCAGTGAGGACTTTGACTGACGCCTGATCTGAAGGATGATGAGGATGTTGAGCGGGAGCGGAGGGCTTTGTCGGTGAGAGCGAACATGATAGTCCGCAGGTTTGCACGTTGCTCGAGAGAAGTAAAGTTAACCCTGTTCCGAGCCTACTGTACATCATTCTATACATGCACCCTGTGGTCTAGATATACTCAGAAATCGTACGGGGCTCTACGTGTTCAGTATAACGCCTTTCGGATGTTTAGGATCCCAAAAATGGGTTTTCATTCTTTGTGCTTTAGTGCTTGATGTTTTATATTTTATAATTACAAAATAGGTACATAAAATAATAACAAATTTAAAAAATCAAAAAATGTAACTAAACCGAACAAACCCCTCCCCAGCGTTCCCGGTGCAAAGCTGGACAATATGCAAGCAGCGTTACCCCGCTGAACCGCTATCGACAGCCTATGCACCAGGAATGGCCCGGAACGCGGATCAAACCCCCTGTCCCGGAGGTGACGGCCAATCTCCCTCACAAATGCCAAACACTCGGCCCCCCAACTCCCAAACGTCTCGACCGCCACAGGCAAATATAACTCTGTTTTTCTAATTGGCATGGTTTATAAAAGGCAATATGTTGTTACAGGTAGCAGTGTATTAGGACGAGCTCAACAGCAAGAAGCTCAAGCTACCAAGGAGGTGCTTTTCTATATGTTGCAGAAGACTATGCATCAAGCTAAGGTTGGTAACATTCATTCATCATCATCATCATCATCATATTAGCCCATACACGTCCACTGCTGGACATAGGCCTCCCCCAAACGACGCCACAAACAGCCTCCATCCACCGACTACCCACGACCGCTACAATATCGTCGGTCCACCGGGCAGCTGGTCTCCCAACACTCCGTTTCGCGTTGCATCGCGGCCGCCACTCGAGAACCTTTACTCCCCAGCGGTTGTCAGTTCTGCGAGCTTATGACCTGACCATTGCCACTTCAGCTTACTAATCCTGAGAGCATTCATTATAACTATGTTATTGACGACCTTTGCGACGTAGTGGGTGGACACCCACATGCGACTCAGAAGGTTGAGGGTTCGATACCCGTCTCAGACAGGTATTTTGTTACTGGTGATGTATGTATACTAAGCATGTATTTACAAAAAAAAAGTATAATGGTTAATATTGTTTCAGTTATCTGTCCATCATAACACAAGCTTAGTTTCTTAGATTGGGGCTAGATGGCTCTGTAGGAAATGTCCTACAAAGCAGTTAATCCTCAGCGGATGCCTAACAGCATGTAATATTTTAACGTAATTCGTCCATTGGTTTGAACTGTGAAAATTGGTTTGTCAGTCAGGACTTTGAACTTTATATCGGTTATGCATTCTAGTAAACCTAGGTGTAACAAATTTTTTACATTTAAATCTAGTTGTAACCACTTCAATCCAGCTGTAACCGGTTAAAACAAACTTTTTTAGCTTAGGGTTTTATTTAAAATATTTATCGCTATTCATATAAAATGCTTTGTCATGACTGACTGACTGACGGATCAACGCACAGCCTAAACCGTTGATCGTAGATACCTGAAGCTTGGAGGGTGTGTTTTTTGTATGACGTAGGCATCGGATAAGAAAGGATTTTTTCGAAATCTACCCTTACATACTTTGCCCCCTTTTTAACCCCTTAATATTAAGGAGGCAAAGTTTTTATGGGACAACGTTATATTCTAATTATTTTCCTATTTTCCTTGGTCCAATCTACTTTAAATTTTGCATAAACATTCTTTAACAAAATTGATGGAACACGTCTTTCGTATTTTATTTAAATTCATCCCCTAATAGGGTTAAAAAGGGGTAGAAAGTTATTTGGCGGGTGACTTGCTTCGACGTTGATATCAATACTCCTTAGTGCTTTTGATTTAAGATTGTTCGACTTCAACGCGGACTTAATCGTGGGTAAAAGCTAGTCAGTAAATATAGATTAAAATTAATAGTACATTGTTACCCTAGGTGTGAAAGTCACTCATTGAGTCCCGAGACGCTAAAAGTTCGAGGGACTTAATGAGTCTTTCACCCGAGGTAAACACTGTGCTTTTCATTACGAATAATACATCAAATTCTTCCTAATAACGAGAGTGAATGAGAGACTCCATACTACCTGATCCTCTTACAAGGTTGAGACCAAAGAGGTTATATAATGTATAACCTCTTTGGTCTCAATCTTGTAGTGTTTTGCAAAGCAAGGAGGTTAGGTTTTTGAAGTTCCTAATGCGTAATGATACTGATACTGGCTACAAGCACATTGCACACGTCGTGCGAAGCCATAATTTGACATGACAGCTGTCAGTGAAAGCGATTCTCCCTAGGGCTGAAAGTTTTTCTTTCTACACGCTCTTCAGGCACCTTTACACCTACTTTCGGAGTATGAGTAATGAAAAATATATTGTATTTGTAGGTACTGAACCTAGTATCGTGCGTGCTATGTCTGTCACAAGAGCAACCAGAGAGCTACTACCGTTGGTCCGAGTTGGCGAGCGATACTATACTATCTTTGTTGGCTGCTAGGTAAGTGCAACTTCTGCCTTCTCGAAATACAGACGTCCGCACTCAGCGTTTTGCTTCCTCATTCCTCAGTACAGTAAGGGAATGGAATCAGTTGTCTGCGTCTGTCTTTCCTGAAGTGTACAATTTGGGGGTCTTCAAGTCGCGAGTGAATAGGTATCTTCTAGGAAAACGTGGTGCATTTTAGGCCGCATCGTCATCTACCATAATCTGGCAGGTGTGATAGTGGTAAAACGCTATCATGTAAAAGTTCCCTGGTAAAATGCGTCTCAAAAAATTGCACAGCTACAGGACTTGAACCTGCAACCCCCTGTACATCGTTCAACATGGTCAAGTATGTCATAGACGCTTCAGGATCGCTTTTACCTTGTTAACTTCACGTATTCAATTTAGTTTGGGTTTGAAACTTCTTATGCGCGTTAAATTATTTTTGTTAGGAAAAAATGATATGAGTTCGGATCGGGATTTTTCACTGATTGATGTTGATAAAGAGAAGTTAAATTTGAAATATTTTATAAATTAGTTAAAAAATTAGTTATTTGAAAAAATAAATTATGTTCTAGACCTTATTTTAATTTCTAACTCTGTTATTTTTTTCGAAAACTTTCTTTTTTTGGATTTTACGGACTGGTAGGTTTAAATACCCTTAATAAATAACATTGCTTTGTTCCAGATCAGTAGAACTAGAGACACTGGGATGCGCGGGCGCACTGGAGCGTCTACTGCAGTGTATATGTACTGACGCTTTATCAGATCAACCTAGAGTTGAGATGTTGATTAGAATATTGTTTCAAGCGCCGCCTGATTCGGTGAGTTTATATTATACACTAGCAACGTCCGGCAATTTCACCCGCATAAGTCTATCCCACCTCCTACTATGATTATAAATGTGAAACTGCTTGCGTGTTTGTTACTCCTTCACGCGAAAAGTACTGAACCGATTGCAAAAGAACTCGGTATGTAGATAGCTCGCTAGCTATCTACATACCATAATAGCATAATTGGCTCCTTTTTAACCCCCGACGCAAAACGACGGGGTGTTATAAGTTTGACGTGTCTGTGTGTGTGTCTGTCTGTGGCATCGTAGCTCCCGAACGGATGAACCGATTTTGATTTAGTTGTTTTGTTATCTAAATAATCCTACGGGATGGGAACTTAAACGAGTGAAATCGCGGAGCGCAGCTAGTAAATGATAAATATTCTATGACACAGCGCTATCTAGCCTAAAACTTGTTATAACTTTAATACTTATAGCTTCGCCCATGTTACATTGATACCAAGTTTCATCAAAATTGGTCCAGTAGTTTCGGAGCCTATTCGTTACAAATGACGACCCAAACACGGCTGCGGGTTCGATTACCGCCTCAGACACAAGTAACACAAGTGTAGTTACTTAGCTTGGGGCTAGATGACGATGTGTGGAATATCCTACAATATTTATTTATATTTTATAAATAAATAAATAAAAATTTCCTCTTAATCAACTCTATATTAGTTTAGAAGTAAAGTTGAATTAATAGTTGAATATTTTTCTCTTACAGACAGTCCCATTCAACCTAAAGCTACGCTACCTAACTTCCACTCTAGTCCTTCTTAGAAAATACTTAACTTTAATACCAGAAACCGAAATCCTGTTAACCATAAACTATATAAAAGCCACCTGCATATCCCCCCATTCGATATTCTTTAACGTCAAAACCGAAATCGATCCCCTAAACGTACAAAATTTCAACGAAAACTGCGCGAATTTATCCCCTGATGTCATATTAGTAAGGTTTCTGTTTAAAACATTGACTTACGCGCTTTTGGAGTTGGAAGGGTGTTTTGAAGATGTGAATTTGGACTCTATTGATGGGAGTGATAAGGATCAGAATGCGAAGCTTATGTATGCGGTGTGCGTGAATATTGTTATTCATGTGAAACATATGCTGCATTTGACTGGTAAGTTTTGAAATCGATAATTCTATCATAAGTGCTCCAATCTGTTACAGATAAGATCCGTAATTGCAGACTTTCAGACAGAACAGAATTGCAGTTATTATTAGAATGTTTTCAACTCAACCAAGATTCTAAGGTCCTGCTCGAGTTGAAGTTAAAAGTCTTATGTTATTAACCCACATTTCTAAAATGAAAATGTCCAATAATTGTGATTGTAGAACTCTACGGTGGGTCTGCAATTCTGACTCCGAAAGTACCTTGAGTTGTAACCTGGCTTTTTGACGACCCAGTTAGCACAATGGTCACCATAGCCGCCTGCCAAACACAAGGATGCGGGTTCGATTCCCGCCTCAGAAAAGTATTTATGCTTAGATCTGTGGTCTGGTTGCCTCTATGTACTATAAGTATTCATTTACAAAAGAAAAGTACATAAGTGGTATATCCGTTGCCCTTTGTGTGGAATGTCCTGCAATATTTATTATTTATATTTCTCCATCTACAGACGGCTGCTCCTACCCCCTAACATCAAAAACAGCACAAACCCTCCTTCACAATGAACAAAGCGGTCTAAACACAGGATTGTACAGTCCTGCTGAAAACATACCACTGTCTGCGTTAAACTTGGTCTGCTTGAAGGCGGCGAGGCGACTTCCGCTAGTCACTGTACACTGGTCGCATTTGCTTATCAGGTCAGTCTATCTATCATAGGAATTACTCAAAAAAATTATGAACCGTTTACAACTTTTCGTAATTTGATCTATACAAATTATCAGATGTGTTAATAATATGAGCGCGGGGTGGTGGTTCAATTATTCTGTTCAACTAGTTGGAACACGGGACTCCGAATCGACCCGCAGTCCAACTATTAAGAACAGTTTAACGACGACCTCTACTTGGAGGCCGCTGGTGCAACTTTCTATTTATTTTTTATTATGTATCTTTATACAATTTTCGTGTTGCGGTGTTAGTTACATATGTCCACAAACGGCTGAACTGATTTGTATGATTTTTTTTGTGTATATTCGTTAGGTCTGAGAATCGAACATCATTTTTTTTGTAAATGGCATAACAACGTTTGCCGGAACAGCTAGTAATTATCCAAAAATCTGTTTCCAGGCTTAACTTCTTATCTCACAAATACTGGATTAAACTAATCGGATACGCCCGCAAGTTCCCGTTCAGTGACAATGGAGATTCAAAGATGTTGACCGCTGATTTACTTCAGACGGGATGTGTTATAGCTTATTGCGAATATTTCGTAAGTACACACCCCCCCTTTTCCCCTATTTATTTTCTAAATAATAATGATTATTGTAAGTTTTGAACTCGTAGCTCTTTTAGTTACTGAAATTAGGTGATGAGACTTTAAAAAAAAGTTTTTAAATTATATTCTATTCTTTTTCTCTTTATATATATTTTAAATAATAATAAATAAATATGTTTATTGAGTTCTCCACAATAATAATAACAACCGTATAAGATACTTAATAGTAATATATATATTTTATCCCCTAGACTTATTATTTTTTTAATTTGCTTCCATGTACAAACTTTTTGTCCTCTCTTCCTTTATTATAGTTATAGATATCGACTAGCGCCCCGCCTGACCTTCGCACGGGTAGCAGAGGAAAATCCGTTCAGTAGATATTGAGTTTACACGGTGCACCGCAGTTAAAGCTTCGATAGATAGTAGCCCAGTCAAAACACGAAAATTGTTCATCAACTTTTATTTGAAACACTTCGAAATATTTTTACAACAATTATTTAACCTGCACAACTTTCGCCATTTATTCTTATCCTCTCATAATTATATTTCCTAAAACAATCTGGCGCTACTGTATTCCCTCTTATTGGCTATAAATCCTTCTCATTCCAAGTTAATCGGACATCGGACAACAGTTTAAGGCGAAAGCTAATACTGTTGTCTAATTTGGTGAAAACCGAATAGTGAGAACTGAAAACGGTCTGTACTGTTTTGGTGAAAGCCGAACTGTGACGACCTGGAGGCGGTCTGTCCAGTCCTGGTAAAAGCCGAACTGTGACGACCTGGAGGCGGTCTGTCCAGTCCTGGTAAAAGCCGAACTGTGACGACCTGGAGGTGGTCTGTCCAGTCCTGGTAAAAGCCGAACTGTGACGTCCTGGAGGCGGTCTATCCAGTCCTGGTAAAAGCCGAACGTCACGACCTGGAGGCGGTCTGTCCAGTCCTGGTAAAAGCCGAACGTCACGACCTGGAGGCGGTCTGTCCAGTCCTGGTAAAAGCCGAACGTCACGACCTGGAGGCGGTCTGTCCAGTCCTGGTAACAGCCGAACTGTGACGACTCACAGAATACTGGGGAAGCGTCAGCTAACCCATCAAGACAGGATACTGGACCAGCGTCAGCAGAACCTCTCCCAGACAACACGTGGCAGTCGGCGCAAGCCGCGCCCTCGGACTATACTTTTACTTCGCCATTATGATGCTCGAATATTTCTACACAGATACATAGATAATAGAATGTAATTACTTTTAGGTTGAAAACGGTACAACGGAAGCTGTCCACCTCTCCTGGTTAATAGTAAACCGGATACATCTTCTAATACAGCAATATAAGTCGGATATTGTAGTGAAATTGTTAGCTATAATGCAAGAGACGCCGGGCGCGTCAGCATTAGTGTTGCAAGCTATAGCCGCTAGGTGTCAACCCTATATACAGGTAAGTTGGCAACACTAGCAAAAATAAGCTGTTTTCTTTCCTTCGTACACCTTCATTGACCTAAATTCAATAAATTTCATCTAAAAATCATGCGAGAATTGATACCAATACACCACTATAACACAAGCCTTATTTTAACAAGCCTTAAGTTGCTTATGTTGTGGCTAGATGGCGCTGTATGAAATGTCCTGTAATAATATTGTTTTATTTCAGAACGAATTCGCACTAAACACTTTTAAGATATTATCAAAATGTCACGAGAGTCAATCTGGACCTTTAATTTTCTTGATCTGTCGTATTATTGGGAAATTAGAACCGGCCATAGCTGTTAGGTAAGTAATTAAACAGTTTAATATTGTAATTAAATTGTCGGAAAAGTAATTAAATAGCTCGATAAGTAATTAAATGTTTAAGTAGGCAATCAAATGGTAATTAAAACCTTAAATCTGGTAATTAAATGGATAAGTCATTAAATAGCTCGATAAGTAATTAAATTGTTAGGTATGTAATAAAATGGTAAGAAAAGTCATAAAATACTTCACACTAGATACGACAAAATTGAAAAAAATAATAAATCTGTTTTATTTAATTACACGGTAAGCATTAAATTAGCCAGGTAAGTAAACAAATTATTAGAATTGTCATTAAATACTTGTAAATGATTACTAATCTTCGAAAATAATTAAATATACGCTTAGATATATAATTAAACACGTATTAGGTAATTAAAAGGTTTAAAGTTTAGTTGGTTACAGCACCGCCATTCAAATCCCATCCATAAAAAAGATTAAAAGATATGAATTTTCTATTTCAGATTTGCGAAACTAGCAATAGACAGATGTAAAATGTTAAAAGATTTACCTCTTGATCAAATAAACAAGCAATTGTCAAAGGAAGATGTACAAGTTGCTTTAGAATTACTGCAGAGAGAAAAAGTTCATTTTCGGTAAGTATCACTTTAAAAATAATATAGTAAACTAGCTGTCCCGGAAAACGTTGTTTTGCCATATACAAAAAATATATATAGAAAAAATAAAATAGTGTTCAATTCTCAGACCTAACAAATATATATGTATGACGACCCAGTTGGCACAATGGTCACCATGCCGGACTGCCAAACACAGGGTTGCGGTTTCGATTCCCGCCTCAAGACAAGTATTTATGCTTAGATATTTGTCTGTGGTCTGGTTGTTTCTATGTAATATAAGTATATATTTACAAAAGAAAAGTATATCCGTTGTCTAGCACCCATAATACAAGTCTAGTTACTTCGCTTGGGGCTAGATGGCGATGTGTGGAATGTCCTGCAGTATTTATTTATTTATTTTATACACAAAAAAATACATAAAAATCGGTTCATCCGTTTAGGTGGAGTTTGGCAACAACACCGCGACACGAGAATTTTATATACATGGTGATTATTTTAAGTAGGCCTTCAGGTCTATATCCTAAACTATAAGAGAAAGCGAAAGATGCTGAAAAGAGTTTCGTGCCCGATTTTGACAAAAACTAAAACTGCATCCTTAGATTTTTGAAAAAGTCATTACCCTAGCCAAGAATCGAACCTGTTGATTTTGCAAAAAAATATATTACATATTATTTTTCAATAGTGTTACTGATAGAGATCATGAAAACACACATAGTATGGCAAATCAAAGGAAGCAGCTAAGTTTTGTAGTCTTTGTAATTTTCATACCACTAAACATAAATAAAAAATACGTAAAAAATTTGCCCTGTATATTATAATACACAAATAGTGCAGGACATTCAACACATCGCCATCTAGCCCCAAGCTAAGTAATTAGACTTGTGTTGTGGGTGCTAGACAACGAATATACTACTTATATACTTTTCTTTTGTAAATATATACATAGAAACAACCAGACCACAGACGAATATCTTAGCATAAATACTTGTCTGAGTCGGGAAATCGAACCCTGTGTTTGGCAGTCCGGCATGGTGAGCATTTTGCCAACTGGGTCGTTAATAAATATATTTGTATTTCAATATTTTCAGGTACCAAACTCTAGTGATGGAATTAAATACCCTCGCATCAACAGTATTCGATCTATCTCCTTTAGATCTATCACAAGATAGGAGTATCAATCCACAACACATTATAACCACTGATATAGATTCCAACTGGATTCTCAATCAAGTAAAAAGCAGGTACGTTTGGCTTTGCCTAATTAAAGGTCACTGCATACGTAACGGGATAAAACCTCGGACGGGACGGGAACGTGACGTGCATTGTTCATAAAGTGTTCGTGGACTTTATGAACAATGTGACGTGACGTTTCTTGACAGCGTTTCATATAAAAATATAACGTTCCGTAAAATCCCGTCACGTATGCAGCGACCTTAATATTGCTCTTACGGTAAAGGAAAACAACGTGATGAAATTCGGGGCTTAGTTGACTCCAGACGTATTGACCAGTTATTTCCTATGGTCGACTAAGCTGAAGCGTAGTCCATCTAATAAATGTACCAGGCACTACAGACCCCTGAATAGCAAGGGTTAAAGTTGCTGGTGCTGTTAAACTCATCTAGATTTCGGTGAAGAAAACATCGTGATGAAGCCCGCAGCTTAGTTGGCTGCAAATATAATGACGAGTTCTTTAGTAAGCTAAGCATGTAATAGTAGAAGCAAGAAACTAACTTATTGAGTCCCGAGACGGAAATTGGCGCCCGAGCCTAGCGAGAGCGCTAATAGTTCGAGGGACTTAATGAGTCTTTTACTCGAGGTAAACACTGTGCTTTTCATTACGAATAATACATAAAATTCTTCATAATAACGAGAGTGAATGAGAGACTCCATACTACCTCTGGCAGTATGCATGAGCCGTGTGAAGCCATAATTGATATTCTTTAGTGAAAACCAAAGCAAGGAGGTTAGGTTTTTGAAGTTCCTAATGCGTAATGATACTGATACTGCCAGCTGTCAGTGAAAGCGATTTTCCCTAGGGCTGAAAGTTTTTCTTTCTACACGCTCTTCAGGCATCTTTAGACCTACTTTCGGAGTATGAGCAATGAAAAACATTTTGTACTAGCAGCGCTCAGTGGTTTAACCCGCGTAACTCTCGATCCCGTGGGAATATTGTGTTAAAAGGTAGGCTTTGTTATTCCCAATGAATCAATGTATCCTCATACCAAGTTTCATCAAAGTCAGTCCAGTAGTTTCGTTAGAAACGAAAAACAAAATATTTCCTCTGAATAATATTGGTACAAGATTAGTATATTAGTATAGATAGATGGGTAGTGTGTGATTAGTGTGAATACTACTAATTTAAAAAGTTTAGCTTTATTACGCTGGTACTCAATTTTTGTGACTTTAAATCTCTTTTTTCTTTTCCAGATGCTGTTTATCAGAAAGCACTTCACCCAAAGTGTCAAACCACAGCGAACTGGTGCGGCTACTGTCAAATTTGACCCGCGAAGAACTGACGACTGTCATGACATGCTCGGAGTTTGACAGGAAACTGCTGTCATCCTGTTTCAGGCTCGCCACAGAGAATTATCTCAAAGAATTCATTAATATACTCTGTGTACATGAGGCGAAAGAGACGGAGCGAGAGAAATTTAAAGGAAGGAAAGAGAGAAAAGACGAAATGACATCTTCCATAGACAGTAATAGGATGAACGTGGTCAACACGTTACACGTCTTCAAAAAGAGCGACAATAAGGAATCGAAATCACAGTTTTTCATACCGATATCCGACAATGAAAGTGTTAACGACAAATTCGGTAACTTACAAATAAGTGATGAAGAAAGCGAATTGGTGCCACCCGAGCTGTCAAACTTATACCAGCAGTCAATCTTGACGTTTGACAAGTCTCTAACTGATGTCATCCGACTGTTCCCGAAGCAGAACCGACCGCTCAGCCAATCGGAGAACTTCAATTTAAACGTGGAACAAACAATAGACAGATACACGAGACGATGCCATCAAGTTTTCCAAGACAAAGCATTCTACCAAGAATACATGACAATTCAAACAATAATGGCCGGATTCTTAGAATCCCTACAACAGATAATATACAATTTAGACAGCACAGACTGCGATTTACTTGAGAAATGTATCGAAAACATCCTCCCGGCATCTCTATCGCGAAACATTGCTATATTCTCCGTAATTTCCTTACAATACATGTCATTTTTGATTAAAAACAAGTCGATAGTCGAAAGCCCTATACCTGCGGACGTGTCATTCCGCGTATCTGTCAATGTCACCGACAATGTGACAGTTGACAGTGTCATCCAGTTGACAGTTGAGAATGTTGGGAAGGCGTTGAGTTTCGATGAGATTTGGTCAGAGTTGAACGTTGATAGTAATCTGAATAGATCGCAGTCGGCTATTAGTTGCTTGTATGCGATTGTTAAATATTTGGTTCAGGTGAGTTCAAAGAATGACTTATTCTGAAGTGCATTTCAGTTGAAAGTTATCGACCTACGAAACAGAAGGTTGTGGGTTCAATTCCTGCCTCTAACAAATACTTATGCACAGATATTTTGTTAGGCTCATAAGGTAAAAAAGGAACCTCTATGATTTTTAAAAATTGGCCTGGATGTCTGTATATGTATCAACGATTCATTAATGTTTCAGAGCAAGGTACACAGCACAATCAAGCTCCAAACTAAGCAACTGGGCTTGTGTTATGGTGGCCAAACAATGGAAGAATACTTTTTTTTAAAAGTCTTCTTCGTTGTCCCTCACCGCGCCACAGAGGCCGTCATTAACGTATTCATACCAAGTTTCATCAAAATCGGTCCAGTAATTTCGGAGCCTTTTTCTCGTCCTTATAATATTACATTAAATTTTATTAAAATTAACTATTTATTTCTAATTTCAGGACACAAAACCCCTAATCCTAAAAAATTACATGCACGTCCAAGACGGACCTAAGCCAGAAATAATGATAATTGGTGACAAATTGATAACTCTCGTTGAATATTGGGAACATAATTTCTATAAGAATAAAAATGACGTCATACCTAAATGTTATGTGGAGTCTATTGAGAGTTTGATGGTTAGTTTGTCTAGGTGAGTCTTTCTTAGTTACTTGACTCATATAGAAGTTAATTAACTTTCTGGCTCACAGGCGTTACCGGCCATATTTGGCTGATTTGATCGAGCTTTTTAATTGCTGTCTAAAATGCGCTATAATATTGTTGAAAATGTTTGCCTAAAATGTAGCAACAAGCATCAGCTCACGGGGCATAAATGGCTCATTTGGTTGAGCATTTTGATTGCTGTCTAAAATGTTTCAGTACTAAATACATTTTTGGATAATACCTTAACTACAATTTTGTCTAAAATGCTTAGGTAAATATTTGTCTTGAATGTTTTGGTAAATGTGTGTTCAAAATGTAGGAAAAAGCATCAGCTCACTAACTCCCAGAAGGCACAGGCCAAAATTGGTTCATTTGGTTAAGCGATTTCATTGCTGTCTACATTTTTGTCTAATATATTTTTAATATATTCGTCTTAAAAAATGGTTAAATAAAAAAAGTATATTTGTACATCAATAATAACATCAAATAAATTTGATATGCGACTTTGTCACATAAAAATACTTGATCATGACTATTTTTTCTTCCAGATTAGAAATGATGAGTAACACAGCTTTAATACCACCAATAGCGTGGCCCTCAGTGGAAATAATGTACAAAAACGATGGAGTTTTAAAGATCGATCTACCGCTTCAAGCGCTGCAAGATTTAGATGTCTTAGAAGCTTTTATGTTTAGGTAAGTTTTAATTCTACTGAAATCACTAGTGGATCTGCTACAGTAGACTTTACGACCATAAACTTTAAGGAGTTTTGTATAAGGAGAGCGAATTTTTGTAGTAACTACAATCTATAGCACCCTTTTTTACCCCTTTAGAAGCCGAATTTTTAGAATATTCGGATTAAGGGAAGAACTTGAATCCCGGATCCATCTCACGCTATTCCGGGAAGAAAGCCACATCATAATATTGTTGTTATCGTGCCAATAAATTATTTATTATCTTCCAAATCTATAAAATGCTTTGTCCTGACTGACTGAAGGATCAACGCACAGCCTAAACCGCTGATCGTAGAGACCTGAAACTTGGAGGGTGTGTTCTTTGTATGACGTAGGCATCCGATAAGAAAGGATTTTCCGAAACTCTACCCCTTAGGGGCCGGGTGAAAAGGGGGGTGGGCAAAGTTTGTATGGGACAACGTGATCCTATTAAAACCATTTCGACTTATACGCGGACGAAGTCGCGGGCAAAAGCCAGTTATTTATAAATGATACCCTATTGTCCTTTGTCGCGGTATCACGTGTGGCTTTCCTTTTTCAGAGCTAATTTAATATCATGGAGTAGTAAGAAACAATTCGAAGAGATGTGGGTCGGTATGTTGGGAGCTTTACAAGGCAACGGTCCGCACCTGTCTGTGAGAGGCGTTACCCAACTTTTGCTGTCGACAGCGCCATCTGTGCGGTGTCCTGGACCAGTGATGAGGCATCTGAAGAGAGATGAACATCATTCACTTCACACGTAAGTCATAATCACTAGCACTAGCAGCGCTCCGCGGTTTCACCCGCGTGGGAAAAGTAGCCTATAATACTCTCAATGAATCCATGTATCCTCATACCAAATTTCATCAAAATCGGTGTAGTAGTTTCGGAGCCTATTCGTTACAACCATTAAAAAAAAACTTTTCTCTTTATAATATTAGTGTTCGAATTTTTTATTCCGAATATGTTAAGGTTATGTTACTTGAAAATCAGCTGTTTCTTGAAGAGAGGTCGTTGACCTCCGAAGTTTATTTGTTCATTGATTTTAAACTGCTTTAAAAGCGAGTTTTAAAATAAAAATAAAAACAGCCAATTTTTCTGTAAACACAACCTCTAATTAAAAAAGTTTGAATTCGTTGAAGGACAAGAATTGAAATACATTGTATAAAGAGACTAGCTGCGCCCTGCGGTTTCACCCGCGTAAGTCCTGATCGCGTGGGAATATCAAAATGAAAAGTAGCCTATAGCCTTCCTCGATAAATGGACTATCCAACATAAAAAGATTTTTCAATTCGAACCAGTAGTTCCTGAGATTAGCGCGTTCAAACAAACAAACTCTTCAGCTTTATAAAATTAGTATAGATTTTTCTTTAAGTTTTTGTGTATTTGTGAAAAATTATAATTGTTACAGTATGCAACTTCTGAGGAATATTTTAATAGGAACATTTGCGTATAGATTGTTCGACGATGTTAATCTAGAAAGGGTGCCATTAATGCAAGACGGCTTCGATGGATTCCATACAGCTCAGTTTAATGTCGAATATTTGAAGTTGGCATCTGGTAAGTCGAACTTCGTTTAAAAATAATTCATCTTTCAAACAAAAAAAAACTAAATCAAAATCGGTTCAAACGTTCGGGAGCTACGAAGCCATAGACAGCCAGACACACACACAGACTCGTGAAACTTATAACACCCCGTCGGGGGTTATAAAACATTTATATCAAATTACTTTTTGATCTATATAAATTACACTGTGCCTAATAGTTAAAATTAAGTAAGTATAAGATCGTAATGTCCAGTTCCTAAAATGACCAACGGGTTTAAAATGTCGAATTCCCAGAATGTTCAATTCCCAAATTTGTTTTTTTGGTGATATTTTTGGCTCTTTAGTATGTTAAATTGGCAATATGAACATATAGTGGGAAGAAAAGTCATCTCTTCTTCGGCATTAAATGGAATAACTGACAAACTAGGACCCGCTCATGTACAGTCGGCAACAGAATTTCAGACCCACCATAGAGTTCTAAAATTAGTATTATTGTTATGTTTTTATTATAATAATGATTGTCTAATAAATCCATGAGCTGAAAGACTTCAAACTTTAACTCAAGCAGGACCTTAGAATTTTGGTTAAGGTGAACCGGGTACCGGCGCTCTCTCGATTTATGCAACAAAAATATTTGCTCTAGTGTAATTATCCAGGGAGAAAACAGTCGACTACATTTGTATGGAGAGGGCCCCCGGTACCCTTTCCACATAAGAAAATATTGTGCTAATAGAAGTTTTGGGACTTTTAAGTTCTGCAAACTCAAGATATTCAAGTTCGACCCCTGCCTATACGAATTATGGTAGTTTTTAACCCCCGACGCAAAAACGACGGGGTGTTATAAGTTTGTAAAGAATATAGTCACAATTTTGCTTACAGATATCATAGACGATGCGTCATTCAAGACGAAAAGAGAATTGAAAAGAAGGAGAAAGACAAACGATATTGATGTAAACAGTTGTTTGCAAATTCTTATGGACGTTACGTCACAGATGTTGGAACCAAAGGTAATTAATAAGAACTAGTTTTATTTAGAAAAAGGGCAGGCAAAAGACTTAACCTATACAGTCTCGTCTGACGTACAATATTTTTAAGGTTTTTTGCTCGATATTAATTGGGGTTAAAACAGAAAACATAACGTACGGAGTCCTTCGTGTGCCGTTCCGACTCGCACTTGGCCGGTTTATTTTTGGCTTGTATGATCACATCTGATATTAGGCGACGATGAGGTCGAGGATGTAGCATGCTCGCCTAGAAGGTGCCTGTTCACTCTGGACTTGAAGAACTTCCAAGGTTGGAATTTTCGGTAAAATTTTGGGACGTGTGTAAACATTTTGGAAAACATTTGGCATATAGGTATTCTATCCGTTACCTGAGACTATTAAGGAGCTGTGTACATTGTCCTTCAATATTGATTTATTTTTTATTTTTTTGCTATTAATTATGGCTTCGCACGGCTTGTGCATTTAGCCAGTGTCAAGTTATATTTTGCATCAAATTATGACCCGATTTTTCATAAATCGGGCCTAAAGTGTTTCAAAACAGTCAAAGTCGTCATAGTCCGTCAAGTCAGGGGCTATAGTAAAGCGGTGGCAAGTTTACCATAACCTGAATAGGAGATTTGGGGGCAACGAGAAAACTTCATGTTTGACACTGATTTTTACTTTCACTACACTTGTGCACTTTCACAGAACTAAATTGAATAACATTCCACCAGAATTATACAATTCAACTCGGGTTACAACTAAGTTTCATGAAAATAAAACTGCAGCACATGTTGTTATCTCGTTCCCGCCAAAACTCCTATTTATTTATTATTTTCTATACATATAAATTGCTTTGTCCTGACTGAATGACCGACTGACGGATCAACGTACTGCCTAAACCGCTGATCGTAGAGACCTGAAACTTGGAGGGTGTGTTCTTTGTATGACATAGACATCCGATAAGAAAGGATTTTCCGAAATTCTACCACTTAGGGGGTGAAAAGGGTGTGCAATGTTTGTATGGAACAACGTGATTCTTTGGTCCATTTTCGACTTCTAAGCGGTACTAATATATAAAATTCTCGTGTCACAATATTAGTTACCATACTTCTCCAAAACGGCTTGACCGATTTTTATGATATTTTATATGCATATTCAGTAGGTCTGAGAATCGGCTACTATCTATTTTTTATTTTGTTTCCAACACAACGTTTGCCGGGACAGCTAATTTACCTTTAATCTTCCTCAGTCCACATCAGGTATAGCACTCCGTGTTGCTCTAGTGGAATGTATAGGATGTACAGTCCCAGTGTTCCGCACAAGTGGGCAGTGGGCGTGGGCTGGTAGCGTGCTGTCCGCGTTGGCCGGGTCTATATGCCCAGCGTTGGCGCGGGCGTTGTTAGCCGCGTTACCGACCGCGTTGGCTGTGTTACATCCGGATCAGACGCAGCAGTTGCAGGTGAGATATGCCATTAAAAATTAACGTACGGGACAAATTCCTTGTCCTTTATTTGAAGTCGGTTATAGATTATAAGGGTATTAATCTTTAAAAAAAAAGTTGATTGTGAGTTTTTATGATATGCATTTTATGCTTTGCGTTGTAACGACTGTTTTTTAATATGTACAATCAAATTAAGAAACAACCCCTTTTTTGAAGTTGTTTAAAATGCAGATAAATATGTCTTTTTTTAATAAGACCCTTTTAATACGCATAAATCCCAAACCAATGAGATTTTCATAAATTATTTTCATAAACCTTGATATTAGTGACAAAATAACAAGAAAATAATCAGTATAATTGTTTTTCAAAGGAGAATGGTCTTTCTGGGCCTGGAGGCCTCATGAAACGAGTCATATATCAAATGAAAGGTGGTTTCAAGAGGAACATTTTATTGTATTACCACTTTTTCAAATTAGTTGTGAGATCGGAGTTATAGGTCATTAATGATAGGTGGTCGATTCACTCTCCGTACACCAGTAGGGAGTATTAACGCCTTAATATAATCAAATGTAGCCATCATATAGCAATGAGTCATATATCAAATGATAGGTTATTTCAAAAGAAATAATTTAATGTATGATGATTTTTAAAATTATTTTTATTTTTAGAGTTATAGGCCATTTATGCTAAGTAGTAGGTATAGGTGTCTGAGGTCTTCTCTTGTGCAATGCAAAAGCTTGATTAGAGTCAGATGTTGGTCTCCTCATGAAACGAGGCATATATCAAATGAAAGGTGGTTTCAAGAAAAACATTTTATTTTAATACCACTTTTTCAAAATAGTTGTGGGTTCGGAGATATAGGTCATTAATGCTAGGTGGTCATTTCACTTGCGAGTTTTCTCCGTACACCGCTGGGGAGTACTAACGCCTGAATAGAACCAGATGTATCCATCATATAGCAACGAGTCATATATCAAACTAGCAGCGCTCCGCGGTTTCACCCGCGTAACTACGTGCGTAATATCGAAATATTAAATAGTCTAAACCCTTATTCAACAATGGACTATGCAACATAAAAATATTTTTTTTCTATCCGAGCCAGTAGTTTCTGAGATCAGAGCGTTCAAACAAACAAACAAACACTTTGTATGCTAAGTAGTAGGTATAGGTGACTGAGGTCTTCACTTGTGCAATACAGATGGTTGGTTAGAAGCAGATGTTGCCCTCCTCATGAAACGAGTCATTTATAAAATGAAAGGTGGTTTTAAGGCGAACCATTTTATTGTAAGACTATATTTTCGAAATAGTAGTGGTTTCGTAGTTAGAGATCGATAAATGTACTTAAGTAAGTATTCAGTTGTATCAGAAATAGTTGTCGTGATTTAGTCATCACTACCTAATACTATTTAGTGGCATAGCAGGCTGATAAAAAGCATGATGCTTTTCGTAACCGAGATATAGGTTATGATACCTAAGTAGGATTATAAATAGGTTCAATGTCCTGCAAACCACACAAGAAAAGAATGCTCACGTCTCGTGACGGGTCTTGTACAATAGGTATAATAATGATACCACATACCTTTCTACGATTACCTATCGTGCGTTTCTTTTGTTACTGCAATAATATCTATTCAGATTTTCCTGTTTGGGGACTAGGTATTTTTCTAATCGACTAAATCGATTGTGATGAAACTCGGTATGGAAATTGTTGGAAACCTAGATTAACACAAAATATTATTTTTAACTCGATATTCCCACTGAATAGAGACTAACGCTGATGCAACTATGAATCTTCGTTATCAATTTCATTGAGAGAAATAATTTTCAAGGGTTATGCCTTTCGACTCCCGCTTATAGGGGCCGTAAGGAAAAATCTTACGACCTCCACTCAATAATAAAAGTGCGGGGTGGTGGTCCAACCATGGGGCCCATTAAGCGGGAGTCGAAAGGAATAATCCTCTTCATTCATTAATTCTGTATTCACAATCCGCGTTGAACCACCGCACCCTTTGGCCTCCAACTATAGGTCGTGGTTCAACTTTTTAAATAGTTGGACCACGGGACTGTTCAGAGTCTCGTTGGACATTCATGACGCGAAGTCTGAAGATTTATATTATTACGTTAAATAACAGAACACGGATTGTCGAGAAAATATTATTTACACAAAATACGCAATAATAAATGAAAAACCACATTAAACTTAACACAAAAACATAATAAAATAACAAAAGATATTATTAACTTAAACGTTTAAAATAATTAAAAACGCATTTGCTGCATAAACTGCATCTGCATAAGCTATTGCATAGCTTTTATCGCGGACTTTGAGCGCAGCACCCGAATCAAGAATAAAACCTAATACCCCCGACTCCACCCACCATGTAGCTCGGCCGAGCGTTCGCTTAAGTGTATGTATATGGTACGAAGCTCGCACGATGCAATAGCTTTACCGCGGAAGTCCCCGGGTGCCACACATTTTTTTTAAATAAAGGAACAACACTGACCGTACGGTCGTATAAAGCCACATCAGCAACATCACGACAGGGCACTGGCGGCGGCGCAGCATGGTCATACGACGCTTTGGCCATTTTCGTCTTTACATTTATTTTGTTAAATAAGATTCTTTTGGAAATAAACTAAACTATTAAACCTACTAAGTACTAAACTCTGGCAATATACAGAAGCCGTGCGAAGCTATGATTTGACATGAAAGTTGTCAGTGAAAGCGATTTTCCCTATGGCTGAAAGTTTTACTTTCAACACGCTCGTTAGGCACCTTCGGAGTATGAATAATGAAGAGTACCTTTTGTTTTTTGAAGATACCTAGTCCAAAAAAGATGGTTTTGCTTTGTCGGAACTTATTGATTGCAATAGGTTCCGACAAAGCAAAACCATCAACATCAAAATGGCTTGCGTATTTGTGACTCGTAATGGTACCTATACCTCGGTTACGATAAGCATCATGCTTTTTATCAGCCTGTTGTGTCACTAAATAATGCTAAATAGTGATGTCTATATCACGACAGACATTGTCAACAATTTCTGATACTACCGATTACTTAAGTACATTTAACGATCTCTTACTTCGAAACCACTAATATTTCGAAAAAGTAGTCATACAATAAAATGTTTCCCTTAAAACCACCTTTCATTTGATATATGACTTGTTTCATGAGGAAAGCAACATATTCTGTTTATAGCCAAGCATCTGCATTGCATAAGGAAAGACCTTAGTCACCGATATCTACTAATTAACAGAAATGACCTATAACCCCTAAAATAGAAATAATTTTTAAAACTCATGATACACTAAATTATTTCTCTTGAAATAAACTATTATTTGATATAATATGACTCATTACTATACGATGGCTACATCTGATTCTATTCTGGTGTTAATACTCCCTAGTGGTGTACGGAGAAAGTTCGCTAGTGTACCGACCACCTACCATTATTAACCTAAAACTTCGAATCCACAACTATTTTGAAAAAGTGGTCATATAATAAAATGTTTTTCTTGAAACCACCTTTCATTTGATATATGCCTCGTTTTATGAGGAGTGCAACACCTGGTTCTAACCAAGCGTTTGTATTGCACAAGAGAAGACCTCAATCGCCTATACCTACTACTACTAAGCCTATAACAGCATATAACTCTAAAAATAAAAATATATTTTTGAAAGTCATGATACACTGAATTATTCCTCTTGAAATAAACTATTATTTGGTGTATGACTCATTACTATACGATGGCTACATCTGATTATATTCTGGTCTTAACACTCCCTAGTGGTGTACAGAGAAAATTCGCAAGTGTACCGATCACCTACCATTATTGACCTATAACTCTGAATCCACAACTTTTTTGAAAAAGTGGTATTAAAATAAAATGTTTTTCTTGAAACCACCTTTCATTTGATATATGCCTCGTTTCATGAGGAGACCAACATATGATTCTAATCAAGCTTTTGCATTGCATAAGAGAAGACCTCAGACACCTATACCTACTACTTAGCATAAATGGCCTATAACTCTAAAAATAAAAATAATTTTAAAAATCATCATACATTAAATTATTTCTTTTGAAATAACCTATCATTTGATATATGACTCATTGCTATACGATGGCTACATTTGATTATATTAAGGCGTTAATACTCCCTACTGGTGTTCGGAGAGTGAATCGACCACCTATCATTAATGACCTATAACTCCGATCTCACAACTAATTTGAAAAAGTGGTCATACAATAAAATGTTCCTCTTGAAACCACCTTTCATTTGATATATGACTCGTTTCATGAGGCCTCCAGGCCCAAGCTCTGTACATTTTTTCCCATTCTCCTTTACAATTAAAACAAATTATGACCTGTTTTTTAGTAGTTTTCCCTATATTTACGAAATATTTAGTTTTTAATCAAGGAGACAGGCCGCCCTTATTATCCGGAGGTGCCATATAAGGAACCCGTGTGCAAAATATTCTACGAGTCTAGTCACTGAAAATTTTGCATAAGAATTTAGGCCCATTATTCAATCAGCCCCCTTAGACAAAATTGCTATTAGCGATGTCGCCAATCGATAGATTTAATTGTATAAAAGTGACATAAACCATTGTATACAATTATCTTAAGATAGAACTTATCCACAATTTTTTTTCTCCTACGCAAGACTGCGTGACTTTTCGTTGGCTTGTGTCAATTTCATACAAAAAAAGTCTGTCGATTGGCGATATCGCTAATAGAAAGCGATCTTGTCTAAGGGGGCTGATTGTGCGTGGCATCAGTTAATAAAAAATGCTTTTTATTAATATAACATTGTTTGTTATTAGGAACTATCATCAGTCCATCAGAAACTGGTCAAGTCTCTCGGTTCAAGCTACGCGCCGCTCCGTCAAGCCGCACTCCAAGGTTGTCTATTACAATTGACATCAAACCGACCGTCAAGCCTGCTCCAACCGAATCCCTTCCACGATCTTATTACACAGCTGAGTTTGGCTGTGCGACAGTATTTGAATAATAATGATAAGTAAGTTCAACAAAAAACTATAGATATTTCAAATATTTTGTAATTACTTATGTATATTTTTGACCTGATAACGTTTTATAAATTGATGCACCTGCACTCACAAAAAAGCGTGACGTCATGCGTCATGTTTCGGGAACGCGTCATGTTATTGACAAAATAAACATAGCAACGTTTTATCATTGCCATCAATGTTTTCTTAAGACGTTATCACATAAAATTATCGACCATAAACAGACTTTACAAACAACCATTTTTTAACTTGTATTTAAGGCTAGTTCCTAAACTATAAGAGATAGCTAAAATTGTCAAAAGAAATCGCGTGCCCGATTTATAAAATTGGATCATACGTTTTTTTTAAACTTTGTCTTTATCCTAGCCAGGAATTGAACGTGTTAATTAAAAAAAATATATCCTATATTTTTGTATCAATGGATAGTGTTGCTGATAGAGATTAATTCCTGGAAACAAACATACTATAAAAATCAAAGGATATAGCTAATTTTTTTAGTCTTCTGTAGTTTTAGTATTTCTATTTATTAGGGTTCCGTACCCAATGGGCAAAAACGGGACCCTTTTCTCACTGTCTGTTTGTCACCAGGCTGTATCTCACGAACCGTGATAGCTAGGCAGTTGAAATTTTCACAGATTTCGTAATTCTTTCGTAATAAATAAATAAATAAATATTGCAGGACATTTCACACATCGCCATCTAGCCCCAAGCTAAGTAACTAGACTTGTGTTATGGGTGCTACACAACGGATATACTACTTATATACTTTTATTTTGTAAATATATACTTATAATACATAGAAACAACCAGACCACAGACAAATAACTATAGCATAAATACATACAGACAATTACAATACATACAAATACAGACAAATAACTATAGCATAAGTCTGAGGCGGGAATCGAACCCGCAACCCTGTGTTTGGCAGTCCGGCATGGTGACCATTATGCCAACTGGGTCGTCAATATAATAATATGTATGTTTCCAGCCATATAACACAATGTAACAATTTTTTCAGGATATCATTATACGAACAAAGTTTGTACTGGACAGTGCTATTTACACTGATCGAACTCGGACACCCTGATCTTATTAATATTGCAGCCGATTTCGTGTTGAGGAACCCTAAACATTATTGTACTGATTTGGTTGTTAAGGTAAAAGGTTTTTGTTATTTACTTTATTAGGTGAGGGGGTTGAATTCCATAATTCTTTCCTTCCCGGATGCCTTCGTCATAATAGAACAAAAATTACTTGTTACAAATACAAATATATTTATTAAAACTCATTTTTACATAATAAACTAAGCACTAAATATTAAAGAGAACAAACATAACACATATGCCTGAACTAGGTAATCCTGTGTCTCAGGCGAAAAAGGACTTACATCTATACTAATATGCTACTAATATAAAGCTGAAGAGTTTGTTTGTTTGTTTGTTTGAACGCGCTAATCTCAGGAACTACTGGTTCGAATTGAAAAATTCGTTTTGTGTTGGATAGGCCATTTATCGAGGAAGGCTATAGGCTACTTTTTATCCCGATATTCCTACGGGATCGGGAGTTACGCGGGTAAAACCGCGGAGCGCTGCTAGTTAACTTATAAAACTAACTAGAAACAATAATTAGGTAAAAATATGTATAAATATTAAATGCTACAAACTGTGTAAAAATATTAAAAAGAGCAAACTTATCAAGCAAGGAGCAAGGAGGTTGGGTCCTTGAAGTTCCTATACGTGACTTTCTTTTTTCAACGTTTAATTCACGAAATACTATGAATTTCATTGTAATCTAGAAAAACGGAGAATTTTATGATACTTTTTCTATTTGTGTATGTGCCATCATTATTTTAGCCCAATCCGTCTATTGACCGGAAAGTGGTATTTGGTAAAGGAAATGAAAAACACGTGACTTTAAATGCATGATATCTTTTTTCCACATCTAGTTCATGAAATACCATCAATTTTTCAAAATTTTCCGGTTTTTTTTTAAACTAAATAGGCTGATGGGTAGCGCAGAGCAGCATGCTCGCCTAGAAGGTTCCTATTCACTCTAAACTTGAAGACTCCAAGGTTGTAGTTTTGTGGGAACAGTGACGCGGATAGAGAGTATGAGCGGGTATTTATGTAAATGCTCAAGTATTGCCTTTTATTTCAGGGTATAACAACGACACTCCGTCAACAAGTGCTGCCGAAAGATCTGAAAAACACATTGATTGAAAAACTTTTGGACAATACGAGAAATTATTCTGAAAAGCATGCTGTACAGATTTTGATGGTGCATTTGTTCTCGGGTAAGATGGCATAACTTATTTTCGATTTTTATAACCTGACTAGCTGCAGGTTCGATTTTTTAATTGTTTTTTCTTAAGAACCTTCTCCTGACAATTGTGAACAACAAAAAAAGAATTAGCGAAATTGATCCAGCTGTTCACGCGCCATGCGATGACAAAGGAAAATAGAGATTCATTTTTATACACGGTGTAACAAGGAGGGTTCAACCGATGATCATCCGATGATCCGTGTATATATAGATAGATGATACATCGTGTATATATAGATAGATGATTCCTCCAGCCTACGACGCAGAAAGTCGCTTTGATTCCCGCAGTGTAACAAAAATGACAGATATTTGGTTCTGAGCTAGGTGTTTCTATATTTATATTAAGTATGTTTTTACAAGAAAGTATAGAAGTAGTCTATTTTTTGCTTGTCTGGTCACCATCACAGAAGCCTACTTGCACCCAATTTTTTGTTCGAGGTGGGAATCGAAACCGTAAACTCCGCGACGCAAGTGATTGATAAGGGTTAGCTAAATTATTAATTGTTTTTTATTTTCCAGCGGATAGCAAACTTTTGTCACCGCGATTGACCATCGACGTATCGAACATGGACCCCGATGTACTTATGAATTCAATGGAACGTATAACACTTCTATACAAAATTCTCAAAGTTTCCCAAAGTTTTGAAACTAAGTACCTTCTCACTTTAGCTTTGAAATATTTTCTAAGGGAAACTTTGCCCCCTGCGGCGACTCTGAGTAGAGTTGTCATCGAGTTCTTGGAATGTTGTAAGGAAGCTGAGAGGAGGGATATGGGAGTTGTTGGGGAGAGAAAGAGATGGGTGGATCGAGCTGTTTTGAATGCCGAAATTGTATTTGAGGTGAGTTATTGGATGTGTTCATTTTTTTTAAATATATAGCTTCTAAAGAAACTTTGTAACTCCTAGGTACTTGTAGGTACGCCCTTACCCACAAAAATAAAATAAAATAATAATCGTGTACCGCTATTTACTCTAAATTTAAAATTGTCCTAATGTGGCCACATCGTTAGTTTAAGTAAAATTCTTGTCTTCATATTAACTCGGTGGGATGTGGTCCCCGTAGTTCAGTAGATAAGATCGCCACTAGTATAAAGCGAGGGTCGTAGGTTCAAGTCCGATTAGTTTATTATTTTAGTAAAGTATTTCAATTTGTAAAACTACTTTTTTTCAGGTATTTGAAACATCAATATCCCAAGACCAATTGCCAGTTCTAAGCGGCTGGGTGTTCGAAGCTCTATGTCACTTATTAAACGGAAAAATATCACACAAACTCCTACCTTACTGCGTCCTAACATTAATTACCTCAGCCAGTTCGAACAATTACTTCAGGCAAATATCACCTTTAAGCTATTCAATATTAAAGTTGGGTTTCGAAAAATGCGGAAAGTATAAAGATCTGGGTATGTACAATGACTTTTTGGACAGTTGTCCGAAAATGTCGTTCAAAGATAGACGTTTGTTGTGTATTTTGTCTTTAAAGTCGGCGTTCAGTAGATCTCAATTGGAAAGGTTGAAGGAATTGTGTGATACTAATGATTGTTTGGGTGATTTGAAGCAATGTTTGGCTGTTTAGTGTTTCTCAAACTTTTTGTGATTTTACCCCTTAAAAAAGTAACAGCAGTTACAATTTTAATGTTATTTAAAAAATCTGCTGTTTTTGTTTGTAGTGAGTTAACACACAGGGATGATAAACATTTTAAGGTTATTTTTATTGAAAAAATCGATTGTTTGGAAATAAAAAGACCAATAGTATTGCTTAAAATTGTAGTACAAACTCAATAGATAAGTTGAGCCTTTGCTTTTAACTGCAGGAACTTCGAAATGAAGTTGAATTTTATAAAATTCGTAAAACAAGAGTTTCCCCCCTTCGAATTATTATCATCTGAAGGCCAATTCTCATAAATAACATTGTTCAAATTTCATTTCGATCACAAAAAATACCCTCAAAGTAGGCCAAAATACTCTCAAAGTCAGCTTTTTGTAAAATAAAACTGACTTTGGGTATCTTTTGCAATCGAAATGATATCGCAATATAATTAAAACCATGTTATATACATTGTATAATACCTAGAAAAAAATGTTGTAATTTGTGATAAAAAAATTAAATAACACTTTATTTGCTTTAGGTGTTGAAAAAAATTATTTGAATAGTCAAAGGGAAAAAGTTTGAGAAACTTAAAAGTGTAGAACCGTTAGTACCTTAGTTAATTTTAAGACAACTTATTTAAATTATACTAGTTGAGCCTCGTGGTTTCACCCGCGTAAGTCCAGGATCAGAATCGGGATAAGAAGTAGCCTATGTCGTTCTCTTAAGTCCCATCTATCTCTATAACACAATTCATCGAAATCGGTTCAGACATACAGATGACAAAAAGATAAACTAACTTTCGTACTTATAATATTAAGTGGGTAACAGTTAAACTTATTTCCTAAATACATTTAGAAAAAAAACTTAAGTATCTTTAGTTGTAATTAAAAAAACCAACTTCGCTATAATAACAAAAACATAACCCTCCTTCCGCAGTTGAGTAAAAAAAAGACGGGTTGCACTCCGGGAGTGCCGGCAGAAGTGAAAACTTGATTATTAACGTTGAGCATGTTTGATATTTTGGAATGGTTAGGGAATAATTTTGCACCAATTGCTTTATCAGTATAAAAGTACTATCATTTATGTGGTAGAATACAATATTCATTTATTGCGCTATCGTACACAAACATGACAATTTATATTACATTAAAAATTTAACACTTTAAAACTATAGCTGTCTACTCTCCATCCGTCTTACGCTTTTTCGATCAGGTCACGTGTCCTGACGAGAGTTTAAAATTTTATACCCATTACAGAAAAAGTGCTCAACGCCGCTAAAGAAGTTTTCACTTCAATATAAAAATAAAAACATAAAAATAATTATTTTTCTAAGCAACAGGATTTGAATTTAGTACAAATATACTTAGGGCCGCTTGTAGCAAAATTGCAAATCTCGATTTTATGTTAAACTAAAACCTTCTTCGAGAACCACTCTATCCATTGGCGAAAATAGCATGAAAAACGGTGCAGTAATTTTTGAGTTTTTAGCGAACAGACAGACATACGCGGCGGAGGACTTTGTTTTATAATATATAGTGATCTAGACTTTTCTTGCTTCTATGCATTAAAGATGTTTTATCAATTATGTATTTTAGTTTATTTTTACTAATTTTACTTATTGTATTTTCATTTTAAGCTGATTTTTTATTTTATTTTTGAATTTTAATTTGACTATTATATTACTATTACTATATTAGTATGCCTGCAATAAATGACTATTTATTTATTTATTTTCCATATATTTTTGGCATAATTTTGAAACTCGATTTCCGCTTTCTGTCAAATATGTATGGACTAAATCTCGGTTCATTTCTCTTGACATGGTCAACTAAGCTATGAGGGTGTTAGGCAAATCCTACTCTATCTAATACAATGTCCCAGGCACTACAGCGCCCTAAATGTTATGGATTAAAGTTTCTGGCGCTCTTAATATTTGGTTTTGATATAAGAATTTCTATTCTTTTATCGAAACGAGTTTCGAGATGAGAAATATTATACATTTATCAAAACCAGTTTCGAAAGAATAAATATTATTCTTATTTAGATTCCAGTTTCGAAACTTGGTTTCGAATATGGCCGAAGTGGATCTCGGTTGGCCATTGCCTCGAAATTATCGCTTTTTAATCCATTAGTATTTTTCGTTTAAATATTTTAATTAAATATAAGCATTTCAGAACCAACCTACGAGTATAAGACTTTTATTTAAACATCATTCCATCTTATCTAAAGAGATTTAATTTGATTTGAGAGTTTCGAAAGGCGAATTTCTATTCTTTTATCGAAACGAGTTTCGAGATAAGTATTATTCTTTTATCGAAACCAGTTTCGAAAGAAGAAATATAGAAATAGTATTATTGACCGAAGCGTTTATATAATCTAGATTAAATGTTAAGGCCAATTATTAAGAGGAAAGGGTACCGGGGGCTCTCTCCATACAAACATAGTCGACTGTTTTCTCCTTGGATAATGACACTAGAGCAAATATTTTTGTTGCTTAAAACTTATAACTGCCAAGACCCTATGCTTAGCTTTTTTTTTGTTTTTATTTTTAAATCTTAATTTCTTGATAATTAGAAAAAAAAAAACAAATCATAGGGGCATAGTCATGGCAGTTAACAGTCGACTAAGTTTGTATGGAGAGAGCGCCGGTACTTTTTCACCTTAAATCTAAGTTTAGTAAAAATCTAGAATTTGCAATATTGCTGCAAAAAGCCCTTAATCGATCAATTAAATATAAAGTAGTTTTAAAATAATTACGCGCTTTTTGAATTGTGAAATAGTAGTAAGTAAATATTTAGATATTGCTTAAAGAAAGAAAATAAAAATTCTATGATCCTTGTATCTGTTATGAATAAAGCTAGAATTACGGTTAAACCTAAGTGTAACCGGATAAACCTAGATAAGCCCCTTGACTTCGGTTAAACCATAGATAAACCGTCTTTGTATGGCAGATATTTGTGCTCGCTGTTAATGAATGTTTTGTGATTTAAATTTCAAGAGTTGTGATTTTGTATGTAATAATGAATATTAATTGATGTGCATCAAAAGTGTATTATCTGTAATTCTCAAGAAATCATTATATTTTATTGTAAAAGATAAATTTATTAATATAATAAGTATATAATATATATACATAAATATTTATATATATATTTATATATAAATATTGCAGGACATTCCACACATCGCCATCTAGCCCCAAACTAAGTAACTATAATACTTAAAAACAACCCGACCACAGATAAATATCTAAGCATAAATACTTGTCTGAGGCGGAATCGAACCCGCAACCCTGTTTTTGGCGGTCCAGCATGATGACCATTGTGCCCACTGGGTCGTCAAATATTTAAAGACATTGACACAGGGCAATCTAACCCCAAATTAAGCAACAAGGCTTGTGTGATGGTTGCCAGATGACATGAGCTTTGTAGGTTTATAGTGATTTGCCAGGACAGTCATCTATGTTTGAACATTGATCTAGTGCGCCAGTGTCTTAATATCGACCGTATAAAAACACTAGGTTTAACCGGTTGATCCAAGGTTTAACTAGTAGTCCAAAGGTTAAGCCACTTCAATCCAGTTTTGACTGGTTGAACCCAGTTTTAATTGGTTGAGACCAGTTTTAACTGGCTGTCTCTAGGTTTAATCACACTTCAGGCTTTAAGCGTATCGAATCTCGTCACAGTGCATTTCATATTTTTAACAAACTTAAGACTAACTTTAAAGGCGAATTGCAGGTAGTATTTCAATCTACTGACCCTTAAACATGTCCGGACTGGCTCACTTGCTTCAAATTTTTGACACAATTCGAAACTAGGTTTAAGCTATCCGTCAAACTAAATCTACGGATCTCGCCTACGCCAGACCTTCGTGGTTTAATAAAAACGGAGAATTACTCAGTGCATGCTTCAAGCACAGTTATGAACGATGTGCAATTGTGAAGGTCAGACCATAGTGGCTTGGAGAGCTGTTATCAAGCAGAAAAGCCAAGACTCAAAACTGTTAAATTAAAAAAGAATATGTCCTATTTTTTTGTTCAAATCGATAATGTTGCTAATAGCCAGAAATTTTCAAGTCTGTCTCAGTCTGACAATAGGCGGGATCTAACTCTACTAGGTTTTACTTAAAACGAGATCCGACAATTTGCCAAGACGACGTCAGGTCTAGATGATTGGTTTAGATAATTGGTTTGCAAATATTTAAGTCTAGGTTTAATAAAATCTTGATTTGTCAATTTGCTGTTATTAATTAATCGCTAATCAGGAATTATTTTATAATTAAAAATAATTATATTTTTGCAAAATTAACAGGTTCAATTCTTGGATTTGCTATCTTACAACTCCTGGGAGACTTGAAGAGAGATTGCATATCGTTCATAACTGTGTTGGAGGCATGGGCTGAGTAATTCTCAGCTTTTTATAAAATTACGAAAGTTCTAGTAGTTTTTGGTTTATAGATTTAGTGAAATCGACCTTATTTTTGCAAGTTTTTAAGTCTAGGTTTAATTAAATCTAGATTTGTCAATTTTGCTGTTGACTGTTTGTTAAGATTAATTATGTATTTGAAAATGATAAAAACCAATGCTATTTACATTAATAGACTATGTAGGTAATGTATGATGTTGTGAAAATTGTATATTTTATGAAATCTATGTCATTTTACTATTAATTGCTATTGCTTGATTAATTAAATATTTGATTGAGATTAAACCTGTTTGTTTTTAATTTAGTTTTATTCTGTACCAGCGGCCCGTTACTTGCTTCGCTACGTATAACGAATTCATTTACAAAAAATGTGATAAATGAAGAACCACTCGACCGATTTTGTACAAACTTCACATTAACCATCTACTAAATAGTCCGAACAAAGCTTAAACATTTGGTTTGGATAGGTGAGCCCGTTCTTGAGCTATAAAATTAAAACGAAAAGTGGCATTGATTTTTATAAATATAAATTTCAAGACTAAATACCCTTTCTTTTTTGTATTTTAATTAGGATTTCTAAGGTATATGTACAAAAAAAATCCTTTTCTCTGGCTCTTTTCTCTCCTATTGACCGATTTCGGTGTTATTTTCTTGTGGAATTAATTCATTGTAAACAGTGTTAATTTTTAATTCCTGAAAAAGTTTTAAGTTAGTTCTAATTATGAAACAAACAAATATATCGAAATAATTAAACATGTAAGCGTTGAATATAAACTACTAGCTGCGCCCCGCGGTTTCATCCGCGTAAGTCCCGATCCCGTGAAAATATCGGGATAAAAAGTATGTGTTAATGTGCCTATGTGTTAATCCAGGCCTCTAGCTATCTACATACAGTTTTAACGTGAAGGAGTAACAATCATACACACACACACACATACACACACAAACATTCATATTTATAATATAAGTAGGATAGGATTAAAGCGATTGACACCAATACTAGATAAGTGATATTTTTATAATAGCAAAATGAAAGAAGACAATATTTCAATCCTACCTACCTAATTGGTACTTATCAGAATTTTGAATTAAATTCAATTGAAAATGTACTCTATATTTAACCATGTATTTTATATCTATGACTAGCTTTTGCCCGCGACTTCGTCCGCGTAGAAGTCGAAAACTTGGAAGTAGATTGGACCAAGAAATCATGCTGTCCCATACAAACTTTACCCTCCTTTTTCACCCCCTTAGGGGTAGAATTCTGTTCTCTACAGTCAGCGGTTTAGGCTGTGCGTTGATCCGTCAGTCATTCAGGACAAAGAATTTTATATGTATAGAATATAGGTACTTACCATAGATATTCAATACTTACGTATTCATTTATCAATTTATCAGGTAAACTGATAATCGTTTGATAATTCATTATTAAAAGAAACATGGCGGTGACGCGGCGTGGTTATATTTTCTGTGCGTTTTTGTCTAGTGTACTTAGTGTTTTATTATTAGTTGTTGCTATAGCCAGTGATGCGTGGGTAAGTTGACAAACACTATTTAACCGACTTCAAAAAAGGAGGAGGTTCTCAATTCGTCGCGTATATATATTATATTTTTTATGTATGTTCGCTGATTACTCGAAAACGCCTGGACGGATTTGGAAAATTCCTTTTTTTGTTTAATAGCTAGGGACCAAATCGATTGATTGGAGAAATGGTGTCAACAACTGTTCAATAAGAATATTAATAAATTGAGTAGGTACAGTCGGGTGCATAAAATTGCAGCCCCCGGTAGAGTTCTAAAATTACTATCATTGGCATGTTTTCATTTTATATTTTTTGTTTGATAAATTGATGAGTTAGAAGACTTTAAACTTCAACTAAGGCAGGTGTCAAGAATCTTGCTTGTATTGAAAACATTCTTATAGTAGCCGTTTTAGAGCTCTACGGTGGGTCTGCAATTATGCAGCCGACCGTACAATGGATGGAAGGTATTATAAAATTAGATTATACAATTTACCCATTGCGGGCATGCAATAAGTACTTATTAAAAGTGCTAAAACAACATTTCCGAAAAATAACATCCTAAACATAAAAAAAACAAATATCTAATTATACTAATATTTTGTTTGTAACGAATAAGCTCCGAAACTACTAGACCGATTTTGATGAAACTTGGTATGAGGATACATTGGTTCATTGGAAGTAACATAAGCTAATTTTTATACCGATATTTCCATGCGATTGGAAGTTACGAGGGTGAAACCGAGGAGCACTGCTAGTTCAAGATAATCTTGGCCTGAAAATCAGCAGAAGGAAAACAGAATACCTGTTTTGTGACTTCGGATGTTTCTCCGGTCTTATACCTTTACGGATTTTATTAAACACTAGCAGTGTTTCGTAGTTTGGTTTCCGTGTAACTCCCGATCCCATGGGAATATTAGGATAAAAAGTTGCATTTGTTACTTCTAATGAAATAATGTATCCTTATACCAAGTTTAATCAAAATCGGTCCAGTAGTTTCGGAGCCTATTCTATATAAAAAAAACTCTGAGTGAGTGTTACACGAAAAAATTTCGTAGGATAGTTCTCTTCCTACATTTTGAATTGGTAAAGCATAAAACTGCTTTCGTTTTTTAGCTAATCCAAATTTAAATAAAAATACACTTTTCTAGTCATTTTTCGACCTAAATAAGGTACCTAACCTATCTAAAGATTAATTGAATTCGGTTTTATTATGTGATTTGATATCTGAAAGAGATATCATTCGCTTTGTAGAAAGTTTTTTATGGTTTTAAATATTTCTATGTTTAGGCATGCGGTGATGTTTATGGGCAAAAAGTTCGAACTTTTTTTTTTGCTTAGAATTTCCTTATTTACGTATCTTATTACAATGGTAACTCAAGATAGATAGATAAATTCTTTAATGTAAACACCAATTTCAAATAACATTAAATAAAAACAAAGCTTAAGTCTAAGTGTTACAAAGGGCGGCCTTATCGCTCAAAGCGATCTCTTCCAGGCAACCTTTAATAGGGCTTCAATAGGGCTTAATACTTTTATTTTATGAATAGTTTTTTCGTGTTTACAAATCTGATGTAGTTACTAACTAAATATTAGGTAAACATTTACGTACTACGCAGAAATATCGAAGTAAGAGTGCTTTTCCGCCAGAGATGTGCTATGTAAGATATCCTACTCTCTCCAATCACAGGGCCTCAGCTGAAAATCAGCGTTGCATTTATGCAACACATAGCTGAGCAGGAGCCTATTTGGCGGCGACACTGTTACTGTGTTATAAATAACATAGCTTATATTATTTAATTAAGTCTGTTATTTTTAGTCATATAAAAAATAAGTTATGTCTAATTTTTAGTTTTGTTATTGGCCAAATAAAGATATATCTATCTATCTATCTATGCAGCTATGTTGCGATGTGAAATCTACGCTAAGAAAATATGTGACCGTTTCCACCAATACTACGTGTAGACTTCGTCAACCACTGGTAAACCGTACACGACGTCACAGGCTCACTGACATACACGCACGCAAGTGATACGACCACTCTCGCCCGTGGCTCTCGTGATACTGCCGTTCACCCCCACTACTTGTATGCTTGAGACTGCGTATACGCACCTACCTAGCCGTATATGTACCAACTTAGCTAGTAGGCTTAGTATAGAGGATGTATATATAACTATGGCTAGTACACAAACACTACATCTCTTTCTTATTAATTTCTTTATTAAAGAAAATACTACTGTTACTTCTGAAAACAATAAGATCACAATCAATACAATCAATGTTGAATTTAGAAAATAGGCTATTCCAAATCCGTAGATAAATCTTGATTTTCTTCTTGATCGGAAATGGTAGTCCATTGACCTTCCACCTTCTTTAGATGTACGACGTTCCTCCTTAGTCTTTGTCCCGTCTGCTCGTTCCTTACCGTAATGTCGCCACCTAGGGACGTCTCCACTACATGCGGAGTTGGATTATAATTGGGGGTAAGCTTGTTTCCTTTTTCCATTTCCTTTATATACACTCTGTCTCCTTCACTAAAACTATATTCTTGAGCTCTTCTCCTCTTATCCCCGTATTCCTTTCCTTTTTCTTTTTCTCGTATATCTCTGTCTCTAATTTCAGAATCATCTTCTTTTCCTTCTTCGATTATGTCTTGTATTGTTGGTATTTTATCTCTATTCTGTCTCTTGAAAAACAGCTCTGCTGGTGATTTTCCAGTCACAGAGTGTGGTGTCGAATTATACATCATCAAATATTGCCAAAGGCTTTCTCTTAAGTCTTTTTTTTCTATCTGACTTATTTTTAACCTCTTTAGGATGTCGCGATTTTGACGCTCCACCTCTCCGTTCTGTTGTGGCCAGTAGGGGACCGAGTTAAAAAGAATGATATTGCACTCCTTGCAAAATACCTTGAATTCATCACTCACAAATTGGCGTCCGTTATCTGCGGTAATGGAGGACGGGTAGCCTAAACGACTGAAAATCTCTTTTAGTATCTTAATTATTTGTGCGGAAGTAATAGTTCTTGTGATCTTTATCTCCTTATACCGACTGTAATAATCAATTATTACCAATAAGTAATCATGATTAGGCAATGGTCCCAATAAGTCCATCGCAACATCTACCCATGGCGCGGTGGGGAGTTCTCGACGCTTCATAGGGACCGGTAAATTTGGTAATCCGACTAAGGTACATCCCTTGCAACATTTGACTATGTATTCTGCATCTTTATCTATTCTGGGCCACCAAACTTTTGACCTCAATCTTCCTTTCAGCGCAACAATGCCGGGGTGCCCTTCGTGTGCCGCATCTAGAACTTTTTTCCTAAGTTCGCGTGATATTACTAGTCTGTTTCCTCTTAGTAAAACATTACCATAAAAACACAGCTCATGTTCGAATATTTTGTACCCCTTAACTGTGTCATCCCAGTCCTTATTGTATATGCCCTTTTTGACATTACGAATTTCAGGATCAATCTCTGAGTACTTAATAATATCGCTCATAGGAATGGCTTGTGGTCTAGACGTAATCGTCTTCTCTGGTTTCTGGAACGCTCGAACTTTGAGCTAGTCGTGATAGCGGGTCAGCGATGTTTGTCTTTCCAGGTGCATATTTTACACGATAAGAATAAGCCTGTAATCTTAATACCCATCTTTCTATGCGTGCACAAGGTTTGGATTTAGGCCCGAATAAAACCTCTAGAGGTTTGTGATCGGTGATCAATTCAAACTCTTTGCCAAAAAGAAAGACATTGAAGTGTTCTATGGCCCAAACTAACGCCAAAGCCTCTTTCTCAGTCTGGCTATATCTACGCTCACAGTCGGTTAGAGTTCGATTTCCATAGGCAATTATCCGTGGACCGTGGTTATCGATTTGTACCAGTACAGCCCCAAGTCCTACAGGGCTGGCATCCGCAATAACTTGGGTTTTATCGTTGACATCGTAATAACCAAGAGTCCTTATGTTTGTTAGAGCCTCTTTAAGTTGCTTGAATGCATCTTCTTGGGCTGATGTCCAGTAACAGGCAATACTAGCTTTTTTACCAATCTTTTTCCTTAGCAGTTGTTTTAAAGGTTCGGTGACCGTCGCTAGATTAGGTATCCATTTATTTATATAGTTAGTCAAACCCAAAAAACTTTGAAGTTCTTCAACATTTTCTGGAACTCTAAATGTTGCTATGCTTTTTATGTATTTATTTAACGGCCTAGCACCCTGTGGTGTTAATTCATGTCCTAGAAAATTAATATTTTGGGATTTGTAGACGCACTTCGCTTCGTTCAGTAAGACATTATTATCCTTAAGTACCTTCAAAACGGTTTGCAATCTTGCGTCATGTTCTTTCTCGGTGCTTCCAAATACCAAAATGTCATCTATGAAATTAACGGCTCCTTCACACTGGATCAACATTTTTTCAATAATTTTTTGAAAAATTTCAGGTGCACACGAGATGCCGAACATGAGTCTTTTATACCGATACAATCCTTTTGATGTTATAAAGGTTGTTATATGGCGAGAATCCGGATGTAATTCTGCTTGATGAAAAGCATTTTTTATGTCAAGTTTCGTAAAATACTTGGCTTTTCGTATCTTTGGTAAGAGGTGATCCATTGTAGGAAGTGGATGATTCTCCCTCATTATTGCTTTGTTTGCACGTCTCATGTCCACACATAACCGCAATTCACCATTGTCTTTTAGGATTGGCACTACCGGGGAGACCCATTTTGATGGTCTGGTTACCTCTTCTATAATGTCGTTGTCCAACAGTTCTTTTATCTTTTGTTCTATTTTTTCTTCCACAGGAATTGGTATACGACGATATGGCTGTGATACAGGTGTTTGTAAATCATCGATCGGAATTTGAATAAGAACATCCTTTATTTTGGGAAAAGACTCGTTTTGAACTAAATTTATGCCAAGACCTAGTTTCAAGACTCCTAAACGAATTGCTGTGTCTTTACCAAGTAAATTTCTTGACCCTCCGTTGATTACATAGACAGTTGAACGTACAGACCGTTTATTTGCTTTAATGTCGGTATTGAATGAACCTATAACGTTAAGTGGTGTTTTACTTCCATAAGGTAATAACGTTTTCATCGGTCTTGCTACTTGATCAGAAATTACGACTTTTTTATTCTTCAGCATCTCCCAGGCTTGGTCAGTTATCAGATTAAATATGCAGCCGGAATCTATCAACATATTTATTTTAACTCCTCCTACTTCACACTCTATTTGCGCATCATTATTTACATTAAATACATAATCAACTGTTTCTTCTTCTTTTACGTAATCAACCTTGTAATTTCTTTTGAATTTTTTACTACTTTCGTCTTTTTGTCTTGCCTCCACTAGTTTTCGTTTCTTCGTATTTTCGTTACTTTTGCAATAATATTTAAAATGTCCTAATTTTCCACAAAGATGGCATTTTTTTCCTTTCGCAGGACAGTTGTTATCATTTGTGTCATGTCTATCACTACCGCATCTCGTACATACTTTGCTCTTAATGTTGCGAAAATCCGTTGCCTTTTTACTATATATATTATTCCTATTCGCTATTGTATTTACATCTTGTTTTTTATTATTTATTTCATCATATTCTCCTAATTGTTGACTTACAACCTCTAATGTGTTTGCTTCTGTAATAATCTTATCCAATGTTATGCTATCTCCTATTGTCAAAATTTTCTTTCTTAAATCTGTAGAATAACATTTTTCTGTAATTTGATCTATTAAGTTTTCATCTTGATTCTGAAACTGGCATTTTGCTGCTTGTTTCCTAAGTCTTACTACAAATTTTTCGAACTTTTCTTTTTCCTCTTGTTTGATGAGCCGGAAAATATGTCTTTCATACACACGACTTTGTTTGGGAGAAAAGTAGTCATCAAGTTTTTGAATAGCTGTGTTAAAAACATCGACATCTTCTGATGCTGTAGTATTGGCTCCCGGTAAATTATAAAAGATTTCTTGCAAATCCGATCCACCTAACAATAACAAGGTCGCTCTTTTCTTGATCGGACACTTAATTTCGGTAGCTTCCAAGTAAATAGTTAAGGATCTTTTCCATTTTTCCCAAGTTTGACCTAGTGAAGCCCCATCGCCCTCGAGGTCGAGTTTTTGTACTGTTGGCAAAGATGCCATGGTATACGAAGTTATTTTTTTTTTGTGTGGCAACCTGCAATAGAAACAATTTCCTATTGAATGATTTTACGTTCCCAGTTTAGTGGGTACCAAGTTCCAATTTAATGGATGTACATTTGTACCAAAATGTTCCCAGTTTAGTGGGTATCGATTCCAATTTAATGGATGTACATTTGTACCAAAATGTTCCCAGTTTAGTGGGTATCAATTCCAATTTAATGGATGTACATGATTTGTCCCAATGTTTTATGTTTCCAGTTTAGTGGATACCTTTCATACCTATTTACAATCTGAAATGACTCGTTGCAATAATATTTAGTTATAGAAAGTTATCTTTTTTTTTTGTATAAACCGATTTAAATGATTATTTCCTTTTATTTCTAACTCTTAAATAATCTCCTGTATAATAACTTTTTAATGGTAATTAATTATTAATGTCGTCCACAAAGCTTTAAGATAATGCATTAAGTCACCTAATAAAATCGAAAGTGTAATATAATTATAAAACACCGACATCACAGGTGCATCGCACCTGCGCAGATAGGTACTCATAATGTAACCTAAACAAAGTCAAATGATGCGACCCAAACTGGACTTTATTTCGCCGCAAACAAAAGCTATGATTCACATAGACAAAATTCCAAATTCATTTATATGAGCTTTATTGCGATACTATAAAGTCTACTTTATAAACCTACATTGGGTGTCTTAAATTCATGCACAGGTAAAAGCAATAGTAAAAAGGTATTGTGGTACGTACATACACACGAGGGTAGGCATGTCACAAATTAAACATGTGAAGTAGATATTAAGTTATATCGATCTAATATACAATATTATACCTAGGTATCCATTAGTAGCAATAACTTTATGAACTTTAACTTTAATTGTTATTCATTTAAATAGGTAGGTACTGTGAACTTTAATTGTTACGATAAAATACTACCACTACAAATACATATTGTACAGCTGGTATCTTAAGAAATCACAATCTACCCTCTATGCTTCCGCAGAAACAAGCGCTACCGCATTTTGGTCAGGACTTGTTCGAAATGTTTACTGTCTAGGGACCTACTCTTGAAATAAAAGTTTTAGGTATATACCTTTTTACCATTGTATGTTCGAATGTAATTATATTCTTAAAACAATCTATTTTCTATGTTTAATCTTAGAAAAATAAGTCATGTGGTTAACCGTTAATATGAATCAGCATGATTACCCGAATCATACCCATTTTCTTCGACTTTTTTTTTTTGTAATAATTACACTGACTGACCTTTGTCCTCGTCGCCAAATGTAGACTTCGTCAACCACTGGTAAACCGTACACGACGTCACAGGCTCACTGACATACACGCACGCAAGTGATACGACCACTCTCGCCCGTGGCTCTCGTGATACTGCCGTTCACCCCCACTACTTGTATGCTTGAGACTGCGTATACGCACCTACCTAGCCGTATATGTACCAACTTAGCTAGTAGGCTTAGTATAGAGGATGTATATATAACTATGGCTAGTACACAAATACTACACTACGCTAGGTAGCTGTGCGAGGAAGATGCGCTTCGCCGCCGTAAAATAGCTGCATACGCGGACATGCTTTAGAGACTTTGTTCTGCACATAGCTTCACCACTCGCGATGGCCCATAGCAGGCATCTACAGCACGCATCCATAGCATCCTTCCATACAAAAAACGTATCTTAGTTAAATCCGTTTCCACCAGTGTTAAGCTATGTGCACCAATTTATATCGACGGTTAAAAGGAAATAGGGTATTTTGACATTTTTTGTCAAAAATGACTTTTGAATAAAAAAATAAAAATAAAATAAAATATCTTTATTGAGTTCTCCACAATAAAACAAGTATACATAAGTTAAAATCAGAGTAACGTTATCGTTATATTGATGCGTAACCAATTAATTATTGTGGAGACTGGAGCCTGCACTAAAGTTTTATATAAAAACCTGTTTTTTATCACAGTTGCTCATAAAGTGGATCATATTCAACGGCTTTTAGGCTCATAATCCAACATATTGTGCACGCGTGCGTTTTAGATTTGTTAACTAGTGCTGTAAAGTTATCCCGAAAAGGTAGGTACCTACCAAAGAGTTTATAACTAGCAAAAATGGTTGTCTCTAAAGCCGGTTTACGAACGAAAATTTTACGTAATAATGACTTAGAAAACGATTAAAAATTGAGTTGTTTATTTTTTGTTTTTTCTTTACTTAAATATATTGTTTTTCCGTACCATTGTATTTTGTTCTTAACCCCCGACGCAAAAACAAATAGAAAAACCCTAAAAAATAATGTATGTCACACGAGGATGTATAGGTTAAAAGTCTTTAGCCTGGCCTTTCCGGAGCATAATTAACAAAAAAATATTGCCTTAAAAAATGTAAACATAGAGTTATCACAAATATTTTGTTAATTATTATTTTGTTTTCTTTTCAAGTCTTTTCTTTTATTCGCAACTGTGATAAAAAACGTCGTACGATATACGTGTGGAATTGATATTTGCATCTTGGCTTCTATAACACGCTCGCTGCCGCTCGCGCGTCATAAACCGCCTCTATGCAAAGATCAATTTACCACACTTATATCGTAATGTACTATTACAAGTCTCCAGGCTTCCACCTTACAGATCTAGTGACACGGTGTTCTACTCTTATAAATAAAAACCAATTAATGCATTAACAGGTTCAATAAAAACCAATATATGCTTTCATTTTTCGCGATTTTAAAGCTGTTTTCATTTTTACGTTAGGATAATAAATAAGAAAGTTGTGACCATTGTTCTGAAATTTCCAACTTTAAACAGCTGTCCTGAACAATTTGGTTTTTGGCGGTTATACCCTATTTCCTTTTAACCGTCGATATGATTGGTGAATATCAAACGCATTCATAGCATCGTAGCATAGCACCAGAGATGTGCAATAATAAGTGATGTGTAATGAAGCCAATGAAAGTTAGGGAACTTTCATTGGCTTCATTACATAATATAAAACAAAGTCACTTTCCGCTGTCTGTCCCTATGTATGCTTAGATCTTTAAAACTACGCAACAGATTTTGATGCGGTATTTTTAAATAGTTAGAGTGATTAAAGAGAAAGATTTATATGGATAGTATATGCATAATATAGCCGTGTGAAGCCGGAGCGGGTCGCTAGTAGTAGATAAATGCCTTATTCATAAGAGCTTTCTTGCCAAACAGCTTGAAAATGGATTAATTCATAATTCTGAAAGTATTTTTTTTATCACAGTTGTCATAAAGTGGATCTTATTCAAACGCCTTTAGGCTCATAATCCAACGTATTACGCATGCGTTTTACATTACCTTGACGCCACTAGTGTGTAAAAAGTTATCCAGATAAGTTATATTGGTATCTTACTGCTAATTACATGTTAGGTAGATGAAACATTCTTAATTTATCTGGGTTATACTGTTTTGATGTATAATGTAGGTAGGTACCAACAAAGAGTTTTTAAGCTAGCAAAAATAGTTGTCTCTAAAGTCGGTTTACGAACGAAAATTTTACGTGATATAGAAAAATGGTATGGTTTAACTATGTATTTTAATGATTTTCAGGTAGTGTCGACTATGACGGAGGCAGTTCTGTCGCAAGAAAGTACAATACAATATGGATTGTTTAAAGGGGAAATAGTATTGTTCAATCTGGCAACACCGGTGGCTAGCACTTTGTATAGTAAGTATACAATGTATTACTTGGAGTTTTGTCGGGAACGAGTTAACAACATGTCGTGCTGCAGTTTTATTTTCATGAAACTTAGTTGTAACCCGATTTGAATTGTATAATTCTGGTGGAATGTTATTCAATTTAGTTCTGTGTAAGTGCACAAGTGTAGTGAAAGTAAAAATCAGTGTCAAACATGAAGTTTTCTCGTTGCCTCCAAATCTCCTAATAAGGTTATGGTAAACTTGCCACCGCTTTACTATAGCCCCTGACTTGACGGACTATGACGACTTTGACTTTTTTGAAATACTTTAGGCCCGATTTATGAAAAATCGGGTCATAATTTGATGCAAAATATAACTCGACACTGGCTAAATGCACAAGCCGTGCGGAGCCATAATTAATACGAAAAAAAATGCATTACTTATACACGGTGTAAAAAAAAGAAAAAATAGAAAAAAAATAATTACTTACCTACCTATTTTTTTGGATGAAAATAATATCGATTATTTTCACTATTTGGACTATAAATTACATTTTCCAACGTGATGCCCTAGCTCTAGCCGAATGAAACTTTCAGGGTTTATTCTTCATGAAAGCCAGTAGTTTTTAAGATAAGTTGCAGAAAAAAATAATCTATGAAATATTTTTTTTAAATCATTCAAAGATAATGTAAACATTAGATTTTGAAAATAAATATTACTTTAATGGTTTTATTTTGAGTTTTATAAATCTAAGACTCTGATTAGTGTAAGGGTACAAAAGGACCATTATTGAACTTGTTTCACAAGAAAGGCAGAACCTGATAGTTTGGCTGTAATTGCGAAGTTCAGGATGAAATCTGATTTTGACTAAAATTTCACTAAAACTCAAATAACTTTTGAACCACTAAATATGGCAGAACATACAGGGGGGTTAAAACGATAGGTACTGAGGTCCTCCACCCCCCAGCAACCGATTATCCACCCCCATTGTTACACCGTGTTTAAAGCCACACTAAGATTTGGTCAAATAACGAGCTAGTCCAATCGAGATCAAGTCTAAACTACGAATCAGTCGTATCGGCTACCTAGTCAGTCATATCGAGATGTAAGTCCTATAGGTACTAACCCGGAATGTGTTGCTTATGTGTTACTCCATATTTCCAGCTATCTACTTTCCGAGTTTCATCGCAATCGGTCCAGTTGATGTAGGTGAAGAGGTAACAAACCTACTAACACACAAACCTTCCCATTTATTTATGGAAGACTAGCTGCGCCCCGCAGTTTCACCCGCGTAAGTCCCGATCCCTTAAGATTGTCGGGATAAAAATTAGCCTATGTGTTAATCCAGGTCTCCAGCTATCTAGATACCGAGTTTCATCGCAATCGGTCCAGGCGTTTTTGCGTGAAGGAGTAACAAACATACTACACACACACACACACACACAAACAAACTTTCACATTTATAATATTAGTAGGATAGGATTAACGCTCAGCTGAAAGATTTTTATTTGCATAGAACTTTCTAAAAAATCTACAGATAAAAACGTGTAGCAATCGGGGACTGCCGCGGTAAAGCTATTGCATCGTGCGAGCTTCGTACAGTCGTACCATATACATACGCGTTAAGCGAACGCTCGGCCGATCTACATGGTAGACGGAGTGGGAGGTGTTAGGTTTTTTTTTCGTTACGGAATTTCTTGATTCGGTCGCCGCGCTCAAAGCCCGCGATAAAAGCTATGCAATAGCTTTAAAACCAGATTCAAATCTTCATAACAAAAACAATATCCAACCAAGTGCGTGTCGAGCCACTCAATATAGGGTTCCGTAATTATTTGATTTCACAATGATACATGGTTCATGAACTTATATTTACTGCCTGTCTTACACAACAAACAACTCCATATAACTTATTAATAATGAAATATGTTAGAGATTTTGGTTTTCACTTCTCAAAGTAAATTTCTTACGTGCGTCGTCTATGACTAAACGTTCACAAAAATCCTGATATTTTCGTAAAAATAGCGATATTCATAATTTCAACTTAAGAAATAAATATGAACTGACCGTGCCCCGTAGTAGGCTCCAGAAAATAAACAGGTACATGTGTGCTGTATTGTAATAAATTACCTAAAAATGTATATGACATGTCCATTAACAGGTTCAAAATTTTTTAAAGCAAAAAGCAGTAAGGCTTACTATGATACTTCGTCTTACCTTAATGATAACAACCCATGGAAGTGACTTTAGTTGCTCCATTTCAAATAATACTTTCAAATATTTGTAATATAGACCTTTGTGAGCGTGATCAGTTGATCACATAAAAAAAACCCCATGAGTTTCTTGTGCCTTCTTCTCATTGGTGGGCGCGTTCCGAAGGCACTCATCCTAACTTAGTCTATAAGACGTATCTATGTGATCTATATGTATGTACAAATGTATAAGCATCCGATATTAAGCATCGAAAAGGAAAATTTTTTTTAGACTTTGACTCTAACTACATTAAAAACCACTTAACAGTGATAGTTTTCCTTATAAATTCGTTAAACCTAAAAACAACCAACCAGCTGGAAGCAACTATACAGCTGGTAGAGAGGAGAAACCCTGAAAGTAGGCTTGATAAATCGGCTAAGTGCGATAGTAGACATCCGCTACAAAATCCTGTTAACTCAACTCTTTTTCTAGCACGGTCTAAAAAGGTTAAGTTCTAAGTAACTTCGAGCGAAAGTCGTAAAATCACTCAGTCACTATGCAGACAAATACTTACTGAAACGAGCCGTTTTATATGATTTTAGAAACCATTTACGAACATCAAATCTCGATTGAAATAATAAAACCTTTTATATGCCGTAAACTGGTCGTTAAATGTAAGGATACATTGATTTCTGCACGCACTCTTTATATTTTAATAATTAGAGTCGAGATTTAGGGATTTAAAGAAAGAAAATCCTACTAACCAGCTAATATTATAAAGTTTGTGTGTGTGTGTATGTTTGTTTGTTACTCCTTCACGCAAAAACTACTGGATCAATTGCGATGAAACTCGGTATCTAGATAGCTGGAGACCTTGCTTAACACATAGGCTACTTTTTATCCCGATATTTCTATGGGTTTGGGACTTACGCGGGTGAAACCGCGGGCCACAGTTAGTACCTGTATATTATTCAAACACTCCACAGCAGTAGCGCTCCGCGGTACACCCACGTAACTCCCGTAAGAATATCGGGATAAAAAGTAACCTCTGTCACTCCCAATGAATCAATGTATCCTCATATTAAGTTTCATCAAAATCGGTCAAGTAGTTTCGGAGCCTATTCAATTCAAACAATAATATCTTTTCTCAAACATTAGTATAGAAGTCGGCTTAGCTAAATGGGACCAAAAGCAAAATGCCTTTGGCCTTTATTTAAATTGTGAATCCATGAAAATTTCTGGATTGGGTTCTTTTACTACATAAAAAAATATATAAAATTCAAAGACCTTATTGACTGGCTGATTGAAATTAAGTCAATGCAATGGACGACCGTGCTGGGGCTTACAAATAGCTATTAGGGACGTAGGCATCCGGTAAGTAAGGACTTTGAAAAATCAAATAAATTATATAGAGTCGAGAAATTTTAAGTTGAATATATGTGTAGATATAGGTGTTTGTATTTAGATTTTGATAGGCTTAGAAATAACAAGGAATTTTCATCTTTGAATTATACAAAAATGTATGAAAAAACTACAAAGTCAAAGTCATTTTTTTTTATTCCTTCGCATGCATTTGTACATAGATCACATAAAAGCGTCTTAAAAACTAAGTTAGGATGTGTACAAACGATAAACACAACAACATTCCATGCAATAATTAACTATTTTATCAGCGATAGGCATTTTGCGTTTGGTTCCTATAGGTATGCACTTTACGATAACAATAAGTCAAGGTATTCAAATATTTTTAGAAAATGTAAAACGTAAAATAAACAGCCCTTCCATTTCAACTGAAATCAAGCTCAAATCTTAAACTCTTATCATACTCAAGAAAGTATTCAAGTGACTACGTTTACATAGATCATGTATGTCAGTCACTTAGTTTTCATAAGGCAGGGTAACTCAAACTTTAGGCCCAACTAGCTACGCTCTGCGGTTTCACCCGCGTAAGTCTCAATCCCTAGCCTATGTATTATTCCAGGTCTCCAGCTATCTATCAGACTTTCGTGGCTATCGGTCCAGTAGTTTTTGCGTGAAAGAACCAACACACAAACTCTAGTATGTGAGTTTCACATTTGAAATATTTAATTCCCTCGTCTGATAGATACCTCAAGATTTTGCGTCCACCAGTTTGAGTAACTCTGCCAATATAAAATTCAACTTAGAAAATGATCATCATAAAAGATATATTTTTTTGATTGAAATGTTATATATTTTAGTGACATGTGTGCCTTCTATGAGTGCGTGCGCTTTGAGCTGTAAGACTGAAGATGGAGCGAGGAGACAAGAGGTAATGGAAAAAAACCTTTTACTTTTCTTTTAGTTTTGGCTTCGTTTTTTTATAATATTATGGCCAATGTCAAGTAATATTTGCATAAAGTATTTTCATTCTTCACTAGCTGTTGCCCGCGACTTCATACCCGTGGTAGTTTAGTTTTTAATACTAATACCTTCCTCTTGAATCACTCTATCTATTTAAAAAACCGCATCAAAATCCGTTGCGTAGTTTTTAAGATCTAAACATAGGACTGTCCCTGTGTATGGTTAGTTGGTTAGATTTTTAAAACTACACATAAAGTGGGAAGCGACTTTGTTTCATACTATGTTGTGAAGTAGCAGTGTTTGGCATGAAATAATATTGTTGGTGGTGCCTCAAGTCGCCTGGTTATGGTTTTTGAATTTCTGGGAACGTTTTAAAACTGTCAGTTTTTGATTGGACCGGATTGCCGCTTTAATATAATACATACGTCCTGCAAAGATTGGTCTATTATTATAGTTTATATACTAAGATTGATATATTACAGTAACGGGATGGATCAGTCAAAAACGGACGGTGTTGATATGCCCCTTCCTTCCGGAGTTTGACCAGAACCAGGCGACTTGGGGCACCAACAAAAATAATATTTCATGCCAAAGACTTTACTATCACTACATAGTATAAAACAAAGTCGCTATATAAGCTTAGATTTTTTAAAACTACACAACGGATTTTGCCCATTTGTGCAACTTATACTTTCTAGCTATTACTTTACTTTGTGTATTTCGTGTTCTGTTTCTTACTGTGTTGTACGAATAAAGTTATCTATCCATCTATCTTTGATGCGGTTTTTTTCTAGATAGAGTGATTCACGAGGAAAGTTTTAGCACGCGTACGGAGTCGCGGGCAACAGCTAGTATAGAATAAAAACCAATGTTTTTTGTGCAAATATTACTTGGCCAACAAAACTTCATGCCAAACACCCAGTCACATAAATAAAACGAGAATCCTTTTAACTATAATGAATAGTTTACCTTTTTGCCCATTTAAGGTTGAAGCGATGGCGAACAACCAACAGCCGACACCAAATTGCGTTGCTGTTACTACTATAGATAGTACAGATCCGCGTAAGTATGTTTCAAGTATATTTTGTCTGTCCGTCATTCCAGCTCAATCCAAGCTCAAAGACACAGTTAGAATAGCATATAAGCTGTCGACCCAGTTGGCACAATGGTCACCATGCCGGACTGCCAAACACAGGGTTGCGGGTTCGATTTCCGCCTCAGACAAGTATTTATGCTTAGATATTTGTCTGTGGTCTGGTTGTCTCTCATGTATTATAAGTATATATTAACTAAAGAAAAAGTATATAAGTAGTAAATCCGTTGTCCAGCACCCATAACACAAATCTAGTTACTTAGCTTGGGGCTAGATAGCGATGTGTGGAATGTCTTACAATATTTATTTATAATATTACTAGCTGCGGCCCGCGGTTTCACCCGCGTAAGTCCCGATCCCGTGGGAATATCGAAAAAAATATCCTATGTCCGTCTTATGATTGTAAGCTACCTCCCCACCAATTTTCAGCCAAATCGGTTTAGCCGTTCCCGAGTTATAAATGGTGTATCTAACGCGACTTTCTTTTATATATATATAGATTACTAGCTGTGCCCCGCGGTTTCACCTGCGTAAGTCCCGATCCCGTGGGCATATTGGGATAAAAAGTATCTTATGTCCGTCTCCTGGCTCTAAGCTACCTCCCTACCAATTTTCACCCAAATCTGTTCTGCCGTTCTTGAGTTATAAGTGGTGTAACTAACACGACTTTCTTTTATATATATAGATAGATTATTGAGCCTCGGACTTTTGGAAGGTATGTGTGGAGTTGAAACCAAGACGTAGAGGCCCTTTACAATAACAAGTTTAATAGCAAAGTTTGATGTGGACACCAAACCGGCGATTATCCCTGAGCTATAAAATGTAGCCAAGGACAATCTCTGGTTTAGATGTAACTATTGATAAACTACAGGAGAAACTACTTCGGCTACTGCGATGGGATGGTAGTGGGCTGGATACTGGGAAACTACTTAGGCTACTGCGATAGGATGGTAGTGGGCTGGATACTGGGAAACTACTTAGGCTACTGCGATGGGATGGTAGTGGGCTGGATACTGGGAAACTACTTAGGCTACTGCGATGGGATGGTAGTGGGCTGGATACTGGGAAACTACTTAGGCTACTGCGATAGGATGGTAGTGGGCTGGATACTGGGAAACTACTTAGGCTACTGCGATGGGATGGTAGTGGGCTGGATACTGGGAAATTACTTAGGCTACTGCGATGGGATGGTAGTGGGCTGGATACTGGGAAACTACTTAGGCTACTGCGATGGGATGGTAGTGGGCTGGATACTGGGAAATTACTTAGGCTACTGCGATGGGATGGTAGTGGGCTGGATACTGGGAAACTACTTAGGCTACTGCGATGGGATGGTAGTGGGCTGGATACTGGGAAACTACTTAGGCTACTGCGATGGGATGGTAGTGGGCTGGATACTGGGAAACTACTTAGGCTACTGCGATGGGATGGTAGTGGGCTGGATACTGGGAAACTACTTAGGCTACTGCGATGGGATGGTAGTGGGCTGGATACTGGGAAATTACTTAGGCTACTGCGATGGGATGGTAGTGGGCTGGATACTGGGAAACTACTTAGGCTACTGCGATGGGATGGTAGTGGGCTGGATACTGGGAAACTATTTGGGTATAATATGTTCATTATGTGTAGTGTAGAATCAAGCGTCTAGCAAGCTATTTGCGGAGACTTTTAAATGGTATTTAGATTTATACTCTAGTAAAGTGTAACTGTCTGTCTTCCTTAATAAATGAAAATAAATAAAATACAATGTCCAACAAACACGGGCCATCCTAAATACTGCTAAATATTTTATTATTAATGTTTTTAGACCGAAGTACCTTATCACGGGATTTGGCGATAAAAAATGTAACGCGTTACTATAATGGGGAACGAAAAACTGTAAGAGAAAGAGAGAATGAAGGAGACCAATATTTTTTTCATATACATATTTTGTGAAAAAAAGGGTATGATACTTCGTTCTAATTATTGGCCCTCGAAACGTTCATTTTTTTGTTTCAGTACCATCGGCCCCTGTGATCAGCTTCGCATTCTACATCTGTATGCTACTTATAGTTTTTATACAATTGATTGTTGGTGTTATATCTGCTGCTTTAGCCATTATTAATGCTACGAGAAATCCTACTGAACCCATATTTGGGTTGCCAGGTGAGCATCAAACGGAAAAAAAAACCGGCCAAGTGCGAGTTGGACTCGTGCATGAAGGTTTCCGTATCATTTTGTATGGAAGCCCTACCTTAAATTTCGGTTGGTTATAGATTATACCCTAAGGGAGTAAAATAATATTTTTACAGCGAGGATTTTATTTGGATCCAGGACCGAGTGCAGCAACCTTCAGCGAGCTAGTGTGACTCGCGCTTGAGCGGTTTTTTTTATCTTGATCGTAAATATAAAATGACTAATGAAATTCCGGTATCTACTGAAATTATCTGATGCATTTTATCATTTTTTTCAATGACGAATATTTCATCACCAAAGGAATTTACTTTGCATTGTACAAAATACGTAATAAAAGAAAATATATTTATCGTCATCGGAAATGGAATCATAAAAATATGTCTTAAGAGATAGTAAGGAATCTGCTCATGGTTTAAAATTAGTATATTTCAGCACAAATGTGCAGAAAAGTCACTAGGAAAGAGTCTATCTTAACAGAAAGTAGTACTTTTCCGCCCCAGAGTGTGGAATAAAATTTGCGTTTTGAGAAATCAAAATTGCTAATACGTACGTTTGTTACATATATTTTTATCTTTATTCAATTTTTTTTTTCCTTTCTAGGTTGCCTATACTCAAACGTAATGACCATGGTCTTAGGTCTTACCACTATGCTAATGTTCGGCATATATTGGGCATCTTCCGGGTTGAAAGAACATTTAGCAGTATCCTACATTGCCCAGGGAGTTTATACACCTTCAGCCGGACTGGGATTTTCATATTGGTAACTATTGTAATACTGCGGCTTTACCCGGGTCCTAAGACTCGACTGGGGTAAAGCTTGCATATAACTGTATAGTAGTCAGTCGATCGATGAGTCAATCAGTTACTCGATCAGTTAGTCAGTCAATCAATCTGTCCGTCGATCAGCCTTTCGATCAGTCAGTCAATCAATCTGTCGTTTTATAAAGACGCTTCAAAAAGGATGTAATGCACTGCATAACAAATTTGATTTGATTTGATCAGTCATAATACAGTCAATTAGTCAGTTGATCAGTCGGTCAAGGAGGAGATATCAAGCCGTCAGTCAGTCAAGCAGTCAGACAATTGGTCGGTCAATCAGTCGGTCGATCAGTCAGTCAGTCTCATTCACTGATTTACTTTTCATATTAAGAGATTTAGTAGGATTTTAAAAAGATTTTTTAAAATATTATTAAATTATTTTCCAGGATACTAATAGGATCAATAATATGCAACTGCGCAAACGTCGGCCTTATTGTTCTTAGATCGTATCTATTGGAAAAGGACCCTCCGCCGCCCACCATCAAAGTTGAGAACCACTCGGATGGCACTATATTTTTGTATTAAATTATATACGTATTTTATCCGTTGTCTGGCCACCATAACATAAGCCTAGTTGCTTAGCATGGGGTTAGATGGCGCTGTGTTAAATGTTCTGTAATATTTATTTATTAATTTAAATTAAATTACTTAAAATTACGTGGAAAATGGTTTTAGTTTTTGTCAAAATATTCTATCCAGCCCCCTTAGACAAGATTGCTTTCTATTAACGATATCGCCAATCGACAGACTTTTTTTGTTGATTTTTTTGTAAAAAATCGACATAAGCCAACAAAAAGTCACGTAGTCTTGCGGTAGAGATAAAAAAAAGAATGATAAGTTTCATCTTATGCAAATTTTATACAATGCTTTATGTCAATTTCATACAATTAAATCTATCGATTGGCGATATCGCTAATAGAAAGCAATCTTGTCTAAGGGGGCAGTTTAGAACACATCAGATTTTGGTTTTGTCAAGTTTTTCATTGATTATCTCTATTTTGGTTCAGTATAGTCATGACATGACTGATGACAAACCCACCCAAAAAAGCAAACCCGAACTTAAATTCGTAGAGCTAAACTTGATTGTGGTGGTGCACAGAAGTAGCCCTCAACCACTTTCTTATTAAAACAACTAGCTGTCCCGGCAAACGTTGTTTTGCCATTATAAAGAAAGCAAGAAAAAAGGAAAAAAACTGAAAAAAAAAACTTGAGAGATGTCAAGGGACACCCGGATGGAACGAAGTTTCTTTCGATTAATTAGAGAAGGAATTGTAATAAAATCAAAAAGTGTCGTTAGAACTTTTGGTCTTAATTTTTTCGTCTTCTTCTTCATTCCAAAAATAGATGTTCGATTCTCAGACCTAACGAAAATAGACACAATACATACAAATAGGTTCAGCCGTTTAGGTGGAGTCTGGCTATTCGGGGGCTGACACCCCGATGTATAAGATAGGTGGAGTTTGGTGGTGAATTTTATATAGAGAGCTAGGACACACATCCCTGTGTGTCAGCACATTCCGTCATACTCTATAGCGACCGTAGAAATACGTGTTTCTATCATATCTTATGAATATCATGCGTATACGTGATAGTTTGTATATCAGATGCGCTACTTTCTAGATATTTGTGTAGTATATATAAGATATATTCTGTTATACGGGGTCAAGTTATTATTAGGAGAATAAATCCTACCGTCGAAATGGACGACTAGTTTCATTACTCTATCTGGGCACCCTTAAATTATTGCATCAGTCGACATTGTTGTCACTAAATCTTGTAAATAAACATAGTCAAATTTGAATTCTCTTGAATATAGACAGACAGTTGTGTTTAATAATCTAATCGGACAGGTATAGGTTAGGTAAGGTTAGACCGTGCTAGTCACTCGTTGATTACATGCAAATTGAAGCAGGCGCGGAGCGGCGCGGCGTGGCGTTTCCTACATGAGTGCCTGTAGACTTTACACAGTATAAGGCACAAACTGAAGAGATAACTTATCTAACACACGCCTTATTGCTTAGCTTGGGGTTAAATGACGTGTGTAAAATATCCAGGCTTTACCAGGTCTCCAGCTATCTACACACCGAGTTTCAACGCAATATGTTTAGTGGTTTTTGCGTGAATCAAACATATATACACACAAACTCTCACATTTATAATATTAGTAGAATAAAATTACCTTGTCGTTTTACCATCAGGTTTAATATTGATCAATGGCTAACCTACACAAATTAAGAAAAATAAAACCAATAGTTCGAAAGCATGAGTTGCATACACTGGCGGCCTTATGGGATTTCTTCCTGGCAAAGCTTGGATAAAAAAAAACTGATATTTTTTGGATATTTTATCAGTTCCTTTCAAGATGTTTCAATGAGACGCTAATCTCCCAACACTTACACCATCAACTGTCCAAGTAAAACCACGGTCAAATTCCGCCGGCTGCCTCTCGCCCGGCCCCGGGTCGGCAACGAGTCCCTCGCCAATTTGGAGTCCCCTCATCAATCATCAGAGAACATTGCACTTGACACAATATGTTGATCATGTTATAGTTGGGTCTGGGTCGAACAATTACATTGAGATTTTTATTATTCAAGGAAATGAAAGGGAAATTTCGGATTATTTCTAACTGGAAAACGTAACGGGTTAGGTTAGGAATACCTAGTCAAATTATCTAGATTATTTAAATTCCCTCTTTTTAACAGGCCCGAAAATAGTTTTCTAACTCAAATGAAGTCTGAAATGCATCTAAAAGAAGATCAAAGTGGAAACAAAAGACGATCTAGATGGAAACAAAAGACTATCTAGATGGAAACAAAAGACGATCTAGATAGAAACAAAAGACTATCTAGATGGAAACAAAAGACTATCTAGATGGAAACAAAAGACTATCTAGATGGAAACAAACGATGATCTAGATGGAAACAAAAGACGATCAAAATGAAAACACAAGACGATCAAAATGAAAACACAAGACGATCGAGATGAAGACAAAAGACGATTCAAATGGAAACAAGAGACGATCGAAATGAAATTTCATTTCAAAGGAGACGTTCTTTGCAATACCAAAGAAGACGTTCTTTCTCACATTATTTTGATAAAATAAGTCATGACCGATTCGTTGATTAAAAATATATGATCCAGGAGCCAGTGACAGATTTTCATGACCAAGTCCCTCCCAATCGAAACTTCGTAAAATGCATAAGGGACTTATACTATGAATTGAAATACTCGCGACCGTCAGCTGCGACTCCGTGGGTGGAGTGGGCAGTAGCAGCCTCCCACGCATGGAGGAAAAAAATTTTCGCCGACGGAGTCGCGAGTATTCCTATTCATAGTATAAGTCCCTTATGCATTTTACGAAGTTTCGATTGGGAGGGACTTGGTCATGAAAATCTGTCACTGGCTCCTGGACCATATAATTTTAATTAACGAATCGGTCATGACTTATTTTATCAAAATAATGTGAGAAAGAACGTCTCCTTTGGTTCACACGTGTAACACTATTAAAAGTCACCATTTTGTTAACCCAAAAAGTTTACTCGCAGTGTCTGTAGGTAAAACCCTTTCGTAAGGAGTTTCTTAAGAATGAGTTTACACTTTTTCTTTTTTAACTTTTGGCTTGGCACGTTTTGTGCATACTTATATCCAGTTAGTAGTCGATCTATGCATTAAATTTTACCTATTATACTTACTTATTTCATGAATTTCTAATGGAGAAGGTTTCGGATTCAATTTCTGCCACAAAACGTGTATGTTTATGTATATTAGATAGATAGATAGATAAACACTTTATTTGTATAACACACAAAACATTAAAAATAAAAAAAGGACGAGAAAGCTTATTAACTACGAAATTGTATAAACAGGTGACCTTATCGCTTAAAGCGATTTCTTCCTGGCAACCTTAGAATGGAGAAGGTCTGTTTATTAAGTATTTTACAAAAGAAAAGTCTTACTAATGTAAGTTTTTTAACTGTTATCAGGTCACCATACCAGAAGCTTAGTTACTTCGACTTAGACATTCAATATAATGTCATCAAATTAAGTCAAAAAACAAAAAATTAAAATATAATAAAAATAAATACAAAAGTTGTTTGTTTAGGTACACAGAAGTAGCCCTTAACCGCTTGCTAACATAGTTAGCAATAACCCTGTATAAAATGTCACCAAAATGATCAAATTAAACTCAAAATACACTAGAAAAATAAAAAACAAATCACAAGAATAACGCATAATTTCACTTTGCGGTAAAAACTCCAAAAAATAACTTGAACCTCACATAAAATTCTTCCTAGAAATATAAAAGACACTTCAGTAAAGTAGCTACTAAACTTTTAAACAAGTAGGTAGGTACCTAAGAGGTTATTTTGTAGAATGACCGCGGACGTAATAAAGTAACTTTATTCTTCCTTTGTGCTATAATGCGGTTTAAAGTTTATGATCATAGACTTTTCATGGTCATTTGAGGGTTACGAGAAGCTTTGCGGTAAGTGTAATTGTTTACGATCTTTAGGCAAGTATTTAGAAGAAAAGATAGATATATAGACAGAGCTGTGTTGGCTTAGTGCTACATATCTCGTCTTTCATTCTAAAGGTCGTGGCTTTAAATCCAAGCCGGCCGTGCACCGATAATTTTTTCTTAAGAAACGTTTATGTGCGCTAATTGACATTGCTCTTACGGTGAAGGAAAACATCGTGATGAAACCCGCGGCTTAGTTGGCTCTTCTGGAGCCTTTATTTACAATATTATATTGACAAGTTCTCTCATCTGGAAATGGTCGACTAAGCTGAAAGGGTAGTAGGTGTTGGGCAAGCCTTCTCCATCCTCATGCAAAATGGACCTACAAGTACAAGTGGGCATACAATTACGAGTGATATATAGACAAAATAGCTTTTGCCCGCGACTTCGTCCGCGTTGGGAGGTTTCCAAAATCCTTTCTTATCGGATACCTACGTCATACAAAGAACACACCCTCCAAGTTTCAGGTCTCTACGATCAGTGGTTTAGGCTGTGCGTTGATCCGTCGGTCAGTCAGGACAATTTTTTTTTAAATGTATAGACTAGCTGCGCCCCGCGGTTTCACCTGCGTAAGTCCTGATCTCGTGGGAATATCGGGATAAAAAGTTGGTAGTTCTATGAGTTTCAACCAGCTGATTTTTAAATAAGCACACATCCAACATTAAAAAAAACTACATTTCAAAAGCAGTTTTTCTTTTTTAAATCACCTCGGCAAAACAATGTATTTCAGCGAAGGGGTTTTAATATAAAAGGGGGTTGTTCTAGACGTATAAGCGAACTTTTTGAAATTCGAACTTTTTTTTCGATAATTCTGAGGGAATTGTTACTTGAAAATCAGCTGTTTCATACAAAAACGAAATGTTCGAATTTCCAAAGCAAAGCTGTACCTAGACGTCTAGAACAACCCCCTTTCATATTAAAACCCCTACACTGAAAAAAAATGTCTAACTTGTAAAAAAGAAATGAGTTAATGACCCACACAAAAACCAGAAGCTCTACAAAACCGAGCTTAGAAGCTTAGAATTTAGATTATTTGGAAAAGTGCCATTTCTACCTACACAGAAATCAAATATTCCCTTCGATGTATTGTAGGCTCGATGCCAAAACGCTATTAGATTTTATTTGCAAAAGCCGAACTTAATCCTCTTTATGAAATAACTAGCAGCGCTCCACAGTTTCACTCACGTAACTCTCGATCCTGTGGGAATATCGGTATAAAACTAGCTAATGTTATTCCCAATGAATCAATGTGTTCTTGCTACCTCTAGTAGCAGTCGTTAGGTCAAGTTAGAGGCCGTAAGGTGATCTGAAAACTCTACCAATAGGTGAGCCACACCACTATACGAGAAAAAGAAGAAGAAGAATGTATCCATATCCCAAGTTTCATCAAAATTGGTCCAGTAGTTTCGTTACAAACAAAAATATTTCCTCTTTATAATATTAGTATAGATTACTTAGGAACACAACCAACCAAAGCACCAAACACGTACAAACAATCCTATTCCTACTAATGTCATAAAAGTGAAAGTTTGTGTGTGTATTTGTATGTATTGCTGGACATTCCACACATCGCCATCTAGAGGCAAGCTAAGTAACTAGACTTGGGTTATGGATGTCAGATAACGGATATACTACTTATATACTTTTCTTTTGTAAATATATACTAACAATACATTGAAACAACCAAACCACAGACAAATAAAAAGCATATAAAAATACTTGTCTGTGGCGGGAATCGAATCCGCGACCCTGTGTTTAGCAGTCCGGCATGGTGAGTAATGGTCACCACTGTGCCAACTGGGTCGTCAAAACCCCGTATGCATGGACCGAAAGCAGCAGTGGATGCTGCGAGAAAACCCCATCTCTGTTAAGAGTCATCCCTTACGTCTAAATAGCAAACAAATAAGTCCGGGGCATTCCTGGTGCAAAGGCTGTCGATAGTGGTTCAGCGGGGTAACGCTGCTTGCATATTGTCCAGCTTTGCACCGGGAACGCTGGGGAGGGGTTTGTTTGAATAGGTTTAGTTTTAATTTTTAGATTTATGTTTTATTTAGTTCGTAGTTAATTCCTTGTATTTGTATTTATTTTGAGATTTATGACCAACTAGCAGCGCTCCGCGGTTTTACCCGCCTTCCTCGATAAATGGCCTATCCAACACAAAACGAATTTTTCAATTCGAACTAGTAGTTTCTGAGATAAGCGCGTTTAAACAAACAAACAAACAAACTCTTCAGCTTTATAATATTAGTATAGATAAAATTAAGTATTGTCAACAAAATGGTATTAATTATGTCATGGACTGTACACGTTAAGTCAAAAACGAGTTAAATCAATCGATGAATTATTTTTAACTAGCAGTGCTCCGCGGTTTCACCCGCGTAACTCCCGATCCCGTGGGAATATCGAGATAAAAAGTAGCCTATAGCCTTCCTCGATAAATGGACTATCCAACACAAAAAGAATTTCGAAATTCGAACCAGTAGTTCCTGAGATTAGCGCGTTCAAACAAACAAACAAACAAACAAACTCTTCAGCTTTATAATATAAGTATAGATTATAATATTAGTATAGATTTACCAAAAATTGCGAACCTGTCCTGCTGAGAATCTGTCCAGTTGCTACGGAGTCGTTCTTTCCGTGTTTCCCTATCTCTAGTTATTTTTAAATAACTCTCTTAGAAAAAATATCTAAGTAAATATTATTAATAAGTAATTGTGTTATTTGTAAATAATTCTCTTAGAATAAAAAATATCTAAGTATATTCATAGGTAACTGAAAAAGAGTAATCTCCACTTACTCACATAAGTAGTCACACACTTACCCGATAAATATGTAGGTTTATGTGAAAGAAAAAATCTTCAAAAAACACTAAATAGCGTCCCGAAATAAAAGTCGTTTAACAAAAATGGTTTACCGAAGCGTTCTTCAATAAATTTTGTAAAAATGGCTGTAATCTTCGTATTTATTCAGTAGCTTGATTTGTTTTACATCACCACTATCGCACGCGTGACTGTTCTATTCTAATCCACTGCACGAATCCATTGAAGGATCTCTTTCTAATTTTTGTTCGATTATTTTTTATAGGTCACTATGTACGGTCGGCTGTATAATTGCAGACCCACCGTAGAGCTCCAAAACTTCTGCTATCAGAATGTTTTCAACACAAGCAAGATTCTAGACACCTGCTTTAGGTGAAGTTTAAAGTCTTCTAACTCATCAATTCATCATCATCATCATCATATCAGCCACAGGACGTCCACTGCTGAACATAGGCCTCCCCCAAAGACTTCCAGAGCGATCGGTCGCATGCTCTCTGCGTCCAACGACTTCCCGCATCTCATCAATTAATCAAACAAAAATTATTAGTCTGTGGCATCGTAGCTCCTGAACGGATGAACCGATTTTGGATTTAGTTTTTTTTTGTTTTTGTGCATGACTACCCTAAAATAATACAAGAAACAGAGAGAAAGGGTCAGGCTGAAAATCAGCGCTGTGCAGCTGCGTCTCACAGCATTTGCTGAGCGCAAACTCCTTTTGCCATAATTATTATAAGTTTATTTACTGTATAAAAATTGTAATTTTATAGATTTTTTTTAACTCGAGCTGTCAGTATCGTGCGTAAAAGACCGTGCGTGTAAATAAAGTTAAAAATGTAAAAAAAATCACCGTTACCATGCCATTGGAGGACGCCGGGCGTCGCGTCGGGCTGGCTCTGGCTTCTTCGTGAGGGAATTGCGTCTATAAATTATACCTGAGCCCGTCGTAGCTAACACGTGCGTGGAATGTGGCCACACTCGTAGGAACAAGCGGTTACTATTTATTTTTTATCTTCTATATAAAATTCTTTGTCCTGACTGACTGACGGCCAAACAGCCTAAACAGCTGATCATAAACACCTGAAACTTGGAGGGTGTGTTCTTTGTATGACGCAGGCATCCGATTAGAAAGGATTTTCCGAAATTCTGCAAAGGGGGTCGAAAAGGGACAAAGTTTGTGGACAAGGTGATTCCTTGGTCCATTTTTGACTTCTACGCGGACGAAGTCGCGGGCAAAAGCTATAATAAATAAAAACAGCGTCTGATCAGACGGTCAATCCAGTCAGCGTTTGACCACTATCGTCACCCGATGGTAAGTGACGATGCGGTCTAAGATGTAGCACGCCCTCTAGAAGACGCTAGTGACTCAAAAACCTCTAAATTAAAGGGGTAAATCCGTTAAGTGCAAATACGCTATTACTTCGCTAAAAAACAATCAATTAATTATTTTTAATTACCAATAAAAATTACAAAAAAATATCAACGCTAAAGCTATTAAAGCTTAAAGTAACACGTTCCAGACACACTTTTGGAACGACATCCCTTTACCTTTTTTATTTTATTTTTTATTTTTTTATTTATATAATATGAGAGACTAGTTATCTGACTCCCTCATTCTCTCTTTCTCTTATGATTTTCGGTAACGCGTTTTCCAAACACGCTTTAAATTTTATCTTGGCTTTAGTTCCCCTCGCCAATCCGCGATAAGGAATTTCGTTTCAAAAATGGTAAATTACTGTCTGTTTTTATTTTATTTGTGTGTTTTTTTATTTTAATTTAATTTTAAGTATGAATTACTCAGGTAATTCCAGAGTTAAATCTTAATTGTTGAGTTCTAATCTCTGAAACTATAGCCTTACATTGACTAAAATATATTTGATACGACCATAAATTAAGAAACTCCTGTATAAGTAGGTAAGCTGTAAAAATGTCTTGCACGCACACTTATAAACCTCAGACACGAAAATTTTAATGTATATGTTACGGGATGTTATCAAATGAGTAAATCTACATGATTGGTCTTAGATGTGTTTTATTGCGATAGATAACGTTAGTATTAATATTTAGTGACATAAGTAAAAAAAATGTAATTTAGTTTTAGTTCCGAGCCGAGTGCCAGAGCACAAGACGAAATAAATAATAAATATTGCATGACATTCCACACATCGCCATCTAGCCCCAAGCTAAGTACCTAGACTTGTGTTATGGATGCTAGACAACTCATATACTACTTATATACTTTTCTTTTGTAAATATATACTTATAATACATAGAAACAATCAGACCACAGACAAATATCTAAGCATAAATACATGTCTGAGGCGGGAATCGAACCCGCAACCCTGTGTTTGGCAGTCCGGCATGGTGACCATTGTGCCAACTGGGTCGTGTACAAGCTCTACATAGCGTGAAATGTGCAGCGCCTTCCCGCCCAGGCATGCAATTTTGAAATGTTTGTATAAACATAATACTTACTTCTTTTTGGAACGTAGGTCCTTATCGCACGTTGCGAAAGGAGGCTAGACGGAAAAAATTAAGACCAAAATTTGTAACGACACTTCTGGCTATAGTTGTAAGCCGTGCGGCGTGCGCGTGTTTCTCTGTCTGTCTCTCATAGAAAGCAAGCCTGTTTACTAAAATTGAGCCTACTGATTAAGTTTATATTCCATTATATTTGTTAATAATAAAAAAAATATAGTAAGTATAACTTATTTTTTTTATTAATTATTAATTAATCGAAAGTAACTTCGTTCCATCCGGGTGTCCCTTGACACCTCTCAAGTTTTTCTTATTATACATGGAGGATATTTTGAAAATAGGACGTTTTGCTACAAGATAATTTTGATCATCCCAATCCTAAGAAGTTATGTCAGGCCATTTCGATCTTGTATCGTTTTGATGTTGTAGGACATTTTAGGAAAAAAGAAAACATTTATTTAGACAATCAGAAAAATAATAAGTAACAAACATAAACACACTGACAAGACTTTTAGGTCCTTCCGTTAAGTAAAGAATTATGAATTAGTCAACGCAATTATTAGTTTATACCAACAAAAATAATAAATAAGAAGTTTTAAATTCCTTTGGTTTATGTAGGTATCCTACTTTTCTTTTATTTTAGAATTCATTCCATACAAATTAAATACATCAAATTAAAAATACTTAAGTAATAAATGATTAAAATAAAAAGACATACACATTTAACATTATAAATACAAATAATAATTTGATAACTTTTATATCTACCAAAGTGTTTGATATCAAAACGGCAAACGGACCCAATCTAAAATAACATCGTATTCACATTATAGTTTCGTGAAGTGAAGCGAAAATTCTGAATTGAAACGATGATTTAATCAAACCTAAAGATAATTAATATTATAGAGGTATAGAGACAACATAAATATTTTAAACAGTTTGATCCTCAGAACAATTGAAACCTTTTCTTGAGCTTAGAGCAAAGCCGTCAGCAACGCAGTTTGCTTGTTCAAATATGCAAATAGCTTTGCTAAATATGTATTTGTACAGATATTTGTTTTTATAAACAAATATTTGGTTTGGTCTTGGTGTTTCTTATAATAAATACCTATGTATTTACAAAATAAAAAACGTGTGGGACTCGGGGACTGCAGCCGCGGTAAAGCTATTGCATCGTTCGAGCTTCGTACAGTCGTACCATAACGCTCGCGATAAAACCTATGCAATAGCTTAAACGTACACAGGGATTTAAACCGTTATCAATAGAATACTTAAATACCTATCTTTTGTAAATACAAACATAACATCTAGACCAGATCACGAAATACCTTATGTGACATCCAGGGGAAAATGAGATTTACCTTTTCCAGAAACAATGTTTATTTCTTGAAATGTCATTTTTTTTTGCCACAAATTTTCCAGCTATACGAACCGTTCCACTATTCAAACGTTGACAACTTGAAAACCTGCCAGCATAATAAGAAGTTATAGTTCTTCTTCTGGCATGATGACGTTCATATTAGAAGTTGCTTTAGTTGGAAGCTTAGCCTCGGCACTGGGCTTAGTCAGGTTTAGCTACATCTTCAACTGAACTTCGTGTTCAGAAATAGGCAAGTGTTACACTTACGTATATCATCATCATAGTTTGAGGCGGGAATCGAACCCGCAATCTAATAAACCCTCAATGAAGATGTTCCGTCTGTACCTCTATCATATAAAATATCTTTGATCGAACCTCTATTGAAATCGGGGCGTCGGAATTGACAGCGATTGGTTTGTGCTGCCACGTTGTGTCGTTCATTAGAGATATTGGGAAAACTAACAATCAATGTTCGTGGCAATTTCAAACTACGACCAGCAAGCTGCTGGTTTCTGTAGGTATTTGTTAGGTAGACTAGACGCTTGGTAGTTAGTATTGATAGCGTTGACGCAGACGTGAAATTTCACTGTTGAATAGTTTTATTCATTTACTAGCTTTTGATGACTTTAGACTTTAGATTGAACCAAAACATTACGTTGTCCCATACAAACTTTGCCCCCCTTTTTCACCCCCTAAGGGGTAGAATTTCGGAAAATCCTTCTTATCGGATGCCTACGTCCTACAAAGAACACATCCTCCAAGTTTCAGGTCTCTACGATCAGTGGTTTAGGCTGTAGGTAGAGATAAATAAAAAACAAAACAAAAGAACGACCTTTTTTGACTGTAAAAAAACTTATTTTTTTGTAAATTAACTTCGGATTAAACCTAATCTAAATGCATTTCCGTATAGTACATTTTTCTTAGAAAATATTTGAAAATGCGTTTCGATATGCATTTTTTTATATATTTGTAATAAAATATTTCTAGGCAAAAAAGTTTCAAATTGATGCAACACACAAAAATACCTAAATCTGTGGTAGAAAAAACCAATCTGCATTATTACGAAATTATGGTACCAACTTTTTGTGTTTTTATTTCTCAACATTTTCAAACTAAAACAAACCCTATTTTCTTCGATTAAGATGTATTTTCAAACGGACAGTGTAGAATAAAAATCAAAAGTTTATAGCACTCAGTTGTACGAAATCCGGCTCATCTGTGATGTTGTAAAATATTCTTTATTGTTATAGGCGTAAGGGCGTTGTTATAAATTCAGTGTTCGTCCTTTGCGAGTCCAAACTTCGGACGATTATGTTCGAAATGAAATGTTTTAGGGGAGTTCCACTTGGGTTTTTGCGGTTCAAAACTTTTACAAAACATAAACTGTGCAGTAAGGCATGGACGTGGCTTTAATGACTCCAATTCAAATTTATATTCAATCTCCATGAAGGTTTTGTATTTTTTTTCCGCAAAATTTTACTAACTTCAGCTAGTCACTGCGCCGACTTGCATGTCTTGCAGACAACAGACAAATTGTTACCCATAGTAATATAATAAAGAGGAAAGATTTTAACGTTTCTTTGTTTGTCCGAAACTACCGAACCGATTTTGATGAAACTTGGTGTGAGGATACTTTTATCCCGATGTTCCCACGGGAGCGGAAGTTAAACCGCAGAGTGCTGCTTTTGGAAAAATAACCTATTTGTCGAAGCCTATTTGATAACTTATTAGTTACGATTTTCGACATATTTATATCGACGGTTAAAAGGAAATAATAAGCGACATTTTTTGTCAAAAATGATTTTTGAATGCCATTCTACTCTTATAAATAAAAAAAAACCAATTACTGCTTTCATTTTTCTCGATTTTAAAGCTGTTTTCATTTTTACGTTACGATAATAAATAAGAAAGTTGTGACCATTTTTCTGCAATTTCAAACTTCAAACAGCGTCCTGAACAATTTGGTTTTTGGCGGTTATACCCTATTTCCTTTTAACCGTCGATATTTTATCGTTACCGCTGGAAACATCCGAATTATTTATAAGAAGTACGAACATTTTCAAACAGTTCATACTCTGTAACACTACCTCCTAATATAGTTTTCAACATGGACATAGCACGTCTATTGGAGTTTATTGGAGTTTACTCCTTAAGAATCGATATTCATATATAAGGCGCCCGGTATGAGAAAAATCCGAGGGGTAAAACCTACTAACAAGTAACGAAAATCGTGTCACGTTTTTGGTGCGCTTTAATGTGCGCAACTTTCTAATTTGGCTGTGAGTGTATTGCGTATGGTTAGATACTCGTACTTAAGGAGTAAACTCCAGTCGTGCGTCGGAGCTGACACACACACTTTTTTATCAGTTTTAAATTAATTAATTACCTTTTGGCAACATTTGGTGGTAAATTTTCGGGTGACATAATGATTTAATGGTAGGAATTTTGTAGGAATTTAGATTTTAATCAAGCTTGTGGTTAGTTTCGACTGGATATAGGTTATTTAGGAAAATACCTAAGTACAGTCAGAAGCCAAAAGTACATTACCATCGCTATCGGTTTTAACTCAGGGTTTTATGTCCTGGAAACGACCTGCTTGAGTTTGAAACATCTGATATATAAAACTTTAGAACGTAGCGGTGATAAGTCACTTTTAACTTTGACTGTACGTGTACGCCTTTATACTAAAAAGAATAAAGCCCAAAGAAAATAAATATTGCAAGACATTGTACTTAGGTACACAGCGTCATCTAGCTCCGAGCTAAATAACTAGCCTTGTGTTATGGTGACCAGACAAAGGATACAGTATATCGGCGCAATTATGATTATTGACCTAAAATTTGATTTGTAAATCTAACTTTCATCTAGAATTCATGAAATTATTGATTATTCAAAACAATATTGTTGTCTTGAATGTTTGTTTTAATTTCCTTATAATAATTCTTGACAAAAACGGTTAATTTAAACTACTATAAAAACATTTAAGAATGTAATTGATAGATCGATTTACATTGAATTTAACTATTTAAAACAAGATTCTAGTGTTTGAAAAACACTCAATTGACTTAACACAAAATCACTATAAATACAAGTGTAGGGAGCTTCCATTCCAGCGCTAGACTTCGGACCGAACGGACCTCCCTACAACCTGCGGTTGCTACTCAGCACCATGGAAGCTACTATTTGAAGACGAAGCTGATAATCGAAGAGTGGTCTACCTGGTGACGTCGGTTCTGCTGACGTCATCGTTATTTCTAACCATAAAACACTTACAAAAACTACTGATCGATGAGTCGTCAAGTGGACGACTAGATTGGTGACGTCAGATTTGCTGACGTCACCGATATTCTTTAAGTTCATGGAAGAAAATCTCCGTCAAGTATAAGTACTTTTTTATAAATAAATACTTTAAAAAATTATTTACGAAAACTAAATCTTTAACATGTTTCGACTGCCGGAATCGAACCCACAATCTTCTGTCACCGGCGGAAGCTCTCCCACCGATTATAAAAAAGCTGGAAAATAAATATTTACAGTAGGTACTAGTCTAAAAGGTTTGGAACGATGTAGAACACGCTTTTTTATAAAAAAATACTGTATTTTCACCACAACGGGAGGTTTGGAGTTATGCGTAATGGCATGGCAGACATTTGCGCGGGTCGTGTAAGGAGATTATATCATTTTAGGGATCCGTAGCGGAAATTGAAACATGATGTGTGGTTAAAAATAGAATGGTGCGATTTAAAGTAGGTGCCTATGCGATTTTAGTAATATTATGTGTGTGCTACAGATTATAAGAAAGTAAAAAAAATCGACTAAGTGCTATAGGCATCCCGCTACGAATTTGGATTTTTGAAAGGTGTTAAGGGGAAAAGGTGCTGGCGCTCTCTCCATACAAACATAGTCGACGTTTCCTCCCTGAAAAATGACACTGGAGCAAATATTTTTGTAGCATAAAACTGAAAACTGCTATGACCATGCCTCTATGTCTTATTTTTATATATATTTTGTTTTTTTAACTCTTACTTAAATGAAAATGAAAAAAATCAGAACATAGGGGTATAGTTATGGCAGTTATAGGTTTTATGCTGTAAAATTTGCTCAGTGTCATTATCCAGGAAGGAAACAGTCTACTATGTTTGTATGGAGAGAGCGCCGGGTACCTTTCCTCTTAAGTTTATTATTTCCAACTTATAACTATCATGACAGGTAAATACCCAATGCGATAGGGAAGCACAAAAATTATTACAAAATTATTTTACACACAATATAGAACATAATACACACCGCTTAATTAGAGCCAAACCTACGTATTAGGTATAGTAGTAATTAAACCTTCACATATTCAATGACATTATACCTTAGCTAATCTATTGAAATTTTAGTTAAATTCTAATTAAAAAATGGCTCTTCGTATCTGCAACTTATACTTTTTAGCTATTACTTTACGTACCTACAATCGACGTTCAAAAGTACACCGGCACCGTTTACAATCCTGTGCAGCACTATTTGAACATTATAACAACGTAACCTGTGCATCGAACCCACGTCGGTTGGTGTAGCGGCTGGCGGCTTATACCACTCGCACAACTTAATAATACATTGCTAACATGTTGAAAATAATGATCACACTGAGTACTATTAATTCAAGTATTTAAGTTTGTGTGTAACGTCTATGAAAGTCGTAAGTCCAATACTTATTTATAACGACATGACCAGCCCTATTTTTTGCTCATTAGCTCGCTGAGCAGCGGAACACGTAGTAGGTATATATATTTTATTATTATTTTATAACTTTTTTAGATTAGAAATGAATCTGTATTTAATTTAATTATTTTATATTATTATTGTATTTCTGATATTGGTGATCTGCCTGAAATAAATGACTATTACTAAGATACGTCTTGTTGATTGTATTATGGTGGCAAACTGATAGTGGACTTATGACGCATACTGTACTAATAGGTATATCGTGTTCTATGTTCCTTCCTGTGTTGTAAAAATTAAATAAAGTTAACTATCTATTTATTTTAATCAGGTCCTATTAAAAAACGAAACAAATTCAAATTCCATTTTAGAATGTAGGTAGGTAAGCTTCATATTTTTTAATTTCCAAACATGATTGAAAAATATTTCACCCGATTTTATTTGACGTGTGTGAGCATGTACTTGACTTTTTAATTTCCGGATATATTTAATAGGAATAACGCGATTCAAAAAATAATACAGTGAGTTTTTAATTTGGCTCGGTGCAATTTTCAGAGACGCATTTTTCCCTGTTTTCCTTACCTTTCTCAGAAATGTTTTACTAAGTATAAAAATTTACAGATCTCAGTATCAAAGGCATTACAAATGTAATTAAGAAATAAAGCACACAATATTATAGAGGTGAAGAGTTTGTTTGTATGTTTGTTTGAACGCGCTAATCTCAAAAAAATATTTTTGTGTTGGATAGTCCATTTATCGAGGAAGGCTAAAGGCTACTTTTCATTTTGATTTTTCTAAGGGATCGGGACTTACGCGGGTGAAACCGAGGAGGACAGCTAGTTTTGACATATAGCCCATCCGCGTACCTCTCAATTTCTGTGAAACTACAAGCAAATGTCACAATAACACATTTTCAACAAAACCAAACGGCTTTTTGTCCCAGCGACTCAGTATTGCTATTCAGCGGGGGAATGCTACCAGCATTTTGGGGACAATGCCTCGGGAGGGTATGGCCGAGGGCTTCCTCTTGTTTTAATGTAAGGCCTAGGTTGATTTTTAATTAATTTAATTTATACTAATTTTATTATTTATTTGTAATGTTTAGTTTTTAATTTAATTTCTGGGTGGGGTTTTTTTTGGCGTAGTTTTAATTATTTTGTGTTTATTATTATTTTTTGTCTGTTATACGTCCTGTATCACGGGGCTATGGAGCCCCGGACCTTTGGAAGGCGTGCGTGGAGCCGAAGCCAACACGTAGAGGCCCTTTACATTAACAAGTATAATAGCAAACAATGGGGTGGATTCTAAACCGGCGATTATCCCTGTCTACACTATAAAGTGCAACCAAGGACAACCTCCGGTTTGGATGAAAACTATTGATAATCTACAGGACAAAACTACTGGAGCTATTGTGATGGGATGGTAGTGGACTAGATACTGGGGAACTATGGATACTATGGCACCTGCCGTAACAAACTATTATTATTATTATTATTTTCAGTTTTTCATGTTGTGTAATTTGATTTGATGTATTTATTGACATTTGTGGTTTTCTGAAATAAAATTTACATAACCAAAATAGTTAAAAAGGAGAAAATCCAACATTACCTTGAAGAGCTCAATTTAAATACAAATAAACTATTGAATATTTGCTTCTAAATTGAATGTTTAGCACAAATGATAAACAAATGTTTACATCTTAACCTACTGAACCACTTCATCCCACCAACGTCTCACACTTCATTCCACCGAGAGTGTCTTTGTGTAATGAAATGTCGAACGCTTGTGAAAACATTACATAATGAGAGTGTTCAGTACAATATTACGTTTAAATTATTAAGGGACATGTTTATTCGTATTTTTTCTTTGGAATTTCGTCACTTTGATCTTTATCGGATATTCGAAAAATATTGGAAAAATTCATTTTTTTTTTCTATTTTTAAACAGACTTCCATTAATGTTGTTGATTTCGTATATAACTTACTAGCTGCGGTCCGCGGTTTCACCCTGCCTAAGTCTAGATCCCGTGGAAATATCAAAATAAAAAATAGCATATAGCCTTCCTCGAAAAATGGACTATTCAACACAATGTTTTCGATTCGAATCAGTAGTTTCTGAGAATAGCGCGTTCAAACAAACAAACAAACAAACTCTTCAGCTTTATAATATTAAGTATGCAATATGTTTCATTGAAGAGGTTCTAATACAAAAGGGGATTGTTCTAGACGTCTAGACGAACAACTTTTGTCCTATGACTTTAGGGAATTCGAAGATTTTGTTCGAAGTTTTTGTATGAAACAGCTGATTTTCAAGGAAAAAATCCCTCAGAATTATCGAAACAAAGTTCGGTTTTTTAAAAGTCGTAGAACAAAAGTTGTTCGCCTAGACGTCTAGAACAACTCCCTTTTATATTAAAACCCCTTCGCTGAAACACATTGTATATTTCTACTTACTAGCTGCGCTTCGCGGTTCCACCCGCGTAAGTCCCGATCCCGTGGGAATATCGGGATAAAAAGTAGCCTATGTGTTAATCCAGGTCTCCAAATATCTAGGTACCGGGTTTCATCGCAATCGGTTCTGTAGTTTTTGCGTGAAGGTGTAACTAACATACACACACACACAAACTTTCACATTTATAATATTAGTAGGAATAGGATGAGTAATAGAATTGGTCTTATGTAATCTAGAAGTCAGCAGCTTTAAACCATGTTTTCCGGGTGCTATAGTGCTTGGTACATGTATTAGATACTTGTCAATACATCTGAAGCCAACTAAGTCGGCTTCATCATGATATTCTCCTTCATCATACGAGCAATAATAGCGGATATACATTTTTCATTAGAAAAATCAATAGGACCAAGGCCGGGATTTGAACCCACGACCTTCAGAATGAAAGTCAAGATATCTGAGTACCATTAGGCAAACACCACTCTAAATAAATTAATAGATAAGTTTGTTAAGTCCAATAGTTTGTCCTCAGTTTGTCGTGACGTTGTTAAACAGGATCGTATTAAGGATTACATAATAGGGGCTTTTTTTTCTTTCGAACTGAACTTTTTTCCATAAAATTTAATAAACATGAAAAAAATATTTAAATAACTAATCAATTGAGATTTAACTTCTAATCCCTCTGCCTGTTTTGTAGTTTTATTTGTGCGTACAAACAACCTTTGCATCTATTACTAACAAGCAAAACTATCCAGTGTCTAATTAAATTGTATTAAATTATATATAGTAAAAAGATAACATTTGGATAAACATTTATTCTGAATTTAACACATTGATGTTGTGTGACATAACTTTTATAATTTCTGCAGTACTTCTAAATTTCAATAATAGGAAGAAAAGTGATTTTTCCCCTTTTTATTAGGTTTGATCAGCCTTTTTCAAATGCACCATGATTTAGTCGATCAAAATTTTTTTCCTTAGATATTAATTTCTCAAATTGCTTGCATTTTTAAAGGTATTTTATTGCCGTTAAATTTATAGTGAATTAAGTGATTTTCCAAATCAAATCAAATAATTAATTTGCACACAGATGTACAAACTTGTAACATAATTTGTTTTGCCCCTTTTTACTACTTTTTACTATTACCCCTCCTATTTTCATACCTAAATCCATCCCCTAAGGTGACATTCGGTTCACGCACGATCAACCTTTATGTGTGTAGTTATTTTCTGTTTGGCAATGTACTCTTGTTGTTTTCTCTTGATATCTTGTTACACGATACATTTGTCTCAACCCTTTAACACCTTTGTTATTGGATATTTTTATACCGGAGCATTACCGGGGGGGGGGGGGTGTTAAGGGGTGGTTTTTATGACGTTTGTTAAGGTACCTATGTTTTTTTATAGAATTTGTGGGTTTTGTGTAAGAAAGCGTAGGAAAGCGTGGATAAAGTACTTATTCGATGGCTAGGATTTATTTTCGGGGAACTAAAAAATACTGCCAAACACAGGCTTGCGGGTTCGATTCCCGCCTCAGACATGTATTTATGCTCAGATATTGGTCTGGGGTCTGGTTGTTTCTATGTATTATAAGTATATATTTACAAAAGAAATGTATATAAGTAGTATATCCGTTATCTAGCACCCATAACACAAGTCTAGTTACTTAGCTTGGGGCTAGATAGCGATGTGTGAAATGTCCTGCAATATTTATATAAAGATATGAAATGACTAGCTTAGTTAAGTTTAGTTTTATGCTGGCTGTTTCCGCACTTCTTCTTCTTTTTCTCGTATAGTGGTGTAGCTCACCTATTGTTAGAGTTTTCAGATCGCCTTAAGGCCTCTAACTTGACCTGACGACTGCTACTAGAGGCAACAACCAGGACCAACGGTTTAACGTGCCTTCCGAAGCACGGAGGGGCTAACGAAAATACACTTTTGCCATATTAAATTTTGAAATATTAGTTGAAATATTAGTCAATTAGTTAGTCAGGATTTTGAATTATATATGACTAGCGCCCCGCAGTTTCACCCGCGTAAGTCCTGATTCTGTGGGAATACAGGGATAAAAAGTAGCCTATATGTTAATCCATGCCTCTAGCTATCTACATACCGAATTTCATTGCAATCGGTTCAATAGTTTTGGCGTGAAGGAGTAACAAACACACACACACACACACACACACTAACTTTCACATTTATAATATTAGTAGGATAGCTGCGCCCCGCGGTATCCCCAGCGTAAGTCCCGATCCCGTGGGAATATCAGGATAAAAAGTAACCTATATGTTAATACATGCCTCTAGCTATCTACATACCGAATGTCATTGCAATCGGTTCAATAGTTTTGGTGTGAAGGAGTAACAAACACACACACATACACACATACTTTCACATTTATAATATTAGTAGGATAGCTGCGCCCCGCGGTATCCCCCGCGTAAGTCCCGATCCCGTGGGAATATCAGGATAAAAAGTAACCTATATGTTAATCTAGGCCTCTAGCTATCTACATACCGAATGTCATTGCAATCGGTTCAGTAGTTTTAGCGTGAAGGAGTAACAAACATACACACACAAACCTTCACATTTATAATATTCTGTCTCTCTGTAGTTGGCCCCTCATGACTGAGGATCGTGGTCATCATTGGGTGTTCTGCATTAAGATCGGATGACCTGTCTCCAACGGCCTCTGTCCATCGCATCTCTTACAGTGTTATGAAACTTGACGGCTGATATTGAATATTATTAGGATATTATATAAACTAGCTTTTGCCCCCGACTTCGTCCGCGTAGAGGGCGAAAATGGCTTTAATAGTTTTTTTTTGTTAACTTAAAAACACACCTTTTAAGTTTCAGGTTTCCACTATCAGCGGTTTAGGCTGTGCGTTGGTCTGTCAGCTAGTCATTCAGGAAAAAGCAAAATAGAAAAAAGAATACGGAAAAACTCGTATTAGTATGTTTTCATATCTTTATTGAACCGTAGAAATTTCTTACGTCAACATCAGTTAGAGATACCTACGTATTGTCATGTCGGCCCTTTAATATTACGATTCACTAATATTGAGATTTGTAAAAGGCAAAAGGTTTGAGGGTTTATTGATATGATGAGGGAGTTTTTGCTGGCTTTCGTATTTTTAACAATAGTACCTAACTCATTGTAGGTATGGTTATGGTAAGATAGGGTCTAGATTGCCATTTTATACTATACTAGCTTCTGTTGGCTTAGATATTATCTCGATTTTCAATCCGCAGGTCGTGGATTCCTGACCGGCCGTGCACCAGTAAATTTTTCTTGTACAGCTTAGTTTACTACAGACGTATTGGAGTTCAATCGAATGGAATCGACGCGTCGTCGTCGACCGTTCGACTAAGCCGAGAGGGTGCTGGGAAAGCCTACTCCATCTAAAATATATTCCAGACACTACAGCACCATAAATAGCATGGACTAAACTCGCTGGCACTGGCTTCAAGATAAATAATCTAGAAATGTTATTATAGCTTCTGATCACCCATGAGGATGGAATGGGGGTTATTTTCGAAAACAAACCCCCACTTCAATCATTTTTTGCCCCTTTTTAAGACGAAATACATTCAATCGAATCTTATTCCCCGGGCCGACGACGCAAAATCGTAAAACATGTTATGCCAAGTTTAAAACACCAGATTCTACTAATGTCAGGTTCTATAAACGACAGATTTCAATAATGCCAGATTCTGTGTCAAACTATTGTTGTAATTACGCTGTAGATGAGTACCAAACATAAATGAGGTAAGCAAATTTTCCCAGATTTAAAGCAGACGCTTCTCTCGCTCGGTCAATACAGTTAAATCCCCATCAAAATACAGATATTAACTTGTAACACAACACTGAGTAGTGTAGATAAGGTGGTCCAATAGTTTCCGTCCACAGTTGACGATTTTATCAAAGCTCGTGTTTTGAAACGTTGATATTGGCGTAATGATGATACTTTGTAGGTCAAGGGTGTTTTGGGACGGAAATAAAGAATGCATTATATTATGGTGATGTCGGCGCCGTCCTAATTGCGCATCATCGATCGATCGATGCGACCGATTGTGCGATAGAACACACTGGTATCTATTGAATGTCCTAATTGACGGACGCACGATCATGCGACGCGAATCGTTCTGTTAAAATCGCATCGAACGCATCGGTCGCGAGATGATGCGCAATTAGGACAGCGCCGAAGCCTGCGAGATTCAATTTTTTAAGGTTTTCTTAAAATGTTTAAGTTTGAAATCGAAATTGTGATCTGGGTCTTCTAGGTGTTTCTGTTTTTTTTTTAATAGCGTTGACCACTATCACACCAAGATGCCTATCATGCCTGATGGTGGGTCTTGTGATGATGAGGCCTAAAATGAGGCTCGCAATTTACAAGCTATTGCAACACTAGGTATGGGTAATTAGCGGCGAGCCCATAGGGGTAATTTATAACGACATTATTTAAGGTGAAAGGGTACCGGCGGGCGCTCTGTCCATACAAACGTAGTCGACTGTTTCCTCCCTGGATAATGTCACTAGCATAAATAGTTTTGGGCCATAAAACCTGTAACTGCCATGCCTATGTCCCTATGCTTTGTATTTTTCATTTTCTAATTATCATATAAATTAACATTTAAAAAACAAAAAACAATATAACGAAAATAGGGGCATGGTCATAGCAGTTATAAGTTTTATGCAACAAAAATATTTGCTCTTGTGTCATTATCCAGGGAGAAAACCTTTGACTACGTTTGAATGGAGAGAGCGCCGGTACCCTTTCCTCTTAAGATTTCTTAAATCTCAACTTTTTTCCCTATTTTCCAATTTTTTTATTTTTTTTCGGTGTTCGCGCCGTTCCTTTTTTCCTTCATTCATACTTGCTATTCTATGTCGTACGTAACGTCATAGATAGTGATACATTCTTGCTTCGTCTTGTCAACCATCTTGTTACTAAAACATTAGCTAATACGCAATGTAAAACTTAATATTTAATTGGGTATGGTCCGTGTGTACAAAGCTCAGGCTACAAAAGTGCTATTTTTGAATGTTTTCAACTCAAGCAAGATTCTAAGGTACTCCTTGAGTTAAAGTTTAAAGTCTTTCAACTCATGAATTTAAACAAACATCAAACATTAAATTAAAATATTTTTAAATTTTAGAATTAGGATTTTTAAATTTCAGAATTAGGATTTTTAAATTTTAGAATTAGGATTTTTAAATTTTAGAATTAGGATTTTTAAATTTAAAATTAAGATTTTTAAATTTTAGAATTAGGATTTTTAAATTTTAGAATTAGGATTTTTAAATTTTAGAATTAGGATTTTTAAATTTTAGAATTAGGATTTTTAAATTTTAGAATTAGGATTTTTAAATTTTAGACGGTGGGTCTGAAATTTAAAACCCGATTTTAGCCAAAACTAAAACTGCATCATTAGATTTTAAGAAAAGAAATTACCCTAGCCAGGAGTCGAACCTGTTAATTGTTCCAAAGAAATAAGCACCATATATTGGGTAAGTTCTGGAAACAACTTATAGTTTATGATAATATAGCCCTGAAGACCCATGTAAAAAATTAATCCTGTGCGTTATTATTGTACAAAAATTAAACATCAAATTATCCTATTTAAATTCTTAACACCAAAACAAAGACAATCAAAAATCTAATCCCAATAACTTATTCTTATCTCCAACCAATTTATGTACAAAAGTTTAACAATATTTGAATATTTATAGGTATTTTAATCTAAATTATGTTGTTAAAACACAGTAGGTAAGTAATTTGAACTCTGCTCTCTGAACTTTAGAATTCATAATTACAAAACAAATCTTTAGATCGTAAAGGAATATTGAATTTTTGTTTGTTTCCATTAAACTTTTGAACAATAATTCAATTCTACTCATTTATGTATCTACTAGCAGCGCTCCACGGTTTTACCCACGTAACTCTCGTTCCGTAGAAATATCTAGATAAAAAGTTCCCTATGTTATTCGCTATGAATCAATGAATTAAGATACCATGTTTCATTCAAATCGGTCCAAAAGTTTCGAAACCTATTCGTTACAAATAAAAAAAACAAAAAATCTTTTGTTCTCATAATTTTAGATAGGAGTATAAAAGTAAATATAAATATTGAATTCAAAGTTCTGACTGATTGAATGATACTTGTACTTGTACGGACTGTTTTCCGCGATTAGACTCTTTTTATTTGGGTCTTTTTTGCGTGAGGATGGAGTAGGCGAGCTACCTACAAAATGGGCCCCAGCCCATTTTGTAGGTAGCTCGCCTACTCCTAAATTTTTCCTAAATTCCTAAATTTTTCCTAAATTCCTAAATTTTTCCTAAATTCCTAAATTTTTCTCTAAGTAATTCCCCCCAGGGAATCACTTAGAGAAAAATTTAGGAAAATTTAGGATAATTTAGAAAAATTTAAAGAGATAAATATATTAACGCTCTATTCACAATATATTTACGAAAACTTGCTATACGTTCACAAAAATCCTGAAATTTTTCGTAAAAATAGCGATATTCATAATTTCAACTTAAGAAATAAGAATGAACTGACCGTGCCCGGTAGTAGGCTCCGGAAAATAAACAGGTCGGTTAATAGTACATGTGTGCTCTACTATAATAAATTACCCAAAGATGTATATGACATGTCCATTACCAGGTTCAAAACTTTTATAAAGCATAAATTATGCAGTAAGGCGTACTATGATACTTCGTCTTACCCTAATGATAACAACCCATGGACGTGACTTTAGTTGCTCCATTTCAAATAATACTTTCAAATATTTGTAATATTGACCTTTGTGAGCGTGATCACTTAAAAAAAAACCCCCATGAGTTTCTTGTGCCTTCTTCTCATTGGTGGGCGCGTTCCGAAGGCACACATCCTAACTTAGTTTTTAAGACGATTTCAAGTGGTCTATGTACAATTGTATTAAGCATCCCAAGAAATAAAAAAAAAAATTTTGATTTTGATTTTGCTTGGTCAGCTTAGTCAACCATTTCCAGAGGAGAGAACTTGTCAATACTTCTAGAGCCTACTAAGCCGCGGGTTTCATCACGATATTTTCCATAACTGTAAGAGCAATGTCAATTAACGCACATATTTTTTTCTTAAGAAAAATGCATTGGCCGGCCGGGATTCGAACCCACGACCTTCAGAATGAAAGTCGAGGTATCTACCACTAAGCCAATATTGCTCTTCTGATTGACTGATACCAACTTACTGATCGAGCCAATTGACGAATTGAGCTAAAATTTGGCACACAGATGACATAGGCATTAAGCATTTTGGAAAATAAAACCCTAACGCGGACGAAGTCGCAGGCGAAATTTAGTCATATCATAAATGTGAAGGTTTTTGTTTTAGAACATGTACCAAATGCCTGGATCAATACTGAGTAGCACAGATTAAGCTTTGTTCATTTGTGTTAGCGATTTAAGAGTAGGTAATAGAACAAACGATTGCCATGAGGCATTTTCTTAAAGGGTATTTCGAGATCTTTCTACTGTGTAGGCGAGGAGAGGAATTGAATGGATACATTTTGACGACCCAGTTGGCAAAATGATCACAATGCCGGACTGCCAAACACAGGGTTGCGGGTTCAATTTCCGCTTTAGACATGTATTTATGCTTAGGTATTTGTCTGTGGTCTGGTTTTTTCTATGTATTATAAGAATATATTTACAAATGATAAGTATATAAGTAGAATATCTGTTGTCTAGCACCCATAACACAAGTCTTAGTTACTTAGCTTGGGGCTGGATGGCGATGTGTGGAATTTCTAACAATATTTATAAAAAAAAACAAAAAGCTAGTCTTCCAATAATCGCCCAAGAGCTCGTTTTAAATGGGTTCATTCGAACCGCGTGGTTGAAGCAACGCAAGCAATTTGACATAAAAACAGTACAATGGAAACAGTATTTCCCGGAGAAACAAAATGGTAATATCTCTGAACTTACTCTGAGATTACTCGATTATCTTTTCTGTAACTTCGCAGTAGTAAATAAGGCACATAATTCTTTATTCTAGTCCTTTCTACGATTGCTTGGAAAATATCGTTTTACAGCGATAAGACCGCTAATTGTCTTTTAGTTCAGAATACTTTTGGAAAATCACAGAATAATACGTTTGGGTTAATATCCCGGTTCCGAGACGCGTTAGTGGTTCGGCGTAAAGGCACTATTTGTTCGCCGTAAAGCCATCCATCGATCGGTTCTCAAAAGCACTGCGACATTTTGAGTAACCTGTTGTGTCTAAAGGCCTTTTCGTTACTTGCTTTACTCCTTCATTCACTTTAAATACTAATTTATTGGTAAGGTCATTACAGGTCAAATAAGCAAAAATCATACATTACTTACTAATTATGTAACTGCTTAATTTATTATTATAATAATAGAAAAAGACAAACATATGTAACATTATAAATACAATAAATGAAGTGACCAGTTAGTCAAATAACCCGCCCCTTATCGTACCCGGCGTAAAGGTTCCCATAATGCTAGAAGCATTGCCACGCTGAATGGCGATGGCTAACCTCTGCGCCAGAAACGAGCAGGAGCGGGAGTCACCCCGTTATGTAAGTTAAGGCGAGTTTAAAAAATCCCAACTAAAATAAAATAAAATCTTGTAAATACTTATACTTACACTAAATTCAAATTGAATATATTAACTATACTTGAATAACTAACTACAATTTTTCAATAATTGAGTCAAATTATAAAATTAGTAATAAAAAAGAATATAAATATAAAGTCAATTTTTACTTTTTTCAAGTGATGTATAAATTCTTAATAAAATCATTAATGTCATAAAACGTTTGCTCAACAAGCCATTTATTCATTTTATTTTTAAAAGCAGGCAGGCTAGGTGCCGATACAATTTCACGAGGCAGTTTATTATATTATATACTAGTTTTTGCCCGCGACTTCGTCCGCGTAGAAGTCGAAAATAGACCAAGTAATCACGTTGTCCCATACAAACTTTGCCCCCCTTTTTCACCCCCTAAGGGAAAGAATTTCAGAAAATCCTTTCTTATCTGATGTCTACGTCATACAAAGAACACACCCTCCAAGTTTTAGGTCTCTACGACCAGCAGCGGTTTAGGTTGTACGTTGATCCGTCAGTCAGTCAGGACAAAGGAATTTATCTTCTTTATATATATAAAAATTTCGTGTCACGTGTTTGTCCGCGATGGACTCCTAAACTACCGAACCGATTTTTAATTTGATTTGCACACCGTGTGCAATTCGACCCAACTTGAAAGATAGGATAGCTTACATTTCAATTTATAGTCGCAAATTCCCACGGGATCGGGAGTTACGCGGGTGAAACCGCGGAGCGCTGCTAGTATTACTGTATAGATTTGGACCCATTACGTGTGTCAGTTCTTCATCACGTTCTGCAAATTAATCTCCTCCCAGTCTACCTACAATCATCGACAGTAATTTAGTTCCCCTAAAACTAGATAGGACGATTAGGAACCTTACTAATGAACATCTATTTAATTCTGTGATCACTCAAGTGTTTGCACAAACACAAATATCAGTTCAGTGTATAAATTGTGTCTATTTATTTAAAGGGATTTGGTGGAAGCTCAGCATCCTTTGAATTAAGGTGTAAGGGTACCGGCGCTCTCTCCATACAAACGTAATCGACTGTTTCCTCCCTGGATAATGACACTAGCACATATATTTTTGTGCCATAAAACCTATAACTGCCATGACTATGCCCCTATGTATTGGTTTTTTTCATTTTCTAATTAAGATTTAAAAAACAATAAAATAAAAATAAACAAAACATAGGGCATGGTTATGACAGTTTATAGTTTAAGTGTTTAGACTATAGTTCACGAGTAAATCTAAGGTTTAAATCCAGATTTCGGACTATCCTTAAACCACGTTTTGGAATAAGGGGGTTGGGGTTTTTTTGTGATCATGCTCACAAAGGTCAAGATTACAAATATTTGAAAAGATACCCACCCAAACATTTAAAAAAACTCAGAACACACCGAACGTACTAAGTATGTAAGTTCCCAATATATGCCTATACTCAATTATTGTGATCGGTCCCAAACGAGCATTTTTCTCAATATTATATTTATTTTTATTCGACACAATACAATGTTTTCAAGCAATTTGTTGGTATGTTGATATTATTATGTGAACAATTTCTTTGTGAGTCAAAAAATACAAAATAGATAACATTGTATGAATTCCATAACAGTTCGGAATATATTTTATTATTTACATTTTGTTTGGGCCATAACAAACCGAAGTTTTCATTGCTATATGTATGTTTTTCTTCACTGTAAGAGCAATGTTAGCGCACATACATTTTCTGTAAGAAAAAAAACGTGTGGCACTCGGGGACTGCCGGGGTAAAGCTATTGCATCGTGTGAGCTTCGTACAGTCGTACCATATACATACACGTTAAGCGAACGCTCGGCCGAGCTACATGGTAGGCGGAGTGGGGGGGGGGGGGTGTGTCAGGTTTTATTTTCGTTACGGAATTTCTTGATTCGGTCGCCGCGCCCGCGAATAAAGCTATGCAGTAGCTTAAAATCCAGTGGAGCACGGCCGGGCGGGATTCAAACACACGACCTTCGAAATAAAAGTCAAGGTACTGAAACACAAAAACTGAACCGATTCTGATGAAATCAGACTTATTTTGTAAGATCTTTGGGATATTGTTAGGCTATTTAATATTTTGATATTATATTATATTTCAAGACAACGTAGACAGCGCGACCTAGCCCCAAACTAAGCAACTGTGCTTATTTTATGCTGGCCAGAAACAAATCTAATATATAAAATTCTCGTGTTACAGTTTCGTTGCCATACTCCTCCGAAACGGCTTGACCGATTCTCATGAAATTTTGTGAGCATATTGAGTAGGTCTGAGAATCGGCCAAAATCTTTTTTTATTTTTTTTTATTGGCAAAACAGCGTTTGCCGACACAGCTAGTATACTTATATATTTGTTTGAGGTGGCAATCGAACCCGCAGCCTTTTGCCTCCTCGGCGGGTGTTTGCCAAATTTAGTCTAAATTGCCACGATTAAGCCAGTGAAACTGCTGAGCTGAGTTAGTTTTACTGTAAGTTAAATGTTTAAATGAATATTTGAAGTAAATTTCAACGTAAAAGTTTAAACACGTTTAGTTTCTCGACTCGCTGTTACGTTGGAATTTTATAATTATAATTGCTGTTTTCACTAAAGACGGAGATTCACTTGCGATTTATTTTATTTCCCTTGGAGCAAATACTTTAGAAAAAGATGTGGTAGAAACTACGTTTAAAGCTTACTAGCGGCAATTCGAAGTTTCATCCGCGTAAGTCCCGATCCCGTAGGAATATCGGAAAAAACGTAGGTATTTTTAATGAATCAATGTATCTTTATAACAAGTTTCATCAAAATCAGTCCAGTAGTTTCGGAGCCTATTCGTTACAAACAAAAAAAACCTAAAAAAATCTTCCCGTTTTATAAATATAGATTTAGATGTCATCGGTTAGATTTCAATTTCAGAGCATGAAGACTGAAAACCAAACTAAGTTTCCGAATTTTGTTACTTTTAACCCGACTTTTAAAAAAAAGGTTCTTATTTTGTCGCGTCTAAATAGGTAAAAATTTGGTGTAGATCTGATGGGATCTTCGAAAAAATTGCTCGACTTTAGATGATCTTTTTTAAGTCGGTTTTACAATTAAATAATAAATATATTTATCTTATTTTGTGTTGTTTTTTTTGGGCATTTGCTATTGGAAATTTTGAGAAGGAAGTCAAATTATTTTAGCGAATTAATGGCTTCTATAGCCACAGTCAAATTGTTTTAATTTTACCATAAGTTGGTATGAGATAAAAAGTCATGCTTAATCATTATTATTTAATTCTATTTTTTAATAACTAAACACCTATTAAATAACACTTTAATAACTATTTTTGTCAAGGATTAGAATTTTTGTTAGGCAATAAAGTTTTAATCGTATGTGTGAACCTTGCTTTATAAGTCAGGTAAGATTACAAACATTATAATTATCTTTCTGTAAGACGTTCATTATGAAAGTTTCATTACTACATTTACAAGAGCTAAAACGTAATATGTCGTCTAATTTGTTTGTTAATCACTAAAATTTTATTTGAAGCTGCGCCCACTATTTAACCCGCATTTGTCCCGATCCTGTGGGAATATCGGGATATATATACATATGCTACTACCAAGGATTAAATGTATCTATGAACCAAGTTTCATCAACTTTGGTTGAGTAGTTATAAATCTAATAAAAGAAAAAATGTGAGCCGTCACGGGACGCCTGGCAGATGTGAAACATCGACATTATTTTGTAAAAGTAACCCGTACACACTGCTGCATATAGACTGTATATATATATATATCATCATATGTGTATATATATATATATATATACGTGGTGTCGCATGCCGTGGCGACGCGTCGCCACGGCATGCGTTGCCACGCCAAAAATCGGTTTTACGTGCGTTTATAGATGTTTTACATCAAAAAAAAAACAAACATCTAAAAAATATATTTTCCTACAATATCATGTAAATACCGGATACCTATTAATTAAATTAACTCGTGAGTAAACCCTCATTAAATAAAGATAAATAAATAATAATTTTCCTTCCTTGTTCATTGTTCAAATATCACCGGAAGCCGCTAAACGGGCAATACTGCTCTCTATACATAGCTCTATTGCCCGGGCAATAGTTCCTTTTCTACAGGTGTAACAAAAAAATCTATAATCGCTCTAAGGTACGAGTTGAGAAATAAAAAAATGCGTTACTTAATAAAAAATAATAATTTGAAAAGTAAAGATATTTCAAAGTTTTTAATTGCCAAATAAAATTAACCGCCGCCGCCGGCCATTTTTGTTTATTGCCACTATTTTTTACTTTCACTGCCTATTGTGAACTTTCATGGAATTAAATTGGATAATATTCCACCTGAATTACACAATTCATTCGGTTCACAACTAAGTTTAAAGTAAAAAAAAACTGAAGAACGACACGTTGTTGGCTCGTTGCCACCAAAACCCAAAAGAATCTCGCATTACTTCATAATCGTTTATTAATTTACAGGAAATAGAGTTATACAAAATGGTCTTGTAAAATAAAAGTCCGTCTCTCTCGCCATGGCTAGCTTTAAAGTTTGAAGTTAATTTAATTACAATTATAAAGTCCAAATTCAAAACACAATTGGATATAATAGTTAAAGTCAATCAGAGTATAAAATATTTAACATGTTATGAAATAGAGCTATTATTTAAAAATACTCTGACGTCATAGTACTTTTAATCAACAAAAAAAATCAGATTTAAACAATGTCAAATAATTCAGTAATGTCACTACTACCACCTTCGCTACCTTAGCCTCTCTACTCCACTGCCACATATTGCCCGTTAAACCCTGTAAATGGGCAAAGTATTGCCCGTTTACAGGGCTATCTACAATATAATAAATAGCAGTCATTCACTGAGACGGTAATAGATTCAGAGTTCCGGAATCCATTGCTTAAAATGACGGTAGGTCCCAAACTGGCAAGCTTAGGGGAAATTACATTAACTTGCGAGATAAAATCCCCAGTTTTGAACACTACTTATCTTTAGAGGGGTGTATAATAAGTACTTTATGTCTTGGTTTAGGCACAGTATAAACACAGATATATTTTTTAAAGTTTACTAATAAAATACGACTTTATTCAGTCCAGTTGCTACTGAGCCAATTTGTTGAATCGGCTTTCGAATTAGTTTCTTAGTAATCTCGGTGAACATCAGAATTTTGGTTTTGAACCAAAATTAGATTTATTCTGGCAAAAAAAACAGTGCCAAAATTATATTACAATACCGTGGTTTAGGTCTATGTAATGGAAATATGCGGCTTATTTGGCTCCAGAAGTATTTACGAGTTATTTTCTATTGACTTAGCTGTGAAGGTCGTATAGGTGATGAGCAAACCTACTTCATCATTTAAAAAATAAATAAATAATTACCCATTTGTATAAAAAAAATCCCGCGGTATTCTCCTTGAAAATTTCAGAATAAAAATCTGCTATTTCTACGTTCCAGCTATCTAAATACTAAATTTCATGTATACTCTTACATGTAAAAGGATAATCGGTCTATGGAGAAGTTGACAGTCTGCGTTCGCCGTTAGTGTGCCTTACAACTTACAAGACAACTTATAAATTAAAGTCAACAACTCTTCAAGTCAGCTTACTCAATAAGTGAAACACAGTCAGCAACAAAAGCAGCCGACACAACAAATTATTTTAAAATAAATGCACGATCATTGTACCATTATAAGTCTAACATCATTTGTTCAAAAAGAGAACAAAAGAAGCTGTATACTTTGTGTTACAGTTCGTGGCAGATATACTTCGTTATAGATAACTTCGTAGCAGATAATTATACTTCGTTCTACATAGTTACGTAATATAGCTGCTACAAAGTGTCGTAGCTGATATAATTACGTCGTGCTACATAACTTCAATGTAGATGTACTTTGTGCTACATATCTTTGTTCAATTATACCACGTGCTACATGACTCTGTAGCAGATTATATACTTCGTTCTACATAACTTCGTAGCAGATAATTAAATTCTAACTTCGTAACTCCATAGCAGATAATTATACTTCGTTGTACATAGTTGCGTAATATATCTGCCACGAAGTGTCGTAGCAGATATAATTACGTAGTGCTACGTAACTCCGTAGCAGCTATACTTCGTTCTATATAACTTCAAAGTAGATGTAATTTTTGCTACATAACTTTGTTCAGTTCTACGTGCTACATGACTCTGTAGGAGTTTATATACTTCGTTTTACATAACTTCGTAGCAGATAATTATACTTCGTTCTATATAGTTACTTAATATATCTGCTACGAAGTGTCGTAGCTGATATAATTGCGTCGTGCTTCATAAATTCGTAGCAGGTTTACTTCGTTCTACATAACTCTGTAGCAGACTGTCCCGACTTAATAACGTTTTTTCAGACCTCGATGTTTCAACTATGTTACAAAACACGTAAAAACGAGGAGATATACTGACTGGACTAGGCTTACTTTTTACCTTGAACCTTTTTAATTCTGGATTTATTATTCTGCTGCTGTCTGTACTTAGTTGCCAATACCTAGCGTTCTTGTCCTCTAAGTTTTAATGGTTTTAAAGTAACAAACTTACTTGAGATTAATTCGGATGTTAGTTTTCAAATATTTCAAGTCCAAGTCAGTTTTTTTACAAGTGAGTAGTTTGATTCTAGGCTTATCAGATAGAACGTGGTAGGGGGATATAACGATAGAGTACTCGCGCAACCTAGGTGACACAAATTCCGACAAAATATTACAATCATTTTCCCGGGTCCGAAGTTTTGACTATGTTACAATGGTCATGGTCGCGAGGAGACAATAATTAGTAGGAGGAGTAGTGAGGAAGCTCACAGCTAAGCGACGCTCACTGATCGTTAACGGTCGCGTGGGTTAAGCGGACATTACTTCGATGGGTGGCCAATTATTAGTAATGTGGCAAAAATGTGTTTTCGGTTGCCCCTCCGTGTTTTGGAAGGCGCGTTAAGGTGTTGGTCTCGGTCAGTCGTTAGGTCAAGTTAGAGGCCGTAATGCGATCTGAAAACTCTAACAATAGGTGAGCCACACAACTATACAAGAAGAAGAATAATTAGTTTGAAGAAATAGAAATTATGTGAGTTGAAAAAGTTTAAAATTTCGCGAACGTACTTATCTGCTACGAAATTGCGTAGAACGTAGTACTTCCACTACGATGTTATGTAGCACGAAGTTTATCTGCTACAAAGTTATGTAGAATGAAGTATGTCTGCTACGAATTAATGTAGCACGAATTTATCTGTTCCATAGTTGTGTAGCATAGTTTGTTTGCTCCGTTATTGATAATGTATGTATTTATATAAGAAACCCTTTCAAGCCTGTGATTGTTATTACTCCACAAATAATAAAAATATATTCTAACGCAAAAACTGTAGGTATTCCCAATTTGTCACGTTCGTTACATTTCTCCACGTATTTATTGTAACATTCTTTGTTATTATTCCGCGAGATTATAACTGATGTATGTTTCAATAGCTTGAAAAGTAGCAGGTTCTATTTTAATAATAAAGCGATAAATTATTGCAACCTAGTCATATTTAAAATGCAAATGAAATTTTATTTCGTTCAAGTTGATACAATTTTACGCTGAGTCGTACTTCTTTTTGTGACCAACAAATATAATTTTTTATGTGAAAGTAGTTTGGTTCTACTTGGTTCAAATATACTTAGTTTAAATGTGATTTTACCCTGTTTTTTGTTTTCAGTAGAGCTCGATATTTCAAACCATGATTTTTATGCACGAATTAGCATAACTACTTGAACTAACATGGTATATTTGGAGTTGATTTATTTTAGATCTCAAAATCTCCTGGTGCCTTTCAAGTCTTTTCCATTTCGCAGATTTATTTTTCTTTGTATCTCTCGACCGATGTTAATTTAAGAATGATTGTTTTTTTCAACAACTAACTTAAAAATGACATTATAGTCTGATTGCCACATTCTCGCGGATAAATGGTAGGTATATTCGAAATGTGAAATCTATACTAGTATTATAAAGCTGAAGAGTTTGTTTGTTTATTTGAACGCTCTAATCTCAGGAAGTACTGGTTCGAATTGAAAAAATATTTTTGTGTTGGATAGTCTATTTATCGAAGAAGGATATAGGCTAGTTTTTAAAAGCTTTATTATTTTGATATTACCACGAGATCGGGACTTACGTGGCTGAAATCGCAAGGCGCAGCAAGTTCTTATCGACGACCCAGTTGGCACAATGGTCACCATGCCGGACTGCCAAACACAGGGTTGCGGGTTCAATTCCCGCCTCAGACAAGTATTTATGCTTAGATATTTGTCTGTGGTCTGGTTGTTTCTATGTATTATAAGTATATATTTACAAAAGAAAAGTATATAAGTAGTATATCCGTTGTCTAGCACCCTTAACACAAGTCTAGTTACTTAGCTTGGGGCTAGATGGCGATGTGTGGAATGTGTCCTGCAATATTTATTTATATATAAATGTGAAAAAAATATAGGACAATTTAAGTACTAACTAAAAAGCTCTTCTCACTTGATAACTCAAAGAGGTGATGACGTCATATTTATATCTTTACATCCGTCATTTGGTTTTTCCCTTACTCTTCTGATCGATTTCAAAAATTGCGACATCTGACGATATCCGTCGCTTTTTTCTAACTCCATTGTGTTCCACCGGGCAGGATATCCTTTCGTTATTGACATTATTCTAGTTTTATTGTCTCCGATTTGTTAGCAAACCTTTTGATAACTTAACTTTCTCCTATACCTAAGATTTTGTTGAGTAAGACATTCTTTTGTCACGGACTGTTTTGAGATGTATACTGATAGAAGTGCCTATTTGACCTTAGTATTATAGTTTTGATAATTGTTTAATTTTTATCCAACGAGGCTAGGATTTCATGAATCGAAACGCGAAACAAAGTTTTAGGGGACCAATTGCCCGGTGGACCGATGACATTGTAGCGGTCGTGGGCAGTCGGTGGATGGATGTTTGTGGCGTCGTTTGGGGGAGGCCTATGTCCAGCAGTGGACGTGTATGGGCTGATATGATGATCTTGAAATAACTGCATTGGCTGCATGGATATACCTATTCTCTATTACTGTTAACCATGTTTTATGAAAAAATATGAAAATATGAAATAAGATTTCATAAATAGCGTTTATCAAATAAAAACATGAATAGAAACCACACAAAATAGAAACATTAGAGTGATTTAAGAGAAAGATTTAAGTGTTAATACTTTTCGTGCTAAAAAGGTGGGGGTTGGTGCAATACAAAATTGTTAAGGATCTGATGAGAATTTTTAAAATGATGAACAAAATCGCACTTCGGACTTGCAGAAAATTTTCCAGTTTTAGTTGATTCTTGTCTCGTTGAAAGAGTGATACTCCAGGGGTGGAAACAAAAAAATTGTAGAAGATCTGATAAGGATCTTCGAGTGATGAATAGAATTGCACTTTGAGCTTGCAGAAAATTGCCCAGTGTTATTTGATTCTCGTCTGATTAAAGAGGTGAAATCTCAGGAGTGGGTCCATTAAAAATTATTGAGGAGTTCCTCAATTCAACATTTCAATAATTGTCCAGTTTTATAAGATCTGCCAGTTGAATCGGCCCTTATTTGTCGATACATTTACCTACTTAGTTAGATAAGTAGAGATATACTTACTTAGGTATATATATAGAATATCTCAAGGAACTTGAACAAGTTCAAAGTGGCTTCCGATAGTGATATTCCCATAGAGATTGCCAATTTATTCTCGCACGTATCACAAAACGGGTACTCGTGTATTGAAAAATATTAATAAGTTGCTGATATGCTTTGGTTAGTCCTAGTCTTCTACCTTATTTATTTGACGACCCAGTTGGCACAATGGTCACCATGCTGGACTGCCAAACACAGGGTTGCGGGTCCGATTCCCGCCTTAGACATGTATTTATGCTTAGATATTTGTCTGTGGTCTGATTGTTTCTATGTATTATAAGTATATATTTACAAAAGAAAAGGTATATAAGTAAGTAGTATATCCGTTGTCTAGCACCCATAACATAAGTCTAGTTACTTAGCTTTTGGCTAGATGGCGATATGTGGAATGTCCTGCAATGTTATTTATTTATTAGTATTGTTTCACTATGTAAAAGCCCCAAAACCACAACGAAGTTCTCTTTACTTTATAATAAATATTCAGAAAATTGTATTCAGAGAATTACCTTTCTGATTCCTTTGTAAAGTTTTAGAGATAATTAGCACTTGGATAATTATTGAGAATGAAGGTATCTTTGACATTGTGGATTATAGTTATACTGTGAAAGTTTGTATGTGTGTCCGTTTGTCTGTTTCTTAGTGATGCGAGTTCGTGGCTTAGGCCCCTAATGGTTGGTGCATAATTATGTGGTTGACGTCCCGAGTCCGTTTTATTTGCTTCGAACCATTTTTAACCCCCTACGGGGTGTTATAAGTTTGACGTGTCTCTCTGTGGCATCGTAGCTACCGACCGGATGAACTAATTTTAATTTTGTGATGTACGTGTTTTATAGAAATCGGTTGAGCCGTCTGAAAGTAATGAGGGATTCAACTCGGGATTTTTTAAATTCAAAATTTAATAATTTATTTCACTTTTCTCTGAATGGCTGTTGTCCGAGCATAAATTAATGAAATCAAATATACTGGAGGGCATAAAAATGTTTTACAAAACTAATAGAAAAATATTATTGGCTTTATTGTGCGACTTGTGGCCGGTTGTTTGAGATAAAGTTCGAATACGGGCACATGCTTGGAGATAGACCAAGGTCACCATCTTCGAACACGGCACGGGCACGGTTTTCAAAGCTATGGTAACTGATCACTACCTCAGTACTGTCTAATATCCGTATATAATCCTGTATTATTTATGTATGTATATATTATTATGTATGTATGTAATTATTTGTATGTATCTATGAATATAATTATTTGGTATGTATTATTAATTTAAAATTTAAAATCATAATTATGTATATTTACATAATTATGATTTTAAATTTTAAATTAAAAATTGTGAATAATTTAAAATTGTGAATAATTTAACTATAATCTACACTATTGTGTATATTATAGTTAAATTATTCACAACCTACCATTAAAGCTGAATCAGTTCTTCTCCATCCAAAGGTTGCCTGAAAGAAATCGCTTACAGGGATAAGGCCGCCCATTTGTGCAACTTATACTTTCTAGCTACTACTTTATTTTGTGTTTATCGTGTTCTGTTTCTTTTTGTGTTGTACAAATAAAGTTATCTATCTATCATTATCCTCTGTACTTGCCCAACCACTAAACTACCACTCTGCCGATTTTCATCTAAATCCATCCAGTCGTTTGACCGTGAGCAGAGATCTAACATACAAATATACAAACAAACAAGTTTATAAATTTTGGATTTATAATATTAGTTAGGATTTCAAAGCGATATTCCAATAGGATTGAAAATTACTCGAGTGAAATTGCGGGGCGCGGCTAGTGTTGCAAAGTTATGCGGGTTTAATATTGTTACAAAGAGCAGAATCTTTATTACCTACTTTTATTTTTATTTGCTGAGGCCATAGAATTCAAATGTACTATTTTAACATTTTAACCGACTTTAATAAAATGAGGTTATCAATTTGACCCGTATGTGTAATGCTATTGTATAATTTATTCATTTCAGGTATGTCTTTCCATTTTGACTTCGGTATAATAATAAGGTATTCTAATTATTGGGACTATTTGCAATTCCAGACGCTTTACTGCTTGCTCATTCTTTCATGCTTATATGTCTTTCAGCTGAGACCCCTGAAATCTCCAGATAGATAGATAGATAAATAAATAAATACAATAAATATTGCAGGACATTCCACACATCGCCATCTAGCCCCAAGCTAAGTAACTAGACGTGTATGTACGTGGATATATAATACATAGTATGTATTTACAAAAAGAAAAGTATATAAGTAATATACTTTTCTTTTTGTAAATACATACTATGTATTATATACATAGAAACAACCAGATCACAGACATATTTGTCTGTGATAGAAACAACCAGATCACAGACATATTTGTCTGTGATCTTGTTGTTTCTATGTTATGCTTAGATATTTCTAAGCATAAATACTTGTCTGAGGCGGGAATCGAACCCGCAACCCTGCGCTTGGCAGTCCGGCATGGTGACCATTGTGCCAACTGGGTCGTCATGCCGGACTGTCAGATAGAATAACTCTTTATTGTACCACATTAAACCTTAATTCTAACATAAACTCCTGTTACACAAAATATCCAGCTGAGTTGACTAGGACCAGAAAAGACCAAAAGGCCAATTCATTGCCAAATCTTTCCCATTGCATTTTGATAAAATATTCTTGAGAATAATAAAAGCAGACTTTATGAGTATTTTAGCTACTTCGAAGGTATTTTTTAAAATCGACTTTCACTCGCGAATGGATGCCCTTAAGAGGAAAGGGTACCGGCGCTCTCTCCATACAAACACACACCCCACTCCGCCTACCATGTAGCTCAGCCGAGCGTTCGCTTAACATGTTTGTATATGGTATGACTGTACATAGCTCGTATGATGCAATAGCTTTGCCGCGGCAGTCCCCGAGTGCCACAAGTTTTTTTTTGTTTTTTGTTTTTAAAATCTTAATTTCTATGATAATTAGAAAAAAAACAAGGAATAGGGGCACAGTCATGGCAGTTATGTTTTATGTAACAAAAATATTTGTTCTAGTGTCATTATCCAGTCGACTACATTTGTATGGAGAGAGCACCGGTACCCTTTCACCTTAAATTGTACACGACAGGAAGGAGTCTGTCTGTCAGCATTCAACTCATTCTATTCTCTGCATCTAGTCTTTACTTATATTTTAAGCATAGTTTTTTAAGATGGTGCTCTTTCGAATAAAGTTCATGAAAGAATTTTCATCCCGCTGCTAAGTTGGTTTGTCCAACCATACCTCATACTTGTAATAACACTAAATAAAAACTTTAAATATAATTCATATTAGACTAACTTTAAACTGACACGAAATAGCCCAACTTTGGTTATGATTTCAAAACTTAGACCAAACTTGGACATTTGAAATAAATTGTCCAAGTGGAAAAGTGGCTATTTCTTTCAATTAACGGATTTTGTATTTGTATCAACTTTTGTCTCCTGAGTCGGATAATTCTTGCTCTTCTTTGGATTGAGGTGAGGGTGTGTTAATAAAGCTTAGCGGTAGCGATAACCATAGCGACTTTTGTATCTTTTGTATGGTAGCCATAGGCGATAGCGAATCTTTAATAGTCTAACTATAAAAATGTCAAGATGACAAAGTTTGAATGTAACAATTTAATAATGTTTTTTATTTATTAAAAAGGATTTCTCCAATTTCTTAAAATTAATTAGGTTAACAAATGCCAGGAAACTTAACTAGGTTTTTCTTGGCATCTAGAGACAATCGACGCTATATCATCTTTAATATATAATATAATCTTATAATATAAAAATGAATCGCAAAATGTGTTGGTAAGCGCATCACGCCTAAACGGTTGGACCGATTTTGCTAATTCTTTTTTTGTTGTATTTGTTATTATTAAGAGAAGGATCTTATGAAAGAAAAAATTAGGAAAGTTGCGCAGAAAGTTTTACGCGAGTGAAGCCGAGGGGCGCAGCTAGTTTTACATAAAAAATCTCAAGAATATTCATAAGGGCTCAAAATAACTTTTAATTGAATACATTAAAAATATTTAGAGAAGAACTATTAAATGGCATAGCGAGTATGGTTTCTCCCATTTTCTTCCTTAATAAGGCATAAACCTGGTATAGAAGTAGTTTTTTCATAAAACCACATTCTGTTTTCCTTTTTTAAATAATTTAAGTTCCATACTTCACTATAGTAAAAATGAGTAACGCTTTATGGTTGCTGCTTGGAGTTGAAGGTACCTAATTAAAAATGCAACATTAGATATCTCAAACATTTTCGGAAACAATTCTACAAAATTGGTTCGCTTAGACGACTAGAACAATCAACTTGTGGATTACTCTCTCCAAAAATCTACATCTTCACTTAATATTATGGAGAAAAAATTTCTTTATTGTAACAAATAGGCTCCGAAACTACTGAACGATTTAGATGAAACTTAAATTCTTGGATATTCCATAGAAAACTTATTATCAACACATTCACTGTTCTCAACAAACTTTATAATTAGTATAGTACTTAAAAGCCCGTGCGTCTAAATAAGGCTCGTCCTGAAAATCAGCGCTGGGGCTTCTAGCCTTAGCATTGTGCTGAGAACGAGACGTTTTTTCTGGGCGCTGTACTATTTTTTTCTTATGTTTTTTTATGTGCCCATTTATTTATGTGTTCAGAAAATAAAATTTTATTTCTTTTTTTCTGCTTTCATTCTATGGGAAATGGGCATTTGCGGATGCTAGTATTGTATAAAGATTGAAAGAACGAAGTTACGTTTGTAATGAAAATAATATTTTTTTATAAATAAATAACTGGGTTACGTTTTTGGGTCGAATTTAATAGTTCATCGCTTCGCTCATCACAATAGCTTACATAAACATGCCTAAGGCGAAACAATAAAAGTTGCTAAACTTCCACTCTTCGGAGACGATACTTGAAACTTGCCCGCACCAGTTTTACTATATCCTAATAATACTAATATTTATTTATGTGAAAGTTTGTGTTTATGTTTGTCATCTTTTCACACAGAAACGACTGGACCAATTTTGATGAAACTTAGTATCAGGATACATAGATTCATTAGGAGTAATATAAGCTACTTTTTTTTAACCTGAGACCTCCCTTGGAATCAATCAATTTTTTTGCCTATGATAGGTCAGCCTTTGACCACTATCACACCTGCCTGATGGTAGATGACGATGCCTAAGATGTAGCACGCTTTCCTAGAAAATTATTCATTGCAAATAAAATATAAATAAAAAACTTTCCTCCTTAAAAGATACTACTGTCTCGGCAAACGTTGTTTTGCCAAAAAAAAACAAAGTAAAAAAATACATCGCCTTTCAAACAAAAAAAACTAAATCAAAATCGGTTCATCCGTTCGGGAGCTACGATGCCACAGACACACACACACTCACAGACACATCAAACTTATAAAACCCCGAAGTTTTTGCGTCAGGGGTTAAAAATAGGTATTGTTCGATTCTCAGACCTAACCGATTTATATGACATTTTTGTATATATTCGACACAAAAATGTCATATAAATCGGTTCAGCCGTTTAGGTGAAGATTGGTAACTAACACCGCGACATAGAATTTTATATATAGGGATGATATAGCATTAGTTAAAAAACTCAACACAGGTTTTATTTAACCCGTATATTCCGCGGATTATGCCACTTGCACGGGTAAACCAGCGTGGCAAAGCTAGTTAATATATTAAAATGATACGTTATGAAGTTCGTGTAAGTCGACGTAGAAATATAGAAGTTGTTTCCAACTGTGGCTAATATAATGGTGTTCCAGTTAGTTGGGAGGGAATATTTTATAATATGAGTTTATCAAAGTTAGATTGTGTTTGAATCGGTATAGAGCGCTTTGCTGACAGGGTTATTCTTTTTCACCCTCACTTTTCAACTTCTATATAAATATAAATATTTCAGGACATTCCACACATCGCCATCTAGCCCCAAGCTAAGTAACTAGACTTGTGTTATGGGTGCTAGACAACGGATATATTACTTACATACTTTTCTTTTGTAAATATATACTTATAATACATAGAAACAACCAGACCACAGACAAAATATCTAAGCATAAATACTTGTCTGAGGCGGGAATCGAACCCGCAACCCTGTGTATGGCAATCCGGCATGGTTACCATTTTTAGGGTTCCGTACCTCAAAAGGTAAAAACGGAAACCCTTATAGGATCACTTTGTTGTCCGTCTGTCTGTCTGTCTGTCAAGACCTTTTTTCTCAGGAACGCGTGGAGGTATCAAGCTGAAATTCATATCAAATACTCAAGTCTATGGTCTCTTGGAGCTGTGAAAAAATCAAACTTCTAAGTCAACGCGATCAAAAGATACTCCCGTTTATGCCGCAAATTTTCGACACTCGCAAGGGAATCAAAACCTACAGGGTACTTCCCGTGAACTCAGAATCTTGAAATTTGGTATGAAGCAACGTCTTATAGCAGAGATATAGGAAAAATTGCGAAAAGTATACATTTTTAGTTATATCATATAATAAAAATATTTTTAATAATTTTAAACTTACTACCCCTTTCCTCATGAACGCGTAGTGGTATTATATTGAAATTCATATCAAATACTCAAATCTATAATACCTTTAAGCTGTAACAAAATCAAACTTCTATGTCAACGCAATCAAAAGAAACAGGAATTAAAACCGCATATTTTGAAACTCGCCACTACTCGCAAGGGAATCAAAACCTACAGGGTACTTCCCGTGAACTCAGAATCTTGAAATTTGGTACGAAGCAACGTCTTATAACACAGATAAAGGAAAAATTGCGAAAAGCATAAATTTTTAGTTACATCATATAATAAAAATATTTTTAATAATTTTAAACTTATTACCCCTTTACTCATGAACGCGTAGTGGTATTATACTTGTAGTACTTAATACATTTACATTTATTAATTACTACAAGTGGGTAAACTCTGCGCACACGACTATCTGACACTGACACAGCACTTGTCAAACTTCACCTGTCAAACTTGATCGTTGACAGTGACGGATTCGCATAAAAAGTTACCTATTCACGGTACGACATGGCAAACAAGTGTGGAGGATGCGGAAAATTCTTGTCGGCTTCCGCGTTGCAGTCGGGTACGGTTGTATCCTGCGGGTCCTGTTCTGGCCGTTTCCATAAGGGGTGTGCTTTGGTACCTGGGTCGGAAAGCGTCGGCAGGGACTGGGCTTGCCCAGACTGCAAAGCTAAAGTCAGGAAAGGGGACAACAGCAACACCCCCGTCAGGGGACCACAGACTGGAACCGATCATGTGGCTGCTTCGGTCCCCCTTAATGATAGTGCAGGGGACGTGTCCGAATCGAAGGCGGCGCACCGTGAGCTGCTAGCGGCTATTGGCGTCCTGACACAGGAGATGCGCGAGCTCCGCGCGGAAATGTCGGAGCTCCGGGCCACCGTTGCAGGTTACGGTGACAGGGTCAGCAGTCTGGAGGAGAGGCTGGAGGTGCTTGAGCGGCGTGAGTCGTTGGGATCTGCGGCACCCATACCAGACGCAAGGGTCGCCGTGCTGGAGGGGACAGTTGCCGCCCTCAAACTGGAGCTCAACGACCGCGAGCAGGAGGTGCTCCTATCGGATCTGGAGATCGGCCATATGCCAGAGGAGCCGGGGGAGAACGCAGTCCACGCCGTCGGAGTGCTGGCGAGACGACTTGGTGTCGAGCTCGGGGAGGGCGATGTGGTGTTCGCGGAGCGGATCGGTGCGCCGCCTGCCAAGGGCGCACGTCCTCGTCGCCTAGTGGTCCGGTTGGCGCGTCGCGCCCTGCGCGAAGAGATGCTGCGCCAGGCGCGTGTTCGTCGAACTCTCTCGGTCTCGGGCGGGGAGCCGGGACAGCGGATCTTCCTTAATGAGCGATTAACGCGCTGTAACCGCCAGTTGTTCTTCCGGGCACGGGAGTTGTGTCGGGAGAGGCACTGGCGGTATGCGTGGACGAGCCGCGGTCGCATTCTCGTCAAGGAGGCTGAGGGCAAACAGGCCTTTCGACTGGGGTCCGAGGGTGATTTCGAGCGTGTGTTTGGCCCTAGACCGATGGTGGATGCTTCTGGTGCCTCTGAAAATTTTTAAATAATTTTATGTTATTCATTCTTTTTTATTATAGTTTATATCAGTGTTTGTTTGTATGTTTGTTTACCTGTTTCTATTTTTGTTTTTATGCTTTTTGTTTTCATTCTAGCCTTTCAGATCTGGGAAGTCGTGCAGTTGGTCATAAAATCACCAGTGCTTATGTATTTTACACAGTATTTTATTTACTATTTTTATATCTATACAATATTTATTTAATTCTAGGCCAATATTTATTATTTTTAAAGTACTTCAACTTTATATACATTAACTTAAAAAATATATTATTATTATTATCAACTTTTACAGTTTTAAATGTTGCATGGACATGGATTGTTGCATTAATACATTATTCTTATTACATTTATATGACTTATTCTGAGATCAATTCTGTTATTTATAATAAAAATTTAATTATTGTATTTAGTGACACCTACATTTTTAATATTATTGATTTTGATATTGGCAATGATTTCTGGATCCAATTAAGGTGCAATGATTAGAGGCAAGAATTTTAAAGTTAGTCTATTTAATGCTGGTTCACTAAACACGGGGCAGGAGGAGTTCGTGGTGGCGGTGAATCAAGTACTTCCGGACCTTCTGGCCATAAATGAAAGCTTTCTTAGGGTTGGGATGGAGGATAGTGCGCCACGGGTCCCGGGGTATAAGCTCTTGTTGGTTCCAAGACCTAACCATATTTGTCGGGGTTGGGGGGGTGGGGTGGCTTTTTACATACGTAAGGGTATGCGAATCACTAAATTGGCACACCCCATATCTCAGACTGTTGAGCAGCTGTGGCTTAGGGTAAAATTAAACAGCAAAACAGTGATCGTTGGGACAGCATATAGGCCACAGTGGCTGAATGTGGATGTTTTCTTTGAAGCCGTTACTGAGGCAATTGTGTCATTCTCACAGTATGATAGCATAATTTTAGTTGGGGATTTTAATATAAATTTACTGAACCCAGATGCAAATGTTCGTAAGCTCAGTGAATTTCTGTGTACTTTAGGTCTTCACCAACTAATCACAGAACCCACACATTACTCCAGTACCGAAACACTGATTGACCTGATCTGCACCGACAGTATGCCAATTAACGTCAATGTGAAGTATAGTCCGGACTTGGGCCACCACGCAATGGTTTCGGCTGAGTTTGTGGTAAAGTGCCCAAAGCCATGTTCCCGCTGGGTCACATATCGACCAATACAGAGCATTCTCCTTCGATATTGGGAAAGAGATCTAGAAGGGATTGATTGGCAGGCCGTCAACGGTCTAGACATTAATAATATGGTGTCTTGGCTAACTGGTTGTATTTCAATGTTGTTTGACATTCATGCGCCTATCAAAACTAGAAAGTTTTCCCATCCGCCACACCCGTGGATCACTGACACCATCAAGGAAATGATGCGCATTCGGGATGAGTTTCACAACCGGTACAGACACACCAAAACTTCTGAATCTCAAGCCAGCTATAGGGAAATGAAGCGTTTGGTTGTTACGGCTATTGAACGTGAAAAGAAATGTTTCTTCTCAGAAAGGATTAGCCAAAACAAGAAGAACCCTAAAGCACTTTGGAAGAATTTGAGAAACATTATTTCTTCACAAAATGAAAAGAGTGACCTTCCTTCGCAATTTGATAGCCCTGATGCTATTAATGCTCACTTTCTTAATGTACCTGGAGAGGATGCAGTTAATATCTCACAGCTAACTTTCTTTGAATTTAACCGCCACAGTTCTTATGTATTTTCTCTCAAAACAGTATCAGATGATTTCGTTCTTAAACTCATCAATAAGTTAAAGTCAAATGCTGTGGGAGTTGACGGTATCTCTTTGGAGATGTTATTACTTACTCTGCCACAATCTTTGAGTGCTATCACTGCTATCATAAATAAATCGATATCTGATGGAGTCTTTCCAGAGTCTTGGAAAACAGCTGTGGTTAAGCCTATTCCCAAGACTGGACAACCTGCGTCACTGCAGGATTTGCGTCCTATAAGCTTATTGCCTTGTATATCGAAGATTTTGGAACGCGTGGTTTGTGATCAGTTGGCAAAATATGTTGAGGACCAGCTCATACTGCCGTCATATCAATCGGGTTTTAGGAAGGGACACAGTACAGCTACTGCACTTGCTGATGTAGTTGACAATCTACTTAGCGCACAGGACCAGGGAAAGCTTAGCTTTCTTGTCTTGTTGGACTTCTCTAGGGCCTTTGATTGCATAAATACTACGTTGCTCCTGTCCAAGTTAGCTTTTTACGGATTTGATAGTGTTGCGCTTCAGTGGTTTCACAGTTATCTGAGTGGTAGGCATCAGTATGTTGAGCTCACCTGTTTGGATGGCACCAAAGTGCAGTCAGCTCCACTGAAGGTCCCCCGCGGCGTGCCCCAAGGTTCTATTATAGGGCCCCTCCTATTCACCCTTTACTGTGCGGACCTCCCTAATGTTGTCAACCACTGTAGATATCACGCCTATGCTGATGATATACAGCTCTACTTTTCCTTTGAGCCTTCAGACTCCTCCATGGCAACTGAGAGAGTCAACTATGACTTGAGTGCTATTTTTCAGTGGTCTATGGCAAATGGATTGGTACTAAATCCTAATAAGACCAAATATATGGTAATTGGTACTAAAGTTCAGGTCCAAAAACTCAAAGACACACAAATTAATCTAAATGTCAATAACATACCAATTGGGAAAGTTGCGGAAGCTAGAAATTTGGGCTTATTAATGGATAGCCATTTGAGGTTTGAAACTCACATTAGGGAATGTATAAGAAATTGTTTTTATAGGTTGAAAATTTTATATAAAATCAGGCCATATTTAAGTACAGAACTTAGAGTGATGCTATCTGAATCACTTATATTATCTAAGTTGAATTATTGTAACACGGTATGGGGACCCTGCCTTTTTGAAAAGACCAAGAAGCTTGTGCAACGCGTGCAAAATGCTTGTGCTAGGTACTGCTTCAATGTGCCACCACGTGCCCATGTTACACCATTCTTAAGTGACAATAATATCCTCAAAATGGAAGCACGAGCAAAACTCCATTTAGCCTGCCTAATGTTTGGTATTGTCCATTATAGGAAACCTAAATACCTATATGATAAGCTTTCCTGGTCGGATGATACTAGGCTCTTCCCAGGGCGATCACATACGGAGGTCCTCAACTGTCCGAGGCATCATACGGTTGCTTTCCGTGGCTCTTTTAGATTTGCCTCCTCAAGCTGCTGGAACGACATCCCGCCCCCCATGCGTGACCTTAAGACAGTAGCGCAATTTAGAAACTGTTATAAGTCGTATTTACTTCAGATACAAAAGGTAGATACAAAGAACACATACCGATAGGTTATGCACGTCCGGCGTGACGGGTACGTCTTTTGGCAGCGGCTGGGTGGATGGCAATGATCCCTCGGTCCTCCCATGATGGGATGTTTTCTGCCTGTTTTCTTTCCGTAGCTCTATTAGATTTACCTCCTCACGCTGCTAGAATGACGTCCCGCCCCCATGCGTGACCTAAGTATAGACAATTTAGTATCATCATAAGTGTGGGTTACATAACTCATAAGGTGGATAAACAGAAAGCTTACCGATAGGTTATGTACGTCCGGCAAAACGTGTATGTCTCTTGGCGGCAGCGGGGTGGTTGGCAATGAGCCTCTGGTCCTCTCATATTGGGGTAGTATACTTTCGTCCCCTAGTCTTCTTGTTTCTTTTCATCTTCCGTATGCTTTTGGAGTTTTTTTTACATTTTTTTTTGGAGGTTGGGTGTGCAGTTTTACATGAACAGCGTGATCTGACATTTTATTACGTTTTTTTTTTTTTTGTTTTTTTTTTTCTCACAAAACTAGGTCTGTGACGACGGAATGCCAGACTAAAGAAATAAGTATATTGTAAATTATATCAATTTTTCTTTTTTTTTTCTTATGTAGGTATTTGATTCTTGTAATTTTTTAAGGGTATATTTATATAAGTACAGCGTAGTATATAATGTGTATGTATATATGAAAAGATTATGTTATTTTATTATATTATATTTATTATATAATACTTAGTATATTTATTTATTTATATTATTTTGGTGACCAAGCCGTTTCCTGGGAGCGGAAAAGTCACCCACAGGGTGCGGCCGGAAGACCAGCGCTGCAGATGCGCCCGCGTATTTGCAGCATATGCTGAGGCTTTCACCCATTCGGGCAACACACGACTTCTCAGATACTTTTTTTTTTTTACTGTCTGTTTTTTTTGTAATTTCTTTTATTTGTAACTATCTCTTGCTGTTTCTTATTTGTATCTATTATATACTATGTCGTGTGTTTGTTCGAATAAATTATATTCTATTCTATTCTATTCTATTCTTATATTGAAATTCTTAACAAATACTCAAGTCTATAATATCTTTAAGCTGTAACAAAATCAAACTTCTACGTCAACGCAATCAAAAGATACAGCAATTAAAGCCGCATATTTTGAAACTCGCAACTACTCGCAAGGGAATCAAAACCTAAAGGATACTTCCAGACGACCTGGAATCTTGAAATTTGGCATGAAGCAACGTTATAAAGTACACATATAGGAAAAATTCCGAAAATCTTAAATTTTTAGTTACATCACATAGTATATTTTTTTTAATAATCATAAACTTACTAGCTGACCCAGCAAACGTTGTTCAGCGATTAAAAAAAAAAACAGATGTTGGCCGATTCTCAGACCTACCCGATATGCACACAAAATTTCATGCAAATCGGTTCAGCCGTTTCGGAGGAGTTTGGAAACAAACATAAAAAAAAAAAACCATGTTTATAAAAATAAAAGGGAGAGCATCTCTTCCAAATATAAAATAAAAGAAAACTAATTAGTGGACCCAAGTGGCTGTGACTGTGGAGCAGGACCAGCATTAAGCCAAGCTTTTTTATCAAGGATATAATCCTCTAATTTATAATATGCTTGTCTACATAGTGTGCGTTTTATGCATGTTTTAAATTTTGTCTCGTTCAGTTGTAGAATCCGCAGTGGTATTATAAAATTTTACACAATTCCCCATAAAAGAATTTCGTACCTTAGCCAATCTAAACCGATTTTGATCCAAATTGTGCCTATTTCTAGTATTAAAATTATGTCTATCACTTCTCTTCTTAAAGAGATGAAGATTTTTCCGAACATACATAATGTTTTCATATATGTATTGACAAGGTACCGTCAGCTTTCCACATTGTTATGTTATGGATTTCATTTAGCAATAAAAATACCATAACTTTTACTTATATACCTACAGGTTTGTACGGAACCCTCGGTGCGCGAGTCTGACTCGCACTTGGCCGGTTTTTTTTCTATGACGGTGAAAATCAAAATAATTGTATTCAATTAATTCAAGTAATATTAGTAATACCCATGCACACGACGGAACGGAAAAGAGATGATTGAAACAGAAACAAAAAGACGATCGAAACTTAAGGGCAGGTGCTAATAAAGCTACCAAAATCTACCTTTGTTTTAAGCAACTTTAAGTAATCAAATACTCTTTTTTTGTTATTTGGATATATATGGATATTGTAGTTTAATAACCATATTTTTGTTTATTGTGGTTGAAAACATGATATGAACAACTTCGTTCGATAAAAAAAAATGTTAAAAACAGAGAATTATTAGATCGTTTATCGAGTTTTATTCAAAAATAGTTAACGTTAGTTTCTAAAAATGAATCGAATGATAGGTTTTGACCTCTAGGAACTATATTTGTGGATAATAATGCTAAAATGTTTTGCATATCGATCAAATATAACAGTTAGCACGCAGCACGCTACGTTTTTGAGAGCGGGGGCTAAGGTAATGTATGGGCCTACACACGGTACTGGAAGAGCGCCTTAAACAAAAAACCGGCAAGGGCGAGTAGGACTCGCGCACGAAGAGTTCATACCATTTTATTCTGTTTTTGGTAGGTACTTGTTGTTTCAGAAATACATCTGTGAAAATTTCAACTGTCTAGCTATCTCGGTTCATGAGATACAGCCTGGTGACAGAGAAACAGACGGACGGATAGTAAAGTCTTAGCAAAAGGGTCCCGTTTTAACCCTTTGGAACCAAAAGACGATCAAAACTAAAACAAAAGAAGATCGAAAGTGAAACAAAAGACGATGAAAACAGAAATAAACAGACGACTTTAACGATTTGATTTTTATGTCCTTTCTGGATTCTTTTTTGTTTCTGGGGGTGTGGAAAAGAATAATAAAAGTTTCGTAGCGGTGCACTAATACAAAAATATCCTAAATGTCCTAGTTACATTTAGATTTAATCATGCTTCAGGCATTATGACGACTCAGTTGGCACAAAGGTCACCATGCCGGACTGCCAAACACAGGGTTGCGGGTTCGATTCCCGCCTCAGACATGTATTTATGCTTAGATATTTGTCTGTGGTCTAGTTGTTTCTGTTTTATAAGTATATATTTACAAAAGAAAAGTATATAAGTAGTATATCGGTTGCCTAGCACCCATAACACAAGTCTAGTTACTTACCTTGGAGCTAGATGGCGATCTGTTGAATGTCCTGCAATATTTATTTATTTATTATATAAATAATTCTTATACTTCGTAATGATACAAAAAGAAAGATACCTAATATACAAGCCCGCTTAAAGCATAAAGAAGGATAATAATACCTTAACTGTAATCCGGGTTTAACGTATCAAATCCAATAAAAGCTAAGTATAGTCGGAGACCTGTAACTTATCATAGAAACAGAAATACATTTTATTATTCATGTAACGTAGAATATAGGTGAGTAGGTATACCTAAATGTTAGGGAAAAGGGACTGACTTGAATGGTAATGAAATATCCGAAGGTGTTTCTTGGTGTTCCTTGGATATAGTATGTATGCGTTAATAAGATGCCCGGTTCTAATTTAGGCCATCAGCGCTTAAAATTAATCGGCCAAAATTAGATAACTCTAACAGACTTTTGTACCTACAAAATCACACAGTCTAGACGTGTGATGTTCTGTGTAAACCTTCTTTAGTTTTCCTACAACTCACTGGTGCATAGTCGAATTCGAAAGAGTTTTTGTTGCAAATTTAATTTTGTAGTTGATTAGTTGAGCGCGGTGACCGAATTAAGGAATTCCGTAACGAAAATAAAAACTAACACCCCCACTCCGCCTACCATCTAGCTCGGCCGAGCGTTCGCTTAACTCAAAGCTTAAAGTGTATGTATATGGTACGACTGTACGAAGCTCGCACGATGCAATAGCTTTATTTATATTGGAATAAATAATAAAGGTCCCAATGACATCTTTTTTTTTTCAATCCTCCTGCACGTACTACAATAACGTCACAAAATTATTCTTTGTCAGTTAATATAACATGAATTTTTTAGACAGAAAAATAAGTAAAGCTTCAAAGTGATGTCATGCAACTTGTATGATTCCAACTGAATCAATAATTTTTATTTTTATTTTGAGTTGGAAGGTTTCAGGGTTTCAGGACAACGTTGGCTAGTCGTCGATATAAAATAATAAATAAATATTGCAGAAAATGTCCTGCAATATTGCCACACATCGCCATCAAGCCCCAAACTAAGTAACTAGACTTGTGTTGTGGGTGCAAGACAACGGATATACTACCTATATACTATAAAATACATAGAAACAACCAGACCACAGGCAAATATTTAAGCACAGATACTTGTCTGAGGCAGGAATCGAACCCGCAACCCTGTGTTTGGCAGTCCGGCATGGTGACCATTGTGCCAAATTGGTCGACAAAAGAAAGCTTCCTGTAATTTACTCGGTGAGACGTAGTAGCAAAAAACGCCGCCGCCTTTAAGGTGAAAGGGAAGAATTGTGTAGTGCGTTCTAACACCAGAAAAAGAAGAATTTAGGTTTTTCATATTCATTGTCGATAAATCATAATTTAATTTAAACACGATTACATCAACATTTTTTTTTTAATGTCATCGCATCGCTTAGTCACTTCGTCATTGAGGATGAATTCACGCGGAATCACATTTTACATCTGTAGATAAATATAAAATGATCAATTTATATTTTAATTCTTGTAGGTATGTGGCGACACTTCACATCGCCACCAACAGATGGCGCCACTAAGCCGATCGGAGATCCTAGATCGCGCAAGCGAAGTTTTTCTGAAGATAAGCTCATATACAAGTTCTAACGAAACGTTGGGCCGCGGCCTACCGGGTATAACACCTGCCCGGTGGAAGATCTTCCCTTTGGATGTTCACACCACCTCGTACCTCCAAAGGTATGTTTACTCAAATCAATTTTAATTACAATTTGACCTAATAATGACAGCTAGCAGCCGCGCGTTTTTTCAAAGTAGTTGCTCTATAGAAGTTTTGCTACTTTTAGTTAATGAGAGGCTGGCCACGGTCGTATTAATGACAACTTAGATTAGAAGGAATTTAGCTGGAATAAATAATGTTTTTGTAAGTGGAACGACACTAAGGATATTATAAACAACGTATCCCAACGTATTCAAGCTCCCCATCACAATTCAACTTTCTACAGCAAATCCTTTTCTTTTCGTTCTGTCATTCTTTGGAATTCTCTACCCCGCTCTGCTAAAACCCTACTCATTTTCAAGAGTATGATAACTGAACATTACTTTCACTCTATTGTTACATAACTCTTGCCTCCTATTTCTTTTTATATTTGTATTTTTGTTTCTTCTCTTATAAATGCTTGTATAGTTTTATTATATTTTATTTTTATTTTTTGTATTATATACATATTGGTTAATTTATTCTCATTATGAATAGTTTTGCAAAGTATTTAGTTTAAATCTTTTTTACGTAGGTATTTATTATTATATGTGTTTCTTATATCACACGACCTACCAGTTAAGCTAAGCAGACCTTCTCCATCCTAAGGTTGCCTGGAAGAAATCGCTTTAAGCGATAAGGTCGCCTGTTTGTACAATTTCGTAGTTAATAATCTTTCTCATCCTTTTTGTTATTTTCAATGTTTTGTGTGTTGTTGATACCACCATTTCGAAGGTCGGGTTCGAATCCCGGCCGGCCGTGCATCAATGGATTTTTCTTACGATTGATTTATGTGCACAGAAGATTACAGGGTTATTTTCCGTTTTTATTCAAAGTAGTCAACTGCATTTAAGAATTATTTAAATAATTTCCACCCCTATTTTTCTCCGTTCATTAGAATAAAGACAACGCAATTTTAAGGGTGAATTATGAATCACTCATAAATAACTAGCTCGGAGACGGTTTCTCAAGAATAAATTCTGAGGGTGTTAGTAGACTGAATACTTTATTATCTGCCGATAGTTAGCAACCGTTTAATGAAGACTTCTGTGGCGTGGTGGTTGAACACTCGCCAGCGAAGCTGACGAGTGTTCATTCCTGCCGACGAATAAGTATTAAATAAATAAATATTGAAGGACATTCCACGCATCGCCATCTAGCCCCAAGCTAAGTAACTAGACTTGTGTTATGGGTGCTAGACAACGGATATACTACTTATATACTTTTCTTTTGTAAATATATACTCATAATACATAGAAACAACCAGACCACAGACAAATATCTAAGCATAAATACATGTCTGAGGCGGGAATCGAACCCGCAACCCTGTGTTTGGCAGTCCGGCATGGTGACTATTGTGGCAACTGGGTCGTCATCAGTATTGTCTCTGTAAATAAGTATTTTCTGTGGTATATATGTTTCAGTATGTAAAATACGCATGTATTACTTATATTTGTGTTCTGGTCACCATAACACAAGCCTATTTACTTAGTTTGTGACTAGATGGTGATGTGTGTAATGTTCTGTAAATAACTTATTTATTTGAAAAGAGTATCGTAGCGCGGGCTACGAACCTAAGTTTCGTAGCACTTCGTAGCATTTCGTAGCATTTAACGGTTTCAAAACTTTTGTAACTGCAGTGTGGCAACACCATAACAAAACAAGGTTGCTGTTTTTGAAAACGATTCAAAATCATTTATTTCAGACAGTTACAGTGCATAGGTTGTTATATACAAAAACTTACGAAAACTATGTCCGTAGGCATTAACAGAATAATAAAAGTATTTAAAAACTAAGTTAAAATTTTTATATTAAAATCTCACGTACTTAACGTGTAGACAACTTAATCAAGTGACCATCGATATTCATTATCTTCATCATCATCTTCATCATATCAGCCACAGGACGTCCACTGCTGAACATAGGCCTCCCCCAAAAACTTCCAGAGCGATCAGTCGCATGCTCTCTGTGTCCAACGACTTCCCGGGACCTTAATTAAGTCGTCCGTCCAATATTGGTGTAAAGAAAATCTTTAGTCTGTTTTGACACTTATTAGAAAATTTGCAAACTTTAAGGGGAAAATGAAACCGGAAGCGCTGGAAATTTAATTTAAATAACTAGTTCAAAATTGAACTGTAAAGTTTACTTGTAATCTGGGACTCTGGAACGTATTTTGTCAACTATTGAAACCGGAATTATCTAAGTGGGCTTTGAAGCTATCTCAAAGTTAAACAAGAAAGCAATATTAACGATAACTTCATAAAGGTAATAACTTAAAACTTCACACACCTTAAAGTCCAACATTTGCATAGACCTTATTACATGTAAAGAAGATGTTTTATGCAGCGTTCGCAGAAGTGTGGTACTAAACACGTCGCTTGTAAGATCGATGCGGGGGCGATAGTGCCAACCACAAAATGTTAAAAACAAATTGTATGTCTAGGGATGAGGGCAGAGCAGTGAATTGGTGACGTAACTCGTGTTATGACATGGCCCAAAAAATACGGCCAGTGTGGGAGGTAAGTACCCACAATTAACGCTTATAAAATTAATTTACGGTCTAAGGCCAATTCTCGTCAGTAACATTGTTCAAAATACATTTCGATATTATTTCGATTGCATTAGGATCACAAATAATACCCTCAAAGTAGCTCAAATCGGGTGATTTGAGCTACTTTGAGGGTATTATTTGTAATGGAGACTTTGAGGGTTCAAAGTCTGCATTATGAAAAAAAAGGCTGACTTTGAAGGAATCTTTTGTAACGAGAATTATTGAACTTGGAGTCGTAGACACACAAAAATTAAAATTACATTTTTTTAATTTTTTTCAATTAATTCGATTTCTAACAGGCTCATTTAAAGAAAAATAATTTCCCGCCCCGTAGGTTCGCAATCCCTTAATAAAGAATGTCTCTTTCGAATTTTAATCTTGAAATATTTGTATAAATATACAACAAGTGCAAATGGATGGAAAATAACACACCTTCGTTTTTGCGTCGGAAGTTAATAAAAATGTTTCAATACCTAAATTATGTTCTGAATAACCAATTTTTCTGATATTTTTTTTGACAAGACCCATGCCGGTTCTTCAAAACATGCTTAGTTAAAAAAATAAAAGGCTCACCCGTACCGGAAAAACCGATTGACATTGTAAGACGCAATAACCCGGAAGTAGGCTGTCTTCTATATCAGAGTATAGGCCATTATATTTGCTTTTATGTCGCCTTTGTATCGCTTTATACTTAGAGCTTTGTATCCATTTTATACAGTGTTCGAAGAATATTAGGTTTGGAAAGTTAAATTGGGTGCCGCGTTACGAGTTGATTCAAGGTTAAGGTGTTTTTAAGTCGACAGTATTCGCCAAAAAAGAGAGTTGTTAATATTTGGCTTCCTTTGTGTCTTATTTAATTCCTACTTATTCCACATTAAAAATCCAAATTCATCCCAATTGTTCATATTCTTTTAAGATGAAAGGGTACCGGCGCTCTATCCAGGAAGGAGGAAACAGTCGACTACGTTTGGATGGAGAGAGCGCCAGGTACCCTTTCCTCTTAGTGTTCTTAGCTCAGCCTGAATCTATCTACACTAATACCGGGTTTTTTTTTATTGGAAATATTATTTCATCTTTAACTCTAAAACTGATGAAACCAAGTATGAGAAATAAATTGAATCCTTGGCTTTATCATTCTATGCTGCTGGTTATTCCAAAATTCTTAAAGAATATTTTTAAAGTTGAGCGCAATTTTCTTTTTAGTTTGGGATTTTTTAATTTGTCGTCGAACGACGTGTTATCAGCCGATAAAAAGTTTCTAATCTGAAGCCTGAATTACAATTTTTATATGGACTTTGTAGTTATATTTTCCAACACAATTCTCCAAAACAAACTTTTAGATAGATAGAAAAACTACTTCAACTCAACTCGAAACCAGAGCTCTATAAGAAATACCTTTTTATACCCTGAGGCTTCTAACAATGCCTTGGGGACCTTTACTTCGCAATCCGATCACTATTGATCTTAGAACTATCCGCATACTGGAGACTAGTCTGCGGACTAAAGTATGCTAACATTTTGAAGTGTAAACTTCTCTTTGCGCGGTACGCATATTTTTAGATGAGATAAAATCTCTGAACTCGTTACCGAGACGCAATGTGACAGCTACGTCATTATCGGTTTCAAACAGTCGCTATTTGTATACAAGTTTATGATGTTATAAGTTCCGATCCCGTGGGAATATCGGGATAAAAATGTGTTAATCCATGTCTCCAGCTATCTAGATACCGAGTTTCATCGCAATCGGTCCAGTAGATTTTGCGTGAAGGAGTAACATCACACACAGACACACACGCACACACAAACTTTCACATTTATAATATTAGTAGGATTCATTTGAAATTTTATTTTAGTACTTATTAATTGCCCGCAATGGGTTAATTGTTGTTACTTAATTTTAAAACTACCTACCATCCATTGCACACAATTTATGCAATAAACCTTTTTTATTCTTCTCCTTCTTATTATGTAACCCTTCAAAACTGATGCATATCTTTCACCCCAACCTGTACTGTACCTACAAAATTAAGACCTTTTTAGTGGCAAAGGGCTATTTGTTTTACCGTATGGTGATTTATTATCATGCAAACTGCAAGTGTCCAAGAATCATAATCAAGTTTAGTTTAAGTACCCATTTTTAGATACACCTTTTGGTTTCTCTAAAACCAATGCTTTACGAAACCTCACCGTGGGGTTATATAAGGCCACGATAATAAATAAATAATTAAGAATCTTCTCTTTAATTATAGTCTAGTGCAGTTTGTAATCTTAATTTCTTAATTAAAATGTCACTGAAAATATTTATTTTATCTGAATTTACACTAATTATGTAAAAAACACAAAGACAACCCACCATTTCCCATTGTCTATTGGCAGTAAAAACTTTGACAATCTTTCACTTATTAAAAATTGATCGCTTTATAATTTTCGATAGAAATCGGCCGACAAATTGTGTAGTCTATATATGCGGCCTTAAATCGCCGGTCAAGTGAAAAATTAGACGATTGTTGATATAACCAGGATTCTAGTTACATAGACACACTATTTTACGCTCTAACAATTCACTTTTATGGTCAACTCTGCAAAGTTTTCGTTGAACTATGTTTTTAAAGTGATGGTGAAGTACAAAAAAAACTGAGACAAAAAAAATTCTAATTTGTTGTTTTTTTTTTCTGGAAAAAAGTCCATGGTAAAAATTTGCCAGCCAAATACATAGCTGCTGGCCTAGTGGTAGGCGGTGGTAGATACCTCAACCATTTTGAAGGTTGTAGGTCCCTATCCCTATATATAGATATTTTTTTAAATGTATGTGCGCTATTGCTCTTACGGTGAAGAGAAACATTGCAATAAAACCAGTGGCTTAATGGACTGCAGACACATTGACAAAATTCTTTCCTCTGGACACGATCGACTAAGCTGAGAGGGTAGAGGTGCTGGGAAAGCCTACTTACTAAATTGCGCCCTAAATAATATAGATTAAAGCTGTTATCTCTGTATAAATCAAGATTAGTATTAAAAAAACTTAGACGAGAAATAAATATCCTTACATAAATAATATTTTGAGGTGGAAATCAAACCCGTAGCCTTCTGCATCGCAGCCGGGTGTTCGCTCACCGCGCCACTGAGAATATCTTTGGAATAACAAAGAGCAAATGATTGAGATGGTATTTCTCTTATCTTGTAAAGAATTCCAAGTTGATTAACTCTTGTCTAGTCATCCATTAGATTAAGACTGTAAAGAGACTGTTTTGTTACAAAGGAAACAAAAACTGATCATAAGCTGAGAGAAAATAGCAGAAAATTCTTATGCTTTCTTTACATTAATAAGAATTAATTAATTTATATAAAATTATTAACTATTTAAAAAAAATGTTTGTCTGTGAAGTCGGTTTACGGACAATAATAATTTTACGTGATAACGTCATAAGAAAACGATGTTTTTTTTGTTATTCCTTTAAATTTTCATTTTTTTCTATTTCTTGTGTTTTTATCCTTTATTTTTTTCCTATATAAAAGTCTTCTATTCATCATGATCTCTTCACCGTAAGACAAACCTAAAAGAGTGTTAAATAACAGATTATTTAATTAATATTAAATAATTATTTAATATTAAATAATCTGTTTCCTAACGGGAACGGACGCGTCATGGTCACGTTAACATGAGGCATGACGTCACACTATATTACCGTGACATTTTTTTGTGAATGCAGGTGTTTCATCAATTTATTTATACCTTATCACATCAAAAAATGTTATGAATCTCACTAATACTAACTTTTGTTCGCAGGCGAGGTGTCGGGAAGTAGCAACCCCGCAGTCGCGAGTGCTCCAGGGGGAACCCACCGTTCCTCATCTCCGGCTTGTCTTAATTGGCTGATCGGAGTAAACACTGACGAAGAAGCGGTCCCCCGCCTCTTGCCTTCACCGGTCGTCCAGAGTGGAGTGGTGAGAGCAGAAATTCATTGAAATTACTCGCTAACATATTTGTGTTTACATTGATTTAGTTATCCACTTAAGTTTTTAGAACTGAATTTGTTTGTAAGTATGTCAACAAGTGTGAATGAGGCATCAAATCGTTTTAAGTAGTTTTTCTTAGGCTAGAAACTAAACGATAGACCGACTGCTTGCCGATAGTACCTTTTGAAGGCGAAAATGTACGACGCACGACCGCCTGAAGTAAAGTGACAAGTAAAGGTATCGCTTGTAAGGACATTGATGATACGATTGAGGACCCAGGAATTGAAGTGAAAAAGATCAAGTTTGTTTTATTATGAATGAAAAAATGAATCTTTTAATGTAATTATGATATTAGTAATACAATCCTTTATTTAATTAATTATCAAAATTACATAATATTAACACACAAATTCAAAATTAGGTACATCAAAATTTGGTAGTTTGTTTTATTTGGATACACTTAAAATTGGGCTGGCTGTTACTTAGGCATTGCCATTCAAAGGAGCTTTTTGGGCACCCCACCTTGGAAAACTTATCTTACTTACTTATTGTGACTAAATGATTGTAGCTGCAATTGTTTCATATTTAAACTGTTAAATTTTATACCTAGATATAGTTGTAATACCTGTCTTGTAATAACCTGGATATATATTTTTTGTATTTGCAAGTAGTTAATTTAATATAAATAATATATAGCTCATTATATAAGTCCCTTTTCGCCTGAAACACAGGATTTTCTTAGTTTAGGCAAATGCATTATATATCGTTTTTAAAATGTGATTTAGCTTTATAGTACAATTTTTTTATTCATTAAATTATTCTTATTCTTATTATCTAAATACCTAAGTTCTTTATTATTATTTTTTTCATTTAATTAAGTTGTAACTTTGTAATGTTTTAAATCATTATAATACCTGTACTTATCTTTAAAAAATATAAGTAAAATCTGTTATACATCAAATCAAAATGTAGTTTTGTAACTTAGAAATAAAGATTACTGGTTTCAAACAAACATTTTTCTTTCTTTCTTTCATTCCACAGTTTTTTTGTTAGGCCAATATCAAGTCTCTAGTCTGTGTCCCTCATTAATCGATTTATTTCCTTCGCTTTCAAAGAGTAATTTTCAAACGCTTGCTGATTCTATTTCTCTCAAAAAAGCGAGATATTTTTGCAAAAACTGATGAAAAAGCAGATTCATTCATTTAGTTTTAATTCTATTGAATTGAAAGGAATCAAATTCAGTTGAAATTATGAATTTTTCATCAACTGATTCTAATTGGTGGTGGTCTATTGAAATTTGAGTTTTATTCAAATTGCATTTATTGACGTTATAACGTCTAGTAAATTGATAGAACACCTGCACTCACAATAAAGTCACGTTCCGGTGACGTCATGTCAACAATGACGTCACACAGCACGCAGCAGAATATACAAAACAAACGCATGCCGCGTCTCGTGTTTGTTTTATATTGTAGTAATAATATCGCTCATCTGGGCTTGTTTTGACGTGTGTAATTTTTTTTTATAGTATATGAAAAAAATATATATTAAAAACAAAACATAAGTTTCTTGTGATTTTATCACGTAAAATTATCGTCTATAAACCAACTTTACAGACAACATTTTTTTTTAACTTGTGTAACGCCCGGGCGTCGTCGCACGAATAGCAAGGAAATTTTTATGGTTAAGGTAAAAAAAATGATAGATTGGAATTAATATTTATTTATTTACTAACTGCGCCCCGTGGTTTTACTCGCGTAAGTTCGAGCCGAGTTAGCATATCCGGATGAAAAGTAAATGTCAATTCAGGTTTCCAGATAATCTACATACCTAGTTTCAACTCAATCGATTCATTAGTTCTTGCGTGAAGAAATTATAAACATAGAAACTCATACATAACACTACTAGGATTTATTGTTAGTATCAGGGTAATGCTAGTTGTTGCGTCAATGCGACAAAATTTTGACAGATTTTAATATAATTTTATTAACGACTAGCTTTTGCCCGCGATTTCGTCCGCGTAGAAGGTGTTTTTTTTTAAATGGGAATGGACCAAGGAATCACGTTGCCCCATACAAACGAGCAACGTTTGTATGGGGCAGCCCTTCTTCACCCCCTAAGGGGTAGAATTTCGCAAAATCCTTTCTTATCGGATGTCTACGTCATTCAAAGAACATACCCTCCAAGTTTCAGGTCTCTAGAATCAGCGGTTTAGGCTGCGCGTTGCCGCGTTGATCCGTCGGTCAGTCAGGACAAAGCATTTTATATGTATAGACTAGCTTTTGCCCGCGACTTCGTCCGCGTAGAAGTCGAAAATGGACCGAGGAATCACGTTATCCTATACAAACTTTGCTCCCCTTCTTCACCCCCTAAGGTGTAGAATTTTGCAAAATCCTTATCTTATCGGATGCCTACGTCATACAAAGATCATACCCTCCAAGTTTCAGGTCTCTACTATCAGCAGTTTAGGCTGTGCGTTGATCCGTCAGTCAGTCAGAACAAAGCAATATATATGTATAGATAATATTCACATAAGATAACTGTCTACAAAAACACAGCCGTAGAGTTTATTTATAGCACTACAAATCTCAAAACACCATTTTCCAGTATCTCTTTAATTAATATTCGAAACCATTTATTAATCACTCACGACTCACATATCAAGAATGACTTATTAGTACTAATTGGGTCTAAATATTAAGTTCTACCTAAATGTATTTCTATAATTAACAGATAAATTTAATTAAACACTAAAATATTAATTTACAACATCGTTTAGTACTGCGAATATCGAATATCCGTTGTAGAGTGCCTGAAACAAACAAATTTGGCATTAAGAGGAAAGGTACCCGGCTCTCTCTCCATACAAAACTTACTCGACTGTTTCCTCCCTGGACAATGACACTAGGCTAGCACAAATATTTTTGTTGCATAAAACCTATAACTTCCATGACTATTGACTATTTCATCATAGAAAGAAACAGTAAAAAAACCAAAATATATACACGGTGTATCAAGGGGGGTGGATCATCAGTTGCTGGGGGGTGGGGGACCTCAGTACCTATCGATTTAACCCCCCCTGTATGTTCTGCAATATTTAGCGGAGTTTTAGTGAAATTTTAGTCAAAATCAGATTTCATCCTGAACTTCGCAATTACAGCCAAACTATCAGGTCTACGATTTTGCCGTTTTTTGTGAAACAAGTTCAATAGTGGAACTTTTGGACCCTTACACTAATCAAAGTCTTAGATTTATAAAACTCAAAATAAAACCATTAAAGTAATATTGTTACCCCTTGTTACACCGTGTATATATTTTGGTTTTATAAAAATAAGACATAGGTCATGGCAGTTATAAGTTTTATGCTACAAAAATATTTGCTGTAGTGTCATTATCCAGGGAGGAAACAGTCGACTACGTTTGTATGGAGAGAGAGCTGTACCTTTCCTCTTAAATGAACCAAACAGGAGTAATTAAAGCCTGGAACACACAAGAGCCCGTATTTTTTCTACGTAAATTGGATTCTGGTTTTAACATTATTTACGATAGCAATTAATATCAACAAGTTTCTATACCTCGTTAACAAGAAAAAGAAAATACTATATTGGTAAATATTTAACATGTTAGCAACTGGTTGCATACTAAGACTAAAAATTGGCCTACCGCAACTAGTTGCAACAAAGAACAAAAAATCTCCTCATGCAATTAGTGTTTTCTTAAATTTGTTACGGTGACGGTCGCAAGGGGTTTTGACGTGATATCGTCTTATAAATTGACGAGTGCAGCTCACAATAAAAGTGTGAGAATCATGCGTTATTGACAAGTAACCATAGCAACGTTATTGACAAATGACCATAGCAACGTTATTGACAAGCAACGTATATATTGAAGAACTAGCTGCGCTCCGCGGTTTCACCCGCGTAAGTCCCGATCCCGTGGGAAAATCGGGATAAAAAGTAACTTATGTGTTAATCCAGGCCTCCAGCTATCTACATTCCGAATTTCATTGCAATCGGTTCAGTAGTTTTAGCGTGAATGAGTAACACACACACACACACACGCACACACAAACTTTCACATTTATAATATTAGTAGGATGCAAAATTGTCAACGACACAAAAGAGTTCTATGACGTTATCACGTAAAATTGTTGTTTGTTTGGACATGTAGTAACAATAATGATACTCACAGCTCCATAAGTCACCATATTTATGACAGCAATCCCACCAGCGCTCATCTGGAACGGTCTTTGAGCTACAATGATGATGAGCAGGATGCTCTTCTGCATGTCCACCGGCCAGTCGGTCCAGTCCACGTCGTAGGCAGCTTGAGATATATGTTCACTCTATATTATGCAAAAGAAGGAATAAGGAGAATTTAGAAAGAAGAAAGGAGAAAGGAGAAAGGAGAAAGGAGAAAGGAGAAAGGAGAAAGGAGAAAGGAGAAAGGAGAAAGGAGAAAGGAGAAAGGAGAAAGGAGAAAGGAGAAAGGAGAAAGGAGAAAGGAGAAAGGAGAAAGGAGAAAGGAGAAAGGAGAAAGGAGAAAGGAGAAAGGAGAAAGGAGAAAGGAGAAAGGAGAAAGGAGAAAGGAGAAAGGAGAAAGGAGAAAGGAGAAAGGAGAAAGGAGAAAGGAGAAAGGAGAAAGGAGAAAGGAGAAAGGAGAAAGGAGAAAGGAGAAAGGAGAAAGGAGAAAGGAGAAAGGAGAAAGGAGAAAGGAGAAAGGAGAAAGGAGAAAGGAGAAAGGAGAAAGGAGAAAGGAGAAAGGAGAAAGGAGAAAGGAGAAAGGAGAAAGGAGAAAGGAGAAAGGAGAAAGGAGAAAGGAGAAAGGAGAAAGGAGAAAGGAGAAAGGAGAAAGGAGAAAGGAGAAAGGAGAAAGGAGAAAGGAGAAAGGAGAAAACGTTAATTGAAGAAAACCCTAAACCTATCCTCGTTCCAGAGGGAGAAAGGGATGGAGCATTTAGACGCTGCGTGTGCCTTTTTCTTTGAATGTTCCAATATCTTCAAATGTCACCTTCACGTAAAAAGCAAGTTTTGACAATGTGATACAATCAACTCTGTCGATCTTCTTTAATCTTCGAATCTGTGATGCTTTAATACAACTCTATGTATATTTTTGGCACAATCTGTAACGACTCTCATTCTACTACGAAATCTATATTGAAATCAAATAACATAAATAAATACGTAGAAACGACATAGTTCTATATTAGGACAATGTATTATATAGTGTATAATGTAGATAATGCTAATTCAGCTAACTCTCTGTTAAGCTAAATCCAACAAATACTTTGTTTAATCTAGAGATACTTTAAACAATAACATCCTTGTTGAACATTCATTCATTGTCTCTACATTTTTCAAGTCAGTATTAAAATAATATTCATCTAAGTAAGATCTGGTTATAATTTAGTTTTAAAAAATCTAACTAGGACTTACGAAAGTTAACTACATTAAAAACATCAATAACGTCATAATTTCCTGTTTCGAAATGACAACATAGTACATTGTTACCCTAGGGGTGAAAGTTATTCATTTAGTCCCGAGACGGAGTTCGAGCTAATAGTTCGAGGAACTAAATGAGTCTTTTACCCGAGGTAAACACTGTGCTCTTAATTACGAATAATAAATCAAATGAGAGACTCCATACTACCTGATCCTCACGGCTTGTGCATATAACCAGTATCAGTATCAATATTCATTTCTTCAAAACCTAACCTCCTTACTTTAGGTAACACCAAAGAATAACCTTTATGACTTCGCACGGCTTTAGTAGATTTTTAGACACAAAGTTTAGTATTTAGTAGATTTTTTCTACTAAGTACTAAACTATCAGTACGGGCTTTGCGTCATTTCCCAGTGTTGGATAAACTCATTAATAAAAATCTCTTTGGTAAGTACTGACTTATTTGAGTATTGAATAAAAATAACAAAAACAACAAAAAAAAACACTACATAATGTATAACCTTGTAAGAGGATACCAGGTAGTATTGAGTCTCACATTCACTCTCGTTATTAGGAAGAATTTTATGTATTATTCCTAATGAAAAGCACAGTGTTTACCTCGGGATAAAAGACTCATTAAGTCCCTCGAACTCCGTCTCGGGACTTAATGAGTGACTTTCACCACTAGGGTAACAATGTACTATTAATCACCTGATCCATCAGTTTATGTCCCAAATAACAATAGATGTAGGCGTTCAGAAGCGCAAGCCCGAGAAATACTATGAACCCCGCGAACAATGATTTCTGCTTCCAGCCCACCTGGTGAAATAAATATTTTGAGAGATTCTTATAGAGACAAAATACCAAGTACTTTTAGAACATTTTCATTAGCAAATAAAGTTATTCTTTTATTTCTAATTTAATGTATTTACTAACTAAATTACTGATTTATAAACCAATAGACGGAGCTGGTCAAAATACGCTGAAATCAGCTAAGGATTTTGGAAAATTCACTCCCAAAACCATGTAATAATTTAAAAAACTTGAGAGGTGTCAAGGGACACCCAGATGGAACGAAATTCCTTTCGATTAATTAGTAAAGGAATTGTAATAAACTCAAAATTCAAAAAACAACTTTTGGTCTTAATTTTTTCCGTCTTGCCCTCTTTCGCAACGCGCGTTAAGGAACTTCGTTCCAAAATTTGGTCATTGGCGAAAGGCATTTTGTTTTTGGCTCGTATATAATATTATTTTGCGTTTAAAGTAAACCTAATAAACTTTGTAAAAAACAACCTTAAGGTTGGTGTTAATTATTCTACTTCATCCACAAATTAATAAAATCATTTTTTTAACAATTTTTCTGCATGTTTTCAGTTGTACGTAATATTTTCATTTTTTTGTAAATTAGTGTTTCCGTGATTACGGTTTTACGAGCTCGTTCCAAACGTAACAAAATAATTAAATTTCACGTGTTAAATCTAATTTTAGATGTTTTAGACGATAAATTGCCTAAATTGTTACAAAAATGTAGCAGGAAATTTGTAATTTTTCATTTTCAAATGAGTAAGTACTTCATTTTTTGATAATTTTCTTTTTTTAACGTTTGTTGGTCTTCTTTATGCCATGTTTTGCTAAAATCAGTGCTAAAACAATCTTTTAGCGAAACCTCGCAGTTGAGTTTTTGCGACAGTGGGAAATGTCATTTAAGTTTCATGTTGTTTTAACATTTACGGTCGCCTGCATAATTACAGACCCACCGTAGAGTTCTAAAATTACTATTTTTGCAATGTTTTCATTTTAATAATTTTTGTTTGATAAATTCGTGACTTAAAAGTCTTTAAACTTCAACTAAAGCCTAGAATATTTCCTGGGTTGAAAACATTCTTATAGCATCCTTTTTGGAGCTACTTACTTACAATACTTATTTTGATAAGGATTCTTACCACAGTCACCATCATAGCATTCAAACACAATTCCACTGTGACAGCTAGATTCTGTACCAAAAAATATTCTTTGAACATTTTTTCCATTGACAATGCGTATCTGTAAAATTATATTTTTACAGTAGATATCAGTAAAATTAAGGCACAGAACACATCATTAATTCCAGAAGGAACAGAGTCATATTGTTAGCAGCAGAAAATAGACTTTTTGATGATAAGCTCTAAAACCAAATATTATAATACGTCCATCTTAAAATTATATAGTTCGATGGCATTGTTCACAAAAATACCTCATTAATCTTATATGCTTCTTCACGATCATCCTCAATTCATTCCTTGATACGAATTCTAATTCTTTTTCATATTTCAAATTCCTCAATTTCTCTTGCAAGTCTATCAATTGATCACACAAGTACATAAGTAAACTGCAAACTATTCCTTGCATTCCTATTGCTCTATAGGAAAATGGAATACAAAATAGTAAAGCTAGAATCTGAGCAGATGTTGCTAGATTTATCTTGTCCTTCTTAGCGTCAAAAGGCATCCACGATTCAATCGACATTTCACCTTGTAATAATCCAACAGCACTAAATATAATCATTATTGCTGAATTTATTACAGTAATCAACACTAAATGATCAAACATATCTTTACTACTTTTTTTAGTAACTACATCTCCGGATTCAATAATATCATTAATTAAGTTCTTTAATTCATTTCTTTTTATAATGAAAAGTATGACTTTTATGAAATAATTATAAGCGACAATGCTTTTATCTATATTTGAAAGAAAAACTGTTAAGTCGTTGCGGATTTGAAAAGTACCAATACCAGAGACGATTAGAAATATAACGGAAAATAAATGTTGAGTGTATTCGAATATTTTGTACAGTATCTTTTTTTGTTTTGAAAGGTCTTCGTCACGCCATAATCCGACGTAGAAAAGGTAAAGTAGATTTGATTCGAATAAATTTTCTGATTCGCGGAGACGTTTTAGCCCTTCAGGCAACATTTTCAAAATGATTGTTCAATTTCTTGTTACGTCCAAGGTATCTAATTTTGCAATTATTAATAAAATTACTGTCAAAGTTTTGCAATTTGTAAATTGTATTTAATAGTCTTTCAAATTGATTTCAATGTGCAACTGACAAAGCTGTGTTTACAATATGTCTAAATAGTATTCTGATTTAATGTTAGGTAAATCAAAATTATAAACCAATATTTACAATTACCAAATACTGCAATAGCTTTGACTATTGATGCTTAAAACTGTACAATGATACTCAAAACTAGCTTTTGCCCACGACTTCGTCCGTTTAGAAGTTGAAAATGGACCAAGAAATCACGTAGTACCATACAAACTTTGCCCCCCTTTTTAACCCCCTTAGGGGTAGAATTTTGAAAAATCCTTTTTATCGGATGCCTACGTCACATAAAGAACATACCCTCCAAGTTTCAGGTTTCTATAGATCAGCGGTTTAGACTGTGCGTTGATCCGTCAGTCAGTCATTCAGGACAAAGAATGTAATATAAATAGGGATAATATTCCTTAGAAAGGCTATTTAAATCTGTTGTTTTAAATATGAAGAACATAAATTCCCTCTAGGTATAACGGAAATTTAAATAAAATACGATTAAGTCAGTCGGTCTTAATATTTATTCCATTGTTCGTATTAATTCCATTTAAAAATGAGTTATATTTCGATTGTGTTACGTTTGTAATTTGTTTTCTTTTCTTATTGTGTTATGTATTTCTTTTTGACTTGACAACGTCTAATAAATTGATGAACAAAAAAATGAAATGTTCCAGTACCTTGGCGCGTCATGGTACCGGAACATGACGGCGTCATTGTAAACGTCAGGCTTCTCGTGTTTGTTTAATATTCATTTCGCTCATCTGGGCTTGTGTTATAGTGACAAGACGAATAGAAGACGAGAAAAGGAAAAAAAGTACCTATATAGGTAACGGAAAAATCTCAATTTTTTATCGTTTTCTTATGACGTTATCACGTAAAATTGTCTTCTGTAAACCGACTTTACAGGCAACCATTTATTTTGCAATACATTTTAAATAGGTAAGTATAATTTAATTATAGTTAATATGTAATTTTGTTTTATATGTTTTTTGACGTTATTCTAAATACCGTTGTGTAAATAGTTTCTTATTCTGGTGACCTAATAAATTATCGTTTAGTTAAAGAATAAAACTAATATTTTATCTTGTTTTAGGTCAGGTAGATTGTCTGTGTCGACTGAAAACTCTTCGCAAGGTTAGACTTGCTTTAGTATTTATGAGGTTTATTCTTCGTTTTTTTGTGAACTAAGGGTCACTTGGACAACAAAAAATAATTATGTTTACGACCTTTAACTTGTTTAACCAACTGTTTAAGTGTCCAACACAACTATTAAATAATATAACACTTGTTGATACCTAAAATAGAATTTAATTTTAAATTACCTATTGGATTGTATTTAAGTAATGATGTTTAAACAAAAGCCGACCTAATCATAAATATGAATCTCTACCTAAAAAGAGGTAAAGTTAGTGAGTTTGTGAGGTTGTAGTTAATGTAGTGATTTTAGAAACTAGTGGACCAATTTGAATGAAATTTTGCATAGACATTAGACACATTTTGGGAGTAGCTGAGTGTCATAGGCATATTTGTTATCCCCGAATTTCCACGGGATCGGTAGTTAAATCAACCGTTATTCCCAGAGGTTATTCCCAAAGAAATAAAAATAAGTTAGTTTTTATAGCCAAAAGAAAGGACAAAATTACTTATTTTTTGCACATGGTACAAGCAGTCAACATTATCAGAATGTACAAAAGTGTAGATAAGATAGATAGATAGAGAAACACTTTAGTGCAACATAAAACAAAACACAAGTAACACAACATTAAGTTGTATTGCGTAGGTACGTATCTGATAAACGATAATTAATAAAAACTAAATAATATGCGGCCTTATTGCTAAAAGCGATCCCTTCCCGGCAACCTTTAACAACGAGAACGAGATTTTAAATCTCTGAATCGTAAATGTACGGAATTTCTTGTACGTCTGGCAACCCTGCTCACGCCCTACAACTTTCCCTATTTCCAATCAAAACATTAAAGTATTCCCTTCACGCGAAGTTTAAACTAAAACAACGCAATAAAGTTAATTTAAACTCGTGTGTTCACCCCCTAAGCCTTCGTAAAACACTATCGGCTACATTGTTAAAGTAATCAGTAACGACTTAGAACTACTTGAGGCATGATTATGTATTAAAGTTTAGTGAAACTTTGACTTCGAGTTTGTTAGATTAATAATTAAGTTGCCTATTAGGTTTTGCCTTCGGATTCGAAAAGGCGTAGATTTGTTTTAAACCGATTTAAAAAAGGAGGATTTTTTAATTTATTGCGGATTTAATTTTTCTAGGTTTACCAATTTTTAATTGGTAGGCAGGTATTGAGGTACATTAATTATAATATTAATAAATTTTAAATATGAATATTATGTAAATACATAATAGTCAAAAGTCATATACCTATTTAACATAGAACATACTTACAAAGTCATTAAAAGAAAAAAACAAATTCAATATACCTAATCGTAAGCAAACATTTGAATATAAAATTACCTTTAAAATTTTAATGTCAAAACTACAATATTTATTAAATATCAGATTAAAAATATTTTTATGCAATTGCGAATTCATGTTGTAAAGTTTCGTAGGTCTAAAAATAATAGAAAAGTTATATTTTTGATTGTTTTATGAAATTATTTGGGGCAAACGGAGAATAAGCCTGAGGATCTTTTTTCACTTCGAGTTAGGATCAAGTTAATAGAGGGTCACTTTAGGAATCAAAGTAGTAATTTTACTATACCTTTTTTTTTTTTTTTTAGGTGGAGAAATGCAGCCTTATGCACCGTCCCGTTACTCCCGGGGGAGGGGTAGCGGGGATGTGTGGGGCTCCCCCTGGCTTCAGATGTTGGGCAGCCAGGGGTTTACCCACTAAAACTCCACCGGTTCCTCTCGCGCTTTGATGTTGGGGACGCAGGGAGGCGTGAACATTCTTCTACGGCCCCAACAGCGGTGGTCTCGAAAAGACCCCATCTTCATACGGAGTTAAAGCTCCATATCTCCTCAGGAGGTGCACGGGAACCACGCGCACCCCGCTCGGGCCCTAAAACAGCGACAGACCCCCCCGAGTCTGCCGCCTATGGGCCCTGTTATGGAGGCATCAGGTCGTTACGACGTGGCCTTCTACGACCTGTCCTACGGGAGCGACATGGGAGAGTAGTGGTCATCTCTCGATCCCTCTCCGCTGCCTCTTTGGCACCTATCACCGCCTCGCAAAAGCGAAGGACGGCTGTCCAGGCGCTTTCGCTCGCCACCATGCCGCTCACAGCTTGTGGCAGCGACAGGTCCCTCCCCACAACAGCCATGAGAGCTTCCCTTGGGGCATCCCAGGCAGGGCACTCCTGTAGAGTGTGACTCGCTGTGTCCACACTGCAGGCACAATGGTGACACCGCGTGTCCGGCTCTCTCCTCGCAATCTGACACAAATACTTTCCAAAGCATCCATGCCCTGTAAGTATCTGCGTCAAATGGAAGGTCATGGGACCATGGTTCCAGTCCGTCCACTCTACCAGCACAGGACGCACCGCCTCCACTGTGTTGCGACCATACTCCGGGCTTTCCAGTCGCTCACCCCATCTGGGCAATGAGTCCCGGCGGAACTCCAACCGGCGTGCATCTATCTCCCGCAACGCCGGTCGGTCGCCCCGTTGATGCGCCTCCTCACGCCAACTAAACATCGACGCAAGGGCTCTCGCCTCCAGGTCCCATGGCACACTGCCTGCCAGAACACATGCAGCCTCTACCGACACCGTGCGGTATCCACGTATCACCCTAACCGCTAGGATCCTCTGCGATTGACGCAAGAGGGCCCTACTGTTGCGCGTTACGGTGTCCGCCCACACTGGTGCCCCATAAAGAGCCATGGATCTCACAATTCCGAGATACAGTCTTCGAACGGAGGCTGTAGGACCGCCAATGTTGGGAAGCAGTCCGCTCAATCCTACAGCAGCTTGTTTAAGCTTCGGAGCTAGTTGCTCGAAATGAGCGTCGAAGGTTAGTCGACCGTCAAGGAGGAGTCCGAGGTATCTCATCGTCGTCCCGACATCGATCCGCTCACCGTCCACAACAATATGAGCCCCACGTGGCATAGTTTTTCGAGGCCCCCGGAAAAGAAGGGCCTCCTACTTATTTAAGGCCACTCGTAGGCCGAGCCTCCTGATTCGAGCTACTACAGCCCCTACTCCAGTTGAAGCAAGAGATGGCGCTGCCTCAAAGGATCTTCCTCTGGCAGTGACTAAAGTGTCATCTGCATAGCCAGGGGATGTTGCCCTCTCAAAGTCCAGTCATAGCCTATATTCCACAGGAGCGGTCCAAGAACCGACCCCTGTGGAACACCGCACGACATCCTCTATAATTTTACTATTCCTAACCTAACCCGTAGGTTAACGTTTTTGAACGAAGACGACTGCGTCAAAAGTCTAAGAACCAGATTTCCAACCAAAAACAGGCTTTATACGTAATTGTTCCATGCTACATGAATGTGAAATATGAAAGCCTGAGGACCTTTTTCACTTCGAGTTTGGCACACAATTTAGGGTCAAGTTAATAGAGGGTCACTGTAGGAATCAAAGTAATAATTTTACTATTCCTAACCTAACCCTGCGTCAAAAGTCTAAGAACCAGATTTCCAACCAAAAACAGGCTTTATACGTAATTGTTCCATGCTACATGAATGTGAAATATGAAAGCCTGAGTACCTTTTTCACTTCGAGTTTGGCACACAATTTAGGGTCAAGTTAATGGAGGGTCCCTTTAGAAATCAAAGTAATAATTTGACTATTCCTAACCTAACCCTGCGTCAAAAGTCTAAGAACCAGATTTCCAACCAAAAACAGGCTCTATACGTAATTGTTCCATGCTACATGAATGTGAAATATGAAAGCCTGAGGACCTTTTTTCACTTCGAGTTAGGAACACAATTTAGGGTCAAGTTATTAGAGGGTCACTTTAGGAATAAAAGTAATAATTTGACTATTCCTAACCTAACCCTGCGTCAAAAGTCTAAGAACCAGATTTCCAACCAAAAACAGGCTTTATACGTAATTGTTGAAACATAAAACTTTTAATTTATACAGTTACGTAGTATAAAGGCCGACAGAACAATTTAAAAGTTTGACAATACAATTAAAATAAATTAGAATGGAATCATACTGATCAAGTTTGCCAGACCAAATTAAGAATTGTCTCGTAAAATAAAATTATCTACGAGAAATCCAAAAACAGGTAAATACAGACTAAAAACTAACCGATACAATTATACAACATGTAACGGCACGTTTTGGCAATTTGTCGTTTTAGCAACTGGATGTTTTGGAAATTTGTCGTTTTAGCAACTGGATGTTTTGGAAATTTGTCGTTTTAGCAACTGGATGTTTTCGAAATTTGTCGTTTTAACAAATGGATGTTTTGGCAGTTTGCCAATTTAACAACTGGATGTTTTAACAAATTGCCGTTTTGGCAACTAGACGTTTTGACAATTTGTTGACCTCTGTAGCGCGTCGGGCGTACACTCTCCTGCGACGAAGAAGGTAACGGGTTCGATACCCGCTTCAAACAAACATTTATGTACAGATATTTGTTTCTGTCATCTGGGTGTTTCTGTATGTATATTAAGTACATGTACAATGTACAAAGGAAAGTATATAAGTATTCTATCCGCGTATTGTCTAGCTACCTACCATAACACAAGCCTAGTTGCTTCGCTTGGAGCTAGACGGCGATGTATGCATTGTCCTGCAATATTTATTATTATAATTTGTCGTTTTAGCAACATGATGTATTTATTACCAGACATTTCGACAACTTAGTATTACATCCTGGACATTGTGACACCTGGACATTCTGACCTTTGATCTAACACCCCCGGGGCCATATTTTCTGCTTAGCGTTTTAATTTTTATCACCAGATACTAATAGCACATGCTAATAAATAAATAAATATTGCAGGACATTCTACACATCGCCATCTAGCCCCATCCTAAGTAACTAGACTTGTGTTATTGTTGCTAGACAACGGATATACTACCTAAATACTTTTCTTTTGTAAATATATACTTACTAGCTGCGCCCCGCGGTTTCACCCGCGTAAGTTCCGTTCCCGTGGGAATATTGGGATAAAAAGTAGCCTATATGTTAATCCAGGCCTCCAGCTATCTACATACCGAATTTCATTGCAATCGGTTAAGTGGGTTTAGCGTGAAGGAGTAACAAACACACACACACACACACACACACGCACACGCACACACAAACTTTCACATTTATAATATTAGTAGGATAGGATAGATAGATAGATAGATAGATAACTTTATTTGTACAACACAGGAAAAAACAGAACACTATATACACAAAGCGAAGTAACAGCTAGAAAGCATAAGTTGCACAAATGGGCGGCCTTATCATTATCTTATATTTCTTATTATATTAGGATAGTGTTTATACTATAGTAAATCTGTGTCTAAATCTAAGGTTTAAATCCACATCTCGGACTATCCTTAAACCTCGTTTTGGTTTTTCCTAAAGGTCCCTAGAACCTATCTTACCCTAATATCTAAATAAAATAAAAATGTATTAAAATAGGTAAGTATACCTAATTTTTTATAGAATACGAATGTTATCTTTATTAGCTTCTGGTTAAAATATTTTGTAAACAGTAGTACGGTCTTTAAGGAAAATATGGTTACGATTCTCGGAATAGTTGAAAAATATTGTTTGAGTTAGTAGGTAAATGTTAGATATAAGTAGGCACTTACCTACCTAATACTATGAAGTTATAAGCTGTTATGCAATAGCGTCTAAAACTTTGAGATTTTCAAAGTAAGTTCTCGTAATTTATTCTTTAGAACATTATTCAACTTATTATTTAAAAACGACGGTAACAAATATATCTAGTTATGTTGCCACATACTTAAAATATTCTTTGAATTATAAAGATATATTTAATTACTAGCTGCGCCCCGCGGTTTCACCCGCGTAATTCCCGATCCCGTGGGAATATCGGGATAAAAAGTAGCCTATGTGTTAATCTAGGTCTCCAGCTATCTAGATCCCGAGTTTCATCGCAATCGATCCAGTTGTTTTTGAGTAAAGAAGTAACAAACACACACACACACACACACACAAACTTTCACATTTATAATATTAGTAGGATAATACGTAGAAACCAGACCACAGACAAAAGTCTAAGCAAAAATACTTGTCTTAGGCAGGAATCGAAGCCGCAACCATGTGTCTGGCAGTCCCGCATGGTGTCCATTGTACCAATTGGGTTATCGAAATATAAATAGTCTTTTAAAATTTGTCGGCAAGCCATCGGCCAATATAAAATCCGAAGTCTGTTTTCACTTCAGTAAATTATTAATAAGTTGAAGCGAAGATCGAAATTGGAGCTCAAGGGACTCTAATAATACGACGGAAAAATTTATCGTCCCAAAAACTTCAGTTTCCGATAAAATTATAAATTATTTATGACATGAATGTGAAATATGAAAGTCTTGATAAGTTGCTGAAGGAAGGAAAAAATCAAAAAGTTTTTAAGTAAGATATTATTTAGTTAAATTGTAAGGAAATAGGGGAGACCTTTTCGTTCCACTGAGCGGTTTTAGGGTATCTTTTATATTTGGCTAAAAATAGTCTACCCGACAAGCACGTGCCTATGAAAATGTAAAAGCATCGTACTAAAATTAAAAATGTGAAGTTTGTGTATTAGTATGTGTGTATGTATGTTCCTCCTTCACGCAAAAACTACTGGACCGAATGCGATGAAGCTCGGTATGTTAATAGCTGGAGACCTGGATTAACACATAAGCAATACATTCCGGGTTCTATAGGACTACGTCTCGATATGACTAGGTAGCCGATACGACTTAATCGTAGTTTAGACTTGATCTCGATTGGACTAGTTCGTTATTTGACCAAATCTTGGTGTGTATTTTATCCCATTTTATCCCGATAGTCACACGGGATCGGGACTTGTGCAGGTGAAACTTCAGGGCGCAGTTAGTAAACTATAAAACATAAAAGTACTGAGCGAAAAATCGGATCGAAAATTCTATTCTATTTGCCCATTTGAGTTTTACTACTGAACTTCGTAGTTCCTTCACTAACTTGCGTACTTCGTAGCAAAAATGCTACGCGGTATGGGTGCTACATCATTTCGTAGCAAATAATATGATGCATGCTACATACATAAGTAGCAATTGTTATATGTGCTACATACCTTCATAGCAAAAAAATATAAGCTACATAACTTCGTAGCAAATGTGTTATAAGCTACGTTACTTCTTAGCAAATATGATATAAACTGCATAATATTCTTGTGGCCAATATTATGTTGCATGCAATACTTTAAATAGCTTCTGTGACGTGATGGGCGAACACCTTGCAACTTCAAAGGGTGCTGTGCTGGTTTGATTCCCGCCTCGAGTAAATATATTTATAAACGAATTATTATAAGTATAAGAATATTTGTTTGTGGTCTGGTTGTTTCTGGTTATATAATTTGTTTATATTTACAAAAGAAAAGTATATAAGTATCCCATATCTGGCTACCAGAACACAAGCCTAATTACTTAGCTTGGGTTTAGATGGCGCTGTGTAGATTGTCCTGCAATATTTGTTTAATTATTTAAACATAAAAGTATTTCACGTAAGTAAAATAACTCTTCTATTTATCTTGTTCAACATTTAAAACCCAATATAGGAATTTTAATACAAACTTTGTAAAAACCATTAAGAGATTACTAAATCCAAAAGGTTCGACTGAACATCGTTTTAATAAAACCCTTTCGAAATGTTAGAGTATTTACGTATTAAAACGAAACAGAGGTATATTAGAGGTAAGTACCAAACATATATCTAATGTTTAGAAAACGTTAAGTAAAAGTGGTTATTTTGTAAAACAAGGCATTTTGTTAATTAGACGTTTTGGTTCCAAAATATTTCTAGTTTACCATTAAACATAGCAGCACAATGCTTACTTTCAATTAGTACAAACACAGACTAAAATTAAATCGAGTTGACTGAGAGTGGTAAATGAACGTTCACTTTTTTGTTTGTCTTTAGCCATATGGTTGATTTCTAAAGCTTTCTATAGTATTAATGAATATTTTGATTTGTATGTTTACTTCACATATTAATAGAATTGTTAAGTTTTCCGTTATATTATTTAAATATTAGTCAATTCATTCGTTATATTATATATTTTACTAGATATTTGAGCTTGATATGGCTGCTGAATATATTGTTTTGTATTAAGTATAAATTTATTTACTTATGTAACTCATTATTGTATGTCCGGGACGGACAAACTGTTGATACGTACCTTCTATAATTTGTCATCTTATGTACACAGTTTTTCAATAAATATTCTTGATTCTTGCCGACTATTGCAGCAGCTTGCGTCAGACCTTACAATGTCAGCATTTGACCACTATCACACGCCGTGTGATGATGTGGTCTAAGATGTAGATTGGAATTGATACTTGTTCACTCGCAACCTAAAGACAAACATAAAAAAATTAAACCAAAATTCTTTATTCTTAATACAATACATAACATCTCTTTGAAACTACTTAGAAAGTACAGCATATTTACTACGTGCTACCTAGCTTCGAAAGAAATATGCCACGTTCTACATAACTTCGTAGTAGATATTAACTTCGTAGTAGATATACTACGTGCTACATAACATCGAAGCAGATATACTGCGTGCAAAATAACTTTGTAGCAGATCTACGTGTTATTTTGCACATAGTATAATTACCTGCTTCGTAGCAGATATCCTATGTGCTACATAACTTCGAAGCAAATATGCTACGTCCTACATGATTTCGTAGCAGAAATAACATGCTTTTGCCAGTCAGTCATCTTATGTTACATTTATTTGTAAAAAATTTACTTATTACTTAAAGTTATTTATTTAAAAACCAATATAAAGTAGTACATTTGAAACATGCTCGTCGTTCGACTGTGAACGAACGTATCGGAATGGAAACTACAACCGATTACCTCGCACACACTTATACACTTGTCTCTGTTTATTTTAAATACTTTCAAGGTAGCTCTTGTCTTTTTCATTTATTTTAATAGTTTGTAAGGCAGAATTTAGGCTTAATACCTACTACTTACAGCGGCTGTTGCCGCTTGTTGGCTAACTACCGAACGCCTTGTTTTAATTATTTATATTTCTAATACTACTATTTTTATTATTTTGAGGAAACAAAATCGAAAATTATGCCAACACAGGATTGCGGATTCGAGACAAGTATTTATTCCTCAGACAAGTGTTTATGCTTAGATATTTGTCTGTAGTTTGGCTGTTTCTTTGTATTATAAGTATATATTTGCAAAAGAAAGTATATAAGTAGTATATGCGTTGTCTAGCACCCATAACACAAGTCTTGTTACTTAGCTTGGAGCTAGATAGCGATGTGTGGAATGTCCTACAATATTATTATTTATTTATTTATATACTTTTCTTTTGTAAATTATAAGACATAGAAACAACCAGACCCCAGACAAATATCTAAGTATAAATACTTGTCTGAGACGGGAATCGAACCCGCAACCCTGAGTTTGGCAGTCCGGCATGGGGACCATTGTGCCAACTGGGTCGTTGGCGTATGGACTCGCCTTAATATATTTTTTTTATTTTTATTTTAGTTTAAAAAACTCAATTCAATTTTCTTAGCTGATAGATTTATCATGTATATTTAAGAACATTAAACCCTTATATATAACCCTTTAGAGATCCCCAAAGAACGATTTATTCCTAAAACGGTGTATCTTGCAAATACCTGCCATGAATTCTATTATGTTGGGAAAAAGTCGGTTCTTTATATTGACTGTTTTTTAAACCTTTTGGGATTTCAAACCGTTTTACATTTAAATAAATAGACAAGGCCTTTTTAATGCGTAACTTTTTATTTCTTTTAAAAGGCCCGGTGTATGGAATTACACGATAAGTTAAGGTAAAGTGTGAATTTAATTTCTATCTAATCTAGAATAAAAAAATTATTGAGAGGTGTCAAGGGATACCCGGATGGAACGAGGTTCCTTTCGATTAATTAGTGATTTTTTTTAAGTTATAATATTTTTTTATTATAAACAAATATAATGTAATATAAACTTAATCAATAGGCTCAATTTTAGTAAACTGGCTTGCTTTCTATGAGAGAGAGAGAGAGAGAGAGAGAGACAGAGAAACAGGCGCACGCCGCACGGCTTACAACTATAGCAAAAGTGTCGTTACAACTTTTGGTCTTAATTTTTTCCGTCTAGCCTCCAATCGCAACACGCGATAAGGAACTTCGTTCCAATAATGTTTATTAAGAAAGCAAACCAACAAACCAGAAAAAAAGGAAAAACTAGATGTCATTCGTCAGCAGGCAGTTAAAATATAAAATGGTTGTCTGTGAAGTCGGTTTACGGACGATAATTTTACGTGATAACGTCCAGTGAAAACATTGATAGTAAACATAGCAACGTATTATCGTTGCTAGGGATACCTTGTCAATAAATCACGTTCCTGGAAAGTGAGTGACGTTGCCATGGTTACCTTGTCAATATCGGAATGTGAGTCATGACGTCACACTTTTTTGTGAGTGCTGCCGGTGTTCATCGATCGTAAGTTTTAAATAGATAAATTAAATTTATTTTCGGTCTATTAGTCGGTAATTTAATTTATGTTTATACTAGTCGGCTGCATAATTGCAGCCCCCGGTAGAGTTCAAAAATAACTATTATTGGCATGTTTTCATTCTAATATTTTTGTTTGATAAATTCATGAGTTAGAAGAATTTAAACTTAGACTAAAGCAGGTGTCTAGAATCTTGCTTGTGTTGAATTTATTCTTATAACAGACGTTTTGGAGCTCTACGGTGGGTCTGCAATTATGCAGCCGACCGTACATCAGGTAGCAGGAGCTGCTGACTCTAAAATAGTAACAAAATACCAAATTTCCTACATAAATAAAGCAATATTGTGTCGAGAGTGAAATCTCAGTGTTATCTTTAACTACAACTGGATTATCCAAGTGAAGCGTTCCACTTAATCCGACTCCGAACCCTTGATGGATTACATTGCAATTAATTTGTATGGCCTTTGAATATCAACAGGATTGCGTTTAAATATTTGTTTGTATGTGAAAGCGCCATTGTTGCTTCAAAATAGTATTTTGTAAAGTTTCGTATTATTAATTATTGGCAATAATGGGCATAATTGATTATTTTTTAATTCTATTACACGTGTAATTAAAAATAATGAACTATTTGCATTGAAAATCCAAATAACAAAATAATTTATTGTATATAAATTAGTATTAATGTAATAAATTAACCGATTCAAAAGCGGTATTTTATCTGAAAGCTAGCGAAGTTCCGTGAATATTTTTAGCTATGTTTCATCGTGTTGTTATACTATTCCAATTCTACTAAGAGATCTGTTTCTTCAGGATCTGATGTTGAAACCAGATGGACCATTAGAACTAAGATAGGTAAGATATTTATTCAGACAAAATATGCACACACAAGGTAGGAAGAAATTATAAGTTACATACATAAAAACTATTCAATTACAAGATAGACCTTTGTGGTTGAGGCTATCTTACATATATAACTATTTTTAAAACTTAGTTTTGCTAAATTTACTTCCTTGATTTTCTCTTTTTTCTTTGAATTTACTGGTACCAAGTGAATCTGTAAGAAGTCAGTGATAAATCCGCATTTCACTCGCCATTGCTCGCGACAAACTGTCTACTTCTTTCTACCGTAGTTCGACATTTAACAAATTAAATCAAACGTGAAACTTTGTTAATTTGCCATCCATAGTGATCTAAGGAAGTGGTGTTGGCATAGCGGTAGATATCTCGACTTTTATTCCGAAGGTGGTGGTGTAAATTCCGATGGATTTTTCTTACAAAACATTGCTCTTATGGTGAAGGAAAACATCATGATGAGACCCGCGGCGAAGCTGGCTTTAGACGTATTGACGAGTTTCTCTGGACGTGATCGACTGAGATAAAAAGGTAGTAGGTATATGCGCTGGACAAGCCTACACCATGGTCAGACAAAAAGGACCCAATCAAAGAGGTTTAGTTGTGTAAAAAGCCTCTACGTATATAAAAACAAGCACCAGTAGCCATCTATAGCTAATCTCATAGGAATATTGGGATAGAAATTAACCTATATTAGTCCTAACTGGTCCTAACTAATCAAGCCGTATCGGAGTTTAAAACAAACAAAATCTATAGGACACGGTAGATAAAACTGAGTGCTTTAGGTTCTGGGCAAGACTATTCCATTTATATATATATATCTATACATATAAAATGCTTTGTCCTGAACTACTGACTGACTGACTGACTGACGGATCAACGCACGGCCTAAACCGCTGATCGTAGAGATCTGAAACTTGGAGGGTGTGTTCTTTGCATGACGTAAGTACGTACCCGTGGGAATATCGGGACAAAAAGTATGCTACACTATAATGTATTCTGTGGCGTTAGTCCCGATCCCGTAGGAATATCGGGACAAAAATAATGCTACACTATAATGTATTATGTGGCGTAAGTCCCGATCCCGTGGGAATATCGGGACAAAAAGAATGCTACACTATAATGTATTATGTGGCGTATGTCCCGATCCCGTGGGAATATCGGAGTAAAAAGTATGCTACACTATTATATATTCTGTGACATAAGTCCCGATCCCGTGGAAATATCGGAATAAAAAGTATGCTTCACTCTTATGTATTCTGTGGCGTAAATCCCGATCCCGTGAGAATATCGGAATAAAAAGTATGCTACACTATTGTGTATTATGTAGTCTGTGTGTGTTTGGTGGAATGCGTTTTCTCTAACAGCTGCAGTGTGTCGTTGATTACTCAGGTTCTACTAATTGGATTTAGATCTTCCTTGAAAAATGAGCTATCTAAGAGTGAAAACCAGGTTTCAATTGGTTTATGCGTTTTTATTGTATATAGTAACAAACAAACAGACAGACAGATATGAAATTTAAAAACTAAATATTTTGTTCTACTGCTATTTATAAGTCCTATCCAATTTCTTTTTTTTGCTTCCATCCAAGTACCTACAGACTTTTTGTCCTCTCTACCTTTATTAGAAGTATCTATAGAAGAAACCACGTCAAATATAAAATGCATACATTTAGTACAAAATAAAATTTAAGTTAGCTTAAATTTTATTTTGTACTAAATTGGTACCGATTTTGGTATTTTTAAAACCAAAGAAAGTAATATATTAGAGTTAAACCAATTAAAAATTCTATTAAAACCATTTTCGACTTCTACGCGGACGAAGTCGCGGGCAAAAGCTAGTATATATATATAATTATTTGTCCTGACTGACTGGCTGACTGACGAATCAACGCACAGTCTAAACGGCTGATCGTAGATACCTGAAACTTGGAGGGTGTGTTCTTTGTGTGACGTAGGCGTTCGATAAGAAAGGATTTTCAGAAATTTTACTTCTTAGGGGGGAAATAGGGGGGCAAAGTTTGTATGGGATAACGTGATTCCTTGGTCCATTTTCGACTTTTACGCGGACGCAGTCGCGGGCAAACGCTAGTTTTTTTACATATTATGATAGGTAAGCGTTTGACTACCATCACACCAGCTAGATGGCAAGTCACGATGCGGCCTAAGATGTAACACGCTTTCCTAGAAGATACTAATTATACGCTCGATCACTTAAATACCCCCAAATCTAATACAAGTCTCAGACTAGCAAGAATCAAGATTAGATCTAGGTAAGATGTAAAGGCTAATATTATTGTTTACGTTCTTTGATCATGGTCCAGCGGTCCTGAGTGTCACTTAGATTTCCACAAACAAGGCAACGTGGTAATAAATATATATCCGGATAAAAGCTAAATATTTAGCCTTAGGCATTATTAAGTAAAGCAAATCCATCGTATTACTTCGGTCGACCTCTTCGTTATGGAAAGCGTACACTGAACTTGCTTATTCTCTAACTAACAGCGCCCCACGGTTTATCCCGCGTAACTACCGATCCCGTGGGAATATCGGGATAAAAAGTAGCCTCCTCGATAAATGGACTACAACACAAAAATAATTCAAAAATTATACAATACAAAAAAAAACATGAACAATGACTTAACAAAAAAAAATATCCATAAATAATTGGTAGGTATGACTAGAAAAATATATCTAAGTTGATTGCTAAGGTACATAAACGTAGCCAATAACCCTGTTTATGTATTTAACAGGAAAGGGTACCGGGCGCTCTCTCCATACAAACGTAGTCGACTTTTTCCTCCCTGGATAATGACACTATAGCAAATATTTTTGTTGCATAAAACCTATAACTGCTATGACTATGCCCCTATGTCTTGTTTTTTTTTTATTTTCTATCTTCTTTAATATAAAAATGAATCTCAAAATGTGTTGGTAAGCGCATAACTCAACAACGCCTGGACCAATTTGGCCAATTCTTTTTTTGTTGTCTTTGATATTGTCAAGAGAAGGTTTTTATGAAAGAAAATATTAAGAAAGTTGCGCAGAAAATGATTAAGCAGGTGAAACCGCGGGGCGCAGCTAGTTTATCATAGAAATTAAGATCTAAAAAACAAAAGAGAAAAAAATAACGTCCTACTAATAAGACTCAGATTTCCATGTTTCGCGCCGTCAGTTATAACTGACAATTGATGGCGCGAAACTTCAACAAAGGGAGCGTGAGGTTTTTTTTCGTTACGGAATTTCTGGATTCGGTCCCCGCTCTCAAGGCCCGCGATAGAAGCTATGCAATAGCTTAAAAACAAAACATAGGGGCATATTTACAAAAATATTTGCTCTAGTGTCCTTATCCAAGGAGGAAACAGTCGACTACATTTGTATAGAGAGAGCGCCGGTACCCTTTCGCCTTGAATCGTGTATTTGAAATCACCGCATCGCTCCATTTGCCAAAGTGTCATAAGTAACACGTAAAGCCAAGGCCGAAATACTTGAAATAACGACAATCACATAAAGTATAGTCGTTTTCAGTTCACAAGTACAAACTCGATATTTCATTGACAGTAAAACTCGTGAAACTAGTGCTGGTGACTTGTGACTTTATTGGTTATTGGACTTAACGAGTCTTATTCGTTATTATATTTGTGTTATATATTTTAGAGGACGTGGGTAGATAGATAGATAGATAAACACTTTATTTTACAAAAAATAAAAACATCGAAAAGCTTATTAACTAAAAATTGTACCAGTAGGCGACCTTATTGCTTAAAGCGGCAACAATCAGGCAAAAGTACAGACCCATCGTAGAAATCCAAAACTGCAATTATTAGAATGTTTTCTATTTAACCAAGATTCTAAGGTCATGTTTGAGGTCCTGCTGCTTCCATAAGATTTTCGTCATTTCGGCACTGAGCTCAGTCTTATTTCAAACCAAAGAGTTTGCATTTTAATTTTTAACTCCTTGGGATGTCAATACCGATCCGTTCGAGGTCACCTGAAGATAATACTAATAATGTTGAAATCTTTCTTCGCTGAAGAGTTCCTAAGCGCAAATCTTGAGAACGGCTGAACCGATTTCGCAAATTGTTTTTAGAATATTTCCTAAGGTAATATTAATATATATGCAATATTCTAAAAAAATGATGGTTACTACGGAGAGAAAAATTAAAAAAAAAATTGCCTAAAAGTTATAAAAACAAAACTTTTCTAAATTCTCCCATACAATTTTTTTATAATATAATCGTGGTGTTCCTAAGCACATTATTTTTTTTAAATATTCCTTAAAGCACAACGATTTTTCATAAAATTGCCTAAAAAAGACTAAAACAACACTTTTCTATACTCCCAATTCCCATACAAACGATTCGTAATAATACTTAAAAGTCAATTTGAACTTTAACTCCATACCATAAAGTTCAAGTTTTAATGGAGAAGTTCCAGGAAGGCAAACCAATTGAGTGACGTTAGTATCGTATGATGTCAATCGTGTCGTGGTGTTAGTTCTCCACCTAAACGGCTGAATCGATTTGTATGAAATTTTGTAAGTATATTCGTTAGGTCTGAGAATCGAATAACATCTATTTTTTATTTTTTATAGGGCAAAACAACGTTTGCCCGGCAGTTAGAACTTATATAAAAATGTAAGGCTTCGGGTCTTCATGGGTCCCGACCAATTTTTTTATTTATAGTTAAAAACTTACTTACCTGTGGGATTTCAGGGGTAAAAACCCACTATTCATTTTAATCCTTGATAGATAGGTTAATCGCCATCTAGCGGGGGAATGCCGCTCGCATCTTTTGTGCCGAGAGTGTCGCGGTTTATTTGATTAGTTATTTATTTTATTATAAATTTTTTTTATAGTATTTTTCTTTTTTTATATTTTTGTTATGTATTACTTTTAGTTAATAATTATTGTATATGTTTTTATTGATTGATTTAATTGAATAAAATTGTATTTATGTGATAGGTTAATTATTTTTACCATAAATGACCAAGTGTGCGTTCTCTTTAACCAATATATGAAAGGTTGCTGAGTAGGTCTATCCAGTGATCTTTCGGGAGATATATTTCATGCGTTAGGGGAAAAGAAATGGCCACTGAGAGCTTTGGCTTTCTAACTTAGTAGGCGGGAGTCTTCTCTATAAAAGCTTTTAACCGCGACTTTGTACGAAATTTCTAGAATATTTTCTTAGTGTACGCCTAATCACAATAACTATTTGTATGCCAAATTTCAGCCTACCCCCTTAGACAAGATTGCTTGCTATTAGCGATGTCGCCAATCGATAGATTTAATTGTATGAAATTGATATAAAACATTGTATAAAATTAGCTTAAGATGGAATTTATCCATCATTATTTTTTCTTCAACGCAAGACTACGTGACTTTTTCATTGGCTTGTGTCAATTTCATACAAAAAATAAAAATAAAAGTCTATCGATTGGCGATATCGCTAATAGAAAGCAATCTTGTCTAAGGGGGCACTTTAAATTTTGTATTTATTATAGACTAGCTGTTGCCCGCGACTTCGATCGCGATGTGGTTTTGGGTTATTTAGAATACCTAGCATTTTTCTGCATAGATACAATTTATCATTCGGTGTAAGTTATAAAAACAAAATAGGTAGTTACATTGTTTTTAAACTATATTATTAATTGATTTGGCAAAGGCAATTCTTATTCTAGGCTTACTCATACTACGAAAGTAGGTCTAAAGATGCCTGAAGAGCGTGTAAGAAGAAAAACTTTCGGCCCTAGGGAAAATCGCTTTCACTGACAGCTGTCATGTTAAATTATGGCTTCGCGCGGCTTGTGCAATGTGTTTGTAGCCAGTATCAGTATCATTACGCATTAGGGACTTCAAAAACCTAACCTCCTTGATTTAGGTAACACCGAAGAATAACAATTATGGCTTCGCACGGCTCATCCATACTGCCAGAGTTTAGTACATAATAGGTTTTTTCTTAGTAATCGAATTCAGGTAGATATATTTAGTTCAAGATATCTTATTTAAAAAAATAAATGTAAAGATGAAAATGGTCAAAGCGACGTATGACCATGCTGCGGCGCCCTGTCAAGATGTTGCAGATGTGGCTTTATGTGACCGTGCGGTCAGTGTCGTTTCTTGAGTAAAAAATACTGGTGGGAAATGCTTGCATTTTGAATGATTTTAATTAGTATTATCTTTTGTTATTTTATTATGTTTTTGTGTTAAGTTTAATCTGGTTTTTCATTTATGATTATGTATTTTGTGTAAATTACATTTTCTAGACAAACCGTGTTACAAAAACTGTAATTTAAATCTACGGACTTCGCGTCATCACTCAGTGTTGGATAAACTAATTTATAAAAATCTCTTCGGATAGTACCGACGTATTTGAGTATTGAAAACATGTTGAAAACAAATAGCAAAAGCAAAAAATCTACATAAGGTCCCAACCTTGTAAGAGGATCAGGTAGTATGGAGTCTCTCATTCACTCTCGTTATTAGGAAGAATTTTATGTTTATTCGTAATGCAAAGCACAGTGTTTATCTCGGGTTTGTTTTGTTTGCCCAAGGTGTGAAAGTCACTCATTTAGTCCCTCGAAGTATTAGCGCCCTCGCTACGCTCGGGCGCCAAACTCCGTCTCGGGACTCAATGAGTGACTTTCACACCTTGGGCAATGTACTATTTTTGTTAATTTTTCACAAATAAAACATAATAAACAACAATATGATAAGCTAAAACTAAGTCCAATTTCTATTAGCACAAAATGTCCTATGAATCCCATTTTCTGAAATCTTGACAAAAATAACCAGTTTTTTTATTAGGTAGCTGGCAGGGCTACGTAATTTTGGAAAAAAAAAATGATTTTTACAAACGACTATTACCTGTATATTTTTTAAGCGACATCAAAAAAGGTGGACGTTCTCAATTCGTCACGTAAATATATATTTTTTTATGTATGTTCGCTGATTACTCGTAAACTCTTGGAGCGATTTGGATAATTCTTTTTTGTTTTTACTATCTAAGGTTTCCGCTACTTGAACTCATAATTCAAACTATAGCAGGAGAAAAGCGCGATAGAAGTGTAACATCGGAGGTCTTCGGTAAAGGAGATCGGTAATATTATGTAGTAGTACCTCTTTGTATTAACCTCATTTTCAGTTTCACGTAGGTAGTATTAAATGCAAACTATTTGGTTTTATGTCAGCTGTCATCTTGAACGGAGGCATGTACTGCACTCCTACCATGACTTTTTGAAGAACTCGAAAAAAAGAAACCCTTTTTCGATCACTCTTTTGTCCGTTTGTCTGTCGATGTGTCACTACCGATATTGTCAGAGACGGGTGGACCTAGTAAGTTGATTTATAGGAAGTTTCATAGTAAATACTCAATATAGTATGTTTAATTGAATACGTAAAAAGCCCGTGGTAAGGGTACTGTTCCCTTCTGACGTTCGATTACGTTTTACCACGGAAAAATATTTCGATTTCACATTTTTTAAATGTTTTTTTATCAAATATCTTAATTATTGTATTAAAGTTAAATTAAAAAATAGCCTAAATGTTATTCTGATATATTCTGAACATATTCGTGTGGACCTTGTTTAAATCTGTTCTGTAGTTTATGAGATTACCTGGTTCAAACAAACAAACAGACAGACAAACAGACAAACAGACAAAAATTCTAAAAACTACCCTATCGTGTTCAGCTAACGATTTTAAGGCGACCTGTGTATTTTTTTTCTGGATATCTTACAATTACAGATTTTTTGATGTCTACAGATTTATTATATGTATAGATGGTAAAGTAAACAGCCTAGTAATAAATTTCATGTCAATGACAGAGTGTTTCGAAATTTTCTTTAGAAAACCCATAGTCGACGCTTGGCGAGAAGTCATGCTAGCCTAACTGTAGATACCTCGACTTTAATTCCAAAGGTGGTGGGTTCGAATCCCGACCCACGGTGCACCATAGATTTTTCTGAATAATGTTATTGACTTTATTAATTAATTTAATTTTTTTTATTCTTTTGGATACTTAATACATTTGTCCATCTAGTCGGAGGCCGTCCCACTCTGCGCTTTCCGGTACGTGGTCTCCAATCTAAGACTTTTCGGCCCCAACGGCCATCAGTTCTATGAGCCACATGTTCCGCCCATTGCCACTTCAGCCTACTAATTCTTTGGGCTATGTCGGTAACTTTAGTTCGCCTACGAATCTCCTCATTTCTGATTCGATCTCGTAGTGAAACACCGTTAATTAAGGTCGCGGGAAGTCGTTGGACGCAAAGAGCATGCGACCGATCGCTCTGGAAGTCTTTGGAGGAGGCCTATGTTCAGCAGTGGACGTCCTGTGGCTTATATGATGATACATTTATACATAGATCACATAGAAACGTTTAAAAAAAAAAACATTGCATACACTAAAAATGACATTGCTCTTACGTTGAAGGAAAACACCGTGATGAAACCAGCGGCTTAGTTGGTTTCAGACATATTGACGAGTTTTTTCATCTGGACGACTAAGCTGAGTAGCTGCTTGGTAAGCCTACTCCATCCTCACGCAAAAAGGACCTAACCAAAGATGTCTAGTTGCAGAAAAACAACCCGTATACAAATAGAATGTAGATGGCGCTTCAAACCTCACTAAATGACTAACACGAGTAAAACCACAACGCGCAACTAGTTCATAGATACAAAAACAATTAATTCCACCTTCACAAATACCTATTAATACCATATTTATCACATCTTGTTATAATTCGAATAACCTAATAAGAAGATTAACTTGTCTAACAAAGAAGCATCAATTTTAATTAACATCCAAAGTAATACAATATTTAAACCTTTGCTCGTAACAACAATGGATTTTCACACTTTCTGACTTTACATTTTATTACTTCAATTCCGACTTTATTCCATGTAGTTAGAGTTTATTTTTCTGTGTTAAAATGTATGATGTATCATAACCTGTACAGGGGCGGATTGTGAATTTGTAGGGCCCTGGGCTAATATGAGTAGCTCCGCTCCTGTGGACAGGCAGCCTAAGTAGTAACTTAGGCTGCCTGTCCACAGGAGCGGAGCGGTTTCCACCAATAGAATTACATAAACTCCACACGTGGAGGTTTTACGGAGCGCTATTGTTGGAAACGCCTCTCAGCTACCTCGCTCTGCTCTTATGGACACTGGATAGGCAGCCTAATGTTGACTTGCATTAATAAAAATAAATTGGTTTAAGACATGGTTAAACAACCAGCTGTTAAAGTGTCAAACTGATTTAATAATATCAAACTTGTGGTTATTAAAATAGAATTTAATTTTAGATTAAATTAGTAAGACAGTTTGCCATTTTTTATTTGAACTACAGCTTGGTCTAGGGGGACGGATGAGCGTGAAAAAAATCTAAAACAGTTCAGCGCTTAACGGTTCCCTTGGGGGGTCCGTCAGACTATGATTTTTTAAAATCAACGATTATCGGTCCAAGGGGACAGTTAATCGTGAAAAAGTTCTTAGCAGGGGGACCGTTTTTCGTAGGAGGGTCGTTAATCGTGAACCTGAATAACATGTAGTGTATTTAATATGCCTTTCGGAGTTGCCAACCTTATTATCATCATCATCATATCAGCCACGGGACGTTCATTGCTGAACATAAGCCTTCCCCAAATACTTCTAGAGCGGTTGGTCGCATGATCTTTGCGTCCAATGACTTTTCATGACCTTAATTAAGTCCATCTAGTCGGAGCCTGTCCTGCGCTGCATTTTCCGGCACGTGATCTCCAGTCTAGGATTTTCGACCCCAACGGCTATCAGTACGAGGTACGACATGCTCTACCCATTACTCCTTCAATTTACAACTTCTTTAGGCTATGTCGCTTACCTTATGATTGGTTAATTTTAAAAATTTTAATCTCACACGATTTGTATTGACAGTAATTATTTTCCCGAGTCTTAATTGCGAATCGTGTGGTTAATTTTAATTTGAGATTCTTCTCATCCCGATATCGTCAATTGTTTCAATAGAGGCTGAGGGTCTTTTGTATAAACGGGGCCCTGACAAGCAACTTAAAAAGCCCTCAACTAAATCCGGCCCTGGCCTGTTTACTTTCTTTGCGCTAGGATCGTATAATGAAAATCTGGAAAGATGAAAATCTGCTTCTTATTGTTCACATACGATATGAAATTAGTTGTCTTCCAACCTTGTGACATAAGCTTGTTCTATATTAGCTGCATCCCGAGGTTTTAAGCATAGTAGTTAGGTTTTATTATTTACTGAACCGATTGCGATGCAACTCGGTATGTAGATAGCTGGATACCTGGATGAACATATAGGCTAATTTTTATACCGATATTCATACTCGATCGAGACTCACGCGTGTGAACCCGCGGGGTGCAGCTAGTATTTTTTTTGTTTTTTGTTTGTCTGAAACTACTGGACAGATTTTACTGAAACTTGGTATGATGATACATCGGAATAAAAATAATAAAATAATCTATAATTATAATTTTATTCCGATTTGTTATGAATTAATAAATAATCTTTATTTCAACTTTTAAATAATAAACTGATACTTAACTAAAAAAGCAACAAAAAAAAACGAAATATGCATTTGGTATTTAAATAAACATCCGAGTTTTAAATAGAAAGTGTAGTGAAAGGAACCTCATTAGCGTTCACTGAATGCAAAAGTCAAAGATTGTATGTAAATAATGAGAAAAAAAATTGAACCGTTTTTATGTTTCTTGGGTGATTTATGCGAGATAAAAATAGCACAATAGAATCTGAAAACATAAAAAAGAAATGGGATTTAAACCATAGCTTATTGTGGTAAATTAATATAAAACATATTGTTTGTTTATATTTTAAAGCTTGAAAAAGTTTAAAAGAACCAAGTGCAGTCAGTTTCTTACACGAAGAGTTTTGTACTAGTATATTCTGTTTTTAGTATTATTTGTTATAGCGGCAACAGAAATACATCACCTGTAAAAATTCAATTCTAACTGTCTAGCTATCACGGTACCTGAGCCATTAGGAACAATTTTTAAATGTTTTTGAAATTTTTTGAAAATCTTGATATTTGTAATTAATCTAAAAACAAGATTATCGATATGTTCGCGCCCTCGAGACCAAGGAGGGTCGCGGGAGGGCAACGCATCGTTTCGCTCGGCGCGGCCGCCGGCCGGCCGCCGCGCCACTTTGCCTATATGCACCGCACGCGCAACACATCTCGCGCTCGTCATACTTTAATTAATGTCGGTGTCAAAATTGTAAATATTCCTTCAATATACGTTTAAATCCTTCATCTTCATATTTTTAATTATGTTCCCCCGAACACGATATTAATTGTATTTGCATGTTTGACTAAAAGTTGAGAAGTTGTGTATCCTGTATTGGTCGACTGCATAATTGCAGACCCACCGTAGAGCTCCAAAACGGCTGTCATAAGAATGTTTTCAACACAAGCAAGATTCTAGACACCTGCTTTAGTTGAAGTTTAAAGTTTTCTAACTCATCAATTAATCAAACATGAATTATTAGAATGAAACTCTTTTCGAACTCTACCGAGGGCTGCAATTATGCAGCCGACTGTACAGGATGGAGTAGGCTTGCCCAGCACCTACTACCCTCTCAGCTTAGTCGACCATTTCCAGAGGAGAGAACTTGTCAATACTTCTGGAGCCAACTAAGCCGCTGGTTTATCACGATGTTTTCCTTCACCGCAAGAGCAATGTCAATTAGCGCACATATTTTTTTCTTAAGAAAAATATATTGGTGCACGGCCGGCTGGGATTTGAACCCACGACCTTCGGAATGAAAGTAGAGGTATCTACCACTAAGCCAACATCGCTCTTCCGTACTATTATATTCTGTTTTTAGTATTTGTTGTTACGTGCGGCAACAGAAATGCATCATTTGAGAAAGCTTCAAATGTCTAGCTATCACGGTTCATGAGCCATTAGGAACAATTTTTAAAGGGGTCATGGAGGTTTGGGAATAAGCTATGAGATACAGCCTGGTGACAGACATACTGACAGTGGAGTCTTAGTAAAATAGTCCCTTTTTACACATTGGGTACGGAACCTAAAATATAAACTTTTACATAGGTCTTGCCTAAATATCTTACGAAAATATGTATTTTCTCAAGATATTTAGGATAAACAGTTTTTATAAGTTTTAATAATATCGATAATCTTGTCTTAGATTAATTACAAATGTCAAGATTTTCAAAATAAATATCAAAAGTTATGCCAAACATTTTTATATTTTTTGACAAACTTTCGAATTTAGAACCTTCTCCCATTTTAATCCGGTTCAAAGAAAAAGTGTGATTGCGGTTATATAAACTTAGATCGTTAGTCCTACAAAAGATTGCTTAGTTTTTCTCTGGCAATTACATTTGAATTAAGTATTAGCGTAAATAACTAGATTTGTAATTGGATGCTTGCATCTCACGGGGGCAATACGGCTTCATTACGTTTTTCTGTAGCAAGTACCTAATACGAATTCATTTATTTTTATTTCTTTTAAATTGCTTGAATAAAAGTAAAAGAAATGGGAAAAATGTTCTAATTCTACAGGAGAGAACATTTATTGCAATTTCCTTAAGCGTGGTTTTAATCTATACTTATCTATGTCTCATCATATAAGCCACAGGATGTCCACTGCTGAACATAGGCCTCCCCCAAAGACTTCCAGAGCGATCGGTCGCATGTTCTCTGCGTCCAACGACTTCCCGCGACCTTAATTAAGTCGTCCGTCCATCTAGTAGGAGGTCGTCCCGCGCTGCGCTTTGCTTATCTATGTCTATTATTTGTATTGAATAAATAAATTTATAAATATTGCAGGACATTCCACACATCGCCACCTATCCCCAAGTTAAGTAACTAGACTTGTGTTATGGGTGCTAGATAACGAATATACTACTTAAATACTTTTATTTTTGTAAATATATACTTATAATACATAGAAACGACACGATCAAAGACAAATATCTAAGCATAAACACTTGTCTGAGGCGGGAATCGAACCCGCAACCTTATGTTTGGCATAGGCTCAATGGAAGAGGCTACGAAACTACTTGACCGATTTGAATGAAACTTAGTGTGAGTATACATTGATTTATTGACAGTAACATAAGCAATTTTTATCCCGATATTCTTACAGGATCGGGAGTTACTCAGTTGAAACCGCGGAGAGCTGCTAGAACTTAATAATGTCAATCAATGGGTTAATGTTTTAATTTATTTTTAGCCATGACTGGGTGTTATAAGTGACGTGTCTGTGTCTGTGGCATCGTAGCTTGAACTGATTTTGATTTTATTCTTTAAAGTTGAATTTTAACAACTACCTACCATCTATTGTACACAATTTAAGCAATTAAGGTGAAAGGGTACCGGCGCTCTCTCCATACAAACGTAGACGACTGTTTCCTCTTTGGATAATGACACTAGAACAAAAAAATTGTTGCATAAAACCTATAACTGCCATGACTATGCCTCTATGTCTTGATTTTTTTTCATTTTCTAATTATCATATAAAGTAAGAGTTAAAAAACAAACTATATATATATATATATATAAAATAAGACATAGGGGCATGGTCATGGCAGTTATAAGTTTTATGCTGCAAAGGTATTTGCTCTGGTGTCATTATCCAGGGAGGAAACAGTCGACTAAGTTTGTATGGAGAAAGCGCCGGTACCCGTCCCCCGTACACCTTAACGTTCTTATTTGTTATTCTTAATATGACCTAACTTTAATAATACAAACAATTTTTTATTTATTTGTTGGTATTTTTTTTAATAATTACGTAAGTTATTTAAATCTTTGTGTACCAAATTGGTTTTCATTTTATTTTGTTTTTTTTTTTAAGTAGTGTTATCATATTAAAATATGATTTTGTAATTATTTGTAATTTTAATGTTAATTTCATTAACTATATTATGTGACTTAACCTTTTTAAAATTGTATTTGACCGAGCTGGTTTCTCTTTAACACATAAGTAAAACTTTAAAAACAATTCAAAATCCTATCGCATAAACGTCAATTATACCATTAAATAGCTTAATAATCGTCAACATCAATAATCGTACGATCTTTTCATCGCATTGCACGCATCGCTCGCACTATGATGTACTATCAGGATGGTACCTTATAACAATTAATACAACGATGCTATCTAATATTTCAACGTAGATATGACGTCTAGGTAAAATAATGTCTATTCCAGTCGATCCACAAATTGGAGTCGAAGATTGGTCTTATAATTTCCCATTCCATTAAAGCAAAGTATTCACTTGCGGATAATTAAATAAAGTTTACACGTGAAGTGTGAAGACTTTAAAACACCAAATATAACGGTTGTAAATTCGTAATGATGTGTAACGGATGTTATAAAAAAGGATGTAGCGACTTTACGTAAAATGAGACGTTCCCTGAACTCTGCTACGGCTGTTCTTTTTTGAATTTTCATACTTGATGCTTGAAACAATGCTATTATTTTTTTTGTTTTAATTATGGCTTTGCACGGCTTGTGCATTTAGCCAGTGTCAAGTTATATTTTGCATCAAAAATGACCCGATTTTTCATAAATCGGGCCTACAGTGTTTCAAAACAGTCAAAGTCATCATAGTCCGTCAAGTCAGGGGCTATATAGTAAAGCGGTGGCAAGTTTACCATAACCTTAATATGAGATTTGGAGGCAACGAGAAAACTTCATGTTTGACACTGATTTTTACTTTCACTACACTTGTGCACTTTCACAGAACTAAATTGAAATACATACCACCAGAATTATACAATTCAACTCGGGTTACAACTAAGTTTCATGAAAATAAAACTGCAGCACGACATGTTGTTAACTCGTTCCCGCCAAAACTCCCTATTGTTTTTATCTATTACAACTGAGTTGCATTGTCAAGTGCAAGGAGAATACTTACGTAGAGTATGTATATGGATACACTCAAAAGAGTTAAGATACTAACATTTAAAATTTCAAGCAATTCGGGACAAATTCGTTTTGAAATATAGGCTTATTGGTATCAGTTATTTTGAGATTAAGTCGTACTGATATCAGACATTTTGGGATTAAGTTCTTATGGACCGGAAGCGCTTGATTGTATACTTAGTAGTTTCAAATTATAGGTTTGAGTTGGTATGGACATGTAATGAGAAGAGAAGAGACGCATGTGACTAAGTAATAAGTATGAACGTAGAGGGATGGAGAGGAAGAGAACGACCTAAGAAATGATGAGTGAGACAAAACATGAAGAGAAGGATGTTATTGATGAGATGACAACTTATAGGAGTGAATGGAAGAAGAAGACATATTGGGAGCGAGGAGTTTTGGCGGGAACGTGTTAACAACATGTCGTGCTGCAGTTTTATTTTCATGAAACTTAGTTGTAACCCGAGTTGAATTGTATAATTCTGGTGGAATGTTATTCAATTTAGTTCTGTGAAAGTGCACAAGTGTAGTGAAAGTAAAAATCAGTGTCAAACATGAAGTTTTCTCGTTGCCTCCAAATCTCCTATTAAGGTTATGGTAAACTTGCCACCGCTTTACTATATAGCCCCTGACTTGACGGACTATGATGACTTTGACTGTTTTGAAACACTGTAGGCCCGATTTATGAAAAATCGGGTCATTTTTGATGCAAAATATAACTTGACACTGGCTAAATGCACAAGCCGTGCGAAGCCATAATTAATAGGAGAAAAAAAGACATATTGCGCCAACCCCAATAAATTGGGATAAGAACAGGAAGAAGAAGATAGATCAGCGATTAACTATCACACCTGCATGATGGAAAGTGACAATGCGGTCTAAGATGTATCACGCTTTCCTAAAAAAAAAATTATAAACGGCCGTGTATACTAACCTTTACTCACATCCAAGTAACACTCGCAACTCGGTCCATTAACAAAATTAGACAGTCCCTTCTATTTTAGTTCTATCGTTCATTCCAATTTTGAATACAGACAGAGAGTGGTGTTTTATTTTGAAAATGGTTTCGGCAGAATTTTAGGGATTAAACAGATAATTCTTATTTAAATCCGTCCTCCATCTTGACATATTGTCGGATGAAATGAAGGAAAACATCAAGATAAAATCAAAATAAATCTTTGTTTTTTTTTTGGGCGATATGTTGTGAATTTGTAATAGAACCTATTGAATAGAAGGAACAAATAACATACATCTTAAGCGAACAGGATATTCAAAGAAACGAGATTTTAGTAGCTAATGTCCTGAGGGTACCAAACGACGACATTCGAAGCACCGATTTTCGAAACAACGGTTTTCGGAAGGGCGACCACTTAAATATTTTTTATAACAGCGATGGCATTCAAATCTACTTATCAGACCCTGTACAAGTACCTAGTAATCCTGTAATCCCTTACAGGGTCTTTGGTACACACTTGTATATTTAGGTTATGTTTTTAATCTATTGTCCACCATTGTTCACTGTGTGTATCACTTGTATATTTAGGTTATATTTGTACGATCGTCGTTCTAACATGACAAACAAAACTTGTAATATCACTTACCATTAATCATATTTACAAAAGAAAAGACTACGTCGAAATTAGATCGCGTGGAAGTAGCATTTTTTTCGAAGAACAGCATGTCGGAGAAGAGTATAGTCGAAATTGAATAATTCGGAGTAGCATAATTATTCATAGAGAGATAGATAAATTCTTTGTTGCAAACACCATTTTTAAATTACATAAATATAAAAACAAAACTTGAGTCTAAGTGTATGTATTTATGTAAAATTCGAAAAGTATTATCTGTGTGTGGAAAGGCCGAATATAAATGGATAACTAAATACTAAATTTATGCCGGCTACACGCTATGTAGAGCTCTTGTGAGGGGCAGGCTGAAAATCAGTAGCGGTGAGATGATCACACAGCTCACAGCATATTGCTGAGACTGCACCCTCCATGGCACGAACATATCTTGTTATTGAATGTTTAATGACTTATGTGTTATAATCTATTTATGTATGTGTTGTGCTATGAAAAATAAATGGTTTAAATGGTTTATTTGTCAAAGAAAATTGTTGTTGAATTTGCTCGTTTCCAAGTTCAGTCATGTCCATATTCCGTTTCTACGTATTAAGGTAGCGTTTGGATCGGAAGCTACGCTAATTTCTGGATTATGGTAGGAATAGCCTACGAATGTAGCAATGTGTTGTTCGACAAACTTCGTAGCATTGATGCCTGCACTGCTATAAGTCCGAACGTCGGCCTTATACCACAATCCGCAACTCATATGTCGAAATAATGCCATGTCGGAGTTCCGTAGTATCGGATTAAGTTACAGATTAAGTTACTAATATTTTAACTTGTACAAAAAATAGTAAAAATTTTAATAGTAAAAATTTCAAGTTAAAATATTATTGTAGAAACTAAGTCTTATCAGAGTTCGAAATGTCGAAAAAGTATTGTCGAATAAGAGTTTGTCGGTGTTCAGTTAATAAATCTTGTTGCTTAGCTTGGGGCTAGATGGCGCGGTGTAAACTGTCCTACAATGTTTATTTATTTATTGTGAATGTTTCCTTAAATTATATTTGTTTTATCTTATTATATCCCTGCTATTATTCGTAGCCCTGCTATTAATTATGGAATGTTGTATTTGTTTCTTGGAAATATTATTTGTGAAGTAAGAGGATTATTTGAGGGTAAGGAAGGGATTGTGGTGGAAGAAATAGCGACTCCTTAATAATATTATATAAAAGAGCAAAACGCTAATCAAGAAATGTCTGAAACTACAAGAGCTACGAGACTGAAACTGAAAGGTTCCTTTTAGGACGTAGGCGAGCACTATAAAATGATTTTTGAAAATTCGACCTCTAAAAAGTTAAAACGGTTGTTACTCGTAAAGTTTATAGTTCAAAGTAATTATAATGAACTAGCTGTACCCTGCCACGCTTCGCTGTGACACATTGTGATTGAATGGTTAAGAAAAAAAACTGTTTGACTGATGCAAAAATTAGATAAAAACAATCCTTGATGCGGATTATATATCATTCTAAAATTTCAGCTCGATCGGTGCAGAACTTTTTGAGTTTTTGAAGCGTACACACACCAACATAACATTTTTATATATATAGACAAGCTGTGCCTCACGGTTTCACCCCCGTAAGTTTCGATCCCATAGTAATATTATAGGATAAAAAGTAGTTTATGTGTTAATTAAGCGGCGGCCGCTGTTTTGGGGAGGCCTATGTCCAGCAGTGGACGTGTATGGGCTGATATGATGATGATGATAATGATGTGTTAATTCAGGTCTATCTACATACCGAGTTTCATTACAATCGGTCCAGTAGTTTTTGCGTGAAGAAGTAACAAATTAACACACAAACTTTCATATTCATTACATTAGTAGAATTCTGCGTTTGTAGGAAATCAATTTCACTTTCAAACCATTTCAAATAGACAGCGAGTAAAACCGAATTAAGAATTGAACTGAATTGAGAATAGATTGTTATTTTCTTAAAGTAGGTTAAAAAATCTTTTTCTCTAAAAATGGATTGATTTTCCTGCTTGTTAATATAAATTGAAACGTGAGAATCTCATAAATAAACAGGCGTTGTAATACCTCCCTTCATTATCTCATTAACGATAATAAATGTGTTTTCATTAACACGCGGGACGTGCCCGCTTTTGTGTAAAATTTACAGCTTTTCTCTCTGTGGTCACCTGGTTTTATGTTGGAAATTATTTTTGTTCCTGCTAGCTTTTATCCGCGAATGTCCGCGTACCAGATGAATTTACTAAAATCTTTTTTGTTAGGCATCCGTTATAAAAGCATATATTTGATAGCTTTTATAACGGATGCCTATCTTATATCTTTAAATGAGCAATTTTTGTATATATATAATTGGAATCTCGGAATCGGCTCCAACGATTTTCATGAAATTTGGTATATAGGGGGTTTCGGGGGCGATAAATCGATCTAGCTAGGAATCATTTTTAGAAAATGTCATTTTATTCGTGTTTTATCGAAACTTACTTTTTTTTATCTGAAAAATATGACTCTTCCTGACATCTATTAGCGAACTACTAATACTATTTTTGTGAGCAATAAAGTTATTCCAGCAGATGGCGTTGTTAAGTAACACGAAGTCAATGAGTGGGAACAAAACGAACCCCCAAAATCTTTGATTACATACAAAAACACGGGTGAAACCGTGGAGCACAAAAACCACTCCACGGTTTCACCCGCGTGACTCCTGACCCCGTGAGAATATCGGGATAAAAAGTAGCCTATGTTATTTCGAATGAATCAATGTATCCTCATACTAAGTTTCATCAAAATCGGTCCAGTAGTTTTGGAGCCTATTCGTTACAAACAAAAAGAACAAAAAATCTTCCTCTTTATAATATTAGTACGAGTACATAGAAGCGTGACTTGTGTTCAGCATTATTTGCTTGCTCTAACAAACCCTTATTCTTTGCATTATAAACAAAATCGGCTTCAGCACTTCACACATCGCGCTTTATCAATCTTCAACTATTTTATCAGCTTAGTAAGCGATAAATGAAAATTGCTTGCAACGCTGTTTTCCGTTCGCTTCGTAGCAAACTTGGAGCCTTATTTTTAATCGTTCGTCCCGCGTCGAGCGCTCGATTTCTACTGATAGGTATTCGTTCGACTTCGGAAAATCGCTATTTTTGAATCGCGCGATCGTAACGAGTGGTCTCCACCACTCGTCGCCGACAGGCGTGTGGTAGAATAAACGTCAACTAATTATAGTCAAACATTCGAAAACGATCTTTGAAAAATATTTAGATCTTTTGGCATTATTTCGGATGCTCGGTAATAACTGGTTTTTAAACATTCTGCGTAAAATGAATAAAAATTTACATTTAAAATTTCGACGACGAACGATTCAAAAATAGAGAAAATTGGTGTCATGCGACTCGGAAGCCGAGCGTAACTTGGAGACAACGAAGCTATGTCACACGAGTGATTCAACAATAGATTCCTTGAATGGTTTGCTGTTAATAAGGCTCTTGACAAACCGATTAGTTAAGTGATCGATTTAACATGAAACCCGCGGTTTAGTTGACTTCAGACGTATTGACGAGTTCTTTCTTCTGGACATGGTCGACTGAGCTGACAGGTTGGTGCTGGGTAGACCTACTAATACATGTCTTAGACACTTCAGCGCCTTGGATAGAATGGATCTAAGTTGCTGGCGCTATATAAATCATCTAGTTTAGATTAACAGGTTAGTATTGTAATTAAAACGACCAAAAATATTTGTCAATTTTGTTATTATTAGCAGCGCCCAGCAACATTCACCACTGTAGTTGTTTATCGTCGTGAATTAGGAAATAAAAATAGCTTATTAGTAAAAAAAAATTGACAATGATATGGGGGGGGGGACACCTTAGTACCTATCGATTTAGTCTAAGATTTATAAAACTTAAAATAAAACCAATAAAGTAATATTTTTTTCAAAATCTAATGTTTACATTATCTTTGTATGGTTCTAAAAAATATTTCACACATTATTATTTTCTGCAACCTATCTTAAAAACTACTGGCTTTCATGAGGAATAACTCCTGAAAGTTTCATTTGGCTAGAGCTAGGGGATCATGTTGAAAAATGTACTTGATAGTCCAAAAAGTGAAAATAAAAACAAACAGCTAGTTTTTTATATTTATCTTAAGTACTTGATATGATTCTGTTTTGTGTTCCATTAAATAAAATAAATAAGGGTTCCGTTTTTCCTTTCGTCGTTAATCGTTAATATTTTTTCAATAATGTTTTGTACAAACAGTAAAAGTTTAAATGCTGTTAATGAATACACCAGCTTCATATTTCAAAGAAGTACGAGGTCTTTAGTCGTACTATCGTAAAGTTTTTCAAAATATCCCAGTAAATTCCATCCACGAAGTTTAAATTGCTGCTGTTAACTGAGAGGGTTGTAGAAAGTTTTCTGACGCTAAATATTTACTAAGAAGTAAAAACTTGTGTGAAATAGAATTATTATTAAGAGTTTGCAAATTAAATAAATAAATATTGCAGGACATTCCACACATCGCCATCTAGCCCCAAGCTAAGTAACTAGACTTGTGATATGGGTGTTAGACAACGGATGTACTACTTATAATATACTTTTCTTTTGTAAATATATACTTATAATACATATAAACAACCATACCACAGACAAATATCTAAGCATAAATACTTGTCTGAGGCTGATGAATCGAACCCGCAACCCTGTGATTGGCATAAGAAACAGAAATAAATAATAAATAAATACAAAAGTCAAATAGATTTCATAAAAAGGACTAGGCGAATGGGTCAATGGAATTAGTATCTTTGTAATCATAAATTGTTTAATTATTACCCAAACTTTGTGTTTTTGTAAAGATTCTTTTATTTGTACATCAGTCACAAATCTTGATAGGATTGTACTGAAAATCAGCGTTATGGTGTTTTTGGTATCACAACATTATGCTGAGTATAATCCTTTTTTGGTTACACTACAAGCTGTTTATTTGTTTAGATTTAGTTTTCTGTAATTTATTTACTTTTGTATGTGTAGTGTAATTACAAAATATAGTTTTTTCCTTCTTTCAGACTAGGTATGTTGATAAGAATTTTCCTAGGAGATTTTTGAAGTGAAAACTTCTTTAGCGGCGTTGAGCACTTTTTCTGTAATGGGTATAAAATCTTAAACTCGCGTCAGATCGAAAAAGCGTAAGGCGTCAGGACACGTGACCTGATCGAAAAAGCGTAAAACGTCAGGGTCCTAACAGCTAGTACATTTTTGTCAATGTATGGGAGAAAAATGTCTGTCGTTAGTCAAGAGATGGCGCTTGTTTACTTTTAATTACCATAATAGTTTTAAAGTGTTAAATTTTTAATGTAATATAAATTGTCATGTTTGTGTACGATAGCGCAATAAATGAATATTGTATTCTACCACATAAATGATAGTACTTTTATACTGATAAAGCAATTGGTGCAAAATTATTCCCTCACCATTCCAAAATATCAAACATGCTCAACGTTAATAATCAAGTTTTCACTTCTGCCGGCACTCCCGGAGTGCAACCCGTTTTTTTTTTACAATTGTTTTTTTAACATTGAAAATGTTTATAAAAATATGATGGTAGCCAAGTTAGAGAAAAGTGCGATTTTGCTATTTCTTCTTTAAAAATGGGGTGCGTTATAAAAAACTATTACTAAATTATAAAAAACTAAAAATGAAAAAATATAGCATAATGGGCGGCCTTATCGCTAAAAGCGATTTCATCCAACTTTTCAACCTTTCAATATTGTGAAATCAAAAATTGTTCGCCGTCTTGGTTCACCAAATGCTAACTTTTTTCCAGACGCTTAATCAAAAATCGAAAAAAGAATCTCGGAGTTGAATTCATCTTCAATTTAAGCTATCAAGTACCACGGTCGGATAAAACTGTAGACTGTGGTGCCCTTACGTCATCTTTGTCGTCGTTTATTTACGGGTACCCGGTAAGTATATCTTTTACATATAAGTCTGTATAATAAGGATTAATCGCTCGATAAAGCTCGACGTGTGTTGTACTTGTTGCTCTGCATTAGAAACCCCCGGGACGATCAATCACGATTATCAATCATTACGTGATTGTACTTGATTGATCGTCTACGAGTGTGATTGAAACGATTGTCAATCGCCACTACTTAATTGACGGCGATTGATATAAAATTTGATTTAATTTTGATTTACTAGGCTCGGAAGAGCGGTGTTAGCTTAATGGTAGATCTAATGGTACCGAGACTTTACTTTTGAAGCTTATGAATTACTTCGTTAATTTTCAAAAAATCTTTGTACGCTAATGGAAGAAAAACATCGTGATGAAACTTTCGGCTTAGTTGGCTCCAGAAGTGTTGACGATTTCTTTTATCTGGACACAGTCGAATATAATGTGAGGCTGTTTTAGTTACTGGACAAGCCTTCTCCATCTAATAAATATCCAGAGCACCATAACGCTCTAGATATCATGAATTAAAGTTGCTGGCGATTTATAAATCATCTACACCTATTAGACGTAAAGATCAATATTTTTCGACTGACAATGATAACTGTTTTTTTTTTACACCAAATAAGCTTAGATTTGACTTCATCTCACCTGATGGGAAGCGAAGATAAGGTCCAGGATGTAACATGTTTGCCTAGCTACCCATTCACTCTAGACTTGAAGACTAGCCAAGGCTTTGGGGGAACAGCGAGTTTGAACAATCACAGGTCAATCTAAAGTGTCAATCCGATTGATAATCACGATTGACGGTGTCGGGTGCGCTTTAGTTAGCTCGTGTATAGTGTGAGATTAGATGAAGATTAAGTTTGTTATTTTTCGTTGATTGGCTGTGGATTAACTTTGCTAGTTCTAAGATTTATTTCGCTACTCTTTTATCTAATTATTTTATCAATAAGGATGGGTTTGTTCTTTCAAGTTAGCGACGTTTGAGGTTAAACAGTAATTTTCCAGTATTTTTTATAATTTTTATTTAGATATTGTTTACAAAACTGTCCAGAAGGTCAAATCAAAATGTAACCTTAAATCGATTGAAGTAAAATAATTTTGTAATTAATTACAATTACAGTTCGGTTATTTTGCATTGTTGCATACATATCGAAATCATTTGTCTTTTAATAATACCGTTCTGCGTGCGTTTCAAAAGTCAATGAATTCACGAATGCATATCAATTAAATTAACATTTCATGCAGACATTTTAGTTTATGACAATACCAGAAGCTGACGTTTAATATATATATATTTTGTAATCGAAATGATATTTCAATGTAATTTCAACAATTTCATTTACGAGAATTGGCCTTCAGACCGAATGCAGGATATGTCAGAGGACATGATACTGAGTTTAAAGAAACATTATTTTCTTAAAAATATTATGTAAGAAGAAAACTATCCAAGAAAACGAAAGAAATATACAATTAATTTAAAAACAATTTCGATTCGTATGAAATGAAACCAAAGCTATGTGGACGATATATTTATTTACTCTTATTAAATAGCTAATAATAAATTAATGCCACAACATTGCAACAAGTACATTAAAAAACTGAGTTTTTTTAATTACTAATTAACCTTTCTCTTCCCAAAATTGGGATCATTTCTTCCCCTTTAGGGCCACATAGACAACGGACTTTACGATCAGCTGATGCTCACTGACAATTAAATTTGAAGACAAATTTAAAAGTTTACAGTTTCAAAGTCAGTACTTCTACCACGAGTTATTTACGCTTTCGATCGAACGTTCCGTACTGATTATTAACAATTAAACTATAAAGTACTGTAAAGATTAATGTAAGGCCGCACGCCTGCGACGTCAAGTATATTTTCGTTTGTTATGCACCATTCTTTTAACTTCACAGCAATCTGGGACGCTTTATAAGTCAAGCCCCTTAGATTAGAATCGGATAAACGAGCAATTTATTATATAATTATTTATATAATAAATTGCCCTATATATAATTATTTACGAAATCGTACAGAGCGAATCTACACTAATATTATAAAGCTGAAGAGTTTGTTTGTTTATTTATACGCGCTAATCTCAGGAACTAATGTATAAATTGATAATTATTTTTGTGTTGGATAGCCCATTTACTTAGGTTTTTGTTTTGCATTCTCACGGGAACGAGACTTATGCGGATGAAACCGCGGGGCGCAGCTAGTGGAGAATATACCAGAAAACTTAAAAAAATACTTTACCTACTATTTTTAACCGAGTTCAAAAAAGAAGAAGGTTCTCATTCAGCGCGAACCTATATTTTTTATTTATTTATATTTACCAATTCGCCCCAACCGATTGAGTTGATTCTTATTTTTGTGTTAAATACTTATTTGTACTTTTTAGTTTGATCGAATGCGTCAACAACATGTGGTAAGTCCTCTCTTGCCTTCATTCATGTTTATTAGGTACGTGTTATTTTTATAATTAAGTATACATTTAATAACTAATTATTGCTGTTTAATTTATTTAAATTTCTATCTTTTTTATTACATTATTTACAATAATAATTTTCATTGAAAGCGAAGCTTAAGTTATGGTTAAGTGTTTTCTAAGTTGTTAACAAGTGATTAAGATGAGATAGGTATGTGGGTTTAATTTATTTAGATGAAGCTTTAGAGATTTTAACTTGTAATAAAAATATAAAGAAGAAAAAACGTACTACGGATTTTTTCTATAAGCGTTTCTTTTAAACTTCAGAAAGCTTTATAGTATTCATGATTACAGGCAGACTGAGGTAACAATATATTCTTACAAATAGCTAATTAGATGAAGGACAGTTATGTCAGGCTAGTACAAGACATTTTACGTAATCCACTGCGGCTGCATCCCTACCAATATTTTTTAGTCGGACAGGCTTAAAAAAATATAATACTTCACATATTTTTAAAACCCCGAAGTCCCCCCTGGGAACGGAGGGACGATGAATATAGATGCATTTTCTTCACCTAAAAAAAGTAAAACTAACATTTTTTCATTAGCCTGTGCTTATTTAAGTGGCAATCACCTATGGGCCATGACCTATTTTCCTAGCCATTCTTAGTGGCCTATTTTTACACCCAGTGAAAATCATTCGTCGTAAAATATTCGGTGGATTTAGTTTCACGAGCGAATTTGGTAGTTTTACATGCTGTTTTTACAGTCTCTGGACAAATAAATAAAAAATACACGAGTCTTTTAAAAGATTTTTGTTGAAGCAAGTTTGAAATGCAGATTTGTCCAGGATTACAAAATAGTAGATTTTTTATGAGTTGTAGATTCGTCATTTTAAAGGTAAACTTTTCAGACTTCGGATAACAACTTTTTAAAGTTTTTGAATAAGAACCTAAATGATAGTTTTATCACAAAATTACAATCTAAGTACCTAAATTTTTACTAAGTGCTTTGTTTTTACATTTGTGTTCTATTTGTGCACTGCACACTAATGCAATTTATATATCTTGTACATCTATACCTAATAATGCAGTTTGTATACATAATTAAACATCTAGTAATGCAGTTTGTACATATATATAGTAACACATAACACATGTACCTACACTTATCTAGACTAAAACTAACAATTAAAGGTAGACGCCGAACGCCAAAGCAAAATGCATGTCACCTACAATAAAAATTGTTAATAATTTCAAGAAAAATGTATGTCTTATTTCTTTTTAATTAAAAAATGTATGTTTCAATTCAAATTTTACTATTAATATTTATCGAAGAGGTCTTTACTACCGATGTTTTGCTATTTCTTTATGATTTCGTTGCGTGTCCAAATTTTAGTCAAACAAATTTTTCTTTTCAGATTAAAACAAAAAACAGGCATTAATTTACAATATCTGATTATTATAGGTATTTCGCCGTTAGCGTCACCATTAAATTTAAGCTAACATTTACTTATTCTAATAACTTTAGATAATAAAAAAGCTTATTAATAATTACAACATTATTTACGTATTTGTTTTCCCCTTGCAAATAAATTTACAATAATCTCTAATAACATCGAAAACATATGAAATTATAATTTTTAACCACTGAGTTACCATTTTCTATTGGATATGACAAGACGACGAAAAACTTTGAGTCGTGGAGATTAGAAAAAAGTATAAAAGACCTTTTCACTGCAGAAAGTTACATTTATACTTTTTGTAAATGACTTATTTGCGACATTCAAATTATGATTATTAATTTTGTGACATTTAAAATTTTATTTGATTTAATTATGGATTTATTTATGGTAATATCTGAACTAAAGGAATTCAATAGAACATACTTACGGGGAAAAAATCAAGAGCGTATATTTGTTTTATAGTCATCATCTTCCTGCCCTTATCCCAATTTATTTGGAGTCGGCGCAGGATGTCTTCTTCTTCCATTCACTGCTATTAGTCATCATCTCCTCGTTCACATTGATCTCTCTCTCATGTTTTACCTCACGCAGTCCATCCATCTTTTCTGAGGTCGTCCTCTTCCTCTCCATCCCTCTACATTCATACTCGTCACTCTTCTAGTTACATGCGTCTCTTCTATTCTCATCACATATCCATACCAGCTCAAACGGTTTCCTTTTACTTTTTTAGTAACCGGTGCTACTTTCAGGCTTCCTCATTTTTTATTTTATCCATCCGTTACTCCATACATCTATTTTAACATTCTCATCTCCGCTGCATGCTATCTTCTCTCATCCTATTATATTTATTCCTAGTGTGTAACTTAAATAAATGCCAGCAAACCTGGGTTTGGGTTTATCTGGGAATTTAGGTAAATTCGAAGCTTCATCATTTTATATTAAATAGGTAAGTCGCTCAAAATAAGATTAAATCAAACAATTTGCTACAAAAATCTTGTCCTTTTTTACTTTTTGATAATTAGCTTTGGAAATAGATTCCCCTTTCTTCTTGCTGTGATCTATGTTTTCTGCTTGTCATCTCCAATGGAATAAAGTAGCTCAGTGTTTTTAACTTATACTTAGATTAACTCTATATTTTCGTTAAGTTTTTAACTTTTAAAATACATTATTTTATTTTTAAGTGTCTAAGTTATAAGCTTTTTATGTACAAAACATATCTAAATGTGATTCTTGCGTTGACATACTTTTTACATAGCTAGAATGATAAATAACAAAATATAGGATAATATTGACATAATATTCTATCCATAAAACATCAAATGGCCCAATGGAATCTTGCCCCGGCCATACTTGGGGCTAGATTGAATCTTGGCCTGTAATACGTCAGTTTCGATCGTCTTTTGGAAGGGACATAAAACTGACATTTTTAATGGAATATATGTTCCGTGGCATACCTGTTTGGTATGTTATTGAAGTCAATCACTTAAAAACGTTAACCTCAAAAATTGCCGAAAAATTTTCGAATATCCAAAAGTTGTAGAACAAAAATGTATTGATTATGGTGCACAGAAGTAGCGTTCAAACTTTTTTTACATAATTACTAATAATCTATTTTAAATGAATATAGCTGATTTCCCAATTTTTATCTAAATATTTAAATATTAACAAAACTTATTAACTAAAAAAGTACTATTAAACAAAACTTAATGAGGTTTGTGTTAGTATTTGATTATTTTAGTCTTAATAAAAATAGTCCTTGTCACTCCCAATGAATGAATGTATCCGCATGCCAAGCTTTATCAAAATTGATCCAGTAGTTTCGGCGCCTATTCAATTCAAACAAATAATCAAATCTTTCCTCTTTTTAATAATATTAGTATAGAAAAGCATTTAATATGTATAGATAACCATTACAATTTAACCCTCTCTTTTACGCATTGTGTAAATTACAATTAACTGTCTATCACTAGAAACAATCCGATTTTCATTGGAACGTCAAATTGGAACTGAAGAGACGAGGTGGGTGGTCACTGTGATCAGTCAGTTCATTAAACAATTGTAGGTAGGGTTGCCACGAATATAATCGGTGCAAAGGTATGTATTTAAAACTAGCTCTTGCCCGCGACTTTATCCGCGTAGAAGTCGAAAAATTGAAATAGATTAGACCAAGGAATCAAGTTGTCCCATACAAACTTTGCCCCCCCTTTTTACCCCCTTTGGGTTAAAATCATTTATTATCTGATGCCTACGTCATACAAAGAACACACCCTCCAATTTTCAGGTCTCTACGATCAGCGCTTTAGACTGGGCGTTGATCCGTCAGGCAGTCATTCAGGACAAAGCATTTTATATGTATAGAAGATAATTTTAGGTTAAATTCAAAGTAAATAGTAAACAATCGGAAGGCTCCCAAGTAGGGTTTATTGATAAATTGTTTATTTTGTTAAGTTTCTTGAGTAATTAAACTTGAATTAATAGACAATATTAAATGTTGGTTTGACAATAATTCAATGAATAATGATAATTATTAAATATTTAACATTATAAGTATAAATAAATGAAGTCACCAGTTAGTCAAATAACCCGCCCCTTATCGTTCCCGGCGTAAAGGTTCCCATAATGCTAGGAGAATTGCCACGCTGAATGGCGATGGCTAACCTCTGCGCCAGAAACGAGCTGGAGCGGGAGTCACCCCCATTCTCCCTAATGATGGTCATGATAATTGGTTTTAAATATCGAAACACGCGGATTTTTACATTTTAAGCAACTTTAGTCCATATCATTCGGGATGCTTGGAACATGTACTATTTTGAGCAGACTTGCCCAGAACCTCTACTTTTAGTCGATTCCGTCTAGAGTCAACTTGGGTGCGGCCTTCATCGTAAGAGCAATGTTAATTAAACGCACGTATTTTTTTCGTAACAAAAATCTATTGGTCGGCTAGGATTTGACTTTACAACAATCTGCTTCAAGGTCGACGTATCCACCAATTCGCCAACACCATTCTACCTTAATTATTACCTACAAAGAAAAGGTTAGAAAATAGATTTTTTATTTGACATTTGTTAAGACTTTCAGATGAAGTAAAGTATTATTTCATTTTATAAAACTTAAAGAATTTTGCAAAACTTTGAACAAAAATTACTTGCTAGATTCTTAAAGTTCGATATACGAGTATGTCATGGCATCAGATGCTGATAAAGAAAATAAAAAACACGTGACTTTAAATGTTTAGATATTTTCTCCACATCTAGTTCACGAAATACTATCAATTTTACTGTTAATTTAAATAAGAAAGTGATCTTATAAGGATTCCTTTTTTACTTTTGGAGGTACGAAACTCTAAAAAAGTGAGATTTTATCATTTTTTTTAATTTGTGTATATTAATATGCTTTAGTATTGTCTTGTCATCATAATTTGTTATATAATGACTTTTCAAAATTGTATTATATATAATGACTTTACAAGCTAGAACATTTGCTAAGTTTGACAACCCACAGAAAAAACAACCTACTCGTCACGTATAAAACAATTTGTCCCTATAAAACTGGCAAAGAATCGATGACAAAGTATTCTTTTAGAATCTGCTCTGAATGAACGCTGTCGATATTGCCAGGTTGCTGAAATATTCAGTTCCAATTCTATTTCAGTTCACTAACAAAGTCAGGAAAATGATGAGAAGAAATAGGTAACCTAGATTGAAAGTTATTTGTGTCAGTTTGTATTGACATGGTAACATGGGTCGGAAGGATCCAAACGATGAATTTTATATAAATATGCCAAACTCTTTATAAATCATACAATTTAAAAAAAATGTCACACTATTTATTTGGAAAAATATGCACTATTTATTGATGACTCATTGTCCTGAATTAAGAGCAATAATACACTAAACGCTTTTTTTATTGATCGATTATGCTTATGTCAATATAATATCACCCCAAAATTATTATCCATAGATTTTTTTAAAACGAGATTAACCATCCTATACTAAAAATAAAGTCTGAGTCTAATATGCCATATTTAAATTCGTTCTTAATATATTTGTACATTGACGAGGTCTTTACTCTGGACATGATCGACTAAGCTAAGAGGGTGGTATGTGTTCAATAATAGGGTTTTAATAATAGGGTACTTACGTGTTTAACTTAAATATTACCCCACGTAAAAGTATTATGTGAACGACAATCACGTATTTTATAGGCAGTCAATAATATGGGAACCTGAGATTAGAACCTTCATCCAACAGAATGACGGCTTTCAGAAACGTTTAATGCCGCCAAAACCATTTAAAGAGCCCCATTTATAGTGAATAGTTCGACATTTGCCTTGAAAATAGACGTTAGCCGCTATTAAAAGATATTTTTATTCAACAAAGCCTTTTCAAGAAGAAAAAAAAGTATATTTTTGTGTCGTTTCTATACTTATAAAGAGTGATTTAATTACAAAAACCAAATGTAATGTATGTGATGTCGTAAGATGTTTCACTTACTCCATAGCGTCTGCATTCATGATCAGCAGCCTACATGTATTTAGTCACAAAAAATAATAATAAAGGTTACTAAAATTTCAGAGACGGGTGGACCTAGCAAGTTGAAATTCATACCGGATACTGAGGTTTATAATCCCTATTCGGTTTATAAAAATCAAGGTCCTCGATCAACACGATAAAAAGATATGGGCAAATTTACATTTTCGTGAAAACTTGTGAGTACCAAAATTTACCATATTTTTCAACATTTTTTATATTTTGGATTTTCCCTTTACTTCTGCTATAAGACCTTGCTTTTGACCAAAATTGTTCAAGGTCAACCGGAAGTACCCTATAGGTTTTGGGTTGAAAACTTTTAAGGTAGTTCCCGTTGACCTAGAATCACGAAATTTGGCAAAGGTACAGAAAGAAAGTTGAAACTAATTTACGGAACCCTCGGCGCGCGAGTACGACTCGCACTTGACCGGTGTTCTTAGGATACAATCGACTTTATGAATCAATATAAATAATTAAAAAGTTGTTTTTAAAATCTCAAGACACCTGACAACCCTAGCTTCATATTGTGTTACGTTTCACGCTTCGACTCTCGCACGCGGCGATGCGTTCGCTCCTCTTTGTAGTTCCATTTCACTCGCACGTTGAGTTTGAATGCGTGAAATGGAACGCATGCTGCGCGTTCGTGACCTGGATTGTTAGTTTTGTAAATTTACATTGAGTTTTGGTTCTGGATTTTAGTAAAATACCTATTAGTTGTTTTAAGTTAAATAGATAAAATTAAAACTTTTGTTAGTACAAAAGTTTGATCCGTCGATGACGGATCAAGGCACAGCTTAAACCTAAAAGAAATAATAATAAAGGAAATAACAAAAAGCATTCTCAATTTTTCAAAGTGCCTTCGTATTCTTTTATTGTGACACAATAATTTGACGTGACTTCATATAATATGCGAAAACACCCGATGAATTATGAGTCAATTGCCTTACTTTCGTGTAGTCAAGTTTATTTTGCAAAGACGTATCTACCTCTCGTTGACATATCACTGATTTTTCATCCTTTTCTTATGATGTCATCACGACGATACCACAAAATTATCGTCCGTCAACCAACTTTACAGACAACCATTTGTTTTTTTTATAAATAATTATATATAACTTAACATTTTAGTAAAATTTCATAGATCAAAACAGGTTATTCCCGCAACAAATATTAGGTAAAAAATAATTGTAAAAAAAATAATGTTATTGATATACTATTATTAAATTGATGTTTTTGAACGACTCTAATTTAATAATACCTAACACCCATCTTAATAAAATTACATAATATAATTTTTTTTTTCTCTTTTGATTAAATAAATTATTTATTCCAATTTAAAACGCAAAATTAAATGTCAAAACATCAATGAAACATCAAATCTAAATACACAAAATTAAAAACTAAAAATAATAATAATAAACACAAAATAAAAATAAATAATCAAAAATACCCCCCACCCAGAAATTAAGTAAAAAAAAAAAAACTAAACAATACAAATAAATAATAAAATGGGTAAAAATTAAATTAATTAAAATTCAACCTAGGCCTATTAAAACAAGAGGAAGCCCTCGGCCATACCCTCCCGAGGCATTGTCCCCAAAATGCTGGCAGCATTTCCCCGCTGAATAGCAATACTGAGTCGCTGGGACAAAAAGCCGCCAGCTCTAGGATCGCCAGTAGCCTCGACAAGGCGCGCCGACAGCTCCCTCAAAAAGGTCCTAGCACAGGGCCCCCAGCAGCCAACGGTCTCAAAACCCAGCGGAGTAAAAATGTAACAACCGGGCATATCCTCATATTTGCGGACTTTCGCAGCCTCCGCCCCAGAAGCCGCAGCACCCGCCTGCACACGAGTAGCGAGCAGATGGGAAGGAGCCAGTGTATCCACACATGTGGCATCCCACACCAAACATCGCCCTTGCTCCCAAGGAATGAGCGTCACGCCGTCGGGTCTCTTGCCATCAGAACGAACGATGCCGTTGGGTTCCAACATTGCCGGCATGTTCGCTGAAGCAAGAGCGCGACGAATGACGTCATTCAGAGCAGAATGACGTGGGATACGGCCAAGACTTCTTTGGCAAGACAGGCCATGGTGGCCCAAACTGGTCACTTCCGCCCCACAAACACACTGGTGCGGCTGCACAACTCGCAAACCCAGCCGTAGGCCAACCGCCAAAGAAAGAGTATTCCTATCCAACAGAGTGCCCACGTTTGCCGATGGAATGGCATTAAGCCATACACCGGACTCCCTCTCAAAAGAAGCGAGGAGCCGAGCCCGATGTACATCGCCCGAACACTCTGCCAACAAAGTCTGCTGCACCAACCTACACAAAGGCTCATCCCACTGCCTCTGGGAATGCAAAACGGCGGGGAAATCACAACTAGTAAGAGACCTCCACCGGTCTACAGCCCCAGAGAGGTGGACCACCCCTGACCGAGCTAACGAGGCACCCAAAATGCCGTCAAAGAGAATTCGGCAGCCGTGAACAGAAGCCAAAAAAGCAGGCAGTGCAACAGACGAGACACTCCTGATGCCAAGCCCTCCAAACCGGACCGGAAGAGAAGCCTGGGACCACGCCTCCGACGTAAACTGGCAATTTAAAACCCTACCCAGAAGTCTTGAAATCCTCTCATCCACCACCAGGAGGAGGTCCTCAAACTTCCAGAAATGAGCGCACCTAAGGGCATACATAAACTGGGGCACGAAAAGACAATATTTAATTAACGTCAACGCTACATGTGGACTGATCTTTAAAAGGCGCTCTAAAGCTCCATCAAACTTTGATGATTGCTCATCAATGAAACCCGGGATACCACTATCGAGTAAAGGAGCTCCCAATAGGCGTAATGAATCCCCAGAAACAAGCTGGATACCAGGAGCCACCTCACCAAATTCCCGCAGAATCTCGCGACCCCGGTCCGGAGGTACAGAAGGGTGGAGGAAAACTTCGCATTTAGCAAAATTCAACTCCAACCCCACTCCCGAGAAGGTACTTATAAGGTTGCGGAGGTCTTCCAACACCATAACCGGATCGCCTCCAAGGGTACCGTCATCCAAGTACCAGACGTTCAGGTCAGATTTCAACGTTGAGATACAGGGATGTATTCCCAAACTGAAAATCGCAGGCCCAAGTGGGTCCCCCTGCTGACACCCCACCGCAGAATTTAAGAGATTCCCCTTATAGACGAGCTTAGACGGGCTACCATAACATTGACTCAGATAAGGAAGCAAACTGGGAATGTGTTGTCTCACTTGGTAAAGAATAGCACCACGGTCCAATGAGTTAAAAGCGTTCTTCACATCCACCTTGAGCAGAAGCTTACTAGGATCATTTTCCAAAAATGCTCTAGTGGCGTGAACCGCCGCCTCGCAACCACCCCTGCTACCAAAACCTACTTGCGTAGGTTGGAACAAACCGGTTAAACTGGGACCCACACGCCTACACGAAATCTTTGAAACCAATCGCCTAAAAGTAGAGCCAATCGCTATCGGCCGAATACCGCCATCCTTCTTTTTAAGTGCACACAAATTGGCCCCATACAGAACGTCGGCTATCCCATCATTAACCCCCCCTGATAGCATGAAATCCGCAAGAGAGGCCAAACTGGCAGCCAATTTCCTACCAGGGTCTCCAACCGAAGGGCAAACTAGGTCCCTCAAGTGCTGAGGAGATACTCCGTCCAAACCACCGCTGGAACCGTTTTTAAAAGACATTATTGCAGAAACAATTTCGTCCACGGTAACGGCCGCAGAAACAATGTCAGCACTGTCAGGTCCCACAGTCAGAGAAACCGGGTCAGCCGTCGGGTGTTTATCCCTAAGGTGTCGCAGGGTTTCCTCACAAACCGGAGCCACCGTATCACTAGAGAAAAGCAGACGACTGGCACCACTCAAGTCACCATCGCTTACCTTCTCCTCAACCTTCCTAAAGAAGTTGCGGCCGGCACCCGAACCCAGCCCACTATTGGAACACCTGGACACTGAATCACTCAAAGAGGGAAACTCAGGATTGACGCAACTATTTTTAATCCTCTGCGTCAAACTCAACTTTTTGTCATGCTTAATATCAACATTTAGGTGTTTATAAGTAAAAGTCAGCAAATCTTCCCAAGCATCGCCGCCGTTCGACGCGACCACCCTATCAATACACGACCCCAAAGCCAACGCCACCGCCACTCGAGCGCCCCTAGGTATTCGCTTAACAACAGGAACGCGAGACTTAAGGTCACTTAGAGTCTGCCAGAAAGGCTTACAGGCCTCTGAAGAACCAGGACTGGGCGATCGCGGCGACGGCGACGGAGGAGTAACGGTCACTCTTGGAGGAGTCTTGGCGGGGCTAGATTTATGCATACGGGCCTTATGAATATTAAGGCCACTTTGGGTACGAAAATACCGAGGAAAGTCCGTACATAACTCGCATCTAAAACCCTGGGACAAGCCTCCCAATTGACCATCAGGTGCAGTCACAGAACCCGGCACCGGTTGCGACATTTTCACAAAAATACACGACAAAAGCGAAAAGCAGGCCAATAATCATAGAAAATGGTAATAACAATACAAAAAAAAAAAAAAAATAGCATACTAACAGAACAAAAACTGAACCAATACCTGTAAAGTCAAACAGATACGTCGTAAAAATAGTAATGAACTTAAAATTATGAAATATAAAATGTCAAAATTGGTAAAATCATGTAAAATTAAAAATTACAATAATTAGCTATAAAATTTTAAACAATGTCAATTGGTATTTTACGGACCTTTAAAACACAATAAAAAAAAATAAAAATAAAAGAAAATATACATAAAAAAAAACAATTCAAAAAATTTAAACAATGTCAATTGGTAAAATCCTTTAAAATTAAATTTATAGTAGTAACAATAAAAAAAATAAAAAAAATTTTTTTTTTTTAAAAAATTTTTGTTTTTTAAATATTTTGTCAATAATAAAATCATTAAAATAAAATGTCAAAGTTGCAAAATAACAATAAAATTAAAAATAAAAATAAATAAAGCAGTCCATTAATAATTTGCGAACTCCCTCCGTGGCACTGAACCGTGGTCAAACCCGCAGCGCTGTAGGTATTTTAGATGGGGCAAAAAACTTCACAGCGCACTTAGCCGTGCGACGCCGACGCGCCAAGCCGAAAATGTTATGTTGCAGGTCGGCCGTATCCCCACAAACTCCGGAACGTGTTTTTGACGTCACACTTCGTTCGCGGCGCGTCACTGTCATGTCAACCAATCTGTCAGTGCTCCATCAATTCATTGTTTTGGTACTTAATTGCGAATGCGCAATGGCAATGTTTTTGTTGATTTTCTTCCCCAATACGTTAACTTTGGGGTAGTTCTTGAATTTTTTGAAGGGATTGTTCAGTGTACAACGTATTTTCCAAATCTTAGAATGCATTTATGGATGTATGATACTGCTCACCAGTCCATGACGATATTATCAAACCATTCCAGGTTAGTCCCAACAATTGTTCTGCACCAGTACGTATACTATTTAACGAATTTACATATTTTTAAACAAATAATTTAAAAGAGCTTTTGTTTACAATTGTTATCCGAGGGTTGCCAGCCTCGTCTTTTTTAATTAATTTAATTTTTAATATAATTATCTTATAGCTTATTATTATTCACTAAATGCATTAAAATTATTGCTATGAACATTATCTATTAATACATAGGTACTATCACATTTAGTTTTTTCTACTAAAACTATATTATAGTTAATGTTGCTATAAATAAGTTTCCATTACTTTAGTCTATGAAAATTAAACTATTTTCTTAACAGGAATGGGTACCGGGGGCTCTCTCCATACAAACGTAGTCGACTGTTTTCTCAATGAATAATGACACTAGAGCAAACATTTTTGTTGCATAAAACTTATAACTGCCATGACCATGCCCCTATGTTTTTTTGTTTATATTTGTGCTATTGTCATTATCCAGGGAGGAAACCGCGACTGCGTTTGTATGGAGAGAGTGCCGGTGCCTTTCACCTTAAAGAGTCATCTCAGTGTCTGTAAAGACTTTGCGACTAATCGTCTTTGTTTGTTCTTAACCTAAATATGTTTTTTTTTATATACAGCTCTGTAAATTTTAAGGTAGGTACATATTTTAGGTACAGAGGCAAACATCGTTGCTTTTCAAATTTAAAAATTGTGTGCTGAAACGTATATTCTGAAAAAAAAAAACTACTGAAAATAATTTACGTTATATGTTTTTGACGGCTCAACCGATTTTCATGAAACTTATTTACGAACTGTCACGATTATTACTCAGCTTTCAGAGTAAAAAACCTTATTACAATCGGTTCATCCTCTTCGGAGCTACGGTGCAAAGTAGTATACTGACAAATCTTCAGAAATCACCATTTTATAAAAGCATCTACATTTTTACATCGTTTAAATGTACCTTATCTATAAGTTAAAGTAATAGTTAGAGAGCTCCCCATATGATTTAGTGACTGGTTATGATACCGTCTGCTTGGCATGAAAATAATATAATTATAGTTTGTGCCCAAAAAATCGCCCACCCCCCTCGATCACAAAAAAACATTACCAATCCTGTGTTCTAACTTTAATTTTGAAACTTATGGGAAAATCAGGATAAAATAGCCTATATATAGCCTTCCTCGATAAATGGACTATCCAAAACAAAAATATTTTTTCAATTTGAACAAGTAGTTCCTGAGATTAGCGCGTTCAAACAAACAAACAAGCTCTTTAGCTTCTTCACTCTTCATGTTTTTTCTTTTTTTAATATTAGTATAGATATCTTTATTTTTTTTTTGATCTAAAGGAGCTTCAAAAATCATAACCGTGGTTTTGGTTGACAGCAACAATGATATTTCATGCCAAGCAGACGGTACCATAACCAGTCATTAAACTAATACCATATTATCGTAGGCGTAAAAAAAACTATAATTATGTTTTTACTATGAGCCCCATAGTAAAAAATACAACACAAAGAGCTATTAAATATCTTTACCTTCTAAGTAATAACTATTTCAATTCCATCTAGTTTTGACTTCAAGTATCTTCAAGTCAAACTGTTATAACTATTACATTAATATAACTCCTATTTCTACAGTATTTTTTTTATTTACAAACATTTGATAAAAATTTGACAGTGATTTAAACAATGAATCTATGTATCCTAATACCAAGTTTCATCGAAATCGGTCCAGTCGTTAGACCATGAAGTGAAAACAAACAAAAAAATAAACTTTCCGATTTATAATGTTAGTTAGTGTCAGTAGAATACGTTTCAACACACAATGAACATGCGACTGCGATCCTCAGTCGCAAAATAATTACTACACAAACTGCGCCGTGCTTGCATCTTTCCAACACCTAAAGCAGCAAGGGAGAGCGCACATCAGGGTGTTTTTGAACGCGTCTCGGAAGTCGCGGTTGAAGTACGCGTAGATGAGCGGGTTCAACGCCGAATTGAAGTAGCCGATCCAGAATAGAACGCCGACGACTATGTCCGGCGTTTCGCAGGGTTCGCCGCATACGTTTGTTGTTACGTACCTGGTAAGAAATTGTTAAATACAGTTAGTTTCAAAAATATTTATTCTAGCTGCGCCCCGCAGTTTCATGGAAGTCCGGGTTTTGTAAGAATATCTTGATGAAAAGTAACTTATATGTTAATCCAGGTTTCCAGCTATCTACCTACATACATATCGAGTTTCAACGCAACCGGTTCATTAGTTTTTTGCGTGAAAGAGTAACAAACATAGAATAGAATAGAATTGAACACAAATATTTGTACCGCGGCGGGAATTGAACCCCACAATCTTCTGCATGTAGGAGTTATCCCGCCTGCGACGCAGAAATATAATTATTTCAAAAATAAGAAGAGGTCTCCTAAGAACGTTTTTTCTGCACTTACGGACATATTGAAAATAACCACTTGTATCGTGGACGTTTTAAGCGTTTTATGTATTGGTTCATCAGTAGATTCTATTCTTATTGGCTAGTAACTCGTAGCTAAGTTCCGTCTGTACTATCAACTTACCAAAGAAAAAATGGCAGCCAGCAGAGTAAAAACGCGCCGACTATAATGCCAAGTGTACGAGCTGCTTTATGTTCAGCTCTCCACGATTTGCCGGCAACTCGAAGTGTGGCACCTGTTAATGAAAACATATTTCAGAATATATTACTATTTCAGGGTTAATTACTTTTTAGCCGACTTAAAAAAAGGAAGAGGTTCTCAATGAGTCGCGTAATTTCTTTTTATTTCGTTACTACGAAAATATAGTATCCTCTTTTCCGCTGAAAGTATTGGTTTTAAATTGTTACTCTTGATTGGTTTTCCAACTTTTCCCAGGATGCATTTGATTGGTCAACAAGTATATATTTCAAGGAAAATGCGTTTTCAAAACTGCATCGAGACAAGATCATTTTTATTACCCTAGATCATTTTTAATATTATTTTCATTTTTATTTTTATTACTTGTATAGGCGTTTTCGGCAACTAAACCTCTTTGGTTGGGTTTTTCAACATGACGATGGAATAGGTTTGTCCAGCACCTATACAACCCCCATGACTTAGTAGACTGTGCCCAGAGAAAATAACTTCTCAAACGTCTGGAGCCGACTAAGACGCGGGTTCATCACGATGTTTTCCTTCACCGCACATCAATTTTTGGTATGACAAATCCCACACGGCCGACTGGTATTCGAATCCTTTGGAATGAAAGTCAAGATATTTACCACTAGGCTAACACCGCTCTCGCCTTTACCCTAAAGCCCATTTAACTAAGGCTATTTGAATAAGGCCGCTATAGTCCTGGCTTCGTCTCCTGTATCCTATACTAATTGGGATCCTGATTCAGTTACATCGGCCTCACGCTGCCCCAATTACTTACATATCTCTAGATTACTCGTGCGAATGATCTTGCTCTTTTGTATTAATTTTAATGAGCTGTATTTTGAAATTTTAATTATAAATGTAACTGCGCTGCGCATACAAACGTAGTTGACTGTTTCCTCCCTGGATAAATTACACTAGAGCAAATATTTTGTGCCATAAAACCTATAAATGCCATGACCATGCCCCTATGTCTTGTTTTTTTATATTCTAATTATTATAGGAAGTAAGAGTCATAAAAACAAAAAATATATAAAAATAAGACATAGGGGCATGGTCATGATAGTTATAAGTTTTATGTCACAAAAATATTTGCTCTAGTGTCATTATCTAGGGAAGAAACCGTCGACTATTTTTGTATGGAGAAGCGACCGGGTACCAATCCACTTAAATAAGAATGAAATAGAATATGGCACACTACGAAAAGGATAGACTAGATTTTTTATTTTGTTAATTTCGTTTAAGTACTGTTCATAAATGTACTGTGTCAACGCTTTTTTTTCTATACTAATATTATAAAGCTGAAGAGTTTGTTTGTTTGTTTGAACGCGCTAATCTCAGGAACTACTGGTTCGAATTGAAAAATTATTTTTGTATTGGATAGTCCATTTATTGAGAATATGTTATTCAAATCACAATTTGTCACAATCTCATAATCTGTCTTTCAAAATAAAGTTAATTGGTATACAAAAATAAGAAACTATAAGGAAAAGTCACGCCTATAGTTACACTAAGGAGAAAAATAATTAGAGTCAGTTAACATTTATGCGTAGTTTATTTCAGCTGGGTACATAAATGAGTTTCTTTTTTGTTATATTATTAAATAACAATTTTTTATTTTATTTTTGAAACGTTTGATTTTTGTTGATTTACACAGAGAAGTGGTTTTAAAAAATTCAAACCTTTCGCGGGCGAAGTCGTGACTAAAAGCTTGTCTATAAAATATAAATAAGTGCTTTTGTCATAAGCACGTGTTTGATTTATTAAGTGTTTTTTATAATTTTAACTTTTTGTGACATTTAATTTTGATTTTATTTCTTCTATTTATTATTATTTTATTTGACATTTAATATTGACATTTTTCTTTTTACGTTTTCATTTGTTTATTATTATTAATTTTGATTTGAAATTCTACATTGACGATAATTTGAATTTTTTTATTTTTAATTGTGATTTTAAAATTGTTTTTTTTTTAGTATTTTTGAATATATTTTTATTTCATTCTAATGTTTGGATTTTATTATCTGAAATAAATTAATTGAATTGAATTTAATACCTACTCGTTTTAGTGATCGAAATTCGTTGCTCGAAAGTTTTTTTCATTTATTTTGTCTTGTATTACAACCAACTGTATCTTGGTAATAAATCTTATTGGACGATAGTGCTAATTTATAGTGATTTCTGTACGGAACTTTGTTAATTTGTCCGGAAATTTCATTTACTACAAAAAGCCGAATCACTGCTAAGTAGGTAAGACGAAGATATTTAACACTATAATGAAATAGAGAAAAATATTTCTAATAATTCACAAAGGAATCTTAGTAAGCACTCTTTTTGTATGGTGTTTTTACAGGTTGACTTTTGACCACTATCTTAAGTGAAGTAGGAAAGTGGTGATGCTGTCTTAGTGCACATTTCGTTTCGACGACCCAGTTGGCACAATGGCCACCATGCCGGCCTGCCAAACACAGGGTTGCGGGTTCGATTACCGCCTCAGACAAGTATTTACGCTTAGATATTTGTCTGTGGTCTGGTTGTTTCTATGTATTATAAGTATATATTTACAAAAGAAAAGTATATAAGTAGTATATCCGTTGTCTAGCACCCAAGACACAAGTGTACGAGTAGTAACTTAGCTTGGGGCTTGTGTGGAATGTCGTGCAATATTTATTTATTTCCATTCATACACACACCGATTTTAACGGATTCGTTTTTACTAGAAGGTAAAGTTCACACCATTACTGCCTTAAAACGATGTTTAAGACACTGAAGCTTTTTGAAACTTAATTTACCTTACCAAATCTGTGATACCGGTTTATGATTGAGAGACGTTCTATGAGATTGAGAGACGTTCTATGAGAACGAGAGAATGAGAATGTCACATAAAAATATAGTTCAACATTTTTCATTTATTTTCTGAATAGAGTAAGATCTGCATGCCTCCAACACAGTTATAAGCGATGTGCAATTATGAAGTTCAGACCATGGTGGTTTGGAGAGTTATCAGGTAGCAAAGTCAAGAAACGAACCTGTTAATTTTGCAAACAAAAATCGCCTATATTTTTGTACCAATCGTTAATATCACGAAGGTCTGGCGGTAGTCCGGATCTTGGTCTAAAGGCACTATACTGTCAGCCAGAATGGTATCATATCGACTGAGTTTTGTCACAGCGAGTTCCTATAATTATAAAATGACTAGCTGCGCTCCACGGTTTCACCCGCGTAAGTCCCGATCCTGTAGGAATATTGGGATAAAAGTAGCTTATATGTTAATTCAGGTCTCTAGCTATCTACTTACCGAGTTTCATCGCAATCGGTTCTGTACTTTTTGCGTGAAGGAGTAACAAACAAACTGTCAAATTTATAATATTAGTAAGATAGCTTTTACCCGTTTTTCGTCCATGAAGAAGTATATTTTTCAAAAATCTTTCCTTAGCAGATGCACGGATGCCTAATAACATCTAAATGTGTGCCAAATTTAAGCCCGATCCATACAATGCCTTGAGCTGTGCGTTGATATACCTATCTGTGGGTCAGGACTTTAAATTTTACGTTTCGAGATTGAAAATGTTAAGGTGTTTTATCTTCGCCACTGAAATATTATTTCTCTTTGAGTTAGGTCTAATTTTGTTTACTTTCCCTTGAGGTAAAATGTAGGTAATTAGTTTGTTAGGCGTGACAGTAATATCCTGTTAGATCATTACCTTTTGGGTCTGATTTTTTGTCCTTGCTTTTATTAGGAACCTGCTGGTAACAAGGTCCACCTTAATCAAAAACTAAATATTTCGTAAAAATAGTGAAAACTACTTGAAAATCATCTGTAGAAAAAAGAGTATATAGAAAATATACGCGTCGAATACAGAACCTTCTATTTTGAAGTCGGTTAAATTAACATTATTTGAGTATGATCTACGCAAGTAATTAAAAAGATATTGAGATTTCCGTGAAACCTATCCCTTATTAAAATTACATTATTCTCATGAAATCTATCTAGGTTAAAGACGTACTTCGGAAAAAGTACAAAACAAAACAGTTTTTAAGTGTGTTTTTTTCCTATTTGCCTACTAAGAAACAAGTAATTCAATTCTGAGCAACAACAGAAAAGAAACATACAACAAGAAATATAAGATCAGAAGAAGAGAATGTTCGCCACTGCTCTCAGCGCTAAAGCTGAACGCAGACCTATGCCGCACCGCAGTTGCCCCAGTCTCCGCATTTGTATTCTTTATATGAAGTTGTATGTAACCTCCGCATACCTACCCGCGCTGCAGTCGCCGCAGCTATAGAATTCCGCAAGCCGCTGCTGATGACGTCACCAACTAACCCCGGCGTGGCGCGTGTAACGTCGTTCAACAATACAATGAGCTGTATAATCTACAGAATAAAAAATATATTGAACCATCAAACACGAGAAAAAAAACTTGAGAGGTGTCAAAGGACACCCAATTCTTTCGATTAGTTAGTGAAGGAATTGTAATAAAATCAAAAGGTGACTGCAGTGCGTGCGATGCGGCTAGGTGTGCGTTTACCTTTAAATGGCGAAAATCAAATGGAAACATTTTATTGATGACAATACTATGAAAGTTAGAAATACTTAGGCACCATAGACCGTAGTATTTGATATCAACCCGCTATCACTACCCGTTTCTGTAAAAATGGGCCTTGACAGACAGATGGATGGACAATCGAGTGATCTTAAAAGGGTCTTATTTTTCCTTTTTAGGTACGGAACTCTAAAATGCAGTTACATAACTTCTGTTAAGAAACCAAAGACGAGGCTAAATGGACTATTTGCCTTCCCTTTAGGATAAAATTGGAAAAAAAAACTGTAGCCGAACGAGTCGAACCATGTTTTGTACTTGGCGTAATACTTTCTACGTGAGAAATTGCCCCATTTTAACGAAATAGAGATCATCATCCGAGCGTAGACAGCAAGAATAGAAACTCGATAGAAAATAAAATAAAAGAACTTGCAATGTTTACTGCGGAACGTTATTCGGTTTTATTGCACTGGTTACGTAACGGTGTGAAACTCAGTTTTCTAAAAGGCTTTTCCAATTTCTTCTTGGGATTTAAGAAAATCTTCGTGAAAAATATTTTGTAAAAAGGTACGGGCGCGTTGTCATCATTTTGAAACTAGGTTAGTAACTCTACCAAGGATCTTATAAGGATCTCTATACTCGAATGTTCTTTTATTATAGAGTCTTATACACTCAGTCTTAAATACTTATACTTATTGTCTCTTACACTACAGCATCATAAGTTGCTTGCAATGTTTGTTTTTATTTAGGTTAGTGTTTGACCACTATCACACCCGCCTGATGAAAGTGACGATGCAGCCCAAGATATAGCACGGTTTTCCTAGAAGATAACTATTCACTCAATTTGAGGACGCAATTTGAAGACCCTCAAGTTTTACATGTCAGGAAATACAGGCGCAGGCAATTGATTCCAATCGCTTTTTGTACGAATAAGGAATGACAAAGCAAATCGCTTAGTGCGGGTATCTGGAATTTCGACCATAAATTGGTGTTACATATCAGTTTATTAAAGAATGGAGATAGATTATCTAATCTAGATTAGATGTTAATTAATGCAAATTCAGACATTGAATGAGAGTGTAGAGGTAAATTCAACCCTGACGCAAACAAAATTGCGGTTGAAAGCTAGTGATTAAAAAATCCTCATCAGGGAAAATAATTTTTCATCTGTAATTTTTCATGTATGTACAGAGATATGAATACCTGTCATTTCAATAAATATAGGTTATATAGGAGGACGTGTAACGAACAATAGCTGTACAAATGGGTCAGTAGGTGCTCCATACGGGATTGTCGAGATAAACAATGATTTGCAGCTATCGTTTGCGGCACGAAATGTCGGGTTTCATCTTTATAATTCAAAAGGGATGCCTCACCCGGTGCGGTAATCCGATAATATTTTATACCCAAAGGTATGTAACGTGTTATTAATTTCGTAAGAGCTGACGCAACAGAGCGACCAACTGTCGCACGGGAATATACCTACAGTTTTCTGCCTCACAACCAAACGTTTGTGCTATCACCGAATGAACTCGTTCTCTTCTGCTCTTTTTTCCAGAAAACAATGTGGAGTACAATTAGTACAAATGATCGCCATTTACGCATAGTAAACGTGATCGGATCCGCCTTTCTCATGTGCACAGCTACGATGTGGAAATCTAGGCGCTAGTTGCTTTTCCCCCAAAACTACTACGCGGAAGTCTTCAGGGCTAGAGTAGTCTTCTACGCGAGCATGCTACATTCTCGATCTTTATGTTGCTTCCCATCAGGAGGGATGAAGTCAAATACGAGCCTTTTTTGGTTTAAAATAATATTTTGTACGAAAATGCCATAGAATCACGACACAAAAAACAACGTTGTAGAACGCGAAATATTTGGCTGAATATGGTATGTTACGATAAATTGGGCGGAGACTTTAAGTACTGAGTTTTGGAAACAAATAGTGCTTTTCACTGAATAAATAATTTAGAATTATGCGTGACAAACGTCACTAAAACTTTTACGTTTACTAAACGTGTGTATGAAACCTTTATATAGTGAGTTCACAAATATTTCCACCTCATCCAGTCACACTGTTGCTGGTTGAGAATTTTCTTCCCGAGTAGTCACACCGTTATACTAAATGTAGTCGTCGACTAAAGTATAAGAACATGAAAATGCTAGTAATTACTCACCTTGAGCATTTAATTCTGTAGCAGCTTTAGCAAGATCTCTTGTTGCAACAGCCGAAGAACAGCTCGGCCTCCACCCAGCAGGAGGTTGTCCACTCGAAGACCTCTTGTTCGAACCTCCCGAGAAGTAGCCAGAACTAGCAGTGTCACAGCTCACTCTCTCATTCACAGACTTTCGTGGACTGGCCTCTTTACTTGGACAAATGTCTCCTAAAGCCATGACAACTTCGCCACCAAACTCTGTTTCTTCAGGACCTACTTCTGTGAAAGTACTGTAGTTGGGGCTGATGTCTGAAGGTCTTCGATCGGGATGTAAGTGGTGCGAATAATGAGCAGAGTGTGAAGTATGTTTTATATGGACCGAGTTCAAGAGTATGTTTGACGAAGTCCTTGTCAAAGCTTCCCTCTGCCTTATTGCTTCTCTAAAAATCCGACAGTACATAGAAATCATCACTAAACTTGGTATCCAGAAGGAAACGCTCGACGATACTATTGCGTAAACCATGTTGACTTTGAAAATGCATACGTCTGGATGTGTCTTCTTAAATTGCCGATGCTGGGCAGTCGTGTACCAGCCCATGAATATTGGCACGAAGCTTATAAAGGCTGGCCAGAGCCAAACATTTGCCAACATAAAGCAAACAGTTCTATGCGTCATCGTGACTGGGTATTCTAATGGTCGTACAATAGCGTAGTATCTATCAACAGATATACAGCAGAGGTGAAGTATTGACGCACTGGAAAAGTAGACATCTAAAGAGTTGAAGATATCGCAGACCAAAGGTCCGAACAACCAAGCCTCTGTCAACTCCGAACTGGCATTGAACGTCATAGCACAGAGCGCGACCAGCATATCCGCAACTGCCAAACTGACAACGTAGTAGTTAGTGAGGACTCGAAGTTTTCGATGCCTATGGACTGAAATAATGACGAGGGCGTTGCCAAATAGTGCTCCAAGTATGATGATGGTGAAGACCAGAGCCTTGAGAAGTAGGATGATGGTGTGCTGCCAGTGGTGGTCGGGCGCGGCAGCGGGGGCCAGCGTGGAGTGCAGCCCGTCAAGAAATGCTGGCTCCGTGCCGCGCCCGCGTGCTTCTACCTCGTTGCGAAGGGCGCCATCTGTAAAAGAAAAACTGTATTAACTTTTATTACTAAATAAATATTTAAAAAGGCAATATTTGCAGTAGCTATCAAAAAAAGTTTTAAAATTCATAACGCATAATTTGCAAAAAAATGGATTTATTTCGCATCAAAATTAAAATAAAAAACTTCGGGGCATAATAATTTTCTATTGATCAATTTAGTACTAATTTAAACAATACAAAATTTCACTCCACAAACTTTCTTGTAAGATTATAATTAATTTAAATGCTTCCTTATATATGAACATCACGTAATTTCATGGCCGTGGGTAATTTAGATATAAAAACACAATTAAAATGTACTAATTAAGTGCTAAGATAAAATACCGGTGTAGAAATTAAATGATTTAATTTATTATTGTTGAGTTTTAGTGACCCGTGCAAAACGTGACTTGCTTTATCTTCTATACATATAAAATGCTTTGTCCTGAACTACTGACTGACGGATCAACGCACAGCCTAAACCGCTGATCGTAGAGACCTGAAACTTGGAGGGTGTGTTCTCTGTATGACATAGGCATTCGATAAGAAAGGTTTTCCGAAATTCTACCCCTAAGGGGGTAAAAGGGGGGGGGGGGGCAAGTTTTTGTGGTTGAATGGACCAAGGAGTCACAGTAACAACGTGACTCCTTGGTCCACTTTCGATTTCTGCGCGGACGAAGTCGCGGGCGAAACCTAGTTTACAATTAAAATATTATCTAGGTCTCGCGTAGGTCCTAATTCTGTGGGCATATAAGGTTAAAAAGTAGACTATATTCAGAAGGCCAACTCTGGTAAATAATATTCTTCAAATTACATAGGAATTTCATTCAAGTTGGCACAATCGACCCAGTTGGCACAATGGTCACCATGTCGGACTGTCAAATACAGGGTTGCGGGTTCGATTCCCGTCTTAGACAGGTATTTATGCTTAGATATTTGTCTGTGGTCTGGTTGTTTCCATGAATTATACGTATATAAGAAAAGTAAGTAGTATAAGTAGTCGTAGAAATATCAGTAGTATAATACTAGACTTGTGTAATAAGTGTCAAGCACCCATAACACAAGTTTAGTTACTCAGCTTGGGGCTAGATGGCGATGTGTGGAATGTCCTACATTATTTATATTTGTTTTATATTCCGATTGCATTAAAGTCAGCTTTTAGAAAAATAAAAAAGGATGAAGGTATTTTTAATAATCGGGTTGCACTCGAAATGATATTGCAATGTAATTTGTACAATTTCACTTACGAGAATTTACCTTCACGGCTTCAACCACCTACAAATCAAGTTAACTAAAATTCGAATAGCAGCTTTCAAACTGCGGTGTGCACCCGTGGACTAGTCCCGTTCTAAGTTCCGAGAAAGTCAGGGCTAACAAAAACTAGAAGAACTTTCTCGGAACACATGACCAAATTTAAATTTTCAAGAAAATTTATGAAGGAGTTTTTGACTCGTTGCTCGTCCTTTGTTTTTATTTCGTTCGTTCGTCTTTCGTTTCCTTTCCATCGTCTTTTGATTGTATATTTTATAAACGTATATTTATTTTCATAAACATTGAATATAAGTATACATAAGTTTATCATATTTCATTCGAAGAAGCCGCAAATGCTACGTAGATATTCGTGTCTTAGTATCATAACGATCCCTCCATGTAACCCAACACATTAAATAGATGTAACTAGCTATAACATCTATCTATTCTAGTATGAATAGTATGCTCACTGAGATATAAAATACAAAGACATTGTATATTTAAGATTGTGTGTAGATATCATCTGAACGATGATGAACTTAAAACGATAGAAAGAAGAACACAACCTAAAAAAAATATGGATTTGCATCCGCAGATAACGTGATCAGATAGAACTATAGATCAGATAGATACAGATAGATCAGATACAGAACAATTACAATTACAATTACAGAACAATTTAGATACAGATAGATCAGATAGCCACTGATCATGCCAAGTTGTATCCACTGATAACGTGATCAGATAGAAGTATAGCCACTGATCATGCCAAGTTGTATCCACTGATAACGTGATCAGATAGAACTATAGCCACTGATCATGCCAAGGTCTATCCACTGATAACGTGATCAGATAGAAGTATAGCCACTGATCATGCCAAATTGTATCAACTGATAACTTGATCAGGTAGAAGTATAGCCACTGATCATGCCAAGTTGTATCCACTGATAACGTGATCAGATAGAAGTATAGCCACTGATCATGCCAAGTTGTATCCACTGAAAACGTGATCAGGTAGAAGTATAGCCACTGATCATGCCAAGTTGTATCCACTGAAAACGTGATCAGATAGAAGTATAGCCACTGATCATGCCAAGTTGTATCCACTGATTACGTGATCAGATAGAAGTATAGTCACTGATCATGCCAAATTGTATCCACAGATAACGTGATCCGTTTTTAATGAAAAACAAATAAATATTTTTACCCACTGATCACGTTATCCGTAGCTACAAGAAATAAAATAAAGTAGTTTTAGAAACCGATCAGGGTAGCAGTGTGGGGAGTATCTTTAAGTTTTATTTGATTTGCAAATATATAGAAGTTTAAAATATGTTTGAATACTTATTTGAGTTTTTTCTTTTTCAAAATTATTTTCTTATCAGATGCCTACGTCATATAAATAACACTTCCTCCAAGTTTCAGGTCTCTACAATCAGCGGTTTAGGCTGTGCGTTGATCCGTCAGACGACCCAGTTGGCACATTAACTATTATTTACACTAATTAATTTATTATTTATAATGGAACTTTTGGATTTTTTTATATATATACAATTATCACAACTGAGTGTGGCGATTTCGAGCACTGTGATTGGCCAATTCACGGTCCACTCCTCTTCACTCCACCCAGCTCTTCAGTACTTAATTTCCTAAGTTTGGACACCCCACCCCTCACTTTCCTCAACTGCTTGTTAATTAATTGTTAATATTGCAGGACATTTCACATCATTTCGCCATCTAGCCCCAAGTTAAGTAACTAGACTTGTGTTATGGGTGCTAGACAACGGATATACTACATAAATACTTTCTTTTATAAATATATATTACAATACATAGAAAACAAGACCATAGACAAATATCTACGCATAAATACTTGTCTGAGGCGGGAATCGAACCCGCAACCCTGTATTTGGCAGTCCGGCGTGGTAACCATTGTACCAACTGGCTTGTCAATCCAAATATTGCCTGGAAGAGATCGCTTTGAGGGAGAAGGCCGGCCACTTAGACTTAGACTTAACACTTAGAATTAAATAATTTATCTATCTTATCTTCTCGGTCACAGGAAACGCAATCTTAGGCTTCGAAACCTTAGTAGCTAATAATGTTTTCTTTAATCCACTGTAATTTAAATATATTTAGTTGAGTGTAATCGCATCACTAGTAGCAACGAGAGTAGTTTACGAAAGATCCGCTATCGTTAGTAAACGGTTAACGAGATGTCGTTAGATTTGGTTTCGTTATCTTTTCACTTTACAATTTTAACTTGAATAGAGTTTCTAATAGCAGTGTAAGGGTTTGTGCTTTTATAATTTTGTTTCGTTTTGTTTTAAGATTGTTAGTTTTAGCTTCGGGTGACCAAAAGGCTAACACAGGCAGCCTTTTTGGCACACTTCATAGGGCAAATCCCCATTTACACTTAAATTTTAACACTTAAATTTAAATTTGACAAATTTAAGTTTTTATTATTTAATTGTTTATTTAATTTATTTGATGTTAGTGAACTTAGCAGATCATTGTCCAGCAGATCAAAAAAAAATGTGAGTTCTTATCGCATGCAGTTGAGTTCTACAGTTCCTGATACTTTTTAAGAATAGTTCTGGCGTTTTTGCCGAGATTTTTTTTTTTCAAAATGATCTGCTAACTTCCCGTGGCAGATCATTTTACAGCAAATCGAAAAAAAATGTGAGTTCTTTTCGCATTCAGCTGTGTTCTATAGTTCCTGATACTTTTTAAGAATAGTTCTGGCGTTTTTGCCGTGAAAATGGTATATTTACTAAATTATCTGCTATAAAAGTTCATAAGGTCGACAAATACTATTTTCATAGTTTCAAATTATTTAAAATGCTGGAACTCTTCTGTTTTCCATATAATCGTATTAGAACTGCAGCCAAGAACTCAATTTGACTCCAAAACTCTCGTTCAAGTGCCAGCATATCATGTCAGAACGTTTTAAATGTAAAAAAAAAAAAAATAGTGTTTCAAATCAAATAAAACACTGGATCTCTTTCGTTTTTGTCAGATCAATATAAAAACTGAAGCCTAACACTCGATTCGACCCCATAACTTTCGTCCAAGTGCCAGCAGAGCATGGCAGAACATTTCAGCGTAAAAAAAAACTTTTTTTGCAGCGTTTTAAATCACATAGGACGCTAGAACTCTTTCGTTTTTGTCAGACCAATATCGGAACTAAAGCTTAGAAGTCGATTCGACCCCAGAACTCTCATCCAAGTGCCAGCAGAGCATGGCAGAACATTTCAGCGTAAAAAAAAACTTTTTTTGCAGCGTTTTAAATCACATAGGACGCTGGAACTCTTTCGTTTTTGTCAGACCAAATTCAGACCTGAAGCTTAGAAGTCGATTCGACCCCAGAACTCTTATCCAAGTGCCAGCAGAGCATAGCAGAACATTTCAGCAAAAAAACTTTTTTTGCAGCGTTTTACACCACATGGGACGCTGGAACTCTTTCGTTTTTGTCAGACCAATATCAGAACTAAAGCTTAGAAGTCGATTCGACCCCAGAACTCTCATCCAAGTGCCAGCAGAGCATGGCAGAACAATTCAGCGTAAAAAATATTTTTTGCAGCTTTTTAAATCACGTATAGGACGCTAGAACTTTTTCGTTTTTGTCAGACCAATATCGGAACTAAAGCTTAGAAGTCGATTCGACCCCAGAACTCTCATCCAAGTGCCAGCAGAGCATGGCAGAACATTTCAGAGTAAAAAAATATTTTTTGCAGCGTTTTAAATCACATAGGACGCTGGAACTCTTTCGTTTTTGTCAGACCAATATCAAAACTGAAGCTTAGAAGTTGATTCGACCCCAGAACTCTTATCCAAATGCCAGCAGAGCATGGCAGAACATTTCAGCAGAAAAACTTTTTATGCAGCGTTTCAAACCTCATGGGACGCTGGAACTCTTTCGTTTTTGTCAGATCAATATCAGAACTGCAGTCAAGAACTCAATTCGACCCCAGAACTATCGTCCAAGTGCCAGCAGAGCATGGCAGAACATTTCAGCTGAAAAACTTTTTTTGCAGCGTTTTAAATCACATAGGACGCTAGAACTCTTTCGTTTTTGTCAGACCAATATCAGAACTGAAGCTTAGAAGTCGATTCAAACCCAGAACTCTCGTCCAAGTGCCAGCAGAGCATGGCAGAACATTTCAGCGTAAAAAAAAAACTTTTTTTGCAGCGTTTTAAATCACATAGGACGCTAGAACTCTTTCGTTTTTGTCAGACCAATATCGGAACTAAAGCTTAGAAGTCGATCCGACCCCAGAACTCTCATCCAAGTGCCAGCAGAGCATGGCAGAACATTTCAGAGTAAAAAAATATTTTTTTCAGCGTTTTAAATCACATAGGACGCTGGAATTCTTTCGTTTTTGTCAGACCAATATCAAAACTGAAGCTTAGAAGTCGATTCGACCCCAGAACTCTTATCTAAATGCCAGCAGAGCATGGCAGAAAATTTCAGCAAAAAAACTTTTTATGCAGCGTTTCAAACCTCATGGGACGCTGGAACTCTTTCGTTTTTGTCAGATCAATATCAGAACTGCAGTCAAGAACTCAATTCGACCCCAGAACTCTCGTCCAAGTGCCAGCAGAGCATGGCAGAACATTTCAGCGTAAAAAAAAAATGTTTTGCAGCGTTTTAAATCACATAGGACGCTAGAACTCTTTCGTTTTTGTCAGACCAATATCGGAACTAAAGCATAGAAGTCGATTCGACCCCAGAACTCTCATCCAAGTGCCAGCAGAGCATGGCAGAACATTTCAGAGTAAAAAAATTTTTTGCAGCGTTTTAAATCACATAGGACGCTGGAACTCTTTCGTTTTTGTCAGACCAATATCAGAACTGAAGCTTAGAAGTCGATTCGACCCCAGAACTCTCATCCAAGTGCCAGCAGAGCATGGCAGAACATTTCAGCAGAAAAACTTTTTTTGCAGCGTTTTACACCACAAGGGACGCTGGAACTCTTTCGTTTTTGTCAGACCAATATCAGAACTGCAGTCAAGAACTCGATTCAAACCCAGAACTCTCGTCCAAGTGCCAGCAGAGCATGGCAGAACATTTCAGCGTAAAAAAAAAACTTTTTTTGCAGCGTTTTAAATCGCATAGGACGCTAGAACTTTTTCGTTTTTGTCAGACCAATATCGGAACTAAAGCTTAGAAGTCGATTCGACCCCAGAACTCTCGTCCAAGTGCCAGCAGAGCATGGCAGAACATTTCAGCGTAAAAAAAAAACTTTTTTTGCAGCGTTTTAAATCGCATAGGACGCTAGAACTCTTTCGTTTTTGTCAGACCAATATCGGAACTAAAGCTTAGAAGTCGATTCGACCCCAGAACTCTTATCCAAGTGCCAGCAGAGCATGGCAGAACATTTCAGCAGAAAAACTATTTTTGCAGCGTTTCAAACCACATGGGACGCTGGAACTCTTTCGTTTTTGTCAGACCAATATCAGAACTGCAGTCAAGAACTCGATTCAAACCCAGAACTCTCGTCCAAGTGCCAGCAGAGCATGGCAGAACATTTCAGCGTAAAAAAAAAACTTTTTTTGCAGCGTTTTAAATCACATAGGACGCTAGAACTCTTTCGTTTTTGTCAGACCAATACCGGAACTAAAGCTTAGAAGTCGATTCGACCCCAGAACTCTCATCCAAGTGCCAGCAGAGCATGGCAGAACATTTCAGAGTAAAAAAATATTTTTTGCAGCGTTTTAAATCACATAGGACGCTGGAACTCTTTCGTTTTTGTCAGACCAATATCAAAACTGAAGCTTCGAAGTCGATTCGACCCCAGAACTCTTATCTAAATGCCAGCAGAGCATGGCAGAAAATTTCAGCAGAAAAACTTTTTATGCAGCGTTTCAAACCTCATGGGACGCTGGAACTCTTTCGTTTTTGTCAGATCAATATCAGAACTGCAGTCAAGAACTCAATTCGACCCCAGAACTCTCGTCCAAGTGCCAGCAGAGCATGGCAGAACATTTCAGCGTAAATAAAAAATTGTTTTGCAGCGTTTTAAATCACATAGGACGCTAGAACTCTTTCGTTTTTGTCAGACCAATATCGGAACTAAAGCATAGAAGTCGATTCGACCCCAGAACTCTCATCCAAGTGCCAGCAGAGCATGGCAGAACATTTCAGAGTAAAAAAATTTTTTGCAGCGTTTTAAATCACATAGGACGCTGGAACTCTTTCGTTTTTGTCAGACCAATATCAGAACTGAAGCTTCGAAGTCGATTCGACCCCAGAACTCTCATCCAAGTGCCAGCAGAGCATGGCAGAACATTTCAGCGAAAAAAAAAACTTTTTTGCAGCGTTTTAAATCACATAGGACGCTAGAACTCTTTCGTTTTAGTCAGACCAATATCGGAACTAAAGCTTAGAAGTCGATTCGACACCAGAACTCTCATCCAAGTGCCAGCAGAGCATGGCAGAACATTTCAGAGTAAAAAAATATTTTTTGCAGCGTTTTCAATCACATAGGACGCTGGAACTCTTTCGTTTTTGTCAGACCAATATCAAAACTAAAGCTTAGAAGTCGATTCGACCCCAGAACTCTTATCCAAATGCCAGCAGAGCATGGCAGAACATTTCAGCAGAAAAACTTTTTATGCAGCGTTTCAAACCTCATGGGACGCTGGAACTCTTTCGTTTTTGTCAGATCAATATCAGAACTGCAGTCAAGAACTCAATTCGACCCCAGAACTATCGTCCAAGTGCCAGCAGAGCATGGCAGAACATTTCAGCTGAAAAACTTTTTTTGCAGCGTTTTAAATCACATAGGACGCTAGAACTCTTTCGTTTTTGTCAGACCAATATCAGAACTGAAGCTTAGAAGTCGATTCAAACCCAGAACTCTCGTCCAAGTGCCAGCAGAGCATGGCAGAACATTTCAGCGTAAAAAAAAAACTTTTTTTGCAGCGTTTTAAATCACATAGGACGCTAGAACTCTTTCGTTTTTGTCAGACCAATATCGGAACTAAAGCTTAGAAGTCGATTCGACCCCAGAACTCTCATCCAAGTGCCAGCAGAGCATGGCAGAACATTTCAGAGTAAAAAAATATTTTTTGCAGCGTTTTAAATCACATAGGACGCTGAAACTCTTTCGTTTTTGTCAGACCAATATCGGAACTGAAGCTTAGAAGTCGATTCGACCCCAGAACTCTCATCCAAGTGCCAGCAGAGCATGGCAGAACATTTCAGCAGAAAAACTTTTTTTGCAGCGTTTTACACCACATGAGACGCTGGAACTCTTTCGTTTTTGTCAGACCAATATCAGAACTAAAGCTTAGAAGTCGATTCGACCCCAGAACTCTCATCCAAGTGCCAGCAGAGCATGGCAGAACAATTCAGCGTAAAAAATATTTTTTGCCGCTTTTTAAATCACATAGGACGCTAGAACTCTTTCGTTTTTGTCAGACCAATATCGGAACTAAAGCTTAGAAGTCGATTCGACCCCAGAACTCTCATCCAAGTGCCAGCAGAGCATGGCAGAACATTTTAGAGTAAAAAAATATTTTTTGCAGCGTTTTAAATCACATAGGACGCTGGAACTCTTTCGTTTTTGTCAGACCAATATCAAAACTGAAGCTTAGAAGTCGATTCGACCCCAGAACTCTTATCCAAATGCCAGCAGAGCATGGCAGAACATTTCAGCAGAAAAACTTTTTATGCAGCGTTTCAAACCTCATGGGACGCTGGAACTCTTTCGTTTTAGTCAGATCAATATCAGAACTGCAGTCAAGAACTCGATTCAAACCCAGAACTCTCGTCCAAATGCCAGCAGAGCATGGCAGAACATTTCAGCGTGAAAAAAACTTTTTTTGCAGCGTTTTAAATCACATAGGACGCTAGAACTCTTTCGTTTTTGTCAGACCAATATCGGAACTAAAGCTTAGAAGTCGATTCGACCCCAGAACTCTCATCCAAGTGCCAGCAGAGCATGGCAGAACATTTCAGCGTAAAAAAAATCTTTTTTTGCAGCGTTTTAAATCACATAGGACGCTAGAACTCTTTCGTTTTTGTCAGACCAATATCGGAACTAAAGCTTAGAAGTCGACTCGACCCCAGAACTCTCATCCAAGTGCCAGCAGAGCATGGCAGAACATTTCAGAGTAAAAAAATATTTTTTGCAGCGTTTTAAATCACATAGGACGCTGGAACTCTTTCGTTTTTGTCAGACCAATATCAGAACTGAAGCTAAGAAGTCGATTCGACCCCAGAACTCTCATTCAAGTGCCAGCAGAGCATGGCAGAACATTTCAGCAGAAAAACTTTTTTTGCAGCGTTTTACACCACATAGGACGCTGGAACTCTTTCGTTTTTGTCAGACCAATATCAGAACTGCAGTCAAGAACTCGATTCAAACCCAGAACTCTCGTCCAAATGCCAGCAGAGCATGGCAGAACATTTCAGCGTAAAAAAAAAAACTTTTTTTGCAGCGTTTTAAATCGCATAGGACGCTAGAACTCTTTTGTTTTTGTCAGACCAATATCGGAACTAAAGCTTAGAAGTCGATTCAAACCCACAACTCTCGTCCAAATGCAAGCAGAGCATGGCAGAACATTTCAGCGAAAAAAAAAAACTTTTTTTGCAGCGTTTTAAATCACATAGGACGCTAGAACTCTTTCGTTTTTGTCAGACCAATATCGGAACTAAAGCTTAGAAGTCGATTCGACCCCAGAACTCTTATCCAAGTGCCAGCAGAGCATGGCAGAACATTTCAGCAGAAAAACTTTTTTTGCAGCGTTTCAAACCACATGGGACGCTGGAACTCTTTCGTTTTTGTCAGACCAATATCGAAACTAAAGCTTAGAAGTCGATTCGACCCCAGAACTCTCATCCAAGTGCCAGCAGAGCATGGCAGAACATTTCAGAGTAAAAAATATTTTTTGCATCGTTTTAAATCACATAGGACGCTGGAACTCTTTCGTTTTTGTCAGACCAATATCAGAACTGCAGTCAAGAACTCGATTCAAACCCAGAACTCTCGTCCAAATGCCAGCAGAGCATGGCAGAACATTTCAGCGTAAAAAAAAAACTTTTTTTGCAGCGTTTTAAATCGCATAGGACGCTAGAACTCTTTCGTTTTTGTCAGACCAATATCGGAACTAAAGCTTAGAAGTCGATTCGACCCCAGAACTCTCGTCCAAGTGCCAGCAGAGCATGGCAGAACATTTCAGCGTAAAAAAAAACTTTTTTGCAGCGTTTTAAATCACATAGGACGCTAGAACTCTTTCGTTTTTGTCAGACCAATATCGGAACTAAAGCTTAGAAGTCGATTCGACCCCAGAACTCTTATCCAAGTGCCAGCAGAGCATGGCAGAACATTTCAGCAGAAAAACTTTTTTTGCAGCGTTTCAAACCACATGGGACGCTGGAACTCTTTCGTTTTTGTCAGACCAATATCGAAACTAAAGCTTAGAAGTCGATTCGACCCCAGAATTCTCATCCAAGTGCCAGCAGAGCATGGCAGAACATTTCAGAGTAAAAAAATATTTTTTGCATCGTTTTAAATCACATAGGACGCTGGAACTCTTTCGTTTTTGTCAGACCAATATCAGAACTGAAGCTTAGAAGTCGATTCGACCCCAGAACTCTCATCCAAGTGCCAGCAGAGCATGGCAGAACATTTCAGCAGAAAAACTTTTTTTGCAGCGTTTTACACCACATGGGACGCTGGAACTCTTTCGTTTTTGTCAGACTAATATCAGAACTGCAGTCAAGAACTCGATTCAAACCCAGAACTCTCGTCCAAATGCCAGCAGAGCATGGCAGAACATTTCAGCGTAAAAAAAAAACTTTTTTTGCAGCGTTTTAAATCGCATAGGACGCTAGAACTCTTTCGTTTTTGTCAGACCAATATCGGAACTAAAGCTTAGAAGTCGATTCGACCCCAGAACTCTCGCCCAAGTGCCAGCAGAGCATGGCAGAACATTTCAGCGTAAAAAAAAAAACTTTTTTTGCAGCGTTTTAAATCGCATAGGACGCTAGAACTCTTTCGTTTTTGTCAGACCAATATCGGAACTAAAGCTTAGAAGTCGATTCGATCCCAGAACTCTTATCCAAGTGCCAGCAGAGCATGGCAGAACATTTCAGTAGAAAAACTTTTTTTGCAGCGTTACAAACCACATGGGACGCTGGAACTCTTTCGTTTTTGTCAGACCATTATCAGAACTGCAGTCAAGAACTCGATTCAAATCCAGAACTCTCGTCCAAATGCCAGCAGAGCATGGCAGAACATTTCAGCGTAAAAAAAAAAAACTTTTTTTGCAACGTTTTAAATCGCATAGGACGCTAGAACTCTTTTGTTTTTGTCAGACCAATATCGGAACTAAAGCTTAGAAGTCGATTCGACCCCAGAACTCTCGCCCAAGTGCCAGCAGAGCATGGCAGAACATTCAGCGTAAAAAAAAAACTTTTTTTGCAGCGTTTTAAATCGCATAGGACGCTACAACTCTTTCGTTTTTGTCAGACCAATATCGGAACTGAAGCTCAGAAGTCGATTCGACCCCAGAACTCTTATCCAAGTGCCAGCAGAGCATGGCAGAACATTTCAGAGTAAAAAAATATTTTTACAGCGTTTTAAATCACATACGACGCTGGAACTCTTTCGTTTTTGTCAGACCAATATCAGAACTGCAGTCAAGAACTCGATTCAAACCCAGAACTCTCGTCCAAATGCCAGCAGAGCATGGCAAAACATTTCAGCAGAAAAACTTTTTTTGCAGCGTTTCAAACCTCATGGGACGTTGGAACTCTTTCGTTTTTGTCAGATCAATGCGCTTATGTTGAAATGTTATGTTATAATTACGCTGAAATGTTCTGCCATGCTCTGCTGGCACTTGGACGAGAGTTCTGGGTTTGAATCGAGTTCTTGACTACAGTTCTGATATTGGTCTGACAAAAACGAAAGAGTTCTTGCGTCCAATGTGATTTAAAACGCTGCAAAAAAAGTTTTTTTTACGCTGAAATGTTCTGCCATGCTCTGCTGGCATTTGGACGAGAGTTCTGGGTTTAAATCGAGTTCTTGCCTGCAGTTCTGATATTGGTCTGACAAAAACGAAAGAGTTCCAGCGTCCCATGTGGTTTGTAACGCTGCAAAAAAAGTTTTTCTGCTGAAATGTTCTGCCATGCTCTGCTGGCACTTGGATAAGAGTTCTGGGGTCGAATCGACTTCTAAGCTTTAGTTACGATATTGGTCTGACAAAAACGAAAGAGTTTTAGCGTCCTATGCGATTTAAAACGCTGCAAAAAAAGTTTTTTTTTTACGCTGAAATGTTCTGCCATGCTTTGCTGGCATTTGGACGAGAGTTCTGGGTTTAAATCGAGTTCTTGCCTGCAGTTCTGATATTGGTCTGACAAAAACGAAAGAGTTCCAGCGTCCCATGTGGTGTAAAACGCTGCAAAAAAAGTTTTTCTGCTGAAATGTTCTGCCATGCTCTGCTGGCACTTGGATGAGAGTTCTGGGGTCGAATCGACTTCTAAGCTTAAGTTCTGATATTGGTCTGACAAAAACGAAAGAGTTCCAGCGTCCTATGTGATTTAAAACGCTGCAAAAAATATTTTTTTACTCGGAAATGTTCTGCCATGCTCTGCTGGCACTTGGATGAGAGTTCTGGGGTCGAATCGACTTCTAAGCTTTAGTTCCGATATTGGTCTGACAAAAACGAAAGAGTTTTAGCGTCCTTTGTGATTTAAAACGCTGCAAAAAAGTTTTTTTTACGCTTAATTGTTCTGCCATGCTCTGCTGGCACTTGGATGAGAGTTCTGGGGTCGAATCGACTTCTAAGCTTTAGTTCCGATATTGGTCTGACAAAAACGAAAGAGTTCTAGCGTCCTATGTGATTTAAAACGCTGCAAAAAAAGTTTTTTTTTTACGCTGAAATGTTCTGCCATGCTCTGCTGGCACTTGGACGAGAGTTCTGGGTTTGAATCGAGTTCTTGACTGCAGTTCTGATATTGGTCTGACAAAAACGAAAGAGTTCTAGCGTCCTATGTGATTTAAAAAGCTGCAAAAAATATTTTTTACGCTGAATTGATCTGCCATGCTCTGCTGGCACTTGGATGAGAGTTCTGGGGTCGAATCGACTTCAAAGCTTCAGTTCTGATATTGGTCTGACAAAAACGAAAGAGTTCCAGCGTCCTATGTGATTTAAAACGCTGCAAAAAATATTTTTTTACTCTGAAATGTTCTGCCATGCTCTGCTGGCACTTGGATGAGAGTTCTGGGGTCGAATCGACTTCTAAGCTTTAGTTCCGATATTGGTCTGACAAAAACGAAAGAGTTCTAGCGTCCTATGTGATTTAAAACGCTGCAAAAAAAGTTGTTTTTTTACGCTGAAATGTTCTGCCATGCTCTGCTGGCACTTGGACGAGAGTTCTGGGTTTGAATCTAGTTCTTGACTGCAGTTCTGATATTGGTCTGACAAAAACGAAAGAGTTCCAGCGTCCCATGTGGTGTAAAACGCTGCAAAAAAAGTTTTTTTACTCTGAAATGTTCTGCCATGCTCTGCTGGCACTTGGACGAGAGTTCTGGGTTTGAATCGAGTTCTTGACTGCAGTTCTGATATTGGTCTGACAAAAACGAAAGAGTTCTAGCGTCCTATGTGATTTAAAACGCTGCAAAAAATATTTTTTTACTCTGAAATGTTCTGCCATGCTCTGCTGGCACTTGGATGAGAGTTCTGGGGTCGAATCGACTTCTAAGCTTTAGTTCCGATATTGGTCTGACAAAAACGAAAGAGTTCTAGCGTCCTATGTGATTTAAAACGCTGCAAAAAAAGTTGTTTTTTTACGCTGAAATGTTCTGCCATGCTCTGCTGGCACTTGGACGAGAGTTCTGGGTTTGAATCTAGTTCTTGACTGCAGTTCTGATATTGGTCTGACAAAAACGAAAGAGTTCCAGCGTCCCATGTGGTGTAAAACGCTGCAAAAAAAGTTTTTCTGCTGAAATGTTCTGCCATGCTCTGCTGGCACTTGGATGAGAGTTCTGGGGTCGAATCGACTTCTAAGCTTCAGTTCTGATATTGGTCTGACAAAAACGAAAGAGTTCCAGCGTCCTATGTGATTTAAAACGCTGCAAAAAATATTTTTTTACTCTGAAATATTCTGCCATGCTCTGCTGGCACTTGGATGAGAGTTCTGGGGTCGAATCGACTTCTAAGCTTTAGTTCCGATATTGGTCTGACAAAAACGAAAGAGTTCTAGCGTCCTATGTGATTTAAAACGCTGCAAAAAAAGTTTTTTTTTTTTCGCTGAAATGTTCTGCCATGCTCTGCTTGCATTTGGACGAGAGTTGTGGGTTTGAATCGAGTTCTTGACTGCAGTTCTGATATTGGTCTGACAAAAACGAAAGAGTTCCAGCGTCCCATGTGGTGTAAAACGCTGCAAAAAAAGTTTTTCTGCTGAAATGTTCTGCCATGCTCTGCTGGCACTTGGATGAGAGTTCTGGGGTCGAATCGACTTCTAAGCTTCAGTTCCGATATTGGTCTGACAAAAACGAAAGAGTTCTAGCGTCCTATGTGATTTAAAACGCTGCAAAAAAGTTTTTTTTTACGCTGAATTGTTCTGCCATGGTCTGCTGGCACTTGGATGAGAGTTCTGGGGTCGAATCGAGTTTTTGACTGCAGTTCTGATATTGGTCTGACAAAAACGAAAGAGTTCCAGCGTCCCATGTGGTGTAAAACGCTGCAAAAAAAGTTTTTCTGCTGAAATGTTCTGCCATGCTCTGCTGGCACTTGAATGAGAGTTCTGGGGTCGAATCGACTTCTAAGCTTCAGTTCTGATATTGGTCTGACAAAAACGAAAGAGTTCCAGCGTCCTATGTGATTTAAAACGCTGCAAAAAATATTTTTTTACTCTGAAATGTTCTGCCATGCTCTGCTGGCACTTGGATGAGAGTTCTGGGGTCGAATCGACTTCTAAGCTTTAGTTCCGATATTGGTCTGACAAAAACGAAAGAGTTCTAGCGTCCTATGCGATTTAAAACGCTGCAAAAAAAGTTTTTTTTTTACGCTGAAATGTTCTGCCATGCTCTGCTGGCACTTGGACGAGAGTTCTGGGGTCGAATCGACTTCTAAGCTTTAGTTCCGATATTGGTCTGACAAAAACGAAAAAGTTCTAGCGTCCTATGCGATTTAAAACGCTGCAAAAAAAGTTTTTTTTTACGCTGAAATGTTCTGCCATGCTCTGCTGGCACTTGGACGAGAGTTCTGGGTTTGAATCGAGTTCTTGACTGCAGTTCTGATATTGGTCTGACAAAAACGAAAGAGTTCCAGCGTCCCATGTGGTGTAAAACGCTGCAAAAAAAGTTTTTCTGCTGAAATGTTCTGCCATGCTCTGCTGGCACTTGGATGAGAGTTCTGGGGTCGAATCGACTTCTAAGCTTCAGTTCTGATATTGGTCTGACAAAAACGAAAGAGTTCCAGCGTCCTATGTGATTTAAAACGCTGCAAAAAATTTTTTTACTCTGAAATGTTCTGCCATGCTCTGCTGGCACTTGGATGAGAGTTCTGGGGTCGAATCGACTTCTATGCTTTAGTTCCGATATTGGTCTGACAAAAACGAAAGAGTTCTAGCGTCCTATGTGATTTAAAACGCTGCAAAACAATTTTTTTTTTACGCTGAAATGTTCTGCCATGCTCTGCTGGCACTTGGACGAGAGTTCTGGGGTCGAATTGAGTTCTTGACTGCAGTTCTGATATTGATCTGACAAAAACGAAAGAGTTCCAGCGTCCCATGAGGTTTGAAACGCTGCATAAAAAGTTTTTCTGCTGAAATTTTCTGCCATGCTCTGCTGGCATTTAGATAAGAGTTCTGGGGTCGAATCGACTTCGAAGCTTCAGTTTTGATATTGGTCTGACAAAAACGAAAGAGTTCCAGCGTCCTATGTGATTTAAAACGCTGCAAAAAATATTTTTTTACTCTGAAATGTTCTGCCATGCTCTGCTGGCACTTGGATGAGAGTTCTGGGGTCGAATCGACTTCTATGCTTTAGTTCCGATATTGGTCTGACAAAAACGAAAGAGTTCTAGCGTCCTATGTGATTTAAAACGCTGCAAAACAATTTTTTTTTTACGCTGAAATGTTCTGCCATGCTCTGCTGGCACTTGGACGAGAGTTCTGGGGTCGAATTGAGTTCTTGACTGCAGTTCTGATATTGATCTGACAAAAACGAAAGAGTTCCAGCGTCCCATGAGGTGTGAAACGCTGCATAAAAAGTTTTTCTGCTGAAATTTTCTGCCATGCTCTGCTGGCATTTAGATAAGAGTTCTGGGGTCGAATCGACTTCGAAGCTTCAGTTTTGATATTGGTCTGACAAAAACGAAAGAGTTCCAGCGTCCTATGTGATTTAAAACGCTGCAAAAAATATTTTTTTACTCTGAAATGTTCTGCCATGCTCTGCTGGCACTTGGATGAGAGTTCTGGGGTCGAATCGACTTCTAAGCTTTAGTTCCGGTATTGGTCTGACAAAAACGAAAGAGTTCTAGCGTCCTATGTGATTTAAAACGCTGCAAAAAAAGTTTTTTTTTTACGCTGAAATGTTCTGCCATGCTCTGCTGGCACTTGGACGAGAGTTCTGGGTTTGAATCGAGTTCTTGACTGCAGTTCTGATATTGGTCTGACAAAAACGAAAGAGTTCCAGCGTCCCATGTGGTTTGAAACGCTGCAAAAATAGTTTTTCTGCTGAAATGTTCTGCCATGCTCTGCTGGCACTTGGATAAGAGTTCTGGGGTCGAATCGACTTCTAAGCTTTAGTTCCGATATTGGTCTGACAAAAACGAAAGAGTTCTAGCGTCCTATGCGATTTAAAACGCTGCAAAAAAAGTTTTTTTTTTACGCTGAAATGTTCTGCCATGCTCTGCTGGCACTTGGACGAGAGTTCTGGGGTCGAATCGACTTCTAAGCTTTAGTTCCGATATTGGTCTGACAAAAACGAAAAAGTTCTAGCGTCCTATGCGATTTAAAACGCTGCAAAAAAAGTTTTTTTTTTACGCTGAAATGTTCTGCCATGCTCTGCTGGCACTTGGACGAGAGTTCTGGGTTTGAATCGAGTTCTTGACTGCAGTTCTGATATTGGTCTGACAAAAACGAAAGAGTTCCAGCGTCCCATGTGGTGTAAAACGCTGCAAAAAAAGTTTTTCTGCTGAAATGTTCTGCCATGCTCTGCTGGCACTTGGATGAGAGTTCTGGGGTCGAATCGACTTCTAAGCTTCAGTTCTGATATTGGTCTGACAAAAACGAAAGAGTTCCAGCGTCCTATGTGATTTAAAACGCTGCAAAAAATTTTTTTACTTTGAAATGTTCTGCCATGCTCTGCTGGCACTTGGATGAGAGTTCTGGGGTCGAATCGACTTCTATGCTTTAGTTCCGATATTGGTCTGACAAAAACGAAAGAGTTCTAGCGTCCTATGTGATTTAAAACGCTGCAAAACAATTTTTTTTTTACGCTGAAATGTTCTGCCATGCTCTGCTGGCACTTGGACGAGAGTTCTGGGGTCGAATTGAGTTCTTGACTGCAGTTCTGATATTGATCTGACAAAAACGAAAGAGTTCCAGCGTCCCATGAGGTTTGAAACGCTGCATAAAAAGTTTTTTTGCTGAAATTTTCTGCCATGCTCTGCTGGCATTTAGATAAGAGTTCTGGGGTCGAATCGACTTCTAAGCTTCAGTTTTGATATTGGTCTGACAAAAACGAAAGAATTCCAGCGTCCTATGTGATTTAAAACGCTGCAAAAAATATTTTTTTACTCTGAAATGTTCTGCCATGCTCTGCTGGCACTTGGATGAGAGTTCTGGGGTCGGATCGACTTCTAAGCTTTAGTTCCGATATTGGTCTGACAAAAACGAAAGAGTTCTAGCGTCCTATGTGATTTAAAACGCTGCAAAAAAAGTTTTTTTTTTACGCTGAAATGTTCTGCCATGCTCTGCTGGCACTTGGACGAGAGTTCTGGGTTTGAATCGACTTCTAAGCTTCAGTTCTGATATTGGTCTGACAAAAACGAAAGAGTTCTAGCGTCCTATGTGATTTAAAACGCTGCAAAAAAAGTTTTTCAGCTGAAATGTTCTGCCATGCTCTGCTGGCACTTGGACGATAGTTCTGGGGTTGAATTGAGTTCTTGACTGCAGTTCTGATATTGATCTGACAAAAACGAAAGAGTTCCAGCGTCCCATGAGGTTTGAAACGCTGCATAAAAAGTTTTTCTGCTGAAATGTTCTGCCATGCTCTGCTGGCATTTGGATAAGAGTTCTGGGGTCGAATCGACTTCTAAGCTTCAGTTTTGATATTGGTCTGACAAAAACGAAAGAGTTCCAGCGTCCTATGTGATTTAAAACGCTGCAAAAAATATTTTTTTACTCTGAAATGTTCTGCCATGCTCTGCTGGCACTTGGATGAGAGTTCTGGGGTCGAATCGACTTCTAAGCTTTAGTTCCGATATTGGTCTGACAAAAACGAAAAAGTTCTAGCGTCCTATACGTGATTTAAAAAGCTGCAAAAAATATTTTTTACGCTGAATTGTTCTGCCATGCTCTGCTGGCACTTGGATGAGAGTTCTGGGGTCGAATCGACTTCTAAGCTTTAGTTCTGATATTGGTCTGACAAAAACGAAAGAGTTCCAGCGTCCCATGTGGTGTAAAACGCTGCAAAAAAAGTTTTTTTGCTGAAATGTTCTGCTATGCTCTGCTGGCACTTGGATAAGAGTTCTGGGGTCGAATCGACTTCTAAGCTTCAGGTCTGAATTTGGTCTGACAAAAACGAAAGAGTTCCAGCGTCCTATGTGATTTAAAACGCTGCAAAAAAAGTTTTTTTTTACGCTGAAATGTTCTGCCATGCTCTGCTGGCACTTGGACGAGAGTTCTGGGGTCGAATCGACTTCTAAGCTTTAGTTCCGATATTGGTCTGACAAAAACGAAAGAGTTCTAGCGTCCTATGTGATTTAAAACGCTGCAAAAAAAGTTTTTTTTTACGCTGAAATGTTCTGCCATGCTCTGCTGGCACTTGGACGAAAGTTATGGGGTCGAATCGAGTGTTAGGCTTCAGTTTTTATATTGATCTGACAAAAACGAAAGAGATCCAGTGTTTTATTTGATTTGAAACTCTAATTTCTTTTTTTTTACATTTAAAACGTTCTGACATGATATGCTGGCACTTGAACGAGAGTTTTGGAGTCAAATTGAGTTCTTGGCTGCAGTTCTAATACGATTATATGGAAAACAGAAGAGTTCCAGCATTTTAAATAATTTGAAACTATGAAAATAGTATTTGTCGACCTTATGAACTTTTATAGCAGATAATTTAGTAAATATACCATTTTCACGGCAAAAACGCCAGAACTATTCTTAAAAAGTATCAGGAACTATAGAACACAGCTGCATGCGAAAAGAACTCACATTTTTTTTCGATTTGCTGTAAAATGATCTGCCACGGGAAGTTAGCAGATCATTTTGAAAAAAAAAAATCTCGGCAAAAACGCCAGAACTATTCTTAAAAAGTATCAGGAACTGTAGAACTCAACTGCATGCGATAAGAACCCACATTTTTTTTTGATCTGCTGGACAATGATCTGCTAAGTTCACAAACATATTTATTTGTTCCTTTCAGAATAAAAAAACTCCTTTGCTTTTTATAATTTTATATTATTAAAGTACTTATGGACGGTGTTGGTCGAAATGAATAACTTATCAATCACCTGAACTTGAAAACCTGACGTATTTATGTCAACATATATTTTTTTTGCTATTCATTATGGCTTTGCACGGCTTTTGCATTTAGCCAGTGTCAAGTTATATTTTGCATCAAATTGTGACCCGATTTTTCATAAATCGGGCCTAAAGTGTTTCAAAACAGTTAAAGTCGTCATAGTCCGTCAAGTCATTAACTTGGTCATTTTCGATGTCAAATATTTCACACTCTTTTTTTGACACTTGTGAGACAGCGAAACCTACCATTTGTTTAACACGAATCTGACATCTCTTTCCGTAAGTGCTAATATATGTTTGTTTCAAATTAATTGATTTGGTATATGGTGATTTCTGGAATAATCTTTATGTACCTACTCAATACTCTATATATAGAGCAGTATTGAATATATTTAACCAAAAATATTATTAGATTTTTGAAAGAGGTTCAAAAGAACTTCTTAAACCTTTATCAATCTACCCCCCAATCTTATGACCGATTTAAAAGACTCATAGGTTTTTTTTTCAATTAGGCACAGTTTGTTTCCTTTCTCATCCTTAAGTACTGTGAATTGTGGTAACTGTTTCTTAAAGATTAATACAAAAAACACATAAAAATGTCGCCAAATGGAGCTGTCGAAGACACCTCATAAAATATTTTCATGGAATCTTAGAACAGAATATCTGGCGCACTTCCAAATAACCTATGCCCAGTCAAAGTTGGGGTCATTCTGCGACCTTGTGTGACCTCAATGACCTTGTGTGACCTTCGAATTTCCAAATATACTCGATCGATGTTAACAACTTAAATTGGATGTTCTACTATTTCAATACATTGCGTGTTCTGTTCGGTTTAGTTAGAAGTTTGGAAGGAAATTAACTTTGTATCGGTGTCGACGACAATAATTAATAATTCAGTTGGAAGAATTTAGAGGTTATAGTCATTTTATTGATGTATCGCTAAGTATCGTTTTCTATATCGCTTGGGTAGGTAATAAAGACCAGGGCCATAGTTCTGTAAGCATAATTTATGTGTCTTAAGTGTGCCACGGTAAAATATTTTCATGGATATTAATGAAAAATTACACAAATGATCGATAAACATAGTTAGTTAAAGGCTTTTGTATTTCGATTTTTCTGTCCCTTCATGCTTCAGCCCTAATTCAGCCGATAGTCTTTTGTTTCCGTTTTAATCATCTTTTCAATCGCCTTTTTTTCCGTTTCGATCGTCTCTTGAATTCGGGTTAGGTTAGGAACACCATTTCAGATCCGGTTCAGAAGAGGTTTACGTTCGAAATGAAAATATTTTTTTTGCAGTTCCTAACCTAACCCGCTACCGGGTAACGTTTTCGGATAAGGTTAAGAATAAACCTTTACGTTGGCTTATCTCAGCTAATAACAATATTAAAGACCTGGCAGCATAATGTACTGTAGTGACCAGATCTGACTCTAATCATTTCCCTTTTAATTTGTGCTATCGATACAAAGAAGAAGAAGACGGGATCTTACGCAGATGTGAGGCGCCGGGAGCTGCAAGTTGATGAAGTTGCAGCAATTGTATGTGAGTTAGAACAGCATGCTCTTCATTGCCTTCTTCACTACAAAGTATAAAACAAAGTCTCTTCCTGCTGTCTATCTATCCCTATGTATGCTTAGATCTTTAAAATTCAGCAACGGATTTTGATGCGGGAGGAAAGTTTTTGTAAATAAAACAAAACTACCACGCGCACGAAGTCGCGGGCATCAGCTAGTATCTTTATAACTTCAAGCTGTTCAATTTCAAATGATATGTTAGCTTTAGACTACTATCACACCTGCCTGATGGTTGTTAACGGTGCGATCTAAGATGTAATAATAAATAGCTTCATTTATCAATTTCGTCGATACAATACATCACAGTTTAGGTATACATGTCTGATGTCAAAAGCCTGCTGCACAACTCCCTCACAATCTCGTTATTACACTTGGCAACTCTGTCCTGAAAAGACGCTATTCTATGTCTCACAACAGCAACAAATGTGTTGACCTGTGCTTCCAGAAACATTTCAGTGGCACTGCAATAGCGCGACCGGTCCATTAGTTGCCTGAATATGTTGTTGTATTGAACACGGATGCTGCTGTGAGACCTTTTAGTATAGCAGGTCCAGAGCTGACAAGTGTAGAACACCTGATAGAAGGACTTGAACAACGTGCTTGGTTTCCTAGACCTGTTTCCAAGCGACTTGAAGCCCCCCCAAATCGACATTGTAATGACCATTACTCAACAAGACTTATACCTAGTTATATGAATAGATGTTGGCGGTTTTTGCTCTTGGGTTTGGCGTTGAGCGTAATTTACGATTATAGCCGGGGCGGGTTTAAAAAATGGACGCGGTGTTTTTTTATCTTCTAAGCGTGACTTTTCTTGTTTATAAAATTGCACAATTTTAACAAGACTACGTCGTAAACTATTGTTAGTATTGTCATAATTTCTCCTTCCATGCCACTATATCTTTACCTTTGACCTATTTGTAACCGACCTCAAAAAAGGGAGGTGGTTCTTAATTCTTCGCGTACATATAAAGTTACTGCGGGTAGTAACGAACACCTGCCACCTTAACGAAACACTAAATACCTAAGTAGTACTAAGAGCGGTGTTGGCTTAGTGGTAGATACCTCGGCTTTTATTCTGAAGGTCGTGGGTTCGAATCCCGGCCGGCCGTGCACCAATGTATTTTTCTTAAGAAAAAATTATGTGTGCTAATTGACATTGCTCTTACGGTCAAGGAAAACATCGTGATAAAACCAGCGGTTTAGTTGGCTCCAGAAGTTTTGATAAGTTCTCTCCTCTGAACATGGTCGACTAAGCTGAGAGGGTAGTAGGTGCTGGGCAAGCCTACTCCATCTTCACGCAAAAAGCACCCAATTAAGAAGGGCCCAATGGCGGAAAACAGCCTGTGTACAAGTACCTAAGTATTTCATAAAAATAGGGAAAACTACTCAGAAACAGGATTTGCTCTATTGTCAATCTGAAAAACAATTAATTTGTTTATTTTTGTGTTATTTTTGTCACTAACACCTAGTTTTTTATAGAAACCTTTTAGTGGACAATCAAATATCGGTACAGGTAATACAAATATTGATTTCACGGTAAGAATCTAACTTGCAACCTTACGCATCTGCTCGCCTACTGCGCCACAAATGTCTTTAAACTCATCCAAAACATCCATCGTTCCCAACATCGCAGTGACGCAAGAACCTCAATAGGCATTTAAGCAAACAAAGGCCTAAGTTTTAATGACCGGAGGTTCTATGTAATTCCTATGAATGGGCCTTCATAAGAGCTCCTTAGTATTTCGAGAGGCTTTGACCGGATAAAACCTCTTCAGACTCTTAAAGCTATGAAAATAAAAAAGTATTTGTAATTGTCATTAAGTTGGTCTGAAGAGATATTTAATTGTTTTATTCGCGTATGAAAAGGGAAACTTACAATTATTATGAGAGCTTAGCACTAATCTGAAATGGAGAACATTGTATTGTTGGGTTGTTAGAACATCACTTTTAGAATGTCCTCTTTCCGTTTCCGTGACTCTTCTATCTACACTAACTCTACTAATATTATAAATTTGAAAGTTTGTGTGTGTGTGTGTATGTTTGTTACTCCTTCACGCAAAAACTACTAGACCAATTGCGATGAAACTTGGTATCTAGATAGCTGGAGACTTGGATTATATTTTATAATGAGGAAAGCTTTTTTGTTTCTAACGAATAGGTTCCGAAACTACTGGACTGATTTTGACAAAACTTGATATAAGGATACATTAATTCGTTGGGAGTAATATAGGTAACACAGATAACCTGTTTTGAACTAGGTATAGTTTCCCTTTTTTTTTTACAAAATATTCAATTTTTAATTATGGTGGCAGGTTGTACAAGCCTAGTTACTTAGCTTGGGGCTAGATCGCGATGTGAAAATGTCCTGCAATATTTTACTCTGCGTCGCTGATGGACGGACGATGAATGGCTGATGGACGATCTATCAGCCGATTTAAAATCGGTAGTTTGTCTTGCTCCAAAACTCCGAAGTTGTCAGCTAGGTCATCCATGAATATTCAAAAGGTATCGGTTTAAAATAAACTACCTATCGATTTCTAAGACAAGCAAGGCTAAACCATTGTGCAACCTTCATAGTTCTTTCATAAATAATGATGTGAAAACATGTGCAGTCAATCAGGATCGCATAAAAAATTGGTAATGAGATGGTTAAAAAAAACTAAATTAAAGTTGTGGCAAAAAATGTTGATGATTTTTAATTTACACAGAAAATAATTTATGGTAGATTTTTTTATGGAAGAAAGTTAGTGAGGTTTTTAGGAGCTATTAAGGCACAGGACACTTTGAGGCGAGGTGTCGCGGTGTAGCGACCTCGCGGTCACGAGCGCTCCAGGGGGAACCCATCGTTCCTTATCTCTGTCTAGCCTTAGTCGGTTGGTCAGTTGGTAAACACTGACGAGGAAGTGGTCACCTCTGGCACGCCTTCACCGGCTATCCAGAGTGGAGTCGCGAGAGCAGAAATACTCAAAGGTGGATGCCAAACGTTAGTGATGAGTTGACCCGCTCTCTTGGCCTACCAACTCTTTGGTTTAAAGAAAACGCTTTCACGTCTTTACTATACGCCTCTGTGATGCAGCTTATTCGTTCTTTTTTGTGATATGATAGTTACTAACCATTGCCCAGGATTATGTGTAGTTAGTTTTCTAGAAAAGCACCCTATAACTTAGACCGCATTGTCACTTAATTGTTCAAACGCCGACTTACATAGGATTATTTGTAACTATATTAGCAAACCGTTGAGAGCCACTTCTGTGCGCCTAAAAATAACTTATGTTCTATGACTTTTGGACATTTTTTTTTAAATTGAGGATATTTGAGGCTTGCTAATTAGTTACCCTTAGTTACCATTAGTTAGTAATGGATGTAAAACTTGGGAAATGACGCAGAAACACTTCCTAAAACTAAGACCATGTCAGATGAACATGGACAGAATTATGATGGGCGTCACACTAAAGAGCAGAAGAAATAAGATCATCAACAAAAGTAGAAGATATTGTAATGAAACTAACACAGTTAAAATGGCGAGGGACTGGACATATGACAAGGGACAGCAAGGACAAATGGACAAAAATAGTAACCGAGTGGCAACCACGAGACGGGAAAAAAAAGAGAGGAAGACAAGCCAAGAGATGGATAGATGATAAAAAAAATTGGAAGTACACTATGGTCACGGAAAGCAAAAAATAGAATAGGGTCAAAGCAGCTGGAAGAAGCCTACGTGTCACAGGACACGCTGATCAAAAACGGACAATCCGATGTGTGTCAGCAATAAAGACTTAAGGCGCTCTTCCAGTACCGTGTGTACCAGTACATTACCTTAGCCCCCCGCTCTCAAAAACGTAGCGTGCTGCGTGCTAACTGTTATATTTGATCGATATGCAAAACATTTTAGCATTATTATCCACAAATATAGTTCCTAGAGGTCAAAACCTATCATTTGATTCATTTTTAGAAACAAACGTTAACTATTTTTGAATAAAACTCGATAAACGATCTTATAATTCTCTGTTTTCTAACATTTTTTTTATCGAACGAAGTTGTTCACACCTTTTTATTGGTTTTCTACTTTAAAAATATTACTGCTTAATATTTACATGTTCTAGTCAGTTATTATTATGTCGATTTATGTCAACAGCTTCAGTTTCCGACACTAATTAATTGGTAGCTAGTGTAAGTACAATAGAGTGACAGTAATTAGGTTCTGTGAACTAAATTGGATGTACCCACTTGTGAGGGTCGAAGCTATGTTGAAGTCAGCCCTTGAGGAGTTAAGCTCTTGACTTTGGACCTTAGATTTTGTCTTATTAAGGATGAATAAGAAGGAAAAATATATTAGAAAATGAGATAAATAAATGTTAGCAACATTTCATTTTAATTATCCCTTCCCTACAAATCCCTTTTTACTAATTGACCTCTGAACTTTGAATTCTTTATTTCGACACTACAATTTACTTCGAAAATATATAGTTCGACATAAAATACTTCTACAACAAAACCTTCGAAGATCACTACTTCGACCGACCTTACTTCGATAAACTCTACTTTGACATACACTTGTTCGACAGATAATTATTTCGACGATACAAGCGAACCGTCTGTGCGATATAAATTATTTTTATTGAGAAAAATAAAGTCGGGCAAAATTTGCTTTCCTTTGTCAGTATGTAAGTATGTATGTTTATTGAAACTCTTGTACAGTTAGTATTTGCAACATATCTGAACGAAACGTAATATTTTAAGTCTGGAGGAAACAGGTTGAAATGATTTATATTTTTTTTCCGCTGTCGGAGTTTTTTAATTTTGGTACTTCCCCCAAAAAGACGGCAAAATGGAATTACGGGATATTTCGAAATAATGTTGATTCATAATGCAACAAAGTTATATTATACGGAATAATAAGTAGCATATGTTACTCCAAATGAAACCATGTATCATTATATCAAGTTTAATCAAAATTGTAGGTTTTGAGGCTATTCGTTACAAATAAACAAAAAATATTCTTCATTATAATTAGTGTAGAAGTTTAGACAAAAATACTTCGTCACATCAAAATCTAATAATATTGAATTTTACATCTAATCTTGAGATTTTTAGAGCGCCTTATCGGGATAAAAAGTAGACTATATTATTGCCAATGAATCAATGTATTCTCATACTAAGGTTAATCAAAATCGGTCCCGTAGCTTCTAAGCCTATTCGTTACGAACAAAAATACTTACCTTTTTATAATATTAGTGTAGATAGATATAGATTAAAACACCCAGACCAAAAATTATTAAATACTAAAACAATTTTTTTCGCGACAATGAACTATTTCACAACAAAAACTTTTTGATTGATAGCGGGAATCGAACCCGCAACCTTTTGTGTCGTTGGCGGGTGTTCGCCCGCCATGCTTGTGATTGTTATATTGAAAGATTAAACCCATATCTGTACTATCAATTCAGTGCTTAACTTCTAATTTAATTAAGGTAGGTATCAAATATTAGTACAATTTCGAGCAATAAATCCAGATCAATTACCGACCGACTATAATAAGTAGGTAGCTGATTTATTTTTACTCTAGCTATAGGTATCCCGCGATTTTACCTACATAAGTCTCGATCCCGCTAACTAGTTATTTAAGAAGAAGTATCTTCGTATTAAGAATTAAATCCATATCTATTAATTTAGTGCTTACCTTTAAATTTAATTAAGGCAGGTATCATATATTATTACAACATCGAGCAATAAATCCAGATCAACTAAGCGAAGTATCTGATTTATTTTTGCAAAAATAGCGATAAGTATTCATAATTTCAATGAACTGACCGTGCCCGGTAGTTAGTTGGCTCCAGAAAATAAACAGATCGTTTAAAGGCACGTGTGTGCTCTATTATAATAAGTTACCTAAACATGTATATGACATGCGACCATAAACAGGTTCAAAATTGTTATAAAGCATAAATTGTACTATTTCAAGTAATGCCTTCAAATACTTGTAATCTTGACTTTTGTGAGCATGATCACAAAAAAATCTTCTCGTTAACGTTCTTGTGCCTTCTTTTCATTGGTGGGCGCATTCCGAAGGCACACAGTTTAACTTAGTTTTTAAGATGTTTCAATGTGCTTTTATGCAAATTGTGTGATTACAAATAAATAAGTTTTTTGAATTTTGAATTTTCGTCATCCGCTTTCTAACCGAAAAATGTGTAATACTTGTTGTGTACAAAAATGTGGAGTTTATTTCCAACTTTGATTCATTTCCTATTCCATGAACGTCGTCGTTTATAACGGTTCGAATTCCGTATTCTATTCAGTCTTTGAGGTATAGAAGATAATTTATTTTAATGGATGATCCGAATTGATTGCTTTTCACTAGTTTTCCAGTTGTTGGTTCTGGTAATTAATTGGTGATACTAGAAGTCAGATGTTATGCATTTGCATATTTTCATATGCATTTATTTAACTTGATTTTTCAACCTTTTTAGTGTATAGACGCCCAGTTGGCACAATGGTCATCATGCCGGACTGCCAAACACAGGGTTGCGGGTTCGATTCCCGCCTCAGACAAGTATTTATGCTTAGATATTTGTCTTTGGACTGGTTGTTTCTATGTATTATAAGTATATATTTACAAAAGAAAAGTATAAAAGTAGTATAACCGTTATCTAGCACCCATAACACAAGTCTAGTTAGGGCTAGCTGGCGATGTGTGGAACGTCCTGCAATATTTATATTTATTTATATTTAATACATTGTTTGTTATACGTCCTGTATCACGGGGCTATGGAGCCCCGGACCTTTGTAAGGCGTGTGTGGAGCCGAAGCCAACACGTAGAGGCCCTTTACAATAACAAGTATAATAGCAAGCAATGGGGTGGATTCTAAACCGGCGATTATCCCTGTCTACACTATAAAGTGCAACCAAGGACAACCTCCGGTTTGGATAAAACTATTGATAATCTACAGGACAAAAATACTTGAGCTATTGTGATGGGATGGTAGTGGACTAGATACTAGGGAACTATGGATACTATGGCACCTGCCGTAACAAATACATTTTTTATTATTATGTTGCTATACTGTTACATTTTTGTTTTTCAAATGATAAGTTACAAAGAGAATTGATAAGTTAATTGATAAGAGAAATGATAAGTTACAAAAAAATACTTCAGTGTTTGAGTCACAACTGCCTGATGGTAGGTGACGATGCAGTGTAAGATGTAACACGCTTTTCTAGAAGATACCGTTTCACTCGCGACTAGAAGACTCCCAAATTCTATACATCAGGAGAGACAGACGCAGGCCACTGATTTCATTCCCTTGCTGTACGAATAAAGTAAATATTGACCAGTAGTTTCGGAACCTATTCAACAAACAAACAATCAAATATTTACCCTTAATAATATTAGTAGATAAGGAATTTAATCAAGTGGTATCTAAGTGGGCGGTGTTGGCCTAATGATAATGATAGGACTTTCATTCCGAAGGTCGTATGATTGTATTTGAGTTTGATCCAATGGATTTTTCTTGAATTTATGTCAGCTACTTAACGGGTTAGCCTCCGAGCGACCCATCTCTGAAGTTCACACTTTCTCAATTTTCGACAAAGGACGACTACGAATAAATCTTCCATAATATAAAAATGAATCGCTGAAGTGTTTCTTAGCGGAAATCTCGGGAACGGCTGACCCGCTTTCGCTAATTCTTTTTTTAGAATATTTCTTGAAGTACGAAGATGGTTCTTACGGAGCGAAAAAATCAAAAAATTGCCTGAAAATGTCTAAAAACAACACTTTTCTATACTCCCAATTCCCATATAAAGGATAAGTTCGTAATAATATTTAAAAGTCAATTTGAACTTTAAAACCATAGCATAAAGTTCTAGTTTTAATGAAGAGGTCCCGGGAAGGCATAACAATTGAGTGACATCAGCCGTATCGTATAAATATTGATATCAATCGTGTCGCGGTGTTAGTTGTCAAACTCCACCTAACCGGCTGTACCGATTTTTATGATTTTTTTTTGTCATTTTTTTTGGCAAAACAACGTTTGCCGGGACAGCTAGTTTTGAATAAAAATACAGTCAGCAATAAAGCCCCTTTTTAAAATTTATTATTAAATAATTGAAGCTTCTTAACATTGCTCTTACGGTGATAGAAAACATCGTAATGGAACAAACGGCTTAGTTGACTCAAGACGTATTGAATAGAACTAGTAGCGCTTCGCAGTTTCACCCGCGTAACTTCCGATCTCGTGGGAATATCGAAATATAAAATAGCCTATAAGCCTTCCTCGATAAATGGACTATCCAACGCAAAAAGATTTTTCAAGTCGAACCAGTGGTTCCTGAGATTAGCGCGTTGAAACAAACAAACAAACTCTTCAGCTTTATAATATTAGTTTAGATAAAATAGAAAACATTTATTGACGAGGTCGTTCTTCTAGACACGGTTGATTTATAGATGCTGGGCAAGTTTAATTCATCTGATACAACTCTCAGGCACTACAGTGTCCTGAATAGCATGGATTAAAGTTTCTGGCTCTCTATAAATTTCCAGATTAGATGTAAAGTCCAATATTATTGGATTTCGATGTGATGAAGTCTTTTGTCTATACTAATTATAAAGAGGAATATTTTTTTGTTTATTTATAACCAATAGGCTCAGAAACTACTGGACCAATTTTGATTAAACTTGATATGAATATACATTTGGAGTAACATACGGGTGAAAACGCGGAGCGCTGCTAGTCCTTAAGGTGAAAGGGTACTGGCGCTCTCTCCATACGTTTGCATGGAGAGAGCGCCAGTACCCTTTCACTGTAGTCGGCTGTATGTTATGGGTTTTTTTAATTTTCTAATTATCATTTGAGTTAAGATTTAAAAAACAACAAAAAAATCAAAGGGCCATGGTCATGGCAGTTATAAGTTTTATGCAACAAAATTATTTGCTCTAGTGTCATTATCCAGGGAGAAAACAGTCGACTACGTTTGTATGGAGAGAGCCCCCCGCACCCTTACCTCTTGAATATAGGTATATCTTGTAGTACAAGTAATAGAACTGGCTTTGATATTTGAAGGTATTTTACCTAGATATTGACGTTGGCTTGGTAACCAATTAGTGGCTAACAGCTGTCAGAATGTTATAAGAGAATCATTAGTTAAAGTTATTTTTTGGAAAATTAATGAAAGGTTCTGTGGTTACATTGATATACAAGTCTATTTGAATATTTCCATTGTAGTGGAGGTATAATCTGATTACTAATTAAAAGGAGTAAAATGACATTTCAAACTTATAAAAAAGAAATACTACTTTTTATTACCTACATGGTTTCGCAAGGTTTGTGCATGTAGCAATTTGATTTTGAACACATCTTCAAAAAAAAGGAGGTTTCGTAGCGACGACCCAGTTGGCACAATGGTCACCATGCCGGACTGCCAAACACAGGGTTGCGGGTTCGATTCCCGCCTCAGACAAGTATTTATGCTTAGATATTTGTCTGTGGTCTGGTTGTTTCTATGTATTATAAGTATATATTTACAAAAGAAAAGTATATAAGTAGTATTTCCGTTATCTAGCACCCATAACACAAGTCTAGTTACTTAGCTTGGGGCTAGATGGCGATGTGTAGAATGTCCTGAAATATTTATTTTATTTATTTATTTATTTATATTTTTTCCAAAGATTTGGAGCCTCGCAAATGTAATAACTATAAATTTGTATTTGCATGTCAATACATTTGACTAAAGGTTAGAATCTGTATAATACCTAATATTTTATGAGTTTTTATTAATGTACCAACTTTAACGCAAATAAATAAACTTAACTGAACTGTATTTCAAAATAGCCAGTGTCAAGCAATCTTATTTTTTTTTCTTTGCATCAAATTTTCGTTATTTCATCAATCACTTGTTCAGCTAACTTCCATCATCTATTTTCGCTGTAGTATTTGGCACTTTCATGAACCTCGGATTGGAGTGTATTGTGTAGTAAACGAGAAAATGAAATGTATTTATTCCTTTTCGTTTGAATGCTTGATTTATAATAAAAGCAATGTGCATGGTAATTTGTCAAAAAAAATTAAAGTTAAATAAAAAATAGATTCTCAGTAACAAAAGTTAAGAAATATAGGAAGCAATGGACAAAATTACCGCTCCGAAAGCAGTTATTGCTAACAAAAATAGATTTACCGCCAGTTATTGTTAATAATGTTTATGGCACGCGGCGAAAGTTGCACGCGAAGAATATTGTCAGTATAAGTTTAAGGAAAGTTAAGTAGGTCTGTGCTATTTTTAGAAGACTTTTTACGCACAGAAAGAACAGCTGTTATGCTATTTTTTTGTTAATTTTTCTAACAAAATGTCTTATCGAAAGTTAGCGACGGGACCTAGCCTCGAAAATATGTAACGCGTTTCTGAGCCTATTCGTTACAAACATAAAAAGAAACAAAACATCTACCCCCATATGGTAAGTGACGATGCGGTCTAAGATGTAGCACGCTTTTCCTGGAAGATACCTATACGTGGCTCAAAAACCCCCAAATAAACGGGACTTTAAAGGGTGAAGGTTAGAAGACGGCAGTGGAATAAAAACTCTTCCGACCCGTCCTCCTTTTGTGGCTGCACCGGCGTTCGTATCGGAACATAGAACACTATTTACTACTTTTTCTAAGTAGAATATAATAAAATAGAACATAAAAACATTTATTTATAAATAAATAAAAAAAAATCGGTTTCTTCATACATTTTTAATATGGCGCCATCTGTTTGCCAGTTGATGAAATAATATGAGATAGAATGACAGAAAATTCAGAGAATACAGTAGAAATAACAAAAAAACTAAAAAGTATTTGAATAGGGTCTAAGGAGCCGTGTGCTTCCAAAAAGGCTATGCCTCAGCAAAAAATAGCTGCAACAACATTGAGTTAATACAGCCGCGCTGATCCCCTAGACTCATTTTAACAACCAGGTCTTTAATAGAGATTGGTTATCAGAACCTAGTAAAATAAAACCACCCAGGTCCTTAAAAGCGACCCGGTTCAAATTTTATATTTCGGTTTAACGAAGTTGATTTGTAATTGATTCGAAAAGCCTTCATAGCAATCGATATCAATTGAAAAGTCGCATGATATCGAAGTTGTTCCATCCTTCAGTTGGAAGGCCAACCAGCCCCGGCCAAGGGCAGGTGTAGCGTGCACTGTAATTTTCAAGCCATGGCCAAGATTTTTTATTCATCGATGCATGTTCACGGAAGTATGCTTATAAAGAAATAACGGGTTGATTGAAGTTGAAAAAGCAATTTTTAGTTTTGTTTTTGATTGATGGAGGTTTTTTTAACTAATGATAGGTCAGCGTTTGACCACTATCACACCTGTCTCTAGGTACAGTCTCAGATGTACGGTCGGCTGCATAATAGCAGACCCACCGTAGATCACCAAAACGGCTGTTATAAGAAAGACGACCCAATTGGCACAGTGGTCACCATGCCGGACTGTCAAACACAGGGTTGCGGGTTCGATTCCCGCCTCAGACAAGTATTTATGCTAAGATACTTGTCTGTGGTCTGGTTGTTTCTATGTATTATAAGTATATATTTACAAAAGAAAAGTATATAAGTAGTATATCCGTTGTCTGGCACCCATAACACAAGTCTAGTTACTTAGCTTGGGGCTAGATGGCGATGTGTGAAATGTCCTGCAATATTTATTATTATTTATTATTTTCAACACAAGCAAGATTTTAGGCACCTGCTTTAGTTGAAGTTTAAAGTCATATAACTCGTGAATTTATCATACAAAAATATTAGAATGAAATCATGCCAATAATAGTAATTTTTGAACTCTACCGGGGGCTGCAATTATGCAGCCGACTGTATAACTGGACTGGAGTAAATTGTACACGTCAGGAAAGACAGACGCAGGCATAATATGATTCCATTCCATTTCTGTATCAATTAGTATTGACGAAGAAAAGTGCGTGCTGGTATCTGAATTAGCGCCATCTAGCTCCAAGCCAAGCAATTAGGCTTGTGTTATAGTGGCTAGACGACGGCTAGAATACTTTTATGTAAAAATATAAATAAATAATATTGCAGGACATTCCACACATCGCCATCTAGCCCCAAGCTAATAAGTAACTAGACTTGTATTATGGGTGCTAGACAACGGATATACTGCTTATATACTTTTCTTTTGTAAATATATACTTAAAAATACATGAAAATACATGGAATGTACGTAAGTACTTAGGAATTCTTAAGACGTTTTAATGTGAATTCATGCGAAATGATTCCAAATGAAAATGCCTTTTGGCTGTGACTAGGCATATATTTTTTTTTTAAATATACAAACAGAATCACCAAGGCCAGAAACAAATACCTGTATATAATATTTATTTGAGGTAGGAATTGAATCCACAAGCTTCTGCGTCGCAGCCTGGCGTTGACCCGCCGCGCCCAAGAGGTTGTCGAATATAGTAGATAGTAAATATGTATAGTAGATCTATCTATCTATACATATAAAATGCTTTATCCTGAATGACTGAGTGACGGCTCAACGCACAGCCTAATGATCGTAAAGACCTGAAACTTGGAGGGTGTGTTTTTTGTATGACGTAGGCATCCGATAAGAAAGGATTTTTCGAAATTTTACCCTTAAGGGGGTAAAAAAGGGGGGCAAAGTTTGTATGGGACAACGTGATTCCTTGGTCCAATCTACTTCAAATTATCGACTTTAACGCGGACGAAGTCGCGGGCAAAAGCTAGTAGAAAATAAAATAGATAGTAAAACTTTGTTTCTATACTTAATAAAAAATGTGACCAAAGAAATCAAGCATCAAAGACCACAAGAAAAATCAAGTAAAGTCACTTAATGAAGCACTCAGTCTTTATTAAAAAAACCTCAAAAACAACATTTTCTCGGTTTATTTGAAGAATGGAGGAACATTTTTAGATTTTCACATTTTTCCTCAACCAATGTAAAACACGGTCCCTGTGAATTATGAAAATTGTATTAAATTTACGAACCTTTTTCACACCTAAATGTTACCAAATGGAAATTGAAATCGTATTTATTTTATATACAATTTTTATTGTAAATCTATCAATCATTTTCTTAAAATATTAGTATGAGATTAGTTATTATGGTACTTACTTATTTTAAAGGCCAATACAGATTTAGGTACAGTCGCCTGCATAATTGCAGCCCCCGGTAGAGTTCAAAAATTACTATTATTGGCATGTTTTAATTAATGGCATGAGTAAGAAGACTTTAAACTTTAACTAAAGTAGGTGTATAGAATCTTGCTTGTGCTGAAATTATTATTATAACAGCCGTTTTGGAGCTCTACGGTGGGTCTGCAATTATGCAGCCGACCGTACTTATACCTAAAGACTACTAAAATTATTTAAAACGCGACTATTTTTTGTTTTGTTTTGTGGAGCTCGATATTTCAACTACCCGCAAACTTCAGTCTCGTGAAAATGATACTTGTAACAGTATCGAAATATGGAGCTCTATAAAAAACATGGTACCTAAATAACCCGTTTTAAAAAAGTTTTGTTGTGCAAATAACCATATTCGTTTTAAATCCTAAATGATAATACGGATTTAAAATAAAATATGTAATTTATTTTATTATTATTCTTTTTTTAATTTTTATTGATGATTATTTAGTACTTTTAGTTAATAATTATGTTCTATGTTTTTAATTAAATAATAAATAAATAAATATTGTATTATATTCCACACATCGCCATCTAGCCCCAAGCTAAGTAACTAGACTTGTGTTATGGGTGCTAGACAACGGATGTACTACTTATAATATACTTTTCTTTTGTAAAACTATACTTATAATACATATAAACAACCAGATCACAGACAAATATCTAAGCATAAATACTTGTCTGAGGCCGGAATCGAACCCGCAACCCTGTGTTTGGCAGTTCGGCATGGTGACCATTGTGCCAACTGGGTCATCAAAAACACACGAACAGTAGAATCTATATCTATAAAAATCAATGCCACTTTTCGTTGTAATTTTATAACTCAAGAACGGGCTCACCTATTCAAACCAAATGTTTTAGCTTTGTTCGGACTATTTAGTAGATTGTTTATGTGAAGTTTAGACAAAATCGGTTCTTCATTTATCACATTTTTTGTAACACAATAAATGGCGGATCATTTTGTTAATAGGATATAGATTAATATTTTTGTATATGGCAAAACACGTTTGCCGAAACAGATAGTTACATATATAAAGATTATAATATATGTATTATAACAAATGTATTAAAATAGATAGACCATTAAAAACAGAGTTTTAATAATAGCTCTTTAGAATTGTCACGAAACTCTCACTTCAATCCGAAGTTAAAAAGTTTTATTTTTATATTCCAACCCAACAGAGGATTTTGTAAAAAAGCCACAACGTGTTTTCTGAAAGCAAACACAGTGCTTTCAATCCTTTGACCAAAAATTGAAAAGCTGTATTGTTTTATTTCACTTTTTAAAACGAACACGTCGGTTTCATTTGACTTTTATTATTGTAAAAGTGATTTATTAGACCAACTACAAAAGCAAGATTTAAGTTTAACTTAGTTTTTAGACTATTCATTGCTTTCGACCATTATGATTAATTGTTATTTCATGCAAATCAAAGATTATCTTAATCTTCTCTATATGAACTTTTATGTAGGTTACGAATAATACGTTTTATCCAAATAGATAGATAGATAGAAAAAATATTTATTGTAAACACCATTTTCAAATAACATAAAATAAAATAAAAAAAAACAAAGCTTAAGTCTTAGTGCTACAATGGGCGACCTTATCGCTCAAAGCGATCTCCTTCAGGCAACCATTGGATGGACAAGAAGTAGAGGAAGGTGAAAGGTAGGGTGTTCAAACTTATCCAGATGAGTTTCAATATGTTTAATACATAATTTGATACAACTTACCCAGATGAGATGCACAAATAAAACTTATATATAAAAAGATGCAGTTAAGACGACAATTTTTAGAAGATGAATATTTTTTTTATATCTAATGTCACAGGTAAAAGTCCTTTTTTTTCTTTTCGCAGCGCGGGCGGCGGCATCGGCCCGGTCACTCGCGTTGCGTGGCGCGAAATTCAAATGAAATACGCCGATTGCCTGAATAATTTGTAAATACAGTGGTATATTGACAAATTATTCCGATTATATAAACTGGTGAAGCAAAAACAGGAAGATGCAAGTATCACTACTGATCCACCCAATGGTGGAACTAAATTAACTTCAGCGTGCTATTCAATCCACTGGTGGATCAAGTTGGTAGATCCTAATTGACTGAGGTAAAATCAGACTCATGAGAACTTGTAAACGACTGAACTGTTTTGTAAAAAACCTTTCTCACTCTATGAATACTCTCCCGACTGCTCAAAGCTCTAAAAAAATAAAAATTAGATTCACTCATTTTGGCGCTGTGATAGATATCAAAGATATTTAATCTTAAATTAAATTATATTTAAGAAAAATTTCACCTACAAACGTACGACATAATAACACGTTTTTACGTGACTTCAGCGAAGCCAAAAAGAAGGTGTTCCAAACAATTTAAGTAATAGGCGAAATACATTTATTCAACAACCCTTTTTTAACAATCTTTGTTGTGAAAACGTGTGCTTATTTTTTCTGATTTTAACCGACAAAAAAAACGGAGGTGATTCTCAATTCAACGCGTATATTTTTTTTGTATGATCATCGATTTCTCGAAGACGGTATAACCGATTGACATGATTATTTTTGTGTTAGAAAGGGGTGGGGTCGGGTCCCATATTTTTTTTTACTTTTGACGCTTATGTGCTGCCCGCTGGCTCCACGAGACGATGTCACCGAGCACATGTTCATACATCGAACGTTCACGTTTGGTGAATGCTACAACTCGTGATAGGTGTACAGAATCCATCGGTAAACCCATGTTTATAAATTATTCAATTCTCACCGAATGGTTTCACCGAAACATGTCAGGCCTGAATATTTGCGTGAATAGCAACCCTTGTAATTTTATTTATTGAATTTTTTTATTATGATGAATAGTGGAAGAGGTGTTGAATATTTTTTTCCATAAGCAGATAGATAACTACATTTTTTTTATTTTATTAAAGCAAATCATATACTTTAAGCATAGGTGTTAGGGCATAGGTGTTTACACCTATACAACGATAATGTAAATTAATAAAACTTTAATTAAACGTCGATCTAATAAAAGCGTGTTAAAAATAATCCTCATGAGCGCGACGTCTAAGACGCAAAATGCCTAAGTAGCATAATGCTTAAAATGCCTACCGAGTATTTTAAAATAAAATAAAAATTATGTCAAAGTAAAACAAAAATGAAATTTAAAAATAATTTATGTTAAAAAAAGTTATTAAATGAAATCAGAAATAAGTTAACTCAAAATTACACACACAGTCTACCGAATTCTTTCTTTTCTACCAATGTTTCATCACTTTAAGATAAATGATTTTTTTCACGTTACTTAATAACAATAATATTTTCTCAGTTTTCCCCAACAAATGGTGTATTTTCTTCTGACACCTGTCATTTGATTTGATATCTGTGCGCTGTTTGATTAGACCTTATGCAATTTGAATTAGAGTTGATATTTGTTTGAATGTGATTTGATTTCTGTTTCGGGAGAGGTGGAGTCATAGTTATGGCAATATTTTACGAAATGAAATACGAGAGATGTGCAATATCAGTAAGATATATGCAGATTTTTTTTGAAAAGATGAGTCATCTCAATCGGTTGATCCGTCTTCGGTGGTTTAAATTATTTTTTATGTATGTTATATAAAAAGCAATAATGATGCCTAATAACTATACGGGTTGTATTTTTATAGGGGCTTTCAGGGCTATTCTTAATTTTGACAAAACAAAACTGCATCATTAGGGTTTTAAAAATCATTACCCTAGGCAGGGATCGAAGCTGTTCATTTTCAATAAAGAAATAATCCGCCTATATTTTTGAATCGATCGAGAGTGTCGCATAAATAGATCAATTTCTTGAAATAAACAAATCAAATCGCTAAAAAAACTAGTTTCATTCGACAGACCTGTATGTTTCCATATTTTTCTTTTGTTAATTAAATACAGCAAGACACTTAAAATATGTATCGTAAGTTTTGAGAGGTGTCAAGGGACACCCGGATGGAACGAGGTTCCTTTCGATTAATTAGTGAAGGAATTGTAATAAAATCAAAAAGTGTGGTTACAACTTTTGGTCTTAATTTTTTCCGTCTAGCCCCCTTTCGCAACGCGCGATAAGGAACTTCGTTCCAAAAGTTTTATATTGTATTTAAAAATGCCTTTACTCGCACCAAACCCTGATTTGCAAGATTTATTGCCTCGAAGAAGCCATCTGTGAATGAAGAGGGCAACTCCTATACGCCGCTATTCGAAGGGTATTAATTTTACGGTATATGAATACCTATCGGTTGTTGTAGCAGTAGGTATCGTTGTTTATAATAAATATCGGTTTTTATAGCAGTTTATAAGAATGTATACCGGTTATTGTATCAGTAGGTCCCATCATTACATAGTATAAAACAAAGTCATTTTCCGTGGTCTGTCCCTATTTATGCTTAGATCTTCAAAACTACGCAACGGATTTATATGCAGTTTTTTTTAAATAGATAGAGTGCTTTAAGAGGAAGGGTTATGTCCAATCATGCATAATATAGCCGTGCAAAGCCGAAGCGGGTCGCTAGTTGTTTATAATTAATACTGGTTTTTGTAGCAGTATGTAAATCTAGACGATTTGCCACTAGTGTATATTGAATTAGGAGAATATTTTAAGATCGAAACTTTTTGCTATTGTACCGGTTTATGTAGAAGTAGAAACAGATTTTTATAATTAATACCGGTCTTTGTAGCAGTAGGTACCGTTGTTTGTAATAACTATTGGTTTTTTAGCAAAAGATACTGCTATTTTTATTGAACACTGGTTTTTGAGGCAGTACGCACCGTCGTTTATAATGACTGCCGGTTTTTGTAGCAATGGTTACAGTTTTTTTATAATTAATGCAGGATTTTTGAAGCAGTAGATACAGTTATGTATACGAGTAGATTTTAGGTACCGGTTTTTGTAGCAGTACCGGTTCTGTGTGAATAATAAGATAAAGATAAAGAAGAAGATTTGTGTGTTTAAATGAAGTAAATCGATAGCTTTGAAGTAAATGTGACTTTGACTTATTCTCTCTATTGTTGCCTCAAATATAAAGAATTCGTTCGTATTGTTCCTAAAATAATTGGAATTGTTCCCGATACTCATTAACACTTTGATTTCTTAACCTGTCTAGAATACAATGCTATTTGATAAAGGTATGAGACCGTATAGGTAGATATTTGTTTATGACGTGATGAGATGAATTTCTTAGAATTTAGAAGACGGTTATTTTGTAAGTGTATTACAAACATCTTTATGTTATCAATAGTTAATTTTCCGCCTTTTTTTTTCAGTGAATATTCCGATAGATTGTGAATATTTGGTAACAGTTAAAAGTCTGCAACTTGCGTTTACTTTTGACGATCCTGTTAGCACAATGGTTACCATGCCGGACTGCCAAACATAAGGTTGCGGGTTCGATTCCCGCCTCAGACAAATATTTATGCTGAGATATTTGTCTGTGGTCTGGTTGTTTCTATATATTAAAAGTATATAATTACAAAAGAAAAGTATATAAGTAGTATATCCGTTGTGTAGCACGCATAGTACAAGTCTAGTTACTTAGCTTGGGGCTAGATGGCGATGTGTGGAATGTCCTGCAATATTTATTTATTTAGTTTAAATTAATCTTGCCAGCAGTTTTTGACCACTGCTGAACAAAGGACTCCTCCAAAGACTTCCAGAGCGATTAGTCGTATGCTTTCTGTGTCTAACCGCGACTAAACATAGATTTAAAGAAACCGGCCAAGTGCGAGTTGGACTTGCGCACAAAGGGTTTCATACCATGTTGTATGGGAGGATTTTTTTCCTTTTTTTAGTATATATTTGTTGTTATATCGGCAACAGTACATCATCTGGGAAAAATTCTCTAGCTAACACAGTTCATACAGCCTGATGACAGACAGTTAAATGGACGGACAGACAGACAGTGAAGTCTTAGAAATAGCATCCAGTTTTTACCCTTTGGGTACGGAACCCTAAAATATAAACAAAAAGTGTGAAAAGCGTAATTGAAAACCGATATTTCGCTATAGTAAACAATATCAAATTTAACCAGATAAATTGATTGAAATCTATTAATCTATAGCTCCAAGCTATCAATATAAAATCCAGATAAGAAATTCAATCCGTTTTGTTGTCAGATTTGTACGTACTGGAGCTGTGTTCGCTTACTCAACATTTAAAATAAACGTCCATTGGACTTTTTTAATTAAATAAATATTACAAGACACCTAGACACACCTAAGCAACCCGACTTGTATTATGGTACCTAGCCATCCAACGAATAGAATTTTTTTTTGGCGTGATAACTAATAAATTTATGAATATCTGCATTCACACAAAAGTGTATGTTCCGGTACTATAACGGGTCATGTTCCGGTACCATACGACGTCATGTTACGGTACCAGGACGCGTCATGGTAAACGTCACGTGTCTCGTGTTTGTATCGTAAAAATATCGCTCATCTGGGCTTGTGTGGTGACGAGTGACGAATAGAAGATTTATACAATATAAAAAGACATATATATATAAAACATATACCTATAAAGAAAAAAAGGGAAAAAAGGGGGGGGGAAAGTCTTTGGGGGAAAGGAAAAATCTCAATTTTTTTCGTTTTCTTATGACGTTTTTATACATAAGTAGTATTAAATATAAAGAAACATCTTAACCACAACCAATATTTATTTACAGAAAAAAAATATCTAGCTCAGTGGCGGGAATCGAACTCTCAACATTATGCGTCAAAAAAAAGTATTAGTTCTATAACTTCTCGATAGATGGAACTATTGTCTATGACCAATTGAAAATCATTGGAACTATGTAAAATTTTAAGTAAGCAGTCTTATCTTTTATTATTTATTTGGCCCACATTGTCCTGACCTGATATTATGGTGATATAAGAGCATAGAAAAAAAATTAGAAAAATAATGGTTGTCTCTAAAGTCGGTTTATGGACGATAATTTCACGTGATAACGATGAAAAATTTAGTTTTTTTTTCTTTTCTTTTTTTCCCTTTATATAAGTCTTCTATTCGTCACTCGTCACCATAACACAAGCCCAGATGAACGATATTATTATTAAATACTCTGTTTCCTAACGGGAATGGACGCGTCATGGTCATGTTACCATGACTCGTGACTTTACACAATATTACCGTGACACTTTTTTGTGAATGCAGGTGTTCCATCAAAGTCAAAGTCATTTTTTTTATTCCATTGGATGCCTAATACATTTGTACAAATATCATAAAGAAACGTCTTAAAAACTAACTTAGGATGTGTGCCTTCGGAACGCGCCCACCAATGAGAAGAAGCCACAAGAAACACATCAACTTATTAGACGTCAAAAAGCGAATCATTCAGCCTCATTTTCCATAAGAATGTAAATAAATAAATATCACTTTCATACTGCAAAAAGTTCATAAAGTAACAAGTTGTCTTCATTGTGTTATCTTTGTAAAGTTCTTACTAAGCTTTTAAACTTTTTTGAAACTTTAACGTTTGATGATTAGTGGCTTAATTAAGTTTAGAGTCGCTTATAAAGTTGGCGCGCAAAGCTTATTTTTGAGATGTCCCACATGAACTTTTGGAGGCATGAGATACAATTTATTATTAAAAAAAAACGGTAAAATGGTTTCTATGGTTTCTGAAAAGTCGGTTTACGGACGATAATGTTACGTGATAACATCATAAGTAATCAATTTTCTTATGACGTATCACGTGGCATTATCGTCCGTAAACCGACTTTAACCAGGGTAAGTCACCGGTACTTTATAATCATAGTATATTGTATATCCCTTTGATTCCCTTTTTAATTTTACTCTATTTCTAACGGGAACTGGTTGGTCATGGTCATAATATGTTACTATGACGCATGACGTAACACTTTTTTGTAAATGCAAGTGTTCATCAATTCAATAGACGTTATCACGTCACAAAAGGGTCTTGACAGGGACAGACAGACAGACGAGCGGGCGGACGGACAACAAAGTGGTCTTATAAGGGTTCCGGTTTTTCCTTCCGGGGTACGGAACCCAGATGATCAAAATTTTTAGGTATGAGATCAACCCATATGGCCCAACATGAGCATTTGTCAAACAAACGCGCTATTAGCGCGCAGAGAACCACCCAGCTTCAAGTCGTTCTTTGCCGTGCCACTGTCTCTCTCATAAAGACCACTTGAGATGTAAATGCCTACTCATGACGCTGTAGAAACATCATTCCAAGATGCTAAAGGTCAATGATGATTTTGTTCCATTTTAGTGTTGTGGTCCGCAAATTTTTCCAACTGTCTGTACCTACTTTAAAATTTGCGGGCTGATTAGGAAAACTAAATAGGTATCACTGCATAAGTACATATTTTTAGGCTGATTTGGAAAAAAAGGGATATATTGAAATAAGACTACTTTTACAGTCTTAACCTTATTTTTAACCGACTTCAAACAAAAGGAGGAGGTTCTCAATTCGTCATGTATATATTTTAAAATGTTTTTAAATTCAATTGTTACCCTAAACGAATTAAAAAGTGTTAAAAGGATGGATGTTTAATTTTTTTTAAAAGAAGTAATTTTCCTGAGGTAGGATGCTATGGCCGTAGCTTGTAACCACCGGCCTCAGTCGTATGGCCAAAGCGGACTTGTCCGTATTCCGATACGTAGGCCGGTGCAGCCACAAAGGAAGACGAGTCGGAAATAATGTTCTGCTGGCATCTTCCTACCTTGAGTGAAGCTTATTTGGGGTCTTCAAGTCAAGGAGTATATTCTAGGTAAGCATGCTACATCTGAGACAGCATTACCACCTACCAAAGTAGGTTTTGAGGGGTTCAGGTTTGCTTATGTCTGTAGGCTTTAGCCCTCGATGTCCTGAACGTGGCCACTGAGTGGTGGTAAAAGAGCAGATCATCATGCAGTGGTAGTCTTTGGTTTGTGGCTTTAGCACCATCTCCTGGATAAAGTCATGGTGCCAAGTGACACGTCGCATTCCATCATGTTGTCCAGGAATACCGTTCTCCTTCTAGGCGAGCATGGTACATCCTTGAACTCATCGTCACTCCCCATCAGGTGTGATAAGGACAAATGATGCAAGCCTATTTGACGTAAAAACCTATATGTAAAGAAATCTACTGGACAGATTTCGATGTGTAATTATTTTACAGACAAAAAGCTTAGGAATGTTAAATTACTGAGACGTAATAAAAATTCCATTTCCACAGGATCCGGATGCGAGTGCAACCATGAGTCGCTACTAGTATTAGAATAAAACGTTAATAAAACACGTCCGGAGATGAATTTAATTAGAACAGATTTATGCGAAGATAGTCTCTAGTTAATTAAAACATTTTGCAGAATAATTACCCTAATTACGAACCGCTGTTGGCACTTCAGTCTTATTTCAATTAGGGGGTTGTTTCCTGATACGAGAACAAGAGAAAAAAAATAGATTTTTAATTGAAAATAAGTAATACTTAAATGAACCTTCTTACGATCTTCATACAAACTTATTATTTCGTTGTTTAATCCACAAAAAAATTGGGCCATTAATTCATAGTGAAAATTTCAGACCCAAAGCGGTTTGCTTCTTCATTTCTTCAAGAGTGAATAGGTATCTTCTAAGAAAGCGTGTTACATTTTGGACCGCATCGTCACCTACTGGCAGGTATGATAGTGGTCAAACGCTAACCTATTATGTAAAAACATATTAAGTATGTAAAATATAAATTGGATTTCTCCAGTGAATTTTCTTACGAAAAATGCGCTACATAAAATCGCTTTTATGTTGATGAAATTAGTGCGCGGCTTAATTGGCTCCAGACGTATTGAAGAATTCTTTTCTCAGGACGCGGTCGACTAAGCTGAGAGGATGTTTGGTGCTGTGCCAGTTTACTCCATCCCCATACATATCCCGCCTTGAACAGTATAAATTAAAGTGCTGACGATGTATAAATAATATAGATTAGATGTTAAGGTAAAAGGGTACCGGTGCTCTCTCCATACAAAAGTCGACTGTTTCCTCCCTGGATAATGACATTAGCACAAATATTTTTGTGCCATAAAACCTATAACTGTCATGACTAAGCCCCTATGTTTTGGTATTTTTCATTTTTGTATTATAATTATCATAGAAATTAAAATTTAAAAATAAAACCAAAACTTAGGGGCATGGTCATTGCAGTTATAAATTTTATGCAACAAAAATATTTGTTCTGTGTCATTATCCAGGGAAAAAACAGTCGACTGCGTTTGTATGGAGAGAGCCCCCGGTACCTTTTCCTCTTAAGGCCAATTATTATAACCAGTATAATAATATGCTTTGGGTTATGTTTCTGTTTATATGATAAAAGATCTATCTAAATCACATAGATTAGTTATGATTCCCATGGGTGTAGCGCTTATTCAGGTAAAACCATGAATCACTTCTAGTCCCAAAATAAACCCGAATTGAATCAATTAATTTCACTCAAAGTGTGAATACACTTTAGAAATTGAAATATTCTATAGAAATGTTAACAAAGATTCCGTTTTAATTAAATTTTCTAATAAATCTGTTGTATAATTGTAGTAATTTGTCTGGATGTTTGTTGAGGATCAACGTCCAGTCCAAATGAAACTTCAGTAATTACTAGAGATTTAGATATTACTGAACCTTCAGGTTTTACTGTATTTTCAGTAAATCGATTAGAATTCGTTTTTTAATCGAGTGTTTGTTAACATTTTTTTGAAATGATTTAATTTTTGTAGTAAGCGAATATTTAGGTAGGTATATAAATATTGATATGTTTTCTTATCTATCTTCTATCTATACATATAAAATCCTTTGTCCTGAATGACTGACTGAGGGATCAACGCACAGCCTAAACCGCTAATCGTAGAGACCTGAAAATTGGAGGGTGTGTTCTTTGTATAACGTAGGCATCCGATAAGAAAGGATTTTTCCAGAATTCTACCCCGAAGTGGAAAAAGGGGGGCAAAGTTTGTATGGGAAAAAATCCTATTAGAACCATTTTTGACAACTGCGTGGACGAAGTCGCGGGCAAATACAAGTATCCGTCTGCCCCTATGTATGCTTAGATCTTTAAAACTACGCTACGGATTTTGATGCGGTTTCTTTAAATTTATAAAGTGTTTCAAAAGAAAGGTTTTATATAAAACAAAACTACCACGCACAACGAAGTTGCGAGCAACAGCTAGTTTCTAACGTTCCGATGCCATCGAAACTTATGCAGGTGAATTTAAGGAGCGCAGGTAGTTAATTAATACACGGCCATATGCATAACTCATGCAAAGCCTAAATTTAAAAAATAGGTATTGGGTACGAAGCCGCAGTGAAGTATATGGAACATGTTATTTTACGTCAAGTAGACACAACTTTGAGGGATGGAGCTTTGCTGCGCTTTGCTATACTCCTTGCCTCCCTTCTAACAATCGGATTAGATTAGCTACACCTTCGTTTGAAGTTACGTTCCTGGTATGAAACGTTCCGGCTCGCGAAGATCTTACAAAGCTACAATCAGACAGCAAAAGGGATTTAAAATTTCTATTAAGTAATTTAATTACCTACTCATAAATTTATTTATGCTATTATTTTAAATAAAATTCAAGCAGGACTTTTTAACCTTTCTTGAGTTAATATTGTGGACCTCTAATATAGTTGCCGGCTTACATAATATTCTTAAAATAAAGAATAATAATGCACTATAAATTAATCTAGGTATAATAATTGCAGTAATACTATAAATATATTTTCAATTTATACTAAACCGATTATGATGAAACTTGGCACGATGATACATTTTTGGAGGTAGTTGGTGGTATGTACCTCCAAAGGCAAGATCTTCCAACGAGTATTGAATGTTTTTGAGTAATATAAGTTAGTTTTCGTCTCGATATTCCCACAGGATCGGGACTTACGCGGCTGGAAACAAAGGCACTGGTACTTTTTACCCGACTCAAAAAAGGGGGAGGTTCGTATTTTAATATTTTTCCTTATGTATATTTATTGATTACTCGTAGCTCAACCGATTGAGGCAATTCTTTTTTTTTAATAAAAAATGCATAACATACCTTCATCCAAGCCGAAGAGACCGCTAACATTCCCTTTCACTATGATATTGTACGTCGGGTTATTAGCTAAAAACTTATCCACTTTTTACATAACAATATAACACTTTGCAAAAAACAATATCACTTCCAAAGCCATGTTAAAATATCACTTTAATAAAATTATACTTTTTATATTTCGCGCGTAGTCGTAGCGGCAAGTCGTAGCGTTGCTACGGAGTGCTGTGAGTAGACTGCCGTAGCGGATCTGCTACGAAGACTACATCTCTTGTTATAAGGCTATATTGCATTCGCTGTCTCACTCTAACATATAGGCTTTTGTATCTAGCTATCTCTTTCGGAATCCGGTGTATCTGAAAAATGTAGGTTCCGTTTGAGCTAGAATTATTGTAGTTGTGTTAAGATATATTCTTTTGTCCCGTAAAATGGTACGCGTGAGTTTTGAAGTTAATTGTTAGGGGATGAAGAGAAATTTGAATATTTGTTGTTTTCATAGTAATTCATATTTTTCAGTATTTAACCCCTCCTTCCGGCAAAATATGCAACTGCAAATTTCCGCGAATCATAATTTCAAGGTCATTCGACTCGCGAATTTATTTTATTCGTAGTTTCAGGTTACAATTCAAATAAATACCCATAAAAAAAAAACTAGAACAGCTATCGCAGTTCTGAAAACGACAATGGCTTGCTGAATAATTTACCTATAGGCTGATGTCATTTATATTTGCTAATATTTAGGATCAAATGACATAAACAAAGGATGAATAAGTGTCATGTGAATAAATGTCAGCACTTTTTGGTATAGAACCTTTTTACAATAAAACTATTTCTATTTTCATTGGAACCAAATAGAAAGGTATAAATAAAGTCCATTTAGCACATTTACGTAATAATCTAACATAGTTCTTTGTAAAAATATGATATAGTTGGAAGTCGAAAATGTATCAAATAAAGAATGAAATTTGATACAATTGAAGGTTATGTCTTAGAGATGCGCTACGCGACCGCGACCCGTAGGTCAAACTATCGACTTTTTGTTTGCAAGCTATTTTATTGAATGTTTATAAATAAACATTATTTTATGCAGTATTTTGTTTTACTTACATATACATTTATAATTACTTACTTATATAAATAAAATTGAAGTATCAAGTTGATTTTCAAATATAGGTTTTATAGTGAATTTTTATCTGTATTTACGTATTATCTGAACCTAAACACGTTTTCTAAATTTTTAGGGTTCCGTACCCAAAGGGTAAAAACGGGACCCTACTAAGACTTCGCTGTCCATCCGTATGTCCGTCTGTCAGCAGGCTGTATGTCATGAACCATGGTGGCTAGAGAGTTGAAATTTTTAAATATGGGTTATTAGTGAATTTTGGTCTGTATTTACGTGTTATCTGCACCTAAACACGTTTTCTAAAAATTTCGGGTTCCATGGTCCCGTTTTTACCTTTTGGGTGCGGAACCCTAGAAACTGGGAAGGCGTGTTTAGGTTCGGATGATGCGTGGATACAGATAGAAATTCACTACTACCTAAACGGGACCTTATTACTAAGACTTTGCTGTCTATCCGTCCGTCTGTCTGTCACCAGGCTGTATCTCATAAACCATGATAGCTAGAGAGTTGTTCATAGTTTTTTCAAATTTTCACAGATGTATTTTTTGTTCTGTTTGTCCGGGCTAATTTTCAAAACGGCTCAACCGAATTTGGTGAAATCTTCGCTTACCTATCTTTTTAGAACATTTTGGTGGATAAAATAGGCTACCGACTTTCATTTGGGAAATATTTAGGGTTACTGCTTAAAAACTATAGAAATTGCCTCAAGTACAAAATGAAAAAATTAACATACTAAAATACTTATTTATTATATAGAAAACCAAAACACTTATCTCTAATACAATAAGGCAATAAAATAATAAAATATTAACCTAAAAAAAAACCTTTCACAAGAGCCATAAAGATGACGTCATCTGGCGCGTGCGCAGGTTCACAAAAACATAATTTACGACCACTTCAAAAGGTCTATTATGTAAACAAACAACTGATTTGTATAGCTTAGAGACTACTGATTTTGTTTCAAGTGTTATTTGAGTTGTGCGATGATTATTTTATTTCTAAAATATAGATTACAAAACTGTTTATGACTAATACAATAATTTTACCCCTCATTGTAGGCTATAATTATATAAATAATCAAATTTATCAATTTGCAAAAACAAATTTCGTTTCTTTTTGACACAAGTTTTAGGAAAGCTTTATCTAATTTAGGATAACATACTGTGTAAAAAAATTCAGTAATTCTACACAAAATAGCTTTACAAAATGCCCATAGGATTTGTAACGTTACATACAAATTTATACAATGTATTTCTCAAATTAAGTTTCACAAATTTTGGACAAGCTTTTTCTCATTTAGGATGACATGATGATACTGTGTAAAATGTGCAACAATTCTACACAAAATAGCTTGAAAAAATGCCTATAGGTTTTGTAACGTTACATACAATTTCATACAATGCATTGATCTCCAAATTATGTTGTTTTTGGCACAAATTTTGGGCAAGCTTTATCTAATTTAGGATGACATGATGATACTGTGTAAAAATATGCAGCAATTCTACACAAAATAGCTTGAAAAAATGCCTATAGGTTTTGTAACGTTAGATACAATGCATTGTCCTCCATAGTACTAGTACGCTGGTCTGGCCACAATAAAATGCTTATATTTGATTTTTACAAATTTATCGCTGATTGACACAAAAAATTCATTTCCATCTTGATCATAGATGGCAAGCACTACCCCAAGAAGCGGCGAACGAGAGCGCGAACGCGAGCGCGACGCCCTCGTCCAGTCTTGATATCTGTATATGAAACAAATGTACAGTTTTTAGTATTTGTAGTCTTCACTTCTTGACTAAACTAGATGAAAAATAATTAAACTTACGGTTCCGCCTCATGAAGCGGCGAACGAGAGCGCGAACGCGAGCGCGACGCCCTCGTCCAGTCTTGATATCTGTATATGAAACAAATGTACAGTTTTTAGTATTTGTAGTCTTCACTTCTTGACTAAACTAAACACGTCGAGACACGATGCAACAAACTGCTGTAATGTGTGTCACGTGTGATGGATAAGTAATCAGTAATAAAACTTACGGTCTCGAGCCACCAGCAACCGGCGAGCGAGGAGATGGTGCACGGCTCTCATTTCTGTATATGAAATAAATGCAGTTTTTAGTACTTGTAGTCATTATTTCTTTACTAAACTACAGAAAAATTGATAAAACTTACAGCGGCGCCAACGGCGACGACCCTCTGACGGTCAGCGGAGAATACGACGGTGGCTCTGGTGACGACGCGGCGTCGTCGGCGTTGTCGTCGTCGTCGTCGTCGTCGTCATCGTCATCTTGACGACAATACACCGGTTCCACCTACAAAAAAGTCTATTAATAAATTTGTCCACAAAAAAAAAGTGTCATGTTGGTACCTCATCATCACTAATATATTCCATTTCTCCGTCGTATTCCTCGTCACTACTACGTAAAGTATTTATTTTTATTTTAAATCTAAAAATATAAATTATATTTATTGCTAGCAGACCTCTATTACCTCTTAATTGCAGCGCCATCTACCGGGTCCAATTGTGAATCTAAACCACTCATGGACTCACTCAAACACATAAAAAAAACATCAAAATCGGTCCAGCCGTTTAGAAGGAGTGCAGTGACATAAAAATGTACAAGTACAGCGCCACCTACAGGGTCCAATTGTGAATCTAAACCACTCATGGACTCACTCAAACACATAAAAAAAAAAACATCAAAATCGGTCCAGCCGTTTAGAAGGAGTACAGTGACATAAACATGTACAAGTACAGCGCCACCTACAGGGTCCAATTGTGAATCTAAACCATTCATGGACTCACTCAAACACATAAAAAAAAAACATCAAAATCGGTCCAGCCGTTTAGAAGGAGTACAGTGACATAAACATGTACAAGTACAGCGCCACCTACAGGGTCCAATTGTGAATCTAAACCATTCATGGACTCACTCAAACACATAAAAAAAATCATCAAAATCGGTCCAGCCGTTTAGAAGGAGTACAGTGACATACACACGTATTATTTTATATATATATATATTTTATAAACTAATTTAGAAGTATATAGGTACTAAAACTAAAGTACGCAAAAATCTAAATAATATTAGGTACTTACCTTCATAAAGCGAAAATGTCGATAATATGTCGATAGGTCGATATTGAACATCGACTCTACCACATCACTAGGTTTTGACCCAGTGACACATATTGCATAGAGTATTTGTAACCTTATTCGCATACAGATAAAGCTCAGATTCCCATACTAAGATTTGAATTTACGTTTGAGTAACGGACAACGGTAAAACTGATTTTTTTCTTCAAATCATTTCTCTTGTTTTATTCATAAAATACACAATTACTTGCGTAAATAGTTATTGTAATACGAATAAACGGCCTTTTCAGTTATATTTTACCTAAATTATTACCGAAATCACATGAAAATGGCCAAAATGAAGTCACCGGTTTTGAGCTATAAATGCAAGAAAAATACAACGAAATTCACAAATCTTATTATGTAAATAGCTTTACCATATCTAAAACAATACGTAATACAAAAATAATGGCATAAATCACTGTATTTACCTTTTTTTTAGATTATTTTCACCACTTCACTTTCTTTCACAACGCACTTTCGTATTTGTCACTATCAACTTTGACACTGACAATTCTTTAATTTTTTTGCCCAACTGCCTGACGTTTTAGTGTTGCAATCATTAGGAAAAATATTGCACAATATTTTGGGCAAAAGTTGTTCAAACAAATGTAGACTCTAACACATTGAAAATACGGTTTACAAAAGTTTGAACGCGCCGAGCCGCCGGCGGCTCAACGCTTTTCGCCCCGATTTTGGTTCTACAGGCACCGAGCCGCCGGCGGCTCAACGCTTTTGGGAGGGTGGTTCTGTGAGAGATTTGTATGACTGAGCGTCCTTTATATTAGTTCTTCAATTATTGTAAATGTTTTTTTAAAACGATTTAATTAAAGTTAGTTAATAAATATTTTTGTTTTTTTATTAATTCGGAACGAAACAACTTGCATGAATTCATATTGAAGCGTCCAAAAAATTAAGTTAGGATTAAAACAAGTTATTACCTTGACTTTGCTTAGCTTTTAAGGCTTACTTTTTATCTCGATTCTAGGTAAAACCGCAGGATGACAATAAATATCCATACTAATTTATAATAATAAAAAGAGATAAAGTTTGTTAGTTTGTGAGGTTGTAAGTAGGGGGTAATCTCCTAAACCAGTTGACCGATTAGGATGAAATTTTAAATAATAATAATAATAATTCGTTTTTATTTCAGACTACAAAAATCCATACTTAAAAAATAACATTTCAAACAGACCCAACACACATGACAAAATCAAATAAAGCACGTTAGGTATATAAAAGTATTGGAATTAAATTAAATTAAAGTTACATAAATTGTCAATATAAGAATAATTAATAAGAATAATACAATAATTAATAAGAATAATACAATAATTAATTAGAATAATACAATAATTAATTAGAATAATACAATAATTAATATAGAATAAAAAATTAAAGTCACAAAATTTGGAAGAATAATTACTTTATATTAAATAGGGCTGGCCTAGCCTCTATACTATGGAGGTAGTTCCAGTGCCGGACTATTGGACAATCCATCCTTTCCAAAATAACATTTAGGAGGCCGAATAGATTAAATAGAGATAGTTACAAACTATCTCTATATAAAATTTCATCCAAATCGGTCGAGCTTTTGTTTATGACGGAATTCCCTGTGGATCGGGACTTAAACCCGGGGTAGTGTTTCCGAACTATCGATAGTTTTACCATCGATAGTTTAACTATTGATAGTTTTCTTCTAAAAAAGCCGATACTATCGATCGGCAACACTACTAATAACTTTACTAAAAATCTATACCTTAACTACTTCTACTAGGTATCTATCAAAATACCTAAACTTTCCATATTGCATATCATGAAAAGAAATTCATATTTCATACTTGAACAATTTTTTCCTACTCGCTTACATGTAAAAGGGTTCCAATGCAAATCAAAGGTTTTTTGGGTCTTAAACAAAGATTTTTAATATTTATAGGAAGTAGACAAGCCGCATTATCTAACGGACTTGTCCGTATTCCGATACGTAAGATGATGACCCAGTTGGTACAATGGTCACCATGCCGGACTGCCAAGCACAGGGTTGCGGGTTTAATTCTTTCCTCATACAAGTATTTATGCTTAGATATTTGTCTGTGGTCTGGTTGTTTCTATGTATTATAAGTATATATTTACAAAAGAAAAGTATATAAGTAGGATATCCGTTGTCTAGCACCCATAACACAAGTCTAGTTACTTAGCTTGGGGCTAGATGGCGATGTGTGGAATGTTGTGTAATATTTATTTATTTTAAAAGGAGCACGGGTCGGTTGTTCCACTGCCGTCTTCCTACCCTTACCCTCCCTCGAAAGCCTCGTTTTATTTGGTGGTCTTTGAGTCATGAGCTTATAGGTATCTTCTACGAGCGCGTGCTACATCTTAGGCCGCTTCGTCACTTACCATCGTGTGATATAGTGGTCAAATGCTGACCTATTTAAATAAATTCTCCTTCTTCTTCTCGTATTGGTGTAGCTCACCTATTGTTAGAGTTTTAGATCGCCTTAAGGCCTGTAACTTGACCTAACGACTGCTACTAGAGGTAGCAACCGGGACCAACGGCTTAACGTGCCTTCTGAAGCACGGAGGAGCTCACGAAAATTCATTTTTTGCCACACTACTAATTGGTCCCATCGAAGTAATGACCGCTCGATTCGCGAGCGTCACATTTTAACTATGAGCCTCCTCATTTAAATAAATAAAAAAATGTTGTAGGACAATTAACACAGCGCCATCTAGCTCCAAGCTAAGCAACTAGGCTTGTGTTACAAGTTTATCACTAAGTAGTACGAAATCGCTTAAGCTAAAGTGATGTTTTTGTTCTGCGTAGAAGTATAAAACTAAGCCGAAATAAAAATAAAATCAATAGACCAACATTTTTGTGTATCAAAAGTCTGTCATCTCTTTCAAAGGGGTTCTGACATTTATTAAGGGAGTTTGGCATAACATTTTTGCGTGGCTTTGATATCTATGCCTATCGAAAGAAGGCATTACGGCGAACAAATAATGTCTTAATATCAATCCTCTACAGCGTCTTGCAAACGGTATATTTGTTTCCGAGATGCTTTAGACATTTTTAGTTGAGGCCTTAAACTATTTGAAATGGTTTAAATGGTCTGTCTATGTCGCTGTGATTTATAAATCTCTTTGGGTCTAAAAAGGTATTAATTCGATTGGTTACCTAAATTATGGTGATTATGCTTATAATATTATGAATATATTGCTCGAGAGCTCGAGCGGAACGCTTTCAGAGATTCCAATTTTTAAAGTATTTCAATTTTGGGTTATATTTAATGTATCCTTAAACTCTATCCCTCATGATGACGACCCAGTTGGCATAATGGTCACCATGCCGGCCTGTGAAACACAGGGTTCGATTCCTGCCTCAGACATGTATTTATGCTTTAAATCTATTCATGCTCGGCCGGGATTCGAACTCACGACCTTAGGAATTAAATCAGAGGTATCTACTACTAAGTCAACATCGTATAGTATAATATCATTACAATACTATTGGCTTACTATTGGCTTATTGGCCTCCATAAATGGGGACTAAGGGAGTTACAGTGCAATTGCGGAGCACCTGACCGAACCATGTGGTAAACGAATGCCCACTTCATCGTTGTCCCCGTAGAATGTCGGAAGTTCATAAAATGCCGCCGCAAGTAGGCTGAAAAACTTGGATATAGAGGTTTGATCGACGCAGGATGAATGCCATAAGCCATGATGGCTATTGGCTTACATTTGCACAGTTGTGTGTAAACAACGTATGGAATTCACTCTGGGGAATATCATGTCATGTTGCAAGATTGTACGATCATGTTTCACTCGCTAATACATAATATACCAAAACTTTGGGATCAGTTTCGCCTCGTGGTAGATACCTTGACTCTCATTCCAAATATATGTCATGTCACAATGGTCACCATGCCGGACTGCCAAACACAGGCTTGCGGGTTCGATTCCCGCCTCAGACAAGTATTTATGCTTAGATATTAGTCTGTGGTCTGGTTATTTCTATGAATTATAAGTATATATTTACAAAAGAAAAGTATTGTAGTATATGAGTTGTCTAGCACCCATAACACAAATCTAGTTACTTAGCTTGGAGCTAGATGGCGATGTATGGAATGTCCTGCAATATTTATTTATTTATTATGGCTTGAGTCGTATCGCATAGCGGACTTGCCCGTGTTTCGATATGTGGATCGGTGCAGCCACAAAAAAATCGGTCGGGAAAGTTTTACGGTTGACTATGTTGAGAGGATGGTATAAGTTCTGGGCAAACCCACCCGTTATAATTCCGGTGAATTTTTTTTTGCAGGACATCCCACACGTTGCCCACTAGCTCCAAGCTAAGCCACTAGGCTTGTGTTATGGTAGCTACATAACGGATAGAATACTAAAATACATACATATAAGTAGTACCTAAGTATAGTTCCATTTAAGTACAAAAGTGTGTCGAAGGTAAAAATCAAATGTCGAATATGGAGTTTTCTCATTGCGTTATAAACCTACAAGGTTATGGTAAAGTTGCCATCGCTTTACTAATGGCCAATATTGAACCAAAAGTTATATTTGGCAAATGGACTGATAGCGAAGAGCTTTGACTTTCACAAGGCTGTCGCTGGATGGTTGGGTCAAGGGTCAGATTTAGAAGGCAGTCCTGGATACGGCACATATCAACAGAAGATTTTGCTCTCTGTGACTTTGTTTTTATTTATTTTTTAAGTTATTGCATAGCTTTTATCGCAGGCTTTAGCGCGGCGACCGAATCAAGAAATTCCGTAACGAAAATAAAACCTAACATCCCCCACTCCGCCTACCATGTAGCTCGGCCGAGCGGTCGCTTAACGTGTATGTATATGGTACGACTGTACGAAGCTTGCACGATGCAATACCTTTACCGCGGCAGTACCCAAGTGCCACACGTAATTTTTTTTAATTTTTAGTATTTATAACTTTTTCAGTAGTATTTAATCCCTATTATTTTTTAATATTTAATTCCTATTAGGTAATTATTACCTAATATGAATTAAATACAAAATGTTTTAATTTAAACCAAAAGCCTCAGTCTGAAATAAATCATTTTTGATATCATTCGGGTTTTAAAATCAATACGCCATCAAACTTTAATAATTTTACCAAATTCATTTTAAATCTACATAAGCATAAATTTTACACTAAAGTTTTTGTTCATTTGAAATCCATTTTAATTTAAAACTTTTACAACACGAATTTAATCGTTCGATCAATTAAAACTTAAATTTTGATTTGATTTCTATTAATTAATGGATGTCCCATAAAAATATTTTGACCACAGTGTGCCAAGAGAAAAGCGTTATAAAGTCTGTCAGGTATTTGTACAGACAGGTACCTATCTATTTACATTAAATAAACCGCCAAGTGCCAATCGGACTCGCGGACCAGGGTTCCGTACCATTATATTATACTATACTTTACTTTATTTTGAGACATAAAAACATTATTATAATTATGAAAAGTTTTAGTACGCCTTCGAGGGATATTTAGGAAAACACGCACTAAGTTCGAACACAAAGTTTATTGTGTGCAACTGGTTCACAAAAGTTCAATCAGATTAAAGAAAAAGGTGAAAATGTATTATTAGACTTAGTAACATTGCGCGCGCGACAAGAGCCGATGATTGAAGAAGGAAACGGAAACAAGTCAGTGAGCTTGTCGCGTCGCAGTGTTACCATTCTACAATAACCAGCAGGAAGTAACAATGCGTTGACGGACACCCTCTATTGGCCATGTTAGGCATGGTGTTGGCCACTTTGGCCAGGTTTGCTATAAAGTTGGAAATTGTTCCAAAAAAAAAAATAAGTAATTGGTGTGATGCATGCATGGGAGAAAAAGAAACGAAATTTTATTTATTTATTTATATTCAGCTTTTAATATTTTTTAGGGTTCCGTGCCTCAAAAGGTAAAAAAGGAACCCTTATAAGATCACTTTTTTTGCCGTCTGTCTGTTGTTATTGTGGCAACAGAAATACATTATATGTGAAATTTTTAACTGTCTAGCTATCACGGTTCCCATGCCTGGTGACAGACGGTACAGACAGTGAGTGGAGTCTTAGTAAATGGGTCCCGTTTTTATCCCTTGTGTACGAAACCCTAAAAACAAAAATGGCGCGACTATTTTTATGCATTCGATAGACACTAGTAAAACTGGGTCCAGGAATCGTTAAAAATAGTTTCTTTTTTAGAGTTTCGAACATCAAAAGGTAAAGGTAAAGGAACTCTTATAATATTACTTTCTTGTCCATCTGTCTGTCTGTTTGTGTGTATGTAGAAATAGCAAAAACTTAAGAAATCACCAGATATTCTTATATTTTTGTATTAATTTGTTAAGTGCCTACCATAGATATAAATCTCTGCATTGTTTTTAATATAAAATTCAATTTATCTGTCAAAATTGATACAAATATATGCAACAACGTTTTTGTGAATAATTTGACAGCTGTCAGAAACAAAAAACAATAATTTATACAAAAATATTTAGTTTTCTGCAATTTATCTGTCACACAGACCTCTGAGTACATTATACTTACAAAGGGTTAGTATAATATCAGATGGTCAAAAACGCAAGTCGTCATTTAAGTTAACTTGTAGTTCATTTTGCAACTAGTCTGTTATGTAATCCATTTATAAAGCAACTCGTCATAATTGTTTTTTGTCACCTTATATAATACTTATATACACCCACTTAATATACATATAAAAACACCTTGACCAGAAAAAAATATTTTTACATAAATTTTGTGGCAGCGGGAATCGAACCCGCAACCTTCTCCGTCCCAGGCAAGTGTTCGCCCGATGCGCCATAGAGCTCATCAAATATTACTATTATGATTATTTTTTTTTTATAGTGCGTGGACTGAAATATTCGCTAAAACGCTGAAATATCTGAAAATATTTTAAAAGAAAAATGCGTCTTCAAAAATAGCAACTTAGAGGCGACTCGAACTCGCACCCCCTGAAAACCGTCTAGGTGCGCTTTACCAATTACGCCACTCAGTCAAGTACTTGCCGTAATTACTATTATAATATATTCTGTGGCAATCGACATGATTTTACCATTAATAATTCGGGTAACATTCTATTTTCAAATATTTCGTGACATTGTCGGACAGTCAACACTTAGGTATTAGGTACCTACATTTGATGTAGGTCGACGTAGGTCCTGACATACTGAAATACTTGTCGAATATGTAAAATTATTTTTAGTCATGTATGTTTCTAGGCAAAATTGTTCATTTTTAACCTTCTTCAAAAAAGGAAGAAAAATCTCTGGCACCAAAACTCAAGACTCTTTATTTATTTTGAATCATACAATTTGCATGAAATTCTTTAGAAGCTTCTTAAAAACTAAGGACACCACCCGCATAAAGCGTTTTGCTTCGTTATCTCTTATTCGTACAGTAAAAGAATGGAATCAATTGCCTGCGTCTGTCTTTTCTCTACAGTTTAAGGCCTTTTACGAATAAACAGGTATCTTCTAGGAAAGCGTGTTACATCTTAGATCGCATCGTCACCTGCCTTCAGGCAGGTGTGTTAGTGGTACCTTAATGATAAGAATCAATGGATGTGACTTTAATTGCTCCATTTCAAATAATACCTTCAAATATTTGTAACATTGACTTTTGTGAGCGTGATGATATGAAAAAAAACCCCATGAGTTTCTTGTGCCTTCTTCTCATTGGTGGGCGCGTTCCGAAGACACACATCCTAACTTAGTTCTTAAGACGTTTCTATATGATCTTTGTACAAAATATACATAAGAATCCAAATTAATAAATGAATTTGACTTTGGTCAAGCGCTGAGCTATGATGAAAAAAAATTGTCTTTCGCGTTCCGAAGGTACACATCCTAACTTAGTTTTTAAGACGTTTCTATATGATATTTGTACAAAATATACATAAGCATCCAAATGAATAAATGAATTTGACTTTGACTTTGGTCAAGCGCTGGGCTATTGTTAAAAAAAAATGTGTTACTATTTGTTATTTGATATTCTTAACCAATGTATGATACTTTCAAAATGAGATAGAAAGATAAACTCTTAAAACCTTAATTCCAACTTCATTCAACTAACTTAATTTTAATTTAATTATCTTGGTTCAAAGGCTATTAGTACAAAAGTCAGAATGTCTGGATGCTACAAAAACAACTCTAGTCAATATGTACAAATGTAAAAATGTCCAAGGTGTCTACGTCAATAGCTTGGTTCATTAAATACGTACCTATTCAAAACAATGATATAAATTCTACCATCTATTCTGCGACTTAGAATAGAAGCTCGTTTGCGTAGTAGCCTGAGATTAAACAAATCTTAGGTTCCATGTCTTTGTAAAGTTAAGGGTGTACTGAGAGGTGCAATTAGTAACCGTACCCAAAGGTTAAAATAGGGCCATATTACTAAGACTTCAATGTCCGTCCGTCCGTCGGTCTGTCACCTCTTGTTATCTCATAAACCGTGATAGATAGACGGTTGAAATTCTCACTGCCATAACAATAAATACACTAAAAACGCTAAAAAGAAAAAAAAATGAAATTTAAGTGGGCATACAACATGGTAACCCTTCGTGCGCGAGTCGACTCGCACTTGGCCGGTTTTTCCTGACTGTTAAAATGAGAACCATTCGTAGTAGCCTATTCCTTCCTCTAAGTTCCTATTTATATCTAAGAAATTAGATAATAATAATTTAGAGCGGTGTTGGCTTAGTAGCAGATACCTCGACTTTCATTCTGAAGGTCGTGGGTTCGAATCTCGGCCGGCCGTGCACCAATGGATTTTTCTTAAGAAAAATGTATGTGCGCTAATTGACATTGCTCTTACGGTGAAGGAAAACATCGTGATGAAACCTGCGGCTTAGTTGGCTCCAGAAGTATTGACAAGTTCTCTCCTCTGGACATGGTCGACTAAGCTGAGAGGGTAGCAGACGCTGGGCAAGCCTACTCTATCCTCACGCAAAAAGGACCCAATTAAAAAGGGTCCAATGGCGGAAAACAGCCAGTAAGTAAGTAGATGCTGTCCCGGCACGTTGTTTTGCTATATACAAAAAATATATAAATATATAAAGGAAAGAAAATAGAATAGTGATCGATTCTCAGACCTAACGAATATACACAAAAAATCTTACAAATGGGTTCAGCCTTTTAGGTGGAGTTTCGCTACTAACATCGCGACACGAGAATCTATACTAATATTATAAAGCTGAAGAGTTTGTTTGTTTGAACGCGCTAATCTCAGGAACTACTGATTCGAATTGAAAAAATATTTTTGTGTTGGATAGTCTCGGGGAAGACTGTAGGTTATTTTATATTTCGATATTCCCACGGGATTGGAAGCTACGCGGGTAAAATCGCGGAGCGCAGCTAGTTTTATACATATATATTTTATTTATTTGTAAGAAAAGTCTACAGCTAGGTTTAACACTATTTAAATATATAAGGATTAACACAGAATAGTTTGTTTGGAATCAACGGATTCCCCAGAGCTTAATTGACTTATCTATCTATCTTGTATACCCCCAACTTTAAGTGCAAGTCGCCTATTGAAGTATATGTGCGTCTTACCGTGATTACGGTCTGAGCTTAACGAGTAAGCTTTGAGATAGGTTCCAATGTAGTTAGAGGTAGTTGAATTCAGTTTGAACAGAGTGTAGTCGCTATGAAGCGGATTGTTGAATTATATTCACACGGACTATACATTGAGGAATTATACAGTTTGGAGTGTTCAAGTCTAGAGCAATTATTTGTAAACTTATACTTAAATAGAGGCCAATATTATTAAATTATTAGGAGACAATAGCATTACACCTATAAGTCAAATTCTTAATTATTTCATTAATTGTTTGTCACACAAATTAAAAACCCCGACTGATAAGGATAATTGCATATAACTTTTTAAAGGCTGAACCGATTTTGATCAAACATAGCTAAGAACACTCAGAAAAAAACAAATATCTGTAAAAAAAATGACTGGAATCGAACTCGCAACCTTCTGTGTCACAGATGAGTGTTTGCCCGCAACGCCATAGTGGTCTTCAATATTATTCTATGAATATATTATTGCTTCACTGATTTCAAACAATGTGTTGGATAGATTGTCATCACTTTCCTTTACTATTGGTATAAACAAGCTATTTATAACTCAAAGCTCGATGTATAGGAGCTTACAAAGCCCTTTTAAGCTCCAAGTCACGGTCAAGATTTTTTGTTTTCGTGCCATGAATGAAGTGGCCTTCCGGTTTAAGGGGTGACCATGGAAAAATAAGGTCGAATTGGTTATTTTTATTGAGTTTAATAATAGAAGGGGTGGATTATTGTTATCAAACTTTGATTGAGGAAGTTTCTTATTCAAGTAATCTATACATAAATATAGTTTTGTGTATCTACATCTACGTACATCAAGATAATAACGGAAAGATATTTTTTTTAGACTTATAGACTCCGAAACTACTAAACCGATTTAGATGAAACTTGGAATGTGGATATATTGATTCATTTGAAGTGCCATAAGCTTTTTATCTTGATATTCTTACGGGATCAGGAGTTATAGGTATATAAAAGAGAGAAAAACTTATCGCGAAATCTCTAAAACAACAGAAGCTCTATAATACGAATCTGAAACTTTGCAAGAGGATATCAGACTCGTACTATCAATCCATCCTTGAAGACCGTACGTGCCCTAAAAATATCAAGCTATACCTAAGTGGTATTTAAATCTTAGTAGGTTAATTAAATAAGAAAATTCGACTTATATTCAAATACTTCGCTAATTCTGCTTCTAATAAATTAGGCCTACTTAGTCCTATTAATATAGGGTAAAACCGGGGAAAACTAACTTTGTAATTTAACCAAATTCTAATGAATATTATTAACAACAAATTGCCACAATAGTGACGAATGTAGTTACTCCAACTTCTTTGTTAGAAGGTTACAGCAAGAAGTTCTGCTTTGCTTCGCTCCTGGCATGTTCTAATAGAGATTAGATTAGCTACACTCTCTTTACATACATCTGTTTCTAGCTATAACGCATTTATAAAGTTGCATTCGTTGCATTTGGTTGTGTAAAATGTGTTAACACGTCTAAAAACTTAATCTATTGTTTTGCCCTGATAACGTCTTATAACATCTTATGAAAAGTGTCACCTCATGGCTCACGTTCCATTATTGACAAGGTAACCATAGCAACGATAATGCGTTGCTATGGTTACCATAAATGTTTTCTTATGACGTTATCATCTAAAATTATCGTCCGTAAACCGACTTTACAGATAACCATTTTTTTAGATAAGCCTCTCAGTGTGATGGTATTTTAATTGAATCCTAGACTTTTTGGCAATTGGGCAAGCGTCCGTAGCGGGTTCGAGTTCCATCTTAAAAAGTATTAATGTAGAGATATTGTTTCTGGTCTGGATAATTTCTGTATGTATATTATATTTACAATAGACAAGTATATAAGTATTCTATTCGTTATCTAGTCACCATAACACAAGCTTAGTAGCTTGGATCTAGATGGCGCTGAGTGAATCGTCCCAAAACATTTATTACATGAAGCAAAATAAATTAATAAACAGTATAGAATTCAAAAAAAATGCTGTGTATCCCAGTTTTACCCTATTGTAAACAAGATAATAACTTAGTCGTAACTTATTAATAGCTTAATTAAGCCACTCGGTTAAGTTAAGTACTTAAATTACACTTAGATGAGACAGAGGTAATAGGTGTTTAGAATTTCAATTTCCTTAAACTTATTTATCAACTAGCAGTGCAACGCGATTTCACTCGCGTAAGTCTCGATCCCGTGGGAATTTTGTTAATAAAAACTTAAGGTTATTCTCCTTAGGTTTCAGTAGGTATAATATCTTCGTACCATATTTAATAAAAATCACTCTAGTAGTTTTAAAATTCCAATTTTATTGGCTCAATAGTTTGTTTTAACAATAAAGGTATTAAAATGCCTTGGTTAGGCTACTAATATTACCTATTTTTACTTTTATAAATATGGAAGTTTGTCGATTTATTTGTTTCCTTTTAACGTTTACACGACTGGACCGATTTAGATGAAAATCGACAAAGTGGTAGTTTAGGAGGTGATAATGGACATTGGATATTTTTTATCTCGAAATTCCAGTCCTAAAATTCCGATCGGAACTCTTAAATTAAAACTTACGCACCCATTGATCAGGTGTATAAACATATTTTAGTTTTTAAGACGTTTCTATGTGATCTGTGTACAAATGTATTAAGCATCCTTATGAATAATTTTTTTTTACTTTTTGACTTCGACTTGGATGTTTTTGTAAAACTAAGGTAGGTAATATAAGGAAACTAATCAAATTAAACTTTACCAACGTGTGCAGGTGCACGGTTGAACGGACGCCATCCTCCGCAAAACTTGAAATTAGAATACGTGTGTTGACTTAACAAGGTATAAAGTAGGTCTTTAGGTGGATAGGTAACCGGTAGAAAATGTAGGTATGCCATCTAACCTAGATTTATCCTAGAATAAGGAAATTTAACTTTTTTCGCTACAAATTTCACTTATTAAATAAAATAAAAAAATTAAAAGTTATAGTAATTATTTTACTGGGTTTTGATAGCGTTTAATTTCTGTTTCCTTGGCGTTTCGATCATGGTCACGTGGAGATACGAATACAAATCGTATGACTTTAAAAAATAACTTAATTTAAAATTAATTTCAATTTTTTATTACTCTCACTTGGTAATTAAATAGAGTTCTTTTGTAGATTTGTTTAAAAATCTTTCGTTATCTTAAGATTTTTCCTTCAATATTAGCTTCAAACATTTTTTATTTACACTCTTAACGAGCGAAGTGTCAAGATGTCGACGTCAAAAAATTGCCCTGTCAGCGCCCTTCAGTTGCGAAATAAAACATCGTCAAAGCAAATATTGGGAAATACTTATTCGCTTTTAAAGATTTGGTTCGTTACTGCTGGATCTGATTTTTTTAAATATTGTTGTTTGGTAAATATCTATCCGACCACTTTTGAGTACCTTTAGAAATAATTATAGCTATTTAATTCTCCATAGCAGATAGGTAGGCCTTTGGCCTACAATATGACTGTACAGGTAAGAAAAAAATACAGAAAAGGATTTTTATTGGATACTTAAGTTTCTAGTTGAAACCTAGACATTTTTAATTCTTTTATAAGAATATTTAATGCAATATTATAATATTTTCATTTATTTAATATAAGAATATTTTTATTTTTTTTTAATATAAGAAGCTACACCTCATAGTTTTACATTTTTGACGTGATAGCGTCTATTAAATTGGTGGAACACTTGCATTCACACAAAAGTGTCATGCTAATCTGGACTTGTGAATATTAAGGTAAAAAAAGAAAAAAAAATGTAAAGCACTAACAAAAAAAAAAATTTTTTCGTTGTTTTCTTATGATGTTATCACGTAAAATTATCGTCTGTGAACCGACTCTACAGGCAAACATTTTTTTAAAGTAGCCAACATCTTCCACACTATGAATCGGTACTCATACACATAGTTCTAAACTTTAACTATTTTATACGTGAACAAGAACAAACAAAAAAAAATTCATACCTTTGGCCACATTATGGTGTTTTATTTTATTAACGGTTATATAATTACTGAACGAAAGAACATTTTAAAAAGTCTCATCTCTTCCAATAATAGAACAACAAGGAATTATAACTTAAAAGGTTTCAGCCGTTACGAAAATGTGAAATTTAAAAGATGGTAACATACGAACCGTTTTACTGTCCAGTAGCAGGAGGCGAAAGAAATAATCTCGACCATCAACCGCTATAGGTAACCTAATATACTTGTAAATATTCGAGCAATGGACTACATCTGTCTTAAAAAACTTAATTTGTAAGAAAAATGTTACCATGACGACATTTCTGAAGAAAACTCATTAACGCTTAATGTCTTTCAAATCTCAATGCTGGCCTTTTTTCAATGAATAATCATTTATTTATTAGGTACACCAACAGTAATACACATTAATACTAAGAATAGGTATAAATACTATGAAAATAAGTATAAATAAATACATTATTGAAATTTAATTCAAGTTTGTTTACCAATAATAGTTTGTAACTTTGCCTTAACAATTTCTACCAACATAATAAAATAATCATATTTTTTAAACATTATATTTTAAACACGTGCTCATACGGTAAACAAAAATATAGTAAAGAAACCGGTGCCAACAGTTCTCTGAGAGAAGGCCTGTCTGTGGTGGGTCATATTAAGGACAAGCTTTTGCCCGCGACTTCGTCCGCGATTTGAAGTATGTATTTGGATTGGAGCAAGGAATCACATTGTCCCGTACAAACTTTGCCCCTCTTTTCGGAATTTCGGAAAATCCTTTCTTATCGGATGCTTACGTCACACAAAGAGCACACGGTTTAGGCTGTGCGTTGATCCGTCAGTCAGTCATTCCTGACAAAGAATTTTATATGTATAGATCCGGTTGCTGATATTTACTGGTCCGGTTGCTGTCTGACTGACTGGCCGCCGAACGTAATTGTCGTACGTATGTTTTATATTAAAAGGCGCTTTTACTCGCTACTTTTTGTTTTCACTTCGAATATTGTTCTACAGATTTTTGTGCACTTTAATTAAGGCTGTGGTTTAAAAAATAATCCTGAGTCGGTTTGAATAAGGAAGTAATTTAGCGGGAAGCGTGCTTATGGTGCTTGCTTTTCAGTATTCAAATCTGGATTTTCATGAAAGGAAAAAAATAACAAAAATACACACGGCTCATGCATACTACCTCTGGCAGTATGCATGAGCCGTGTGAAGCCATAATTGTTATTCTTTGGTGTTACCTAAAGCAAGGAGGTTAGGTTTTTTAAGTTCTTAATGCGTAATGATATTGATACTGGCTACAAGCACATTGCACAAGCCGCGCGAAGCCATAATTTGACATGACAGCTGTCAGTGAAAGCGATTTTCCCTAGGGCTGAAAGTTTTTCTTTCTACACGCTCTTCAGGCATCTTTAGACCTACTTTCGGAGTATGAGTAATGAAAAAAAAATTTTTTTTCCGGAAGCAGATTTTAGACTTACTTTTAGATTTTTTGTCATTTACATTTTTTTCACATATATTTTATGTAGGTATATTCATTCACCGATTACTTGAAGACATTTTGGTTTGAAAAACCTCAGGATGATGTGATGCCATAAAAAATTGGTGTGGATCTAACGATGATCATCGGAGTGCACATCGAACGTGCAACAAATAGCTTAGCTTTCAAAATCTACCAGCAAAATTGGTAGATTTTTTATCGCAAAAATTCCTTAACGGTTTAAACATTTTTTTCTAAACTTCTCTTCATTATCTTTATTCCCATAAACAAAAAGCCTTAACTCTTATCTACTTGAAACTTCACAACGTGTATTATTCACTTGATTTATTTACACATGAATATATTACTCATACGTTTTAGGCTTATGGCATTCCTTAACTTTGTTTTATTGTTTTTTCTGACCTTGGACCGGAATGATGTTTTTCTGTTCGAAAACGTTGCTTTTTGGTAAACAACATGGAAGGTGTATGTTTATGAATTGGCTTTAGTCAGGATAGAAAAACTTACTTTGTGGTTTGTTGAATATATATCGAAAATTATACACGGCTAGCTTTTACCAGTGTTTTTAGCCCGCTTGTTTCCTACTAACCTACATAATATCAAACTTCTGTATACATATTCCTGATTAGTTTAGAATTTTAGCCTATAGTTTTAGATGATTCCTGAGTATTTTATTGGAACGAAATTCCTTAGCGCGCGTTGCGAAAGGGGGCTAGACGGAAAAAATTAAGACCAAAAGTTGTAACGACACTCTTTGATATCATCTGTCTGACTCTCTCTTTCTCTCATAGAAAGCAATCACTAAAATTGAGCCTACTCATAAAGTTTATATTACATTGTAATTGTTAATAATTAAAAAAAATATATTATAACTTAAAAAAATAAAATTTTATTATAATTCCTTCACTAATTATTATTCGAAAGAAACTTCGTTCCATCCGGGTGTCTTTTGACAGCTCTCAAGTTTTTTTAGCCTAACACGTGTAGGGTAATGTAGGGTAATTTTTTGATAGGCATTTACTTGATTGAAGTTGGCACAATGGTCATCATTCCGGGCTGCCAAATACAGGGTTGCGGGTTCGAATCCCGCCTCAGACAAGTATTCATGCTTATATATATTTGTCTGTGGTCTGGTTGTTTTTATGTATTACTAGTTGCGCCCCGCGGTTTCACCCGCGTAAATCCCGATCCCGTGGGCATATTGGGATAAAAAGTATCTTATGTCCGTCTCCTGGCTCTAAGCTACCTCCCTACCAATTTTCACCCAAATCTGTTTTGCCGTTCTTGAGTTATAAGTGGTGTAACTAACACGACTTTCTTTTATATATATAGATATAATAAAGTATATATTTACAAAAGGAAAGTATATAAGAATTGTATCCATTGTCCAGCACCCATAACACATATCTAGTTAGGTTCTTAGCTTTAAATAAATATTGCAGGACATTCCACACATCGCCATCTAGCCCCATAGAGCTATATATTTATTTACTCTGGAAATTGGAGGTCATTATCAAAATGACTTTTTTTGCTGAAAGACAGTTTTAGTTGGATGACGTGTAAGCAGGGTACGAAGACAGTGATTTGTTACAAGTTTTCAAGTTAAAGGTATTTTGAAGTATACAACTTTGTAGTATTTTAAAAAATACAATTTGTTAGAGGTCTATCTAACAAATTGTATTTTTTTTAAGTGAAAACTTCCTACAAAAAAAAAATATGCATACCGCGCGGTACGCATATTTTTAGATGAGATACAATCTCTGAACGCAGCTACAGTGTGTGCATATATGCATGTAAATATTTTATTTTGTAGTTGCTTAGTTTATTATAAGATTAAAGTTTTTTTTAAGATTAAAGTTTTTTTTAAATTTGTTTTTTATTTATTTTTATAAGTTTTCACTTCTGTGTGCACTCCCGGAGAGCGGCCGTTTGTTTTAAATAGTAATGTAAAAAATAATTTCTTCGGCAATTTGAGTTGTCGCACGAAAACTGTCAGTAAATTTATCGTTCATGCTGAGTCTTAGGTAAATTTTGTATTTTTTTTTTCGTAAAAGTTCTGTAGGTTCAGAGAGTGACGTCACAGCTTACCAATCAACAAATCTAGCCAATCAATGTGTATTAACGGAGTGCTTTATTCACATTAACCTAAATAAGTTCCAAACCTTGGTCACTTCGTAGACAATATGTCTGCCTGTTTGCCCTCGTAACAGATGCGTGGAAAATAATATTATTTTTGCCCTTTCCAGTACGACTTTCTTGCCTCAAGGCTGAACGATTTATGGTATTCCCCAAGGTGGTCCAAACTTAATAGACGAGACGGTGGCATTGGGGATAGTTTTAGGTAACTATCTTATTTGTATTGTTATTTTTTTATATTATTGCTTAAAGGTTTTGAACTTTAGATCCTATACTAATTTGCAGTAAGCTTGTGAACTAACTTTTTACCAAATTATCAAGTTCATATGTAACTTTATTTTAACTTAACTTAACTTAAAAGAAACGAAAAATTACCTACCTACTTACTCAAAAATAAATAACAAATATTATACATAATTAATAATTAAGGATATAAATAATTTATGAAAATCTACACTATTAAAATAAAGAAAAAAAAATAATATAACATAATAATGTTCAATATTAAAAATGTTCAAAGAAAAGTGTGACCAATAAAAAATACCCAAAGAAAATTTCTAAATAAAATACCTACATAGATTTAATTCTACTAGGCACCACATAAATATCCAGACTAGACTAAGCCCAAACATCGAAAAACAACAATTTCCTTCCGAATCTTTCATTATTTGTTATAGAAGTACAATCGAGGTCATACGTGTTAGTAAAGCAATAAGCCGTATGAGGCGTCACACAGTCTCTGTTCAAGTTTGCAACTTTCTGATCGTTTTGACCGTGACTGTACTTGGCCGTGAATGCTTCTGTACCATGACTTTGATAATTTGGCATCGTGTTTGGATCATATCTTACAAACTGCTGTGCGATGTTTCACCAGTGTAAATCCGGGATAAAGATAATAAGTTGCCTTTATTATTCCACTATTTCTGCTATCTATATTATACCATTATTTATTGCAATAAATCCCGTGGTCCGGATGATCCGGGATAGCACCTGACCGGTGGATCTTCCACCGGGCAGGTGTTTTCCCCGGTCGGCCGCGGCCCAACGATGTTTCGTTAGAAAATAAGAGCGTATCTTCAGAAAAACTTCGCATGGGCGATCTAGGATCTATGATCGGCTTAGTGGCGCCATCTTTTGGTGGCAATGTGAAGCGTCGCCACAGGTTTTTACGTGAATAACTTTTAATAAACTACTTTTATTATAATTTGTCATAATAAAATAGTCCTTAACATTTAATATTAAAATTTTATTGTCATTCAAACATCTCAAATTTCTTATAAGGTACCTGCGGGTTAATAAAGACCACCTGCCACCTTAATTAATAAATAATTATTTCGTAATTTTTAAGCTATTGCATAGATTTTATCGCGGGCTTTGAGCGACGCGACCGAATCAAGAAATTCCGTAACGAAAATAAAACCTCCCCCCACTCCGCCTACCATGTAGCTCCGCCGAGCATGCGCTTAACGTGTATGTCTATGGTACGACTGTACGAAGCTCGCACGATACAATAGCTTTACCGCGGCAGTCCCTGAGTGCCACACGTTATTTATTTATTTATTTATTTACCTCTGTTTACCTATTTCATTTACCTATTTACCTCGATTTAAAAATAGGAAAAACTATACTTAAAAACTGGTCATTAGCTAAATATTTGCTTTATTGTCAATCTAGAAAACAACTATAATGTTTATTTTATCAAGATTTTTAATAAAGCTTTTAATGGTCATCACTACCCTTAGAAGTTTATATTGAATCAGTAACAAAAACATGCTTACCTATAAAAATACATATTTTATTAGTATCAAAAAAAACACGAGTTCATTGAACCATAAACATAGACATATAAAAGCTATAAAGAAGTAGTAAAATAACGAACTTCGCTTTGACACAGTGAATATTAAGTAGAGAAACACGGAATGGCTATTAATCTATGTCAATAAAACTGAATGTTAAACGCAAAGCTCTCTCACTCTTGAGCTTGGAAGCTTAGCTTTTCCTGTGACTTTATTCGTTGTTTTTAGGGTTCCGTGCCCAAAGAGTAAAAACGGGACCCTGTTACTAAGACTTCGCTGTCCGTCCGTCTGTCTGTCTGTAACCAGGCTGTCTCTCATGAACCATGATAGCTAGAGAGTTGAAATTTTCACAGATGATGTATTTCTGTTGCCGCTATAACAAAAAATACTAAAAACAGAACAAAGTAAATATTTCTGTCTGTTACACTATTATTTTTTTACTATTTTTTAATAAGAATTTTAGGTTATTTTCATGTTTACCATTTCTTTAGCAAAATTTATTGTTTTGTTAATTATACTTCTAAAAGGGAAGGCAAAAGACTTTCAACGTATACAGCCTCGTTTGACACAATATTTTTTAGGGTTTTTTGCTCGATATGTATCGATCATAATGGTACAGAACCCTTCGTGTGCGAGTCCGACTCTCACTTGGCGGGTTTTATTTTAAACTGCTTTTATTCCTACTAACCACCTTATTCATAATCGTTTAAGAATCCTCCAGTCCTTTACACATCTGTCTTTAGCAAAAGTACTAGAGTGAAAACATATATTTTTCAAAACTCATGCTTGGAAAGTACGTCTGAAGTTGCCTGAGGAGCGGGGTGAACGTAATACTTCTTAGCCCAGGGAAAATCGTTTTCAACTGACAGCTATAAAATTATTAAGAAAACTAGTTCCAGCTTCCTCTGCAGCCACTCAATTACACCGCGATGAAAAATTAAAATATCAAAAAGTTAAGTGTTAATTAAAGAAAATAGTTTTTTAAATGACTTTATTATAATTTAGTTTCAACAATTTATTATAAATAACTGTGTAAAAAATTACTTGTATATTTATTTATTTTATTATGAACAAAATACAATATAATTAAATATTATTAATCCTATACCCAGCTCCCGTGGCCAGCCCCTACCTCACAAGGTCGCTGATCTCTTGTAGACAGACGGACGCCATGAACCAAGGTGAAATAGGGCCTTATTTAGAAGTGTTGTTGACTCGCTATATTAAGAGGATAACATAGCCAATGATCCTTTTTGACCTCTGTGGCGCGGTGAGCAAACACCTGCCTGCAAAACAGAAAGTTGTGGGTTCGATTCCCGCCTCAACCAAGTATTTATGTAAAGATATTGGTTTCTAGTCTGGGTGTTTCTGTATGTATAATACGTATGTATTAACATAATAATAACATAATAAATAAATCTTATTTTTTTTTTAAATACAATGACTTTGGTAACTGTATACAGCAAATAAAAACAAATAAATAAATACAGCTTTTGAAAAAGAATTTTGTCTTTTGACATAAGAAAAGTATATGATTTGTATTTATCCGTTGTCAATGCACCACAAAACAAGCCTAGTTGTTTAACTCAGAAATAGATAGCGCTGTGAGAAATATTCTACAATAATAATATAATATAATAATATTAAGTATTAGTGGTCTAGTTTATAATTTATTAATTAGGTACACAATAATAAAGCATCGAAATCGGACAATTTAAAACAGTAAAAAAACTATTTCTTTTCAACCGACTTCAAAAAAGGAGGAAATTCTCAGTTCCATTGTTGTATGGATAAGTACGCGGTAAGTAATTCTCTTAATAAGAAAACTTCTAAAAATATGCCAGACATTGTAAGAGGACATTTTTTATTTTTGTTTTATAGAAGGCCTTTGCCCTGAGTACATAATATTAATGGACTTAGTTTACTCACGTTTTGGTTGATTAAGTGAGAGTTTGTTTTATTAAAGTTTTTCTAGGTGAAGGAATATTACAGTTTAGTACACAGGTATTATTTTATTGGAAAAATAAGTTCATTTGATTGTTCACTTGCTGAGCTTTTTTATCAATCGTTTGAATGGGAGCATCGCCGTCAGTACAATATCGAACAATTCTCAGTTTACACAAACTATCAGTACGTACAATGAGCAATTCAAAATCGGTACAATATCTCAATTCATACAAGTTATCAGTACGAACAATTTTGTTCGAACGAACAAAGAAGTTGATAATTTGTACGAATTGAGATATTGTACCAATATTGGTATTGGTACAATATCTCAATTCGTACAAATTATCAATACGTGCATGATATGTAAGTATGCTGTATACATTTTATAAAAATACAATTTAAAAAGATGGATAGATAAACTCTTTATTGTAACCATAGTAAACCTTAATTCTTACATAAATTCCTGCGAATAAAATTAATATAATACAAACATGAATGAAATAGAATGGAACCGGTTGTCTGCGTCTGTGATCTTCTAGAAAAGCGTGCTACATCTTAGGCCGCATCGTCACCTACCATCAGGCAGGTGTGATAGTGGTCAAACGCAGACCAACGCATCCTTGACCTCATCATCGCGTTACGATCATGTAAAAGAAGAGGTCAAATTCCTATTTTGCGTATTACATTTTTATAAATAAATTAAAAAAAGAATTATTGTCTGTAAAGTCAGTTTTCGGAAGATAATTTTACGTGATAACGTCATGAGAAAACGATTATGTTATTCCATTATATACATAACACAGGGCCAGGGTCATGGCAGTTTTAAGTTTTATGCAACAAAAATATTTGCTCGAGTCATTATCCAGGGAGGAAACAGTCGACTACGTTTGTATGGAGAGAGCGTAGGTACCTTTTCCTCTTAACATGTAAAAAAACGCACCTCTTATTACAAAAGTAGGTTAAATGTAATAAACAGCTACTAAATCCCTAAATCATCATTCACAAATGGTGGCAACATTTTCATATTAATCTCACGTCGGGAGAAAGCCCCCCCCCCTCCCCTCTTTTAGGAGGAGGGACTGCAGCCTGGCTGGATAATGATCACAATTCATTGCCAAGGCCAGAGAGAAATGTGTAATGCGAAATTAAATTAACATTTGCAGTTTTTCGAGAACATTTTTAAGGTTTGGGTTTTTAATGCTCCATTTCAAATAATACTTTCAAATATTTGTGTTATCGTATTGTATTGAACTTTGTGAGTATGATCAAATAAAATAGAGAAGTAAAAATAAATAGGCGGAGTAGGGGGGTGTTAGGTTTTATTTTCGTTACGGAATTTCATAATTCGGTCGCCGCGCTCAAAGCTCGCGATAAAAGAGGTTTTTTAAGCTATGCTATAGCTTAAAAACCTCATGAGTTAAAGAGCGGTGTTGGCTTAGTGGTTGATACCTCGACTTCCCTTCATCCCAGCCGGCTGTGAACCAATGTATTTTTCTTATTTTTTTTCTTAATATCGGAAAACAGCCCGTTCAAGTACAAGTACAACCTCATGAGTTTCTTGCGCCGGCTTTTCATTGGTAGACGCGTTCCAATGGCACACATCCTAACTTAGTTTTTAAGACGTTTCAATGTGATTTGATGCAAATTGTACGGATTCAAATGAATAAATAATTTTGACTTTGACTTTGGTCAATAAAGTTTTTTAGTAACAAAACACGAAAAGCTTACTACGTATTTTTTTTTTGTGGAAATCTATACAAATAGTATAACGAGGAAAGTATTATATTCGAGGGTAAAATTAGATTTAAACGGCGTTTCCAGCAGCTGTGTTTTAAATATAGGGACGTTCACAAATAAATTACACAAAAACACGTCCTTAGAGCAAATGCACCAACTTTTGAACGACAACATCACAAAGAAACTCAGACCGACCATAGCGACAGTTATAATACCAGTGTCCACTGTCAAGATCTGAGCGCGGAGTGCGAGATATACGAGAAAACTCGCACTCCGCGCGAACCTGCTAACGGCTACGTGCTGATAGCCGTGTCTGTCTACCGTCAGGCCTACTTAACTTATCTTGGCTGTGGCAAATCATTGATCTCGGCTTATAAAAGTTCTAGAGCAGGCAAAAGAAAGACTTTTGCAGATGAAACCGACCACTGTGATAAGCGATATTAGTGTAAATTGGCTTTAAATTGCATAATTTTGATGAACCTTTATTCAATTAAGGTTAGTTAAAGTGTATGAATGTAATATAAGTGAATTATATTCCCACTCGACCATTGGAATTTATATTAAAACATTGTTGGTTGCACCATTCTCAAGTAAAGTTTCGAACAGGCTAATCATCAACTGAAGTGACTAGTAACTTCCGATCGTATTTCACGACTTTTGAGTTACACTACTTAGGATACTTTACATCTATAATGACGACTCAGTTGGCACAATGGTCACCATGCCGAACTGCCAAACACATGATTGCGGGTTCGATTCTCGCCTCAGACATGTATTTATGCTTAGATAATTGTCTGTGGTCTGGTTATTTCTTTGAATTCGCATGAGGGTTCCTTTTATGACGACCCAGTTGGCACAATGGTCACCATGCTGGACTGCCAAATACAGGGTTGCGGGTTCGATTCCCGCCTCAGACATGTATTTATGCTTGGATATTTGTCTGTGGTCTGGTTGTTTATATGTATTATAAGTATGTATTTACAAAAAAAAAGTATATACGTAGTATATCCGTCGTGTAGCACCCATAAAACAAGTGTAGTTACTTAGCTTGGGGCTAGATGGCGATGTGTGGAATGTCTTGCAATATTTATTTATTTATTTTAGGATGTAGGTAAGCACTAAAAAGGGGTTTTTCGATTTTCGACCTCCAAAAGTAAAACGGGCTGTTAAAGTATACATGTGGCTTGTCGTAACTATTATGTATGCTGTGTTTGTAAGAAATCAATATAACACCTGCAATGATGCAAAGATCAACTCCACACGTGTATCGTACGACATACAATATTTTTTAGGGTTTTTTCTATTTGTTTTTGCGTCGGGGGTTAAGAACAAAATACAATAGTACGAAAAAACAATATATTTAAGTAAAGAAAAAACAAAAAATAAACAACTCAATTTTTAATCGTTTTCTAAGTCATTATCACGTAAAATTTTCGTGCGTAAACCGACTTTAGAGACAACCATTTTTGCTAGCTAAAAAACTCTTTGGTATGTACCTACCTTTTTTATACATCAAAACAGTATAACCCAGATAAATTAAGAATGTTTCACCTACCTTACATATAATTAGCAGTAAGATACGTATTTAACTTATCGGGATAACTTTATAGCACTAGGTTGGCAATGTAAAACGCACGCGTGCATAATATGTTGGATTATGAGCCTAAAAGCCGTTGAATAAGATCCACTTTATGAGCAACTGTGATAAAAAACTATATTAAAGTAAAGAAAAACAACACTAAATTTTTAATAGTTTTTTAAGACGTTATCACGTAAAATTATCGTTCGTAAACCGACTTTATAGACAACCTTTATTGCTGGAGTAAAACCTCTTTTTTTGTACCTACTTTATGTTATCCATCAAAACAGTATAATCCAGATAAATTAAAAATATTTTATCCACCTAACATGTAATTAGCAGTATGATACCAATTTAACTTATCAGGATAACTTATAACACGTCGAGATAATGCATAACGCACGCGTTTGTAATACGTTGGATTATGAGCCTAAAAGAGGTTGAATAAGATCCACTTTATGAGCAACTGTGATAAAAAGCTTATTAACTACACGCTACGCTTGTACAAACAGGCGACCTTATCGGCTAAAACGATTTCTTCCAGACAACCTTAGGATGGAGAAGGATCCATAAATCATTCCACAAAAATACCGTCCTAGTAAAATGGCAACCTTATCAAAATTAATTGAGATGGTAAACAAATTAACGATTCCTATATAAACAACGCTAAATGTTCAGTAACTCTATATTGAGTTATATTTCTTTGAAGGTTACAAATGGAATAAATTTTCAATGGTTAGGGAGGATCGGAGATGGAAACACACGTTGATATATTATACCCCATAGCCCAATCAACGGTTATTTACTGAGGATCTGTGCAGACATAACTACCCACATAATGTAGGTTACTAAAGGAAATGGGCATCACTTGATAACCACAGCTAAGTACAGCCTCGAATCGATCTGCCTGATTCTGACCGCAAGCTGTGGAAAATTAATCGATCTTCAATTGAGCCATAAAATAGAGTAATGAGACAGCTCGCGCCTCTGCCTGATCCATTTGTTTACTAGTTTTGAGTAGCCATGGCCGATGCACGACAATGCACGTCTCTGTATGCGTAGCTAACACTGATGTGCCTCGAATGGCTCGTAGCGCGGCTGTTGCCGTGGTTCGAGTCACGGCAAGCTTCGAGTCTTCACTAGGCTGCCGCGCGGTAAAGCACTTGATCAGAAACCTCTAATGAAAATCCAACTTTACAGAAACATAGTTTTGTATCAGAACATCACAGTGATTTGACTGACTGAAGAATTCTCTGAAAATACGCGAGCTACGAGTCTGAAACTTGGGAGTTCCTTTTGAAATTCGAACTTTAAAAGGATAAAAAGAACTGTTAAAGTTTGAAGTTAGTAGTTATAATATTCTGTATTTGTAGGCAATGCATAGAACTATAATCGGTTTTACCCGCGTCAGTATTAATAAAGACAGATCAGGCGTAGTAAACCTATATCTACTCGATTCCCAGATACAATAATTCTACGTATATTTTCACTATAGCAAGGCTCAGCTGTAGAAAACATGCAAATAGAAAATAATGACGATAAACAATAGCTTTTTGGGATGCTGTTGTATTTATTCTTTTAGAAGGCGGAGTTATAAATGTTGTATAGAATAATAAGGGCTACGAATTCGGATCACACGTTGCTGTTTAATCGACATGACAGATGAAGGGTTCTAGTTTTTACTACTACTTTATACTTAAACAATATTTATTACGTAATATAGATGATAAAATAATATGTTAAATTATGTGGATCGTAAGTTCATAACAATTTTCTATTAATTAATTCGGTTAAGTTAATAGAAGCATCCTGTATTGCAAAGGCAAACTTTGTGCAGTTGTGCAGACTCATTGTGTCAAGCGAACCGGTTTGGTAGCTGTTGGTAGGCTCGACCAATGCGTGCGAATGAGACGCACTGCTTGGATGGCGAAGACGACGATTGATGCATTGTTGAATTGATATTATTATGAACTTACGAATATTGTGTGAATATCCACACGTTAAATCTTTTTTTTGTGTTGATTATGTTTAGTTAATATTAACAGTAGTTTACGTAATGTAGATTTAGTTAGTAAGAGGATTGTGCAACTCTTACACAAACCAATTACTGGTTTAAGGGAGTGAAGATAATGTGTGTTATGTAACTGTTTTTTTTGGTAAATAAAAAAAAAACAAAAAAACTGTATGCTTTATAAGTCACTTAAGGTAAAGTAGGACCTAAAAACCCCTATCCCTTTCCCACGCGCGCACCGCGCAATGATTCTACCCCTTTTCCCCGCGCGCCGCGTAATGGCCGTTGTAACTGTTTTATGTGATTAAATGACTCACATCTATTTTAGTGAAAAAACATCTGTACTCCCTTATGGAATTTGATGTAAAGTTTATAAAAATATAAATTTAGTACTTGTTCTTTCTTTACGATCGCCGTCAAATTGAAAAAGCTCAAAAACATGACGATTTTTTTAGAATTTTTACTTTTTTTTCTATCGAGGCAATTCACTCTAAACGTGTTTCGAAGTGTATGACAATACAAAGCATTACTTCACCTTTACGACAGTAGGAATATCATTCTATGGATTTTAGTGGTTTCAAAAACTGTTTCTAAGACACCTCTGTCGCTTTTCTGGTCTTACCACTTCGGCTTAAGGGGTTAATTTAAATATTACAAGAATAAGAACCTATTTATATAAAAAACACTAATTTAACAAACAACCCTGCAAAGTTTCCGAAATTTTCAAAAGTTGTTGAATAAAAGTTGTTCGCCTAGATGTCTAGAACAACCTCCTTTTATTAAAAACCCTTCGTCGAAACACATTGTAAGTTGTGATAGTTGCGACTAAGAATAAATATAAAAATGTTCATATTTTTTACAGAAGCATTTTTCTTTTTTAATCGCAATCGTATATTTTATAAAGTTAAGGGCAGGTGCTAATAAAGCTACCAAAATCGACCTTTGTTTTAAGCAACTCTAAGTAATCAAATACTCTTTTTTTGTTATTTGGATATAAATGGATATTGTAGTTTAATAACCCTATTTTTGTTTATTGTGGTTGAAAAAATGATATGAACAACTTCGTTCGATAAATAAAATGTTAGAAAACAGAGAATTATTAGATCGTTTATCGGGTTTTATTCAAAAATAGTTAACGTTTGTTTCTAAAAATGAATCAAATGATAGGTTTTGACCTCTAGGAACTATATTTGTGGATAATAATGCTAAAATGTTTTGCATATCGATCAAATATAACAGTTAGCACGCAGCACGCTACGTTTTTGAGAGCAGGGGCTAAGGTAATGTATGGGCCTACACACGGTACTGGAAGAGCGCCTTAACAGATCCAATTCTAAGTCACCATAACTCTTAGATAAAAAGCTACTCTTAGAATCCAATTTAAATTATCTATTAACTTTAGGTACGAAAACTTCGTCACAAATGGTAGGTCCTGCAGAAGGTCGTACATCTTTTAGTCGGAAATCTCTCGACGTATCCGTCACAAACGTAATAACTAGACAAGGATAACGTTTTCACTCTACTTAGATGAATAATGTCACTTAGGGTAGTGGCTTAGAAGAAACTAATCTGAAAACTTTGATTTCAGTAACACGATTCAATCTTGTGCACTGCTAAAATTCAACTGTAAGGCAAAGCAGTGGGTTCATAGTTAACACCTTAGAGAGTGATCTCACTCCTGTGCAGTGAGTCTACGGTGCCACCAGTGGAACAAAGTGCTTTATTATTTATTTATTTAGTTGGTGATTAGGTAGACAGATTACGAGGGTCTGTTCCTGCTTATGCGAGGCTTGAGGGTAACCCCAAAGAGAACTGGGATCCGTAAAACAAACCGTCGCTGTCTGGGCGCGGAGGAATACTCACGCACACCTACTTCCCGACATAGTAGCGAACGTGGAACCGGTGAAGTTTTTAATGGTTTTAGCCACCCACCATATTAAAATTTTCAATTTCGTTAAAATTTAAGGTAGTCAGGAACAAAAGCATGTACAATGTGGACTTAAAATACTTTTAATTATTTCAGTTATTTTCAACCATAGTCATAGTCAATTAAAATCATAAAGTCAACGGTTTAGCCAAAATGAACAGTTGCAGAACAAAAATTTCGCGTATGAAAGAGCCCATGTTCTTGATATCTAGGGCGTGAAAGAACAATATTACGTCACTTCCGTTTCATTACGATTTGGGTCTTTTTGTGCTATGTCAAATGTTACGTGACCGAGTCCCGGATTGAATCGGACGTATTACAAATTTTGGGTTCCAGGAAAAAAACACAATTTCACGACGATACCTAATGTTCCTGAGTTATGGAACTGCCTTTCTTTTTACGACTTTGTTCGTAAATTGGTACAATCAAAATAGCAACGTTGAAGGTCTTCGCCCACTATGCCAGTTTCGAAAAAGATGAAAGGGAATCGTTTGAGTTGGTATGGACGTATGATGAAGAGAGAGGAGACACAAATATGACAAAATTTTCGATTTTTTATCCCCCATTACTTTCAGACGGCTTAACCGATTTCTATCAAACACAGCTAACAATATTTCCGATGAATTCATCTTTCAAACGAAAGAAACAAAATCAAAATTGGTTCAGTCGTTTGGGAGCTATTATGCCACAGACAGACACACACATACATGTCAAACTTATATCATCCCATGTTTTTTCGTCGGGTGTTATAAATAAGTAGGAATGAAGAGGATAATCTAAGAAAAGATGAAGTGAAAATGAACTGTATGTGGCAATATATGGGAGAGATTTTTGTAAACGATGAGATGAGGAGAATGGAAGAAGAAGACGTACGTCGGCCCAAAATAAATTAGAACAAAGGCAAGCAGAAGAAGAAGGTCTTCACTCACTATAACTAAATAAATAAATATATATTGCAGGACATTTCACACATCGCCATCTAGCCCCAAGCTAAGTAACTAGACTTGCGTAATGGGTGCTAGACAACGGATATACTACTCTGATACTTTTCTTTTGTGAATATATACTAATAATACATAGAAACAACCAGACCACAGACAAATATTTAAGTATAAATACTTGTCTGAGGCGGAAATCGAACCCCCAACCCTGTGTTTGGCAAACCGGCATGGTGACCAATGTGCCAACTGGGTCGTTCTATAAAGTATCACTCTATGAATGAAACCGCAAGTTTTCTTATTTGTAAAGTGGCTTATAAAATTTCAAACCAAACCAAAGTTATGGCTTCAAAGTAAAGTTGCTCTCCAACGAAGTCGATTCTAAGTTACAATGCCAAAGGCATGACGCAACGGATGCCAAGTTCGGCGGTTATTTGCGATCTGGTTGCGAATGCGTTGAATGCAGTGTTGATTCTGTGCCAATGTTGGTAGGTAAGGGGGTGGAATGATGGATGCTGTGGTCTGGTCTTGACCATAGATGACCTTAATTCGTTTTTACGCAGATTAAGACTGGTTGCGCATTAGCTGCATTTTCATATTAGAGTCCGTTTCATCCATAGAACTAGATTTTTTACACTACGTTCACAAAGCGTGAGTGAGAGTAACACATTTTTTACGGAGATATGGCAAGAAAGAAAAGGATAGCGAATCATTTGTGATTGTAACCGATTTTGATTAAAAGGTAAAAATCAACCACGCTTGGAATTATCTCCTTAGGACTATATTGCAAAAATTTACAACTCAAAATTGGTAATGTATTATCAGGCTGTCAAGTCGTCTATAACTAGTATATACTAAATCTATGGTTTTATCAAGTAGTTGCTATGCCGTCATGTTGGCTCCCCTGTCTCCCTGAATACAAGGTAGCACATTTAAAATATTAAGGCAATTCTGATTTGCACTGCAGCCAATGTAGTGGCAAAAGAACTATTTGATGAAACACATTCTAATAGCTTGTTTTTTCTTAACTAATTAAGTTCCAAACCGCTTCATAAGCAGGCTTTATTTATGTGAGCCAGCCACGTTGTCAGCCCTTTATGGTGCTCACTATATGAAAAAGTTTATTTTCTTTGTATATAACACTTGCACAATGTACGGTCGGCTGCATAATTGCAGACCTACCGAAGAGCTCCAAAACGGATGTTATAGGAATGTTTTCAACACAAGCAAGGTTCTAGACACCTGCTTTAGGTGAAGTTTAAAATCTTCTAACTCATGAATTAATCAAACAAAAATTATTAGAATGAAAACATTCCAATAATAGTAATTTTTGAACTCTACTGAGGACTACAATTATGCAGCCGACTGTACCTACAGTATTCTAAAACAAAGAAAAACTAAATAAATATTCCAGGACATTCCACAACGCCAATTAATTCAACAAGACCGCTTATAAAATAAACTTTTATCTCCCACTAAAACAACAGCGCTAACTGGCCGGTATATTTGCTAAAATTAAAAAACAACTGCAAACGCAAACAAAACGGTCGAATTTTGAATATTTAAACAAAGAATACAGTGAAATCCAAGGGCAAACTGCAGATAGACAGCATCGAGAAAGGAAGGCAATATTATTCGAAATTCAAATATTCAAACCGAATGTCGTGAAATCGAAAATAGACTGGGAAAAGCTTCAGGGAAAGCTGAAAATATTTCAAAGTCGAATTGTCAAATTGAAATAGGTAATCTATGAACAATTTTTGTGCTGAATGGGTAACACTTTTTAGGATGAATTGAGATTGGTAATAATTTGATTATTGGTTGAGAGTTCGAGATAGAAATGCAATCACGGAATGCTTAGACAATATTGGCTTTATTATATACTAATCTAGTTCTCCGTACACTACAAGTACTCCGTTTCTCCAAGATTCTGAGAATCTTATCAGTTCCAAATTAGAAAATTCAAATATAGAACAGAAGTTACATTCAAGGACAAAAGACATATTTTAAATGGTAAACGAAAAAAAGACCTTCGACACTCAAATATTAAAAAAATCGAACGAAACAGATTGCATCGAGAAACCAATGAAGCGAAAAAAAGAAATTAATAAGTTCAAAATAAAAAAAAACTGGTGTCTGGGGCACAGCTTCAGTGGAGTTCATAAAATGCTTGCGTCAAGTTTTTTCAGGAATTCTAATGAATGTAGCTTATGTAACCTCTTTGTTTCAATGTTACACAAATACAACTAATCCGCTTCCGTTACATTTAGTTTTTACAGATGACCCCAACCGATTTTAAGGACAAGTCAAAATGAACATTGTGCAGCTAAACTCCAAATAAGAGGAAAAATAAAAGTTCCAAATTCAAATATTTGAAAATGGAACAAAAGACAAACGACGGAATCCAAGGGCACACTGCAGGCAAATAATACAATGCAAATAAACTGCGTTGGGAAGAATCCAAATCCAAGAAAATAATAGTTCCAAATTCAAGTATTCGAAAATGGAACAAAAGAATAACGACAAAAATCAAGGGCACACTGCAGACAATAATACGACCGCGCCTGCCAAAGAGCAAGTACCTACGTAAACATTTATGGGGGAAGCAGCTCTATGTCAAGGGTGGGAGACATTGAGACGCGCCAGCATCCATGGCGTGGAGTTATGGTGCCCTTGGCATTTTGTGCAGCCCGGGAGACGCGGTCGTTGGCCGGTATCGATTTTTGTGACCGAGTGCTTTTGCAACGACATAGAATAATTGTGTAGATACGATCATTTATATTAGAAGTTTACCTATACAATATTTATTTATATTTATTAAAAATTGTATTTGTTGTACTGTTAAAATACTACCTATGTCCATGATCAGGTCAAATTTTTTGTAACGCATAAATTATACCTTAAAAATAAATACCCGCGGGTGACTATAATTTTACCTTTGTTATTTAGGATTCTTATTTTTTATGACGTGATAACGACTTATAAATTGATGAGTGCACTTCACAAAAAAGTGTGACGTCATGCTTTATGGACAAGTAACCATAGGATCGTATTGAATTATGCAAAATGGAAATGTCAACAATACAAAAGAGTTTTTATAATGTTATCACGTAAAATTATTGTCCGTAAATCGACTTTACAGACAACCATTGTTTTTTGTGATGAATGTATCCCATTAGGTAACGGACGTCAGTATGGAAGGAGACACCCCGAAAACGTTGGCGTGACGATCTCAATGTATTTGACAGAGACTGGTTAAAACTAGCTTACGACCGATCTGCTTGGAAAGATGTTAGGGTGGCCGCTACCCACGCGATAAAACATATATAATGCTGGCAAAAAATAAATAAGAGACTGTCTTTAAGCCAACACTGTCGACCCAGTTGGCACAATGATCACCATGCCGGACTGCCGAACACAGGGTTGCAAGTTCGATTCCCGCCTCAGACAAATATTTATGCTTAGATATTTGTCTGTGGTCTGGTTGTTTCTATATATATTATAAGTATATATTTACAAAAGAAAAGTATATAAGTAGTATATCCGTTGTCTAGCACCCATAACACAAGTCTTAGTTACTTAGCTTGGGGCTAGATGGCGATGTGTGGAATGTCCTGCAATATTTATTTATTTATTTTATTCATTCTATGTGATATTATGTCAACCTGAGGTACGTCTTTGCGAAATAAACTTGACCACAATTAAGGCAATTGTCTCATAATCCATCGGTGTTTTCGCATATTGCATGAAGACACGTCAAATAATTGTCACAATAAAGGAATGCGAAGTTCAGAAATTACAACTCTATAACTGTGACATCTAACTGTCCATTCTGTACATTTTTCTACTCTAATCCTAGTGACCCAGTTACGTTGTCCGCAGATTACCCGTATTGTCGATATGACTGCACGTTTGTATTACGCGTATCGCTCGATAGATATCTATGGTCACTGGAATAGAATCCCATTATGTGGCTTCACTATTAAATTATTGGAAATTTGATTAAAATGATTATTGATTCCAATCTCAACTACCAAATAAAAACTGGTTGACTATCGGAATCCCCTGCTATCATTCCTTGTGGGGATTTTAGTGCTAAAAGCTGCGAATTTTGGAACTGAAATTCCCGAAATTCCTTTTGTAAGGGACGATAATGTCAGATAATTTTAGGTGTAAACGGTAAAATTTAAGGATTTTAAAAGAAATAACTATTGAAGAAATAACTAGGGTTACAATTAAAAAATATATCAACTGGTTTTGCGAGTCATCTTTTTGATTAATTTTATCAATGTAAATTAATGACGCGAACAATAAATTAATATTGCAGGACATTCCACACATCGCCATCTAGCCCCAAGCTAAGTAACTAGACTTGTGTTACGTGGGCTTGACAACGGATATACTACTTATATACTTTTGTTTTGTAAATATATACTTATAATACACAGAAACTACCAGACCACAGTTAACAAATACCTAAGCATAAATACATATCTGAGGCGAGAATCGAACCCGCAACCCTGTGTTTGGCAGTCCGGTATGGGTGTCCGGGTCAATGGAAGATGTATTTTTGATATTAAGTCAGTCAAAAATGAAGTTAAAGGGATCGAACAAAAATTTTGAAATAAACCAAGGAAAAAGGGAGGTCACGGGTTTTAGTCTCGCCGCAGTGCAAAATACCAACATACAATTTCCCTTGAAAATATTTCCATCAAGTATGTTTTCGATTTCGAAGAATTAAATTTAAAACCGGCCAAGTACGACTCCGACTCGCGCACGAAGGGTTCCCTACAATATATTCAGTTTATAGTTTTTTAAATACGCGTTATAGCGGCAATAGAAACACAGAAATACATGATCTGTGAAAATTTCAACTGTCTACCTATTCGGTTCATGAGATACAGCCTGCTCATTGATAGGCAGATAGAGAGACTGACAGTGGAGACTTATAGGGTCCCGTTTTTACCGTTCGGTTACGGAACGCTAAAAATATAAATAATTGTTAACTATCAAATCAAGATCAATAGCTTGGAATCCACTAGTCTCTTAATATTCGTCCCCTGAAATAAAAGTTGTAGATTCCGCCCCTATATTTTTACAAAAAAATTCTACAAAACCATCGTACTTGTACTTGTATACAGGCTGTTTTCTGCCATTGGACCCTTTTTAATTGGGTCCTTTTTGCGTGAGGATGGAGTAGGCTTGTCCAGCACCTACTACCGTCTCAGCTTAGTCGACCATCTCCAGGGGAGAGAACTTTTCAATACTTCTGGAGCCAACTAAGCCGCGGGTTTCATCACGATGTTTTCCTTCACCGTAAGAGCAATGTCAATTAGCGCACATAATTTTTTCTTATGAAAAATACATTGGTGCACGACCCGCCGGGATTCGAACCCACGACCTTCAGAATGAAAGTCGAGGTCTCTACCACTAAGCCAACACCGCTCTCAAAACCATCGTAATACCTGTCCCATTAAAATACAGTAGACGGAGACCTTGATAATAAAGTCCGACAGTCATTAACAAAATGAAAAGCCTCCCCATTGATAACAATAAAGTTGTCAAACTATAGATAGTTTGTCCGTGAGTTGAAACTATTTATGCTTTCTGTTGCACGATCACTCCATTTAATCAACGTAGAACATAGACATACAATAACTATCATAAGTAGAGAGAACACCGATAAAACAGCGGAACGCACGACAATGGTACGGCTGCGTCTAACTGTCAAGAGCCACCTGCAAACTCCAGTCTCGGTAAATATTATATTTTTAAATTTATTTACAGACGACAAAAATATAAACATTTTGGGATGTTGGCCATTGGTGGTAGACTCGGGGGGTATGAAGATAAAAAATATGTCCACCCGTTATGTCCTCTTTAAAGGGAGAAAATTATTTCATCCACCTGCCAACGCACGGCAAAAGGGGAAAGGATAAGTATATCCTCATTTGACATAACACGTGGACATCTATATAGTATGGGGACTTATGGAAGACAATAGAGTAAAATTAAGTCAAACAAATGACATTGACAAGAATGACAAGCACATATATTTAAAAAAACTAATTTATTAGGTTGATTTATGACAACATTCTATATACTCTATGGTTTTCTTATAATGGCAATAAATGGGCAATAATTACGGGGATAAGCGTTTCCCCCGTTTTGTCTACCGTGGATGGTATATCCACCGTTGCTGCCATGCTCGGGGGGTGGACAAAACTGACAGAGGGACTATTTTTTCCTTTTCCTGTGGATAAAATGTCTCCTGCCATGCTAGCCCTGCAAGATAATGGGGCCCTCTTGTGGGCCAACACCTGTTGGAGACGTGGAAGAATGGAGACATGATTTTTTTTACAAATGATAGGTCAGCGTTTGACCACTATTACACCTACCTAATGGTAGGTGACGATGCAGCCTAAGATGTGGCACGCTTCCTAGAAGATACCTATTCATTCACAACTTGAAGACCCCCAAATTGTACACGTCAGAAAAGACAGACGCAAGCAACTGATTCCATTCTCTTGCAGTACGAATAAGGAATGACGAAGCAAAGCGCTTAATGCGAACGTCTGGTATGTCCCCCATGAAATGGTGCCGCATACCAGTCTGGCTGAGTGTATGACGAAAGAATGAAGATTGCAAAATTAGGTCATGGAGTTCTGTGCACACTCCCCGAAATGTACCTGATAAAAGACCGTATTACTAACAATAGGCGAGATAGAGAATCCGGTGGAATTTTAATGGGTAAACCCTTGGGTGCCTGGGGAGCCCCACATACCCCTGCCAAAGAGAGCGCTGTTGGCTTAGTGGTAGATACCTCGACTTTAATTCTGAAGGTCGTGGTTTGAATCCCGGCTGGCCGTGCACCAATGTATTTTTATTAGGAAAAAATTATGTGCTCTAATTGATATTGAAACCCGCGGCTTAGTTGGCTCCAGACGTATTGACAAGTTCTCTCCTCTAGACATGGTCGACTAAGCTGAGAGGGTAGTAGGTGCTGGGCAAGCCTACTCCATCCTCACGCAAAAAGGGCCCAATTAAAAAGGGTCCAATGGCGGAAAACAGCCTGTATACAAGTACAAGTACCCCTGCCAAAAAAGGTGTAGCATCATAGGAAAATATTTATCAAATATTTCCATGAAAGTTATTTTTAATAGAGTCGTTATCAAGTAAGCTTTCAGCAAATTGCATCCAGTAACCACAATGTCGACTGCACGGGCAAGCTCAACTTACTGAGTGATTTTCAATTAACTCCATTGATGAAACCGCACTGAATTATTCAAAGCGGGAATCTCTAACAGCCGCCACACTGATAGTATAATCTGAGTCATGAAAAATAAAATAGTCCAGCTATATTATTCAAATATCCCTACCAATAGGGATATGTCATTAGGGATATATGGAACAGGGGATAGGCAGTACATTTACATTTTACTACTACTTTACACGATTTTAGACACAGTATTATGGTTTACTAGCTGCGCCCCGCGGTTTCACCCGCGTAAATCCCGATGGAATATAGCCTATGTATTAATCTAGGTGTCCAGCTATCTAGATACCGAGTTTCATCGCAATCGGTCCAGTAGTTTTTGCGTGAAACAGTAACAAACATACACACACACACACACAGACACACAAACTTTCATATGTATAATATTAGTAGGATTAGTAGGATTTTAGAGTATTTTAGACTAATGAAATCTACAAAGAAGTTTTTGACTCTTATTACTAACTTTATATTATGATGTGTTTCTTTCTTCTGTATGTAAATAATTGATGTTATTGATCTGTTAATTTAATGAACTATTATATTATCTAGTATTTTCTAAAGCTTTCAAACTTTAACTCATAAATAGAAAAATTTAACTACTTATTCTTTTTGTATCAAAACAAAGAAAATTGCTTTTATACAACACAACAATCCATATTTTTGTAAGGACTAACTGTCATAGCAACAATAATACGTTGATATGGTTACTTTTCAATAACATGACGCATGACGTCACACTTTTTGTGTACAGGTGTTCCTCAATTTATTAGACGTCATCACGTCAAACGGTAACATAAAGCCCATTATTATGTTCCAGACCCTGATCGTGAGCCTCCTCTCAGAGTGGTGCCTACAGTAAGACGCTACCGGTGCCTAGGTCTACTGAGGGTTAGCGAATCTTACATCAGTACCATGCCTTCAAACCGCGATGAGACTAAATTAAATTCTGTCCCAGAAAATTGAGGGTCTTGTAACCATCGAGCACACTCCCAGGTAAAGAGGACATGTAGTTAATTTTGTTTTCGTAAGGTAACATTTTGTGATCGCTGTGTTCCGATTATTCATCCAACGTGTGAACAGATATTTTGTCTTTGTTAACAAATTATTTGTTGTGGTCTGGGTTTTTCTGTATGTATTTTATGTATGTTTCAGTGTACTGCAAGAATGAATATTTGTCCCAGTTTTTGGTGCTTTCAATGACTATAGTAAATAAATAATAAATACTGCAGGACATTCCACACCTCGCCATCTAGCCCCAAGCTAAGTAACTAGACTTGTATTATGGGTGCTAGACAACGGATATACTACTTATATACTTTTCTTTTGTAAATATATACTTATAATACATAGAAACAACTAGACCACAGACAAATATCTAAGCATAAAAACTTGTCTGAGGTGGGAATCGAACCCGCAACCCTATGTTTGGCAGTCCGGCATGGTAACCATTGTGCCAACTGGGTCGTAAAACTATAGTTTATTCATAATATAAAATATGGCAATATTATTAAATTATAAGATGATGACTATGAATTAGATGTACAATGGAATATTGCTGAGAAAACGATGTGTTTTTGTTTTATTTTACTATGAGGGTCTGTTTCCAAAAACCTTAAAATAAAAAATCAACATAGTATTATTCCATATCCTGAAATTGGATCCTAACCAAACAAAAACCAGCAGACATCTCTGTATGTCACATAATAATTATGTCAAATTTACCTACCATCCACCAACCACTCTGTAAATTGAAAGTCTTTGAAAATACATTATTTGATTGTCAAGTGTAACACTAACACATCAGTCGAAAACCACTTGTCAGTTACGGATTGTTATGGTCTGCATTACACCTCTATTGGGTACTCGTACTCGATGCTTATACCTAACATCGTCAATCGTAAGGTTTAGGGAACCCACAAAAAGGGTTCCTACGTTTGGGTCAAATACTTATTACACATAGACCATTGTTCCTCTAATTTACAGCTCTTTATACTTTACAACAATGAACTAGCTACATGGAGTTGTCACAAAGACGACAAAACGTCATAAAAGATGACAAAAAAATTCCAACATTTGGAAAAGTTTTCTAAAGCACATGTAGACTGCTAAAAAGACTTTGAAAAAAGTGTTGAATGAAGAATGAAAGCAATAATTTAGGCCTTACCCACGAGTTTTTGTATAACTTTATAATATGCTAGCAGCGTTCCGCGGTTTCACCCGCGTCACTCCCAATCCCGTGGGAATATCAGGATAAAAGTAGCCTTTGTTACTCCTAATGAATCAATCTATCCTATTACTAAGTTTCATAATAATCGGTCCAGTAGTTTTGGAGCCATTGTTTGGCCTACCGCCAGACCTTTGTGATTTTATTAAATTTTATGAGAGCAGAAACATTATCGATTGGTATAAAATATACGGGTTTTTTTGGCAAACTTAACAGGTTCGATTCTTGCTTTGCGACCCAATAACTCTCCAAGCCACTATGGTCTGAAATTCATAATTGGACATCGTTAATAATTGTGTTGGAGACATGCACTGAGTAATTCGAGGTAACGGTAGGCGGTATTTTATCTTAGAAGAAAGAAAGAAAGAAAGAACGAAAGAAAGAAAGACAGAAAATTTTATTTCTGAATACATAAAAAAGCACAAGAAACACACACACACACAGACACGTTAAACTTATAACACCCCGTCGTTTTGCGTGGGGGGTTAAAAAAGTAGTATGTTTAGTACATAGGGGATCACTAAGAAAGAGTTTTGGAACTTTGACATCGAAAGGGGTAAAATTTATAGTTCAATAGGTTTTTCCCGCGACTTCGTCCGCATAGAATTTAAAAATGGACCAAGAAATCACGTTGTCCCATATAAACTTTGCCCCGCTTTTTCACCCCATAAGGAGTAGAATTTCCTTTCATCAGATGCCTACGTCTTGCAAAGAACACATTCTCCAAGTTTAAGGTCTTTAAAATCAGCGGTTAAGGTTGTGGGTTGATCCATCAGTCAGTCAGTCATTAAGGACAAAGTTTTATATGTACTTATTATGTATTCTGTGTAAAATCAATAATACTTTTAAAGAGACACTAACGCAGGTAAAACCGCTAGGCACAGCTAGTTGTATACATAATTTGTCGTTAGATGACAGCCCTTTGTGTGCCAAGAAGCGATTATTGTTTATAAGGTGGGGTATAAGGGACAATGGGATGGTATAAAAACTCAAGACTGTGGTAATTAGTCTTTTCAAGAACAGATGTCGCTATAGATAGATACAAGCTACGCCTCGCGGTTTCACTCTCGTAAGTTCTGTGGGAATTCTGGAATAAAAAGCCAATGACACTCAACTATCCAACTATCTCTATGCAAAATTTTATCTAAATCGGTCCACTGGTTTCGAAGATTACCTCCTACAACCTCACAAACACACAAACTTTACCTATTTATAATAATACTAGCTATTGCCCGCGACTTCGTCCGCGTAGAAATAGTAGATTTTGCGACTATAATTTGAGATTTAAACTATCCTATCTCTCAAGTTAGATCGAACTGCACATGGTGTGCGAATTTTATTATAATCGGTTAAGTGGTTTAGGAGTCCATTGAGGACAAACATTGTGACACGAGATTTATATATATTAAGATAGATATACCTACAGATAAGTATTAGATAGTGAAACAATTTTGGATTCAAAAAAAGACCAAAAAAAGTTCTTTGATGATATCGTGGACCAAAATGGCGATAGCTAAATGATTTAACTTTTAACCGACTTCAAAAAAAGGAGGAGTTTCTCACTTCGGCTGTACTGCTAACTTCTTTAAGGTAAAAGGGTACCGGCGCTCTCTCCATACAAACGTAGTCGACTGTTTCCTCTCTGGATAATGACACTAGCACAAATATTTTTGTGCCATAAAACCTATAATTGACATGATGCCATGCCATGACTATGCCCCTATGTTTTGTTTTTTTTTTTCATTTTCTAATTACGTAGAAATTAAGATTTAGAGAGCCCCCGGTACCCTTTCCTCTTAAGAATGACTAGTTTCGCGATAAATAGTATAAAGGTAGAGGAGTTTAGTATTTAATCTATACATAAATACAAAATTTAAAGTCCCAACTGACTTATTTCAACGCACAAATTAAAAAGCTGGTCCTGAAAATTTGGAGTGGGTGTCCTTTATGAAGTCTTTAGCATAGGTACCTATATAATAAAGAATTTTCAGAAATTATTTTTTTGTAGAGCACACGGGCAAAGTATGAGTAGCTAGTAAATAAGAAAAATAATAATTTAGAAACTATTAAGAAGATATAAGAAGAAAAGAGAATAAATTGTAAAATTTTGTTCAACTACAAAATTTTACAAAATAATTTAGTAGCTTAACAATATCATCTTCTTAAGCCATTCAAACAGTAAAATAAGCTAACACTGAAACGCAAATGTCACTAAACAATTTTAAACAATTAACCGGAAAAATCCAGTAAAAACCGCTTAACTCTCCCCGTTTCCAGTCTACACCGGTTGTGACTGGAAAATGGAAATAACCAGTTTTATACGGTTAGTTTGCGCCAAATTGCGTTAATTTATTATGCGGGTTTCGTTTAGATTTATAAATGTTCGGGTCGTTTTATTTCGTTTAAATTGAAAATACGTTTTTTGTGAGTATTTGCTTAAGTTTGGTAACTAGGTTTTTTTCAACCGTTGACTTTTAGTTTAGTATAGTCACTAAGGTAGGTACTTACACATTCAATGATATCTAATAAATTGGGATTTTTATAAATTGCGATCCCGTGGGAATGAATCAATATAAGTATACCAAGTTCATCAAAATCGGTCCAGTAGTTTTGGAGCCTTTTCGTTACAAACAAAAAAACTTTTCTCTTTAAAAATCCTGTATCACGGGGCTATGGAGCCCCGGACCTTTGGAAGGCGTGCGCAAGGAGCCGAAGCCAACACGTAGAGGCCCTTTACAATAACAACGTTGGGGTGGATTCTAAATAATATTAGTAAACCTAGATATATATAGGTAGGTTAATTCATTGGATACTAGTAATAGTAGCTCCCGGTTTCACTTGCATTAATTCCGATCCTGTAGAAAAATCAGGATTTTAGTAACCGCAGGTTTTATGTGGTTTTGTCTTTGTTGTTTTAGTTATTTATTTTATTAATTACTAGCAGCGCTCCGTGGTTTCACCCCCGTAACTCCCGATCCCGTGGGAATTTTGGGGTAAAAAGTAGCCTATAGCCTTCCTCGATAAATGGACTATCCAACACAAAAAGATTTTTTCAATTCGAACCAGTAGTTCCTGAGATTAGCGCTTTCAAACAAACAAACTCTTCAGCTTTATAATATTAGAATAGATTCACACAGCAGATTACAATTACAATGAGTAGGTCAGTCGGAGGTAAGTATACAATTGCATACCAGGGTATCATCTAGACTGTAATCCTAAATACCTTTTCAGAAAATGGAATGCAGGTGTGTCACTCTTTTTTCTGTCTTTTATGAACAGACGAATAAAATCGTTATTTTTTTAGAACATAAAATGTTTGTAATTTATTTATTTTGATAAAACAAAATGTTTGTTATTTATTTATTTTGATAAAATAGAATGTTTGTTATTTATTTATTTTGATAAAATAAAATGTTTGTGATTTATTTATTTCGATAAAATAAAATGTTTGTAATTTATTTATTTTGATAAAAAGTTTGCAATTTATTTATTTTGATAAAATAAAATGATACGTTATTGTTACTCTATTAAATAGGTACTGCTCAAAATATGTGCCAAAAGCTTTTTTTATCTTGATATTTCCGAGGGGTAGGCTCTTATGGAGTAAAACCGCGGGGCGCAGCCAGCACGCAATTTGTACCGAATTAGTTAAAAAATATGATATTTTATCCTGCATTTTGAGCTTTAAGCTGTATTTATACAGTCCATCATTTACTTAACTCCTAAAAGAACAGTCTTTGACTTTACAATTCGATTCCGCCGATCACAATTTCGCAGCCGAAATTTAACTTTATCCAACAAAGTTCAGAGTCAAATTTCGCACAGCAAAATTGAATCAGAAACGAAAACAATTATTTCGCTCGATGAAGAAGTGTTTCGGGTGAAGATAATTGGAATCGTGACTGAATTATAACTTGTTTGTTCTATAAGATTCGATGTGCTATGATTTTAGGGAGAGATTAATTTCTTTTCAAAAAATACAGGTACTTACATAAAACAAGATTAAAATAAAGCAAAAAAAGAGAAAATAAGATATCGTTATCTTTTCTATCCATATAAAATCCTTTGTCCTGAATGACTGACTGACGGATCAACGCACGGCATCCGATAAGTAAGAATTTTCCGAAATTCTACCCCTAAGAGGGTGAAAAAGAAAAAGTTTGTATGGGACAACCTGATTCCTTGGTCCATTTTCGACTTCTACGCGGACGAAGTCGCGGGCAAAAGCTAGTTCTTAATAATAGATAGATGTAAAGATAGGTAATTATATAATGACCTATCTTTACATCTATTCTAGATGATCTAAACAGCTCCAGCAACTTTAATCAATGCTATTCAGGGCGCTGCTGTAGTGCCTGGAACACACTAGCTAGGTATCTTATATAGGGTAAAATACTCTTAAGTCAGTACCTAATCCGTATGTAGGTAGGTAAGACGTTACAAAAATATATTTATTTAAGTTTACACTAATTTACTAAACGTTTTAAGAATTTTAAAGATGTGGCAACATTAAGCACCATTGGCAGCGAATCTTTTATATTATAACTACTAGCTGAACCCCACGATTTCACCCGCGTAAGTTCCCATCCCGTGGGAATATGAAAATAAAAATTAACTTATAGCCTTCCTCCATAAATGGACTACCTAACACAAAAATATTTCTTCAATTCGAACTAGTAGTTCCTGAGATTAGCGCGTTCAAACAAGCAAAATCTTCAGCTTTATAATATACTAAGTGCGCTCCGCGGTTTCATCCGCGTAAGTCCCGATCCCGTTTGAAAATCAAAATAAAAAGTATCCTTTCTCGATAAACAGACTATCCAACACAAAAATGTTTTTTCAATTCGAACCAGTAGTTACTGAGATTAGCGCGTTCAAACAAACAAACAAACTCTTCAGCTTTATAATGTAAGTATAAATATATTGGTACAGTCGGAAATTGCAGACCCACCGTAGAGATCTTGGCTAGAATTAAAATGTTTTCAATTCAAACTGGGCTTTAAAATCCTGCTTGTGCATCCAAGGGTGCCTGGAAGAAATCGCTTTAAGCGATAAGGTCGCCTGTTTGTACAATTTCGTAGTTAATAAGCTTTCTCGTCTTTTTTGTAATTTTCAATGTTTTGTGTGTTGTACAAATAAAGTGTTTATCTATCTATCTATCTTGTGTATTTCTATATTTACAAAAGAAAAGTAGGAATATAAATAAATAAATATTGCAGGACATTCCACACATCGCCATCTAGCCCCAAGCTAAGTACCTAGACTTGTGTTATGGGTGCTAGACAACGGATACTACTTATATACTTTTCTTTTGTAAATATATACTTATAATACATAGAAACAACCAGACCACAGAAAGCATAAATACTTGTCTGAGGAGGGAATCGAACCCGCAACCCTGTGTTTGGCAGTCCGGCATGGTGACCATTGTGCCAACTGGGTCGTCGATATAAGTATCCTATCCATTGTTTAGCGACCATAACACAAGCCTAGATGCTTAGCTTATTATATTATAAACAACGTATAAGTTACGCCCGAACAGCCACAAAAATACACAATCAGTTTTTTTTTAATTCACTTTAAAGTAGGTAAGTAATTAAAACATTTTGAACTCAGTAAAGTCGCGTTTTACTTTCTGTTAACGTATTTACCCTTTGAATTTATTAACAAGAAGCTTTTTAAACTACTAATTTAAACATTATTCAAATTAAGTAAAGCGACTGTCAAATTATGCAAACATCCCCCTGTTTGCAAGGGTTGTTTTACATTTACATTGTACAACGTTCTCATGTCTGTCTGTCTAACTATGTGGTGAGCATTGTGCTGTGTTGGCTCAGTGGTACGTATCGAAATTTGTGATTTTGGTTGTGGGTTGAGAACCGTAACATAATGCAACAGGAAGTTCCGTTCTCTTTAGTACGAAATTTGTCAAGTATAGAACTACCTAGATTAAGAACTTTCTAGATGAAGGTAGTAGCTTTTTAAATGGACCAAGAAATCAGGTTGCCCCATACTAACTTTGACCCATTTCAATTCTTTCTCAAATGATGCCTACGTCTTCAAAGAACACGCCTTTCTAAGTTTCAGGTCTCTAAGATCAGCGGTTTAGGCGTTGATCCGTCAGTGAATCAGTAATTCAGGAGAAAGTATTTTAAATGTATAGATTTTCTGGGGGAGACGGAAGGTGGAACAAAGCTGTTCTTGAATGGAGACTGATAATCGAAATGGGAAGTGTGGGAGACCACCAACCAGATGGTCCGACAAACTAAAAGTTATGTTGGGGCACCGTGGTCCAGGAAGACCTGTGATAAGACGTTGTGGAGCAACGTTGAAGAGGCATATGCCCGAGTGCCCAGCAATCGGCTAACACATGCTCAAAAACAATAAGTGTCGTATTTCCTGAAATACTACAAAGGTTTATTATAAGTCACCAAACTGAGAGCGCACAGTGGTTATTGGGGGAGGTGATCCATCGATTGTGTTGGGGCCCCACAGACACAGAGCTCCTTTGAAGTGAACCCTACCTCATATTTTGTCTGCAGCGACCTACTAGAGCCTAGGAATAGTTCTTAAAGTTATCCTATACTAAGTCCCAACTAATAAAGGATTACTATTGGTCTTTTACACCAATGATGACTACCAACTTGTACGCCAGGACTAGGACATATATTAGATAAAGTAGGCTTTCCCAGCACCTTTATTACCCTTAGCTTAGTTGACCGTGTCTAGAGGAAATAACTTGTCAATACGTCTAGAGCCAACTAAGCCGCGGGTTTCACGACAAGATTTTCCTTCACCGTAAGAGCAATGTCAATTAGTGCACATAAATAACTAAAATCAACGAGTACTACAACTAATACAGGTAAACTTTTACAAAAAACAAATAAAGGACAATTGTTCATTTGCCTTCAGCTATGACAAAAAAACGGCAGTCTCCATTCATTCCAAATTAAAATTTTACGCCTATCGAGCTCCAAAATTACAAACCACCTCACAAATGACAAAGCACCTCGCAGAATTAAATTAATCATGCTCAATTTAATTACATAATTGGAATCCAATTTCCATTATCTTATAGGTATTGTAATAGCATATTATATGGTTAGATAGATAAGGGACCTGACAGACGAGACAGCAAGGATGGCCCGTCAACCCGTGTCAAAATTGCCGAATAAGATTTCCACACTAAAGCTAGTAGCTGAATATTAGGAACTAGCAGCGTTCCGCGGTTTCACCCGTGTAACTCTCGATTCCGTGCGAATATCGGGATAAAAAATACCCTATATTACTTCCAATGAATCAATGTATCCCCATACGAAGTTTCATCGTAATCGGTCCAGGAGTTTCAGAACAAAAAATAATCAAAAATTATTTTTACTTTGTAATATGACTATGTGTCTAAATCTGTATTTTTAGCAAATACTGGGCACATTTCTAGGACGAACGCAGGTTATTCTATTCTATATTTAATTATAGATGAAATAAAATAAAATATTTATAGAACATTCATTGTTCGCTCGATTTTACCATCGATCATCTTGATGGTGGTACAACACTGTTGTCCAACTAGTTGGACTACGAGCTCCGAAAAAACCAGTGGTTCAACTATAAAAAAGGTGTACTTCAAGTCGTGGACCTATTAGGAAGCAAAGTATGAAAAGTCATGGAGCTTTGGGAATAAGGCGACCGTGGCACATGATTAAAGAAGATCGTGGTCCAATTTTCTTAATACAGGATTTGAAATCGATTCCTAAGGAGTAAAAGTCAAAAATAAAATGAGTGAGGAACGCTAGCACCTCATGACTCCGCCGTCGAACGCAAGAGGGCGTATTGCACAGTACCATGGTTCAATAGTCGATTCCGTTTGTGACAAAGGCAGTGTAATGCTTTCATCCTTTGATATCAGATTAAAGGAGCTTCTCCAATATTCTAAGTACCAACATCTCCATTTGGATAGGATTATTTGTTACTAGCTATATCCGGTGGCTTCAACCGGTAAAAAGTTACTTTTTTCACACTTCGTCTTCTTTTGGTAAATGTATAGATATAAATATTGCAGGACATTCTCATCGTCATCTAGCCCCAAGCTAAGTAACTTGACTTTAGTTGTGGGTGCTAGACAAAGGATATACTACTTATATACTTTTCTTTTGTAAACATATATATATAAAACATAGAAACAACCAGACCACAGACAAATATCTAAGCATAAATACAGGTATCGAATCCGCAACCCTGTGTTTGAAGTCTGGCATGGAGACCCTTGTGCCAACTGGTTCATCAAATATAAGTAGTACTAGGCGAAAGGCATGGGCTGGACATGTTTTGCTTTGCCTGGGGAGGCATAAGGTGGAACAAAGCTGTTCTCGAATAGAGACCGAAAATGAAGAAGAGATGTGTGGGTAGATCATCAACTTACTTGGTGCGACCACATACGAGCTGGGGCAGCGTGGTCCAGGAAGGCCAGTGATAGGCATATGTCTTGCAGTGGCCTAACACATGTTGACCAAGAAGTTCGACCTACCTATATTTTCCCTGCCCAATGCTCTTGCAATTGCAGCAGTAAAGTCTTTCAAAGTTTAGACGCTACGAAAAAATGGGCATTGGAGAAGGCCACTGATCCACCTGCAGGGTGAGAGACGGTCGGCAGTCTTCGTAAATAGCCCATGGACGGTGAATTCAGGGTTTGCCGTTTGCGTAAGAGCCCGAGCGAAACCGCGCGCGCTTCATGCGATTCGGTACGATCGTTTGGCTATCAATAGAATATAAACAAACAAACATACTTTATCATTTTATCATATTATTTGAAATGTTATGTGGTTTTAATTCTAGATAAAATCAATTGAAAATACCTAGAAATTAATCAAATGATTTCTATTGGTTACTTAGATCTCTATTAGGTATGCTTTGAAATATAAATAACAGATGATTTATAGGTACTAAAGGGATATAAAAGTTATCAAAGAAAACATGATAAGTATTCAATATTAAATAAATTTAAGCCTAAATATCTTCTGTTATTGAAAATGCTATTTTTATATTTATTTTTCAAAGAAATCAACCAAATTAGTGTGCAATCTGTGCAGTACCCGGCACGAAAAAAATAATAGGTAGGTAGTATCAGGGATGCGGCCACAGTGAAATTCTGATGGATGTAGCTAATCTAACCTCTTTGTTAGAAGAAAGGCAAGGAATGAAGCAAGGCAGACCTTAACTTTCTAGTTTCGTTTACGTTATTATGCATTTACGATAATACGTGTGGTTTTTGCACCTCCCTACCACTCTTCTGATCGATTATAAAAACGTTTCACGACAAAAGATCTGACCCATCTTCTCAAGCTGGTATTGCAGGAGTCAGGGATTTGAGGATCTCGTGCTGATAATAGCACCTAGTGTAACCCACGAGATGGCTGTGGATAAAATATAACAACTTTCTTCCTATTATAATAATATTTCCTCATATTCTTGTTCATTTTTGAACACCCTTCATTATAAGGTACATTGACTTAATAAGAAATTACCTTAGAGACAATTCTCCTAGATACTTATAGAGAACTCTTGGCATTCATTGTCTATTAGGCCGATTGGAAGCATAGCTTATACAAATTGTATACTCTAAAAAAATATAATTAAACCGACGAAATCATACATTGATATTCTTTTTATTATACTTCGGAGAGTTGTGTTGGTGAAAAGACTTAAAGCACCATTTTCGCAAAAAAAAATTGCAGGTTTGATAACCACCTATGCTTATTTTTTATTTATTTATTGGGATAACCAACAGTTTTAACTATTATACCTATTATATTAAAAACGGAAAATCAAATTATAGGTTCCCGCGTTTAGGAGTGCCTAATGTCTATAACGCAGTGTGCTTTTAAATCGGATTATCCCTAGACCATACGGAACGTAGGTGTATTGGGTCTATTGAGTTTTAGGTCAAAATGAGATAAACCTACTGAGACTTAAGTCTATTCCCCCTTATTGCAAAACGAGGTTTAAGGATAGTCCGAGATGTGAATTTAAACCTTTGATTTAGACACAGATTTACTCGTGAACTATAATCTAAATACTCTTATCATAATCCAAAGGGATAGTGTTCAGACTAAAGTTCCCTATATAATCTATAGGGATAGTGTTAACACGTATAGTTCACGAGTAAATCTAAGGTTTAAATCCACATCTCGGACTATCCTTAAACCTCGTTTTGGAATAAGGGGGACTGAGACTTAAGTCTATTGAATTTTAGGTGGACGTAGAGAGTGAGTAGTGGTTTATTGAATTTCACGTCTGACAATTTTTAAATAGCACTATTTACTAGTGCACGGTTTGTTCCATTGCGAGACCTCTAGATAACAATACTCTAAGGACACAACATTAAAGTCGTTTCATACACGTGGCTGTGTAAATATATACTTAACTATGTGTACCTAAATAAATTGATACTTGGGGACACAATAATATCATTACGTGCCTTAATAAGACACTTTAATAGTAGCGGAGAGGTTCATATTGTACTGAAATTACATGCCTTACTTTACCCTCACGAAGGCAGGGCTTAGGGGATTGAAAGTGATTCCCTAAATTGCATAGTATCTATATTGTTTGTAGTATACGGGTTTTGGGATTGTAACTTATATTTAACCTATTCCATCCCACTATAGACTTATTTTTTCCACTGTTCACTGTCTAGTGCCAGGGTCCAGCTCAGTTTCTAGGACATTTTGGGGTTATGTATCTATAATTTTCCGTACCCAAAGGTGTAAATTTTAGATTAAGATAGAAAAAAAAAATGTTCTTAGTACTAGTAATAAAATATTACTAAGAATTCACTGTCTGTCTGTCTTGTCTGTCTGTCTGTATCTCATAATGTCATTGCTAGATAGTTGAAATTTTCACAGGTTATGTATTTCTGTTGCCGCTATAACAACAAATATTAAAATCGAAAAAAAAGTGAAGCTCCCATACTACATGGTAAGGAACCACGCCCTTCGATCCCCCTTTTTTATAAAAGTAGTTTTAACCCCATGAGTTTCTCATGTTTTTTCTCATTAGTAGTTGCATTCCGAAGGCACACATAACTTAGTTTTTAAGACATTCCAATGTGATTTCAAGATACAGTCTTTTTTTTTAATTTCTGGAAAAGTTTTCCATTAAAAGAATAAGTAGGTACCTATACCTACTAAAAATAAGTTAAAGGAAGGCAAACTGTTTTGATCCATCAAGTAGAAAAGCAGGCTCTGACGACAAGTATACTTCTAGGTAAGTGATAATGGTAGATTTCGTAATAAAACTTTTACAAACTTTTCCTAAAAACCTGTAAAACTTTTAGACAAAGGTAAATTATGACAGTTATTTTTGTAGGTACATTTAAAAGAAAAACAGCGGTGTTGGCCTAGTGGTAGACTTTCATCCCGAAGGTTATGGGTTCGATTCCCGACCCGCCGTGCACTAATGGATATTATTTTCTTACTGGAAGCTCGTAGTATGGAACCCAGATGCGTAGTAAAAATCCGTTGGGAAAAAATAATTTAGACTATAATAGTGTGAAATAAATACCTACTTACCTAAATAATATTGAGAGTCCCGATCCCGTGGGAATATTGGAATAATGACCAACCGGCCCGAACCCAAAGAAACATATCTGGTATTTTCAACTTGTCCATCCGTTCCTGAGAAAATCGGTGGTGACAAACGCACAGACGGACAAGAGAGTGATATTAAAAGGGTTCACTTCTTACCTTTTAAGTAACGGAACCCTATAAGTAGCCTAGAATATACCAAGTTTCATCCAAATTGGTTTAGTAGTTCATTCGTTACAAACGAACAAAAAAATATTTTCTCTTTATAATTGTTTTACTGTATAGATTTTAATTATGTTCTTTGATTAATATTAATGTTTTCCTTCAAAATCTACCTCACAATTTTTCCCTCATCAATTTCTGTCTACTGGCGGTTTTATTTCCATGGTAGCTTTAATTAAAACTTTTTACACTAATTAATTACTATCGAGGAAGAAATATTGTTAAAATTAATTTCAACGTAAAACTCATTACATGTTAAATAACATGAAATTCTTACAATTATTACATAAATAAATGAATCCGCTGAAGTTCCACTTCAGTGGGAATATGGCTATAAAAAAATCGGTCTAGTAGTTTCAGACAGTTCTTCCCATGCCTCCAAATTCTATTTTTCTCGTTCAAAAAAACTTCATACATTGTATTCTTCTACATCCAAAACTAAGAACAATCATATTACTAACACACAAAAAAATTCGAACGGGCAATTTGACAAAATTTGGTTTAATAATTACTCAATATTCAAATCATTAAAATTTATGTTTTTTATTCTTTTTTGTTATCTCTTTCTCTCTTTTAAATTTGTATCGACATGTCGTGCAAAGCCATTTATTTAAGAATACAAAAATCTATATATATAAAAGAAAGTCGTGTTAGTTACACCACTTATAACTCAAGAACGGCAAAACAGATTTGGGTGAAAATTGGTAGGGAGGTAGCTTAGAGCCAGGAGACGGACATAGGATACTTTTTATCCCAATATGCCCACGGGATCGGGACTTACGTGGGTGAAACCGCGGGACGCAGCTAGTAGTTTTATAAAAAAGCTATTATGTGCCGGAATTTATTTCGTCAATCGTTTCATGATTTTTGCCTATTGCTTTTAACGTGTTTCGAAATGTTTGAACACATGTGGTTTATTGTTAAACAAGAGAATTAATTAAGAAAACCATTTTGTCTCCTCAACAAATTAAATTAATCGTTGTATTTAATTACATGGTATAATTGTTTTTACTGAACTAAATACCTAATAAACAATAAAAAATATTGCAGGATATATTCACACAGCGCCATCTAGCCCCTAGCTAAGCAACTAGGCTTGTATTATGGTAGCCCGAAAACGAATAGAATAGGTACGGTCGAAGTCAGAATTGCAGACTCACCGAAGAGTTCTTAAATTACTATTTTATTGGATTACTTTTAACTATTATCTAAAAAATCATGAGTTGAAAGATTTTAAACTTGAACTCGACCAGTCCTTAGAATAGCTTGGAATAAAATGTAAATTGCGGCGCCCTCTGGTGAGTAATTACCCTAACTACTAGCTACGAACCATCGCCAATGAATCACAAATATAACCATGCTGAGTACACATATCTTTATATATATATAAAAGAAAGTCGTGTTAGTTACACCACTTATAACTCAAGAACGGCAGAACAGATTTGGGTGAAAATTGGTAGGGAGGTAGCTTAGAGCCAGGAGACGGACATAGGATACTTTTTATCCCAATATGCCCACGGGATCGGGACTTACGCGGGTGAAACCGCGGGGCGCAGCTAGTTTTAGGATAAAATCTAGCTTAAATGTATTTGTTAAATTTATCTTAAGTACTTGATATATAACTGTATTCTGTTTTGTGTTCCATTAAATAAAATAAAATAAATATTTTACAGAAAAACGTATCTAAATCGGTCTAGCCGTTTTGGAGTAAATTTGAAAAATATTTGAGTCCACAAACACCGTATTCCGGCCCCCGTTTCGTCATGGGTAAAAACAACAATATTTTATTTAAAAAAAACAGACTTGCCGTTTGCGTTTTCAAACAACCTCCTTAACAGGAAAGGGTACCGGGGGCTCTCTCCATACAAACGTAGTCGACTGTTTCCTCCCTGGATAATCACACTAGCACAAATATTTTTGTTGCATAAAACTGATAACTGCCATGACCATGCCCATATGTTTCGTTTTCTTTTTTATTTTTGTTATTTTAATTTTAATTTCTATGATAATTAGAAAATGAAAAAAAAAACCAAAACATAGGGGCATAGTCATGACAGTTATAGGTTTTATGCAACAAAAATATTTATGCAAGTGTCATTATCCAGGGAGGAAATAGTCTACTACGTGTGTATGGAGAGAGCGCCGGTACCCCTTCACCTTAAGTAAGCAACGACCAATGACCACCCATTGACCACAAGTAGTAAGGTCACGACACGAAGGTCAATTGATTGACCTTTCCTTCTAATGGTGACCGTGAATCTAATTGACATTAGAAGGTAAAAATAGATTGTTTAGTCGGAAGTAGTAATTGAGATAATTGAGTCAAATTGACTAAAACTAATAAAGATTATACGTGGTGATAAGTCTGTGGGTTATTACGTTTACCTACAGTGTACAGGGCGAGTTTTTTCTGTGGGCCTTTTTTTCTATTAATTATGGCTTCGCACGACTTGTGCATTTAGCCAGTGTCAAGTTATATTTTGCATCAAATTATGACCCGATTTTTCATAAATCGGGCCTATTGCGTTTCAAAACAGTAAAATTCGTCATAGTCCGTCAAGTCAGGGGCTATAGTAAAGCGGTGGCAAGCAACCATAACCTTAATAGGAGATTTGGAGGCAACGAGAAAATTTCATGTTTGACACAGATTTTTACTTTCACTACACTTGTGCACTTTCACAGAACTAAATTGAATAACATTCCACCAGAATTATACAATTCAACTCGGGTTACAACTAAGTTTCATGAAAATAAAACTGCAGCACGACATGTTGTTAACTCGTTCCCGCCAAAACTCCGTGGCCCTTTTTGCTATTCCTTATTTCAAAACGAGGTTTAAGGATAGTCCGTGATGTAGACCTTAGATTAAAATGCAGATTTACTCGTGAACTATCCCTATATAATCTATTGGGATAGTGTTTAGACTTTAGTTCACAAGTAAATCTGTGTCTAAATCTAAGATTTAAATCCACATCTCGGACTGTCCTTAAACTTCGTTTTGGAATACGGGGGATATAGTTTAGGATATAACCTATTCTAAACTATAAAAAATAGCGAAAATGCTGAAAGAAGTTGGATGCCTAATTTGACAAAAACTAAAACTGTATCATTTTATTTTTGAAAAAGTCATCGGCAAGATTCGAACCTGACGATTTTTCAAAAAAATCTATATATATAAAAGAAAGTCGTGTTAGTTACACCACTTATAACTCAAGAACGGCAGAACAGATTTGGGTGAAAATGGGTAGGGCGGTAGCTTAGAGCCAGGAGACGGACATAAGATACTTTTTATCCCAATATGCCCACGGGATCGGGACTTACGCGGGTGAAACCGCGGGCCGCAGCTAGTAATCTATACATATAAGATGCTTTGTCCTGAATGACTGACTAACGCACAGCCTAAACCGCTGGTCGTAGAGACCTGAAACTTGGAGGGTGCGTTCTTTGAATGACGACGCCATCCCATAAGAAAGGATTTTGAAAAATTAAACTCCTACGTGGACGAAGTCGCGGGCAAAAGCTAGTCTATAATAATATTATAAAGCTAAAGAGTTTGTTTGTTTGAACGTGCTAATCTCAGGAACTACTGGTTTGAGTTGAAAAAAATATTTTTGTTTTGGATAGTCCATTTGTCGAGGAAGGCTATAGGCTATTATCCCCTATTGTATTAGAAACCCTTTATCGGAACACATATAGGTACCAACCACAGTTATTTTTAGAGGTTGGTACTGCTCAATGATCTAGATGAGCTCGAATGAGTAATTTTGAAAGAGAACGCCTTCAATGGCATAACGACGTAAGCTCAATGGACTGCCGTGCTCCAGTAGGCTTAGCTGTTGATCTCGGTTATACGAATTAGATACTTTAAAAAAAATGCAGGACATTCCACACATCGCCATCTACCGGTCGGTCGGTGTATAAAATTAAATCATCTAGATTAAAATAATGCATGTCCCACCATGCATTTTTAGACTAAAATATCTACCACTTTCAAACGTTATATCCGACTTGAAAAAGGAGCAATCACTATTTATCGCATATTAGAATTTGATTTTTTTCCAAAGTTACACTTTAATAATCCAACCCTAAAGTTTTACACCGCTATTTGGTCTCAAAACTGGCAATACTACACCGAAATGAACATCAGACGTTGAGATTTTCATCGATACTCACAGACAGATACGTGACTTGTTTTTGTTATTAGTACGTGCAATATATTGCTTTATATAATGATAGAAAATAGACCTAAAACAAAGGTTAGGTTAGGTTAAAAATGTAATGTATTTACGACTTTTATAAATTAGCTATTGTATAATGAAAATGGAATGAGTATGTGATTCTTGTCCATTTCATACATAAGTATATAGGTAGAGCGGTGTTGGCTTAGTGGTAGATACCCCGACTTTCATTCTGAAGGTCGTGGGTTCGAATCTCAGCCGGCCGTGCACCAATGGATTTTTCTTAAGATACATTTATGTGCGCTAATTGACATTGCTCTTACGGTGAAGGAAAACATCGCATGAAACCCGCGGCTTAGTTGGTTTCAGAAGTATTGACAAGTGCTCTCTTCTGGACACGGTCGACTAAGCTGAGAGGGTCGTAGGTACTGGGCAAGCCTACTCCATCCTCACGCAAAAGGGACCCAATTAAAAAGAGTCTAGTTGCGGAAAAAAGCCCTTTATGAGCCCTGAAAAGTTTTTTATAGTTGTTTAGTTGTGTTTCATTTGTCATTAGCTGCGCCTTGAGGTTTTACCTGCGTTAGTGTTGTACCGTGGAAAAATCGGGATAAATAGTAGCCGCTGGGCGCATTCTCGTAGCGCGTTCAAAACAAGGAATATAGATTAATTACTTCAAACTACAAGCTTTATTAGTCCTTTTTACCCCTTTAGAGGTCGCATTTCGGTAGTAGTGACTGAGGGATTAACGCACAGCCTAAACCGCTGATCGTAGAGACCTGAAACTTGCTAGTACCACCCATGAGTGTGTGGGTCGTTAAAGTCAAAATTGTTAATTCCTTTCAATGCTTAATACCTAGGTACAAGGATCACATGGACACGTCTTAAAAACTAAGTTAGGATGTGTGCCTCCGGAACGCGCCCACCAATGAGAAGAAGGCACAAGAAACTCATGGGGTTTTTTTTCATGTGATCACGCTCACAACGGTCAATATTACAAATATTTGAAAGTATTATTTGAAATGGAGCAACTAAACTCACGTTCATGGGTTGTTATCATTAAAGTAAGACGAAGTATCATAGTACGCCTTACTGCACAATTTATGCTTTATAAAATTTCTATGGCCATATCCCACAAACCCCCATAAAACAATCTGCGTGAACAAAGCAGCTAGAACTTAGTAGGTATTTACCCACAACAAAGTTTATAACAATATGTGCAGTTACAATTCAATTTTCAATCCAAACACGTACCCAACCGAAAAGTGAAAAATGCGACCTTTCCCCTAATCTCAGCTCATATTTCTTACCAATCCAAGCAAAAAACTACAGCCAAACTATTGCTGAGATCAAAAACCTTTTTATAGCATCGAAACGCCATTTACCTAAGTTAAAAAACGACCTTTGGCTCAGCATTTAAGGGTAGCCACAGACTAGAGACTTATCAATCTGCTGATAGTTGACGAGCAAACACTGAACCTCAGTCACCAATTAACCAGATAATTTTAACTTTCTAATTCAAGGAATTCTAGGAATATCTGATTAAAATCTTGGGGACATCCAAACATCTGCTTTTGAATTATCAAATTCTCACTATTCAAAAGCAATATATGTGAAAATATGAGAAAAGTATTTAATTTTCCGGTTTAAGTGTGTATTTTATATGTATTTAATCATTTATGGATATTTACGACCTTTTTAGGGTTACGTACCTCAAAAGGTAAAAAAAGAATGCTTACAAGATCACTTTCTTGTCTGTCTGTATGTGTATCACCACCGTTTCCTATTAGGTGTATAAAAATCAAGGTCCTGAGTCAACGCAATAAAAAGATATGGGCAAATTCAAATTTTCGCGAAAACTGGCGGAAGTACCAAAATTTACCTTAATTGTCAACTCTTTTGTTTCGGAATTTTCCCTTTACTTGTTTTTATATATTTTAGCGAAAAGGCCGCCCTTTTGTGCAACCTATACTTTCTAACTATTACTTTACTTTGTGTATTTTGTGTTCTATGTTCCTTGCTGTGTACAATGTACAAATAAAGTTATCTATCTTTAGTGGAATATAATGTTTATCTATTTGTCTTGTTAGGTGGCGGGAATCTTACCTGCAATCTTCTGCGTCGCAGGAAAAATCTCCGGTCTATATTAAGCCTAAGACATCAAAAGTAAACTGCTATAAAACATTCTATCTCGTATTTATGACTCTACTTTCAATATTAGCAGAAAAATATAAAACAGAAATTGGTGATTTGTTGATTTTACGTCGTCCCTTTGATTACTTTTCTGTATTTATTTTTCTTCCTTTCCTATAATAATATTGGCCTTTACATCTCATCTAGATGATTTATACAGAGCGCAACTTGTATACCACCCCTCAGCTTAGTCGACGGTGTCCAGAGGAAAGAACTTAATATGTCTGGAGCCAACTAAGCCGCAGGTTTCATCACGATGTTTATAACGTTAATTTGCGCACATACTTCGTTACCAAAACCTATTAGTACATGGCCGGAATTCGAACCCACAACCTTCGGAATGAAAATCAAACTATCTACCACTTGTCTAACACCGCTCTATCATTATTTCCTACTTATAATTGTAAAAGATCTTCGGACAAAAGAGAATTAGTAACTTTAAAAGCCGCGGTGCACTTCTAGACCCATACCTTTCGCTAGAGGGCATCAAGACAAACAAATATCTAATGCCTTAACACTTAACCTCTAAAGCGTCTCAGAAGTGGAACCCTTCATCATCATATCACCTACAAAATGTCCGCGGCAATCCCCAAAAACTTCCAGAGCGATCGGTCGCATGCTCTCTGCGTCCAACGGCTTCCTGCGACTTCGATTAAGTTCAAGTTCTTTATTGCAAATCATGTGTACAAAAAGTGATACAGATAGGTCATAAGTTCATCATGATGCCCGTTTGAGCGTAGCATAGGTATATTTATGTAAAAATACTATTAAAATTAATTTACTTTATATATTTGACGACCCATTTGGCACAATGGTCACCATGCCGGACTGTCAAACACAGGGTTGCGGGTTCGATTCCCGCCTCAGACAAGTATTTATGCTTAGATATTTGTCTGTGGTCTGGTTGTTTCTATGTATTATAAGTATATATTTACAAAAGAAAAGTATATAAGTAGTATATCCGTTGTCTAGCACCCATAACACAAGTCTAGTTACTTAGCTTGGGGTTAGATGGCGATGTGTGGAATGTCCTGCAATATTTATTTATTTATTTATTTATTTATTTATTTTTAAGTCGTCTGTCCATCCATCTACTTGGCGTTTTTCGGTACATAGTCTAGGACGTCCCGACCCCAACGGCAATCTGTACGACGTCCCATATGCCTTATTTGCCTAAGGTGGCCTAAGTTCCTACCTCAGTTTCATAAAAAAAAGTAATCAGCCCCAATTACTTACAAAAGATACCAAATTGTTTATAAAGCTGAATTCGTTACGATAAAAGATACGACCGCCGTATTGGTTCATATAAAGAAAATATGTAAAGGAATTTGTCTTAGAACGGTTTCTTTGAGCATTCTATTATGTTCAGCGAATGTTATTTTCAAGGTTTATTACTTTGTACGGGAAGTTTCAGTTTAAGGGAAGTAATTGCTTGTTACGGTGTGAGATCCGACACGAGTATATTTATTTATATATATATATATATTTGAGACGTTTCTATATATATTATATCCGTTGTCTTGCACCCATAACCCAAGTCTAGTTACTTACCTTGGAGCTAGATGGTGATTTGTGGAATGTCCTGCAATGATTATTTACTTATGCGACACACTGGCGTCACACTAGCGTCACACTGGCGTCACACTGGCGTCACACTGGCGTCACATTGGCGTCACACTGGCGTCACAGTAGCGTTTCACTAGGGTCACATTTGCGTCACACAACAACTCTTACAAGAGTGTTACACTAGCGTCACCCTAGTGTTACTCTAGCGTTATCTATTGTGAAATTAGTTTTACTCTAACATTAAACTAGCGTCATACTAGGCGTGACACTAGCGCTATGCCAGTGTTAACCTAGGGTTACAAAAGCGTCACGGAAGCGCTACACTAGCGTCACACTGGCATCACACTGGCGCCACACCGGAGTCACACTAGCGTTATACAAGTGTTAACCTAGCGTTATAAGAGCGTCACAAACACGTTTTATTAGTGTTACATAATGGATGAATAGTTGAAACAATATAAACTCAATTTGGGCTACAGCTTGATGCTTATACTTTTACTTAATGCTGGCTATATGCACTGTCGTACAAAGGTAATACAAAAACAGTAATTATTTTACTCAAAAATTATGAACAATAAAGTTTCTCTAAAAAGCCACAATGATCAATAGAAAAGCTCTATTATCAAACTTTGCACTTCAATGCCTGAAACTTTTGTGGTTCCCAAACTTATTTCCAAAAGTGTTATTGCAAAGTTTAAGAAATATTACCAACAAAGAGCTTGTGGTAAGGTTTTTTGTTCGTCACAGACGGAACGGGTTGAAAAGATGGTTTGAAATTTCAGAATTTTCTAGTTCATAACTTCGATTTGTTTTCAGTTTGATGGGTTTCGTGCGAAGCCCGTTTCATAGGTACCTTTTTTATAGAAAAAAAATAATTCAAAATAAAAATAAATCTTTGACTCATTACATTATTAAAATTTCTAGTAATTATGGAATTGAAAACTTCCTTGAAGGTGTCTAAACAAATATCGACTGTGCTACAATGTTTTAAGGTTCAATTTGGTTAGTTTTATGTTCAAGTACCACTCAAACGTCATGTATTGTTCTAAGTTGTTCATGTATTGTTCTAAGTACGGCTTGCCCATGATGCATCGCACACAGCATTTCGCACATCGATATCACCTTCATGTAAAACAAATGTAAGGAAATAGATGCACACGTACAGTCGGCTGCATAATTGCAGCCCCCGGTAGAGTTCTAAAATTACTATTATTGGCATGTTTTCATTCTAATAATTTTTGTTTGATTAATTGATGAGTTAGAAGACTTTAAACTTCACCTAAAGCAGGTGTCAAGAATCTTGCTTGTGTTGAAATTATTCTTATAACAGTCATTTTGGAGCTCTACGATGGGTCTGCAATTATGCAGCCGACCGTACATATAGAAAGATAGATGCGAGTTTATCTTTGAAGAAAAGTATATAAGTAGTATATCCGTATTCTAGCACCTATAACCTCATGTGCTATAACACAAGCCTAGTTATTTAACTTGGGGCTAGAAGGCGATGTGTAGAGTGTCCTGTAAAATAAATAAATATTTATTTATTTATCTTTGTGTTCTGGCTCGTGATTGGTCGAATCAAGGCGACGACGTGCTCCATCTCGCTCGCACCGCGCTGCTTCGTTTTAAGTATGGTCTAAGTCAGAATTGCAGACCTACCGTAGAAATCTAAAATAGGAATTAAATGTTTACATTCTAATAATATTTATCTAATTTTATGAGTGGAAAGACAAACTTGAACTTGTGCAAGACCTTGGAATCTTGCTCGAGTTGAAAACATAATAATAGCAGTTTTGGAGCTCTACGGTGGGTCTACAATTCTGACTCCGACCGGACATATGCTATGTCGATGTGTGATGCAAATTTGGCTTTGCTGTACCCTTTTACTTGAATTAAAAATGTTATATGCTATTACTGTATTTGATTCTATATACGAAAATCGAATTATCCAAAACAGTAACAAGATACGGAACAAAATCGTTGAAGGAATTCCTTACAAGGTGTAATGTTACTCAGGTGTTTGCTTCAGATAGTGTGGCTTTTATGCAACGCCTCCCCTTGGGGGAACTGCGGGGCGGGAGGAAAGGCCTTTGGCATATTCAACTTAATTCAGAACCTCGAAGTTTGAAGTCAGTTTCAAAAGGTTGTTATTGATAAAAATCAATTGCTCATGAATACAGTTGTTAGAATTATACGTCAGAGCGCGAATAATTGCACCATCTTAAGTTTGCCTGTAATACTTATGTGATTTTAAATAATAAACCGATATAATATTTTCAGTAGTTGTGTGATATGGTAACTCTTAGTCGTCTCTAATTTTTTTTTGTGTCTGAATTTATTTGCGCTAATTAAGAATGTTAACTAATTTTGAGTATTAGCTCTCCATATTCTTTGTCAAAAATAAAAAATACAAGTAAAAGAATTACTTCGATACGTCAACTAGTTTCCGATTCCGATGTGTAGACAAGCTTTACTGTAACAAACTTTCAACCAATTTGGCATACCTAGTAACATTCTTCATTGACATTGCTCTTACGGTGATAGGAAACATCGTGATGAAACCCACGGCCAGTTAGATTTAGACATATTGACGAGTTTTTTCTTTTGGACACGGTCGACTAAGATGAGAGCTGTAGTACCTAGGTACCTATAGGTGCTGGACAAACCTACACCTGAAGCAAAAAAAACCGAAATAAAGAAGTTTCGTTGCGAAAAACAGCCCTGCAGTACATAAAATTAAAAAAATATCCAGTTGGAATCATTTGTGTGAAATCATATTAAATAGTCTTAAAAACAAAGTTAGACTTTGTGGCACAGGTTTTGTGGTAACTACAGATATTTTAACTCGATACCCTGTTAAATATTTAATTTTAACATTAGAATGAATTATATAGGAAGATGTAAGGGAAATATCAGGCGAAGGTAAGGACGGGAGGATGTAAAAGATTCAAGTGATGTAGTTACATTTCTGTTCTAAGATTAGATACAGAGAAGTTTTGGGATAAATGCAGACTAAGGACAAAACAGTGGAATCTTAGCTCTCGGAGCGCCATATTATTTTATAATTTCGTCCCTAATGTCCTTTATTTAATTTTTACTGCCCTAATGTTATTTTTATTTTATGTATATATTATGATTTGATTTACTTAATTCGATTTTAATTTTAATTTCAAAATATTATGGAGTGGATTATCTGAAATAAATGCGTTTTTTTATAGATTTTGATAAGGCTTTTTTTTTTAATCAAAATAAAACATTAGACAAGTAAGTCAAATGCATCCCGACCGATCGGCTTTATTTTTATTAGGAAAACTTCCATAAAGGCAAATAATAATCAAATAAATAAATAAACTAATACGACGGACACAGCTAAGCTATTAGGCTTATAATTGTGTTATGATGGCTAGACAATGGATATAAAGTAAATATAGGTAAGTATAAACAATTTATTAAATACAATTAAACAGTCGCCTTATCTGTTTCCTACCGAACTATCGCGAGACTTCAAGTATTTTATTTGCAGGCGCCTTTCACTGAGGTCGTGATAGTTGAGGGTTACATCCTAGGTAACAGCATTAATAAATAGTTCCTTGCGGCTGACAGAGTGCGTAGTTTAAGTTTTTGCTAGAATGTTAAGTAGGTCAGACAAGTGAAAAAACTTGAAAAATGAGCCGTGGTTTCATTTGCCTGAAAAATACAATGAATTATTACTAGAGTCACATTTTTTTTTTATAAAAAAAAAACTTTTTTTTCTTGTAAAAAAAGTTTTGTTTAAACACTAAAGTTGATTTAAATTTATACATTACACTTACGGTAACTTTGAGTTAATAGTTTTTGTAAGTGGTCCACTGCAACACAGCCACTTTACACATGATCCGCTTCGTACATGGTTCAATTTACATACGGTCCACTCTGCACAAAGTTCGAAAATTGTAGGTACATGCCTAAAAATAAATATCCCTATAAAATAAGGGTCCCTGAGATTTCCATTCTATCACAAAAACAATCATCTCAATCGGTTGAGCCATATACGAGTAATCGGTGAATAGTCTTTAAAAAAAATCGCGACAATTGAGAACCTCCTCATTTTTTAAGTCGGTTAAATAGATATTGATCAGTAGGAACAGTAGGCAGGCAAAATCTCCATTAGTAACAATGTTTGTACGAACGGAGATTTTCCTGTATTTCAGAAGCCTACCTAAGTTATAAGTACCTTTATTACAAGCAGCGCAGTTTCACCCGCTTAACTTCAGATCCCGTGGGAATATCTGGATATAAGTAGTCTACAGCACTTCCAATAAATCAATGTATCCTCATACTATGTTTTATCGAAAATCAATCAAGTAGTTTCGGAGTCTATTCAATTTAAACAAACAAATCATAATAATAAATGCGATATTTCTTTTACAAATGCTTAAATCTGTCTAAATTAGGATTCCTTCTTTTAAGCATGAAATGAAAAGAAAAAGAAGAAGAAAAGGCTCCGCTCTTCTATAGTTATTATTTATAATTTATTAAGCAAAAAGTAAACAATACATGATATGACATATCAAAATTATTAGATAAAACTTCAAATAATATTTACAAAAATCAAACATGCTATTTCATTTTATATAATCGTATCGTATTCGCTATTGCATAGCTTTTATCGCGGGCTTTGAGCGCGGAGACCGAATCAAGAAATTCCGTAACGAAAATAAAACCTAACACCCCCCACTCCGCCTACCATGTAGCTCGGTTTTTCTCTTCTCTTTATAATATTAGTGCAGAAGTATAACAAACAACCATGGCGCAGTAAAATCCTCTTATTATACACATAAATACATACACTTTGAAATAATGACGTGGAATGTGAGCAAAATATTCAGACAGATGTAATTTCAATATGTAAAATGGTTTTCAGTTCTGAAGAAAACTAGCTCGCTGTGTTCCTATTCTTCAGAAGATTTTAAAAGGGAAAAGTATTTCTTTGTTTCTTTCTTTCTTTAAACAATATTTTTACGACACAAAGAAAAAAGAATAGAAACAATTACTATTTTTCTATAGATAGTTATTTTTAAAATAATATTTTTACGACGTTATATAATTGATTAATAATTGTATAAGTTATAATAAGTAATTGCTTTAGTTACTTCTTTAGAATCGACTTCATTGATAGCTCCTGGAATTTTTAAAATCAAGCGTTAATAAAGCATTATAAAAGAGAAATTAGCTAATCATCAAGAAGAAACCACTACTAAAACTGCAGTAACAAGTAATAAAATTGTGTTTGTTTAAAAAAAACAGGATTTGCGTTTATAGTTATTTTTAGTTGCTGTTATTAGAATATTTTCAAGTCAAGCAAGGTTTAAAAGCACGTCTTGAGTTGCCAACCAGCTTAAATAAATAAAGATAATTAGTTATTTACTAAAACAACAGTAATTTTAGAACTCTACAGTGAACTTTTGAATTAGTTTACTAAAACCACAGCGGAAATGCTATGTAAATTCGCGGAAAGAGGATCGTGTTTCAAACAGAGAAAGGATTTAAACATTTCGATCTACGAATACATTTAAATTTAGTAGTTATCTATTTTGATTTTTATAAATAAATTAGCGCGAAATATCGTGTTTCTTTCTGGTGTTCAAACGAATTTGAAATCGGTTAAAACATGAGAGTCACTTGTAAAAAAAAAACAATTTTAATCGATGTAACATCATAATTTGAAACAAAAACTATGGATCTATTCAGTCCTGGGCCTCTAGGGGACGTTTTTGAGCTTATCCGGGAGGGCAAATATTCATCATCATCATCATATCAGCCACAGGACGTCCACTGCTGAACATAGGCCTCCCCCACAGACTTCCAGAGCGATCAAACATTGGCTGGCTGGAAAAATAAGGACTTGGCTTCGTAATTCTGTACTTATTCCAATTATCTTTAAAGTTTAATATTATAGTGCGTGTGTAAAAAGTGTCATACGATTAAATAAAGAAACAAATGTCGCTTTGGAGTTTTTGGCGGGAACGAGTTAACAACATGTCGTGCTGCAGTTTTACTTTCATGAAACTTAGTTGTAACCCGAGTTGAATTGTATAATTCTGGTGGAATGTTATTCAATTTAGTTCTGTGAAAGTGCACAAGTATAGTGAAAGTAAAAATCAGTGTCAAACATGAAGTTTTCTCGTTGCCTCCAAATCTCCTATTAAGGTTATGGTAAACTTGCCACCGCCTTACTATAGCCCCTGACTTGACGGACTATGACGACTTTGACTTTTTTGAAACACTTTAGGCCCGATTTATGAAACATCGGGTCATAATTTGATACAAAATATAACTTGACACTGGCTAAATGTACAAGCCGTGCGAAGCCATAATTAATTAAAAAAAAAATGTCGCTTATCAAAACTCTTTTGTGTTAGTCTGCTTAGTCTTCGACCATCAACTATGGTCTATGAGTTTAATGCATTAAATGAACACTGAAAGCTTGCATCGATGTATAGAGACATCGCTGTGCGACGTGCAATGAGCGATGTGCGATACATATCTGGCGTACCCGTACCCTTAACTAAATAAAAAAGAAGATAAATTATCGTGATTTTTACAACTTCCTTCTTTTGCTACAAGCTGACAAAGGTTAGACAAACAGATTATAAAATACTTTATCAACTAAAATACCCACCTTTTTCTCAAAAAAATTCTTTGACATTGACAAATATGAATAAATGATTAATGAAGGAAGCTTGAAAAAAAACATCAAAAATCTTTATGAAAAATGAGATAAAAATCGTTGTTTTGATGCTGAATTCTTAACTTAAAATCAATCAATAACAATTCGCTGATAATCACTTTAATAAACGTCAAAGTGTGACATAAAATCATAGATTAATATAAGCACACGAGTAAAGAACAGAACCAGAGACTAAGGTTTCATACAAAGCTCTGTGTGAGAAGAATACTACTACAAGCTTGACGCGCATGTGTGCGTGAGCACTGGCGGCCCATCACGTATGGAGAGAAACCAGTTCATACTGGCTCGGCCAGTGCCCGAGTTCAGGGCTGTCACACTCACATGCGAGCGGTAAACGTCTCGCGTCGCGTGTTGTTTTATATGTATTGTTTAATGAAATATAGTGTTACTAATTTGATCTTAATTAGGGAGGGAGTGAGAGTGAACTAGGCTTGTGTTATGGTGACTAGACGCGACGGATACTATAGAATATACTTCTTGTGAAAACATAGAATGTCAACGTTTATCTATTTAACGTTCGGTTTTGTAAAGCTTTCCGGAAAGCCATAAAAATGTTTAATATAGGTATTATGTTCATCATTCGTTTATTTATTATTCGTTAAAATATAGATTACATTGTCACTGCGTCAAAATAAACGCCCATACTTATAAGACACTGATACAATTTCTTTTTATTTTAATATAATCCACCTTTTTTTACGAGGGGAAATGCACCTTATGCACCGTCCCCACCCACGTGCCCACCCTTAATGAGTAAGTATCAATTTTGACAGCTCCAAAGAACCTTAGTCTCTGGTATAAGTACTTAATTTGGTCTATGAGCTATTTTGATAATGGTCATAAGTAGTCAAATCTATTAACTGAAGCCTACGGTTTCACTTGTAAGAATATCGCAATAAAAAGTAGCTTAAATCCCAGTCTCTAGCTATCTACATACGGAGTTTCATTGCAATCGTTTCAGTAGTTTTTGCGTGAAGAAGTAACAAACAAACACACACAAAAACACTGTTCTACGATTTACGGTCCCCCTGTGCTAACATAGGGGGACCGTTAATCGTGAAATAAATCTTGACAGGGGGACCGTTTACCGCAGGGGGACCGTTAGGGGGGGGAGACAAATTTAACACATTAGTAGGGTTCTGATAAATATAATCTAATATATCCTACTAATCCTACTTCCTACTAATATTATAAATGTGAAAGTTTGTGTGTGTGTGTGTGTGTTTGTTACTCCTTCACGCTAAAACTACTGAACCAATTGCAATAAAATTCGGTATGTAGATAGCTAGAGGCCTGGATTAACATATAGGCTACTTTTTATACCAATATTCCCACGGGATCGGGACTTACGCGGGTGAAACCGCGGGGTGCAGCTAGTATTATAAATGTGAAAGTTTGTGTGTGTGTGTGTTTGTTACTCCTTCACGCTAAAACTACTAGACCGATTGCGATGAAACTCGGTATATAGATAGCTTGAGACCTGGATTAACACATAGGCTACTTTTTATCCCGATATTCCCACGGGATCGGGACTTAAGCGGGTGAAACCGCGGGGCGCAGCTAGTGATAAATATAATGATAAGTAATCAAACTATTCTGGTAATAGTGAAGCGAAAATGCTTTCTTTGTTCAATTGTAATTGAAACCTATTTGGACTTCAGTCGAAATGGAAATCTATCTAAGGCGCAAAACACACTGAAGCAGCACAATAATTATAGCTATGCGATGCGTTTTGTATGGACAAGTATTCAAGCACCATCAAATGCCGGCATAAAATTGTATGGAAGCGCGTTGCGTCGCTCTCTAAGGCTGCCTGTCCACAGAAGTGGAGCGAAGTAGCGGAGCAGGGTTTTCACCAATTATAGCGCTCTGAAAAACTCCGGGGACGGAGTTTTTATGCAATTCTATTAGTGAAAACCGCTCCGCTCCACTCCGCTCTGCTTCGCAACTGTGAACAGGGAGCCTTATCGTTGCTGTTCTGCTTCAATGTGTTTCGCGCCTTACGTTTCACCTCATTTTCACAAATGGAACTTGGAAATTGTTTTATCTATTTTCGTTATCAAAAAGTTGGCACGTGTATATTAATTTAAAAAGATTGTGCTTGAGTTTCATAAATAATAATTGGTGTTGGGTTAAATTTTGTAACTGAAAACCGAGTGTGGGGGAAATAATTTTAATTGACGACCTTTGTGGTACGGCGGACGAACACCGGCCTGTGACGCAGAAGGTTGTGGGTTCGATTTCAAAACACTTTAGAATGAACTAAAAGATTAAAAAAATACTTGAAACTTTAACTTAAAAAACCGAAAAATTATTTATTTTTATGATAATTGTGTCTAGTCGTTACAAAGGCAAAAATACTAAGTTAAACATAGGAAGGTACTTGGAATTGAGTTTGATTAAATGCAAAGAGAACCCATGGCAACACCCACTCCTCCTTTTTTGTAGTCGGTTGAAAACAGTACAAAAAGCTTGAATCAATTTGAGAATACTTGCCTTAAATATTTAAAGAAAAACATCTTCCATTTTAACTGAAATTCTTGTTCACAACACAATGGAGTGCAATTTCAGCGACAAAACACATCTTTAACTTCCACTTAAGAACATATTTCACAGTTTTTTCTGCCTTTAACTAGGGACATCTTTTTTTTGCAACGCTAGAACACACATTGGGTCCCACAGACTCGTGCAATTTTGGCTTAATTTTATATGAAATAACAACGAATATAACATTAAAATTGGTTACAGTGAATGTTTGGTTAATAATTAATAACTTATTTTATTAAATATTTATCGGAAAAATATTAAATAAATAAATATTTCAGGACATTCCACACATCGCCATCTAGCCCCAAGCTAAGTAACTACACTTGTGTTATGGGTGCTAGACAACGGATATACTACTTGCATAATTTTATTTTGTAAATAATATACTTAAAATACATAGAATCAACCAGACCACAGACAAATATATAAGCATAAATACATGTCTGTGGTGGGAATCGAACCCGCAACCCTGTGTTTGGCAGTCTGGCATGGTGACCATTGTGCCAACTGGGTCGGGTGGGTATTAATCATTTATGAGTATTCACTTTGTTAATGGTTCCATACAATATTAAATTTTTGTTGTGGTCGTCGCTACAATGTGCACAAGGCCGGTGTTCCAAAACATTAATATAAAAAAACAATAGTATGACAGATCGTAAATAACGAATTTACATAACTGAAGATATTATTCATCTGAGAGGAGTTTTGCGGGGAAAAATGTTGCTTCTAGGTATTATTGTAAAGGTTTTTTTTAGGTCAAGAGCCAAAGGGAGAACTCGACATCTTAAGATCAACCGATATGCTACTTAAGGCACAAATAGGAGCCGAAAGCAAAATGTCTTACCTATAGCATAACTGATTTTTTTTTATTATTGCATGGATTATTGTTTTGGTTGCTTGCGCTGAGTGATTCTCAGCCTTATAAAAAACGATGGTCTGGCGGCAGGAAATCTCAGTTTATCTATACTTAATTTATAAAAAGGAACCTTTTTTTTTATTTATCGCGGTCTTTGAGCGCGGCGACCGAATCAAGAAATTCCGTAACGAAAATAAAACCAAACACCCCCCACTCCGCCTATTATACCATGTAGCTCGGCCGAGCGTTCGCTTAATGTGTATGTATATAGTACGACTGTACGTAGCTCTTTTGTAACGAATAGGCTCCGCAACTACCACACCGATTTTGATGAAACTTGGTATGAGGATGTATAAATTCATATTTCATAGGTGACTTATTATCTTGATATTTTTACGGAATCGGGAGTTACGCGGGCATTAGCGCTGCTAGTAAATTGTAACTGGAGCCCAGAAATAACATGAAGTTTTGGTCACCCTCACTTAAACCAGAGAGCGCAGTTACTGATAGGGCTCCAGACAGATAATTTAAAGAAAACAATGAATTTTTACCAATTTTCTAAGAAATATAAATTCCTATCTCAAGCCGGTAAAGTAATATTCCACGACGTCAAGTAGGGACATAGTACGATATCAATTTATTAGGAAAATATTCTTTAGAACCCTTGATCCCTTTAACATATTTTCAAGAAAAAGTAGATACCTTTTTTTTAAGAAATATTGGTTTTTGATGGGAACTTTCTCTTGTGATATTTGATTTATTTGCAAATAGTTTAAGTATTAGCCTTTTTTTCTTTTATCTACACTAATATTATATAGAGGAAATATTTTTTGTTTGTAACAAAATGCTCCGAAACTACTGAACCGATTATGATGAAACTTGGTATGAGGATATTTGATTTATTAGAAGTAACATAGGCTCCTTTTATTCTGACGACCCAGTTGGCACAATGGTCACCATGCCGGACTGCCAAACACAGGGTTGCGGGTTCGATTCCCGCCTCAGACAAGTATTTATGCTTAGATATTTGTCTGTGGTCTGGTTGTTTCTATGTATTATAAGTATATATTTACAAAAGAAAAGTATATAAGTAATATATCCGTTGTCTATCACCCATAACACAAGTCTAGTACTTAGCTTGGGGCTAGATGGCGATGTGTGGAATGTCCTGCAATATTTATTATATTATTATATTATATTTATTCCGACATTACCACGGAATTGTGAGTTACGCAGGTGAAACCGCGGAGCGTTTCTAGTAATATTATGAAGAGGAAAGATTACATTGTTTGTTTGTTTGAATTGAATAGGCTCCGAAACTACTGGACCGATTTTGAATAACTTTGTATTAGAATACATTGATTCATTGGGAGTGTCATAGGCTAGTTTTACAATACCTACTTATCTAGTTGTTAGTACAATACCTACATACATATTTGAAAAAAGAACTTTATAGTAAACAAATTCAAGACTTACGGTCGGCAGCATAATTGCAGATCCACCGTAGAGTTCTAAAATTACTAGTATTGAAATGTTCTCATTCTTATAATTTTTGTTTGATAAATTCATGAGTTAAAAGACTTTAAAAATAACTGCAGATCCACCGTAGAGTTCTAAAATTACTAGTATTGAAATGTTCTCATTCTTATAATTTTTGTTAGATAAATTCATGAGTTAAAACAAACTTTAACTAAAGCAGGTGCCCAGAATTTTGCTTGTGTTGAAAACATTCCAAAAACAGCCGTTTTGGAGCTCTACGGTGGATCTGCAATTATGCAGCCGACCGTACATGTCACATACATCTTTAGGTAATTTATTATAATAGAGCATACATGTACTATTAAACGACCTGTTTATTTTCCGGAGCCTACTACCAGACACGGTCAGTTCATCCTTATACTTACTTATTTGAAAAAATCCTTAACTAAGTAAACAAATTCAAGACTGACCTCTATACTTATAGGTAGGTGTAGGTACCTATATTTATACCCAAACAATACCCTAACTCCGAATACAACAACACCAAGAATGATCTATCATCGTTACTCAGAAACCAGACAGTTGGTTAGTTTCAACGTAACAACTGAGTGAGACAGCCGAAATGACCACCTACGCGGTTTTAGTAAGTTCGCACCTTACCGGGCATCTTGTCACTAAATACTCAGAGGTTTATTATAATAACATAAGCGGAAAGGATACCGCGCTCTTCCTCCATACAAAGGTAGTCGACTGTTTCCTCCCTGGATAATGACACTAGAGCAAATATTTTTGTTGCATAAAACTTATAACTGCCATGACCGTGGTCCTATGCTTATTTTTTTTTGTTTAAAATATTCCAAAGCTAAAGCTCAAAAAAAGAACCACAACCAATCAAAGTTAATCTATGAAATACGCGTTACGTAAGTAAGAAAAACCCAACACTAAGGTCAGCTTGTTTCATGTTCAATCAAGAAGTTATGTTGACGTCGCTCGTAGCACCATTAGAAAACCTTTGTGAGCCGAATACGGAATTAAGGGGAACGTAGACTAGAATCCAATAATTCCAGATGAGTCGCCGACCGACATATTTGAAAGAAAATGAAAAATAAGGAGTTTTTCTTGCCATCTTCCCATCGAGATTGTTTATTTGTTTTTTATTAAAGGGAAAGAACAGAACAGAGAAAAACAGATTGCTTATTTGTTTTTTATTTTACTAGTAGGTATGTATATTGATATAAATAGAAAAAAAAAACTTGAGAGGTATCAAGGGACACCCGGATGGAACGATTATTTAATGAAGGAATTGTATTTTTTTTTTATTATTAACAAATATAATATAATAAAAACTTAATCAGTAGACTCAATTTTAGTAAACTGGTTTGGTTTCTATGAGAGAGAGATAGAGAGACAGACAGAGAAACACGCGCACGCCGCACGGCTTACAACTATAGCAAAAAGTGTCGTTATAACTTTTGGTCTTAATTTTTTCCGTCTAGCCCCCTTTCGCAACGCGCGATAAGGAACTTCGTTCCAAAAAAAAACAGAAATTGTGTTTATACCAAATCTCATTAAAAAAATAGAGCTTTATAAACACTTTTTTAAAAGCTTTAAAAATATATTTTGAAAAAAAAAATCATGATTAAAAAATAATATTTTTTAGAGGTACCGAACGACGCGACGAATTAAGAAAATCCTCCTTTTTTGGAGTCGATTAGAAATAAAAATAATGTTTTCTAATAATAAATCAAAACAATATAAAATACCAAGTACTTAACAAATATTTTCCCTATAAGTAAGCTATAAGTACTCGCTTTTAAATTTTACGAAATCTAAGTAACAAAGCTTAGTAAGCTTTTATTTCGAAACTTTCAAAACAGTGGTAAAATGTGAAACGTTATGTGAAATGTTAGAAATTTTGTTACGAATTTATAATTAAAATTATTCCGAAGTTGTAAGTTTATTTCATATTGAGCTTTTGTGGTTATATTCCTACTAATAATATAAATGTAAGAGTTTGTTTGTTAGTATTAAGTACTAGCAGCGCTCCGCAGTTTCACCCGCGTAACTCCAGATCCCGTGGGAATATCAGGATAAAAAGTAGCCTATAGCCTTCCTCGATTATCATATGTTGTGTCATATGTTTCCTTGATTATCATATGTTGTGTAAAAAGTTTCATATTTTACCACTTGGGCAACGTAGGCAAATTTCAGACTTTATTACTTACCTCAAAATTTTAAATAGTGAAATCGACTGTCCTGATCTTCTATCAAAAATATATTTAAGAGCACCGAGGTCTAGACTTAGGCATAACTCCTTGATACATATACCTAGACGGAGAACTAAATACAGGAGGAACACGTATATGGTGCGAGTGGCGAGTGAGTTCGATTTACTCTGTGAGGAAAGTTCAGTGGATCCTTTTTTCACTAGCGTTAACTCTGCGAGAAGGCAGCTTAGTCTTATCTTCTTTCAAGGCCTAATTTTTATTGTTTTGTTGTTATTTCATATTTACGTATTTGTTTTTCAGTTTTAGTACATATTGTCTCTATATTTATATTGAATGTACTTACCTATATTTTAATTCTTGCTGGATTGTGATTTGTGTTTTTGCTTGCTTGTTTTGTATCTATACCTATTCTATTTTCTACTCGTGAGAACCTATAATTGGCTTTCTGTTTCTTGTTTTGTTTCTCATTATTTTTGTAAAGCTGTTGGTTTTCCAAATAAATAAATAAATGGACTATCCAACACAAAAATAATTTTTAATTCGAACCAGTAGTTCCTGAGATTAGCGCGTTCAAACAAACAAACAAATAAACTCTTCAGCTTTATAATATTAGTATAGATGTATGATTAGGCAAAACAACTGAACCGATTGCAGTGAAACTAAGTAAAATGTGAATAATTGTAGTCCTGATATAATGATTATTAAATCACTGTATAATAATAATTATTTAATTCTCTGATATTCCACCCAATTTACACATAAACCGATCCACGGCCCAGTTGGCATAATGGTCACCATGCCGGACTGCCAAACACAGGGTTGCGGGTTCGATTCCCGCCTCAGACAAGTATTTATGCTCAGATATTTGTCTGTAGTCTGGTTGTTTCTATGTATTATAAGTAATATATTTACAAAAGAAAATTATTTAAGTAGTATATCCGTTGTCTATCACCCATAACACAAGTCTAGTGACTTAGCTTGGGGCTATTTATTTTTATAAATTTAATAAATTAAACACAAAATTCTTCCTCATAAATCACTCTATCAATTGGTAAAAACTGTGTGAAAATCCGTTTTTGAGGTTTCGCATTCGGACAGACAGACGCGGACTTTTTAATAATAACTACTTATAACTAGGAAAGCTGATTTTAATTAATAAGAAAATAGGTAAGAGGTGTTTGTAGTGCTAGTGTCATTATCCAGGGAGGAAACAGTCGACTACGTTTGTATAAATAATAAATACATATTGTATTACATTCCACACATCGCCATCTAGCCCCAAGCTAAGTAACTAGACTTGTGTTATGGGTGCTAGACAACGGATATACTACTTATATACTTTTCTTTTGTAAATATATACTTATAATACATAGAAACAACCAGACCACAGACAAATATCTAAGCATAAATACTTATCTGAGACAGGAATCGAACCCGCAATCCTGTGTTTGGCAGTCCGGCATGGTGACCATTGTGCCAACTGGGTCGTAAATATATATATATATTGTATTCTATTAATTGTCTAACTAAAATAACACAAGCCTAGTTGCTTAGCTTGGGGCTAGAAGACGTTTTGTGGATCGTCTTGCAATATTTATTTATTTACTAGCTGCGACCCGCGGTTTTATCCGCGTAAGTCCCGATCAGGTGGGAATATAGGGATAAAAAGTAGCCTATATGTTAATCCAGGCCTCCAGCTATCTATATACCGAATTTCAGTGCAATCGGTCCAGTTGTTTTTGCGTGAAGGAGTAACAAACATACACACACACACACAAACGTTCACATTTATAATATTAGTAGGATGTAAAGACGGAAGATAGATTGGTACATAGGATGGAACCGCCGGGCGCAGCTAGTATAGTTTAAAGAACACAGTAATTTTGAAGTCAATTGTCTGAATTGCCCACAATCTCAAACATAACGCAACAAATTTGCTGCAGATTCCTTTATATCAAATCCAATCAAAGTTACTTGTAGTTCGCTATAGTTAGGTATAATCAGGTAGGTAATGAAAGTGCAGACTCAGTAAGTAAAGCTCTAAAACTATTTTTTTATCACAGTTGCTCATAAAGTGGATCTTATTCAACGGCTTTTAGGCTCATAATCCAACATATTATGCACGCGTGCGTTTTAGATTTGTTAACTAGTGCTGTAAAGTTATCCCGAAAAGGTAGGTACCAAAGAGTTTTTTAGCTAGCAAAAATGGTTGTCTCTAAAGTCGGTTTACGAACGAAAATTTTACGTGATAATGACTTAGAAAACGATTAAAAATCGAGTTGTTTATTTTTTGTTTTGTCTTTACTTAAATATATTGTTTTTCCGTACCATTGTATTTTGTTCTTAACCCCCGGCGCAAAAACAAATAGAAAAACCCTAAAAAATAATGTATGTCACACGAGGATGTATAGGTTAAAAGTCTTTAGCCTGGCCTTTCCGGAGCATAATTAACAAAAAAAATATTGCCTTAAAAAAATGTAAACATAGAGTTATCACAAATATTTTGTTAATTATTATTTTGTTTTCTTTTCAAGTCTTTTCTTTTATTCGCAACTGTGATAAAAAACGTCGTACGATATACGTGTGGAATTGATATTTGCATCTTGGCTTCTATAACACGCTCGCTGCCGCTCGCGCGTCATAAACCGCCTCTATGCAAAGATCAATTTACCACACTTATATCGTAATGTACTATTATAATGTTTTCATATTAAGCTAGATTCTAAAGTCCTGCTCGAGTTGAAATTTTCAAAAGACCTTTTTTCGACAAACTTTTTTAAATTAAAAAAAAAAGTTAATTTTTAAAAGTTTATTAATGTAACTTAACTTTGTATATATAATAATTTTCATAGTTATGTTATATTTATATTTTTTTTTTTCAATTTAAGTCTAAAAAAATAAATGAATGAATGAATAATTTATTATTTGACATTTCACTAATATTTTGGACTAATTCATATACCTCAAATGAGGTTAAAAACTGGCCAAGTGCGAATCAAGAAGGGTTCCGTGCCAAATTGTAAGGGAGCCCCACTTAGTTTTTTCTTCTGTTTTTGTATTTGTTATTATAGCGGCAACGGATATACTGATAGCCTGGTGACAGACAGACGGACGGACGGACAGTGAAGTTTTAGTAATAGGGTTTTTGGGTACGGAACCCTAAAATGGAAATTTAATGTAATCGAACCAACTTAATCTGAAGTCGGGCAGTTTTAGATACAGTCCAATTTGTAGTTCGACTTTTGAATATCAGTTGGTTTGCTTACTTTTCGCATTATTAAGTTATTTTTGTCGTATCTATCGCAGTTAGTATATAAAATATACCTAACTAACTGCGCCCTACGGTTTCACCCGCGTTAGTCCCGATCCCGTGAAAATATAATATGAGAAAAATAAATTAGTGACATTCTACAGATATCAAACTGACATTTGACAGGAGTCAAAGTGACATTTGATAGGTTTCGACATTTGACAGGTGTCAAGGTGACATTTGACAGATGTTAAAGTGACATTTGACATTCTTTCGATACTTTTTGTAATATTTTGGACAGTTCACACAATGTCTTTATAAATAATAGCCTGTGTCCTATTCTAATGTTTAAACTATATTATTGTAAAGTTTCAGTAAAATCGATTCAGTCGTTTTTGTGTTAAAGAGTAACAAACATCCATACATACAAACTTTAACGTTTATAATATTAGTAGGATAGTTACTCATATGCTAATAGATTCCCACAAGATCAAAATCTTACTTTATAAATAGTAACATCTCTCTAAGTCACTCCATCCAACAGGTATCATCCGTCACAAGTTTCACGTCAACGCAGAATATTGTGCAATTTATCGATTTGTTCACGATAGTTCTGAGCTCAGGGGAAATCACGCTATTGCTGTAAAAACGTCGAGTTTCTATTCTGCCGCTTATTGTGGGTTACGGGACAAGTTATAAGCGATTAGCGATAAACGTTTTTATTCAATACAAGAATTATGTTTTTTTTTTTAATATTATTAATTATGTACTTTTTTCTTTTATTCTATTATTTCTCTTGTATGAGCTAATTAACTTCACTAATTGATGTTTGAATGCCAAAATTTGGTAAAGTATGTGAAACTTTTAATCCTTAGATCTGTGCCTACCATACTTTTTGCAAATAAATATCTTTATCTTTAGCGTTTAATAATTTATGGCAAAATTTCGAACATAGATAGACAGAAATGGTCATCTTATAAGGTTTACTTTTTTACTTTTTGAGGTACGCAACCCTAAAAGCTACTTGTTTGTAAGAAGGTTAGGTTCTTGAAGTTCCTAATATGTGTAAATGGTGTCAGATTCTGATAAAAAAACTGAAAAAACTAATGACTTTTAAATGCTTATATCTTATTTTCTACATATTATTATTAAACGACGGGGTGTTATAAGTATGACGTGTCTGTGTGTGTGTATGTCTGTCTGTGGCATCGTAGCTCCAGAACGGATGATCCGATGTTGATTTAGTTTTTTTCGCTCTCGAATTTCATTGCAATCTAGAAAAAACGTAAAATTTAAATATATATTTTTTATTTGGGACTTCCAGGTTGAAACTTAAACTAAAATCCCTTAAACTACTTTATCTTATCTGTTCAGTCGTTTGCCCGTGAAGAGGGAAAACGAACAAATTAATAAACAAACTTTTGGATTTAAAATATTAGTGGCGACGACTTAAAAAAAAGGTAGGTTCTCAACTCGTCACGTTGAGATAGATATTAGTGTTAAATGTGTCGGTGGTGGTAAATTAACTATTACAAAATTCATTTATCAAAATAAACTGTGCTACCGCTTATATTGTGAGATACGAAATGAGTCATAGCGATAATTTTGATTTCTACAGCTAATTTTGAAGTACGGGATAAGTTATGAGCGATAAGCGTTTAACTAAGCCTATCACTCAGGTGTCATTCGCCAAGTTAAGCACGTCAGTACAAATACGTGTAATGTATCGGTTTGTCTACGATAGTGGCACGCTCGGGGGAAATCACAACATTACTGCTGTAAAAATGTTGAGTTTTCACCGTTTATTGTGAGATTGTGTTATAAGCGATAAGCGGTTAAATAATTATCTTGTCACTCCAACAGACCGTTATTGCTTACCTATGTCTTGTATCTTGTATCTTATACAGTGACAAATAATCTTACCTGGCGTATGACGTAGTCTACAGTTGGTTGTAGACTACGTCATACGCTAGGTAAGGTATCTTAAGCCACTCAGATGGTTTTTGTACCGGCTCTTTCATATCCTTTATATTTAAATTATTGTATATACATAATCAGGATCTCGGAAACGGGTCTAACGATTTTCATGAAATTTTGTATGCGGGGAGTTTCAGGGGCGATATATCAATCTAGCTAATTTAATTCTTAGAAGACGCCGTTTTATCCATGTTTTTGGAAAAAGACAAAGAAATACTGAGCAAAGCTTGGTCACCCAGGTACTACTATTTAATTTAGACAGTTACATATCACCCATAATTGACACTTGTAATATGAAACCAACCACAACGCACCATGCGTCACTTAGATGTTTTTGTAGCTACTACTTTATTTTCCATTTAATTTAGACCGCTATCGCCCATGCTTTGTAAAATTGATAAAACAACCTTACTTTCGTATGATGTAGTCTATATTAACCAATCAAAACGCACCATGCGTCACTCAGATGATATTTGTAGCTGCTCCTTAATGTTCTATTTAATTTAGATCGCTATAGCCTATGATTTGTACCAGTAACATAATAAACTTACCTAGCGTAGTCTGCATTAGCCGAGCCCGACGCGTCACTCAGTTGATTTTTCTCCTATTGATTCTTTTTTCCTACTTCTTCCAGGTTATTTTAGCAGGAAAAGAGATAGTTTCTTTAGTGTAATAATTGCCGTAGAAACTTTAGGTTAAACTGTTACTGATTGGTAATTGGCCTACATGGGGATAAACGCTTTTGTAGAATCATAGTTAATTGTAAAAAAAAAACATATCTGCGGGACTTGGTCCATGCAGCTTAGTTGGATAAGATACAGCTAAGTGAAGCTCGCTGATCGCGACGCCTGGCGCGGTCATTACTTCGATGGGTGACTAGTAGTGTGACAAAAATGTATTTTCGTGAGCTCCTCCGTGCTTCGGAATGCACGTTAAGCCGTTGGTCCCGGTTGCTACCTCTAGTAGCAGTCGTTAGGTCAAGTTAGAGGCCTTAAGACGATCTAAAAACTTTAACAATGGGTGAGCCACACCATACGAGAAGATGAAGAAGTTGGATAAAAAACCAGTGATCAGGGCGCATGGCTTAAAATACCAAATGAGTGAAAATATTATGCAAAGTATTTGAATTTCCGTCTAAACTTACCGTCAAAAAATTCCTAAAAAAACCATCCATCTAAGAACAGTGGTATTTCACAGAAGCTGACTTTGTGACCAAGTCAAACTAATTCAAGTACACTTCAAGATCTCTAAACAAATCATTAGTATATCCTTTCTGAAGTGAATGGATGTACAATACCGTTACCACGAGTTGTGACTGTCGATAGACTTTAACGTTGCCTAATGTTCGAGATGGGCGGTGATTTAGATATAGACGCAGCCGAGCATGTTGGTAGCCTAAGGTTGGCCATTGTGGACACAAACATATGTTTAGTTTTTCGATTACTAGTTGCGGCCTGAAAGTTCACTCACGTACGTCTGCGAGCTGCGTCGGTCCTCGATGCATGCAGTATAAAGCTTAAGAGTTTGTTTGTTTGTTTGAACGCGCTAATCTCAGGAACTACTGGTTCGAATTGAAAACATATTGACGTGACAACGTCTTATAAATTGGTTTGCCGGGTGACACTTCAAGAAACTGCGTTACGCTCCGCTCACGTTATGCGCTCACAATGAGAGCGAGTGAGAGGCACGCGTCCCTTCCACTCGGGCATGGTTAGCCCGCCTAAGAGCGAGAGAGACAGACATAAAAAGTGAAAGGCACGCGTCCCTTCCACTCGAGCACAGTTAGCCCGCCTAAGAGCGAGAGAGACAGAGCGAGAGAGAGAGAGTGAGAGAGATAGGCATACACAACGGTTCATGTCTATATTTTACCACTCAAAGTCGTTGTCACGTAAAACTTTCGCCCGTATACCGACTTTACAGGCAACCAATTTTTATTTTTTGTTGGATAGCCCATTTGTAGAGAAAGGCTATATAGGTTATTTTATATTTCGATATTCCCACGGGATCGGGAGTTACGCGGGTGAAACCGAGCGCTGCTAGTTCTGTATAAAAAGTAGGCGTTTTTCTTTAGTGGGTGTTAAACGAAGATCATATTACTTATTTTAGTAGGTATGTAGGTAGGTATTCCGTAAGAATTACTTTAAAGTGACAGTCACGTTTTTTTCTCTTTTTTTCTCTTCTATTACCTTGCATGATCTGTAAGTGTATACAGACAGTATATCCAGTCACCACGTTCGTAGACAGATACTTTTATATTTTTTAAGAGCGGTGTTGGCTTAGTGGTATATACCTCGACTTTCATAATGTAGGTCGTGGGTTCGAATCCCGGCCGGCCGTGCACCAATGTATTTTTCTTAAGAAAAATGTATGTGCGCTAATTGACATTGCTCTTACGGTGAAGGAAAACATCGTGATGAAACCCGCGGCTTAGTTGGCTCCAGCAGTATTGACAGGTTATCTCCTGTGGAAATGGTCGACGAAGCTGAGAGGCTAGTAGGTGCTGGGCAATCCATCCTCACGCAAAAAAGGACCCAATTAAAAAGGGTCTAATTGCGGAAAAAAAGTCCGTTCAAGTACAATTAAGTACATACAATATTATAGAACAACTCGTGTTAGGGCGACAGAGGACATCTTCTTTGTCACAAAGCATTTCATTTGTCTGTTAATTGGAATGTTAAGTTGTTTACGGACTTTGGTCTTTATATTGTTATTTTGTTGAAGTTTTCCGATTTGTTTATATTTCGACGTTTCTTTGGCACTTGGCTTGAATTGTTAAGGAATTAAAGTTGTTAATTATTGGAATTGTTCGTAAATTACACATTTTACAAACTAAGGCCCTAACTAATTCCTTCTGTAAATTATAATATTTAGAATTCAATAACTGCTTTCCTCTTTGAAACTGTTTGTACACTTTTAATTACCTTCCGCTATATTATTTCCTTTCCCTAGAGGTCTGTCGGCAGAAAACTCTTCACAGGGTTAGACTTACCTTAGTAATAACTTTATAATGTAATCTTTTTTTGTATTTTTCTTGTGTACTGAATTTATTAAATAAATAAATAAGGTTGGTTGCACTTAGGATATTTTTTAGTACAGTCAGCAAAGGACTGAAGGTAGCAAGCAATAATTTCAATATATTTTGGTTAATATGCGTAAAATAACTAACACTTCTAAAGCTAGTGATGGCAAGCAGAATTATTAACAATTACTGAACCGTTATTTAAAGACATATTTTTTTAAAATATGCACCTGCTACCCTCAGTCTTTTGCTGACTGTACAAATGACCTTTCTTGTTTTATTTTAGTCTATTCAATTTGGAAAACAAACAGTGATATTATATATTTTTTATAATTTCTACCATTTGCTAATTTTGCATAAAACGCCTTGTTTGCTTCCATGAATAAAGAAAAAATAGAGATTTAAAGTGAAAGATAAACTAAAGTAAAATTGATTAAAAAACTTAAACATGATTTACTAACTGTAAACGTATAAAACTCAATAAAACAATATGAACTGGGTTGTTGAAAGAGAATTTAATTTTAGATTAGGTAAATTAGCTTAATTCTAGCTAAATTCATTTACATTCAGCTAGATCCTAGCTAAATTTGCTTAAGCACAATGGTATGCAAGCCGCACTGAGAGATCGATAGCTACATTGGTAACCATATTAAATAGGTAAGTAACTTTCATAGGCGTAAATAAAATCTTCTTATATTTAGCTAAAAAAATCCATAGAATTTCAGTATTAATACTCAACTCATCTATCCTCATAAAATTTCCACTTTACTCAGGAACTTCAACCAAAACACAGTCACCGTAAATCACCAAAAATATCATTCCGAAGCTCCTAGCTCCAGGTGTAATGGTCCTACTTTATCACAACGGCATAAAGTTGAAATTCCTCTGATTTATTGTGAAACTTTGGTCCCTTATCGTGCCGATAGGTAGCATCTGTCGCCGTATTGTGACCTAAATTCAAGTCAAAGTGGTTGTTACATTTGACCTCAATAGCTGCGCGACTTTGAGCTTTTTGTCAAAGAACTTGGAGTTCAATATTGAAGTTGCAATGCAGGCTGGTGCTTTGTTTAACGTCGTATTAAGTAGATGCTTTTAAATAGTGTCCGAACCCTGGCGATTCTTTATTGGTAAGATAGGATAGGTCACTGAGAAAGCAGATTATGCCTTTAAATAAAACAGTTCAAGTTATAGACATAGCTATTCTATTAAGATTACTCTTACGATCAAGGCAAATATCGTAATGAAACCTGCAGTTTTGTTGGCTCCAGACATACTAACAAGTTCTTTCCGCTTTATAATATCAGTAAAGATAGATTTAGATTAAATGTAAAGGTAAACATTATTATTTTTATTGGGAGTCTAGGTCCTAAAACTGATCTTTCACTCTTAAAATTAGCTTTACGATGGTTTCGCATTCTAAACATTTTATATTGACGCAATTCGCTTCTCATAAGTAGCAAGTAGAGCCTTCAGTTTTCAGTTCAAAGCCTTTCGTTGTTATTCTTCTCCAATATCCCTTAAAACTTTACGGAAACAAATCGAAACTGAAAAATGTTTACAACAGTATGAACGGAAAATATCTGCGAACAATCCCGGCATGCACTTTAAAGCTGACAGTTTAAAGTGAGTGCTCTCGACTGAACGGCCGAGGAAAAGTCTAATCTACAAATACAACTGGAATGTTTTGGATGAACGACTCTTATACAAGAGAACATACAACATTATATAGAGACTTTATCTTCTTCTTCTACATCTACACTAGTCTACATTTACACTAATATAATAATAGTTCTATATGTATAGCCTTTTATTTATCCTTTGAATATTAAAATCTATATATATAAAAGAAAGTCGTGTTAGTTACACCATTTATAACTCGGGAACGGCTAAACCGATTTGGCTGAAAATTGGTGGGGAGGTAGCTTACAATCATAAGACGGACATAGGATATTTTTTTCGATATTCCCACGGGATCGGGACTTACGCAGGTGAAACCGCGGGACGCAGCTAGTTACTTATAAAATATGCATCATACTAAACTATTACCATGAGAATATAGAAAAAAAAATTACTAAATCTAGTGTGAAAATTAAATTGTCTGTTATTCAAGGATCTCTTTTTTAGATAAGGCCTCCTCCATGGCTTTCCAATTGTCTCTATTCTATGCTCTAGTGCTTTATATATCTTCAATGTATTTTTCTTTCTATTGTTTTGAATAAGCGTATATTTATAAGTTTGATCATTAGTTGTAACCTGTTAAAAGGGGTTTAAAAATATGTATGTTATATTTTCCCCTAAGGGTTAACGTATTGTCATGCCTTATGGCTTTATTTAAAAGCAAATTAAACATTGAAAATTAAATGTTTTCATTAAATAGTAATGAGAGCAATTTTAAAGAGCAGTTTGTTTTTCTAATAAATAAAGAGGTACTTAATATTTTTTTACTGTTTTCTTTGTTTGTAACGAATGGTTCCGAAACTACTGGACCGATTTTAATGAAACTTGATACGATGAGACATGAAGATGGAGTAGCCCTATTCTATGCGAGGAATAAATGCTTAGTTTTTGAGTATTTATCTCTTTAAGGTTGTCCTATTAACGAGGAAGTCTTCATCTATAAAAAATTAAGAGATATGTAAAATGTAACCGAATTAAGATAATGCGTGCACTAAAATATATCTACTACCAATAAAGACAGCTCAGTAGGGATGTGTACGGTCGCCTGCATAATTGGAGACTCACCGTAGAGTTCTAAAATAACTATTATTGGAATGTTTTCATTCTAATAATTTTCGTTTGATAAATTCATGAGTTAAAAGACTTAAAACTTCTGTTAAAAACATTCTTATTGCAGACGTTTTGGAGCTCTACGGTGGGTCAGCAATTATGCAGGCGACCGCACCTAGCGGACACGATTACGAAACAAACAATTTAGTCTTCCGATTAAAAGTATCAAGTCTACAACATCATCCTCCTGTTACAGTAATTTTACAAATACCTCCTTATCTGTGTGTATAGGAAGAAGAATGGCGAAGTATTTCTAAAGCAACTATTCTGTGCTCGAGAAATTGTACAATTGTTTCAAACTTATGTTGTAAGTTGTATGAAAATATCGCAGCTGCAGGGTCCTACAGCATAGATTAAGAGGAAAGGGTCCCGGGGGCTCTCTCCATACAAACTCCATACAAATGCCATAAAACCTATAACTGCCATGACTATGCCCCTAGGGGTATGGCCATGGCTGTTATAAGTTTTATGCAACAAAAATATTTGCTCTAGTGTCATTGTGCAGGGAGAAAACAGTCTACTACGCTTGTATGGAGAGAGCGCCGGTACCCTTTCATCTTAAAGTGGCTAGCGCTGTGTATCACTGGTAATATCGGGATAAAAAGTAGCCTATGTTATTCCTAATTAATCAATGTATCCTCATACCAAGTTTTATCGAAATCAATAAAGTAGCTTCGGAGTCTATTCGTTACAAACAAACAAACAAAGAAAAAATCTTTATAATATTAGTGTAGACCTAGATTAGATTTAAATGGCCTTTTTATTAATGGGAAAATGCATTATTGCATCCTCCCGCCATCCTGAAGAGTAGGGGGCGACAGAGGTATTTGGGGCTGCCTTCAGCCTGAGGATGGTAGGCTGCTGGAGGCTTACCCAATATAAAACCCATCAGTGTTCCGCCGACGAGGTCAGACGGAGTACAGGTATGCTTGCACAGGACTTCCGTGACTGATAGTATTTGTATGTTATGTGTCCCATTTCACAGAGCTTTGGAACCCCGGACAACAAGCAACACGTAGAGGCCCTTTACAATAACAAGTTTAATAACAAAGTAAGATGTGGACACCGCGAATATCCCTGTTTGCAGCTATAAAGGTCAATACATTATTAAGTATTAATGAATGAACTATCCTCAATATATCGACACTGGAAAGGCAAAACTACGTAACCAATACGCAAGCCGATATGGACTTTTATACACCATTATATTCGTAATAAAATTCTCCATCGATTTAGCTCACACTCGTTTCTCTACGGTCAATTTTGATATCGCTTAAGCATTTGTGATTTCGGTGTTTTTTGTGGTTCTCAGTGACTAAGTTTCGTACTAAAAAAATATATGTACTACTATATAAATAAGTATTATCTTGTATTGGACTGTACTCAAAATCTATACATATAAAATGCTTTGTCCTGAACTACTGACTGACTGACTGACTGACGGATCAACGCACAGCGTAAACCGCTGATCGTAGAGACCTGAAACTTGGAGGTTGTGTTTTTTGTGTAACGTAGGCATCGGATAAGAAAGGATTTTCCAAAATTCTACCCCTAAGAGGGTGAAAAAGGGGGATAAAGTTTGTATGGGACAACGTGATTCCTGTATCCAATCTACTTCAAATTTTGCAAAAACATTCTTTAACAGAAGAAAAAGGGGAAGTTATTTTGGGGGGTGGTCGGTTAAAAGTACCATTTTCGACGTTTACGCGGGGAAAAGCTAGTCACACATATAATAGTTGATTAATTATTGGCCGTCAATTAAGTCCGTAACCTGTATTAGCTGTAACAAACACAGGTTTCAACAACCGGTCAGTAAACACAAACAATCTGTACACTTTGATTAGGCTCTGCGGGTGCTCTGCCTCTGTGTACATAGCGGGATTACTTAATTGTTTACATTTTGATGAATTATGAGGATACCTGGATGACCGAGCTTTGCTCGGTTTTTTTTACTTAGTCTAACCTCAAAGCAAACACTCATTGACTTCGTGTTACTTAACAACGCCATCTGCTGGAATAACTTTATTGCTCACAAAAAATAGTATTAGTAGTTCGCCAATAGATGTCAGGAAGAGTCATATTTTTTAGATAAAAAAAAAGTAAGTTTCGATAAAACACGAATAAAATGACATTTTCTAAAAATGATTCCTAGCTAGATCGATTTATCGCCCCCAAAACCCCCTATATACCAAATTTCATGAAAATCGTTGGAGCCGATTCCGAGATTCCAATTATATATATATATATAATATATATATAATTGAAATCTCGGATTGCTCATTTAAAGATATAAGATTTCTGAACAGTTCTAGTTTCACTATACGTTAATAGAAAAGGAGCAACCTGTAAAGTACACGGCACATGCACCAGATTATAAACAAGTTACCGACCTAGCATTGTCTAATATTACTTGCAATACAATGTGACCCAGTTGGTACAATGGTCACCATGCTGGACTGCCAAAACACAGGGTTGCGGGTTCGATTCCTGCCTCAGACAAGTGTTTATGCTTAGATATTTGTCTGTGGTCTGGTTGTTTCTATGTAATATAAGTATATATTTACAAAAGAAAAATATATAAGTAGTATTTCCGTTGACTAACACCCATAATACAAGTCTAGTTACTTAGCTTGGCTAGATGGCGATGTGTGGAATGTCCTGCAATATTTATTTATTTATTAATGTTACCCTTACTTCTAATGTGTCAATCAGCTGTCGCACTGTATGCACTGTCGCGTTTTAAATGTCTTACCTAGTTTTGTCCCTATCTAACACCTGCAACCGAGCGACCAGTTATATGAGAAGGCGCAATACGAGTGAGGAGAAATTATTATAATTTTATCTATGTTGATGGTAGTTTTCTAATTAAATACCTAGTTATCGAGTACCTATTTATGTGATGAATGAAAGTGGCATGACAAACCTATATAGATTTTTTGGCACACGTAAAAATAAGCAATGTAAACACTTTATGACAAATAAATAAACTATAATAGATGGTATTGGACAGCGACAAGAAAAAAATAACTAAAATATAATAAGTATTTGCAAAATAATAAGCCTCAACAAAAAAGAATTAGTTGCAGATGCTTTGATGGATTAAAAAATTGAAAGATCTGAGTCTGAGAGAAAAGAGGAAGGTCTGTCTATGGCCAGAAAAAAATGCCATAGATGTGTATAGAGGCTTTATGGTAATTATAATCCTATTGCCTTCCCCGAATAAGAAGAAAAAAAGTTTGAATTAACTGCACCAAAATGCTTTGAACGAGCTGCAACAAATGGTTTCAAGCGCTGCAAACTAACTGCACCAAAATGATACTAACTGCACCAAAGTGCAATTAGCTCTCAGCGCCCCGTCCATCCAACGAAACAAGTTTAAAAAAAAAAGCTATAATCTAAGTAAAGGCCATTGACAAGGTAAGTTTTTTTATTGGAATTAATATAATGGATGCACATTTGAAGTGGATAATTATATAACCTCTAAAGATAATACAAAATATTTCAAATATAAAGTAGGATATTGTTATAATGTTCCATTAAACAAGTGAATCTCGACAAACATTGTCCAAACAACCCAAAACTTCGTCTGTGCTAATTTTAAGTTAGTTAAGCAAAGTAAATTTACCTAATCATAGGTACCGTAATAAAGAAACTTTATTAAAACCATAGAACACATGTTTATTACGGAACTTAGTTTTATAAAGTTGTTGTTTTTTGTTGTCAAATAATGATATCAAAACACTTGAGCAAAAGGCCAGTGATAAGTTAAAAAACTTTCACAAAAAAGATGCAACTAGTTTTAAGCACTTTGATGCAGTTAGTTAAAAGTATTTTAATGCAGTTAGTTTACACCGCTGTATAATTTTGGTTAATTTACAATGTTTAAAGGGACTTTGGTCTTATTAGTTAAAAGTATTTTAATGCAGTTAGTTTACACCGCTGTATAATTTTAGTTAATTTACAATGTTTAAAGGGACTTTGGTCTTATTAGTTAAAAGTATTTTAATGCAGTTAGTTTACACCGCTGTATAATTTTAGTTAATTTACAATGTTTAAAGGGACTTTGGTCTTATTAGTTAAAAGTATTTTAATGCAGTTAGTTTACACCGTTGTATAATTTTGGTTAATTTACAATGTTTAAAGGGACTTTGGTCTTATTAGTTAAAAGTATTTTAATGCAGTTAGTTTACACCGCTGTATAATTTTAGTTAATTTACAATGTTTAAAGGGACTTTGGTCTTATTAGTTAAAAGTATTTTAATGCAGTTAGTTTACACCGCTGTATAATTTTAGTTAATTTACAATGTTTAAAGGGACTTTGGTCTTATTAGTTAAAAGTATTTTAATGCAGTTAGTTTACACCGCTGTATAATTTTGGTTAATTTACAATGTTTAAAGGGACTTTGGTCTTATTAGTTTAAAGCGCATAATGGTGTCACAACGCTTGTGCAAAAGGCCAGTGATAAGTAAAACAACTTTTGGTGGCAAAAGCATTATGGTGTACTTCATTTACAGTAGGTATTTTGATGCAGTTAGTCTACAGCGCTTAAAATGATTTTTTTGTATGATTTTGGTTAATTTACAATGCTTGAAAGCACTCTGGTCTAATTACTTTAAAGCGCTTAAAGTCACTTAGTCTATAGACACGTCACTTTAAAACACTTTCATGCAGTTTACAGCGCTCTTTACAACGGATGTTATACCTAACTAGTTTTCTTGTGCAACCATTCATTTTACAGGCCCCCCCCCCCTACATAGCTCTTAACTTGAGATCTTTTAGCGCTAGCGCATAATGATTTAGCGACAATTTATACTACAAAACCTTAATCAGTAACACTATGTTCAGAAGAAATACTTAAAAATGGGTTAATTAAAAATCAAATGAACCTTTATACTCATCTTTTGTTAGTATTCATTAATTACCTAATTGAATGTCCTACAATATTTATTTATTAATTTTACCTCACCCAACAAAACACTCAGACCTGCAACAAATAATAAACAAAGTAATTCTTTATTCAGGGAACTATAGTCTCACAAACAGATATGAAAAAAACAAGTAAAATTAAATTAACATAAATACAGTATAAAAAACCAGAAATAACATCAATAAGTGAAATAAAATCAATATGTCAACATTCAGAAGTAATCTATACATATAAAATGTTTTGTCCTGAACGACTCACTGACTGACTGACTGACGGATCAACACACCGCCTAAACCGCTGATCGTAGAGACCTGAAACTTGTTCTAAGTGTGACGTAGGCATTCGATAAGAAAGGATTTTCCGAACTTCTACCCCTTAGGGTGTGAAAAAGGGGGGAAAAGTTTGACAATGTTATTCATGATCCATTTTCGACTTCTACGCGGACAAAGTCGCAGGCAAAAGCCAGTTCATTAATATAATTTGAAAATATTGTTTATTATAACAATACCTATCTAACAAATATTTTGTTCGACAGTGAGAACTGAACCTGCGACATTCTGTGATCATTGTCGCAACCAACGTTATGCACTGTTTGTATTCTACGGATGCAACTTTCAAGTCGTATTTTTTACTCCCCCCAAGTAAGCAGTTGCAAACGACCTAGTTTTGCGAGAGCGTACTGTATGTAATTTTAAGAAAAATGAAAATATTGCTTTTATGTTTTCATTTTGTGCCTGTAGTTAGGTCTAGGAGCTATATTTTTGCAAACATAAAGCTTAGCTTACTCACTTTGACGACCCAGTTAGCACAATGGTCACCATGCCGGACTGTCAAACACAGGGTTGCGGATTCGATTCTCGCCTCAGACAAATATTTATGCTTAGATATTTGTCTACGGTCTGGTTGTTTCTATGTATTATAAGTATATATTTACAAAAGAAAAGTATATAAGTAGTAAATCCGTTGTCTAGCACCCATAACACAAGTCTAGTTACTTAGATTGTGGCTAGATGGCGATGTGTAGAATGTCCTGAAATATTTATTTATTTGCTTCTAACTTTAAAAGAAGAAACTGGCCCTAAACAAGTTGCATTTTTATATATCTTAAACTATAAGAGATTGCGAAAAGTGCTAAAAGGAGTTGTGAGTCCGACTTTGACAAAAACTAGAATTGCATCATAAGATTTTTGAAAAAGTAATTATCCTAGCCAGGAATCATCCTTTATTTTTATTCTAATCGATAGTGTTGTTGATACAGATTAATTCCTGGAAACAAACAGAATGGAAAAAAGAAATCTTTCCGAAAAAAAGAAAACAAATAAAAGTCTAAAAAGTTAGAAGATATCAATGAGATAGCTCAGTTGCCGCTTCTATGTTTGTCAGTTTGTCAAGAAAGTTTTCTTTTGAAATGGTACAGATAGGGTTGACCCTTAATGGATGGCGGTTCCCTAGATGAGCCGTTAATACTTTTCATTCTATCGGATCCCCTAGATAGTGAGTTGGAAACACTCGATACTAAAGTTTATGACAATAGAGATTAGTCAAAACACAATTGTTCAATCATAAAAATTTGATTTAATTTTTTTATTATCAGAATTGTCCGTTTACCATAAAATTGCAGGTTCTAGTTCAATGGTGCTGTAGGTTTTGGACGAAAAACCTTTACAAGGTACAATTTCTGGTTGACTTTAGCCGTTTTTACATCGACAATTAAACTAAGTTAGTTTAGCTTAACTAGCATAGTTGAGCCAATTTTTTATACATGTGCCGCAAACTTTGAAGCTAAGCTATGTAAAATTGAAAAACTGGGAGTTAAGCTAAACTTAGTATTGTTGGCGATGGACGGTCGGTTTAAAAATAGTGAAATGTGGAAACTGGGTCGCCAAAGCCAATTTTAAACAGCTGCCTCAAGCATTTTGACTAAATATGTATATTTTACATCTTAAATACTATAAACCTATCAATAAAGTATGAAGTAGTGACCTAAATTCAACAGGTCGACACGAACTAGGTCAGATAGGAGTCGAGTGCTCTTCATGTTTCACTATTCTATATTAATTAATTAAGTTATAATTTAAATATATAAAACAGAAAAAGACTCGAATCTTGCTTGTATTGAAAACATTCTTGTAACAGCTGTTTTGGAGCTCTACGGTGGGTCTGCAATTATGCAGCCGACCGTACCTATGATACTACGCCTATGTTAAAATAACCTTATATCTAACTATACAAGAATCTAAAAGTAAAATTAAAAAACTAAAACTATAATCTAACTATGTAAAAAAAAATCCTAGTTCTTCCTTTTTTTTTCTGAGTCTTTTTACTTTTCCTTTTTTGTAGTTGTTTTGTGACCTACGTTAGTATCTTTGAATATTTAGTTCAAATGTGCAAGAAAATGTCTATTATACCATATTAAATTAGGACAAATTTAATTATGTCAATAATAATTCATCATATGATTTGATCGATAAAACAAAAGTATTACTACAAACTTTAACAGCCATTTTTACCCATTAATGTTGAATTTCCACTTTTTCACTTAAGGCGCTCTTCCAGTACCGTGTGTATGTATTCACATTACCTTAGCCCCCGCTCTCAAAAACGTAGCGTGCTGCGTGCTAACTGTTATATTTGATCGATATGCAAAACATTTTAGCATTATTATCCACAAATATAGTTCCTAGAGGTCAAAATCTATCATTTGCTTCATTTTTAGAAACAAACGTTAACTATTTTTGAATAAAACCCGATAAACGATCTAATAATTATCTGTTTTCTAACATTTTTTTTATCGAACGAAGATGTTCATATCATGTTTTCAATCACAATAAACAAAAAAAATATGGTTATTAAACTACAATATCCATTTATATCCAAATAACAAAAAAGAGTACTTAGAGTTGCTTAAAACAAAGGTCAATTTTGGTAGCTTTATTAGCACCTGCCCTTAAGTTCAAAATGAAAACACCCATGCAAAGTTTCAAACTCGTAGCTTTTGTAATTTCAGAGATTTATTAATAAGTCTTTATTATTTAGATATAAGGTTTACATGATAATAATGACGCTGCTATAGACTGGGTTGCGGGTGCGATTCCCGCCCCAGACAAGTATTTATGCTTAGATATTTGTCTATGGTCTGGTTGTTTCTATGTATTATAAGTATACCTATATTTACAAAAGAAAAGTATATAACCTCTCAACTGGCAGAAAAGGTTGACTCATACATTTTCATTATGGCGCCATCTGTGTGCCAGTTGATGGAATAAGTAGTATATCCGTTGTCTAGCACACATAATACAAGTCTAGTTATTTAGCTTAAGGCTAGATGGCGATGTGTGGTATCCTGCAATATTAATTTACTAAAATGACTACGAAAACATAATATATTTTTGCGAATCATGGAGAGAAGCAAATAACCATAATAATAAAAAAATCTTCCCCAACAAGCTCTTCATGTTTTCAGTGCTAGCTGTAGCGAGACTCGAGGCGAGGCTAATTTCGTGTATAAGTAAGAAAACGTTTCCTGAACAACAATGGCTGGTTGGAAACGCGCTTTTAGTTGCCAAGTAGGTACTAAGTTGGTGGTGAGTGTCTAGTTGTTTGTTTGGAGAGGCTTTAGAGTTACAGAAATAGAATAATATTTAATTTTGTGATATTCTTTTACTGTCACAGTCAGTTCAATTCAATGTATTTATTTGCTTTTTAACTGACTTCAAAAAAAGGAGGAGGTTCTCAGTTCGGTTGTATGTATTTTTAGTTGGTTACAGAGATCTCAGTCAGTCAGCGAAGGACTGGTTAAAGTTAAATTAAAATGCAAATTTTAAAGTTATAATATAGACTAGCTTTTGCCCGCGACTTCGTCCGCGTAGGAGTCGAAAATGGACCAAGGAATTACGTTGTCCCATACAAACTTTGCCCCCCTTTTTTACCCTCTTAGGGGTAGAATTTCGAAAAATCCTTTCTTATCGGTTGCCTACGTCACACAAAGAACACACCCTCCAAGTTTCAGGTATCTACGATTAGCGGTTTAGGCCGTGCGTTGATCCATCAGTCAGTCAGTCAGTCGTTCAGGACAAAGCATTTTATACGTATAGATATAGATGCACTCTACTCTTTCCTCACACAAACAAGACCCAATAAAGAGGTCTAGATCGTCTTTTGTTTCCATTTTTGTCTTTCATCTCTGTTTCAAAAATAGTTGTAGCACTGGACTGTTCGGTGTCTCGTGGTCCAACTAGTTGGTCAGAATAGTTGAACAATTTTGATATAACGCGTAATAAAAATTTGGCAAAATCGTTTTTGGCCTCTTGCGTTTAAGGGATTACGTGTTTTTGGTCTTTTACGTATATTGGTCTTTCGCGTTTTTTGTCTTATGCGTCGAAACCCAATTGCGGTAAACAGCCCATGTACAAGGTGACATATACAACTTATTTTCACCTTATATGAATCTGCTAAACAGACCTTCTCCATCCTAAGGTTGCCTGGAAGAAATCGCTTTAAGCGATAAGGTCGCCTGTTTGTACAATTTCGTATTTAATAAGCTTTGTCATCCTTTTTGTTATTTTCAATGTTTTGTGTGTTGTACAAATAAAGTGTTTATTTATCTATCTACTCAATTTGATGAAAATAACACATTTGAATAGGTGTATTTAAATAGGTATTAGAAAATCTAATAACAACGCGCACAAAGCAGCAGGTAAAAGCTAGTTAAATGCTAAGAAATAATTCTTCGTAGTTTTAAATTAAAAATAGAATAATAACAAACACTAATTTAATTATAGATTTTATATAAGTATACTCGTAAGATGTTATTCTTCTGAAATTTTATTTTAGTACTTTTAATCAGTACTTATTGCATGCCCGCAATGGATAAATTGTTGTTACTTAATTTTAAAACCACCTATCATCCATTATACACAATTTATGCAATAAAAATTCTTATTTTTATTGTATTGGTTTAGAAAAAATTGTATACCACCTGATATTGATGACGAAAACTTTGTTTAGACTACCCCTTACTTAGACGAAGTTGAAGTTAAGATCACCTGCATTTAGGACTACATCAGCTTTAGACCATCCGCTGCTTAGACTAGTTGCTACGTTAGACGACTTGATTTTGTGACGATTTTTTTTTTCTATTAATTATGGCTTCGCACGGCTTGTGCATTTAGCCAGTGTCAAGTTATATTTTGCATCAAATTATGACCCGATTTTTCATAAATCGGGCCTAGTGTTTCAAAACAGTCAAAGTCGTCATAGTCCGTCAAGTCAGGGGCTATAGTAAAGCGGTGGCAAGTTTACCATAACCTTAATAGGGGATTTGGAGGCAACAAGAAAACTTCATGTTTGACACTGATTTTTACTTTCAATACACTTGTGCACTTAATACTAACTCAATTGGCAATCAGACTAGTAACGCCATCTAAACAAATATTTAAGCACCTTATTATCTTACCGCTGCTGCCATCTGTTTGCAAAAATTCGTACTTTTATATTCACGTCTCTGAAATAAACTAGAACCTTTTAAAGTTTAATTTTAATTTTATACTTTATCAAAAGGTGGCGCTAATAGTAGCATTTTTAATATGTGACTGAACGAGTAACAATTTGATGCAAAATATAACTTGACACTGGCAAAATGCACAAACCGTGCGAAGCCATAATTAATAGAAAAAAAAAGCACACCCGTGGGGTACGACACTTCGATTTTTTATTTATTTATAGAAATATTTAGGCAAAAAAATGCTTTGTGCCATCCCACGCTGCGTTTATTATTTACATGTCATATAATTTTTATCACTGTTTCTCATAAAGTTAATAATATCCTATTAAACCACTTTTAGGCTCATAATCCAACGTATTACGCACGCGTGCGTTTTACTTTACCATAATGCACAAGTGCTGTAAAGTTAGATTCATATCTTACTGCTAATTACATATTATGTAGACAAAACATTCTTAATTTAACTGGGGTATGCTATTTTGATGGATAGTTAAAGCTTTTAAAAAAAGGTAGGTACCAACAAAGTGTTTTTAAGTCAGCAAAAACAGTTCGAATTTGAGGCAAATGGCATTATATATACTGCTGCCTTAAACACAAATATTTTGCTAAATTTTTATTATTTTAAAAAGTCTTTTCTTTTACTCTCTTTAACTGTGATAAAAACGTCGTTCGATACGCGTGTGGTTTGTTGATCATTGCATAGAGGCTTTTTAACGCACTCGCGTTCCTCAGAAACTACCTCTATGATGAATTTGCCACATTAGTATCGTAATGTACCATTAAACTCTTAAGTCTACATCCACTGCGGACTACTATAGGAACGTAATTAAATCGACATTTTTCTTTGTTGAATTGTTGTATTTCATACAAAAACGCTCATTTTGGGCATGAACGGTGAACTTTAAGCTAAATAAACTATAAAACCTATATATTACATTCTATTTGAAATAAAACGCAGAAAAATCTAATATAAAGAAAAATATCGTAGCAGTGTCTACGAGAAGCTACGAAAACGATCGTCGTAGCGTTTGCAGAGAGGCTACGATGTGTTTGCTACGAGTAAACATTTTCGTTCGATTGAAATATTTTACTTAGGAAAATCCTATGGTAATGCCTTTATCCTGAAAGTCTGAGCCCATAGTACGGTGTAGACTGCGCCGATCTAGCACTTGGAACATATTTTAACCGACTCAAAAAAGAGGAGGTTCTCAATTCGACTCTTTTTATTATTTTTGTCATAAAATCTTTGAAAACAGGAGAAAGACGGTTTGAAATGCTTCTCCATCAAAAACATTCATGGAAAAGATAACTTTAAGAAAGAATATATCTATCTACCTATTTTCAGCGCATTTGGGCAAAACTTACTATAAAATAATCATTACGACCAGGTCGATGAATATCTCCGTTTTACACATATTCTTCAAATGTTCCTTACTTGAAGAAATATGTGTAATACGGAAACATTTATTGGTGGTGGATACATATTTCTGTCTCTTCCCACGGAGACCCTAAGCCTTACAATTTTATAAAACTATTTTCATAATTAACAATTACTAAACCGTTATTTAAAAATTTCTATTTAATTTGGAAAACAAACAGTGATATTATAATTATTTGTTATTAATTTCTATTATTTGCTTATTTGTTTCCCTGAATAAAGAAAAAAATAGAGAGATAAAGTAAAAGATAAAAGAAAAGAAAATTGATTAAAAAACCTTAAACTTGATTTAATAACTGCTAGCTAAATTTAACTATAAAACTAATTAATGCTTTAGGTTACCAAAAGGCTGGCTGCGACTTTGGCCAAGAGGATCGGTATTGCTATGCAAAGGGGCAATACAACCAAGGAAAAACATTATTATAAAAAAATTAAATAAGTTTTTCCATTACATTCTTAAAGAACTACATAAAAATATATACACAACGAATTGAGAATTGTTGTTAGACAAAACCAAAAGACTTTTCCTTCTTTTTTCGAAGTCGGTTAGAAACTCTGTATCTATTAAAATGCAAAACTACTCTAAATCAAGGCGGAAAGGAGACAAAATTACTTTCATGAACTGAAAAGAATTCCCCTTACAAAAAGAGGCTTCTAAAGATAGACGTCAGCGAAACTTGGGCGATTGCTAAAGATACTATTTTGCATTTTTATTTATATAAGTTGGTTCGTGCACTGACGACTTTTGGGTGCTATTAAAATAAATTAATTAATTTTGCAGGACTATTCTCACAGTGCCATTTAGCATTAAGGTAATTAGGCTTGTGTTATTGTAGCTAGACAACGGATGGAATACTTAAATACTTTTCTTTTGCAAATATTGGTCATTTAGTTAGGCCAGTTATTTTGAGATACTACATTTTTAGGACTCATCATTTTATTACACTAGACCTTATGGACCAGAAGGAATTTCAAGCACATGAATTACGCAAATATGCGAATAAAATAAATCGCTATAGTTTAGTGTGAATTGCTTAAATTTACATAATTTTAGTGGAATTTTATTCAATTTATGTGCAAAAGTGTACGAATGTAGGGAATTTAAAATAACAGATACACAGAAAAAAAGGTTTCTAGAAGCTAAAAATAATCCTCTCCCTAAATACCTACGCTTAATAATCATTTCTTGGTTTGATTAAAAATTTTAAATTATAAGTAGGTTTTTTAATAAAAAAGCAATATTTTTAGAACGGCTTATCATTTTTTAAAGAAGTTATTTTCTAGCGTTTAGAGGAAAGGATTATTTTTGGCTTTAAGAAGAAAGGGTACCGGTGCTCTCTCTATATAAACGACTGTTTCCTCCCTGGATAATGACACTACGGCAAATATTTTTGCAACATAAAACTTATAACGGCCATGATCATGCTCCTATGTTTTATTTTTTATTTAAATTTTGTTTTTTTTACTCTTACTTTCCATAATAATTAGAAAACGAAAGAAATCAAGTCATGACAGTTTTAGGTTTAATGGCACAAGAATATTTGCTAACTTAAAAATAAAAATATCCAGGGAAGAAACAGTCGACTACGTTTGTATGGAGAGAGCGTCGGTACCCTTTTCTTTTAAGAATCCTTTTTATCTGTGAATTAAAATAATTTGTGTGAATCTGTATTAAAATATCAATATCTCGGGTCGTAATCGAGCTGCCCCCATCTCCACAATCGTCATGGTAACCTCCTGAAAGTAATCCTGAAAACGGTTAATATCCACCACGTATATATGGAGTCATAACTTGCTCGGACGTGAGAGGAATCCGTGACAGTCAGGTTACGTAGGAAGATATTATGATGATATCATCTACATAACGTATGTTTTGATACTTATAGGGTACTAGCTGCGCCCCCCGGTGTCACCCGCGTAAGTCCCGATCCCGTGGGAATATCAGGATAAAAAGTAGCCCATGTGTATCTAAATACCGAGTATCAGTCCAGTAGTTTTGCGTTAAGGAGTAACACCCACATACATTTTTACATTTATAAGTAGCCTCAAAACTCAAATCTCAAAACCTCAGTCTCGGATCTTTGACAATATTTTCTAAACTAGCTGCGCCTTGCGGTTTTACCCGCGTAAGTCCCGATCCCGTAGGAATTTCAAAATAAAAAGTAGCATTATAGTCTTCTTCGATAAATCGACTATCCTACACAAAAGTATTTTTCAATTCGAACCAGTAGTTCCTGAGACTAGCACGTGCAAACAAACAAATTCTTCAGCTTTGTAAAGTCTAGATAACGGAGGGCTTTATATTTACCGACTTCAAAAATAAATGAAAGTTCTCCAGCTATCTACATACCAAGTTTCAACAGTAAAGGTATTGATTGAAATATTGCTAATGCTGTTATAAGTAGATTTTTTACGAGTTTACCATTGTCTCGTGAAAATTGTGCTTGTAATAGCATCGAAATATTTAGCACCACAAAATTCATACCAAAAACATGGCAAACATTGCATTTTAAACAGTTTTATTGATGAAAGTAGCCGTGGTAATTTAAGAGACCTACTATGGTAAGACTTTTTACTTCTCTACGCGGCGGGTGTGTTCTTGATATATACCCTAGTAAAAATTCTTTTTTTTAAATCTCGTCGCATGTGTGCGTGCAACACTATAGACATTCATAAAGGTACCTATCTAGAACATGAGTTAATGTCTCGGAATAAAGATAAGCTCTCTCTGGAGAGCTTGCTTCAGCATTTCGTGGATTTCTTCGGTACTTGATGAATCGTTCTTAATATTAAAGGGATAAATGGCGCTTTAGAACTTTAAGTTTATGATAATTGGTTTTACGTGTCCATTCACTTATTGAAACGAAGTTCCTTATGGCGTGTTAGCGAGAGAGAAAAAAGGATTAATTTGATTTGGTTTCGGAGCGCCTTCATTTTGTTTTACCCTTTTACCAATACTCCTAGATTTCAATAGAACTAAGTATCATCCAATTTTTTTTCGCATAAAATAGCATTTTCAGTATATAAAATGTCGGAGTCTCATAATTACTAAAATTTACAAAACTTTAATATCAAATTACCACATGCTCAGAACTATCACATACTTACCATATTTGTAGCGATCCAAAAAGGCAATGCTGCGAGTCTTTTGAGCAAACTTATTTAGATTTTTAATTTGATTCTTATTTCCATTAAATGAAGTTGTAGCTTTGTAATTTAAATTAGAAAAACTGTTTAAAGCGTTATTATTTTGTTAATAATTAAGGTCTACTCCTGCTAATTTTATGAAGGATTGTGCATTGTCACATTATTCAGCCGAATGCATCCCGACCGATGGGCTAAGGTGGTCATGCATTAGGCGTTGGTAACGACAGCGTGACGATCTTAACGCATTTGACTGAGACTACCTAGCCTAGGACCGAACTGCTTGCAAAGATGTTATGGAGGTCTTTGCCCAGCAGTGGGACAACAACAACGAAAAAAAGGATTCCTTAAATTTTTTATTTTATTATTTTTTATTTTATGTCGTGAAAGTTAACCTTAAAACCGCCGGACGCACCTAACCCACAAATAAAGATAAATAAAGCTATCGAAAGTTTTAAAAGCTCCTAATTCAAAACTTCTTCCTAATAAAGAGCCATTAATTAAATAAATAAAGGTCTTAATTGTTTGTTTCTTATACTTAAGGGTCTTTAATTAGGTACAGTTGGATTTGTATTTCTTGTGTAAATCTTGTTTTCTTTGTCTTTGAGTGTAGATTGGAGAGGATTAAAAGTTTATTTGATTGAAGTAAGAGTCCCTAATTAAGAATTAGTTAGCTGAAGTGGCAATGGGCGGGGCATGTGGCTCGTAGAACTGATGGCCGTTGGGGCCGAAAAGTCTTAGATTGGAGACCACGTACCGGAAAGCGCAGCGCGAGACGACATCCGACTAGATGGACGGACGACTTAATTAAGGTCGCGGGAAGTCGTTGGAAGAGAGCAGAGAGCATGCGACCGATTGCTCTGGAAGTCTTTGGGGGAAGCCTATGTTCAGCAGTGGACGTGTTGTGGCTGATATGACGATGAAGATAAAGGGTCCCTAATGAAAAGCTGTTTATTTTAACTATGATTTTTTTAGGTCAACCTAGGTCAACCCACGATTAGGAACGACGTTCCTAATCGTGGGTTGACCTAGGCGAGAAAAAAATGTTACGCGTTACGAAAACGTGAAACGAAAAACCGTAAGAAAAACCAATCTCCCACATATATGGGTGTATATACACACCCACAAATATTTATGAAAAAAGTAAAGGGACTTCGTTTCCGAAGGCACACAATATCCTAACTTAGTTTTTAAGACGATTTCAAGTGGTCTATATACAATTGTATTAAGCATCCCAAGAAATAATTTTTTTTGATTTGATTTGATTTGTTTCAAATGCAACATGTCTTATGACACGTTCATTTTTTTACCTTCCTCTTTTCACGTTTAAAGTTAGGGGGAAGATGACACGAAAATTCCTTTGTCCTATTTAGGGAAAGAATTCTAGTTAAGAAAATAATACTTCAAGGGAACGCGCCCTTCATAAGTAACACAAGAAAGCAAGAAAGAAAATAAGTTTATGTCAGAGTGAAACTATTTTAAAGGAATAATTGCTCTTTTTTTTCAAACCTGAAGTTTCGATAAATTTACAGTTCTCGCTGTCACGGGCTTTTTAATAGGTTTTTAGGGTTCCGTACCCAACAACAAGACCTTAAGAACAGGACTCTTTTACTAAGAGTCTACTGTCCGTCCGTCTTTCACAGTTGATGTATTTCTGTTGAAGCCATAATAACAAATATTATTAAGATCTGTCCCGGCAAACGTGGTTTTGCCATATACAAAAATATATATCTATACCCCATTAACAGATCCGCCATTTATTGAATTAACATGTTACAAAAAATGTGATAAATGAAGTACCGCTCGACGATTTTGTGCAAACTTCACATAACCCATTTAGGTACTAAATAGTCCTAACAAAGCTTAAACATTTGGTTTGGATAGGTGAGCCCGTTAGAAAAGTGGCATTGATTTTTATAGAATGTATACGGAACGCTTCAAGTCCGACTTGCACTTGGCCGGTTTTTTATTTTATTTACTAAGCAACTTTTATCGGCCGATTTTTAAGGTAGTGTTTAAAACAGTAATCAATGGAAGCAACAACCATTGAATGTCATTACCTAGTATTCAATGTTCAACAAAGTTTTTCAATTAACTTAATTCCTGTCATTACAACTAGGACGGCCATTTTGTTTTGTTTTTCTTTTACAGTTCAATTCAAATTAATTGAAATAGTTTTCGCTTAGTTTTTAGTTTATAATTCAGTTCAGAGTGGGTTGTGTTTTTAGTGTTTTGAAAAGCCATTGGCATTTTTACTAGTGGGATTGGGTGCATTTTTTTGGATTTTGGGCGACCATTAACCAAACTTAATAAATTAGTTGCAAAATACTGAGACAGACAAAAAATTGTTTGAAAGTATCATATGTAAACTCAGTCGGGGCTGAGTTAAACTGATTTTAAAAATTAAGTACTTTTCAAAAGTGATGTAACTTTGCGCAGACTGTCTTTAGACATTACACTCTTCACCGTTTTTATTTTGTTTTTTTTTTTATTTTAGTATCCTACCTCTAATTTATTAGGTTTTGTTGATGGCAAAAACAAAAAGGACACCAAAAATTTCCAATGTCATTTGTAGGTCAATTGAAAATTGTATGTAGTAACCCTTTTCTATACTACCATAGCTGCCTTCGTTACTGCGTTTTTGTTTTGTGTTAGTTATAAGGTTGACGCTCGAATACTGAAAGGTGACGATTAAATTGACATTTAAGTGTATTGTTCAATAGGATAGGAGTCTTAAATATTTAAGGGAGCCCTAAATACTCGAGAGTCGTTAGAGTTGATTGAATAGAATTGATTGAAAATCTTTTTTTTAATATCCTGTAAAAAAAAGTGTAACCACTTGAATTAAAATAGCAGCTTTGAAGTTGACTTCTTTTATAACTAAAACCTACTGGCTACTTTCTAGTCTTCCATTTTATCGAGAAATCCATTTTTTATTTATTTTTCCTTGTTTATCTTGACCGATATTAATTTATGAAATATTGTTTTATTTATAATCGAATATAATAATATCTCATTACCACATCACTGAAGAACTTGACGACCCAGTTGGTACAATGGTCACCATGCCGGACTGCCAAGCACAGGGTTGCGGGTTCGATTCCCGCCACAGACAAGTATGTATGCTTAGATATTTGTCTGTGGTCTGGTTGTTTCTATGTATTATATGTGTATATTTACGAAAGAAAAGTATATAAGTAGTATATCCGTTGTGTAGCACCCATAACACAAGTCTAGTTACTTAGCTTGGGGTTAGATGGCGATGTGTGGTATGTCCTGCAATATTTATTTATTTAATTATAACAAAATAAATAACCTAAAAATTACAAAATCACATTGAAGTCTGATATCGAAGTTTTTTTTACCGGACTGCGAGGAAAGGGTTATGTTTTTGTATTTTTGTTGTTTGTAATAGTTGCTCATAAAGTGGATCTTATTCAACCGCTTTTAGGCTCATGATCCAACGTATTACGCACGCGTGCGTTTTACATTACCTTGACGCCACTAGTGTGTCAAAAGTTATCCAGATAAGTTAAATTGATATCTTACTGCTAATTATGTACATGTTAGGTAGATGAAACTTAATATTTCTGGGTTATACTGTTTTGATGTATAAAAAACAGGTTAGTAAGTACCAACAAAGAGTTTTTAAGGCAGCAAAAATGGTTGTCTGTGAAATCGGTTTACCAACGATAATTTTACGTAATGTCGTCTTAGAAAACGATTAAAAATTGAGTTTTTTTTTCTTAAATATATTTTTTCCCGTATTATATTCTGTTTTTAACCCCCGACGCAAAAACAAATGGAAAAAAACCCTAAAAAATATTGTTTGTCAGACGAGGTTGTATAGGTTTAAAGTATTTTGCCTGCCATTTCGGGAGTATAATTCACAAAAAAATATTGCGTAAAAATACTTACTTTTTTCTGTTTTTAAACACAAATATTTTGTTAACTTTTTATTCTTCTAACATGTCTTTTATTTTATTCGCAACTGTGATAAAATATGTGGATATTGATAATTGCATCTCGGCATTTTGGACACGCTCGCGTTCTGCTAGCGCGTCTAATAATTTTTCAGTGCGAATACGGTAAACCAAGTTTTTCCGTATTCGTTGAATGTAGACAGGGAATCAAAGGAAGAAGATAATTAAGTAGAGATTGGAAATAATTCAAGTTTCAGTCATTTGTAAATTTCTCTTGAACATAATGTCTTTGCTCTTATTTATATTAAAGAAGTTATATCTGGATTTGAATAATATTTTCTCATAATCTTTAATCTCAGAAAATCTTAGAGAAGCACAGTCAGGAACAAAAGTGGGGGTCCACCGTAGAGTTGTAAGACTGCTATTATTTGAAAGTACTATAATAGAGTAATTCAAAATGAGATGTTGACTATTTTTTTTTGTTATTTTGAAATTCTAAACTGATTTTATTCAATTACAAATTGATTTATTCATAAAGAAGAGTAGGATAAACTTTATCATAGATCGTTGTGGGTCTAGTAGTAGATACCTTGACTTTTGTTTAGAACGTCGTGGGTTCGAATCTCGGCTGGATCTTCTTAGGAAAAAATAATGTGAGCTAATTGAAATTGCGCTTACGGTGAAGGAAAACATTGGGAAGAAATCCGTGGCTTAGTTGGCTCCAGACATATTAACAAGTTATTTCTTTTGGACACGGTCGACTAAGCTAAGAGGGTAGTATAGATGCTGGGTAAGCCTTGCTATATTCTTACGAAAGAACGACCCAACTAAGGATACTTAGTTGCAGAAATTATCCCGTACAAGTAGAAACTGAAAGTGGAGACTTTGGGGTCTGGGGTCCCGAAGCCTCCGGGCTGGTGGCTTTTTCGCTCAAAGGGTCAGTCTGGTCATCCAGAGGGGAAATGTTGCCAGTCTTCTGGAAACGATACCTCGGGGAGACGCGGTTGAGGATGTTTATTATTTGTAATTTAATTTTATTGTAGATGTCATTTTCGTATTTAAAAAAAAAGTAGAAACTTAAAGATTTTAAAAACTCTACGGTTGAGTCTCCACTTTTGCTACCTGATTGTACAATGTACATTACTAAACATCAAGTATTTCAAAGTAATTTTGAAATGAACTTGTTTGTTACTCAGACGTACCTACTTTTAGATTTACGTAGTGAAATAAATATCACTGAATACCTTTCTAAAAGTTAGACAAAAACGCGTAGATATAAACATTCATTTGTCAAATAAATGAATATAAAATGGTAATTTTTCGAGAAAAAGGGTATATTTTGCGTGTGAGTATGATAATATGAAAGAGATTAAATTTACAACGGTTAGAGCAAACATTTTTTATTTATAATATAAAAATCCAATAAAATCGTGCAATTAACGGCTTACTCCCATCGGTCCCGCTAGCTAGGGAAAAAGAGTTTCATCGGCCCCGCTAGCGTCGGTGTTGGCGTTCAGCGGGGCCGATGGCACATACACGGTTTTGGTAAAATGTCAAGTCAGAATTCTTTATTCTTTTGGAAGCATGCAATTTGCATTATATCACATTGAACGTCTTAAAACTAGGTTAGGCTGTGTGCCTTCGGAGATCTTTCCGATTTTTAATTAAGTATCTGGAAAAAAAATATTACAAATTTTGATAACCATGCAATACGGCAAGAAAATTTGAAAATTATAGATTTCGTAAAAAGTTACCACCTGATAATAGATTTTCAAATAAAGCTATTGCATCGTGCGAGCTTCGTACAGTCGTACCATATACTTACTTATTTACTTGTATACAGGCTGTTCTCCGCCATTGGACCCTTTTTAATTGGGTCCTTTTTGCGTGAGGATGGAGTAGGCTTGCCCAGCACCTACTACCCTCTCAGCTAAGTCGACCATGTCCAGAGTAGAGAACTTGTCAATACTTCTGGAGCCAACTAAGCCGCGGGTTTCATCACGATGTTTCCCTTCACCGTAAGAGCAATGTCAATTAGCGCACATAAAATTTCCCGGCCGGCCGGGATTCGAACCCACGACCTTCAGAATGAAAGTCGAGGTATCTACCACTAAGCCAACACCGCTCTAGTCGTACCATATACATACACGTTAAGCGAACGCTCGGCTGAGCTACATGGTAGGCGGAGTGGTTTTATTTTCGTTACGTAATTTCTTGATACGGTCGCCACGCTCAAAGCCCGCGATAAAAGCTATGCAATAGCTTAAAAATAAAAACTAAAGGTTTTTTATGCCTTTACAATAATTTTGACATGTCTTGCATCTACTAATTATAAAAAACAATAGCAATGTCGCACTTTTTTCTAATTTGGCTACCTGTGATTTGATGAGCATTATCAATATTAAAAAATACCCGATTTAAATCAGAGAAAACTAATAACCTACTATTCTCTAATGTTTTTTATGATCTTTGTGTGAATATGATAAAATATACCTGTGTATATGAATAAAAATGTAAATGTGTATGTGTTGCTAAGGTTTGGGAATAACGCATCGTTGGCTACGATCATTTCACTTCATTCTATTATGTTATGACATTTATTACTAGCTGCGCAACGTGGTTTCATGTGTATAATTCCCCTGATTTAGAAGAAAAAACTTGAGAGGTGTGGACACCCAGATGGAAAGAAGTTCCTTTCGATTAATTAGTGAAGGAATTGTAATATATATTTTTTTAATTTATAGTAAATATTTTTTTATTATTAACAAATGTAATGTAATTTAAACTTCATCAGTAGGCTCTACTTTAGTAAACTGGCCTTGCTTTCTATGAGAGAGAGAGAGAGAGAGAGAGAGACGGACAGAGAAACATGCGCACGGCGCACGGCTTACAACTATAGCAAAAAGTGTCGTTACAACTTTTGGTCTTAATTTTTTCCGTTTAGCCCCCTTTCGCAACGCGCCATAAGGAACTTCGTTCCAAAAGCTATATGCCAACAAAAACATACTTGTTAAAAAAACCATGTGTCCCAACTTAGTACATCTACTGTAAAAAGTGGTGAGATCCATGTAATACTATGTCAGTTAATTTAATCAGTCCCTGGAGTCCCTACTTAAGGGATGACTAACCTGACAACAACTTAGAGTGACCATTTAAATATTGAAAATGTTTTGTTTTAAATGAAATGGTTAACTTGGCAATCGCACTAAACAATCTTATCTATACATATAAAATGCTTTGTCCTGAATCACTGACTGACTGACTGACGGATCAACGCACAGCCTAAACCGCTGATCGTAGAGACCTGAAACTTGGAGGGTGTGTTTTTTGTGTGACGTAAGCATCGGATAAGAAAGGGTTTTCCGAAATTCCAACCCTAAGGGGGTGAAAAAGGGGGGCAAAGTTTGGTAATGTATGGGACAACGTGATTCCTTGGTCCAATCTTCTTCAAATTTTGCATAAACATTCTTTATCAGAATTGATGGAACACGTGTTTCGGGGTTAAAACAACGGGGTTAAAAAGGGGTAGGACGTTATTTTCGGGGTGATTTGCTTTGAAGTTGATATCAATACTCCTTTTAACTTACCTACATTGTATTTTGGCACATGACATTTGCACTTTTAGGACACGGCCTCATATGGACGTAGAATTCGAAATTTAAAATGGTAAGGACTAGAACATTTTGGTTAAATATAAGAATTATTCAAGTCAAGTCAAAATATTTTATTCATAATAAAACCCGCGTAAGTCCCGATCCCGTGGGAATATCGGGATAAAAAGTATGCTATACGATTGTGTATTTGTAGTCTGTGTGTTTCGTAGGACGCCTTCGTGTCGTCACGGGGCGGGCGGCCGGGGTTTTTCGTTGATTACTCAGGTTCTACTAATTGGATCTTCCTTAAAAAAGAGCTATCTAATAGTGGAAACTAGGTTTCAATTGGTTTATGCATTTTTATTATATAAGTAACAAAAAAAGTATCTATAGAGGAAAATAATTTATAAACTAACTTTCCGATTTTGGTAATTTTAAAACCCTAAGAAATATATTACAGTTAAATCAATTAAAAATCCTTTTTTAACCATTTTCGATTTCTACGTGGACGAAGTCGCGGGCAAAAGCTAGTTATCTTAATAAAATTATATACATATAGTAACTTTTTGTTCATCCAAAATTTGCCTGGAAGAGATCACTATGAGCGTTAAGTCCGCCCTTTTTAATACTTAAAGATAAGCATTGTTTTTGAAACGAAGTTCCTTATCGCTGGTTGGCGAGGTCTAGCCGCGAAAAAGTGTTACGCGTAACGAAAACGTGAACGAAAAACCGTTATAGAAACTAATTTCCCACATATAAGTAAAATAAAAATTAAAATATAAAAAAAGGGTAGTAGGACTTCTTTCAAAACGCGTGCCCCGCGACTCGTTCACTCCTTTGTGTATATTATGTTATGTATTTTTAGCTATCTACGTATTTATCTAAATTTGCTATTATTTTTATCTATACTTTCAGAAACACTTTCCCATTACTTATATTATTATCTTCAAGCACAACATATTTGACACATTCTCTCTCTAAACAGTCACACTAATTCACTGAGACGAGACACCACCAGCTCTGACGATGTGCGAAATTATGTTTTGAAACTAACTTTAACCCGCGACTTCATCCGCATAGGGTATGAATTTTTTAAAACTCTTTATTAGCTGATGCCTACTACGTTATCTATACCTACTAATATTATAAAGAGGAAAGTTTTTTGTATATTTTTGTCTGTAATAGGCTCCGAAACTACTGGAAAGATTTTGATTAAAAAACATAGATAAACTGGTGAAACCACGGAGCGATACTAGTATTATATGAAAGCTATCAAAGTCAATGTCAAAAGTAAAAAAAAAAAACTTTGGATGCTTAATACAATTGTACGTAGACCACTTGAAAACGTCTTAAAAACTAAGTTAGGTGCCTTCGGAACGCGCCCACCAATGAGAAGAAGGCACAAGAAACTCATGGGGTTTTTATATGTGCTATATGGGTCTTTAGCCCAATCTGTCCATTCGCATAAGTGTGTGGATTTTTTTTGCTAGCTGCGCCCCGCAGTTAACTCGTGTATATTTAAAATAGATATTGATTTTCCCCAAACACAGAATATATAATAGACTATGAATTACAAAATTTAACAACTATTTTCTCTCATAGAAACCCAATTTGTCCTATATTCGGTGAATGGCAGATTCGGAAAATGTCAGACTCTTAAAACGGCAGATTCTGAAAACGGAAGATTCGTAAAACGCCAGATGTACAATGAAGTAATAAATAGAAACTCGTTATTTAAAAAAAGGCAGGCTTTATTCCTACGTCCTAAAAGGAATATCCATGCGAAGATTCTGGCTCGTAGGTCTTGTAGTTTCAGAGCTTTCTTTATGAGTATTTTTCTCTTAAATAACTATAGATAAATAGATTATTTCGCACATCGCTAAACGCTACGGTCACACATTCATATAGGCAGAAACTATTCGATATAAAAGGTATTCAATACCTATCTATCTATACAAATAAATTCTTAGTCCTGAATGACTGACTGACTGACGGATCAACGCACAGCCTAAACCGCTCATCGTAAAGACCTGAAACTTGGAGGGTGTGTTCTTTGGATGACGTAGGCATCCGATAAGAAAGGATTTTTAGAAAAACTACCCCTAGGGGGGTGAAAAAGAGCGGTAAAGTTTGTATGGGACAACGTGATTTCTTGGTCTAATCTACTTCAAATTTTGCATAAACAATCTTTAACAGAATTGATGAAACACATGTTTCGTATTTTATTGAAATTCATCCCTTAAAGGTGTTAAAAAGGCAGATAAAGTTATTTTAGGGGGATTTGCTTCGACTCAAACTTCTTAGTGCTTTTGATTTTGAATTAAGTAAGTACATTTTATTTTGACACATGTTTGAAACTCAAATCAATTTTAAGTAAACAAAAAACAATCCTATTAGTACTATTTTCGACTCCTGCGCGGACGAAGTCGCGGGAAAAAGCTAGTAAGCCATAAAATTCTAGTTTTCTTCTTCGGCAGTCTCTATTTTCAGGGTTAAACTCCTGAACGTTTCAGATCGTAAAACATCCTATAAATAGTTATGGTTACCGCTTTTCACAAACGTTTTTCTAACAAATATATTTTTACATCTCATAAAAATATTACTACGTGATAATACCGGAATGGTATCTTCCAATTAAATTTGAAAAGGACTATAAAAACTGTGACGGGCAATCAAATTGAAATTTTGTAACAATAAAAATTGTAAGTGCTCGGAACAGTTTTAGGTTGCGAATTCAACTTTATTTTTGAGAGTTTAAAATTCATTATTGTTTGTGTTATGCATAGAAAAGTACTGTCGAGAAAATATCGAATTATTGAAATAATTCTATGTAATTGAACTATTGGCTTTTATTGTGATACGAAACATGATAAAATAATAATTTAATTCTAAACGACTATTCGTATTTTTATTTAAGCTTAAATTCTTGTTCTCTATGAAAGTCTCATTTAATTTTATAATTTATAATGAATATCAGCAAAAAATAACACTAAAACAATAATTTATTAACTACTAATCAACGCTCTGCGGTTCAATGCATATACAACAATCAATCTTTCTTCTTTATAATTTTAGATTACAGATAATATACTTAGCGTAGATTATAGAAGATTATATTTTATACTCGTTTCTAATTGACCTGATCGTAGAACTGGTTGACAGTGACACATAAATAAGTAAATATCGTGCCTACTATTACCAAGCAACTAGATTTTAATACAGTTGGTAGACAACATATCAATATTTTCTACTGTAAATACAAACTTTTAGAAATAACTAGACCAGAAATATCTATAAAAACTAGCAGTGCCCCACGGTTTTAATAGCGTAAACCCTGATTCTATGTGTTAATCCAAGTCTTTAGCTATCTACGTACCGAATTTCATCGCAATTGGAGGATAAGTTTTTGCGTGAAGGAGTAATAATCACACACACTAACATACAAACTTTCACAATATTAGTAGGATTCAAAATAATATATTGCACGGTCTGAGGTTTCTATAAACACGTCAGCCAGTAATTTCAAAACCTTTTAAAAAGAACAATTTGTTTTTACCCTAATAGTACTCGGCCGAATTGAAACAATGGGCTGTGAAGTGCAAAATGGTAAAAACGAGTGAATTTCGGTCCAATACAAATTTCACTGTTACGTTCAACAATCAACAATAATATTTATCAATTCGGTGTGGGGATGGCATGGGTGGTCTGATTTTTTTGCTGAAGTAGAGTTTTTAGGGTTCCGTAATCCAAACAAGTATCTTATTAAACAATAAATATTAAAGAAGAAACGATTATCTAGGGTTATAATGAAACCATTATAACCCTAGATAATCGTTTCTTCTGGAACCCCACGATACAAATAAACAATATTTGTATCATAGTGTGGGGACATGATACATCATGTTAACATTAGGTTTAGGTTAATAAATTTTATATTTTTCCTTTTCATTTATTTTTTTCTTTTTTATTATGTCTGTCCGTCCGTCTGCAGCAGGGCAAGCATGGCCGGAGACATTTTATCCACAGGGAAAGGACAAAATAGTCTTTCCCTCTGTCAGTTTTGTCCACCTATCGAGCATGGGCGCAAGGCTGGATATACTTTCTACGGTAGACAAAACGAGGGAAACGCTATAGGCGTAACATGCCATGGGGATGTACTCAAATGGGGAATGAGGTCAAATGGGGTTATAGTTATCCTTTCCTCTTTTGTCATGCTTTGGCAGGTGGACAAAATAATTTTCTCCCTTGACAGAGGACATAACGGGTGGTCATAATTTTAAACTTAAAAAATATATATGAATCACGCCGAAACTACGATAAAATTAAATTTAAAAAAAGATACGTTATTATGGCACCCCCAACACGTATACTTAGTGAGAATAATTTTTTCACGACTAATAATCAAAAAAGAGTCCCTTCGAAATTTATGATGATTATGATGAACAACTACGGAACCCTACATTGCGCGTGGCGTGATACGCACTTGGCCGGTTTTTAATGTAAATGCCCACCGTACCGAATCGTACTTCAGAATGCTGGAAAATTGGTACTTGCAGTAATTTGATGGGTTCCATATACCGGCTTCCAGCTTTTATTTTCTTATTTACTTTGTACTTACAAAATATACCAAAACGTGTACAGAGGCATTATTAAATCAAACCCTATAAACAAATTATAAATGCCAGTTTAACCCTTGGTAACTGACGCTGATGAATAGGTTCCTGATAGCGCGATGTTTTTGATACCTCGACTTTCATTCCGAAGGCCATGGGTTCAAATTCTGGCCAGCATCAATTTTTCTTATGAAAAATTTATGTGCTATATGATTGACTGTTTGACATTGAAACCCACTTAGTAGGCTTCCGAAGTATAGATAAGTTCTTTCCTCTGGACACGGTCGACTAAACTGAGAGAATATAAATCTTGGGCAAGCCTACTCCATCCTCAGACAAAAAGGACCCAACTAAAAATGTCTAGTTGCAAATCACAGACCGTATACAAATACATGTTCCTGATTTTGACTCAAATTTGCACGTACTGGGGAGTTTTTTTTTCTGTAAAACGATATTATAGACGATAACTCTCAAAAACCGCACAGGACGTCCGCTGCTAAACATAGGCCTCCCTCAAAGACTTCCAGAGCGATCGGTCGTATGCCCTCTGCGCCCAAAGACTTCCCTCGACCTTATTCATGTCCATCCATCTAGTCGGAAGGCTTCCTACGCTGCTATTTCCAGTACATGGTCTCTAATCTAGAACTTTTCGGCCCCAACGACCATCAGTTCTACTTTTTGCGCCCATTGCCACTTCAGCTTACTAATTCTTTGGGCTATATCGGTATATTTAGTTCGCCTACGAAAACTCTTAACCAATAAAATTCCAAACCCAACTTAACATGCTTCTATCGTCATCAAAACCTTTTCCAAATTTCATAAAACAACTGGAAACGGATATTAAAACCACAAAGGGTATTACGAAGCGATTACGAAAATAAAAATTAAACCATAATTGAGTGAAGGAATTAATTCGAGATTACAGGATTAACAAGGGCGCAAGGGTTAATAATATACAGGCGGGAAATAAGGTACTGTCAAGTCATCATAGAAGTCACATTGTAATTGGCGTAAGAGGATTAATAAAAACACGGATTTGGTAATTAATTGAAGTGGATTTTATCTATACATTATAGAGAGGAAAGATTTTTGTTTATTTGTGATGTATAGGTTTCAAAACTGCTAAACCGAATGAAATGAAACTTGGTATGAGGATACATTGATTCATTTTGAGTACCATACGCTATTTTTTATCCCGATATTTCTACGCGGGTTAAACCGCGGTGCACTGGTCTGGTCGAAAAAGTTTTTGTTCCACTGTCGTCTTCCTACCTTCACTAGCGTCCCTCGAAGGTCCTCGTTTATTTAGCAGTCTTTAAGACACGAGCGAAGGTATCTTCTAGGAAAACGAGCTTCATCTTAGACCGCATCGAGTTTTATTATCGTGTGTAGTGGTCAAACGCCGACCAATTTATAAAAAAACTATACCTGCCTAAGTGTATTTTTCATACAATAATAATATATTAAATGTATCATCAAAATATTATAAAAATCAATCCACTGGTTTCTGAGAATATATTGGTTATATGTATATAAACAAAAATAAAATAAAACGTTTCCATAATAATATATAAAAAAACTCCTATCTTTCCTTTAGCTTAGGAGAACTATTCTTTTCTTTATTTTCTTTTTTGTAAGTATTTTTTTATGACAGGTAATTCTGTAACTTCCATGTTCCTTATTTCCCTGTAAGATTAGAGATAAGACTAAGTCGAAATGTTTCTGAAAACCTGTCAACACAAATTCAGCGACACGTGTAAATCTAATCTAATTATTACTAACTTTCTTTTCGTCATTTTTTGTTAATTGTGGTTTTCATAGACTTAAATACGTCCTTGATTTAAATTACCACGTTACGTACGCACCTTGCAGTTCGGCTGGATGCAGTCAGCCGTTCAGTTGCCCGAAGCCAACAATACGCGCTGCAATACGACCGCTTTAGTATGTGTTGCAGTAGGGAGTTTACAAAGAATAAACTGCTCGAGTTGATAGGTTTACGCTCCGTTTACGAGTCGATATGTGTGCTTTGACCTTCAAGCGGTTTGCGGTTGTCAGCGGTTACAATAGAATCATCCCTATTACCTATATAGTATTCTATGCAATTATAGCTAGCCTTTATGCGGTTAGCCGCAACCGCATCCTGCGGTTAGCCGCACGGTCGACTGCATCCGGACGAACCGTACCGCGTACGTAGCCTAAGCTCACAATTTTACTATAAATGTGTTGTTTCAGCACAACTTGTAGAGTAGTCCTTTACTTTGTCATTGTACTGTAGATCTAGAACTACTTTATTTACAGTGCGCAGAAAGATCGATTTTACAGCACTCTACAAAGATGTTGAAACGTTTCAGTAGATTGGCAATCATTCTTCTCGCTTGCTTTATAGCTAGCGTCTTGTTGTTAAGTAAATCAACTGCTACCTATTCTTGCTTGAAATAGTTGCTTGAGTCACAGCTTGAGTTTACAAAGTCCCCTTTATTCATAAACATTACATATTTAATATGTTTTCTTTAGTGAATAATATGTGTTTTGTCACTTTCATACTTTTACAAATGGCAGGTGGGAAAGTGACAAAATACATTGTTTAAACAATGAATTTGCCTCCATAAGGAGGCAAAATTTGATTGTTTTTATAGGTAATAGAGTCCTGTTTTTAACCCCTGACGCAAAAACGACGGGGTGTTATAAGTTTGACGTGTTTACCTTTTGGTTACGTCACCCTTAAAAACAGCCAGATTTGTCTCACTGCTGGGCAAATGCCTCTCTTTCGTCCCTTCACACACCCCGATCAAAAGTGATATCTAGCCAGTCTTTTGAATAGGCGTCAAGTTCGTCTGTAGCGCGGTCGTTTGAGACCACTCTTAATTTTTTTACTTTTACAGTACAATACAGACAATTGTTCTTTCCTCCTTTATTTTTTTTTTGTTATTTTTTTGACGACCCCGTTGGCACAATGGTCTGCCAAACACAGGGTTGCGGGTTCGATTCCCGCCTCAGACAAGTATTTATATGCTTAGATATATGTCTTTGGTCTGGTTGTTTCTATGTATTATAAGTATATATTCAAAAAAGAAAAGTATATAAGTAGTATATCCGTTGTCTAGCATCCATAACACAAGTCTAGTTACTTAGCTTGGGGCTAGATGGCGATGTGTGTAATGTCCTGCAATATTTATTAATTTATGTTATAAGTGTAAAAGAAGAAACCGGACCGGCATTTTTATGATCATCATCATCATAATCAGCCGGTGTCAGTCCACTGCTGGATGTTCGTCTTCTTCTTCGGTCTTCGGCTCTTCTTCTCCATTCACTGCCCACCGCTTTGCGTATGTCTTCGCTCCACCTGGTCACAGGGCGTCCTGCACTACGTTTGCCAATTCAAAGTCTCCACTCCAGGGGCCTTATTCTGATATTTTGCATTAATGGATTTACCATTGTTATTATATCGAGACGCTTTTGATATTATATCGAGATTGTTACTTTATTTGGTATTCTGTTAAAGTTTTAATAACATCGCAATAGAATCGCTATGGAGTCTCAATGGAATGGTAATAGATACGTCGCTGGTGTTGCCTAGCAACATGGTTTATGTTGCTAAGCGATATACTGTTCTGACAACTATCGAGAATCCATTGAGCCACGATTCCAGAGCAGAATACCAAAGTGAGTCGGTTGTGCATCAGTGGTGTTTCGATAGAATAGTTAACATCAGAAGAATACCAATTTGACAATTTTGACGTGTAATGTCATATTTTTGACATTAAATGTCTATAACGATTCCATCGATACTCTATTGAAACATAATTGTATTAGCAGACTTAGGCCCCAGGACAAGTTTAGCCCAACGGTTATCAGCAGATATTACCAGCCCACAGCCACTTCAGTTTGCTAAACCATTTTTTTGTCATACTTAAGCGGAAACCCTTATTCATTTGTTAAATCCTATTTTCGTACAAAGAAAATATGTTTTCATTGGAAAGGTCTATTAATAAAGACGTTTTCCAAATTCAATGGATACGAAATTAAAATCATATTTGCGATGAAAGAGTTTTTTTCTTTCTTAGAAAGGATTTTGTTTATTTTAGCTTCTTTTAAATATTTTATTAGTAAGTGAACATTTCAAAGTTTTATCTTAAGAGGGTGCGTGGGTAGGTATTCCTTTTTTCATACAAAAATGTATACTACGTTTTCCTTTTAGAATAATATATTTGAAACAATTTTTTTTTCAGGAAAACCTACGTTTTCTGTAAACATTCCCTGCTTTTTTTTCTACCAAATACTTTCTAACAAATACCAAGGAGCTGCGCTCCGTGGTTTCACCCGCTTAACTCCCGATCCCGTGAGAATATCGGAATAAAAAGTACCCAATGTTACTTCCAATGAATCAATGTATCCTCATACTAAGTTTCACCAAATCGGTCCTGTAGTTTCGGAGCCTATTCGTTACGAACAAACATTTTTTTTTTATAATTCATCAACTGGCACAACAGATGGCGCCATAATGAAAATGTATGAGTCAACCTTTTCTGCCAGTTGAGAGGATAATATTAGTAAGTATTTTATAATATTAGTGAGTATAGATATATAATTAGATATAGGTATAAAATAGATGGAATTTATGAATGAAATCGCAGCGGATGGGAACAACCTGTTTATTTCTTTATCTAGTATCTACCTATAGTAAGGAAAGCCTCGGTCTGTCACAACACAATTGCAATGCCCGGCAGGACTCATATGTGAACTTGTATGTCTGATGTACCTAACATCTATTGTACCTAATCGTTTATTATTACAAAACTACGTATTAATTACAAAATAAACTTAAAAAAGATAATGAATAATAATTCAATTTAAGAATATTATCTATAAGAAATACAGGGAATAAATACCCACACCCAGAAATTAAATATAAAATAAATCAAAATCAAATAAAACCAAAATAAAATTACAATACAATTAAAATCAAAATTAACTTATGCTTTAGATAGATAGACAGATAACTTTATTCGTACAACACAGGAAGAAACAGAACACTAAATACACAAAGTAAAGTAATAGCTAGAAAGTATAAGTTGCACAAATGGGCGGCCTTATCGCTAAAAGCGATTTCTTCTAGGCAACCTTTGGATGGGAAAAGAACTGATTCAGCTTTAATGGTAGGTTGTGAATTTACTTAATCAGGATACCAAACATAACCTGTAACAGGTGATAATATAAAGTATTTACATAAATATGGCTTTAAAATATCAAATTATACATACAATACATACCAATATATAATCTATATATATAAAAGAAAGTCGTGTTAGTTACACCACTTATAACTCAAGAACGGCAGAACAGATTTGGGTGAAAATTGGTAAGGAGGTAGCTTAGAGCCAGGAGACGGACATAAGATACTTTTTATCCCAATATGCCCACGGGATCGGGACTTACGCGGGTGAAACCGCGGGATACAGCTAGTTATACATAGATACAAAAATATATATATTAAAACCAAATGAAACCAAGGCTTCATTGTCCCCATAATGCTGGCAGCGTTCGAACGCTGCCAACATTTCCCTTGTACCTCCCATGTCAATGCAAATAAATGAAATGAAACTTGGTTCCGTAACGAAGTGCTATCATCAGCTCTCACTATTTAGTTTAAAACCTGACAATCCCATTGAGTGCACTCGTAGAACTAACGTTCATTAATTAAATTGCTAACTCAGACTACCGACTTAAAATATTTGTGTCTTAATTGTCGTTGAGCTGTCAGCCGACTTTTAGGCTGCCTATCCTCTGGAGCGGAGCGAGGTAGCGGGGCGGTGAGCAAGGTAATCGATGTAAAAATCCACCAATAGTATTCTTATCATTATATAGTATATACTTATCATTACAAAGTCTCTTCCCGCTGTCTGTCCGTATGTATGCTTAAATCTTTAAAACTACGCAACGGATTTTTGTGCGGTTTTTTTTAAATAGAGAGATTAATTTAAGAAGAAGGTTTATATTATATGTTTACACATAATATACACGTGCAGAGTTGGGGCGGATCGCTAGTAAAAAATAAAAATAATTATATTGGTGGAGACATAGAAATAATTATATTGGTAGATTTCCACCTCACTCACCGCTCCGCTACCTCGTGCCGCTACTTTGCTCCACTACAGTGGACAGGTAACCCGGTAAAGAGAGTACGTAAGTATTTTTTTCTCCATGCCAATGTATCTCAAAATATTATTTGGGAAGAAAACAGGGAATTTTGGACAATGAATAATACCCTTACTAAAATAAAAGAATAGTGCTGTTCTCTACTGACCAAAGCAGGATAACGGTCTACGGAAGTATCCTAATCTATGGTCAATGTCTACGAAAAAAAAAAAAAAAAATTATATATATTTTTTTCAGTTATTTTGCAAACTGAACCGATTTAGATAAAATTTCTGTGAATTAAAGCTGAAAGTACTATGCTTTAACAAAAAACAAATTGGTTGTAAAATGACTGAGGTTTATGGTAACATTTTTAATTAATTACAACCTAATTGAGAACTTCCCCCTTTTTTTGAAGCCGGTTTAAAATGAGTCTCTTTCGTCTTCTTCAATAATCTGAACCTACACATTTACCAAATAATTTTGTAAAATTACAAACATAAAACATTTCTCAAAGAAAACAAACCTTATTTACTTTTCTTTTTACTTCATTCATAAAGCGAAACCTTTTCAAAATCAATCACTGAAACACGTGTAAAATGAATAAAAAGTGTAGGCATTTTAGTAGGTATTTCATGTTTCCGTGAGCGTGTAGGCTGGCTACAGACGACCGACGGATTTTTTATTAATATTTTGACGAGCTATCGTCAAAATATTAATAAAAAAAAAAAAAAAAATTGCAGGACAATCTACACAGGGGCACTTGGGGCCATCTAGCCCCAAGTTAAGTAACTAGACTTGTGTTATGGGTGCTAGGCAACGGATATACTACTTAAATACTTTTTTTTGTAAATATATACTTGTAATACATAGAAACAACCAGATCATAGACAAATATCTAAGCATAAATACTTGTCTGAGGCGGGAATCGAACCCGCAACCCTGTATTTGGCAGTCCGGCATGGTGACCATTGTGCCAACTGGGTCGTCGTATTACGCGTATATTACGCTTAAATAATATAATTTACATTAGGGAACCGAACAAAACATGGGTATTCTTTAGAATATCTACCAAAATCATTTGCTCAAAGCATATCTAATACACGAGACAACGAGTTGCACGAAGAATCGCTATCCACACAAATGGTGAAAGTTTAAATTTCGCGCACAAAGCGTAACGCATCCACCTTTCTCGTACGCACTATAACCTATAACCTTGGAGTCTTCAAGTCTAAAGTTAATAGTTACCTTCTACATCTTCGCTTCCCATCAGGTAAGATGAGGTCGAAAACAAACCTATTTTGTTTAAAAAAAATTAAAAAAATACAAATTGATTCGAAAAAGTCTCTAATATTATCTCCTGTCCTCTTAATGCATAATAATATTCATAAGCCAGATATTCTTTTTGGTTTTCAAGTTCGGCATTCATTTTGTTTGTCTATTTTTGTGATCGGCAAGCTATCTGCCGATCGAAAAGTTTTCTGTTTGTGTTCACCCTAACATGAATATAACCGAGGGCGATATGTCGGACGAAGCAAAACTCAGGGTTTTACAACCTTAATGTGTTTTTATTGTTTCTTTTTTAACTTTTATTATATTTGTGGTATATTTTTTCCCGTTGAACAGGATTTTTTGCCCGATGTTCGAAGCGAACTGTGTAAAATGTTTTGGTAACGGGATAGATAGGGACCGTTTTGGGATAAAATAAAAATGCAATGTGAAAATGTTTCTACTTACATAATATTAATTATATATTCCTAGTACTACGGTTAAAAAACTTTGGGTTCAGTGAAGAATTGTTTTTTCTTTTTAGGGTTCCGTAACAAACGGAAAAAACGGGACCCTATTACTAAGGCTTCACTGTCCTTCCGTCTGTCTGTCACTAGGCTGTATCTCATGAACCGTGATAGCTAGACAGTTGAAATTTTCACGTAAGGTTTAACTGGAATAAACTCACTGAAATATCTATCGGGTGACGAACGAAAACAAGGTCGTGGGTTCTTTTCCCACCGCGAAACAATACTTACAAAAACCCCAAGTCACGGCAGCGGGTCTAGCCGGAACATGGAGGAGTCCTTCCTTCATGAGCCGGAAGACCAGCGCCGCAGCCAAGTTACGCTTGACTGTGGCTTACACCTGAGGTCGATCAATTTGGGGCAGCACATGGCTTCTTAAATATTTTACGATAAATGAGTTAAGAAACTAGTCGTCCATTTCGACAGTAGGATTTATTCTCCTAGTAATAACCTGACTCCGTATAACAGACTAGCAGCGCTCCGCGGTTTCACCTCCGTAACTCCTGATCCCGTGGGAATTTCGGGATAAAAGTAGCCTATAGCCTTCCTCGATAAATGGACTATCCAACACAAAAAGACTTTTTCAATTCGAACCAGTAGTTCCTGAGATTAGTGCGTTCAAACAAACAAACTCTTCAGCTTTATAATATTATAAGTATAGATTATAGCTTATATAGTATACTACACAGATGTTTAGATAGGAAAGGGTAACAGTAGGTAGCGCATCTGATATACAAACTATCACATATATACGTAATACTCATAAGATATGATAAAGACACGTATTTCTGCGGTCGCTACAGAGTGTGACGGAAAATGCTGACACACAGGAATGTGTGTCCGCCACATATGTATTTTTCTTTTCTTTATTCCTTCTTTGTGTAGGTTACCTATTTTGTATTTTGTATTTTCATTTAAAAGTTGTCGTGTGCCTGTACCAAATATATCTTTCTCTTTCTTTCTTTCTTTCAAGTAGAACCATAGTAGGGAAATTCACTCTGTTGTTACTATACCTATCTTTTCTCACGGGTTCGAGGCACGGGTAAAGTGACGGGACATAGCTAGTATGTATTAACAAAAGATTGTATTAGTGTACATATAGTTGTAAAAGTTTTATCAAAGACCGTAAAGAGGGGTATGGGATGAGTCAAGGAAAATGCGAGCTCCCTGGAGACCGCGCTCGATGGAATAACTGCTACATGCATTTAAGAAATACGTTACTTTGGATATGACATGTTAAATATAGTTATTAGAAATTCCTAAGGATTCACTAACTAAAGTTTAAGGCTTGTATATATATAAATAAAATAAATAAATAAATATTACAGGACATTCCACACATCGCCATCTAGCCCCAAGTGAAGTAACTAGACTTGTGTTATGGGTGCTAGACAACGGATATACTACTTAAATACTTTTCTTTTATAAATATGTACTTATAATACATAGAAACAACCAGACCACAAACAAATATCTAAGCATAAATACTTGTCTGAGGCGGGAAACGAACCCGCAATCCTGTGTTTGGCAGTCCGGCATGGTGACCATTGTGCCAACTGGGTCGTCAGTTGCAATGTTCAATATTCGTACTCACTATCCCCCTCGCGCCGCGAAATGGCCGTTTTGATGTGATAACGTCTAATAAATTGATGTATGTCTGTATTCACAAAAAAGTGTCACGGTAACTCACAAAAAAGTGTGACGTCATGCGTCTTAGAAATATGACCAGACGCGTCATGGTAACTTAGGAAACAGAGTATTTAACAATAATATTGCTCATCTGGGCAATATTATTGTTAAATATTGTGTTATGATTACTAGCGACGAATAGACGACTTGTGTAAAGGAAAAAAAGAAAAAAAAGACCAAATATAAAAAAAGAATATTTAACAATTTATTTTTCTATTTTTCATCGTTTTTTTTCACGTAAAATTATCGTCCGTAAACTGACTTTACAGACAACCATTCTTTCACTAATTCATTTTAAAAAGTTAGCTAATTGATTAATTATTTGATAGGTGATTTTAATTGACTGTAATTTTAAAACAATTAATATGCCAATATGGCAGAACATGGCTGTACTAAATTTAAATTTAATAATAACCAACAATACCCGTGATTATGAAAGATTAAATGAATATGAATAATTTACGCTGCGTTATATGATTTTAAACTACAATGGATTTTAAATAAATATAGTCCCTTTTTACAATGTTTACCTATTTTTTTTACATTATTTGAGACAATTATTGAAACTAATAAAAAAACATCGTTTTTTTTTATTAGTAGGGTATGCATATTAAGTATGCGCAGTAATATTAATTTTATGATATATTCAAAAGTATTACTAGTAGTGGCGATGGCGTTGTGTGACATAGCCTTCAATATTGTAAAATTGTAGAGGGTCATTTGCAAAGACCAAATGACGGGTGTGACGTAATACGTCATAATTTGTAACGGATGTTGCAAATTCAACCTCTTTTGGGTTAAAATAAGAACAAATTGGTTTAAACGTTACGAATCAACATTGGCTGAGTTCATACCCGAATTCCTGTTTCACTGAATTGAGATTTTTTTTGATACGAGTATGTTGTTAATTCACTTGACAATACGATAAAGTTTTTGTTACTGTCTGTACCTACTTCTACAATTTGCGGGCCGATAAAAAAAAAGATTGGCATCACTGATACATATTTTTGGGCCTAAATTAGCTAAATTGGAATAAGCTAAGGTGACAGAGCGGAAAAAAATGTGATAAGTTATGAATTAAATAATGGTCGAACTGTTTTGTTGTTGTTGTTGCTGACAAGGGGACAGATCATATTTTTTTCCGATCGGTCCCCCTATAGCGACAAAGAATGGGGACAGATTGAAATAAATCAATTTTCTAATTAGAGCGTTTTCTGTGTGAAAAACTTTCACTTCCATTAAATTCTTAACTCCAAAACTTTCAGGAAGGGCAGGCGGCACCGGTTCGTTCAATATCAGTCAGTCCCATCTCTCACGCTCATAGCTACCACTTTTGAATCACTTCGCGCCTACATCCTTCATAGTCTAAGATCCCTTTAAGACCTACCTTCACCGAGCTCATTAATGGATGAAAAGTATTTTATATCAAACTAGCTGTTGCCCGCGACTTCGTACGCGAAGAATTCGAAAGAATGTTAATGAAAAATTTGAAGTAGATTGGACCAAAGAATCACGTTTTTCCCACACAAACTTTGCCCCTCTTTTTCATCCCCTAAGGGGTAGAATTGAGGAAAATTCTTTCTGATCGGATGCCTACGCCATACAAAGAACACATTCTCAAAGTTTCAGGTCTCTACGATTAGTGGTTTAGGCAGTGCGTTGATCCGTCAGTCAGTCATTCAGGACAAAGCATTTTCAAAGAAAAGTACCTATAGATTAAATAGGTTAAAATATATATTGCAAATGGGTTGTCTAAAAAAGTCCAGAATATGTTTAATTAACAATTTAATTTATGTTCGTTTTTTAATCCTATGGTTAACTGGTTTGGTTAATAGACAAATTCCACACCAACCGAAAGTATGTAGCTTAGGTTTAAAGTATACCAACGTAAGATTGACAATTTTTTTTTGTCACAACTCTTTTGGGTAAGCAGGTAAATCGATTTGCACAGGTCTAGTTAACGAATTAAAGTTAACTAAAAAAAATAAAAGGATTTAACTGGTATGGAATTTGTCTATCAACCAAACCAGTTATGGACCGAATTTTTGTAGGCAACCCTTTTGTAGTAGGTATATTTATTGACCTATTTATTTTTAATTGGATGTTAAACACTTATTATCCATAAATAATCAGCTGGGTGAGAATCATTCTTAAAGGGCTCCTGTACTATTATAAAATAAGTTGACTACTTCAAAAGGGATGGGACTTTGAATTTTTGTCAATAGAATTTACATAAAGGGGTCTGGACATTTTGTTTGGGAGCTTGCCGTTGGGATTTTATATTCGGAGATTTAAACGTATTTAAATGACAGAGTGATAGACAAGATAAATACGGTCTGTTCTCACTAGTTCCATCACAAAACTGTAGGTACTGCCACACTTTTTTTTTAAACCTGATGTTTTATTATGAGTACCTTTAGAAAATAATGGTTTCCAAGGAGTTCTGCAATGTAACAAGTGAAAAGTATTTATTCTTACTAAGTACTTAATTTGTAGTTTTGTTAAAAAGACTGTAGATTAAGTTTTGGCGGGAACGAGTTAACAACATGTCGTGCTGCAGTTTTATTTTCATGAAACTTAGTTGTAACCAGAGTTGAATTGTAAAATTCTGGTGGAATGTTATTCAATTTAGTTCAAACTAAATTGAAACTGTAGTGAAAGTAAAAATTAGTGTCAAACATGAAGTTTTCTCGTTGCCTCCAAATCTCATATTAAGGTTACAGTAAACTTGCCACCGCTTTACTATAGCCCCTAACTTGACGGACTATGACGATTTTGACTGCTTTGAAACACTTTAGGCCCGATTTATGAAAAATCGGGTCATAATTTGATGCGAAATATAACTTGACACTGGCTAAATGCGCAAGCCGTGCGAAGCCATAATTAATAGAAAAAAAGACGGTGGAAACCTAAACAAAAGACGATCGAATTTTCACACTAAACTTCCAAACATCTACTAACTGCGAAATAAACTTTTGCTTTGTTGAAAGTTCTAATATTTCCACATTTCCATATTTACACAACAAACTTTCTAGTCTAAAAACTTTAAGTTACAGGTGTTTTTTATGCTAAAATAAAACAAAATTTTAATACAATAACGTCTTCAATTCAAATAAATTCGAAACGAAAGAAGATGGCGTAATGACAAAAGTATTGGAAAAAAGATTATGAGAATAAATGATGGAAATTATATAAAAGTTTTAGGGAAATCGGGATGGTTTAGAAAAAGTTTGCTTGTGGTTCGCAATGTACTTCTAGGCTGAATGCAGAAAACAGACTTTGCGTCGGCTTAAATGTCCTTTAACAAAAACTCGTAAAATGTCAAAAATATATTATTTTTGTATTATAATGTAATGTCAACTATTTAATTTGTATTGTAATATCGACCTTTGTGAGCGTGATCACATAAAAAAACCCTCATGAGTTTCTTGTGCCTTCTTCTCATTGATGGGCGCGTTCCGAAGGCACACATCCTAACTTAGTTTTTAAGACGTTTTCATGTGGTGTATGTACAATTGTATTAAGCATCCAAACAAATATTTTTTTTTGACTTTGACTTTATTGCCACTAAAAATAAATACAATTGGCTAACCGTTTACTTTGCCAAAATGTTACAACCCTTTTGAACTTCTAAGATGCTTTAAAAGTAACTAGCGCTATAACTAGTTGCCCGCGACTTTGTACACGTGATAGTTTTGTTTTACATATTTGTAAATCTTTCTCTTGAATAACTCTATTTATTTAAAAAAAACCGCATCAAAATCCGTTGCGTACTTTTAAAGATCTAAGCTTACATAGGGACAGCGGAAAGCGACTTTGTTTTATACTAGTAGTAATGATGCTGTGAAGTATAGAAGTGAAACCCCACAGTTCTGAGAGAAACCTCATAAGTTACTTGTGACTTCTTCTAATCTTAGGCTGCGTTCTGAAGCCACACCATCTAACTTAGTTTTAAGACGTTTTTATGTGGTCATTTTTTAAAATATATTTTCAAAAAATATCTCAATATTCCCACATCGGAACTTAACTGTAATGTATGTTTGATGAAGCGAGGCACAGCCACATGTGCCTCGCTTTTTTTTGTTCTTATGTTTGTAACGAATATCCTCCGAAACTACTGGGCCGATTTTGATGAAACTAGGTATGAAAATACATTGATTTATTGACAGTAACATAGTTTACTTTTCATTTTTCATAGTTTACTTTTCTTTTCACTTTTCATTCTTTTTATACCGACATCCCCACGGGATCGGGAATTAAGACAAGCAGCGTTACGCGGTTGAAACCGCGGAACGCTGCTAGTCTTCTATACATATAAAATTATTTTTCCTGAATGACTGACTGACCGAGGGATCAACGCACAGCCAAAACCGCTGATCGTAGAGACCTTTAACTTGGAGGGTGTATTCTTTGTGTGACATAGGCATTTGATAAGAAAGGATTTTCCGAAATTTTACTCATAAGAGGGTGAAAAAGGGGGCAAAGTTTGTATGGGACAACGTGAATCTTTGGTCTATTTTCGACTTTTACGCGGACGAAGTCGCAAGCAAAAGCTAGTATACAATAAATGTGCTTTAAAAAACCTATAATAAGCTTTTATTCGTAACAAATACAAGTGTAAATGACGTCATAAAACCAAACGACATGTCATTACATTCGATCGCGACTCCTCACTTGATTCCTAAATTATGTGGAGCGATAAAAACGTAATGGCGCCTAAATTCTGTTGTAATACTATCATTTTGTTTCACCTTGACTTCGGTATATAACACTTTGAGATCTTACCTGGTTTCGTGAAAGGTTCTGTGTTTTAATCCATAACGAGTAGGTTAGGCAATGTCTGATGTGGTTATATACTTCGATGTGTCACTGATTAAAAGTGTAAATTTCCGACCTCCCAAATGCTTTTGAAATTAATACTACTTACTACTAATAATCATCATCATCATCATCCTCCTACCCTAATCCCAATATATTTGGGGTCGGTGCAGGATGTCTTTTTCTTCCATTCACTCCTATTAGACGACCCAGTTGGCACAATGGTTCGATTCCCGCCTCAGGCAAGTATTTATGCTTAGATATTTGTCGGGGATCTGGTTGTTTCTAAGTATTTATTTACAAAAGAAAAGTATATATGTAGTATATCCGTTGTCTAGCATCCATAACACAAGTGTAGTTACTTAGCTTGGGGCTAGATGGCGATGTGTGGAATGGCCTGCTATATTTATTTATTTATAAGTCGTAATCTCATCGTTCACATGCATCTCTCTCATGTCTTGTCTCACGCAGTCCATCCATCTTTTCTTAGGTCGTCCTCTTCCTCTCCATACCTCATTCATACTTTCATACTTATTTATTAGCATTTACCAACATCTAATCTAGTTGATTTACACAACGCCAGCAAATTTAACCTATGCTAATTGAGGCGCTATAGTGCCTGGGACATGTATTAGATGTAGTAAGCTTTCCTAGCACCTATACCACCCTCTCAGTTTAGTCGACCGCGTCCAAAGAAATTCGGTAAAACGTCTGGAGCCAACTAAGCCGTTGTTACTTGATTATACCTGTATGCTAAAAAAAGGGAGAAAAAAACACAATTTTAAATTTGACGTGGCACAATGTTCGGCCTTATCGGCAAATGGCGATCTCTTCTAGAATAGCCATGACGACAGATGTCTATCAAAGTTCACAATATGAAAGAATATTTGATTAAATATGCTAATTATTAGTGAATTAAATGATTGGGCAGGTCATATAGCTCGCAGAACTGACAACCGCTGGGGAGTAAAGGTTCTCGAGTAGCAGCCGTGATGCAACGCGAAACGGAGTATTGGGAGACCAGCTGCCCGGTGGAGGCGGCTCAGGACCGCTGTTTGTGTCGTCGTATGGGGGAGGCATATGTCCACTTATCCAAAAAAAACAAAATCATACCCAGTTTTTGTTTCAATTCAGCTATATTGCCCTATAGACTGAATCCTAAGATCTATTTGAGCTAAGTACTCAGGCTTAAAACTACTAGGTAACCAATTTACCTCTGAAAACTACTAACAATAACTCCGAATCACCACCGAAAGAGTTACGATTTAATACCCTTTTACGAGGGACGATAAAACGAACGCCACTGCCCTTGGGTCGGTAAAATGGGCCCACCTTTTCAAATGGGCCTTTTAGATAAAAGCGTTTGCATCTAAAGGCCATGTTTGGGCCCTTACTTAACAAACGAGAGCGTAAGTAGGCACTTGAGCCGCTTAAGTTGAGGCCTATTCAAGGGTCGCTTTATTAATTTTTTTGGCCAGAAATTGGATTCGGATTGATAAGTGGGGCTTCCAATTATACCTGTGATTTTTTATGTTAGAAGTATACATAACTTCTCTTAATCTATAAATAAAAGATTCAATTTGGGGTTAAAATCTGGCTGTTGTAGCTTTTATTTATTGAATACTTTTTATTGATATAACGCGGTGGAAGAATTTCCGCCTGCGACGCAGAATTTTCGATTTCCGCCGTTAAACGAGTGTATTCCACTATTTTCATTATGTAAAAAATATATAAAAATAATGTTATCTATATACTTAATATTATAAAGCTGAAGAGTTTGTTTGAACGCGCTAATCTCAAGAACTACTGGTTCGAATTGATTTTTTTTTTTTGTGTTGGATAGACCATTTATCGAGGAAGGCCATATAGGCTACTATTTATCCCGATATTCCCATGGAATTGGGAGTTACGCAGGTGAAACCGTGGAGCGCTGACAGTAAGTAAATAAAAAATGAATCTCTATTTTCAATACTTACGGCATCACGCGTTAACCAATTTAGCTAAGTAATTTTTTTTGTGGTTGTGTTTGTTAATGTCAGGCGAAGGATCACAAAATAAAAAATTAAGAATGTTGCGCAGAAAATTTACTACGCGGGTGAATCCGCAGGGCGGAGGTGGTACCAACATTATATAAATATCTATACCTACCCTAATTATATACTTGTACCTACCTATACATACTTATATAGATATTAATTCATATGATGCATTAGATGTAATGGCACATGAGGTAATGGTACGAGACAAGATCAAACAGGTTCCGACAAGTTCTAACTTGTCTCGACCGCGCACTAGAAGCTTCCATGAAATATATGAGATTGTTCTGGTGCATAGCTGTTCTGTATACGACTCACCGACTACCTACTACTCTTCGGAGTTCCCTCCTCATCACTACGTTAGAGGATGAGGAGGCGGAGGAGGATCGCTCGGGTCTCAGGGGGAAAACTCACAAAGTTAATTGCTCCTCACCCCAGCCTCAGCGATCCTCAATGGTGAGACACCATCTACGACACGATGACCACTCGCTGTGGGTACCTACTAAACACAGCACCACACTACACTGCACTATGGTAGGTCCGCGCAACACCATTCCGTTCCCTTAGGGAAACGCTTTTATAGACACTACACTCGCGACGAAAACTGGAGCGACCGCCACGGCTCCCAACAAGAGGCACCGTTGGGAGACACCACTCTCTTAGGGAGCCACCGTTCTCCCAAGGAGACACCTCTGAGAGGCGCCAACCTCTCAGAAGAGCCGAGAGACTGCAGAGAGACACCGTTCTCCTAGAGAGCCTCCGAGGGGCACGAACCTCTCAGGGAGCTCCTTCTGCGGAAGCGCGACGCAAACTTGACCGACCGTACTCCTGGAGAGGTTAAGAGACTATTTTCCATGGCTTCTCCGGGAGTACAGCGAAAACTCGACAGTCCTCCACAAAGGCTCGAGACCGACTGCAACCAATTGCAACAAGACGTATGAGGGTAGTAAGCTAAAAATATTTTTCAACTCAAACATTCATGGAAATGTTTTCATTATTTTCGTTAAAAGAACACGCGAAGTATCTAATTTACGGACAAAGGAAATAAAATCCATTGCAGGAGCATTGTTTTAAATTTAAACATTGCAACGCTCCAACAATGTTTTATGAAACGGCGGCGTGCTGGAGTTATAGCAATAACATAAATGCGTTTGCCTTTCGGCACAGATGACAAATAAAATAAACAAAATCAAAAAAACCCTAAAAAAATTTGCTTATCAAACGAACTGTATTGGTTAAAAGTCTTTTGACAGCCCTTTTGGGAGTGTATATTGCCTAAAAAATAGTACAAATGAAAATCACAGGCCACCTACTATAGATGCTAACACTAAAATTCGACGTTCCCACCTCACCGCATGAAGATGAAAATGACCCGTACAAATAAAAAAATACCCTTACATAATTTAAAGAACTTAGAACTAATAGAAAGTGCCAGATATTTTTTTTTATTTAGGAATTTGTTGTGGCTTAGGTCGGTTGATAGATACAGCCATTTTATATTACTCCGTTTTCTCTACTAAAATGTTATTATTTTAAAATAAATCTAAACAAGGCCTTACTCATAACAAGTTTGTTTATAAATAATGGATTATTGTATCAAATTCTTACAAAAATCTCAATTTTTAAACATTTTTTATTAATAATACAAGTAGTTTCGTAAAATTGATTTTTTATCACAGTTGCTCATAAAGTGGATCTTATTCAACGGTTTTTAGGCTCATAATCCAACATAATATTATGCACGCGTGCGTTTTACATTGCCAACTAGTGCTATAAAGGTATCCCGATAAGTGAAATATGTATCTTACTGCTAATTACATGTTAGGTAGGTGAAACATTCTTAATTTATCTGGGTTATACTGTTATGGTGTATAAAAAAGGTAGGTACTAAAGAGTTTTTTAGCTAGCAAAAATGGTTGTCTCTAAAGTCGGTTTACGAACGAAAATTTTACGTGATAATGACTTAGAAAACGATTAAAAATTGAGTTATGTTTATTTTTTTTGTTTTTTCTTTACTTAAATATATTGTTTTTCCGTACCATTGTATTTTGTTCTTAACCCCCGACGCAAAAACAAATAGAAAAAACCCTAAAAAATTTTGTATGTCAGACGAGGCAGTATAGGTTAAAAGCCTTTAGCCTGGCCCTTCTGGAGCATAATTAACAAAAAAATATTGCCTTAAAAAAATGTAAACATAGACTTATCACAAATATTTTGTTAATTATTATTTTGTTTTCTTTTCAAGTCTTTTCTTTTATTCGCAACTGTGATAAAAAACGTCGTACGATATACGTGTGGAATTGATCTTTGCATCTTGGCTTCTTAACACACTCGCTGCCGCTCGCGCGTCATAAACCGCCTCTATGCAAAGATCAATTTACCACACTTATATCGTAATGTACTATTGATGAAACTTGGTAAGAGAATACATTGATTCATTGGGAATAACATAGGTACTTTTTTATCATTAATAAAACATACTAATATTTTCTTATCGGATGCCTATAGTACTCTACAGCTGTATGCCGAATTTCAACCAGATCCGTCCGTTCACAGCTTCGTTTTTATAGTGATAGAACTACTTTTTACGTAAAATAAACAAATATTTGTAGCTAGAAAATCTGCAGAATTCAAATAGAAGTACAGTAACATTTCGATAACCACTCGCTATGTTGACTTTACAAACAGAATGCAGTTGCGAGTCGCGAGCTTAGCAAATACCGCTTTTGGTTTACCATCTTGTTTGAATAACTTCACTCGAGTAGCCCAAGTAGGTAGATCTACTACAGTTAATTATTTACTTTTATTGCTAGTTTCAATTGATATGTACATAGAGAATGTTTAAAATGAAATGGAAGAGAATTCGAATTAAATTGAGAACAATAATTGAATTGGAAGAAATAAAATCCTGTTAGTGTTATAAATGTAAAAGTAATGAGTGTATGTTTGTTACTCTTTCATGCAAAATCTACTGGACCAATTACAATGAAACACTGTATGTAAATACCTGCAGATCTGGATTACCACATAGGCTACTTCTTATCCCGATATTCCCGCGGGATCAAGACTTATGCGGGTGAAACCGCAAGATGCAGTTTGTAGCGCCAGCAACTCGAATACATACTATTTAGGACAATTTGTCGGGGTAAGTGTTAGGTTACTAACACTTATACCACTACTATACCCTTTCAGGTCAGTCGACTATGTCCTGAGGAGAGAACTCTTCAATGTATGTATATATTTATACATATTAACAATCTACAGGTAATGTTCTTCCTTATATTAATTTAGTGAAACAATAGCGTAGAAGCACTTGTGTATTATTTATTAGTTTTAAATTGAGCAAAAACAATCTTTCTTCCAGTCTCGTAAAAAAAGAATGAGCCGTCAAACATAACTTAATGTTACATAATCCCTTTTTCTAAGCGTCTGTAGTCAACCACACGCAATTGACGTTTTCCTATACATTCAGAGGTTATCTTAATACCAATGTGTCATTATATATCGTCTGTACAAATTGCGTTTTGTTTACTATTACAATACATATCTGCACAAGACAGGGAACAGTGAAAAGAGGGGCCTTTGCCCTGCAGTGGGACGAAATGGGCTAAGAATAAATAATACTAACCTAAACAAATAAAATAAGGAAAATTAATTACGTACAATTAATAAACACAAAATATTACGTGTATAAGGAAACAGGCGATTTATATTTGTTTAGGGAGCAATAATGAACGACGGAGAGTAATCTAAAATTTAGTTAATGTATTATTATTATACAAGGTTGTTGATAATTAGGCTTTCTTAAAAATCTACACTACGCGTAATCATTGAAAATAAACGATGATGAAGATGACTCTACCACAGCCTACAGTTTTTATCCAACCGTGGTACTTGATAACTGAAATTGAAGCTAACTTCAACCCCAAAATCACCTTTATTTATATTTTTGACTAAGCGGCTGGGAATAAAGTTTGTGAATATTGTGAACCAAGACGGCAAAAAAATTCACAATTTTGGAGATCAAAATTTGATTTTTTTTGATCAAATCGATTTTCAAGATTAAAAAATTAAACGATACTTTAAGATTTTCCGATCATTTTGACACCTCTTGCATCTGTGTACTATGCGGCTACTATTTATCGAGACTAACGTAAGTGCTACCGTAAATATTTACTTCGGAATTTGATACACGTAGGTACGCTAAGAAATGATTTTGGAAAAATAAACCTCTATAAAGACGAAACGGGTGCGACTAGTAAGAAAACATGGACAGACTGCGTGAGACAAGACATGAGAGAGAGGAATGTTAACGATGAGGTGACGACTAATAGGAGTAAATGGAAGAAGAACACATACTGCGCCGACCTCAAATAAATTAGGACAAGGCAGGAAGATGATGATGAAAGACGAAGCGGGTGAATGCTATATTTTTTAAAGGGCGTGTTTAACAAAAGACTCTATCGACAATAGACCAAACACTTCCGATATCGAGCTTCAAAATTGAGATCGAATTACTAAGAAACTTCAGTTAAAGCATCCAATCAATTTTACCCCGTTTATATTTAAACAACGGTTGAGTTTCACATAATTTGCAAAGTTTCCTTGCAAAGTTGCGTTTAGCAAGAGTTTAATTATAGTTTCAAGGAGTTCCAGTGGTGTTTTAAGGTTTTCTATAGTAGACATATACAAGAGAATAGCGACTTCCTATTTGTTTTACAAAAACTTTTAAATTCCTAAAAGCGTAACTTCGTTTTGTGCCCTATAAATTCTTCTGGGAGTTACGGGGGCCATGTAGAAGAAAACAGTGACTTCTTGCTTGTATAACAAACAGTTTTAAATACCAAAAAGGCGAATCTTTGTTATCGTTTTTTACGTCCAATATTTTTTTAGTTTTTCTCTATGGAACAGTGATGTTTTATGGTCTTAATAATAATATGGTGGTCATGGTAAAGGGAACAGCGACCTCCTATTTGTTTTTTAAAAACTTTTTAATACTAATCTAATCTAATAAGAACTTATCAGCCCAATAAGTTAGTCAAGAGTACCTATTTTAAAGTCTTACTATGGTAGCCATGTAAAAGAAAACAGCGACTTCCTGCTCGTATTAAGAAACGTTTTAATTCAACAAAAGGCGAATTTCGTTCTTCTCTTTATCTGCCCAATAAATTCTTTGCAGAATAAGGTATTCAACCTAATATAAAATTTAAAATGATCTCAATTCTTAGCAACCGACCGACAAATTGAAATGTCTAACGCGGCATGTTTCTAAAATCCGCCATTTTGGTTAGAAGCTCCTCGAAGCCAATTTCAAGAGAGCTCCGTACATTTGCGCGGGAAAGCCATTTTAGATTCAGTTTTAGCGAAAACTACTTTCGTGTTTTAGGATCTACTTACACGTAGAACTTAAAATTTCAGTGGGTTTATTAGAGCACGGAGGATACATGTAAAAATATTTCAGGTTTCTCACAAAATTAAGTACCACTGTACTTCGGAAGGTTTGCTAAGTCTGTCACGGTTGCCTTAGTAGGTATGTAGGTACTACTATTTGACAACTCGGTCGGACACTAGCTTGCGGCGCAAAAGGTTACGGGTTCGATTCCCGCCTCAAACAAGTATTTATGCTGCAGATATTTGTTTCTGGTCTGGGTATCTGTATATTTTAAGTATATACTTACAAAAAAAGTATATATTATGTATTCTATTCGTTATCTAGCACCCATAACATTAGCCTAGTTGGTTAGTTTATGGCTAGATGGCGCTGTGTAAAATGTTTAACAATATTTATTTATTTACTATACGAGATGAATAAGATGAAACGTTTATATTTGACTATTAATTTGATTTATACAACTCCAGCAACTTTTATCAATGCAACATAATTCACGGCGCTATACTGCCTGGGACATGTATTAGATAGAGTAGGCTTGCCTAGCACCTATACCAAAACCCTACCCATTTTCAAGAGTATGGTAACTGAACATTACTTTCACTCTATTGTTACATAACTCTTGCCTCCTATTTTTTTTATATTTGTATTTTTGTTTCTTCTCTTAGAAATGCTTGTATAGTTTTATTATATTTAATTTTTTTTGTATTATATACATATTTGTTAATTTATTTTCATTATGAATAATTTTGCTAATTATTATTATGTGTATGTTATGATATCTGTGTTTAAGTATTTAGTTTATATCTTTTTTACGTAGGTATTTATTATTATATGTGTTTCTTACACCACACGACCTACCAGTTAAGCTAAACAGACCTTCTCCATCCTAAGGTTGCCTGGAAGAAATCGCTTTAAGCGATAAGGTCGCCTGTTTTTACAATTTCGTAGAAAATAAGCTTTCTCATCCTTTTTGTTATTTTCAATGTTTTGTGTGTTGTAAAAATAAAGTGTTTATCTATTTATCTATCTATCTATACTACCCTCTGAGTTTTGTCGACCGTGTTCGGTGAAAATAACTTGTCATTACTCTGGTCAACTAACATATAGTCCTACTCATCGATTTCGAAGACGGTGACCCAGGTATTCATTTTATAAGTTTGCATTTCTATTGTGAGCTCTAATATGGACCGAACATGCTTTTGAATCATCACAAATGACACAATAGGGTTGACCCTGGGAGTTGAAGGTATAATCATAATAATATGAGGGCTTAGGTCGCTCTTTTCGTATTTGACGCTTCACGTCAAGCGTTTCGAGCGGGCTATCCTCAAAGTGGAGTCAACTAAACTGAGGGTTCGTCACGATGTTTTACTTCAGCGTAGAAAAAATATTAGTTAAGAAGGTACACATAAAATTGCACTGCCGGACGGGATTCGAAACTACGACCTCCGAAATGAAAGTCGAGGTATCTACTACTACCTAGATCAACATCGCCATTAAATATGTTAACCTTTGGTCTAACTAGTTGAACAAAATAGTTGGACTACCACCCCGCATGAAATATCCCCCCCATATCGAAATAGATATTTCAGCATGGACCCATTTATAAAATTGGTTCCCAATGAATCATAATTGATGTAAATTCCACTTTTAAGTGAGTAAATATCGAAAAATATTTCGTATGAAATTTCCATTATCGAAAACGAGTTATTAATTTAAAACAAATTACAATTTACAAACAATTTTACGAGATATTGGAATCGGTTGCAAAGTTTCGCAATTAACGGGTTAACCGAACGTGGTCAGGCAAGTTTTGCTTTGATCCAATTTCATCTTTAATCGTAAGCTCTTAAAATACCGATTCAACGACAAAGAAAATTGACAAAGTATTACAGTGTCCCGGATACCCTTTATTGAATGTATCGATAGCTGAAAGTAAACGCAAAATTCTTATTGCATTAAGATTGTTACATGTTGCATGTAACATGAAAGGTGACATCTTTTCTTACTCTTCTTTTTGCCCTTATCCCAATTTATTTGAGATCGGCTCAGTATGTCTTCTTCTATTTACTCCTACAGTCGTCATCTCGTTGTTCACATTTATCTCTCTCGTGTCTTTTGTTTCATTTTGGTGAGAGACGAAATTTATTGTCGTTTCTAAGCCTTTTGAATCAAATAACACTGCGCTTTGCTTTTGGTTGTAGCAAAGATTAACCACTATATGAAATTGGTTTTTGACTAAGAAAATTTTTGATTATTTGAAACGAAGTTCCTTATTTGGGTTTGCGACGGGACCTATTCCATAAAAAGTCCAGTTGAAACCAGTTAAAGCGTTACAAAAAAATTGTGAACGAAAACAGTAGAAAAAAACTGTAAGGTTTGTACAAATAAAACCAAGGACTGGATATCCAAATATATGATAGCGATTATTCAAAAAAATAGAAAACTCACATAATTTTGTTATTAGAAAAACGTTATTTCAAGTTGCTAGATTGACTATGGCAACGACTTGTTTACCAAATCAATTTGAATACTTTTATTTTACGTTTTAATGTTTTAAATGTTTAAAAATTCATTAACTTCCATCAATGTTATTGGAATAATTTATTATTAATTTTAAAAGTGTATTAATCACTATTGAGATCTTAATTAATTATTTAGATTTTAAAGGAAGTACTTTGAATATGAACGTTGCCGATCCCCACTACCGCCTATAAAAGCAAGCGGTCAAGCTATTTGGGATCTCTGTTATTGCTCAGCCGGCGGTCGGTAAGGTGGTTGGGTTCGACGACGCATACAGTAAGACCATTCCATATTTTTGATACAGTGTATTCTTGTCTAGTTGATTTATTAATAAAAGGTGAAATGTGGTTCACTTCACCGTCCACGTCAGTGGTTCATGTTGGAACCTTTTTATCATGTTATTTACTCGTTATTTGTGTTCCAAACCTATTACCATCAAACTAAACTACCTGGAGATTTAGCCCCATTTACAAAAAAACCTTTTTAATTTCCAACATATATGTCTGTCTTTCGGGGGTGCCAACCCTGCATACGAAAGAAACTTGGTTCCAAACGGTCGTCCCTTCTCCTTCAAGCTCCTCTCCTCAACTCTACTTTCTACAACAAATCCTTCTCTTTTCACTCTGTGATACTCTGGAATTCCCTGCCTCAACCCATCCGATCTGCTAAGTCCCTACCCATTTTCAAAGCTACGGTAACTGATCACTACCTCAGTACTGTCTAATCCTACTATCCTACTAATATTATAAATGTGAAAGTTTGTGTGTGCGTGTGTGTGTGTGTTTGTTACTCCTTCACGCTAAAACTACTGGACCGATTGCGATGAAACCTAGACTAACACATAGGCTACTTTTTATCCCGAAATTCCCACGGGATCGAGATTTACGCGGGTAAAACCGCGGGGCGCAGCTAGTATCCGTATATATTCCTGTATTATTTATGTACGTATGTATGTATCTATGAATATAATTATTTGGTATGTATTATTAATTTAATATTTAAAATCATAATTATGTAAATAGTGTATATTATAAAAATTATTCACAACTTACCATTAAAGCTGAATCAGTTATTTTCCATCCAAAGGTTGCCTGGAAGAAATCGCTTTCAGCGATAAGGCCGCCCATTTGTGCAACTTATACTTTCTAGCTATTACTTTACTTTGTGTTTATCGTGTTCTGTTTCTTTCTGTGTTGTACAAATAAAGTAATCTATCTATCTATCTCGTCCCACAATACGGATTTTTTTCGACATTTTGATTTTTTTTCCGGTCAGTGCCAGTACCGGATTCTACTTATTTTTGGACTGTTACAATACTGACGTGACTTATCACAGTGTTAACTTTCAACCAAAATCTAATATTATTTTAATACCAGAGTCCGTAACTCGTAAATATACCGTCTAACTTCAGAACACTAAAACCACTCCTAGTTTAGAACTAAGTTGCATGTATTTACGCTTGTTATGTTGTTGGACAAAGTGTAGATTACACTGCTTATGTTAAAGTACCTTTTGTTTTAAATGGATGTTTGGAATTAATTGCTTTAGTGGTAAGTAAAACTAAGAGGACAGATTATATGGTCAAAACGTCTTGCATCAAATTGTCTAATTTGCAACAAGTCTTAAATGTAACTCGTCATAATTATTTTTGTCAACTGTTCTGTTATCAATTAATTTCTCTGAAAAGCAGGTTAAAATTTGAATGTTACACAAATACATTTTTACATTAACAATAAGTTTTGTGATGCAGTATTTTTCTATATTTTTTGTTTAATTTTTATTTATATTCTACTAGATTATTGGTAATTATACTAGCAAGTCGTTTAGGCTACTTCTGTGCATCTAAACAAACAACTTTTGTTCAACGACTTTTGGAAATTCGAACATATTTCTGAAAATTTTGAGGTTAGGTTTACCTGAAAATGAGCTGTTCCATACACGGAGAGGTCATTTACCTTATAATTTTACTTAATTTTGTAAGTTTTATCTACTGTTCTTAGTCGGAATGGCCTTTGTTTTTAAAAAACTAGCTGATTTTCGAATTCAAAAATTTTCATATTTTTTTCGAATTTCCAAAAGTCGTAGAACAAAAGTTGTTTGTTAAGATGCACAGAAGGAGCCCTCAATGGCTTGCTCGTATAATTACTAATAACCCTTCAACAAAGTTTAGTTTAGATAATCAAGAACTAGATCTTACTTAGAAATCTAATACTACAGCTAAGATAGCTTGACTAATTGAAGCAATTTAAGTTCTAAACTACCAGAGGTAAGTCTGATTAATCTAGAGAGGTATTAACAGTAAATATTCTAGTATATTTAGATATAAAGTAAGATTTACAAAGTTATTAATATTAGGATTATAGTCAAACAATATAGAATTTCATAAGAAACTATAGCTGTCCCGGCAAACGTTGTCTTGTCATATAAAAAAAAGGAAAAAGAATGTTGTTCGATTCTCAGACCTAATGACACTTACACAAAAAAGTTATACTAATCGGTTTAGCTGTTTAGGTGGAGTTTGGTAACTAACACCGCAACACGAGGAATTTATATAAAGGTAAATCAACGGTCAAAAGTATTTGCCCACCGTAACGTTTACTATCCTGTGCAGCACTATTTAAACATTATAACAACGTAACCTGTGGATTTCTTCTTCATCTCGAGATTTTTTTCTAATTTCTATAAATCTTGGAACACAAATATAGTTTGTTAAACTATACAGAAATAGCCATTATTGACTATCTGAAACCCTGATATTATTTCGGGGCCCATCAGAGTACCTTCATTAAAATCGGTATTGTATAAACCTGCTATAAAATTTACATTTTTAATTTAAATCATTTAACACTTTTATTAGACCGCAAGCAATGTAGATTTATAATGAACGACTTTGTTTTTATAAAGAAAACGAACGAAATCTCATTTCAGCAACACTGTCACTTGCAATATAAACTACCGCCAGATTGGATTATTCTCATAAAGCCATATTCGCAAAACGTTGATTAAATTTTTACTACCTCCTGTGGCGCGGCAGGCAGACAATCGTCTGGGACGCAGACGGTTTCGGGTTCGATTCCCACCTCTAAGAAATATTTATGTTCAGATATTTGTTTTTGATCTGGGTGTTTTTGTATGTATTTAATAATAATAATAAATATTGTAGGACATTCCACACATCGCCATCTAGCCCCAAGCTGAGTAACTAATTACACTTGTGTTATGGGTGCTAGACAACGGATATACTACTTATATAGTTTTATTTATTAAATAAATACTTATGAAACATAGAAATAACCAGACCACAGACAAATATCTGAGCATAAATACATGTCTGACGGGGGAATCGTACCCGCATTCCGCAACCCTGTATTTTCCAGTCTGGCATGGTGACCATTGTGTCAACTGGGTCATCATTTATGAATATATTATTTACAAATGAAAAGTATAAAAGTATTATAGCCACGATGACACAAGCTTGGGGCTAGATGGCGCTTAATTACGACAGAAATCATAATATTATGATATTGTTTTATCATTTATTGTCCATCCCTGTAGTTTTTAGTTATTACCTAATCTTTAACTTTTATGTGAGATTAAAAGAGAGAAGAGAGATTGATATAAAATTTAATATTTTGCGAATGTTACATTTTAATAATTTCTTTAACATTCTGAGAATAACCCGTCGAGATTTATTAAAGCTGTAATTGTGTTAAAAATGAGATTTTTAACCGTTAAAAACGTACAAAGAGAGTGTTTTAATTAATGAAATAAATAAACGGCTTCAGTTTAATGGTGTGAAAAGGTGTTTTTATTGTTTTCTTTTGTGTTTTTTATTAAAAGGTTGTACTTTTAACGAAAAACAGGATATTTAACGCTTTTTATTGTATATCTAGCTTTTCTTTTCTAAATTTTTTTATAGCTGGTGCTTACGTTATTGCCAAATTTAGCCCGATCACCGCCCTTAGACAAGATTGCTTTTTTAGCGATATCGCCAATCAACAGACATTTATTTTTATATTTTTGAACGAAATTGATACAAGCCAAAAAACATTCACGTAAGAAAAGAAATGGTGGATAAGTTTCAACTTATGCTAATTTTGTTGTTTTGTTTTATGTCAATTTCATACAATTAAATCTATCGATTGGCGATATCGCTAATAGAAAGCAGTCTTGTCTAAGGGGGCTGTTCATTAGCTTGAGCTGTGCGTAAATATAAATCAGTCAGTCAGTTTACTGCGATTTTTTTAAAGTTTTACGCTCAAACTGAGTGAAATTTACTAATTAACTCTTATAATTTAGCTGCATATTTTGTGGTTTAGTTGGTAGTTGGTTAAATTGACGAGTTCTTTTCTCTGGAAACGGTTGACTAAGCTTAAATTGAGATAGGTTATGAACAAGCCTAGCCCTTGTTGCTGTCGCTGTATACATTAACTGGATTAGAACTGGAATCAAACATATAGCTATCCAATTATTTATTTATACGTATATTTAGGTGTATGTATAGGTGCGTATTTATTTTTACTGAATAATATATATTTTATTATTATTATTTAGAATATTTTATTTTCTATGTATTTTAATATTTTTTTTCTCTATTTCTATCACGTTATGTACAAACCACCCATCCCCTTCTTTAATTCTTGTCCATCCAAAGGTTGCCTGGAAGATATCACTTTTAGCGATAAGGCCGCCCACGCAATGTGCCATATTGTTAGGTTTAATATTGTTATTGTGAAAGTAGTTTTTGTTAGAATTAAGGTTTAATGTGGTACAATAAAAAGTTTATCTATCTATTAGATTTAAGGATATTTGAGTAATGTGTTCAGTTTCTGATGTTTTAAATGTTGAACTTTAAATAGGAACTTTCAATACCTATATTGTAGGTACTTACTTTCTTTTTCTTGAAGTATTTTCCTATTATATTAACCAACAGTATTTATTACTGTCGGCACATCGTCCACTTAAGTTTTTATGGTACCAGGCTGCTCCCATAACGTGGTATCAGGACCAGCTACGTTATAGTCCCAGTCTATCATTATCATTTTCAACAATCACAACCTGGTCTCTGGGCTGAGTTAGGGCCAGGACCAGTATGCACATAACTCAGTTTCCGGACCAACAGTGTTGGCTTTAACTCTCCAAATGAAACATCTGAATAGACGAATCAAATACTAAAAATATTCCACCAAAAGGCAAGGAAAAAAATCTTAAAATTAATTCAATCGAAATTATTTCACCATCATAATTGGGACCCCGGACATTTCTCAATAAGCCCATAACGTGGTATCAGGACCAGCTACGTTATAGTCCCAGTCTATCATTATCATTTTCAACAATCACAACCTGGTCTCTGGGCTGAGTTAGGGCCAGGACCAGTATGCACATAACTCAGTTTCCGGACCAACAGCGTTGGCTTTAACTCTCCAAATGAAACATCTGAATAGACGAATCAAATACTAAAAATATTCCACCAAAAGGCAAGGAAAAAAATCTTAAAATTAATTCAATCGAAATTATTTCACCATCATAATTGGGACCCCGGACGTTTCTCAATAAGGCAGTGTCGGAGTTCAATTCGAAATATTCAGCGTTTTCAGCAGGAATTGAAGTCATTATAGCCTTTTTAAACGACCGTCGATAGAAGCCGCATCCCAATTAGGAGAACCTTGACATTTATGGTGAGTCACGTCTACTTGGATATGGTATTATAATTTGAGAGTCTTCAAGTCGCGAATATTTTTTGAACAGGTTGTCAACGATAAAAATGAGGGCTCATTCCACTAGGATCTACCAACGAGGCTCCACCAGTGGATCTGTGTATATGACGACCCAGTTGGCACAATGGTCACCATGCCGTACTGCCAAACACAGGGTTGCGGGTTCGATTCCCGCCTCAGACAAGTATTTATGCTTAGATATTTGTCTGTGGTCTGGTTGTTTCTATGTATTATAAGTATATATTTACAAAAGAAAAGTATGTAAGTAGAATATCCGTTGTCTAGCACCCATAACACAAGTCTAGTTACTTAACTTGGGGCTACATGGCGATGTGTGAAATGTCCTGCAATATTTATTTGTTTATTTTATTGAGCGTAGTATTTTCTAAGGTGGTTGCGACTTGTACTCATAAAGCCCGACAAACAACAGCTAAAAGAACTCAGGTCAATTCTGTGTACATAGGGAACGTTTTGATTAATTATTAGTAGACTGTAGTTTAACAACATTCCATATTTTTATAAGACTTATTATCACCTCAATCTGCCAGTGACCATGGGATTTGCAAAGGTCCCAAAACGTCAGATTGTAACAAAAAAACGCGTTATATCCGTTATATTAGTTTCATTACGAAAATGAGCGTAGGTTTAATATACTTGTACCTTACTATCAGCACAGCTCAAGATAAGAATAGCAATTACGTCATAATGATTAGGATTATGTTACCTGCACTACCGAATTCTTAGTATATACACAAATAATTTGGGACACCACTAAACGGTTCGCGTAAATATCATGATGCCACTGGCAACAGAAGGAACCATGTTTCGACATTTTATTCTACCTATTTTAATACATAGGCATATAAAATATTACAGCAGAATAGACATTGAATTGGATAACATTAAAAATTCTATGTTATCCAATTTCAATATGATCACACTAGCAGCGCTCCGCGGTATCACCCGCGTTACTCCCGATCCCGTGGGAATATTGGGATCAAAAAGTAGCCCATGTTACTGTCATTGAAACAATGAACCCTAATACTAAGTTTCATTGAAATCGATCCAGTAGTTTCGGAGTCTATTCAACGCAAAAAATCAAATTTTTCTTTACCCAGCACGCATCGGAAGCCTTCAAATATGAATATTTTTTTCGGTTTTTGCAACATTTTTCACTGATGCCTCGCTACTATTGGTCGCAGCGTAATGTTATATAGTTTAAAACCTTCCTCGACTAATGGACTATTCAACACAAAAATAATTTTTCAATTCGATTTAGTGGTTCTTGAGATCAACGAGTTTAAACAAACAAAGCCCTCAAAGACGGATAATTTTCCCCTTTTCTTTTACGTTTCCTACTGATTCTCCGCTCCTATTGGTCGCAGCGTGATGTTATATAGCTCTAAACCTTCCTCGATAAATGGACTATCCAACACAAATTTTATTCCAACACAAATGCAATTTTTTTTATTCGAACCTGTAGTTCCTGAAATTAGCGCGTTCAAACAAACAAACAAACTCTTCAGCCTTATAATATAAGTATAGATTAAAATATTTACTATCATGTATTTTTTTAATATATATTATGATAAGCCAGCGTTTGACCACTATCACACATGCATGATGGTTGGTGACAATGCGGCCTACTTGTACTTGTATACAGGCTGTTTTTCGCCATTCGACCCTTTTTAATTGGGTCCTTTTTGCGTGAGGAAGGAGTAGGCTTGCCCAGCACCTACTACCCTCTCAGCTTAGTCGACCATGTCCAGAGTAGAGAACTTGTCAATACTTCTGGAGCCAACTAAGCCGCGGGTTTCATCACGATGTTTTCCTTCACCGTAAGAGCAATGTCAATTAGCGCACATAAATTTTTCTTAAGAAAAATACATTGGTGCACGGCCGGCCGGGATTCGAATCCACGACCTTCAGAATGAAAGTCGAGGTATCTACCACTAAGCCAACACCGCTCTTGCGGAATGCGGCCTAAGATATAGCACGCTTTCACTCACGACTTGAAGACCTCCACATTGTACACATAATTTATATACGATCCAAGGAACCTATTTTGAATCACTAGCAATTGCCACATCCGAAAATTAAATTATAAATTATCACACATTCACGGTGCATAGTTCAATTTGTAAACGGTAAATTGGATGCGGTTTTATATTCCTGCATCTGATATGTAGGTACTTAGTTAGATTGCATTTTAAAAATAGGTGAGTTAATTTAAAAATAGCTTTTAAATGATATTATCCTGTTACCCCTTTAGGATAAAAGTATTTATCCTACGATAAGTTTTCCGAGATGAATTTTGAATCAGTAAAACTTTTTATCACAATTGCTCATAAAGTGGATGTAATTAACCCGCATTTAGGCTCATAATTCAACGTATTACGCACGCGTGCGTTTTACGTTACCAAAACGCACAAATGCTGTAAAATTATCCAGATAACTTAAATTCATATTTCGAACACAGAAATCGAAAGGTAACAAACAAAAAAACTATTTGACTACCAACGAGTTCTCTATTTTTCGTATAAATAAATACATTCAAACAGTAAAGTACCTCAAAAGCCTTCAAAAAAGCTTTAAAGTTTATATTTCCATTTCAAAAACGCATGACAATGTCGGTAAAGTTTTGTTTTATAACTCAGTTGAAGCTTTGTTCAGTTTCAGTTCAAGAATATCAAATTAAGTTCCTGTACCGGAAGATGAAACTGCATTTTAGGTTTGTAGCAAACCTGAAACAATAAAACTATGATAGATAGATAGATAGATAACCTTATTCGTACAACACAGGAAGAAACAGAACACTATATACACAAAGTAAAGTAATAGAAAGTATAAGTTGCACAAATGGGTGGCCTTATCGCTGAAAGCTATGACAGACTATCTACATTCTAATGGTCCCTGGAAGAAATCACTTTAAGCGATAAAGTCTGAGTGTTCCCATTATCACCCAAATTGTATCCTCCAAATGGTGGATGGAAGGAATTTGGCGCAGCACCGTCCCCCAAATTCATATCTGGGAGAATTTGGGGATGATGGGAGTTAAATTGCATTTTCCCACAAAGTATTTTGTAGCTAGATAGCTTTCACCCAAATTTCGAAAAGTCGCAGAACAAAAGGTGATTGTTCAGGTGCACAGAAGTAGCCCCGTTTTTTTTATAATTATCAGACCATAGTGGCTTGGAGAGCTTGGGTAGCAAAATCAAGAATCAAACCTGTTAATTTTGCAAAAAAAGGAACATTATCATAAAAAAGATGCCTATATTTTTTACCAATCGGAAATGTTACTATTCTATTTAGGTTAAATCATAGTTTGAACTTCATAATTGCACATCGTTCATAACCGTGTTGGAGACATTTATAAAATCACGAAGGTCCGGCGGTAGGTGGGTTCTTAGGGCCTAAATTGCGTTAGACGGGCTCCGCGGCGGGTTCATACAAAATTGACAAGTCGCGGGGCCCGCCGCGTGCGTTTTTGTATGGACCCCTCGCGGGGCCCGCGTAACGCAATTTTTGGCCCTTAGTTTAGGCCCATAATAAAGTCTATAAAGTTTTGAACAAGATTCCGTTAAATATACCGATTCCAGCTATGTTCATCGTCTGTAAAACAAAACAAACGCGCTAATTATGCTAACGTAAACAATTATACAGAGAATTAACTTGCTATTGACTTGACTTGGTTTGAAGACTTTACGAGTGAGCGCAAATGAAATAATTTAGCAGTTTTCGCAGATTGCAGACTAAGATGGAATCAGTGTTACGTTGTAAGTAGACTAAAGACTAAAAAGTTGGTCGATACATCACATGCATTTGATCACTGGTTGAGAAATTGAAGTGGCAGCTGACTACCGGTGGTGAGATTTGGTGGACAGTTGGTCCAGAACGAAAAATATTAGAGGCCAAACGAAACTATTACCTTCCGTATTTCTCTTATTAAAGTTCGGGGGAAGATGACACAAAAAATCTCATATCCCTCGTGTGGGGGAAAGCATTCTAGTTTAGAAATATTTTCTTATCTTATACTATAATATTATAAAGCTGAAGAGTTTGTTTGTTTGTTTCAACGCGCTAATTTCAGGAACTATTGGTTCGAATTGAAAAAATATTTTTGTGTTGGATAGTCCATTTATCGAGGAAGGCTATAGGGTACTTTTTATCCCGATATTCCCACGGGATCGGGAGTTACGCGGGTAAAACCGCGGAGCGCTGCTAGTCTTATATATCGGGGGCTGACAAATAGCCAGCAACACTTCGACCCAGTGAGATCTTTTGAGTTAGCACCTACCTTAATGTTTCTTACTCATTGAACAAGTGGTCGATTAACGCGGTGATCCCACTAAGAGAAAGAAACCTATATTCCTCCGGTTTGGGATACGCATTCCCAAGGAGGCTCATACGCTTCGCTGCTAAAACGCACAGTATGTGCACCAAGAAATATTTTGGGGGAATATGCAACTTTCACCTCCCATCATTCTTAGAAATGCTTGTATAGTATTATTATATATTTTTTATTTATTTATATATTACTTATTATATATATACTTGTTAATATATTCTCATTTCGAATAGTATTGCCAAATATTATTATGTGTATGGTATGATATCTATGTTTAAGTATTTCGTTTATAATATCTATTTTACGTAGGTATTTATTATATATGTTCCTTACACCACACGACCTACCAGTTAAGCTAAACAGACCTTCTCCATCCTAAGGTTGCCTGGAAGAAATCGCTTTAAGCGATAAGGTCGCCCGTTTGTACAATTTCGTAGTTAATAAGCTTTCTCGTCTTTTTTGTCATTTTCTATGTTTCGTGTGTTGTACAAATAAAGTGTTTATCTATCTATCGGTCTATCATTCCCCAAATTGCCTTTATTATTAATTTGGAGGAAGATGCCAAGAAGGCTCCCATTTTGGGGATAGTAGGAATACCCCATATCATTGAAATGAATTTTCAGTAAACTATCGGGTGACTGAAAGACAAGTCTTATGTCAGCGGAGTCTTTAGCGTTGTTTGACAAAGACTTAAAAGGCTTTACGTATCAGAGTATTGTAAATAAAGAATTTTGGAACGTTTGTTCACGGCTTACGTTTGTTGATTTTTGGATTTCAATGTCAAAATGTTTATTGAGAGATGAAAATGTATTATTTTTTAATAAATACTTTTACAATATTGTACATCGCGCCATCTAACTTAAAACTTAATTAGTAGACTTGTAATATGGTGGAAGCTTCGGGTGGAAGACAAATTTTTACTTTTCTTTTAAAAATATATGTGTACACATGGAAATACCTAAACCATAAATAAAGTTATTCAGGGTTATTGGTTGTATTAGCAACTTTATAATTTTCAAAAATAATGTTCGAAAATCCAAAAGTCTTAGAACAAAAAGTTCACAAAGCCCCATGGATTTTCAATGGGGAAAGTGAACTAACCCCTGTCTAAGCGTATGCCTATGTCTTAACTGCTATCTGTATGCTTAATTTTAGCCTAAATCATTCATTGGACCAATGCGTTGGTCTAACAGTAAATCATACTTTAAAGTTTAAAAATATAGGCTCTATTTGACCGTTAAAGATGAAACTATGTATTAAAATACATTGAAACGTGGAGAAATTTTAATCCCAATGTTCTCACGAGAATCCAATTCACACAGGTTCTGCTGTAGTAAGAGTAGGTAATAAAAAGAAACAAATTTTCCCAACTTCGATCAAAAGAATTGATCAGTATTCAACGAAGCAAAGCAATTTTAACTTTGTACTCACTTACTTCCAATCAATACGAGTTAACTAGACACCTTGCGTTCGACAAAAACTGACAATAAAAAAAATCGGGTAAATATTGCCTACAGCCTAACCTGTTGTTGTTGATTGTTGCAAGAACGTTACAGAAACGTTAAAACCAAGTGTTTGGTTTTAATGCAATAAACCTAACAACTAATAACAGCGCCATATATCCCCAATGAATTCATCTATAAAAGTTGGATTAGCATCTCGTGACCATGGACCCTGCAACGAGATCGTAAGGTGATCTTATAGTTTACTAATATGAATAAATATTCATAAAACATAAAACTTTATATCCAACTAGCTACGCCCCGCGGTTTCACCCGCGTAATAATTTTCTACGCAACTTTCTTATTTTTTTATTTCATAAGAACCTTCTCCTGATAATAACAAACAGACCAAAAAAAGAATTGGCCAAATTGGTCCAAGCGTTGTTGAGTTATGCGCTTACCAACACATTTTGCGATTCATTTTTATATTATAGATAATATTGTCACTTGCAAAAACAGAATGAAATGGATGTTAAGTCAGTTTGACATAACGTGCGGCGGATAAAAAGCCTTTTTGTTAGGCAAGCATATAACCTTTTTGTTAGGCAAGCAGCAAAGCGAACAACATTATTGTGCCTACGACATCATTGTTTGCACAAAATTGTATCTACCGCGAAGTTTTAATAGTAGGGTCCTATTATTAGGCCCGTATATGTGGATATGTATGATTATCTGTTCCAGCATAGGTTTAAAGATCTTTATTCTCAAAATAAACATGTCTGTCACTTACATGAGAAGTTAACTAGAACAAAAATATTTAAAACTTTCGTTTAATCGCAAAACAAACAAAAATAATACAAATCTAAATCTAAGTACCCTACCTTATATCTACCTGCCTAACAATACCTAATAATATCTTCTAATCTTATATCTTTAAATGAGCAATTCTTGTATATATATAATTGGAATCTCGGAATCGGCTCCAACGATTTTCATGAAATTTGGTATATAGGGGGTTTCGGGGGCGATAAATCGATCTAGCTAGGAATCATTTTTAGAAAATGTCATTTTATTCGTGTTTTATCGAAACTTACTTTTTTTTATCTGAAAAATATGACTCTTCCTGACATCTATTGGCGAACTACTAATACTATTTTTTGTGAGCAATAAAGTTATTCTAGCAGATGGCGTTGTTAAGTAACACGAAGTCAATTAGTGTTTGCTTTGAGGTTAGACTAAGTAAAAAAAAAAAATACCGAGCAAACCGGTCATCCAGGTACTCTACTTATTATTTGCCAAACGCGAGGCGGGTAGGTATTTCCTACAGGTTGGTACATACTAACTTCCAGCACCAGAATCGTGTAACAATTTGGAAGGTTTGCGGGTTTATTTACTTTTTAATGGCCGGTGAAAGAGCCTTTTGAACTATAAACTAGGTAGCAGAGCTAAGGTTTTATTCCGTTTACTGTGTTTACACTAGGGTAGGGGTCCGCAACCTTATCCCCATTATTTCAAAACGAAGTTTAAGGATAGTCCGAAATGTGGATTTAAAGGGATAGGGATAGTGTTTAGACTATAGTTCCCTATATAATCTACTAGCTGAGCCCCGCGGTTTCACCCGCGTAAATCCCGATCCCGTCGGAATATCGGGATAAAAAGTAGCCTATGTGTTAATCCAGGTATCCAGCTATCTAGATACCGAGTTTCATCGCAATCGGTCCAGTAGTTTTGCGTGAAGGAGTAACAAACACACACACACACACACACTCAAAGTTTTTAAAGAGTAACAATTTTTTTTGCTAACGATAAATAGTGCTTACGTAAATAAAGCCTTTTGAAGATTGTGAGCACTCCAAATGCCAACTTCTTCACCTCACTGTAACAATCGGGAAGACTATTCCATGCGTGGAATATAAGTGCCATAACTCGAGGTATTTTTTTTAAATATATAATAAGCCACAGCTTCTCATCCAAAGAGATGTGCAAGTTGCTTCAGTGCAAACGGTGCATCAGGCTGCAAAATGCAGCCTTATGCACCGTTCCGTTACTCCCGGGGGAGGGGTAGCGGGGATGTGTGGGGCTCCCCCTGGCTTCAGATGTTGGGCAGCCAGGGGTTTACCCACTAAAACTCCACCGGTTCCTCTCGCGCTTTGATTTTGGGGACGCAGGGCGGTGTGAACATTCTTCTACGGCCCCAACAGCGCTGGTCTCGAAAAGACCCCATCTTCATACGGAGTTAAAGCTCCATATCTCCTCAGGAGGTGCACGGGAACCACGCGCACCCCGCTCGGGCCCTAAAACAGCGACATCCCCGAGTCTGCCGCCTATGAGCCCTGTTATGGAGGCATCAGGTCGTTACGACGTGGCCTTCTACGACCTGTCCTACGCACTAAGGTACCCTACCTATATCCAACATGTTCTGTTTCGAATTGTTCATGGAATAAGAACGTTAAGGAGATTTAGAATTAATTAGGGTTTCTAGATTTTTAATTAAATTTGTACTTAGAGATGTTTTTTATAAATTTTCATTTTCAATACATTTTCAAATTGATCAGGAATCTTTTAATGGAGGTAAAACCGCAAGGCACAGCTGATAATTTAAAAAAATATTCTCTTATCAATTTTTTTTACAAATCCTACTTCAAAATTCTGCTAAGTGCGAGTCGGACTCGTGCACGAAGGGTTCCGTGCCATGTTTTGTGGGAGCCCAACTTATTTTTTTTTTCTGTTTTTAGTATTTGTTGTTATAGCGGCAATCAAAATATACATAATCTGTGATTATTTCAACTCTTTGGCTATCACGGTTCATGAGATACAGCCTGGTGACAGACAGACGGACAGACGGTGAAGTCTTAGTAATAGGGTCTAATTTTTAAAAGCCTGACAATTTTACGCTTCATTTCCTTCCAAAGATCCTAACCAGATCTTCACCAAATTTTTATGGGACTACCCCTGGGCTACCCTGTATTTTACAAGACAAAAAGAATCATCTCAATCAGTTAATCCGAAAAACAAGAACTTCCTCCTTTTTAGGGTTCAGCACCTGAAAAGGTAAAATGAAATATGACTCGGTTGGGATCACAGATGAAGTCGGTTAAAAAACTCAATCAATCGGTGTCTTCACAAGCCTCCAACAGGATAAAACTCAAGTAAATCTTCTAACCACCAGATGTCACATGAGAAAAATACAGTAATTTACAATCCGTGACAAAAACTTAGAGCAATCAGACAAAAGGGATAGTTTATGGAGGAGAATAATATGATAGGAGTTGACCGTGAAATTGATCTTTTGTGAGCTGGGGTGGATCTAGTTAAGGGCTTTTTGGACTTAGCCCAGGGCCCCGTGAATACAAAAGGCCCAGCTTAAATAAACAATATATTTCCTTTAATTTAATTTCATTCATTTAGGTAAATCTTTACCTACATTTTCATACTGTGATCATTTTTATAATAAAAATTCAATACATAATCCCTATTCGTCAATAATTTAATTTACAGAACACGAAATTAACAAAAATACAAAAAGCCACAAATAGAACAAAAAAGGGAAAAAACGTGGAACCTTACAAAAAGAAAAAGAATAACCCCAAAATTATGACTCTACGTACAAGTACACGTGATTTTTTTTGATTAAATATTATTGCACCGCTCTTTTTCGAAACAACATCAAAATCAAAAAACTAAATCAAAATCCGTTCATCCGTTCGGAAGCTACGATGCCACAGACAGAAACACACATACACACACACACACAGACACGTCAAACTTATAACACTCCGTCGTTTTTGCGTCGGGGGTTAAGAACAAAGCCATACAAAGAATAATGTCGCCTAGCGTCCCAAACAAAATACTACGATGTGTCATACCTCATTTGAAAGGTCTTAATGAGAACTCCATATTATATTACGGCAGCTAAAAAATCCCACCCAGTGGAACCGAGATATTTCGTCATCAATACTGCGTCTCGTACTATGAAAGTGATAGAACTCGCATAGTCATAACTATTTAATGAAACGTTTAACACCTTTATGCACATCACTATACAAAAAGAGGTAAGTAAATTAAAAAAACACGTGTGGCTCTCGGGGACTGCCGCGGTAAAGCTATTGCATCGTGCGAGCTTCGTACAGTCGTATCATATACATACATACACGTTAAGCGAACGCTCTGCCGAGCTACATGGTAGTAGGCGGAGTGGGGGTGTTAGGTTTTATTTTTGTAACGGAATTTCTTGATTCGGTCGTCGCGCTCAATACCTACGATAACAGCTATCCTTTGTTGAAAGGTTTTAATGAGTAATGAGGTACGACACATCGTATTGTTTTGTTTGGGACAGCGTAAATACTAAATGAGGCAATATCATTTTATTTATTTGAATTAATATGAAAGGTAGAATAAATGTTACAATAGGCATACAAGTGTCGCAAAGTCCTGCGAATACATCCATTTTACCTGAGTTATAGAAGTTCTTATTTGATAGGGAAACGGAAATAATTCCTTTCCCGTCTGTAAGTTCCTTTGAGATATAGAAACATAGGTTATAAATCATATCTTATCACTACGTTCCTGTTGGCGACAACTCGTCGGGGTCTAAGTATACCTAGTGACAGACTTGTAAGGGCTCTAGCATCCAAGTACGTGGGAACCAAAATCCCTGGGAACCGATCTCAGGAATTCGGGATTGCGTCACCCTGCGTACTTGGGAGCTTCGCCAATGAGGTTTGGGCACGTCGCTAGGTATACGCTTTTTAAGGGCTTGAAGGCGGAGCTAGAGTCGAGCTAATAAATAGGCCCGGGGTGCATTGCATCGGCAGTTACCAGTTACCATTTGCCTCCGTCACCCATAGCAACAAAGTTATAGTAGCTCGGCTCTAGTTAACGCATACTTTAAGTGTTGTGCCAATATGGACTCTATCTCATTGTAAGTAGATTATAGACAGTAAGATAGGGTTCTGTAATTTTGTGTTCTTTGTGTATTATAATTATTGTTTAACTTCGTCAAGTCTTTTTACTCATAGACTAAGAAGCCTATATAAAAGTCGATATAAACCTAGGGAACTTCTACCCGACTACAACAAAGCGGGTTTTTACTTTTTACTGCATTATTCGACTAGGGGGTCTTGATGGGAAGTAGACCAGCTGCGGCAACCCTGGTGTCAAGGTTGGTAGGTTAGGACTCTAAGTCTAGCAGTGGATCTAGGTAGTCTAGACCGAGAACTAACTCTCTCTATCGCCAACAACAATTGGTCCTTCGAGCCGGATGTGATACCTGGATCCTAGGTTTTATCGCAGTTTAGCCAGGATTATTTTAAAAGTGAAATTAAAATAAGTCTAATTTTCTCATTATAATTTGGTTTGAAACGATCGTCTCTTGTTAGCGAACGGTTCTTGCTTAAGTCCCGCTAGGGTAAGATTTTTTGTTTACGCCACTTGAATGTCCCGTCGCTTGCATTCAAGGCAGGTAGATTTGCTCGTAGCTGGGGACCCAAAAACTAATGAATGGATTTTTTTTTGGTTTATTTTGAGAAATGTGTTAAACTTAGTGATATTTAGTTTGCCGGTTGATACTATTCACTAATTATGGCTTCTTTGTTTATGTTTTGATTTTGTTTGTAACGTAGAGTCAGTGTTCAGTCCTTGTGTAACGGTAGAGTCAGTGTAGTTTTTGTGATCTACTTACCGGGACTTTTATTGCACAACTATGTCCGTAACTAGAGCCAACGTAGCGACTGAGGTCGCTCGCGAATTGGACTATTTTTTCTCGTCATTGTATCCGTCAGATTCGTTAACTTCTGACCGATATTCCGCGTTAGTGCACACCTCCGTAGAACGTGTACCGAGGTTGCACTACGAAGGCGCGCCCGCTTATACGACAGCGGTGCGCCCCGACTACCGCTTCAACACACTCCTAGCTACCTCAGCGCCCGGTGCCGGCACCGCTGCCCGGTCCAACATAGACGGCGACAGAGGGTTTCGCCGTTCGTTGGCCGCTGCCCGCATCCGGCAAGCTGAGCTAGCAGCAGAGGAGCAGATAGCTGAATTGAAGAGACGGCTAATCCAGAAGCGGCTCGCAGCTGAGGTTGCGATGATCAAGGCGAGTCAAGATACACCAATGGAGGAGGTAACTCAGTGGAGGGATCAGCCTGGGGCGCGGGGAGAGCCCAGGCGTCAAAGATCCTCCACACCTGAGCAGGAAAGAGACCGGGGCGTCGACCGATTCGCAGATGCGCTTGAGCGAATTGGACCGCCTGCGTCAACTCCCACGCTCGCACCGAGCGCTGGCAGCGCCGTCTCTGTTGGAGATGAGACCGCACTGCTGCAAGCTCCGACTCCCGCACCCACGGTGAGCACTGCCCTCGCCGCCTCTGTCTATAAAGAGGCCGCGATGTGGCCGACTCCCGTATCTACAGGCACGCTGCGCGCCGCTGACGCCGCCTCGCCCGAGGCCGCGCCGCCGCCCGCGCGCGCACTGAATGCTGTGAGCGCGGCCTCCCTAGGGGGAGAGGCCGCGCTGCAGCCTCCATCTATCGGTGCGCTGAGTGCCGCCGGCGCCGCCTCGAGCGCCGCACGCGCCGCGCCACTGCCTGCGCGACCCGCGCGCGCCCTCTGCGCCACGCCACAGCCTGCGTGCGCTAAGAACGCTGCGAGCGCCGCCTCCCTAGGGGGAGAGGCCGCGCTGCAGCCTCCATCTGTCAGCGCGCTGAGTGCCGCCGGTGCCGCCTCAGTCGAGGCCGCGCTGCCGCACTCGCGTACCCCGAGCGCCGCCCGCGCCGCGCCACTGCCTGCGCGGCCCGCGCGCGCCCTCTGCGCCACGCCACAGTCTGCGTGCGCTAAGAACGCTGCGAGCGCCGCCTCCCTAGGGGGAGAGGCCGTGCTGCAGTCTCCATCTATCGGCGCGCTGAGTGCCGCCGGCACCGTCTCAGTCGAGGCCGCGCTGCCGCACTCGCGCGCCCCGAGCGCCGCCCGCGCCGCGCCACTGCCTGCGCGGCCCGCGCGCGCCCTCTGCGCCACGCTACAGCCTGCGTGCGCTACGAACGCTGCGAGCGCCGCCTCCCTAGGGGGAGAGGCCGCGCTGCAGCCACCATCTATCAGCGCGCTGAGTGCCGCCGGCGCCACCTCAGTCGAGGCCGCGCTGCCGCACTCGCGCGCCCCGAGCGCCGCCCGCGCCGCGCCACTGCCTGCGCGGCCCGCGCGCGCCCTCTGCGCCACGCTACAGCCTGCGTGCGCTACGAACGCTGCGAGCGCCGCCTCCCTAGGGGGAGAGGCCGCGCTACAGCCTGCGTGTGCTACGAACGCTGCGAGCGCCGCCTCCCTAGGGGAAGAGGCCGCGCTGCAGCCTCCATCTATCAACGCGCTGAGTGCCGCCGGCGCCGCCTCAGTCGAGGCTGCACTGCCGCACTCGCGCGCCTCAAGCGCCACACGCGCCACGCCACTGCTTGCGTGGCTCGCGAGCGCCATCTGCGCCGCGCCACAGCCTGCGCGCGCACTGACCGCTGCTGGCGCCGCCTCCCTAGAGAGTGAGGCCGCCCTGCAGCCTGTTTCATCTGCCGCCGGCGCTGCCTTAGCCGAGGCCGTGCCGCCGACCTTGCGCGCCTTGAGCGCCGCCCGCGCCGCCTCCGTCGGAAAAGAGGCCGCGCAGACGCGACGTGGCTTGGCTCCCGCTCTTGCGGTGAGCGAGCCGCACGGACGACCGCCGCAACGGGGGGCCGCGGTCTATGCACCAGAGATAAAGACCGCGGGGCCCTCCAACTCCGAGAAGCCGCCGTCGTCAGAGGTTTGCCTCTACTGCAGGTTAAATCATCTGACCCCGAGCTGTGGCAAACTGAGACGCCTCCCTGTGTCCCTGCGCTGGGACTGGGGGCGCGAAAATAATGTCTGTTTCCTATGTTTAGAAAGCAAGCATCGCCGTTATAAGTGTACAGCCCAAAGGTGCACTGTCGACGGGTGCGCACAGACACACCACAGTCTCCTCCATGACTTGCGAGCTGTGGAGGACTCGCCAGAGAAGAAAGAAAACGAGGACGCCGAGACCGCGCTGATGAACGAGTGCGCGGTGAGCGTCGTAGGGCCCGAGGGCTCTGGCGACGCGCATGCGTTGCTCGACAAGGGCTCGACGACCCTCCTTGTCGACCGAGACACCAACGCAGTGGGAGTGCTTAAGAGGAAGCGCACTCTCAGCATCTACGGCAACCGCGAGCAGGACAGCGAGATTCTCCTGCTTCGCGCCTGCTGGGCCTCCGCGGAGGTCCACTACATCGAGGCGCAGACCGACCGTGGCTCGAGGCTACGCCACGCGTCCGTCTCCACCCGCATGCTTCGCTTTCCGCACCTATCCGATGTTATGCCGCCGGCCGGGCTCGCTTATGCCCAGGCCCGCCCGCATGTAGTAGGTGCGGACCACCGGCTGCGAGTGACGGGGCGATGCGGCCACAAAGAAGCGGAAGCCGCGTCGCTCACCCGTCTTCGGCAGTTGCTGGCCGGTCCAGAGTTACCCGGAGTCATGTGGCGATTCCGAGAGCGATGTACGGTAACTTTAGACATAGGTACCCTTCAGGTCATAATAAGAAAGGAATACCGGCCAGCATCTAGATTTCAATGGCGAAATCTAGAGAAAGATCTAGTTGGAAAGGGAAAAGGATTATATCAACTAGATAAGATTCTAATAAGATTTGAACGGGGACGAGCTCCCCTGATTTCAGACGTACTCCTGATTCTCAACGGACGACACCCCTTCACTAGGCTCCGCATACGGGGAGAGCCCATGAAGGGCTGTATCGAGAACGAGCATCTAGCGAGACATCGGTGCTGGGTGCTCCGGCTGCGCCCGACTATGCGTGCAGTCACAAACAAGGCGTGCAGGGGCGTGCTTTTCATCCCGATGAAGGGCGACCTGCCGGCGGCTCGCTTAGCCGCCTACTCCAGGCCTGCTACTCGCTGTGGGGCTGCCTACATCGGCCCCATGGTAGTCACCAGAGGACGGCGCCGCGATGGGCGCCGGGAGATGTGCTGCGGCATTATCTTCACGTGTGTGGTCACGCTGGCCATACACATCGAACTGCTGTCGAGACTGACGACCGACTGCGACTTCATCAGCCTTCGGTGCATTGCTGTGCTCCGGGGGTGCCAACGACGCCGAGCAACGGGCCGCCTACGAGAAACGACCGCCCGCGCTCCGCATCTACGGTTCGAGCTTTCAACCGTACAAACGCCGGTCAGTACCTGCGAGCTGACTGACCCGCAGACCAGGCGTGCCACGAAGACACTCGCGGACAACTTCTGGGCGCGGTGGATTCGTTCGAGTTTATCCACCATAGCCCCCAGACAGGGTAGACAACGTCCGGCGAGCGATGCGGCACCATCAAGTCGGCGACCGGGTCATCACTGACCTGCACACCGACATCGGAACCAAGCCCTAGGCCTTGACTCGTTGTTCTCCCAGCCGGAACGGAGGGCTTCGATGACGCTCTTCGCCGGGGAGAGACTGTTGGCGACAACTCGTCGGGGTCTAAGTATACCTAGTGACAGACTTGTAAGGGCTCTAGCATCCAAGTACGTGGGAACCAAAATCCCTGGGAACCGATCTCAGGAATTCGGGATTGCGTCACCCTGCGTACTTGGGAGCTTCGCCAATGAGGTTTGGGCACGTCGCTAGGTATACGCTTTTTAAGGGCTTGAAGGCGGAGCTAGAGTCGAGCTAATAAATAGGCCCGGGGTGCATTGCATCGGCAGTTACCAGTTACCATTTGCCTCCGTCACCCATAGCAACAAAGTTATAGTAGCTCGGCTCTAGTTAACGCATAGTTTAAGTGTTGTGCCAATATGGACTCTATCTCATTGTAAGTAGATTATAGACAGTAAGATAGGGTTCTGTAATTTTGTGTTCTTTGTGTATTATAATTATTGTTTAACTTCGTCAAGTCTTTTTACTCATAGACTAAGAAGCCTATATAAAAGTCGATATAAACCTAGGGAACTTCTACCCGACTACAACAAAGCGGGTTTTTACTTTTTACTGCATTATTCGACTAGGGGGTCTTGATGGGAAGTAGACCAGCTGCGGCAACCCTGGTGTCAAGGTTGGTAGGTTAGGACTCTAAGTCTAGCAGTGGATCTAGGTAGTCTAGACCGAGAACTAACTCTCTCTATCGCCAACAGTTCCTTCTAAGTTCTATCACCAGTCTGATGATCTTTCAGTATTTTAGGATATTGGGCCTAAGGCCCGGAAATGGCCACTCTTCGCCTCCCCATGCCATTAACCGCTTCCACTAAGTTCTTAGATTATCATTCGTTATCTTCTTTGAGGTTACCTTTTGACACCTACCTAGATACATGTAGAACAGAGCACTTACCCCCTGGCTTTATTATCATCGGTTTCGTCTCTTTCTTACCACATTACTTTGCATTTCACTTATGCTTCTTGCAGAAGATTTTATCTGCTTCTTCACTTTTATTATTTTACCTAAAACTGGTTTTTCTCTTACATTCTAAGTTTTATTCTCACATCACCTCTATCGCCATTTTTTCACCTTGCCCACCAGCGCCCTCAACAAACCTATTTTCTCTATGCCTAAAAAATACGTTCCATTTCCTCAAATTCTAATTCTTGCCTAGTTATTATTCTTTATTTACATTTCATTCTACGTGTATAATTATTCGCAATTCGCGACAACAAGTTCACATATGAGCCGTCTACCGAATATTGCAATAAACGATATTGTGAAGAAAAAAATACATTGTTTTTTTTCGAAATAGGTCAGCGTTTAAACAATGTCTCACACGGTAGTAAGTGACGATGCAGTCTAAGATGTAACACGCTTTCCTAGAAGATTTAAAATGAAAATGAAGAAAATGGATGTAAAATTAAAATAAATCGATAAAAAGTTTGGCAACACTGAAGACTGTCTTACTAAGACTATCTTAGTGTAATAAGGGTCACACTGTAAATCTGTATTGAAAATACGGTGTTAAAATGTAAAAAAAAATACGCGACGAATTGAGAACCTCCTTCTTTTTTGAAGTCGGTTAAAAGAAAAAAAGACTCGTCAGTACATCCCTGAGACTACAAGAGCTACGAGTCTGAAACTTTGCATGGGGTTACCTTTTAAATCGTAGATGAACACTAAGAAAGAACGAAATAATTTATACCACTTTTAAAGAGTAACTAAAACCGCGCGGTCTATACTAATATTATAAAGAGGAAAGATTTTTTGTTTCTAACGAATAGGTTCCGAAACTGCTGGACCGATTTTGATAAAACTTGGTATGATATATATTCATTGGGAGGTATTTCATTCGATATTCCCACAGGATATGGAGTTACACGTGAGTAGTAATAAATATAAGAAACACCCCCATACAAATAATAATGAATTAAATATATTGAAAAAAATAAAGGAAGTAAAATATTTATTTGGTACAGGCACACGACAACTTTTAAATTCACACACACAAAGAAATAGGTAACCTACACTTAGAAAGAAAATAAGATTATTAGGATTATTATTAGGTTTATATAAAGATTTAATTAAGGTGGGAATCGAACCCGCAACCTTCTGCGTCGCAGGCTTAAGATCATCAAAAAGCAAGCTTCGCTTCGCTCCTTGCCTGTCTTCTAAAGTTGTGAAATAGATTGGTTATAAAAGACAGTCTTAAAAGTTCACAAACACCTTGTAAAATATTACTACAAAGTTGTACTAAGCTACCTAGACTGATACGCAAGTAAATCTAGTTTAGTTTGAAACTTTGACCGCTGCATCAAGTTGTAATTAAGTTATAAACTTGATAACTTAATATTGTAAGTTATAGTGGTTTGTTTAATTTGTTGAATTAAGCTAGACTGAGGGGTAAACCGATGTAGATTGCAGTGGAACACTGCAATCCAAAAGGTGGCCAAAAGGTGTGGGACATTTCGGACTTCTTCTTCTTCTCGTATAGTGGTGTGGCTCACCTATTGTTGGAGTTTTCAGATCGCCTTAAGGCCAGGCATTAGTTCAAGATAGATCTTGAACTAACGACTGCTACTAGAAGTAGCAACCGGGACCAACGGCTTAAAATGCCTTTCGAAGCACGGAGGGGCTCACGAAAACAAATTTTTGCACCACTATGATCGGCCACCCATCGAAGTAATGACCTCGTCAGGCGTCGCTTAACCCGCACGTTTAATTGGGCGCATAGACATAGGTATACTTTGTACTAAGATCACTTAAAAACGTCTTAAAAAATCTTTCCTTTTTATATAATATTTATTTGTTATAGAAATCCAAAGTACTTTTATACAACAAAGAAATAACTTAGAAACAAAGTTTCTTACTTTACTTTGGAAGTAAGTACTTACACCGTACGTGTGCTGTTTTCTAAGTTAGAACGTAACTTAGGTAAGGTTAAGTTACCTCGTTCCACTTTTGTGAATGTTTATTTTAAAATAATGTGCAAACAAAGGGCTTGTAACATTCTGGCATAGTAAACCGTCAGCCATTTTGTGGGAACACCTTTCAAAGTTATGCAATGTGTAGATGAAATTAATAAAAACAACAAATTTTAATGTCAAAGAATAAAATCAAGTAAAGAGTCAGATTTTATAAATAAATAAATAAATGTACTATTTATTTACTCAAGTTACAGAGACTCATATTATTAGTAAAATACTTTCCTATGTTAGTAATTCAAATAAAATAGAAACATTGTAAACATAAAAATTAAAAGACATCGATACCATGCCATTATCTATTAATTTCTACACCATGAGCAGTGGCACAACAGCGGTTTATATACTCGCTGTCCAACCTGCTTGCTTGGCCATGATCCAAGATGGTGTTGGCACTGCCACGCACCCTACGCATCAGGGATCTTTTTCGCATTATGTATTGCAAATAAAAAATCATTTTTTTATTTATTGAAAGCCGAACTCAAAAAAAGGAGGAGGTTCTCAATTCGATTCTGTAATTTTAACACTATTGGTCATGTGGTAAGTATAAGTTGTTTTTGTCCTCTATGATATAATTACCATTTGTTAAAAAGGCGCATAAAAAGCTAAAACAAATGTTGAGGCGACTACTAACCCAGCCTCAGTACTTATATGTTACTACCCCTTTAATGTTTTTAAAATAAAGCCTGTTAACTGAAGACCATCAACTTATTGTCGACCGACTTTTAAAAATAATAATATGTCTTTTGTTACAACAGGTGCCTATAGTATCCATAGTTTCCCAGTAGCCAGTCTCCTACTATCCCATCGCAGTAGCCCAAGTAGTTTTCTCCTGTAGTTTATCAATACTTCTATCCAAACCGGAGGTTGTTCTTTGCTGTGTTTTATGGTGTAGACAGGGATAATCGCCGGTTTGGTGTCCACATCATACTTTGCTATTCAACTTGTTATTGTAAAGGGCCTCTACGTGTTGGCATCGGCTCCACGCACGCCTTCCAAATGTCCGGGGCTCCATAGTCCCGTGATATGGGACATATTTGACGACCCAGTTAGCACAATGGTCTCCATGCCGGACTGCCAAACACAGGGTTGCGGGTTCGATTCCCGCCTCAGACATGTATTTATGCTTAGATATTTGTCTGTAGTCTGGTTGTTTCTATGGATATATTTATAAAAAGAAAAGTATATGAGTAGTATATGAGTTGTCTAGCACCCATAACACAAGTCTAGTTACTTAGCTTGGAGCTAGATAGCGATGTGTGGAATGTCCTGCAATATTTATATATTTATATTTCTTTTAATAATGTGAAACCGAAAAACGAATATAGATATAAATAAGTACAGAAACACGAGGATGGGTCTGTCGTAATCAAAATCGAATCGATCGATAAAAAGTTGTTCGATGACTCGAATAAAAAATGAGTCGATAGATAAAAAGTCTTAAATCTGCAACACCACATGTTAAATAGGTGTAGCTTTTAGAACTTTAATATTGATACAGGTTGAAAGCGTATATAAATTACAGCAGCAGGAAGCTTTGCAGCTTTTTAATAGGGATTTTAAGCTTTTGCTGAAAGTCTAAAAGCGCTTGAGTGCGCTGTGATGGCATCTTAAAAATAAAATACCAGGTTCATTTTAAAAGTTTCATTTAATTTTAACGGGATTTATACTGTAACGTTGAATCTTTTTTACAACAGGAAGAATTATATTTCAGATATTTCTTTAACATTTTTTATTGGTTGCATTCGTAAACTAGAATTTATGATTTGCACGACTAATGTCAAAAAAGAAAAATGTCCAAAGCAAATGTCCAAAAGTTATACAGTCCCATTATAAAAATGTCTAATTATTAAAATGTTCAGTACTAAAAATGTCCAATAAATAAATAAACATTGCAGGACAATCCACACAGCGCCACCTAGCCCCAAGTTAAGTAACTAGACTTGTGTTATGGGTGCTAGACGACGGATATACTACTTATATACTTTTCTTTTGTAAATATATACTTATAATACATAGAAACAACCAGACCACAGACAAACATCTAAGCATAAATACTTGTCTGAGGCGGGAATCGAACCCGCAACCCTGTGTTTGGCAGTCCGGCAAGGTGACCATTGTGCCAACTGGGTCGTCAAATGAAATGAAATAAATTAATAGTGAAATGTCTAATAATAATTACCGCTTAAGTCCCGATCCCATGGCAGGATCCAGATTAGAAGTTGCTTATTTGTTGTTGAGATTTCACCGTTGCTTTGGTTTCATCCTAATTGCTTCAGTAGTTGTATAAAAAAAACAAAAGGCGCTCAAAATAATGCCAAAAATTCTAAATATGTACAATTTTTATTTTCTCATTCTTTTATTTTTCTTAAATTTGGATTTTTATAGAAATAACTGAATACAAAATATAAACATTAAAACAATTCAATCTAAACGTTAAAACCTAACCTAAATAAAATTTAATTTACATAAAATTTAAAATGCAGATAAAACAGTAAATCATTGCATTATTAGTTCAGTCAGCTTTATAAAAGCTGTTGTACAAAACTTCTTTACTAAATCCATTGTAATGCTTTACTTGATGTGTATTCTGGAGTTTCTGGAGGAAGCGCTTAAATGAGATTCCTCTAATGAGATTCCTTTGCAGTTTGTTATTATGAATATTTTTATAATTTTATCTGAGACGTATGCTAAAGCAGCGATGTTCATAAGAAATAAATATGATCTGACCTGACCATGCTCGGTAGTAGATTCCGGAAAATAAGCAGGTCGTGCAATAGCACATTCATAAAGTTAACCAAACATGCAAATGGCCTGTCCAATGGTAAGTTTAAAATTGATTACCTATTTTGAAACCGAGTTTCGTGTTAGGAAGAACCTCTTGTTATGAAACTGGTTTCGTACGAATAGGATTTTCACTTCTTTAATAACTGGTTAGGAACCTCTGGGTTCGTATGCGGTCGAAAGGAATATATTTCACTAAGCATACATTACTATATTTTTTTTTAAACTTATCTTATTTATTTAAAAAGACATACATATTTAACATTATAAATACAAAAATTAAGTACCAGTTAGTCAAATAACCCGCCCCTTATCGTACCCGGTGTAAAGGTTCCCATAATGCTAGAAGCATTGCCACGCTGAATGGCGATGGCTAACCTCTGCGCCAGAAACGAGCCGGAGCGGTAGTCTGCCCCATTCCCCCTAATCCTAACACCCAACTCTTTAACTAATTTTTTGGTGTCGTCTCCCCAGCACCCCAACGTCTCTACAGCAACAGGCACAAAAATATAATTGGGCATCAAGTCCACATATTTGGCCCGTTTTTTAATGGCAGCGTCTTCTGCCGCCGCCCCAGGCGTACATGTAGTCCTAAGTAAGTGGCTGGCAGCAACAGTGTTGACGCAGGTAGCGTCCCACACCAGGCACTTACCATTACTCCAGGGCACTAGGGTCAGCCCGTCCGGTCTCTTGCCATCTGACCTACTTAGACCCGGAGGTTCCAGGATACTGAGACCCAGAGGTTCCAGGATACTAAGACCCGGAGGTTCCAGGATACTGAGACCCGGAGGTTCCAGGATACTGAGACCCGGAGGTTCCAGGATAACTATATTTGCTATTTTAATGATAGTTATTCATTAAACCAAATTTACTAAAGCACTACATAGTATAAAACAAAATCGCTTCCCGCCGTCTGTTTGTCCTTATTTATGCTTAGATATTTAAAACTACGCTACGGATTATATTGCGGTTTTTTTAATAGATAGAGTGATTCAACTACCACGTGTACAAAGTCGTAGACAATACCTAGTGATATATAAATTAAAGAAATTATTTAAAACTCATAGAAAATTGTTTGACTGTTAAACCTGATAATAGTTCATTTATTTCGGATTAAATTACATTAAAATACAATTCAATTATAAATTAATTCATATCCATATGCTGAATTAATAAATTATAGTTCAAAAAACTGGGCAACTTGTCCGATCTCGAATTTCTAGGGTCGTACCCATCGCTCAAATAGGCAATGTAGTATTCAGATAATACCAATTCAAATGGATTCGTCTTGTCCAGTGTCCGTGACATAGAGTGACGTAGGTTAAGTGACGTGCAATCATGCAGATGCCCTCGGAGGAAGGATACCCGTCCAATCTATCTCCTATAGTATATAGAATACCATCAATCTATTGTATCTAAAACCATTTTGGGTATAGGCTTGATAAAGGGGTAGTTCCGATTGTACGGTCGGCTACATAATTGCAGACCCACCGTAGAGCTCCAAAACTGTCATAAGACTGTATCAACACAAGCAAGATTCTAGGCACCTGCTTTAGATAGATAGATAGATAGATAGATAGATAGATAAACTCTTTATTGTACCACATTAAACCTTAATTCTAACAAAAACAATATTAAACCTAACAATATGGCACAATGGTTTAGTTGAAGTTTAAAGTCTTCTAACTCATTAATTTATGAAAATATGCCAATAATAGTAATTTTAGAACTCTACCAGGGGCTGCAATTATGCAGCCGACTGTACCTTCCTCCTAAACAAAAAGAAAAATAATTCAACACTTTTTTCTATTTTTAGTAGGTTTTTATAGTTTTTATAGTTTCTAGTTTTATACCTATTTAAAGCGGCAACTAAAAAACATAAACTGTGAACATTTCAACTGTGAAGCTATCACGGTTCATGAGATACAGCCCGGTGACACACAGACACACGGACTCTTAGTACTAGGGTCCCGTTTTTACCCTTTGGGTACAGAACCCTTAAAACTGTACTTGCAAAGGCTGCAAATATTCAGCCACCTGGTGACATAGATAGTATCAGAAAATGTAGCGTACATTAAAAATTTAAGAGACATAAAAATGTTCTGAACTTTCCAAAGACAGCTTTGATGTCAGAATGTAATGGAGGTCGCATTTTTACAAGATTGAACTGGAACTTGTTTTTCCAGTTCAATGAGCTTTTCCGAGCAATGTTTTAAAATGGATTATCTCTTTGCTTCTCTTGTGAAATTTTATGAAATAATTTGGGGCAGGTTTCGAGCTACCCGTCTCGGAGGTTCACACTTTCTAAATTCTTAACAAAATTGAATGACGACTAAGAATAAATCTATAATATAAAAATGAAATAAAACAAAACAAACTAAAATAAAATAAAATAAAATAAACGTGGTGTTCCTAAGCGCATAACTCGAGAACGGCTGAACCGATTTCGCAAATTCTTTTTTTTTTAATATTCCTTGAAGTACGAGGATGGTTTTAAAAGGAGAAAAAGAAACCTGTTGCATTAATTTAATTTAATTGACGACCCCGTTGGCACAATGGTCACCATGCCGGACTGCCAAACACAGGGTTCGATTCCCGCCTCAGATAGATAGATAAATTCTTTATTGTAAACACCAATTTCAAATAACATTAAATAAAAACAAAGCTTAAGTCTAAGTGTTACAAAGGGTGGCCTTATCGCTCAAAGCGATCTCTTCCAGGCAACCTTTGGATGGACAAGAAGTTGAGGAAGGTGAAGGGTAGGGTGTTCAAACTAAGATGCAAATAACAACAAAAACATAATAATAAATACAAACTTAACTACATACTAATAATAATTATATATAAATATATATACATATATAAACATACATACATATCTTTACATAAATATATTAATATAATTACATAACAATGTACAAATAAATAGATAAAAAATAAAGATAAAATTATATACAATACCATAATTAAAAATACATATTTTACAATATATTAAACAACGAATTAACGACAGCTGGCCCTCTGATCTTTTTCGGCAATAGCCAAAAAGTGATTATAGACGTTATTTTTAAATACCGCCAAGACAAGTATTTATGCTTAGATATTTGTCTGTAGTCTGGTTGTTTCTATGTATTATAAGTACCTATATATTTACAAAAGAAAAGTATATAAGTAGTATATGAGTTGTCTAGCACCCATAACACAAGTCTTGTTACTTAGCTTGGGGCTAGATGGCGATGTGTGGAATGTCCTGTCCCGCAAAATGTATATTTTATCATCATCATTCTCGCTTCGTCACCATGGTAGGTGACGATGTGGTCTAGATGTAGTAAGCAGGCAGGCGTAATAGTGATCAAACACTGACCTATATTTAAAATATTCCCTTTCAATCAAAAAAAGAATTTTCTAAATCTGTCCAGGCGTTTTCGAGTAATCAGCGAACATACATCTATACGTATAAAATGCTTTGTACTGAACTATTGACTGACTGACTGACGGATCAACGCACAGCCTGAACCGCTCATCGTAGATATCTGAAACTTGGAGGGTGTATTCTTTGTGTAACGTAGGCATCCGATAAGAAAGGATTTTTCGAAATACTACCCCTAAGGGGGTGAAAAAGAGAGGCATAGTTTGCATAGGACAACGTGATTCCTTGGTCCATTTTCGACTTGTACGCGGACGAAGTCGCGGGCTAAAGCTAGTAATATATATATATAAACGCGACGAATTGGGAACCTACTCCTTTTTTGAAGTCGGTTAAAAATGTTCTTGTTTTGCACACGTATACAAATGAGCATCGTACTTATACCATTTCCTTTTTTTGCCATAACGCATCCATTTATTTTGTATATTCTTGTACTGAGCACACATTCAACCCTGAATTTTCTACCTTCGTGAAGCATTTTTTCTTTTGGATTAACATTTAACTACATTCTGTTACGCACTGGTAGTAAAAACGCAACGCGAAAATATTACGTCGAGTGGAAAATCAATCACAGCGATATTTATAATAATATACTTTTATATCTTTATTTTTTAGGCTACTGCAAAATTAATATCCTAAAATTTTGAAAAATTGTTTGTGTGCAGTTCATGATACTCCAGCCAGCAGCCAGCTAACGAGCAGAAGAAGCGCACACAGCGTTATAATATTATTGAATTTTCTATATACCTACATCACCTATATATTTTGACGTTTCTAGTTTGACACCACTTAACTTATTTATTTACAACCTTCGAGATTCAAGTCTAGAGCAAAAAGGTACTTTTTAAACAAGCGTAATACATACTCGACCTCATCCTTGCTTCCCTACAGGTGAGATGAGGATAAATTCAAGCATGTTTTGTGTAAAAGAAGCTACTAGTCCGTTTATTTAAAAAATAATCACTCGACGTTTACCCCACCCAGTGAGTAAATGGCTACCTGAATAAACTTTTGACATCGCTACAAGCTTCATCTGCGAGTGTAACATGCAGGTTCCGAGCTAATTAAAAATTTCTCATGGGTTCTGTGATTTGAAAAAAGATCAGAATACGCATTTTTATTGTCTATTTATATCAGTTTCCTACAAAAAAGGTTGCTCCAATTGATGGCAATTATACAATGTGTTTAAGCAAAGGGGATTTTTTAGACGTCTAGGCGAACAACTTTAGTTCTACGACTTTTGGAAATTCGAACATTTCGTTCGAAGTTTTTGTATGAAACAGCTGATTTTGAAGTAAAATATCTTTCAGAATTATCGAAAAAAAAGTTCGGATTTCCAAAAGTTGTAGAACAAAAGTTGTTTGCCTTGACTTCTAGAACAACAACTCCCTTTCGTATTAAGACCCTTCGCTGAAACACATTGTAATTATCTCGTTAAAACAGTTTTCCATACTGATTTAAACTTTACATTCAAATCATTAAATTATTTTATTATTTTTATCACTATGAAGCCATCACTAGGCAAAAGGCGTTCCGAGTTCGAATTTCATAATTTTTAAAATTCAGTTTTGCCTAAAAAATATTAAAACATGAGAAAAACATGTCTGAGAAATGTTGTAGGAGCAACATGTAATCCTCGCTGGGGGAATATTAAAATAAATACTCGCAATCTAATTTTACTGTTGGTTCTTTTTATGAACAATGAAAAAGTCAACTGTTGCCGTTAAACGTAGTAAGAAATGTTGAAATACATTTATTATTAAATGGTAAGTTTACACGTTTTTTAACCAACTTTAAAAAAGTTTATAAGTTATTGTTTTTTGCCCTAATATTGTGGTCTATGTAATCTTATTTTTTCTACTAATATTATAAATGTGCAAGTGTGTGTGTGTGTGTGTGTATTTGTTACTCCGTCACGCTAAAACTACTGAACCGATGGCGATGAAACTCGGTATCTAGATATCTGGAGACCTGGATTAACACATAGGCTACTTTTATACCGATATTCCCACGGGAACATACGCGGATGAAACCGCGGTACGCAGATAGTAAATAAATAAAAAACACAAACCATTACAGAAAACTGTAGGTACCTATCAGCCGTTATGGAGTAAAATGGGAATATTTGAGTGCACAAACAAATTTAATGAAATAAAGTTTTTAACCCCCGACGCAAAAACTTTTGATTTAGTTATTTTTTTTTTGTATAAGGCGCTCTTCCAGTACCGTGTGTAGGTATTCACATTACCTTAGCTCGCGCTCTAAAAACGTAGCGTGCTGCGTGCTTACTGTTATATTTGATCGATTTGCAAAACATTTTAGCATAATTATCCACAAATATAGTTCCTAGAGGTCAAAACCTATCATTTGATTCATTTTAGAAACAAACGTTAACTATTTTTGAATAAAACCCGATAAACGATCTAATAATTCTCTGTTTTCTAACATTTTTTTTATAGAAAGAAGTTGTTCATATCATGTTTTCAACCACAATAAACAAAAATATGGTTATTATACTACAATGTCCATTTATATCCAAATAACAAAAAAAGAGTATTTGATTACTTAGAGTTGCTTAAAACAAATGTCGATTTTGGTAGCTTTGTTAGCACCTACCCTTAATTAATATGTTCATATTTTGACAATTGTAAACGAGCGTATTAACCCAATACAATTAGGCTTATCTGAAGTGAAGTTTTATACGAATCGAGAGATTTTCTCATCGAAGTTCTGGCGCGCAAATATTGATGGTAAAAATATAAAGAGAAGAGAATCAAAGAAGAAGAGAACCATCAATATTTGCGCGCCAGAACTTCGAAGAGAAAATCTCTCGATTCGTATAAAACTTCACTTCAGATAAGTTTGTTTAACCTACCTTTAAAGAGAAGAGAAAATAATAGACAATAGAAAGAATCTCTAGGTAGGTTCTGTTCTTTATGAAAGTTTCATGCATGAATGTAATAATATTATTAATAACCGGGAACTGGATCAAAATTAAGTTGCAAGATTTGCCCCGAACAAACATACATACATACACTGCAAGTTGAAAATACGTCCACGGTTTCATGTTATTTCCAAATTTTTTTTTATGTAAGATTTCTTTATTACATCAAAAAAGTTTTAATGTAAAAAAAATGTTAGTTCTCTTCATACTAGGTAATGTCATATTAAGATCGTATTTGAACGGTCATTTTTGACTCTGATATTCCTATATAGACAATAGCTTCCTACAGATCACTTCCTTCTCTAACACGCACCCTCAATTTTATATTGGAACGAAGTTCCTTATCGCGCGTTGCGAAAGGGGGGCTAGACTAGGAAAAAATTAAGACCAAAAGTTGTAACGACACTTTTTGCTATAGTTGTAAACCGTAAGGCGTGTTTCTCTCTCTCTCTCTCTCATAGAAAGCAAGCCAGTTATTTTCGTTTCTTCTTTCTTTATTCCATCCGGGTTTCCCTTGACACCTCTCAAGTTTTTTTATAGATATTTTAGCACGGTGTTTATTTATTTTAGCAATGTTTGTTTCTCGTAAAGACCTTTAGAAACTCCTTCAAACAATGTAAAATTATAGGATTCCGCAAACCTTCAAAACAAACCGCCCTTCATATATAGCTTTGCGGTAATTTTATTCAGTGTCGTTTAATAATTCATAAGTAAGAACATTTGCTGGGTTCTGTAGCGTTTATATTTACATTTTTATTCGTGAAAAGAGGGCAAAATAGAATTGCAGCATCCCAATTGGATTTGCATTAACATTTAGGTGGCTTTACACGAATTAGATAGATTATTTATTAGATTTTGGTGACAGAAGTATCGTCTCAGGATTTGACAGAACCGCGTTTAATCCATGCTTTTACCGTAATACAAAACCGTTTACATGTAAAACAAAAAACTTGTGAGAAAAACAAAAAAGTGTCAAGGGACACCCGGATGGACTGAAGTTCCTTTCACCCCATGAGTTTCTTGTGCCTTCTTCTCATTGGTGGGCGCGTTCCGAAGGCACACATCCTAACTTAGTTATTAAGACGTTTTCAAGTGGTCTATGACAATTGTATTAAGCATCCAAAGAAATAAAAAAAAATGACTTTGACTTAACTTTATATTAATTAGTAAAGGAATTGTAATATTTTTTATTATTAACAAATATAATGTAATATAAAATTAATCAGTAGGCTCAATTTTAGTAAACTGGCTTGCTTTCTATGAGAGAGAGACAGACAGAGAAACACGCGGACGCCGCACGGCTTACAACTATAGCAAAAAGTTTCGTTACAACTTTTGGTCTTAATTTTCTCCGTCTAGCCCCCTTTCGCAACGCGCTATAAGGAACTTCGTTTGAAAAATTAAAACCGGCTAAGTGCGAGTCGTACTCGTGTACAAAGGTTTCCTTATCACGTTGTATGGGAGCCCTAGTTTTTGTTTTCATTTTAGTGTTTGTTAATATAGCAGCAACAGAAATACATTATCTGTGAAAATTTCAACTTTCTAGCTATCACGGTTCATGACAGCCTGGTGACGGACAGAGGGATGGTTGGACTGTGAAATCTTATTAATAGGTTCCTGTTTTTAACTTTTGGGTACGGAACCCTAAAAAAATACACACAACCGAATTGAGACCCTCCTCCTATTTTTGAAGTCAGTTAAAATGCAATAGTATTCCATTGCAAAGAAACAACATCTATACATATAAAATTCTTTGTCCTGAATGACTGACTGACGGATCAACGCACAGCCTAAACCGCTGATCGTAGAGACCTGAATCTTGGAGGGTGTGTTCTTTGTATGACGTAGCCATCCGATAAGAAAGGATTTTCTGAAATTCCGAAAAAGGGGGGCAAAGTTTGTATGGCACAACGTGATTCCTTGGTCCATTTTCGACATTTACGCGGACGAAGTCGCGGGCAAAAGCTAGTTACTTTTCTAAAATAGTGCATTTTCTAAACGTATGTATCGTTCACGATTTTGTCAAAATCAACAGGTGAATGTAAAACGAATTTGAATTTTCAAATAGAACTGTACAAAGTGGTTACCTTATACGTATAATGTTGGCTTTGTTGAAGCTGCATGGGTACTTGGATAGACAGAAGTTTGTTAACGTGATAACGTCTTACAAATTGATGAACACCGACTGCACTCAACAGTGTAATGTGATCGCGTTCCGGGAACGTGAGTGTTATTGAAAAAATGGAAACCATAGCAATGTAGAGTTTAGTTGACAAAAGGTAACCATAGCAACGTAATGTTTTCTTATGACTGTGCATGCACTTTTATTTTCTATTTACGAGGGCGGCACTGAAAATTTCGGGAATCAAGGAAGTGACACAACATTACTATTTAAAAATATATTTATTGCTTTTCGAAGTATTCTCCGAGAAATTTGACACATTTTTCCATACGATGGAACCAATCATTAAAGCAACCATTCCATTCGGAAGTTGGGGTCTCCAAAATGGCCGTTTTGTAGGCGTCCACAGCTTCTTCAGGTGATGAAAATCTCTGACCACGCAATTTATTCTTTATTTTAGGGAAAGTATAGAAATCATTAGGGCTTAGGTCGGGGCTGTACGGCGGATGGTCTAATGATTCTATGTTTTCTTGCTCTAAAAACGCTTTTGTTCTGTTCGCGGTGTGAGAACTCGCATTGTCGTGATGGAGGATGATGCGGCGGCTGCAGTTCTCTTTACGGAGTTCAGAAACGACCTGTGGCAAACAAATGCTAGCATACCATTCTGCATTAATTGTTCTTTGTCCCTCAAGAGGAATAGTCACAACATGGCCGGTTTTGGAGACAAACGTGGCCACCATTTTTTTTGCAACACTCCGTGAACAAACAATTTTTGTTGGCTTTAACTCATTTTCGAACACCCAAACTCGTGACTGGTTTTTTGTTTCGGGTTCGTACGTGTATATCCAGGATTCGTCACCTGATACGATGTTGTATACAGCATTTGAGGATCCTGCGTGGAATCTTTCGAGAGTTCTGACGCACTAAGTAACGCGAGCCACTTTTTGCTCTTCACAGAGCGAATGCGGTATCCATCGGGAAAACAACTTTTTTACACCTAATTGTTCATGCAAGATTATTTGTATTTGACTCATGCCAATGTCCAAAGTTGCCTGAATTTCGCGGTATGTTACATGTTGATCTTCCTCAATCAGCTTACGCACAACATCAACGTTTTCTTGGGTGAGTGCAGTTTTTGGACGACCTTGACGGGGATCATCACTGAGCTTGACACGTCCACGTTGAAATTCAGCAAACCAGCGATAAATTGTGGTTTTGGATGGGGCTTCATCACCAAATGCAGAAATCATCCGTTCAACACACTGTTTTTGTGATAAACCACTTCGAAAGTAATAATAAATCATCGCTCTTGAATTTTCTCGAGTCAATTCCATTTTCTCAACGACTAAACAAGTTTGACAAAACCTTGTGACAAGACCGAGATTCTTTTTTTAAATAAATAAATGGTATTCGATTCTTAAAACCAAGGAGTTTTCAATTAAAAAGATTTAAATATGACAGGAACAGTGGAAATATTCCATTCCCGATACTTTTAGTGCAGCCTATGTAATCTAATTTTGGTGAAGAAAAAAAAGGTCTACTACTCTCGATAAATTTAATAGCATTGTGTGTAAGACATTTTTATAAGACATTAACAATTGACAAGAGAAAGTTTCTTTATAAAGTAACTGCTTCGCGCGACTGTGCATACAGCCCGCGCGCGGACGTAAACAATGACTTTATCACGTAAAATTTTCCAAAACCATTTTTCATTACTTTCAGTCAGTAGATTTCCTACAAATCAAATTAAATTAAAACTCTTTATTCATTTGAAACCACATAATTTGCATGACATCACTTTGTAGCGTCTTATAAATTAAGTTAGGTAAAGCCTTCGGAACGCACCCACCAATGACAAGAAAGCACAAGAAACTCATGTGGCTTTTCTTTATCTTTTTTATAAACATGCACACGAAGGTCAAAAAAACCCAAATTATTTTACGGATATTGCAAATCCAACCTCCTTGGGTCATTAAGTTAATTTGCATCAAAAAGCTCAATTTTTTTATATTCTTTGGTTTTGCGATTTTGTTTATTAACGAGATTAGCGATTAATTAATTAAGTGAGCACAGAGTACAGTAACGGATGTAGACGTTGCTAATCCAACCTCTATGGGTCATTAAGTTTATAGCATTAAAATAGGAACTAGCTAGTACATTTTCTCGAGATAATCTTGATTTCTTAATAGAGATTTTCTAATTTTGCTGCCAGAGACCCTAAGTTTGAACAGCTAGCACGAACTAATTAACTAAACGTTGTGCATAGTAATGAATGTAGATGTTGCTAATCCAACCTCTTTGGGTCGTTAAATATTTTTAGCTAGTAGCACATTTTCTTGAGATTTTTTTGATTTTTCAATCGAGCAATTGCAATTTTGCTGCTAATCTTATATCTTTAAATGAGCAGTTCTTGTATATATATAATTGGAATCTCGGAATCGGCTCCAACGATTTCCATGAAATTTGGTATATAGGGGGTTTCGGGAGCGATAAATCGATCTAGCTAGGAATCATTTTTAGAAAATGTCATTTTATTCGTGTTTTATCGAAACTTACTTTTTTTATCTGAAAAATATGACTCTTCCTGACATCTATTGGCGAACTACTAATACTATTTTTTATGAGCAATAAAGTTATTCCAGCAGATGGCGTTGTTAAGTAACACGAAGTCAATGCGTGTTTGCTTTGAGTTTAGACTAAGTAAAAAAAAAAACCGAGCAAAGCTCTAGTTATCCAGGTACTGATTAATTAAATGAAGGTACGTTATGCACAATTTCCCCTAGACAAGTGCCCTACAGGTCTATTGTGGTATATTTTTATTTTTCATCTCCCATTTCTGGAGGCGTCGACTACTTTGCCCGAGGCCATTCAGTTGGAGATAGAGTCGAGATGTGCAGCATTGAAAGATGCTCTACTTTATTTTATTTAGCTAGATAAATAAATATTGCAGGACATTCCACACATCGCAATCTAGCCCAAGCTAAGTAACTAGACTTGTGTTTATGAGCTAGACAACGGATATACTTTTTTTTGCAAATACATTTAAACTTATAATACATAGAAACAACCAGACCACAGGCACATATCTAAGGATAAATACTTGTCTGAAGCGGGAATCGAACCAACAACCCTGTGTTTGACAGGCCGGCATGGTGACCATTATGGCAACTGTATCATCGAGGTTCTATACTATGTAGTGATATTATTAAAACTAGACGTAAATAATAATTGTCCGTAGGATGAGTTTACCGATTTAAAATTCGTCTTAGTAAACTCACCTCTTACGATAAGGTGCTCTTAGATTGACTTTACTAAAGAGCTTCGACGACCCAATTGGCCCAATGGTCATTATGCTGGACTGCCAAACACAGGGTTGCAGGTTCGATTCCCGCCTCAGACATGTATTTATGCTTAGATATTTGTCTGTGGTCTGGTTGTTTCTATGTTTTATAAGTATGTATTTAAAAAGAAAATTATATAAGAAGTATATCCGTTGTCTAGCACCCATAACACAAGTCTAGTTACCTAGCTTGGGGCTAGATGGCGATGTGTGGAATGTCCTGCAATATTTATTATTTCTTTTATGGTCCCAAACTCTGATACTTTTTGCTTCTGTTTCCTTTTGCCATTAAGTATTTACATTTTTATGAAACAAAAACTGATGTAAGTAGAGCATAATTCCAAGAAACTTTCTACGTTCTTGACTTTAAATCCGTCTCACGGAATATATTCAGGCGCTCAGCTTTACCTGGCTAGGTCAAAGTTAACGTATGATAGTTTGCATATTGACTATCGGTTTAAAGTTCGCGCATGACACATAAACCCTCAAATAATATACTAGAGTGAACAAGGCACCACAAATTAACCAATCAAAAGGCCGCATTTAGCGCAGTGCGTTCACTTATCCAAGAGCAACTTAACCCTTCATAATGCCAAAAACGTCAACTGTCAATTTTTGATTTACCCTTTGTCAAGGTCATTAATTCACGAATCTATTTTATTCACAGTTTTCAGGTTACACTTCAAAAAAATACCCAAAAAAAAACATCTAGAACACCTATCGGCATATATAAACTGTCAGTTTTTGATTTACCCTTTGTCAAGGTCATCAATTCGCGAATCTATTTTATTCGCAGTTTCAGGTTACACTTCAAAAAAATACCCAAAAAAAAAAACATCTAGAACACCTATCGGCATATATAAACTGTCAGTTTTTGATTTACCCTTTGGGTCATCAATTCGCGAATCTATTTTATTCGCAGTTTCAGGATACACTTCAAAAAAATACCCAAAAAAAACATCTAGAACACCTATCGGCATATATAAACTGTCAATTTTTTATTTACCCTTTGTCAAGGTCATCAATTCACGAATCTATTTTATTCACAGTTTCAGGTTACACTTCAAAAAAATACCCAAAAAAAACATCTAGAACACCTATCGGCATATATAAACTGTCAATTTTTTATTTACCCTTTGTCAAGGTCATCAATTCACGAATCTATTTTATTCACAGTTTCAGGTTACACTTCAAAAAAATACCCAAAAAAAAACATCTAGAACACCTATCGGCAAATATAAACTGTCAATTTTTTATTTACCCTTTGTCAAGGTCATCAATTCACGAATCTATTTTATTCACAGTTTCAGGTTACACTTCAAAAAAATACCCAAAAAAAACATCTAGAACACCTATCGGCATATATAAACTGTCAATTTTTTATTTACCCTTTGTCAAGGTCATCAATTCACGAATCTATTTTATTCACAGTTTCAGGTTACACTTCAAAAAATACCCAAAAAAAACATCTAGAACACCTATCGGCATATATAAACTGTCAATTTTTTTTTTACCCTTTGTCAAGGTCATCAATTCACGAATCTATTTTATTCACAGTTTCAGGTTACACTTCAAAAAAATACCCAAAAAAAACATCTAGAACACCTATCGGCATATATAAACTATGTCTTACCTAATTATTTACCTCTAAACTGATGTTAACATAATTTTTTATCTAATATCCGTTATTATCCAGGAAGAAACAGTCGACTGTGTTTGTATGGAGAAAGCGCCAGTACCATTTCACCTAAAAACTAAATTAGAAAACAAAGCAGAAGAAAGCAGCTGCAAGCTTCTGTTATGGTATTCAGACCACACATAGAACATAGGTAGGTAAACAAATACCCAGAACACAACAAATATTTGTTTACAGAAACAAATATCTGTTTAATAAATGTTTTTTTTTGTATTTGTATTGTATGATATTAAAAACAATGTTCAGCGGGATCGAATCCACTAGCTTTTCCGTCAAAGGCGGGAGTTTACGCATCGTGCCACAGAGTTAGAAAAAATAATGTTATAAAAATAGACCAAAAATATTTTAATTTATTTTTTAACAAAAACATTAATTATTTTTATTTAAGTACTGACGAATTAGAAATAAACAAAACAGCAGAGAATACACAGTCGTTCGATTTCAAACGAATTATTATTATGTTTTAGTTAAGTATTGTACGTTAGATGTCGCTACGCAGCAAATTGAATCGCGCTATCGATGCGTTCTAAGCTTTCATGAGCTTGTACATCGTTGTTACATACTACGAATGTTTGTATGTTTCGCACATTTATTAATTTTTGAGAGATGCTGAATAAAATGCATCTTAACTTTATGAATATTAAAATATACAATAAATATTGCAGTACAATTATGTTTATTCATTTAGAAACATGCGTTCAAGAAATAACATTGAACCGTCTTAAGAGGAAAGGGTACCGGTCGCTCTCTCCATTTAAACGTAGTCGACTGTTTCCTCCCTGGATAATCACACTAGCACAAATATTTTTGTTGCACAAAACTGATAACTGCCATGACCATCTCTCTATTTTTGTTTTTTAATTTTTTGTTTTTTAATTCTTAATTTCTATGATAATTAGAAAATGAAAAAAACCAAGACATAGGAGCATAGTCATGGCAGTTATAGGTTTTATGCAACAAAAATATTCGTGCTAGAGTCATTACGTTTGTATGGAGAAAGCGCCGGTACCATTTCAACTTAAAACTAAATTAGAAACAAAGCAGAAGAAAGCAGCTGCAAGTGTGTTATGGTACTTAGACCACACATAGAACATAGGTAAATTATAAGGGCTACGGCCGGAGGATGCAAAAAAATGCAAAAATTATATATAAAATGATTTAATTCTTAATACGATTTACAACTATTGACCGACAATCTACTCGAAGTATGAAATAGAAGTGTGGCTTCATCCGGTGCGGTGCAGGGCATCGGTTGCAGGCACGTTGTGCAGCGTCGACAACTCGTGACCGCGGATTCCGTGGAAACGTTGGAAATAAGGTTGCTTGTGTCATCATTATCCATGTAGGCTATGTATGTAACACCTCCACCCGTAGATCGGCAACTATTTCGAGGCGTTAGACGGAAAAGTTGCTGGGATGTTGCTAAGGTCTACCCTGACTTGGCATGGGTTAATTTTCCTTGTTTCAGGAATTTCAGCGTAGACTCCCGTTTTGACCTCTTCAATATTCGTAATAAGGCGTCTGGATCTCAATTGTCGGGTGGCCAGAGCGATGATGGTAGTCGAGATGGCAACGAAAAGTATGACGTAGATTGGGATGGTTGTGTGGTAAATGCTCGGGTCCGTGACGTCATCCAATTTCACTGTAGGTTGCGATGTAATTTTCGTGTTAACGTTATGTAGTTTTTCTAAGTCTATGGAGTTCAGTATAATAGATGTTTCGTCCGCAGCTTCTTTATCTTCATAAGTAGGTATTTCTGTGATTTTTATTGGATGTCCTTTCAGATGATCTTCAGAATTAGAAAGAGTAAATTTCGGCGTCTTGAGATAGCATTTAATAGGGATGGTGATCAGGAAACTTCCTCGAAGACTTTTGTACTGCTCCTGTCCGCATGATGTCTTCACCTTGGTTGTATTGGGGAAGCTGATTGTATAGTGGGCGTCATCTAATTGTTCTAGTGCGGTTTGTTTCAGGACTACTCGCGTCGGGTTGCAGGAGGAGCCGACTTCTTGCTTGACTATTAGGTCTTGGATGCAGTCTAGTTCTTCATGAAGTCTGTGCCTGGAGTTTTCTTGGCAGAGGTACCATTCGTCGACCTTCGGACATTCTGTCTCTATGTACATAGAGTCTTTACCAGAGATTGCAATAAAAGGTAGGGTAGGGATAAGACTTAGGTGATTTTTATTAGGTATAATGGATAATTTATATAGGTAGTAGGTAATTTGATAGGCAATTGGTACTTTAATTACTATGACAATTCTGTTATTTGAATAATAGTAACCCGGTTTAATTAAATCGTAATAGTTTCTTAGGTCTACATCAAGGATCTCGTCCTTAAAGTATAAGATCCTTAGTTCTCTTAACATATCTATAAGTTCATTAATCCTAATTATCGAATGAGGCGTGCTCGATGCACGTATAAAAGCTAGAGTGTTCTCTAGTTTATGAAGTTCCTCAGACAAACTATCTATATTATCGCTTAAAATTAAAAGATATTGCGCCAGATGGGCGTATTTAATCAAATCCGTTTCTCTCTTACTATCACTGCTAATAATAATATTAAGAACCTTACTTATGTCCGCCTGGTTTCTGGTTATATTCTCTAATATATGAGAATTTTGCAAAGTCCATTCTTTAGATAAGCTAATTTGTTGGTTAAGTTCTGATTCTAGTTTATTCTCGTTGTTTCGGAGAACTTTAATGGCATTATCATATTTAATTGCGTCACTATAATCTAAGTTGCCCGAAATACCTTTTATAACTGAACCTAGCCCATCGATGAGTCCTCTTTTGTTCCGATTATGTTCAAAGGATTGTAAAAGATCTGTAATTCGTTCTAATTTAGTATTAAGATATTCTACGTGAGGTTCATACCTCTGTATGAACCTCACGTAGAATATTAGTAGTTGAAGTTTTATTAGTAAGTTGTGGCCTGAGATTATCCAACTGTGATTTTACTAAGTTAATTTTTGAATGTATTATATCTAGGTCTATAACGTTTAAAAAGGAATGGTAATGAGAGATAATTTTCGTAGGGCCTAGTTTAAATGGGAGCAATCCAGGGCCAGATTCCAATGAGTCAATTAGGATGTCCTGTGCCAGCGTCTTTTGAAGTAGTAGGAAGAGTAGTATCCTGCAACAATACAGGGTCTTTAGGAGGTCGCTTAAGACGTGATTTAGCGACGGGACCGCGTTTCTTTTTGGTGTAAATGTGTATTGGCAGATCCGCTAAAACCGTGTCCTGAGTAAAACGGGGGGCTAACTTTTGTCTAGTGGCAGCTGGGTTTCGAACGAAAACCTGCTGGTCCGGATCATATTCGTGTTCAGGTTCCCTATCTTTGTTTCTATTCTCGATTAGTTCGGTCCTATGGTGTAATGAGGTTTCGTTAATTAAGTCATAAACTTGTGTCATTTTATGCTTGTGGTCTTGTACATATTGCTGTAACAAATGCTCTGTAAAACTGAAATCTAAGGGATCGCGAGGATCAAAATGTCCTGTTATAATATCGATAGGCCGACATTTAGTAAAACTGTGAATTGAACTGTTGTAAGCTAAGATTGCGTAAGGCATGAGATTGATAATCGGTTCGCCACGTTTTTGTAATTTTAGTATCCTTAGATGTTCCAGGATAGTGGAGTGAAACCGTTCTACTATACCGTTATCATTTGGGGTATGTGCCAATATCTTATGATGCTGTATTTTATGAAGTCGTGTGAACTCTGTAAATAGGGCATTTGTAAATTCAGGTCCTTGGTCAGTCACTATGGTCATAGGAACGCCATGATGGGTGCAATACGTTAAAAGAGCTTGTATGACACTTATTGCTGTACCGTCACTCAGATGATACGCTTGAGCGTATTTAGAGAACGCGTCTACTAAGGTAAGGTATTTTTCTGTTTCAGCCGTAAAGAGATCTAAATGTACTATTTCAAATGGCTTTGTGGGAGGTGGAACTATCGAGAACCTCTGTTTGACTGGATGGCGGTCATATTTAGCCTGTCCACAGATACTACAAGAGTTAATGTACTTTGGAATTTCATCCTTCATCTTAGGCCAATAATATCTATGGGAGAGAGCGAGGAAGCATTCATTAATGCCACGGTGATTGGTTTTTCCTTCGTGGTAATTTCTAATGATCTCCTGCTGTCTTAAATACTCTTTAACATTTTCTACCTCGGTCTTAGTCAAAACAATGTTCATTGCGGAACTTTTAAATTTATCTTGGATTATAGGTATAATATTGTACATAGCTAGGGGCGGATTAATTATAAGGCCCGTTTTTACTTTAGGATTGACATATTCTTTGATAGCATTAATTACGTCAGCTTCTAAGTTTGATTCTGAAATTTGAATGGTAGTCTTAGTGTGGGTTTCAAATGGTTTAGTTACAGTTGGACGTTTTTTTATGTCTCCTACAACAATGAAGCTAATTTGTCTACTAAACTTGTTCAAGGGCTCATCAGATATCGGGATTTCTAAAATTGGGTTTTCAGCGTCTGTGTGGGCTGTGAAAGTAGTTGAACCATGGTCCGAAGGTGGATTTTCAGATGGATTTACAGCTACGGAACTTATATCCTCATTATTAATTTCAATGCGAGACAAAGCATCGGCGTTGGTATTTAATTTGCCTTGCTTATAAACGGTTGTGAAATTAAACTCGCTTAGTTTTAATCTCCAACGAGTAAGCCTTGAATTGGGCTCCTTTAGGTTCATGACCCATTGGAGAGGCTTATGGTCCGTCACGATTTGAAATTTCCTACCGAAAAGATAAGGGCGGAAATATTTAGTAGCCCATACAATCGCAAGTAACTCCTTTTCGATTGTGCTGTAATTGATTTCACTGCTGTTTAAGGTCCTAGACGCGTAAGCTATAGGCTTATCGTTCCCTATACTACCCTGCGAAAGAACGGCACCAATGGCAAAGTTAGAAGCGTCAGTTGTCAAGATAAAGTCTTTGGTGAAATCAGGATATTGTAGGATCGGGTCATTCGTCAATAAGGTTTTACATTTTTCAAAACAATTTATGTAATTGGTATCAGATGGTGTGATTTTAGAGCCTTTCTTAAGACATTGTGTCATAGGTTTCGTTACACGAGCAAAGTCAGGAATAAATTTCCTATAATAGCCTAATAATCCCAAAAATCGTTTTATTTCGGTGGCTGTTTTGGGTAATGGAAATTTTTGAATGGCTGAAATTTTGTCTGGATTGGGTTTGATGCCCTCCTTAGTTATTATGTGACCGAGATAGGCTGTTTCTAATTTTAAGAACTCGGACTTGTCCATTTGAATTTTGAAATTGGACTCTCGGAGTCTTTTGAATACTTTTTCCAAATTGACCATATGCTCCTCTAACGAAACGCTAAAAACTATAATATCATCAAGGTAGACCAGACAAACAACGTTCTGAAGGTCCCTAAGGACGTTATCCATCACTCGTTGAAAGGTAGATGGCGAATTTTTAAGGCCCATCGGCATACGTAAAAATTCGAAGTGTCCGTGCTCTACATTGAACGCTGTCTTCGGGATGTCCGCGGGATTCATTTCTACTTGGTAAAAACCGCTTGCGAGATCAAGAGTGGTAAAATAATGACAGTTACCAAGCTTGTCAAGTACGTCAGAGATGTTTGGGATAGGGTACTTGTCGTCTATAGTCTTTTCATTCACCTTTCTAAAGTCGATAACTATACGCCATTTAGTTTTTCCCGAAGCGTCGGCTTTCTTGGGAACTACCCAGATGGGGGAGCTCCACGCCGATTGTGAGGGACGTATAATACCCTGGTCTAACATTTTAGAGATCTGATCTTGTACCTCTTGTCTGTGGATGAATGGATACCTATAACTTTTGGTGTAAACTGGGACTTCGTCAGTCGTACGAATTTGATGTTTAATTTGGTTCGTAAAAGTCAAGGGTTCACCTTCCACATAAAATACATCAGCATACTTAGCGCACAAGGTTTCTAAATTCGAACGCTCGATGTCGTTTAAATGATCCGTGCGTAAACGAGATAGTACTTCGCTAACACGGTCGGGCGACTGTTCGGTGCGCGTGCACTGTACATTGAACAACTCCGCACTAACGGGGCGGTCCATAGAAAAAACTAAGTCATACCGAGTCGGATTTTTCACTTCTAAAATGCCACGATTATTTTTTACTGTTGTGATACAATCACCTATAATGCAATTAGAAAAATACTGCTCTGGGATAATTACCTCACCGTCATGGCAGTTTATTGGCACTCTAATTAATTTTGAAGAATTAGCCGGTATTATATCTTCATATAAATTGCAATTTCGAGAGTCGTACATTAACAAAGGGTTTTTTGAATTGCGAGTTACAAGTAGTTTATTTTTCAAATCAATATTGGATTCCCATTTTTCAAGTAAATCGTAACCTATTAGTCCGTCGAAATAATCGTGAAACTTATAAATGTATAATGTTAAATCGTCGTGTTCCTGAAATTCTGAGAAGTTAGGTAATGTGATCGAATAGTCATTACGTGTAGTTGCATGTATGTTAGTAACCTCGAACGGTTCGTAATTACACGGAAAGTTTGAAAAATATTTCTGTACGGCGTCAGGACTAATGAACGATTGATTTGCCCCAGTATCGATCAGTAGTTTAAGAGGTGGATCTGCGATTTTGATATAGGGCAATTGACGCTGCGTGTGGATATTGATTTCTATTTTAATTTGTCGGACTTGGGGATTTTCTGAAAATCCTCACTTTCGGACTGATCTACTTCCTGAGTTTCCTCTACGCAATATGACTCGGGTTCGCTAATTATAGGTTGGTTATAGGGAACACTGTGCACATAATCAGGATGGTAAAAGTATTCATGTGGATAATAATCAGTGAAATAGTCATTATAATTATTATAATAATCGTCGTACCCATATGTTTGGTCGTAAGACTCGTTGAAATTCAGTTCTCTAGTTTTAAAATAATTAGATGGGGGTGGATTCCCAAACTTAGACCAATCATGTGAGCCGCGAGGTGCCATCGGCTTAGATACGAAATGACTTACGCCACTCATAGGTTTCGGCCCGTTATTAGATGGGTTCCTAGGGGGCATCATTTGGAAAGAATTGTTCTGAGGTCTATAATTCGACGGAGGCGCGCCGAACATTTGTTGCGTCCGCGACGGGCCCCTAAATTGGGGTGCCTGTGGAGCCCAACCCTGCGCTGGTCTCTGTTGCATTGATGGTTGAACGAATTGGCGGGAAGGCCCCGGCATATTAAATGGCCTAGCTGGTGGCATGTTAAAGGGCCGCGCTGGTTGCATAATTGGGGGCGGCATAGGGCCATAAGAAAACTTAGGTAGCTGACTAACCTGGTGATGAGGCGACGGCTCGGGTTTTCCTCTCTTATCGGAAACATGCCCGTTGCGCTGCTGGAAGTACAACGTATTCATCTCTTCATGAACGAATTCCAGTGCTTTTTCAATTGTGTTAGGTCGCATGCAACGAATTCGCGAGCCTAGAGGGTCATGTAACCCACGTAGGTATGCTTGAAGTGTTAACTTTTTATAAAGTAAACGCTTGGACTCGATCGTACTACTGAGCGTTTCATGCAAACTAACATAGGTCATTATTGTACTGAAAAGATTATTACACTGTTCATAAAACTCTTGTGGTGAAGCTGAGCCTTGCGTTAATAGTGATAAATCATTATACAAAGAGGTCTCATCACGGTGGTCCGCAAAGTTATTAATTAATGCACTACGAATACCATGCCAGTTCTCTGGAATACCATTTGAATTTATAAGGCGGGCCCACGATTTTATTTAATATACCATTAATTAATGAAAGATTACTTAGGTCGTAACCCGGCTCCGCTCGAATGAATTGGAGAATCAATTGGTCACACAGTCGTATAAATCGGGTTAACACGTTTGAGTTCCCGTCAAATTCTGGGACTAGTCGTAGGGCTTTATATATCTGATCTATGATAGAATCAGCCATATTCGGTTGCGGTGGCTGTTGTTCTTCTTGTACCTGTTGTACCGGTACTTCCGGTAACGACATAATTATATCACTAATATTTAAATCTAAACTAGTATTTAAATCTAAATCTCTACCAGAGTCCTGTAATGCGACTCGACTATTTAAATTAAACCTAGAAGACCAATCTTGCCTTGGATGGAAAATTTTGGTAAATTATGGAATGCTTAAGGATAAACGGAGAGCAACTCTAGTAAGATCTAAAGTACTCACTTGCGCATTTTTTGTACCTTCTGCCGTATCGATGTCTGGATACTCCTCCGACGTAACTCTCGTAGATTCGGATAGCTGCTGCCCGCGAAGATCGCACTGACTCTATAATTAGACTTATTACAGCTATCCTACCGACTGCGCCAATTATAAGGGCTACGGCCGGAGGATGCAAAAAAATGCAAAAATTATATATAAAATGATTTAATTCTTAATACGATTTACAACTATTGACCGACAATCTACTCGAAGTATGAAATAGAAGTGTGGCTTCATCCGGTGCGGTGCAGGGCATCGGTTGCAGGCACGTTGTGCAGCGTCGACAACTCGTGACCGCGGATTCCGTGGAAACGTTGGAAATAAGGTTGCTTGTGTCATCATTATCCATGTAGGCTATGTATGTAACAGGTAGGTAAACAAACACCCAGACCACAGCAAATATTTGTTTACAGAAACAAATATATGTTTATTTAATGTTTTTTTTTTCTATTTGTATTTTATGGTATTAAAAAAAATGTTCAGCGGGATCGAATCCACTAGCTTTTCAGTCATAGGCGGGAGTTTACGCATCGTGCCACGGAGTTAGAAAAAAGAATGTTATAAAAACAGACCGAAAATATTTTAATTTATTTTTTAACAAAAATATTTTAATACCCACCGTGCAAGTAGCAGCGGATTTTGCAAGTTTATGAATTTATGCATTCATGAATATTTAACTGCTGGTATTTTGTGTTTTATTCAAAACTAGCTACGTACTGCGATTTTGTTCGCGTAAGACCCAATATTGTTGAAATTTAAGGATACAAATCTAGTATTCAGGGTCTCAGATTGCAGTTATCTTCTATACAGATAAAATGCTTTGTCCTGAATGGCTCACTGACTCACTGACTGACTGACGGATCAACGCACAGCCTAAACCGCTGATCGTAGAGACCTGAAACTTGGAGGGTGTGTTCTTTGTATGGCGTAGACATGCGATAAGAAAGGACTTTTAGAAAAACTACCCCTAAGGGGGTGAAAAAGGGGGGCAAAGTTTGTATGGGACATCGTGATTACTTGGTCCATTTTCGACTTCTACGCGGACGAAGTCGCAGGCAAAAGCTAGTCTATAATATATCGAGTTTCAATTTTTGCCTCGCGTTATGGATGAAAGCTTCTGGCCGAATGACGTGGTGTTCCGTCGCTACCGCGGACAAATTCCACAAGAACAGACTAAGACGAAAGTGTAGTGTCGTGGAAGTGCTGTTATGGGTTGACTTCACAATAAAAGCAGGTTTACGTGGAACAACATATAATATAAAAAGGTGCCACCAGTGCAAACACTTATGCACCTACCCTATGTCTCGACTAATACTAAGTACAATTATTTATCTTAAGCTATGGAACTACAAACTATTGAGGTTAAACTAAATCTAATCTGGACGCCAGGAGAGTTTTTACACGGAACCCTTCCAAAACCAAGCCTCGGCTAACGGCCGCTCAGGTGTTTGCGGGGTTGATAAAAAGGGCGTGACCGTAAGCTAAAACAAAATGATAAATATTGATACTACGTCCTCAAATCTTATTTAAACATTGTAACCGCATAAAATAATGTGCAACTTACGCACCTTTGCGCACGAACACACACTTAAAATTGCAAGAATGAGTAAAATAATTGATTTCCAAAATATTGAGTTAGGTACGAGAAATGGCGGTAGTTGTCGATCACGAACGTCCGACGCAGTTAACCGCTCGACCTCTAGTGTCCTTAACTACATTTTGCTTTTTGCTTTATTTAATTTAATGTAATAAACTATAATCGTGTGAAGTACCGGTACTATTTCGATATGCATCTAATATTATTTAGAACTTTTTAATTTATACAAAAAGACTACACCATGCTGTGGATTGAACCCCGTGTCGCCGGTGTTGTGGCCGGCAACTGTACCATTACGCCATATGTGCTTGTTCAGAGATCTCGAATTTAACAAGCATAATATGCATCGTGCGAGATTAGCAATAGTGTGCAGTCTAACATAATAGTGCTACTAACATAGTTCTAGGCTATCTCTTTAACACATTCAATTATTATAATAAAATATGTATGTTAGTCTATAAGGTATGTATCTATGGGCCTTTGTAACTTGAAATAAATGATTTATTATTTATTATTATTATTTAACTAAGAGGTACCTACACTCTTACAGACAAACTTTCTCATTCATGAATGTCATTGTGTTAGTAGAATGGGAAAATATTATGCCTTATACTATGCGCTGATAGATATTATTGTATGAGGCTAGTCGCTCGTTCAAAATACGAATTAATCGGCATACCAACATCGTCTAATTAATTAGTTCTATTTCAATCATCTTTTGTTTATGTTTCGTTCGTCTTTGTATCAGGTTCGGTCGTCTTTTTGGTGCTCTTTCGATTATTTTTCGATCGTCTTTTGTTGGAACGTATTCGAACGTAGTTCCTTATCGCGCGTTGCGAAAGGGGCTAGACGGAAAAAATTAAGACAAAAAGTTGTAACGACACTTTTTGCTATAGTTGTAAGCCGTGCGGCGTGCGCCTGTTTCTCTGTCTCTCTCTCATAGAAAGCAAGCCAGTTTACTAAAATTGAGCCTACTGATTAAGTTTATATTACATTATATTTGTTAATAAAAAAAAAATATTATTATAAATTTTAAAAAAAATTACAATTCCTTCACTAATTAATCGAAAGGAACTTCGTTCCATCCGGGTGTCCCTTGACACCTCTCAAGTTTTTTTATTACTATGCCGTTAGTGGGATCAATAAACCTCCAGAAAATATTCAGTAGTGCAATAGTCTCTATTATCTAAACTGATATGGGCCCAGTAAATTATCTAAAATGGAAAAAGTAGATTAGGTCCCTACTCCCAGTTTTGAGAAGGGACGTTCCTCTAAGCAGTACGAACTTAATTATCTTTAGGACTAAGTCAACTTTTTACAAAGTGTCAATCAAAATATTTCTTTGGCAGTTTCGCTAATACAAAAGTGTCAAATACAAAACCGTTGGTTGATAAATAGGATGTAAATAGGTAATGGTCCGGGAAAACTGGCTTCATTTTTATTTTATCATTTTTACAAGCTTTTATTTAGTTTCACCTGTCCCGATATTTGTCATCAAATCTTACAAATTTTTATTTGATTCGCTTCCCGGTTACCGATTGAGCCGAAATTTTGCATACATGTGTAAATCGCGTGACAAAACAAATGAAACATTGTTCTGTAAGAAAAAAATTTCAACAGAAACGAAAACATTTTATTCATATTATAAAAACCATAGCAACAATGTAATACCATTTTAGGCCGATCCCGGATTAATACTATTTCCGGACTGAACACGGGATTTTTCCGATAATCCATTGATAGATATTTCCGTTAAATCTCTAAATGGAATGGATAAAAATATTTCATTGTTGTAGTGAATAAACATTTCCTTTGCATGAAATATTTTCGTTCATTTTCCGGCTCTAAGTGTTACTGCAAGTAATAACATTTTATTAGACGTGATAATGTCTTGTAAATCGATGAACACCTGCACTTAAAAAGTGTGACGTCATGTCGCGTTACCATTATTGACGCTAAAACAACAAATACTGAAAACAAAATATTATGGTATTCGGATCTCTTCGTGCGCGAGTCCTACTCGCACTTGGCCTTTTTTTACCAAGTTTTTCAACTGCTGAATTTTCACATTAATTTCTAGCACACCCTTTACATAATAAAATGTCTAAGTAGAAAAAAATCAAACGAATCTTTAGAAATATTATGATAAAAAGCTCCCGTCAGCGGAATAAGAACTAGAACGTTAATTACGAAGGCTTTGACATCGAGAAGCCGCCCGCTTTATAAAAGCTTCAGTGATTCAGGTAGACCATAGAGCTAAGATAGATAAGAAAGCTTAAAATATTCTAAACGAGTTATTAAACATGGTAACAAAATAATAAAATATGGTAAATGTCCCATTAGCGACCGGACTGCCAAACACAGGGTTGCGGGTTTGATTCCCGCCTCAGACATGTATTTATGCTTAGATATTTGTCTGTGGTCTGGTTGTTTCTATGTGTATATATTTACAAAAGAAATATATATAAGTAGTATATCCGTTGTCTAGCACCCATAACACAAGTGTAGTTACTTAGCTTGGGGCTAGATGGCGACGTGTTGAATGTGCTGCAATATTTATTTATTTAATTTATTTATTTTAAATAACTTAAGTAACCATCAGATTTGATAAGCAACCACTACCACCACAATATCTATCAACTGTTGGCCGATTTTAAATCAATTGTCTGTGTTTACCCTTAATAAATCTTATTTTGGCTTGACGGGTGTATCAAAAAACAAAATAAACCCTTAGAAGTCCTCGTCGTCGTAAAGTTTTTAACCAATTGTAATTATTTAAATTATTTCACTACAAATAATCGTTGTTCTATTTTTCTACATATTATGTTATTAACTTCAAATTGTGGTGATAACATGATTTAAAATTTATAAACTTATTTAAGACAAACAGAGCTCTGTGGTTTAACTCACGGCAATTCGGATTCAGTGAAAAAAAATCAGCAAAATAGTATTCCTTATAAAAGTACTCCTATTTATTACGAAAAAAAACAGTACATATATTTTAAAATAGATTTTTGTTGCTGTTGCCCGCGACTTTTTACGCGTGGTAGTTATTTATATTATACTAAAACCTTCCTATTGAATCACTCTTATCTATTTAAAATAAACCGCATCAAAATCATTTTTATACTATTTAGTGATAGTGATTATTGACATGTCTATAAGGTTAATGGTCTATTAGTTAGACCAACTCTAATGAGGCGTTTCACTACATTTTTTTGTTGATGGTTAGGTATTCTTTGAAAGGAAAATGGTAGTAGCAATGACATTGGAAAAGAAGCAATGGAGAAGTTTTATTTAAGATTTTACTCTGGATCTAACACGATAAAATAATATTAACCATTTACATCTAATCTAGATAATTTATACAGCGCCAGTAACTTTAATCATTGCTTGACTAGACCCTATACCACCCTCTCAGCTTAGTCAACCATGTCTAGGGGAAAGAACTCGTAAATACGTCTGAAGCCAATTAAGTCGCGGGTGTTAACGTAGGAAAAATCCATTGGTGCACGGCCGGCCGGGATTCGAACCCACGACCTTCGGAATGAAAGGCGAGGCATCCACCACTAGGCCAACCCCGTTCCAATAGAATAGTATATATTTAAATAATACAAGTTAGTTATTATAGTTGTGAGTTATTACATAGTTAGGTGGGGATGAAAGAGAAAAAGACTCATCGCGAAATCTTCGAAACTACAAAAGCTACGAGTCTTAAACATCGCATGGGGGTTTTTAGGACATAAGGGAGTACCACTAAGGAAGTATTTTTGAATTTCCGATCTCTAAAGAGATTCCCCCAATATGATTTTGGGGGATGATGCCACGCTAAATACCCACTATCCCTCATTTGTGGGATACCATTTGGGGAAAAGTGGGAATGACAAGTAAAAAGAGATTCTAAAATGTGTAGTAACTATTAGGTACTGTTTTAAGGCTTCCGTACCCAAAGGGTAAAAACGGGACCCTTTTACTAAGACTTTACTGTCCTTCCGTCCGTCCGTCTGTCTGTCACCAGGCTGTATCTCATGTACCGTGATTGCTAGACAGTTGTTTCTAACTTGTTTGTTTGTCGTGTGCTTTTACTAAATAAATAAATATCAATCTATGTTTTTGAAGACTAGGTAGACCCAAGAAGTGCTAGCTTGACGTCGTAAAGGTTGATATGCGTGCAAATGGCCTTACAAACCAGGATGCCGAAGATCGTGCGAAGTGGAGGCCTAAAAGTAGGAAAGCGTACCCCGGGCTCCCAACAGGGATTCAACCGTAAACAAAGAGCGGTGTTGGCTTAGTGGTAGATACCTCGACTTTCATTCTGAAGGTCGTGGGTTGGAATCCCGGCGGGCCGTGCACCAATGTATTTTTCTTAAGAAAAAATTATGTGCGCTAATTGACATTGCTCTTACGGTGAAGGAAAACATCGTGATGAAACCCGCGGCTTAGTTGGCTCCAGAAGTATTGACAAGTTCTCTCCTCTGGACATGGTCGACTAAGCTGAGAGGGTAGTAGGTGCTGGGCAAGCCGTCCGGATGATGAGGATGATGAATTCTGTCTTGTCAATGTCACTTTTAAAGACACTAACCCGGGTAAAACCACAGAGTACAGCTAGTATTTTAATTTCAATCTCAACCTAAAGTAGAACTGAGTAAATGGTTATGGCGATTCAGAACACAATAGCCCCTTTAAGCCTCTAAGATAACCGTCCAGATGTGACAACGAGCCGCATGTGTTCCACCCACGAGCTATTAATTCTTGAAATACAGGATGTTTTACAGCAGCAAAACTTTAGAAAACTGTTGTCTATGAAGTCCGCTAGATAAGGCTTATGATATCCATATATATAAAAATGAATCGCTGAAGTGTTCCTAAGCGCAAATCTCAAGAACGGCTGAACCGATTTCGCTTTTTAAAATATTCCAAAAGGTACGAGGATGATTCTTACGGAAAGAAAAATTAGAAAAATTGCCTGAGAAAATCTAAGAATAAGACTTTTCCATATTCTCCCATATAAATTTTCTATAAAATAAACGTGGTGTTCCTAAACGCATAACTCGAAAACATTCGAACCAATTTAGCTAATTCTTTGAAGTAGGTACGAGTCATTTTCAGTCAAAAATTGCTTGAAAATGTCTAAAAACACCACTTTTCTATAATCCCAATTCCCTTACAAACGAATCGTAATAATACTTAAAAGTAAATTTGAACTTTAATACCATACCATAAAGTTCAAGTTCAAGGTTTCGGGAAGGCAAAACAATTGAGTGACGTTGGTATCATCTATATATTGATGTAAATCGTGTCGCGGTGTTATTAGTTGCCAAACTTCACCTAAACGGCTGGACCGATTTGTATGAAATTTTTGTAAAAACGTTTGCCGGAACAGCTAGTTAGTTTTATAGAAATAAAACGATAATAAATTTCTGAAACCACAAGAGCTACAAGTCTCGAATTTCGCATGGGGATTTCTATTGGGATGTAGGGGAGCACCAAGAAATATTTTTTGGTAATTTGACCTCTTAAAAGGTAAAAAGGGCTAATAAAATTTATAGTTTACAGTAACTATTGTTGTGTGTGTAGGGAATCAATACCCACTGTTAAAGAGATACTAACGCGGATAAAACAGCGGGGCGCAGCTAGTTAATTAAGAAAAATGTACTATAGATTATTTTTCCCTCTTGCGAAATTTCGGAATCGTAGCTCTTGTAGTTCCATTTAACTTATATATTTCATCAACTGGCACACAGATGGCGCCATAATGAAAATGTATGAGTCAACCGCATCTGCCAGTTGAGAGGATATTAAACATATGAATAACAGCATTATTTTTGAGGTGTAAAACATAACTGGAACACTCTGTATACAGTTTTCATTCAGAAATTAGGTCACATGACGGGTCGGATTAATGTTGGCAGGTGCTTCACTCTAAATGCCTATACCTGAACTAAACGTTAATATAAATGTGTTTTAGTTTAGTTCAGACAATGGGTTTAGCTTTTAGTTTTGGATCAACCTGTATTTCATTAGAAATGTTAAGTACTTTCTGGTACTTCATTATTTTAGACATATTTTTTATCCTGTTTTTTTTAATAATATTGTAGAGAAAACTCTGAGCGATGTCGCGCGATAAATCGCTATAGTGTGGTGTAGGTGTCATTCCACAGTGTCACAATAAAATACGTTGTGTGTGTTTAACGAAAAGGTAAAGAATGTGTATATAAATAAATAAATGATGAAAAAAGGTGTAAAAGAATCGATAAAGAACTTCATTGATAAATAAAAATTGAATGGAAATAGTCAGGTCTCACGTTATCGCATGATAAATCACTATAATGTTATATTGCAATAAATCGCTACAATGTGGCGAAGTTTTCATTCTGAATCAAAAGTTTTTACGAAAATTTAAATTCATCATTAAGATAAAATCATTAATAGGTAACCACACTCTTCAGGCATAATCACCATTGCCTCCGCACTTCCGCTATTTCTGGCGATAAATCGCTACATCGTGGTGGAGTTTTCATTCCACACTGTCAAACAAAATATGTTGTGAAAGTATTTTGAAAATGTTAAGAAAAATCATCGATAAAACGAAATCATTTAATGATGGTCACGATTCGCAGACATAAAGGATCGAAGGAGAGAAAACATAAAAAATATTTCAAAAACATCGTACCGCAATCTTTTATACCTACCTACTTCAAAAATAAGGAAACTAATAAAATTTCCGCCCAACAGAGGATACTTTCATAAATCATGTTCTACACCTTTTTGCTTCATATTGGTTTGAATAATCACAAGTTATAACTTTTAAAGTGAAAAAAAAACTAAATCAAAATCGGTTCATCCGTTCGGGAGCTACGATGCCACAGACACACACACACACACAGAGAGACACGTCAAACTTATAACACCCCGTCGTTTTTGCGTCGGGGGTTAAAAATCAGAAAACAAAATTTTTAAACTAAAATTAATAGTATTTTAAACTACCATGGTTATATAGGAAGACAAACGACTGGGCCACCCTAACATTTGAAAGAAGGGAATGAAAAGAAGGAAGGGAGACAATTGGCAGTGGGACAATACAGATTAATAAATAAATATATTTTCATTCTGCTTCATTAAATTTGGTTTCTGCAAGTGACCCTGCCTTATTGAACTAAACACGTTTCACGTTAGCAAAAGTCACGAGTATTGGTATCTTCTAGGAAAACGTTTCTACATCTTAGACCACATCATCACTTACCATCGTGTGAGATAGTGGTCACTAAAGTATTTACTTCCATCTTTTCACGTCACTAAATATATGGGTACTGTTTATACTTACGCTGTAGCTTTTACGTGCTTTTACGTTATCAAATGCAGTTTTCTACGACATTTGAGTCGCTTTTATGACTCTGTGGTCGTGGAGAGATGAAAAATGAATCAGAAGAGCAAATAAAACGAATGTGGTGGGGTTTAAAGTTTGTGGCCATATTTCTTATGAATGACCGTTAAAAATCCTGGAGGAATCAGTGTTGCATATTATTAATGTAAAAGAGGTCCTCAAATTTATTACGGGAGCTTGGCATAGTGATCTTTTTGCACGGTGCACTTTGAGACCCTAAATAGAGTATATTACGACGAACAAATAATGCCTTCACTATAAACCTCTAAAGTGTCTCAGAAACGAGATATTTAACAAAGAGTGGTGTCCCATGATTGTCCAAAAGTACGTATTTTATTTTGTACTTGGGTGTATTTTACGACTCATAGCTATCAATAGAAGGCATTCCGGCGAACAAATAATGCCTCCACAACAAATTTCTAAAGCGTCTCGGAAACAACATATTTGTTAAGTCTTGGAACGCATTACGTTTCTTTGAATATCCCGTTTTCGAGACGCTTTAGAGGTTTGACGCTCGATGTTTTGTTTGCAAATGCGCTAACTTTACATTACATTGAAATGCTCTAGTCTAGAGATATTAGCAACAATAGGCGAGATAGAGATCCCGGTGAAGTTTTAGTGGGTAAACCCTTGACTGCCTTAACTGCCTACCACCATAAGCACCACCTCGGGGGCGGCAGAACAGCGGATAAGACTACATTCTCCACAATAAAAAAAAAGTATCCACTAAGAAAGCATTTTGGAAAATTCAAATTTTTTGCGGAAGAAGTCGCGGGCTAAAGCTAGTCAATGTAGAGTAACTGTAATGAAATAACAACATTCTATCGAATATAACATCGTTTTACAATATTAACAAAGTTTCCGACCTATGGGTTTCATAGTTGGCCACTTAGCGGTACAGAGTGATAAGTTTAATGTACCTAATGTTATTCCATAGTTTGTGAATGTTACGTTGATTAAATCATGTGCGGTCTGTTTGTTGTTACCTTATACAGTGTGTAACGTAAACCATATAAATAAACTAGCTTCTGCCCGCGACTTCGTCCCCGTATAAGTCGGAAGTGGACGAGGAATCACGTTTTCCCATACAAACTTTGCCCCCCTTTTTACCCCCTTGGAAGTAAAATTATGGAAAATATTTTCTTATCAGATGCCTACGTCACACAAAGAATACACCCTCCAAGTTTCAGGTCTCTACGATCAGCGGTTTAGGCTGTGCGATGATCCGTCAGTCAGTCATTGCAGGACATTCCACACATTGCCATCTAGCCCCAAACTAAATAACTACACTTGTGTTATGGGTGCTAGGCAACGGATATACTACTTATATACTTTCTTTTGTTTAATACTTATAATACATAAAAACAACCAGACCACAGACAAATATCTAAGCATAAATACTTGTCTTCGTCAGACAGCTGATCCCTCTACAGAGCGGGCTGTCGGTTGTTACTGTCCTAAATTCAGACCCCGTAGTGACTTCGAACTATTGACAGATTTAAATTCTTTCGTCTGTATTCGCCCTTTTTCAAAACCAATTCATTAAAGTCTTTCACACAATCCCTTTGAACTATGTACAAAGAAACAGACAACAAACATAATCTAATGATATTGTTTTAACAGAACTCATGTTACACGAATCTTTGCCATCTACGGCCCGGGGGGAAAACCTACTGATTGCCACAAGGACTATGGTGCTCACGTTGTGTTACTACTGGATCTCGATTCAAACTCAACTGTTTAACAGTAGAATCAGATGTCTACTTCTTCTTTTTCTTATTTTCGTGTCAGAATATAGCTTTTAAATTCTGCCTGACCAAAATAGCATCTCAGCTACAGCAGCATTATTGGCCCCATTTAAGTCGTCCAATGTGCAGGTGTTGCACAATGGAGAAGGTGATTCATCGATTGTGCTGAGGCCCAACAGTCACAGCGCTATTCTGAAGTTAAACCCATCCGCTCATACTTTTTCTATCATAGAAATATATTAGAGGCAGTGGCCTAATTGGGTCTGAGGTTGGTTGAGTGACTTCCACGTAGGGCAGTGGAGATACCTACTACTGGGTCTCGATCTATTTCATATTAGAATTATTTACCTGAGTATGTCTTTCCTGATAATTTGAGGGTATTCAAATAACTAGTGAACAGGTATCTTAGGACGCGCATCTACATCGTAGACTGCATCGTCAATTGCCTTTAGTAGTAGTACCTACTTCTATTAAACTCGATTTAGTACAATATTTCCTAATACACAGACGTAAGTGCAGGAACATTGTTTATGTAAATTAAAAATAAATAATGGCATAAAACACTTCCCTGTGGAACTCCAAATGGTTTGCATTTTTATTGAAGTCATTGGCTACACAACTTTAACGTCACGATTTTGTTGCTTTTTTCTTCGGAATACTTTAATCCTTTTTTTTAAATTAAAGCAAGACAAATTACATCAGCTATTTGAATCAACTGTTTTCTAGATAAGAATGACGCTCTCTTAAGCCTTTGATAAATCTGTTGCTATCTATACCTATGCTGTACTATGTAATATGTAATAATATGTAATCTGTAATATGGACATTATCATTTATAAACAAAAGCTGTATAGCAGGACTTACCTTGAAACTTACATGTTCAAAACTTGTATGAGTGAAAGAACTTATAATATATTATCTCCGCAAATTTTTCCATAGGTTGCCTAGCAGAGCATGTAGAGGGATAGTGTAAATAACAAAAAAAAATGTTCATAGCCATTGGACAATATTATTATAATGTTTTATCTCTAGTACAATTTGAAGTGAATTTTCAGTTTTTCGCATTTTCGAGTCGAATTGAATTACCTTAGTAGTAACAAACAACAAATATTGCAAAGTAAACGCTTGTTATGCTCAGCTTTGTCTCAAAGGCAAGAATAGAATGCAAATTGGTTAAACAAGACAAGTGTTCTACAATATAAATTCCCACGTGAATAGTAAATCTTTAGTAAATTCATTTGTTAGTTTATTCAGAGGAATTTATGAATACTAGCCGAACCCTACGGTTTTGCCCGCGTAATTATTTACATACCAAGTTTTATCGATTTATTAGCATTTTCTATACTTTCGCATTTATACTACTGTAACATTTTTAACATTTTGTAGTACATAATATAAATACGATAATTATAGACTGTGAATCTAATGATTTATGCTTCTATAAAGTAAAGACCTTTTAGTTTTTTTTTGTTTGTTTGTAACGTAGAGGCTCCGAAACACCTAGACCGATTTTGAAGAAACTTGGTATGAGAATAGATATTCATTGAAAGTAACTTAAGCTACTTTTTAACCCGATATTCCCACGAGATCGGGAGTTACGCGGGAAAAACCGCGTAAATCCCAATCCCGCTAGTTAAAATAAAAACAAAATCGTTACTGTAAGTTTGATCGAGCATGTAAACGAGAAGTGCGATGGTAAGACCTCGGACCTCATCTTAAAACCTTTGAATATGTTAAACTATGTCTTATTGAGTTTCCTGTTAGCTGACGAGCCCATAACAAGGGTCAACGTTAAGGGTCAGACAATGATAATTCATAATGAGAAGGGTCGAAACCTTAATTAAACAAGGTGTCTCACATTAATCAATTTAAGTAGGTAATTTTAGGGTCAATTTTGTTAGGAAGTTAGTTTTTGACTTTTGAATGCCGTCATAACTTTTGAATATAATATTGTGAAAAGGCTAACCAGCGCTGTGGAAAATACCTTGGGGTTTTTTTCTGCAATTTTTTTCTGGACAGTTTTCCAGTGGGCTTAAATCCTAGCCGACTGTTCCACCAATTAATTTCCTAATGAAATAATAATGTTCGCTTCTAAAAACATAGTTCTTACGGTGACAGAAAATATCGTGATGGAACCCTTCGCTTGACTAGTTGACTCTAGACGTATTGGCAAGTACTTTCCTCTGGACTCGGTCGACTAAGCTGGGTAAGCCTATTCCATCTTATACACGTCCCAAGTACTGCAGCGTCCTGAACAGTGTTGTCGTAGAGTGAAAGGACGGCCAACGAAGCCAGAATGTCCGGGTATCTAAATATAATACCAATTTGCCGTTAAGAAAAATACGGAGGAAAGGGGAGTAAACGCGGATTTAGAGGAAAGTAAAGTGGCACAATGGTCACGACGGACTGCCAAACACAGGGTTGCGCGTTCGATTCCCGCCTCAGACAAGTATTTATGCTTAGATATTTGTATGTGGTATGGTTGTTTCTATGTATTATAAGTATATATTTACAAAAGCTAAGTAACTAGACTTGTGTTGATGGATATACATCCGTTGTCTAACACAAGTCTAGTTACTTAGATTGGGGCTAGATGGCGATGTGTGGAATGTCCTGCAATATATTTATTTATTTATTATATTAATTTATTTTGTTTCAACCCCACATAGTAGAAAAAGGAACGAAGACAGAATAATACTTGGTAGATGTAAATCCAAAATATAATAAAGTACAAACAACTTTCAAATCGAAATCTCTTTAACTTCCATCGTAATATAATTATAATCTTCACTCACATTATGACAAACAGTTATATGAAACTTCTTTACAACGTTCATAAAATAATTAAATTTAAATTAATGGTTTCAGTAACATGTAATACTTTATGCTGTTTCCAAAATTACGAAAGTTCTCTGAATTAATCAGTTTAAATTACAATGCTTCCTCGGAGAACCGCGAGCAGGGAAAATTACGCATAAGTTAAATTTATCCGACTTTGTGTTTGACTAGCTACGCCTCGTGTATGTCCCGGTTCCGTAAGAAAATCGGCATAAAACGTGAAAAGACTCAATTGCTGCAATAAATGCTTGAAATGTCTGTTCGGGTGCTTTCTCCATACAAACGTAGTCGACTGTATCTCTGGATAATGACTAGAGCAAATATTTCTGTTACATAAAACTTATAACTGCCATGACCATTGTTTTTTTTGTTTATTAAATCTTAATTTCTATGATAATCAGAAAATGAAAAAACCAAGACATAGGGGCATAGTCATGGCAGTTATAGGTTTTATGCAACAAAATATTCGTGCTAGAGTAAATATCCAGGGAGGAAACAGTCGACTACGTTTGTATGGAGAGAGCGCCGGTACCCTTTCACCTTAATAACTAAGTCAGGACATTAAAGTATCGCCTGTAAGCTCTCTTAGCTTACAGGCGATACTTTTTGACCACTGATTTTAGAACTAAATTTCTACTAGCCAGCATAAGTATTTCCATTTAAGATTTAAAGGTCTAAACGTTGACTGTTAATTTAAAAAAAAGATAATTGGAAAGGTGCGTTCAAAACCTACAAAAAAGTCTGTCATATGAATAAAAATAAAACATTAAAATCAGATTAACGGCGCAGCGCGCGGCGACGCAGTTTTTACATTTCACTTATAAGCCACCCCTTTCTCAAGGTCATTCAACGTGGTTTAAGTGGAATAGATCTTTTATTAAGTATACCAACAATAATTTTCATATACTTAAACATAATAATCATGCAATTTTACCCGCTCATACTTAAGTAATCTCAAGTTGTAATAAGTAAGCTAAGCTTAAGTGTCAATTATGCTTTCTAAGTGAGAAAACCGGCAGTTAATTCGTACTTCAACTCCGGTTAGCCGTGTTAAGTACAGTTTAAAGTTATAAATGGTTTTTCTCTAGTGGGTCTTGGAATATGAAGATCGTATGAAAACTTGTACAATAAAAGGCCAGGTATATTTATACTTTTACATTGTTACCAGGATAATTACGAGTGCCTCCAATTATATCCCAATTTTCCCTTATTTCCCGATTATAATTTTGGGGGAAGATGGCGTCACGAACATTCCCATTTTTCTCCAATTTTGGGGATTCCATAATGGAGTCTTACAGTAACCTATAAAAACTTCCAAAAGTATTTTTTGTACATTTCAGTCAATATGTAAATACCTTCAGAAACATCTAGACCATAACAAATATTCGTTTAGAGAAACAAAAATCTAAATATATAAATATTTTTTCGTCGGTGGGAATCAAAGCCTTCTGCAGTAAAAAAGAGGTCGACACAAAATAAGTAAAACTTCATATACCTAGATCAATTACTGTGCTTTGTCCTGAATGACTGACTGACGGCTCAACGCACAGCCTAAACCGCTCATCGTAGAGACCTGAAACTTGGAGGGTGTATTCTTTGTGTGATGTAGGCATCCGATAAGAAAGGATTTCCCGAAACTCTACCTACCTAAGGGGGTAAAAAAGGGGGCCAAAGTTTGTATGGGACAACGTGATTCCTTGGTCCATTTTCGACTTTTACGCGGGCAAAAGCTAGTTTTTTAATAATTAAAGAGAATTTCGTAGGTATAGGTAGTTCAAATGGACTACCTATACCTACGAAAGCTTATTTGAAATCTTAATTTCCCTTGCCTAAATGATTTCCTTAGCAGACTTCAATAGAATCTGAGATAACAGGATTCGTTTACTTAACATTTGGAGCAAATTATCTAAACTTGTTCCATGCTTGAAAAGTGAGCAATCGGAATTTAGTAGATAAGAAATGGAATTTAATTTAATTATGGAGGTAAAATACCTGAGTATTTAAAATCAGACCACTTTATACTAACAAAATATTTATCTTGATAACTTTTTCATAATAAATATAGGTAAGCATATTATAAATAATAAAAAATAATAAATATTGCAGGACATTCCACTTAGCCATTTAGCCCCAAGCTAAGTAACTAGGCTTGTGTTATGGGTGCTGGAGAACGGATATACTACTTATATACTTTAATTTTGTAAATATATACTTATAATACATAAATACAACCAGACCACAGACAAATATCTAAGCATAAATACTTGTCTGAGGCGGGAATCGAACCCGCAACCCTGTGATTAGCAGTCCGGCATGGTGACCATTGTGCCAACTGGACCACTAATCACTATTATGATCACTAAATTTGCCGAAGAACGTAAGTAGAAGAAGTAACGAATATGAAGAATACTCACTATTATCCCCTTAACTGACGATCAAACTTATACCCTAATACAAGTAGGAAAAGAAACAAGGAAAAAATCTAAAAAATTAAAAGTCCTGACTGACTGGCTGAAATTATCAACGCTCAAGAATAGAATAGAATAGAATAGAAAACATTTATTGTCATAACTGTGTACATGAGCCGATGATATTGCTATAATTATAGTTCGAACAGTTCACCACACTGGGCATACAATAATATTTAAATTAATTAAATTTACTTGTAACAGAACACAATCTTTGAAATTAAATTAAATACAATTCATTTATTCATAGGTACATCAACTCAAAACCCAATCATTCATTTTACTACAAGTCACTGGTTTGATATAAATTTATGCAATGTCAATTTGTAATAAAATGTAAGAATAATAAAATAGAATAAATGTAAGAATAATAAAATAGGTACAATTCATAAAAATAAAAACAGTCAATAATTAAAATACAATATAAAATAAAAACAAAAAAAAAAAAATTATGTACAACATTAAAAGTCATTTGTAATCAAAATACTCGTTAAGGTTATAAAATGCTTTATCAATAAGCCATTTTTTTAATATACATTTAAATTTAGGTCCATTTAAAGTTTTAATGTCAGAGGGGAGATGATTAAATACAAGTATCGCTGTGATGAAGGCACTTTTGTGAAACATTCTATTATTAATCCTAGGAAGACAAAGATCATGTTTACACTTATTACGGATGTTCTGGCGTCTATCTGATCTAAGGGTAAAATAGTCTAAATTATTTTTAACAAATACACTAATTTCTAATATATAAATACCAGTCAGCGTTAATAAATATTTTTCTTTGAACACCTGTCTGAGAGATTCAGTACAGTGCATCTTATAAATTGTACGAAGACATTTTTTCTGCAGTACAAAAGTCAACTGAACATCTACTGAAATGCCCCAGAACAAAATGCCATACGTAAGTAATGGATACACGTACCCAAAATAAGCATTACGTGTGACACTTTCAGATGTAACACCAACAAGTACCGAAAGTAGATAACAGTAGCTTGACATCTTTTTGTTAATTTTGTTAATATGGTCCTTCCAGTTTAAATGTTCGTCAATATTAACTCCTAGAAAGTTTGTTTCATTGACTAGTTCAATTTCAGTTCCCGATTCGACAATGTCAATATCTATACGAGGAGTTTGGTAATTTCTAATGTGCATTATCTTAGTCTTTGATACATTGACTTTTAAGTTTAAGACTCAAGCCAATAGACGGATTGGGCTTTTTAATCTAGCACACTGATATTTTATGGCATCTATAAATAAATAAAAAAATAAATATTGCAGGACATTCGACACATCGCCATCTAGCCCCAAGCTAAGTAACTAGACTTGTGTTATGGGTGCTAGACAACTCATATACTACTTATATACGTTCTTTTTGTAAATATATACTTATAATACATGGAAACAACCAAACCCCAGACAAATATCTAAGCATTAATACTTGCCTGAGGCAGGAATCGCACCCGCAACCCTGAGTTTGACAGTCCGGCATGGTCATCTATGAAAGGCTTTTGGAAAATTCAACCCATACGTGAACGAAATCCCGTCCAAAAGCTAGTAATTAAACACTGAACTGAAAAATGTAGTTTGTTTTTACTTTTCTTTCAAATTAGCCTATTTTGTCCCACTGCAGGGCAAAGGTCACCATCATCTGTCTAAGCCTGTCGATTCTGGCTGTTTGGCAAGTCTTCATCAAATGCAACCAGATTATCACGCCATCTTCTACGGGGATCTATTAAGAGGAAATGGTACCGGGGTCCCTCTCCATACAAAGGTAGTCGACTGTTTTCTCCCTGGATAATGACACTGGAGCAAATATTTTTGTTGCATAAAACTTATCACTGCCAAGACAATTTTTTTAATTTTTTTTGTTTTTAAAAACCAAAACATAGGGGCATGACAGTTATAGATTTTATGGCACAAAAATATTTGTGCTAGTGTCATTATTTAGGGAGGAAATAGTCGACTACGTTTGTATGGAGAGAGCGCCGGTACCTTTTCACCTCAAGTACAAAATTTTAAAGATATCAATCAGTAAAGAATACTCATCAATAAAATGTCACGTCCATATTTTTATTTCATTTCTTTTGAATCATATTAAAGACTGTACATCTCAAACTTTAGCGACCCTAATCAATCGATAAGGTAAATCTTAAAGGCAGGATGCGTAAAATTGAGCTGCCTATGTGGTTTGCTATGGAGATTGGTCGATGAATATTGAAACAAGGGTGAGATTAAGGAGATGGGATGTGTTGCACAATGTCATTTGAAATTATCTGGATTGTTATAGACTTGAATAAATAGACATGACATAGGTATACATGATTATTGGTAACCAGTAGCGACCCGCGGTTTCACCAGCGTAACTCCCGATCCCGGGGGAATATCGGTATTAGTAACCTATGTTATTCTCAATGAATCAATGTATCATCATACCAAGTATAATCAAAATCGGTCCAACAGTTTCGGAGCTTATTCGTAACAAACATAAAAAATCCTCATTATAATATTAAGATTATAAATAATTGTGGATTATCTATAAAAAAAGTGGTCGAGGGGTTACTTCTTTTGTCTACAAACAACTCTTGTTTTACGACTTTTGGAAATTCAATTTTTTTTAACATTAGGTTACTGTTAATCTGAATATCGTAGAAGACAAAAGTTATTTGCTAAGGTGCTCAGGAGTAGCTCTTGACTGGTTTCTCATAATAATATAATTACCATCAACTCTGCAGAAGTTTTGCAAAGGAAAAACACATTCTATAAGACCTCTTCATTATTTATGAAGTTGGGTTCGGTCTCAATTTCATTTTTTACCCTATGTTAGTCGCTTGGTAAGAACAAGTGGGAAAAAAAATCCCAGTCATTACCCGTAGGTACGATCGGCTGCATAACTAAAGACCCACCGTAGAGCTCTGAAACGGCTGTTAAAAGAATGTTTTCAACACAAGCAAGATCCACACCTGCTTCAGTTGAAGTTTATAGTCTTCTAACTCATCAATTAATCAAACATTTTTTTTTAGAATGGAAACATTCCAAAAATAGTTATTTCCGAACTCTACCGGGGGCTGCAATTATGAAGCCGACTCTACGTTACTAGTAACAACTGGGATTTTTTCCCACTTGTTCCTACCGAGCGACTAGCAAAGGGTAAAAAATTAAACCTTTCGAAAACCTCCTCCGTTTTTCAAGTCGGTTAAAAAAAAATGTAAGCAAACTAAATCTCACACCGTTTAAGTAATCCTTTTTGGTAAATCAAGGGTCAAAATCGATTTCCAAAAAAAATCTTATAAAATATTTCAATATAATAAACGCAAAAATGTATTTATTTTCGGTAGCAAAAGTTATAAAAATGTAAATCTCTCAGTTGAGTCTGGAGGTAGCTGGCTACAGGTTTAATATAAGTACTTACTGAGGCCTTTAGAGTAGCGAGTCAAAAACTTAAAAAATTAACCATAATATATTGCCCCGGGCATATATATGGTTAATTTTTTAAATGGGTTATCAAGGCCTGTTCCTTCATAGAAATTGAAAAAAAAAATGCTAAAGGAGTCACGTCCCTAATTTTGATAAAACTTACAACTGCATCATTACATTTTTGGAAAAGTTGATATATAACCTGTTTATTTTGAAAACAAAATCACATCATATTTTTGTATCAATCGATAGTGTTGCTGATTGAGATCAATTCTGAAGAGGAAAGGGTATACCGGCGCTCTCTCCATCCAAACGTAGTCGACTGTTTCCTCCCTGGGTAATGACACTAGAGCAAATATTTTTGTTGCATAAAACTTGCAACTGCTATGACCATACCATTAATGTTGCTTGAAAAATCAAGACAATTTTTTCACTATAAGAGATTGCAAAAAATGCTAAAAGGTTTCCTTTTTGACAAAAACGATGACTGTATTATTAAATATTTAGAAAAGTCATAGCAATTTTCCGGAAAAAACACCCTAATCAGTTTGATAAAGAAGCTGCAACAGCGATCGCCAGATGAAAGCTAATGCTGCCGTTCTGCAGAAAAGATTTGACTGGTCGTTACTGCCTCGAAAAGATGAAGAAGTTAGAGTAGATCTTACAGTTTTATTTATTACTTATCCGCTGTTATCATAACCACAGCTACGGTTCAGTAACAAGAAAAACTTCGTTCAAAATTGGGTATCAAAGTTCTATAAGGCTCGACTCTGAAGCGATCGCGTTCAGCACTTCGGGTAACGTAGCACTTGATAATCCTTGCTTACGAAGAGAAAAACTTTTGAATAAGGAAAAAGTATTGTTTGGGATTTGGGTGTTGGATTGCTTATAAAGGGCAACCGTTTTTTTTTATTCGGTCTGAGACCGAATATCCAGATTTTTTTCCGTTAACGTAACTTACGACTGTAGGCCGTTAAACTGAATTTTTGACATAGCACAACTGCTATAGAAAAAATGTAAAAACTATCAAATTAAACGATTTAATTTTTTTATGTGATACCTAGAAAAAACAAAAACACCGAATTGAGAACCCTTACACTGATTAAGTCATCCTTTTCATAAATAGTTAAGGAAATTTTGAGAAATAAAGTTCTTTAACCATAAATCAAGGGTCAAAATCGATTTACAAAAAAAATCTAATATAAAAAAATTCAATATAATAAATGCAAAAAACGTGCTATGGAAAATATTTTAAAAAATATCGGTTTATTATACGATAAAAAAAATTCATATGTAATTACTAGAAATATTTAAAGCAAGCAAAATATTTTACAAAAAGTAGCAAGTTGAAAACTCTTCACGCTGCAAGTTTTGGCAATTATGTATTTTTCTAGATCAAAAAACGATTTCTAATAGATTACGTTACCATCGCTTCAGTCGCGCGACTTAACTGTCATATTATATATATTTCAATTTATTATTCAGATAGTACAATTCATTTTGTTAGTAAAGTCTTACAGCTATGTTAGATATCATAAAATAATTTCCAAAAGAAAATACTAAATTAATTAAATTCACATTTTCTATTAAATTTGTGATCTTTGGTGGTATTTGACGACCCAGTTGACACAATGGTCACCATGGCGGACTGCCAAACACAGGGTTGCGGGTTCGATGCCCGCCTCAGACATGTATTTATGCTTATATTTATTATTTATATTTGTCTGTGGTCTGGTTGATTCTATGGATTATATGTATATATTTACAAAAGAAAAGTATATAAGTAGTATATCCGTTGTCTAGCACTCATAACGCAAATCTAGTTACCTAGCTTGGGGCTAGATAGCGATGTGTGGAATGTCCTGCAATATTTAGTATTTTAACCTTTATTCATTTATTTTTCTTAAATTTAGATTTTTATAAAAATAAACTGAATACAAAATATATACATCACTATAAAAACTTATAAATAATTTTATCTAAGCGATTAAACTTAACCAAAATAAAATATAATTTACAAGTTTAAAAATAATGTTTAAATTTTATAAAATTATTTATCCGTATTAGACTATACAGATCTAAAACGAAATAAATAACCACCCAATTCTGCTTTTCCTCATAATAATACATAATACCAATAAATAAAAGGTAAAATCTATTCCAGACCAAACAATTTCTCCTATCCACCGTAACCATAAACTCCGGTCCCAAAACGCCAATAAATTCAGCATTAACTGTACCACCGAAAATCCTATTATATTCCCGCCAAAAAATATTTGATTAAAGCCAATACATTTGTTGTAATAGCCTCTAATTCATTTCCCGAAAGTATCGGATAGGTACAAACGGGAAATCTTTGAAACGGGTTTTTCTTAGAGGTTAATCTTTAGGTACATTACTAACCATAAAGGCAATATATATACTAGTAATAACACCCGCTGGGAGGATTAATAATTTGAGGGCTTTTTATATTTTACTAGCTTTTGCCCGCGACTTCGTCCGCGTTTATGTCGAAAATGGTTCTAATAGGTTTTTTTTTAAACTTAAAATCGGATTGAGTTTTCGAACATGTATCAAAATAAAATGTATTTTAAAAAGATTATTGATATGAATGTAGTTATTTTGGGGATGCAAATCATCCCCAAAATAACTTTCTATCATTTTTAACCCCATTGGGGGATGAATTTCAATAAAATACGAAACACATGATTCTTCAACAATTAAATATGAAACACATGATACTCGATCAATTCTGTTAAAGAATGTTTATGCAAAATTTGAAGTAGATTGGACCAAGGAATCACGTTGTCCCATACAAACTTTGCCCCCCTTTTTTACCCCCTTAGTGGTAGAATTTCGGAAAATCTTTTCTTATCGGATGCCTTCGATCAGCGGTTTATGCTGTGCGTTGATCCGTCAGTCAGTTAGTCATTCAGGACAAAGCATTTTTTATGTATAGATAGATTAAGGGTTAATTTATTTTATTTTTATTTTCTTCTATATTTCTATCTATTATCTTTTTATATCAACTTATATTAAGCTAAACGGACCTTCTCCATCCTTAGGTTGCCTGGAAGAAATCACTTTACGCGATAAGGTCACCTGTTTGTACAATTTCATGGTCAATAAGCTTTCTTGTACTTTTTGTTATTTTCAATGTTTTGTGTATTGTACAAATAGTGTTTATCTATCCAATTATCTATATAATAATTTCCTTTTATTATTTCTTATCTATATCAATCCTAATAATAATATTAAGTATACAGAAGAAAGATTTGATAGTTTGTTTGTTTACATTTAATAGGGCCCGAAACTACTTAACCGATTTAAATGGAGCTTGGTATAAGGATACATTGATTAATTGTGCCCAGTCGGCACAATGGTCACCATGCCGGACTGCCAAACACAGGGTTGCGGGTTCGATTCCCACCTCAGACAAGCATATATGCTTAGATATTTGTTTGTGGTCTGGTTGCTTCTATTTATTATAAGTATATATTTACAAAAGAAAAGTAAGTAGTATATCCGTTACCTAGCACCCATAATACAAGTCTAATTACTTAGCTTGGGATTAGATGGTGATGTGTGGAATGTCCTGCAATATTTATTAGCAGTAACACAGACCACTTTTTATCCCGATATTCCCACGGGATCGGGAGTATAACCGCGGAGAAACCGCAAGGTGTAGGTAGTAAGTAAATATAAAAGAAAGTCGTAAAAGCAAATTGTTCAAACGAGTATCTTTAAAACATTTATAAACACACCTCCACTTAAGGCCAGGTGCTAATAAAGCTACCAAAATCGACCTTTGTTTTAAGCAACTCTAAGTAATCAAATACTCTTTTTTTGTTATTCGGATATAAATGGATATTGTAGTTTAATAACCATATTTTTGTTTATTGTGTTTGAAAACATGAACAACTTCGTTCGATAAAAAAAATGTTAGAAAACAGAGAATTATTAGATCGTTTATCGGGTTTTATTCAAAAATAGTTTGTTTCTAAAAATGAATCAAATGATAGGTTTTGACCTCTAGGAACTATATTTTTGGATAATAATGCTAAAATGTTTTGCATATCGATCAAATACAATAGTTACCACGTAGCACGCTACGTCTTTGTGAGCGGGGGCTAAGGTAATGTGAATACCTACACACGGTACTGGAAGAGCGCCTTAAGGTTCTGAGGTCGAGAAAGTATCATTCCAATCTGATTATATCTCTCCAAACGTCGAGTAAGGGTGTGTTATAAACATCCACTTACAAGACACCCCCTTCACATTGCTTGAAACGTCATTTAATCTGACACCAAAAGGGGTTACCATACGTTGATGTTATTATATTATTTTAAGCAAGTAGTGTATTATCTTGAGGACCTCTGTATTGTGGCGAGCAAACAGCCTGCGACACAGAAAGTTGCAGTTTTAATTCGGCTTCCTTCCAATCCCATCTCTACCCGATTTAAAAATACCAAAAAAATACCCAACTCTGCCAGATATGATCTTCTTTTTCTTTTCGAGTCGGTGACGTTAGACCAGTCAATTTTTTACAGCCCAGTAGCTAGCCACTGCAACGGCAGCAGCGTTGACCTCTACCAGGTCCTCCAATATGCAGGTGTTAGGGCACAATGGGCATGGACTGTGATAAAAAGTACAGTCAAAATGAAAAACATTTAAATGATTTAAAAAGGCTTTAATCCTCAGCATGTTTATTACCAATCACAACAATCGACGTTTATTTCTTATGTACTTGAAGCCAAAAATAATTATTCTTTTTTCATCTTCACATTGTCATATTTTTATATCAAATAGTAAACAACATTAAAATTCTTCCGGAATTCTAAAAAAAAAATCAATTTTTTTTACTAGTTTTACTTCGCCAGTGCTTGCATCTTTACAACAATGATCCTTTTATTTAAACTGCTTGTGTTATATCGTCATCCTAAATAAAAAATAAATTATTAAAACAATTTTTCTTTAACCAATATTTTCACTATTTTTCATGTCAACTGTACACTACCTGTTTTCTATATGCAAGAATAAAATCGGGTAGAGTTGGGATTTTTTGTTAGGTAAATCAGGTAGTGCTGGGATCGGGTAGACCACAGCAGGAATTAAAGGCTTCATCCCCGCCTTTAATTCCTGCTGTGGAACAATAATATATGTTTAGATATTTCTTTCTGTATTCAAATATTTGAAAGTATGTTTTCACAAAAAAATATAATACTTACCTACCTACAAGTATTATATCTGTTATCCGGTCACCATAACACAAATCTAGTACCTTAGCTTGGGGCTAGATGGTGCATAGGTATTCGAAAATATTCCATGACATAGCACACAATATCATGGAATATTTTCGAATACCTATGGCTTTGAACGTTTATAATATCGAAGTAACGTTCCGTTAAGTTTTTCACTATTTCGTAAAAAATTAACAAGTCAAAAATTGTAATCCAACAACATTTATACTAAAATCGTCATAAGCTTTGGAAACTAGGGGCGTTTTAGAATTAATTGTTACTAGCACTGTTAAATCTTTTTTTGTGTAAAAATACAGCGCCTCGATTGCCGTAATTCTATGACGCATTAGTCGAGTTCACGTTCAGTTGACGCATACGCAACGTGCACGATAATCGCCGGTATTGCCGTAAAATAACGCTACGCGTAACCGTTACTTTAACTGCACGTCTACTTCACTTACGCATGAAACAAGCTGTGTTGCCGTACGAAATACCGACTAATCTTCCTAGGTGACAATTAATTTGACATTTATGCGACGTCAAAATTTAGCGCGATACCGTTTTAGTGCGATACAAAAGACGCGTAGCTCACGTTCTATTACGGCAATACGGGCGCGACGTTTAGGTTTGCGTGACGTGTGCTTCTTAAGAAATTACGGCAATACGAAATCTACAGTTATGTATGACGCAAACGCAGTCAAGACGCGCTGCATAAGAACACGGCGTTCGGTTCGCAGGTCACCGTTTGACCACTATCTCACATCTGGTAATGTCAATGCGGTCTAAGATATAGTACGCTTTCATAGAAGATACATATTCGCTTGTTACTCAAAGACCTCTAAATAAACGGTGGCCTTCGATCTAGGATGGTTTTAAAGCCTAATAAAGGTTCTTATGGGACGCTTTACATTACATTTCAACTACAGTTATCCTTACTGAATTTCTACTAGTTTAATTTTACAAAAAAGAACTGCTGGAAATTTGATTTTTACAGCAAGTATCACCCTAATTTTGAAAATCTGTTTTGACTGATCCAAACGAGCGGGGTACAAAAGGACGAGCTGGTGTGATTCTGAAACATTGCTGTTGCGCAGAATTTTCGCCTGAATTCAGCAAAAGAACAATTGGCACTTACACTCTGTTATAAGGCTTAAAATCATTATTTTTTACCACCATCTCCGTAATAAAATGGTATAAATGTAAGTAATATAAACAGAGTGTTTCAGAAACGACTGTTAATTCACAAAGACATTTGCAAATATTATTATTAAGAGGTCCCTTCACGATTTTTAACACTTTAGACACAAATATGGTCTTTAAATTCTTTTTGAGACAGTGTATTATATACGAAAGTACGAAAGGGAGTTCTTCTAAACGTCTAATAACTTTTGTTTTATGACTTTAAAATCCTAAATTGTGATATAATAAATCCTAAAAAATCAACTGTTTCTTGCAGTTAGATCTCATTGACCTTAAAGTTTTATTTTTTTACTCAGTTTTCCACTACTGTTGTACTGGACATTTATCGTTATTTCTAAAAATATGTAATTTTTGCTGTAAACATAACCTGAGAAAAACATTTGATTTTTTAGTAATTTGCCAAACCCGAACAAAAATTGTTTGGTAAACCTTAACTGGTTGTATGGTTAACTATCATATAACCCTGTCTAAGAAAATTAAAAGTTTTCATAAACGCTTTATGATAATGACAAAATATTTATTTGAATTAATTTTGATAAACTTGGTTTGAGTATACATTGATAAATTAGGAGTTATGAAAGCTACTATTTATCCCAATCTGTGCTAAACTTTCGTGAAGGTGCACCTTAAAGAGGATTCTTTGTTTTTACAGCCAGAGATTTCGGTTTAAAGATTCTGACTCGGGAAATGGATTTTGCCTTATCAAGTCGGTTTGTATTGTTTTCTTGTTTATTGAATTTGCGAGATTTTAGCAGAATTTTCGTTTAGCCTACTTCGAAGGAATAGAAATTGTATTTTTGTGATAGATTAAGGAAAAGGAGCTGAGAAAGTGTTTCGAAGCCTCTTATGAAAGCTGCCTGACTCTACGATTTATTAATAGTTTTAAATGAGCCTTCATAAGTTACCATGGACTAAGGGAGCTGAATATGTTCTTTCATTGGTTCCATTAATCAAACCACGTATTTTTATGCGTGGGTCGATCAATCAAAAGATATTTGTAACAGACACAAAAGATGATCGAAACAGAAATAAAACACGATCGAAGCAAAATCACAGGACGATCAAAACTGAAATAAAAGAAAAAGACGATGGTACCTTGAAAGAGAATCTATGCTACTTATATAATATCTCGACCACGATCCCGAAAAAATGAGGGTGAAACCACGGGATTTAGCTAGCTAAAGATAACATCTTTAATTCAGACAATGCGTGATACAAGATAATTTTCACGTAAGAAAAGAATAGAAATAACTCACAAAAGATAACCCGTAACGTGTAACCAAAAAAAGATTAGGTTCATCTAATATCATGCTGGGGACGCAGATCACCGACTTTCTCATCGGTCGATGCTCTATCTACCTACAACAATATTAAAAAGAACACCTAAATTAAATTACCTATAATTTGTGACACAGTAAGTTTTATGAACTAAACGCATTTTATTTAAGGGTCCATTCGCAAACGACCTTGGTACACAGCCTACTAAATAGTTACTACCGGCACCGATCGCCTTTGTTGGTGAAAATTGTTGATCGTCAGGAATATGTTCTGTTTCTCTCAAAAGTGTTATGATGGAATTGTAAGTGAGATTTTTACCGACATTTTGGTGTGACATTGAGCCAAAAATTCCCTATAGTTTTTAAGCTATCCTAAAATTAAGAATTAAAACTAGTCTAGCTTTGAAATGACAAGGAACTTTCATCTCAAATTACCCCAAAATATTGGTAAAGATCCTACGATTCTATCTCAGGACTTTTGAGACAACAAAACACATTCGTTACAATCAACAATGTTGGTTGCATGCGACGGGTATTTGTGGCGCTTTGCGTTTGGCAGCATAAATAGCCTTAAGGAGGAAATATATTTCAATATAGTCATTCTTTACCAAAGCCAAGCTATAAAGCCCGCCATTTATAGAGCAATTCGGTACTAGCTTATAAAAAAGTAGCCAATTGAGTTTTGTAAATATTTATGTCTGGTTTCAAATTAAACTGACGGTGTAATCTCGCTCGGCCGACTGAAAAATCTGTAGTCTGTATACTGCCCTAAGTAGTTTACGATTAGCACTTTCCGAGTGATTTAAGAATAAATATACCCACTTGGATAATAATATAGTGTAAGAATAAAGGAAATGTGAAAAACAAGGTTAACCTCAATTCTGGTAATGTAATCCCACAATATCACCTAAACCTAGAATAAGACTACCAGGCGGGCATGGGTAATAGGCAATTTTACCCATTTGTCAAAGGCAATATATCAGGGTAATTAGTACTGTTCACCAAATTTAATAATTCCGCGTAGCATAATTTCTATTCGCATTTTTCCCACTCGAGTTTCAACTCAACCTGAGCTTCGAAACGACAAGGAGTTTAAAAAAAATGTCGGTAAAGATTATTCATAAATACTGTTAACCTTTTAAGTTAAAATGTATTTTGCCACTTTCGCACTTTCACAGAGTATGCGAAAGTACATTTAAATACATTTTTTCTTAATTCATTTTAAGTGTCACACGATGATGTCATAGTTTATGCTGTGTTTCGCTTCTTCATCTTCACTCCATGAAGGTTTTGACACTGGCTAAATGCACAAGCCGTGCGAAGCCATAAAGCTTAGTGTCTTGTAACAAACAAATGATCACAAAATACTTTTAAAAAATTAGAATATTTAGCAAAATAGATATTTTTATGCAAAAAATGTTATTTATCTACCATTTTCAACATATTTCATATTTCGTTACGATGGAAACAATTGAATTTTCTAAGATAGTTAATAAGAACTATCTGCAACAATCAACAACAAAAGACTCGTACAAATTCGGCCCTTTGCTTGCTTCCTCGGAAACTTATAATGAGTTTCTTGGACATACTCAAAGGATACTCCGAAAGCATAGTAAAATTGAACTCTATTCACAAGAACACAAAGTATTATTTTTTCTTTGAATGTTCTTTGTTGTGCTTGTTCATTTTTCTACTATACCTAGTCATAAAATGTTACTGATGATAACTGTGGGAGTGCTTTATGTATGAACGAGCCTTGCGGTTTTACTTACAAGCCTCGACCATGCAAGAATATTGGTATAAAAGGTAGTCAATAATATTGCAAATATTTCAGTGTATCCACATACCAAGTTTCATTAAAATCGGCGCAGTAGTTTCAGAACCTTATACATTAAAAATATAATAAAATCTTAGAAACAGCACTCTATACTCTCTTTCTATAATTACTGGCTGCGCTCCGTGTTTTCATTTGTGTAAAACCTATTCTTCATTTTTTTTTTTTATCACTATGCAAACTTTCTCTGGATTCCCACAAATGTTTCAAAATCAGAATTAACCAAATCGGTCCAGCCGTTCTCGAGATTTAGCGAGACTAATAAAGCATTTATTTTATATTATTATGTCTAATCGATAGTAAAGAGGAAATATTTGATTCGTTGTTTGTTTGCATTGAATAGGCTCCGAAACTACGGGACCGATATTGATAAAACTTAGTATGAAGATAAATTTATACATAGAGAGTGTTATAGGCTACTTTTTATCCTGATCATCATCATCATCATCATCATCTGAGCGATGATCATCTGAGCGATGTTTCCGGTTGCATCCCTCTCGGAAGCCCAGGGTCCGCTTTCCTACTTTTACGCCTCCACTTCGCACGATCTTCGGCATCCTAGTTTGTAAGGCCATTTGCACGCATATCACCCTTTACGACGTCAAGCCAGCACTTCTTGGGTCTACCTAGTGTGCCACGACCTTTATTCCCCACATAACTTGCTGGTTTTCGCAAGACGTGAAGGCCAGCGTAGGCGACATTCTTGCAATTTATCTGCAATGTCTCGGACAAGAAGGCTGCCCCGGATGCGAGAGTTCCTGACGCGATCCTACTTTATATCGCAATATTCCCATGGAATAGGGGGTTAGGCGGGTGAAACCGTGGAGAGCTGCTGGTCTATACATATAAAATTATTTTTCCTGACTGACTGACTGACGGATCAACGCACAGTCTAAACCACTGATCGTAGAGATCTGAAACTTGGACTTTCTTTGTATGACGTAGGCATCCGATAAGAAAGGATTTTTTGAAATTATACCTCTTAGGGGGTGAAAAGGGGGCAAACGGGACAAAGTGATTTCCAATCCTATTGAAACCATTTTCGACTTCTACGCGGACGAAGTCGCGGGCTAAAGCTAGTAAAATATAAAATTCTAAATTCCGACTGATATTTCAACGCACAACTCAGACCAATGAACGAATCGGGCTAGATTTTGACACACAGATAGCTATTATGATGTAGATATCCGCTAAGAACCGAAAAGATTTTTTAAAATAGGGGGTTGCTCTACGACGTAGGCGAAGTTGCAATTGAAAGCTAGTTAAAGACAAATGTCGAAAAACTAAATTAAATGTTTTAAATCTTTTATTCTTCTTCTCGTATAGTGGTGTGGCTCACCTATTGTTAGAGCTTTCAGATCGCCCTAAGGCCTCTAACTTGACCTAACGATTGCTACTAGAGGTAGCAACCGGGACCAACGGCTTAACGTGCCTTCCGAAGCACGGAGGGGCTCATGAAAACACATTTTTGCCACACTACTAATTGGTCACCCATCGAAGTAATGTCGCTTAACCCGCACGACCATCAGCAAACTTCGCTTAGCCTAGAGCCTCCCAATATTTTATTAGTATCTAGTCTATACTCGTAAAAGTATGTTTTTAAGAAATTAGTCTTAAACGACCACTTTCCTTAAATTTTCGTTATAAATAACGAGAGAATTATCTCAGAGGAAATTGATCACAAGTCCCTTGATAATCTCTCTGAGGTGTGAAATTTCGTGCGTACTTGCGTAGCTACTAAATGAACACAATTTAATCATTACCTCTACCCTAAGCGTGAATGCAGACAAGAGACTGAACGGTTGGCCGATCGACAGTTCGCCGATCGTCACATTTGGGTCGTACTAAAAATGTTTTTGACATTTTCTGTACAATTTGCTGTAAGTATAATTTCAATACGATTTGAAATTTGTTAGAAAATTTCATGACGATTTTTCGTTGTCCTTTCGAAACCTTTCCAAAAGTTAAAAATCTTAAATTTATTTTAGATTTGAAGAGGAAAGGGGTACCGGCGCTCTCTCTCTACAAATGTAGTCGATTGTTTACTCCATGGATAATGACACTAGAACAAATAGTTTTGTTGCAGGGGCATGTCCATGGCAGTTATAAGTTTTATGCAACAAAAATATTTGTTCTAGTGTCATAATCCAGGGAGGAAACAGTCGACTACGTTTGTATGGAGAGAGCGCCGGTACTCTTTCGTCTTAAGAGATTTATTTTGTATAAAATCTTTAAGCAATAATCGTGATGAAACCCTCCGTTTAGTTGGCTATAGGCCATAGACGTATTAATGAGTTCTTTCTTCTGGACATGTTAGACTAAGCTGGAAAGATGGTAAAGGTTCTAAGCAAGCCACTTAAATCTAATTCATAGCATGGAATAAAGTTTCTGGGACTGTATAAATCACCTACAAGTTACCCATTCACTTTAGACTTGAAGACTCCAAGGTTGTAGTTTTAGCAGTGCGTACGAGAAAGGTGGATGCCTGACGCTTTTTATTAGATGTAAAGGCCAATTCATCATCATCCTCCTGCCATTATTCCAATTTATTTGGGGTCAACGCAGTATGTCTTCTTCTTCCATTCACTCATTCATTCATTGTACGATAAGATGACGACTAATAAGTCGTCATCTCATCGTTCACATCCATCTCTCTCATGTCTTGTCTCACGCAGTCCATCCATTTATTCTTAGGTCGTCATCTTCCTCTCCATCTCTCTACATTCATACTCATCAAGTCATCACTCTTTTAGTTACATGCGTCTCTTCTCTTCTCATCACATGCCCACACCAACTCAAACGGTTCCCTTTTACTTTTTCACTAATTGGTGCTACTTTTTACCAAGTAAAGTAGTAAGTATGTAAGTAACAATAATTAATACTATAAAAACAAACAATAAAACAACAACTAAAAAAACAACAAAAACAAACAATAAAAAGCTATTTCCATAGTAGGGACTTCGGACGTCGTACCATAGGGCAAGCTACATGGTAGGCGGAGTGGGGGTATTAGGTTTTATTTTCGTTACGGAATTTCTTGATTCGGTCGCCGCGCTCATAGCCTGAGATAAAAGCTATGCAATAGTTTAATAATAACAAGAAAGTAAGTATCAATAATTGGCAGTCAGGTAAAAATTTAGTTAGCTAAAAAAGAAAAAACAGTTTGCGTTAACCGACTACCTACGCCTTAACTATCGACTTTAAACGTCTTACTTTCGAGTCTCTAGTCAAAGATCCCTTGTAGGTAGGTTGGTCTACAAATACATATTATAACAAAGCGAGTACGAGTTCAAAATGATGAGCCATTTGTTAAATGTAAATGTTACTGGGGCTAGATTATGATTGTGTAAATGAAAAATGGTTTCCTTCCTTACTTCTCTTCATTATATCTTTGTACTTGATTTTATAAAGAGACTAACAGCGCTCCGTAGTTTCACCCGCATAACTCCCGATCCCGTGCGAATATCGGAATATAAAGCCTATGTTATTCATAATGAATCAATGTATTCTCATACACAGTTTCATCAAAATTGGTCCAGTAGTTTCGGAGCTTATTCATTACAAACATAAAAACAAACTGAAAAGTTTTTATAGAATAGAATGATTTGCTTTCTGACAACTTTCATTTTTGTCAGTAGGTAGGGTTTTAGTTGCAAAAATTAAACGTTACGGATATAAACTGTAACGAATTTAACGCCTTGTAATTGGCTGTCTGATTACTATAAGTTAAACTTAAATAAAATGCTGTTGTTTTTATTTCGTCTTCTTCTTTCGTGTCAATGGTTTATGTTAGTATGTTTTTGATGGTTTTATATTTTATGACATTTAACGTAACTCTTCTGCGGCTGCGTAGGTACCTGTTTTCTATTAGTAGGTATTATTAGGCTCTTAAATTACTAAATAAAAATAAAAATTTCAGCAAAACTTTTTTTTTTATAAAATTTTTTCAAATATTTTCAAAAGTCGTACGAAAGTTTTTTATTAGAGCCCTCAACCTATATAATTACCGTGTCTGTATAGAGGTACAACAATAGATACACTTTTTCAACTATTTGCACTAGTAAATCCTGCAACAAACAAAGCTTACAGAAGCTTAGCTCTGAAGTTTCTGGGAGCTTTTGTTTGTAAAGAAAACCAACCAAAGAAACTTGTAACGAATTAGTGTTAAACACGTCGTCTTCAGCTGTGTTGTAATATCTCGATATATATATATATATACCCGCATTCATTTTAGGGGCACAGTGTTTGTTTGTATTAAAATACAGAAGCACAATTTATTACAACAAATAAAATTAAACTTTTTAGTCGCACACGATTTGTATTCTTCGAACTTTTACTATTGTCTTATTTATTAATACCTACCTGCCAATTATTTTTAAGCTATTGCATAGCTTTTATCGCGAGCTTCGAGCGCGGCGACCGAATCAAGAAATTCCGTAACGAAAATAAAACCTAACACCCCCCACTCCGCCTACCATGTAGCTCGGCCGAGCGTTCGCTTAACGTGTATTTTATAAAAATACCCTTCGACCATCTGGTCTAAGAAAATACCCGATTTAAGACACGGGAAAATAATTACTATGAACAAACAAAATTGTCGAATGATGTGTGGAATACACCAGTTTACTTAAACTTGTGAAAATAAATTTAATTACCATTTAAACCATTTATTTTCCATAGAACAACACATACATAAATAGATTATAACACATAAGTCATTAAACAATCAATAACAAGATATGTGCGTTTTACAAAAAAAAAGTGATAAATATTCTAATTTAAATAACTATAGGTAGCAAAGTAAAGCAAGCATTAGTTGTACCCATCTATTGTTTTATATGCTGCTACTTAGAGGGTAATCTAAAAACCGGACAAGTACGAGTCGGACCATTAGATTCTGTTTTTATTTGTTATTGTAGTGGCATCAGAAATACATCATCTGTGAAAATTTCAACTGTCTAGCTATCACGGTTCATGAGATACAGCCTGATGACAGACAGACACTCGCGGACGGACAAACAGTGAAGTCTTGTAATAGGGTCCCGTTTGGAACCCTAAAAAGGGGAAAACAACTGCACCAACATAATCTGTAGTTTGGCAGATTTACGTTCATTTTGGAGTTTCACTTCAAAATATTCTTCACCAACAACACCCCATTTTTTGAAGTCGGTTTTATAAATTTATAATTTTTGTATAGTTTTTTTAAATTTTACACGATTTGAACTCAATAGTTTTTTACCTGTGAACATGAGATCTGGAAATTTCTCGAAACGACTTAACAAAAAACAAAACAAACGCGATTTTTTTTCTAGTTTCATCTTTCAAAGAAGATGGTCCTAGATGCTTATATATCACTACTAACTTCAGTAGTTTCCTTTCGTATTCCGTTGCACTGTGGCATAACATTCGTACCCGAGAACAGTGTGTATTTTCGTATGAAATTGTGCTTTTCTTTGTTCATTGTGTCTATACGTCTACATAATTTTGTATCCTAAATCTCTATTGTGAAATTTTGAAGGTATTTGCCTGCAAAAGTGAAATTTCGTTTTTCATATTCGTAACAAAAGCTTGTAAAAGCCTTGTTCTGTAAAAAACATTGTGTATAAAAGATGATATCAACGTAAAATAAATGCGGGTTTGATATTACAGTGAGCGGAGATACTTAAAACAATATCAAATTGACCGAGCGAGAGAAGCGAGCGATTCGTCTCTGCTTCAAGTCTGGCAAAATTTGCTTTTTTTAATCTATATAAATAAAAATAAATTTAAGTATGTGTGTCGGAAGAACTTGTCGCCTATACAAAGTTTTAAAATATTGTAGATTTTTTGGCTTCAAGGGAATTTGCTTTTATTACTTTCCCCAAAAAGGGGGCAACTGGATATCTCTAGCTTATGAGATCCGATTTAGATGATTATTTTCTTATTTGAAAGGTTGTAATTTCAATATCTTTAGGAACTGAATGATTGATCGTTTGCATAAAAATGCACAGGTCCAAAACATTCATTATGGGCAAAGAACTTTAGAAACACAAAGCATTATTTTATAATTTATAGGCCAGCACAATATCATGACAAAAATAGTGCATTTAAGATAATTTACATGACCATTTTTGTTCATAAATCTCACTGAATGTTACTTACTTTACTGAACGATAAAGCTAATGGTCAATTACCGGTGGCATTTCGAATGTTTATTTAGTGGATAACAGGCACATAAATGTCTAGTTATTATTTCAGTTGCATTTCGTGCTTTTTCTATCACTATTTAAAGAGAAAAATACTAATTAAGAAATCTCTGAAACTACAAGAGCTATAAGTCTGAAACTTAGCGTGTAATATAATGGGGTTTCCTTTGAGAACGTAGATGGTTATGCATTTTGTTAGAAAGCTCATCGTCGTCATTTAGAAAGAAAGAAAGCATTTATTTGGACAAGCACACGGCACAAGAAATAAGCCTTCTGAACCTTTTAAAAGCTCAAATTATTTCATCTGCGTTAGTGCGTCTCTATTAAGTGACTAGCATGACATCGCGGTTTCACCAAAATAACTCCTGATCCCGTAAGAATATCGGGATAAAAAGAAGCCTTATGACACTGCCAATGAATCAATGTATCCTCATACCAAGTTTCATCAAAATCAGTCCAGTAGAATCAATGCAAACAAATAAACAATCAAATATTTCGTTTTCATAATATACGTATTACATAGATAATATTATCATCGGTGTTGGCTTAGTGGTAGATACCTCGACTTTCATTCTGAAGGTCGTGGGTTCGAATCCCGACCGGCCGTGCACCAATGGATTTTTCTTAAGAAAAATTTATGTGCGCTAATTGACATTGCTCTTACGGTGAAGGAAAACATCGTGATGAGACCCGCGGCTTAGTTGGCTCCGGAAGTATTGACAAGTTCTCTCCTCTGGACATGGTCGACTAAGCTGAGAGGGTAGTAGGTGCTGGGCAAGCCTACTCCATCCTCACGTAAAAAGGACCCAATTAAAAAGGGTCCAATGGCGGAAAACAGCCTGTATACAAGTACAAGTATTATCATCAATCAATATTATAAAATTCTCGTTTCACGGTGTTAGTTACCAATCTCCACCTAAACAGTTGAACCGATTTGTATGATTTTTTTTGTGTATATTCGTTAGGTCTGAGAATCGATCAACATCTAGTTGTTTTTTGTTCTTTTTTTTTGGAAATGGCAAAACAACGTTTGCCGTGACAGCTAGTATTAGCATAGAAGTATACATATTTATTTCCTACAAACACAGAATACATATTACTACAAACTTTAACAACCCTTTTTTCCCCTTCAAAAGTCGTAGAACAAAAGGTATACCTAGTTACTAGATTAACAATATTTATACTATATTTGTACAGAGAAGCAAGGCTTTATTTTAACATTTCATATCACGCTTAGTCGAGTTCCTATCTATCTATTACTATCAATATTTGCTACTCCGATCAGCAAATATTTCGATCAACTACGAAACGGGCTTCCTTTTTAGACAAAATTGATTTTTTGTTTGCAGTTTTTGTTGACGTAGTTCCTTCGTCGTATTTTTATTTTACCTAGGTATCTAGAATTGTGTTATTGCAAGTTCTTGTATGTTTAGTTCAGTTTTGATTGGATATTTTAATAGTTTTGGTTTTTATAGTTTTTTTTGCCTGTTTTCAATGTGTGAATGTTTCTGGACATAGCACACAGCGCCATCTAACCCCAAGCTAAGCAACTTGGCTTGTTTTATGGTGGCCTGACGATGGGTACTTAAATAAATAAATAAATATTGCAGGACAATCTACACAGCGCCATCTAGCCCCAAGTTAAGTAACTAGACTTGTGTTATGGTAGACAACGGATATACTACTTATATACTTTTCTTTTGTAAATATATACCTATAATACATAGAAACAACCAGACCACAGACAAATATCTAAGCATAAATACTTGTCTAAGGCGGGAATCGAACCCGCAACCCTATGTTTGGCAGTCCGGCAAGGTGACCATTGTGCCAACTGGGTCGACTTACCTAGTATACTTTAATAAACAGCTTTAAAATTTACAATACACCATAAACACCTTAATAAATATTTTAGGTTTCATAAATTTAAGATAGGTATGTTTAGGTTAAATTTTGTGAGAATGAAAGCGTCTTATTTTTTTATTTTAAATTATTTGTTAATAAAGACTATGTAGGTACTTCTACCTACCATCTATCTAACTGACATCTTATCTAGATGACTTATACAGCACCAACAATGTCAATTCGGAGGTCTGGTTAAACTAATATTATAGAGAGAAATGATTTGATTATTTAAATTAGATAAAATGGGTTTACCCAGCACCTATACCACCATCTCTCCTTAGTTAACCATGTCCAGAGGAAACAACTAACTAGTCTAAGACTTTAGCCAACTAAGCTGCGGATTTCATCAGGGTGTTTTTCTTTATCGTAAGAGTAATGTTTATTAGGGCATCATTACATCTATATATATAAAAGAAAGTCGTGTTAGTTACACCACTTATAACTCAAGAACGGCAGAACAGATTTGGGTGAAAATTGGTAGGGAGGTAGCTTAGAGCCAGGAGACGGACATAGGATACTTTTTATCCCAATATGCCCACGGGATCGGGATTTACGCGGATGAAACCGCGGGGCGCAGCTTGTTTTCCATAAAAAATACTATTGGTCGGCCGGCTGGGATTCAAACCCACGACCTTTATAATGAAAACACCGCTTTTGTAAAAACATACTATCCTACTATTGTTATAAATGTGTAAGTGTGTGTGTGTTTATATGTTTATAACTCCTTCACGCAAAAACGCCTAAACCGATTGCGATAAACTTGTGCAGATAGCCGGAAACTTGGATTAACACACAGGCTACTGATCCCGATATTCCCACGGGAATAGAGAAATCTTTTGTGAGATTTCGTATTTCGCAAACTATTGAGGAAATAAGGAAACATATTTCCTCGACTTTAGAGTACGATTGTGCCTTTTGTGTTGCAAAACGTTTGGCAAATGGTTTTGGTTAAATATGTTTTATTTAGAGAATATAGGCACTATAGCTGATGTCCGCAGTTTTACGCTTAACCGCAAGATAAAAAAAATTAAGGTCAATTCTGTAACCTACAAGTTTTCGTAAAAATCTAAATTTGCCCATATCATTTTTATCATGTTGACTCAGGACCTTGATTTTTATGTACCTACTAGGGACCATAGACCTCAGAGCTGGTATAAATTTCAACTTGCAAGGTCAATATGTTCTTGAGAAAATCGGTGGTAAAGGAACACACTCTTGTCCGTCTGTCTATCACAGATAGATAGATAGATTGTTCATTCAAAAAAAATCATACAAATCAGTTCAACTGTTTAGGTAGAGATCGGTAGCTAGCACCGCGACACGAACATTTTATAATATTGATTGATGATATGTAATAATATTATCTATGTAATACATTTATTATGAAGACAAAAGATTTGATTGTTTATTAGTTTGCATTGACTCTACTGGACTGATTTTGATGAAACTTGGTATGAGGATACATTGATTCATTGGCAGTGTCATAAGGCTTCTTTTTATCCCGATATTCTTACGGGATCAGGAGTTATTTTGGTAAAACCGCGAGGTCATGCTAGTCACTTAATAGAGACGCACTAACTCAGATGAAATAATTTGAGCTTTTAAAAGGTTCAGAAGGCTTATTTCTTGTGCCATGTGCTTGTCCAAATAAATGCTTTCTTTCTTTCTAAATGACGACGATGAGCTTTCTAACAAAATGCATAACCATCTACGTTCTCAAAGGAAACCCCATTATATTACACGCTAAGTTTCAGACTTGTAGCTCTTGTAGTTTCAGAGACAGAGATTTTAAACAAGGAACAAGGAACACACTCTTGTCCGTCTGTCTATCTGTGATAGGTTGATTGAATGAATGTTTGAATGGATTCTTTTTTTATCTTTTGACGGAACCCTAAATCCTTCTCTATGGTCATAAAAATTATCGAAATTTGTGGTTTAGGCGTGAAAATGTAACAGACAGAGCTCTTTTGGCATTCTTAAATATTAGTAAGATGTGAATTAAAATTAGCATACTATGATTGTAGAAACCATTAACCTCAATGAGTTTCATAAGGTTTATTCTTACAGAAAAGAGCGAGCCAAACCCACACATCCTACTCAGATTTAAGGTGAAAGGGTTCGGCGCTCTATCCATACAAACGAAGGCGACTGTTTCCTCCCTGGATAAGGACACTAGCACAAATATTTTGCGTAAAACTTATAACTGCCATGACTATGCCCCTGACTATGATTCGAACCCACAACCTAAGTACGGAATGAAAGCCTTTCGACGCATACTGCCAAATACGCAAAAGGCTAATAAGTACATTTTTGATCTCGTCAATTCGTGAAAGACCATGTTAGTAAATTGAAAGTCGAGGACTCTACCACTAGGCCGACACACTGCTCCTCCCACAAATACCTATTCGTACCGCCAAATAAGTACCTACATCTCAATCAAGCCCCTAATCTAAAATGAAAGCAAAACAGTTTGAAATGCACAAGCGAACGAATGAACAATACCGCATACTTCCCTATGATATCTGGAAATTAGGTTAATCTACGTTTAACACGACTCCGTGTGCCGAGTTGTGCCGACTCAGTGACTGGACTGAGTGACACAGCTTGTTGCGAGAGTTTTCTACTTGATGACTTTGAATTTTCAGCTGAAACATGATCAATTACTACTGAAACTTGAATTTTGCCGATGATACTCTGGTACGGAAACTATCAATGTTATTAGTAGACATCGGATTATATGCATTTGCATGTTTGTATATGCAAATACATATTGTATTTTATAGCGTTGTTGCATATTTCGGTACATCGTGATTGACAGTGCTTATTTTAGTAGGTATACGTGTTAGGCGTATTGTATTATGTCGTCAACACGTCCGCCTCGCACACACTCAGCGAGATTTATCAACGGCACCGAACAAACTCTGCCTGAAGAGGTCTATGCAGAAATGGTGCCAAATTTCAGGTTCCGTCCGGTAACGTCAATTGACGACGAAAGGTCATTTGCAGCATATAAATTAATATTAAATGACAAACGTCACATGTTTGCTCCAGAAATACTGAAAAAATATAGTTTTGTTTATTGTCTCAAAAATTGTAATAAATGATTAATAAATAAAATGTGAAAATAGACGTAAATTCTAATAATAAATGGTTTTTTAATGTGCATATTTCGCCCTATGTTAGAGCATACCTATATTTGCATGCATATTTTGGTATTTTGATAGTGCATATAATCTGATTTTTAGTTATTAGTATTAGCTTTAGATGACGTAATTGACGAAAGAAACGGAAGCTGGTCAGTAATATAATGCTTAATTAATCTAAATACGTCAGAATTCCATCTAGTTTAATGTAATATTTTCATGTATCTATTTATATAAAACTAGCAACTATGTGGTTTTACCCGTGTAACTTCCGATCCCTTGTACTAGTAATTATAATTTGGTAACTAAATAAAGAATTTAAATTTTATTCAAGAGTTTATGTCAAAGTAGTTTCCTATAATTTGTTTATGAGGATACTACACTTACTTATGTACTTGCTACAGATCAAATGGATTAGAGTTTACTCAAAAGAGAAATCTAATCCATTTATGGACAATGGATAAGAGTGGACAAGAGCACAGTAGCGCACGTCTGCGCTACCATGGAAGATGCTCATCTCGGGCTAGTTTCCGAGCGACCCGATCTCCAAACGACCGAGCACTTTGATTGAATTTTGTTATATTATATTCTCATGGTGTGTCATTGCTGGTTTGACGCTAAATTATTAAAAAGTAACAAATTCTGAGTATTATTCTTATATGCCTTTAGAATTTGAGACTATTGGCTCTTGGGGTCCCAGTACAAGGTCATTGTTAAGGTGCTATCTTCGCGTCTTTGCGAGGCCACTGGGGACTGTAGTTTTCTTTCTCAGCGTATTAGCCTGACGATCCAGAAAGGAAACGCTGCCAGGGGGGATGCCATGGAGAACGTGGTTTTACGTTTTTTTATTTAGTTTTTTTTTTTGCCATTTATTACCATTTAAAACTTAAAAAACATTCAGTACTTAACCTAGCACAGCGAAACCACTAAGGTTTATAATTATGCTAAGTACATTTAAATTTACGTCGATCTAGTATAATATAGTTACAGGTAGGTATAATTTAATGATTGTAACGGTACTAACGATAATAATTTATACAGGGTTATTGGTTATATTAATAAGCGGTTGAGGGCCACTTCTGTGCGAAACCACTAAGGTTTATAATTATGCTAAGTACATTTAAATTTACGTCGATCTAGTATAATATAGTTACAGGTAGGTATAATTTAATGATTGTAACGGTACTTACGATAATAATTTATACAGGGTTATTGGTTATATTAATAAGCGGTTGAGGGCCACTTCTGTGCACCTAAACAAACAACTTTTTGAAATTTGAACATATTTTTGTAAATTTAGAGGTTACGTAAATTCGAAAATCAGCTGATTTTTTAAAACAAATGTCATTCACACTTAGAACAGTAGGTAAAACTTTAAAAATAAGTATAATCTTAAGGTTAATGACGTCACTGTGTTGAACAAAACAGCTTGAACAGTTGGTTTTCAGGTAAATAATACTTCAAAATTTCGAATAAAGAAACGTTCGAATATCCATATCATCATCATCATCATATCAGCCACAGGACGTCCACTGCTGAACATAGGCCTCCCCCAAAGACTTCCAGAGTGATCGGTCGCATGCTCTATGCGTCTAACGACTTCCCGCGACCTTAATTAAGTCGTCCGTCTATCTATTCGGAGGCCGTCCTGCTCTGTGCTTATATCCATATGTCGTAAAACATTTTTTTTTGTTTAGGTGCACAGAAGTGGTCCTCAACCGCTTGCTAATATGATTAAACTACCCTGTATTGTGTTTTTTTTTGCTATTAATTATGGCTTCGCACGGCTTGTGCATTTAGCCAGTGTCAAATATATTTTGCATCAAATTATGACCCGATTTTTCATAAATCGGACCTAAAGTGTTTCAAAGCAGTCAAATTCGTCATAGTCCATCAAGTTAGGGGCTATAGTAAAGCGGTGGCAAGTTTACCATAACCTTAATAGGAGATTTGGAGAAATTTGGAAATCTCTTTCACAGAACTGAATTGAATAACATTCCACCAGAATTATACAATTCAACTCGGGTTACAACTAAGTTTCATGATATTAAAACTGCAGCACGACATGTTCTTAACTCGTTCCCGACAAAACTCGACTGTATTGTGTTCAATAGCTAATTGTATACTATCTCGCATCTCACTCATTTTTATACAGTCCCCCACATTAGGTTCTGTAATCCTCTTAAGTACCCCAAAACTCCGCCTCACAAATTCAACCTAAACATCCATTCAACTAATGTTACCACTCATTCTTAATGCACGGCGATTGGTTTAGATTACTGGCTGTAAATCTAACACAACGTTTTGATATTGAACCTGTCTCTTGGACTATAAATGGCTTTCTTGTAGTCTAAGAGCTTGATTTATTGATATTGCTTTTAGCTTGGGTTGCTGTTGCAGTATTGATTTTAAATTCAATTAAGTATTAGAGCACTGATACGGTTAAGTGGAGGTCTAAGGTTCAAATCTAGCCGGGGCAATGGATTTTTGGAAAGAGTTTTCTATTATTCAATTTCTCTTTATTTTGGTTTTTTAATTTTTTTGTTTTGGTACGGAACATAAAACTTTGTAGCATAAAACTTATAACTGCCATGACCATTTTGACCATGCCTCTATGTCTCATTTTTTATATATAATTTGTTTTTTAAACTCTTTATATATCTTTATAATAGAAAATGACAAAAACCAAGACGCAGGCATGGCAGTTATAGGTTTTATGCAACAAAAATATTTGTGCTAGGGTCATTATCCAGAGAGGAAATAGTCGACTACATTTTGATGGAGAGAGCGCTGGTACCCTTTCCTCTTAAGCTTGTAAAAAATGGGAAACCTACTGTTTAATATGGAAATAATCTATCATTAAATATCAATATTTATTATTTCGCTAGTTAACTCTATATTCGTATACCCATGTTTCAAACCTAAAAGTATTAACCTCTTTTTACTTTGAGATTCATAAAACAACTCTTGACAACCCAGTTAGAAACTTTAAAATTTAATACAATTTCTTTTTATAACTTTTACTTTGCTTAAACCTTTTACTTCGAGTTAATGAATATTCTACAATGAAAACGATGTTGGGGTACCTACAATTAAGGGCGGACACAGACTGGAAATTTAAGATCGACCGATAGTAAATAGTTATTATAAAATATATGTATTCATCTTAAGAGATAACCACGATTAGTGATGCAAAAGCCTTTCACAATTTTTTGTAAAACATACTTTGGGATCCTTTAAAATAGAAACACGCGTATTAATGTGTGTTTCTATTTTAAGGGATCCGATTTCAGCACGTAGGCAATCATTTTGCCAAGCAATCGCAAAAAAATGATGGAAGAGTGGTTGGTTCTCCCTTTGATAAGTAGAATCCTCTCAAAAACTAACTGCAGGCCTATAATTGCGGAAAACGCGAAATAATGCAAAATTACTATTGCACAACACTAAACTGTTAACATTTTTGTACATAGCGAAGAATTTACTAATGTTATCGACTGAACAAAAATAAAATAATAAAATCTTTAGAATTATCCAATGGCACATTGTTAAGTTGTTGGTGTCATAAGGGCTGATTTTACTGGTAGATCTTGAAAACTAAACAATTTACTGCACGCCCGTAATGCAATTCTGTTCAGCATTTCGAAGATCCTCATCAAATACTTACCTCATTTTTATGGGACAACCCTACAGATATCCCTTCTTCAACATACATTTCTATCAATTGAGCCGTTGAGTAATCGGTAACCATACATGAAAAAAATATACGCGACATATTGAGAACCTTTTTCCTTTTTTTAGCCCCTAAAATTTGTTAACTTTTTTTTCTTGTCTATAAACTAAACGATCAGTGAGAGATCGAGCGATTAAAGTCTGTAATCTATGTCCACCCTTAACCAACATCATGAACTATGAATATGTATTTAATCAAATTGAATACTATGAAGAGAGAAATGTCATGAAATTATTTGATTTTACGTTTCTTTAGTTTTGTGTGTTTTGTATTGCAGTTAACTGACTTTTGTAATGTTGAAGATAATGTAAAGGGACGAGCTGATAATGTCCAGGTCAAAATTCTTTGAATTTGTAGGGTTTGAATTTCCAAAACCCTTCCTTAGTGGATGCCTGTTTTAACAGCTGCTGAATTTCAGCTCGAGCCTGTCCATTTATTTGAACTGTGCGACATACAGTCAATCAGGACTTTGAATTTTATATTCATAGGAGTTAACATTGAAATAGAAATAGAAGTAAATTAAAAATTTAGGTGAAATTTCTCAATTTTCACATTTAAAAACTTAAAATGCGTCATCCATACCTCATTCCAGCTGCCACACAATAAATATAATTACTAAAATGATCAACAATCTATTCTAAACACATGGTAGGTGTAACACCTACCATGTCACAACATGATTGCGTTCTTAGGATGATGTCGAAGTAATGACCGTCCTCCATTTATACTGTTTTTTTGTAAAAATGACCCACTAAAATAGTTTCATAAAGGTGAACGCATACCTAGTCGCACCGCACGCATTGCAGTCGCCGCAGTCATGGCAGTCATCGCTTTTGTTATTAGCTTTTTTTTTTAAAAAAAAGCTAATAATTAGTTATGCATTTAGTTGCTATAGCTAAGCATTTAGTTGTTGTCTCGTCTTTGCTGGTTCAATTTAGTTTTTATTCTGTAGATTATACAGCTCATTGTATTGTTTCATTGACGAAGATGCGCGCGGTGCGCTGCACCGGGGTTGGTGGAGTCATCAGCAGCGGCTTGGGAAGTAGGTGTGCGAGGATGCTACAACTTCATATAAAAATTCAAATGCGGAGACTGCGGCGACTACGTTACGGCATAGGTGTGCTTTTACCTTTATGAGGTCAAGTCGCGAAAACCTTAGAAAATTAATCCTTTTGTTGTTTTTGTTTTGTTTGTAACTAGTGTAACTAGGTGCTCTCACGGTTTCACCTGCGTAAGTGCGAGTCCCGTAATGGGATATTAGTAGAATAACGGGATAAAAGTAATCTATAATATGTTAATTCAGGTTTTCAGCTACCTACATACCTACTGAGTTTCAACGCAATCGCTTCAGTAGGTTTTTCGTGACGGAGTAACAAACATACAGACACATAAACTTTATTTATTTATTATATTAGTAGGAAGTAGGATAGGATAAAGTATTTAAATATCTATTTCTACAACAAAACAACACATTATTTTGTTTTGAATTTGATGAGTAAGTACGTAGGTTGAAATACCTAAAATAATATTTTTTAATGCAATATTAACGTTTTACTAGAATTTTGAGTCACTCACTGTCATTTTCCGAGCCCTTTACCAATTAGCATTAGCGAAGGAGCAATTCCAAACGTTTATCAACCTTGTTGTGGTTGTGGTTGGGTCTATTTTTCACTGACTGAAAGTCCTGGCGCCAATTCCCTTAGAATAAAATTATGGTGACAGGTGTATCGTAAACTCCACGTGGCGTTTATTTTTAGATTGTTCGAATTTTAAAACATTTTGATAAGCGTGGAAAGCTAAAGGCTAGAGTGCCTGTATTTTTCTGATGATGAGACTTTCAACGAACTTATGAGCGCCTGGTAGCTTCAGCATTTTTAAATATTTCATTCAGAATCATGTTTCCTTTTAAATTTCCTTTATTATACTTTCCTATTGATTCCTTTAGTGTTTCTATCTATCCTACTAAAATAATTACGGTAGTCTTAATTTAAGTTTTAATTTTGATAAGCGTGGAAAGCTTGATTGCCTGTGTTTTCCGATGATAAGACTTTCTACCAAATTATGAGCGCCTGGTAGCTACTTCAGCATTTCAGCCTAGTAAATAACATTTTTTTTTTATTAAAGTAGTGTTTTCTATTAAATATTCCTTATTAATTCCAAAATGTTTTTATCTATCTAAATAATTACAGTATTCATTATAGTTTTAATTTTGATAAACGTGGAAAGATTGACATGGAGCGCCTGTGTTTTACGACTTTCTATCAACTTATGAGCGCCTGGTAGCTTCAGTATTTCAGTGCAGACCTGTATAACTAAAAATTGAGAATTCCTTATTCCTTTCGATTTGGGGCTCATTCATCTTTAAATAAACGGTCGCCCTATCGGTAAACTATCGACCAATTGATAAATCTATTGTCTATGTTTACCTTTAATTTAGAACTACCCTCTTAAAATGACGTAAATTCGAGTACAGAATTGAATTTACTTGCTTAGTCTTACTTTACATCTGGTGTCTGGTTTCTCGAACGATATTATGGCCGTGTTTTTACATAATTTTATGTTCATAATAAAGTTTCTGTTTGGGATAATAAGACGATCGCTGGGGAGGTGGTTTGATTCCCGCTGTGAATTATTTTAACCTATTTATAATTTATTTTTCTTAGTACTTTACGCTTGTACAGCGTTACTCGAGACTTGACGATTGATAGTCGACTCACGTCTTGATTATTAGATCTGCTTACGTTTCCTCCTTTTCTAATAAATCTTACGTAATATAGTAAATTCCGCTGGCTTCAGCCAAATAAAGAGACCATTAATTTCAGTGAGAGAAACTTTCGGGAGGCTTATTCTGTATTTACTGTGGTTTAGTTTTGCGTCTTACAAACATTCGCAGGAAAATCACATTTTTGTAACACCTAATTTAACACAAAACCATTTTATCGGGCTTAAAGTAGCACTTTTAACGCCAGTTAAAGGCCGTATTTGATTGGTTTTTTGACATCCCCGTTCGTAAATGTATATAAAAATCGCAGACAATCCAGAAAGTTACCTTTTTTCATTTTTAATGGGTTAAAACTTATGCTGTTGCGAAGCACTCGGAAAAAAATTAATTAAGACAACAGAAACATATCATAACATATTAAAGCCCTATTAGTCCTAATCCTAACTAATATTATAAATCCAGAAGTTCGTTTATTTATTTATTTGTTCCCTCTTCACGATCAAACGACTAGGCCGATTTAGATAAAAACCGGCGTAGTGGTAGCTCAGGGGATAGAAAACCATTTTGATCCCTAAATTCCGATGATATCAAGACTTATGCGCTCAAAACCGCAAGGCGCAGCTAGTTGTTGTTAATTTCAATTAATATTTGGGAAAAATTGAGCTGTGTTGGCTTAGTAGTAGATGCCTCGACTTTCATTCTGAAGGTCGTGGGTTTGAATCTCAGCTGGCCGTGCACCAATGGATTTTTTTAAGAAAAAATTATGTGCACTATTGACATTGCTCTTACGAAGGAAAACATCGTGATGATCGCGTCTTAGTTGGTTCCAGAAGTATTGTCAAGTTCTCTCCTCTGAACATGGTCAACTAAGCTGAGGGGTAGTAGGTGCTGGGCAAGCCTACTCCATCCTCACGCAAAAAGGACCCAATTAAAAATGGTCTAATTGCTGAAACAGCCCGAATACAAGTACAAAAACAAGGTGGGAAAAATTTCAATAATAAATTCCTCATATTATTACTCATTAAAAAAAAGACAAAATTAAACCATATCAATCCGCGTTTTCCGCAAGAAATTGAATCAATTACTAAACCTACAGAATAAAGGACCCGAGAAAGAAATCCCTTGGAAAAATGTAATGAAATAGTCCGCCCCAAATCTCACGCTTGTGTTGGGCAGATAATGATGTCGCCAGACTCGAGATCTTTGGGACAATGTACGAGATACAGACGGTAATAGACTTGGATTATAAATAGGTACTTCTTTATCACCGGAACTGGCTCTCTCTAGGGCTCTAGAGAATATAACTTTAGGAGCTTAGTAGGTTAGACAATAGGTTTGTAAGTATTAAGGATAGTGAAATTTATCATCCTACTGTATTAAAATGTGAAAGTTTGTGAGTATGTTTGTGTTAAAAATAATTAAACCGATTGTGATGAAACTTGGCACGTAGCTTGTAGATAGGGGAGCATCGCCATCCGTTCAAATTCTGAATTTCTACAATTAGTGATTTATTAGCAGTTGGTTCAAAATTTTGTATAGTAAATTATCAATTCGTAACAAATGTGACATAAGATGCTTCATCTATCATATTAGTACAATTTATTAATTTGTACAATAGGGGAATGGAGCCTTGAAATATAATAAATTCTACTTTTTATTCAATAATATTTGCCTTTACACCTATTCTAGATTATACAGCGCCAGAAACTTACAGGGTGCGGAATTAAATGATGAAAGCCTACTTCATTTAATTCCGCGCCCTGTAAGTTCCCAGAACTTTCACCACCCTCCCAGCTAAGTCGACCATGTCCAGAGGTAATAACTCTTAAATAAATCTGGAGCCAATTAAGCTGCGGGTTTCCAATCATCAGGGTGTTTTCGTTCAGCTACAATCGTCAAACAAACGATCTTGAGAATAAATATCTAGTATTTACTACTAGACCAACAGCAACACCGCTATTATTTCCGCGGAATCAGGACTTATGCGCCGTCAGTAATAAATCAATATTATAAATTGTACGTGGCCAGCCATTTTGCTCATTGGTAGAATAATGGTTAATTAGCGGTTGGGTGGTTTGATATTGACATAAAATCTCCTAACTAAAACACTTTGCTGGCAGCATAGCTACCGGCAGTGATATTACATCCCCCATCAATCCATCATTGTTTAATATATTGTAAAACTAGCTGCGCCCCGCGGTTTCACCCGCGTAAGTCCCGATCCCGTGGGAACGATTTTTTCTCACCTTTTAAACCTTCCCTGGACCTCCACGAATAATTCAAGACCAAGATAAGATAAATCCGTTCAGCCGTTCTCGAGTTTTAGTGAGACTAACGAACAGCAATTCATTTTTATATATAAGATATGTATTTTTAATTATGGTATTGGATATAATTTTATCTTTATTTTTTATCCATTTATTTGTACATTATTATGTAATTACATATATTAATATATTTATGTAAAGATATGTGTGTATGTATGTATATATTAATATATATTGATACATATATAAGTATAATGTGCATTAAGTAATTATTATTAGTATGTAGTTAAGTTTGTATTTATTATTACGTTTTTGTTGTTATTTGCATCTTATTTATTTTCCTAAGTTTAAACACCCTACCCTTCACCTTCCTCAACTTCTTGTCCATCCAAAGGTTGCCTGGAAGAGATCGCTTTGAGCTATAAGGCCGCCCTTTGTAACACTTAGACTTAAGCTTTGATTTTTATTATTAATGTTATTTGAAATTGATGTTTACAATAAAGAATTTATTTATCTATCCATATCTATGTACACAAATATACCCGCCCGACGTGGCCGCCGGCTGTGCCACCGTAATAGTGTGCAAAAGTTTCTGACAATGATTACCATGAATTAATTCTACTTCGCGTGTTCACCATTGAGTTAGAAACTGGCCAAGTGCGAGTTGGACTCATAAACGAAGGGTTTCGTACCATGGTGTGTCGGAGCCCCACTTAAATGTATAGTTTTTTTTTCTGTCTTTTAGTACTTCATTTCATTTCATTTATTTGCATTCATATGGTAGGTACAATAGATGTTACAATACGCATATAAGTTCAGATAATACGAGACATACCGGGCATTGCAATAGCGTGCGGTGACAGACCGAGACTTTTCTTACTATACGTAGGCACTAGATATACAAATACACTTGTCCGGTTAGTTACGTCTTGTTATATTATTATGCCATTACATTTTCGCAACAACAAGTATTTGTTGTTTTAATCAGAAATACATAATCTGTGAAAATTTCAACTCTCTAGTCATCACGGTTTATCAGATACAGCCTGTGACTGAAACAGATAGTGAAGTCTTTATAATAGGGTCCCGTTTTTACCCTTTACGTACGGAACCTAAAAAATCGAGTAGATAAATCGTCGCTGCATTGAAGTACGTGTGAACGTCTTGTACGTGGCTATTGCGGCCGGCTGGGATGGGATTCGAACCTTTGAAATGAAATTTTATGATGGGTGAGGTTGGATGGACGGGGATCTGCAGCGGTGCCTTCTGGCCTGGCCGGAAGACCAGCGCTGTAGCCTGGCGTTATGCTTACTGCAGCATTACAGCTGAGGTCGGTCCATAGCACACGGCATCCCGGACTTTTCATTACTTTAAGCCTATTATCTAAGTTTTTCTAATTCTATCTGTTCTATTTTTATTTTATTTTATCTCCTTTTTTAAATATTTTTTTTTGTTTGTAAATAATTATGTCTACCTATTTGTTTTTCTAGTAAATGCTATTCTATTCTATTCTAAATTCGAGGTATTTACTATGCCTACACCACTCTTTCCCTAGTATAACATCGTGAAATCTTACGATTTGCGCCACACTGATAGACTTCGCAAGTCGTTTTGGAAGGACTCCGTCGTGGTAATATCATTTGCTTGATTATGACCTTTTCCCGGATTTGTTAGAAGTATGGAGCCGCATTCACTCATTTTGCATTTGGGAATTTCAAGTGAGAACGCTTTAAATGATAATAAATTTAACTTATTGTATGTTTGCTAGTGTCGCCAATTTAGCTGCTACACCAAGTTAACCCCACTCGATAAATGAACTATCCAACACAAAAGTAATTTTTCAATTCGAACCGGTACTTCCTAAGATTAGCGCGTTAAACAAACAAACTTTTCAGCTTTATAATATTATAGTATAGATTAGCGCTTGTCGTTTGCAGGGGGGACGATAAGCATGAGATAGTTCTTGACAGTTCTTGACTTCGGTAAAGGAGCCATTAATCGTCACCAAAAAAAACAAACCAGTGGTCAGTTAAGTTCAGTTCTGCGGGCCTGTTTCTGCAAAAATAAAATAAATAAAATAATAAATAAATATTGCAGGACAATCCACACAGCGCCATCTAGCCCCAAGCTAAGTAACTAGACTTGTGTTATGGGTGCTAGACAACGGATATACTACTTATATACTTTTCTTTTGCAAATATATACTTATAATACATAGAAACAACCAGACCACAGACAAATATCTCAGCATAAATATTTGTCTGAGGCGGGAATCGAACCCGCAACCCTATGTTTGGCAGTCCGGCAAGGTGACCAAAAATAAGCGCAAGATAGTTCTTTACGGGGAGTTCGTTGAGAGTAGGGGTTCCGTTGAGCGTCAACCAAAAAAACAAATCAGTGATGGGAAAAATAATGAAAATCCAAAATGAAACATCAAACAGAATAGGCACCCCTTAATTTCAGTATCCTTGTATTTTTACCTGAAAAGTTTAATTAGAATGCATTTAGAACATCAAAGTTGCCTTCCCTTGACAAGGGACTCAACGAACCGTTGTTAACATTTCTTTCGGGACTATTTTATGTTGATTCCTCTTTTCTTTCTTTCTTAATGAGTGCGGGAAGGTATTTGTCGTACAAAAATATACTTTGAATTGATTGAGATATATTACGTTGAAGGTATTCTGATTTTTTGTAGAAAATGTTTTTACGCATGTACTTTTTAGGGTTTCGTACTCAAAGGCATAAAACGGGACCCTATAACTAAGACTTCACTGTCCGTCCGTCCGTCCGTCTGAAAGTCACCTGGCTGCATCTCATGAACCTAGTTAAACAGTTCACAAAAAACTCACAAAAATAAAATGGTTTCTATGGCACACACTACAACCCTGTATTCTAAATTTTTTTTTATCACAGTTGCTCATAAAGTGGATCTTATTCAACGGCATTTAGGCTCATATCCAACATATTATGCACGCGTGCGTTTTACATTGCCAACTAATGCTATAATGTTATCCCGATAAGTAAAAAAAGTAGGTACTAAAGAGTTTTTTAGCTAGCAAAAATGGTTGTCTCTAAAGTCGGTTTACGAACGAAAATCTTACGTGACAACAACTTGAAAACGATTAAAAATTGAGTTATCTTTATTTTTTGTTTTTTCTTTATTTAAATATATTGTTTTTCCGTACCATTGTATTTTGTTCTTAACCCCCGAAGCAAAGACAAACAGAAAAAACCCTAAAAAATATTGTATGTCAGACGAGGCTGTATAGGTTAAAAGCCTTTAACCTGGCCTTTCCGGAGCATAATTAACAAAAAAATATTGCCTTAAAAATGTAAACATAGACTTATCACAAATATTTTGTTAATTATTATTTTGTTTTCTTTTCAAGTCTTTTCTTTTATTCGCAACTGTGATAAAAACGTCGTACGATATACGTGTGGAATTGATCTTTGCATCTTGGCTTCTTAACACACTCGCTGCCGCTCGCGCGTCATAAACCGCCTCTATGCAAAGATCAATTTACCACACTTATATCGTAATGTACTATTTTTGTGATGGCAGTAAAAATATTTAACAAAATGCCGGACAATATTAGACATAAAGATAACTAGCTGCGCCCCACGGTTTCACCCGCGTAAGTCCCGATCCCGTGGGAATATTGGGATAAAAATTAGCCTATGTGTTAATCCAGGCCTCAAGCTATCTACACACCGAAATTCATTGCAATAGGTTTCGTAGTTTTAGCGTGAAGGAGTAACAAACATACACACACACACATATATAATATTAGTAGGAGTAGGATAGTTTCCTCTTCAAAAGGTAACTTCATGACTACTTCATCCCTAAAGCATATTACACGTTTCAGCAATTTTTTAATGGCGGGGCCAGAATGGTGATTAATAGTATTGGTCATAAACAGATGGGTATATTATGCTCTTTGAAATTATGAAAATAGGTTAACGTTTTGACTGCAAAATAAATACATTGAATTGAACAAATTATGTATTCAGCTATAACAACAAATAGGTACTAAAAACAGAAAAAAAAATAAGTTTGGCTTCCATAAAACATGGTACGAAATCCTTCGTGTGTCCGACTCGCACTTGGCTGGTTTTTCTAGGGCTTCCCATTGGGCTTTTAATCCGAAAAAATCTATTAATACGATATCCAATCTAGAATCAACGAACTACCTTTAAAAGTTAGGAACTTTGTTTTTGTTTCCGCCTCCGATTGAGTAAACAAAATAAGGGCTGTTTATCTTTATCCCTAGAATAACAGCTCATGGTGTTAATTATGCGACTACGACCAAAAAAAGTTACCAAAATTACGACTACGCTTCAAATGTTCGGGATTAACTGAATGTCCAACTCGATGACCCCTGTGAACACGTGGTCTGACTGCTCAGTCCGACCGATCGGACGACGTGAACTTGTTTTTACTTTTGATTCGATTTAGGAATCGACAGCCCTAAAAGGTAGAAAAGGGTTCGAACATTTAGTATTGCCATAGTGTTTTTTTTTTTTTAGCGCGGTGCATTTCGAGACCTATGCCAATCGATAGAGGGTATTACAGTAAACAAATATTGTATTCACATGGAACCTTTAAAGCGTCTCGGAAACGGGATATTTAACAAAACGTGTTGTCCTATGATTTTCAAAAATGCGCGATTCATTTCGAGACCCATACGTATCAATAAAGGGCATTACGGCGAACAAATAATGCCTTCACACGGAACCTCTAAAGCGTCTCTTTTAAACCTAATATATTAATAAAAACCAAAGTAGAGAGTTAATTTAATCAGTTTGACACTTTGACAGTTCCAATCAAATCAAATATATTGGTATAACACAAAAAAAAAAATATGCTCTACTTTCTGTGTTATTTGGAAAACTGTGCTGCAAAAGGTAGGTTCTTCCACAAAAAAACAAATTTATAAGATTGCACTTACTCATAATTATTATAAAAATCAAGTGTAAAATAATAACATTATTTAGTAGGTGCATGTATGTGTAGTGTAGTTTACTTGTATGTTTGTTGTCATGTCTCAGGAGCGGGTTCACTACGCCACATCGAAACACATTTCCACTTGTTACACTGACGCTCGCTGATCGTTTATGATCGTGCGGGTTAAGCGACGCCTGGCGCGGTCATTACTTTGATGGGTGACCAATTAGTAGTGTGGCAAAAATGTGTTTTCGTGAGCCCCTCCGTGCTTCGGAATGCACGTAATGCCGTTGGTCCCGGTTGCGACCTCTAGTAGCAGCCGTTAGGTCAAGTTAGAGGCCGTAAGGTGATTTGAAAACTCTAACAATAGGTGAGCTCCACCACATCCGGGAAGAAGAAGGAGCTGCCCACGTAACCCCGGTGTTTTAAGACTCCGGATACACAGTTGGTTTGGTCATGTTAAAAGTTTAAGCCTTTAATTTTGTCTGATCAACTGCAGTCTTGGCTATGGACTGTCACTGTGCGCTGTTAACAACTGTTCAGACGTTGCTAAAAGTGTTTTAAGGAAAATAGAATCAATCTAAAAGTACCTAATGTTCCTCCCACTTACGTAGACGGTACACCTACTCATTATTGCTCGTTTTGGAAACCTACGCATTACTATTAAGTCGAATTTAATATCGGATTTCATTCGGATTATCGAGATAAATTATTTTGTTAACGAAATAAGAACATCTTTTTTAATCATGGCGACTTGGGTTTTTGATTTCATGGCATTTTTCTTAATTTGAGATATCTCGTTGACAATTATTTAAGTTTTGTAACATTTATAAATATAATCAAATATTAAATTAAAATATATTTATTTCCATTTTCAAAAATATTAGTAGGTATATTATATAAAGGTGACCACAGAGCTGACTGCTTCGTTGGTAGGCATTACCTCTTCGGATGGGTTCTTTGGAGCCAGCCTTTTAGGCGCCTTTTCGTTCTAGGACTTTTACATTGAACTCATTATACTCATTCATTTATTTTTCTTAAATTTAGATTTTTATAAAAATAAACGTAATACAAAATATATACATCACTATAAAAACTTATAAAATAATTTTATCTAAGCGATTAAACTTAACCTAAATAAAATGTAATTTACAAGTATAAAAATAATGTATAAATTTTGTATCGAAAACAGTAAATCATTATAAAAACCCAAACCTAGAATACCGTCGGCAGCGAGGCAGGGCCCAGGCTACCGATGGTTAGGGCCGCAGTGAGAGGAATCTTCTGAAAATTTATTATTATTATTATGTATGTAAGTATTTATTATTTATGGCAATGTAATACTTAGATAGGTAGTTTTTTCCTAGTTAGAATGGCAACACTGAACGTTGTCTATTATCGTTGATTAGAATAAAGATTTTTTCTCGGTTCGGCCATTTTATATTGAGTTTGTTTCTCGTCGTTTAGTTTGAATACAATATATTGCCGTGGTTAATAGTATTTGTAAACGCACCTATTGACGAGTCACTTACCCTACGCGTGGTGTCACGCGGGCGTGATGTCACTAGATGTGTTCACAATAAAAAGGGGAGCCTACCCTAACACCTATCCCTACACAGCCCTACAATTACCTAACGGTTTGTATCTAGCAGACCTGGACCCTATGTGTGTGGACCCTAGTTAGTGTGTGTGTGTGTGTATGTGTGTGTACCTAGCTTTGTGTGTACCTACTGTCCCTACCCTACCTAACGTGTCCCTACTGCCCTAGCCCTGACCATAAGGTTCGAACAATAATAAATATATAGATAAGTACGGGATTGTCTGTCACCAGGAGACGTAGGGTGACAGACGGAAGGTGGGTAGGAAAGGGGGTGTGTGTACGTCGTGCAATGTACACGGGATGGATTTTCTCACTGCTGGTCAAGCGGACTCACAAGACCAATCGACTGACGGCTAAAGGTTTCCTGGCCGCAGTGAGAGGATGCTAAAGAGCATGGAACAGCTGCAATAGCTCTTCTAGCGGGTGCTAGGTACTGCTCGTTTCTTCCAGCTGCAATAGCTCTTCTAGCGGGTGTTAGGTACTGCTCGTTTCTTCCAGCTGCAATAGCTCTTCTAGAGGTTGCCTAGGCACAGCTCGTTCTTCTTGGGAGGAGGAGTGATACTCGACTCAGTCTTGTTGCTAATTAATTTATTTACCAAAATCTTAAGATTATATACATTAATAAATTATGACTAAACAATACTTATTACAATAGTGTGCTATCGGTGTGCAGCCGCGTGTTACCTACCTATTGCCAAATTAATCTTATTCATCAAAAATTGACATTACATGCATGACCTAAATTTCAAAATATAGATATTCATGCGACTTGGCTTGTTTACATTTATTTTTCAATTAATAAAATTATTTAGTAATAAAGTATAATTATAGTTCTTTAATTTCTTAGTCCTATTTTATTATATAATATTAAATTATTGTTCAATGGGTTGAACAGTATTGGTTTTATTGAAATTAATACAGTATTTACTTAAACAAGGTATTTAACATCTCTAATCTTATTGTAAGTAAAATAAAAATCAATTTAATCTTTCTGTCATAAACTTATCCATCCAAAGTTAGTTCTTCTCCATCCAAAGGTTGCCTGGAAGAAATCGCTTTCAGCGATAAGGCCGCCCATTTGTGCAACTTATACTTTCTAGCTATTACTTTACTTTGTGTATATAGTGTTCTGTTTCTTCCTGTGTTGTACGAATAAAGTTATCTATCTGTCTATCTTATTATGGACTAAGTCTAGATGTTATGCAGCAAGAATTTAGTAGCTAGATTTAATTTAAAAACCAATCGAATTTCAAGGAGTGATTTAATCTGTTTTGTTCCTTAGGAGTCCTTACCTCCCCGGTATCTTTTAATTAAGGAACCGTATCTTAATTGCGACAAACATCTAATTGGATGGGAATTCTCAGAAACACAATTTAGCTAAATTAATATTTAGAATAGAGGTGCCGAAACGTTTGATAACAACCTACCTACTTAAGTTAACGTTATACACTTGAGGAACAATAACAGCGCTCCGGGGTTTCACCCACGTAACTCCCGATCCCGTGGGAATATCAAGATAAAAAGTAGTAGGTCTCTCTCTCTGAGTCGGCCTCTCATGACTGAGGATCGTGGTCATCATTGGGTGGGCTGCATTTGGATGATCTGTCTCCAACGGCTTCTGTCCATCGCATCTCTTACAGTGTTATGAAACTTGACGGCTGATGAGTCCTTAATCTGATTCGTCCATCTAGTTGGGGATCAGCCTCGAGAGCGTTTTCCATCTGTGCTCCAAAGGACGATGATTTTTTCCTGGTTCTCATTGCCCTTCCGTAAAACGTGACCGAAATATGCCAGTATACGATGGAGGCAAATCGTGGACAAGCACGTCTTTACTTTGAGCTGTGAGAGGATTGACAAGTTGGTGCGTTTGTTTCAAGTTTCATCAAAATCGGTTCAGTAATTTCGGGGCCTTTTTGTTACAAACAACAACAAAAAAACTTCCCTTATAATATTAAGTATAGATAAATAGACAAGTGCCTACGAACTTTTTGTCTTTTTTTACTTTATAGTATTAGCATTGAACATATAGATAGTATAGACAAATATAACGATGTCAACAACCAGGCTTACTGATTGTAGAAATCTCATATACATGCAATAAATTTATTGCTTCGTCATTCCTTTTTCGAACTTTAAGAGAATGGAATCAGTTGCCTGCGTCTGTTGTTAAGGTTAGTGGTGGAGCTACCCGATCTCCGAACGATCTGTCGTCGCTGAGCTACCCACTTTAACTACTATTAGAGATACTCAGGAAAACAGGCACAACAATTTAACCACAATATTTATTGAATAAATTCAAGTTAAATCAACAGTGCAAAGCTTAGCCTACGAAAGCTGGTCGGCGAGTGAGTTACTTCTTCGTTCGCTGGCGCCACGATGTCGCGACACACGGTGCGCGACGGGGTGGCGTGATGCTTGCAGCCAATAGGACTGCGCAGACGCCGTCTCGTTCGATTTAAGCTCCGCCTACTTGTCTGGTTTTCTTATAGTCGCCCATCCTGAGCTGTAATACGACCCCGTATTACTTGGACCTGAAAATTAGCCTGTTTTAGAATTTGTTACCATCCGCGTAGTCATAGTGATCCAACAGGGGATGATTTAACTAAAGTTGAGACGAACTGTCATAAGAGAGTTACAAAAATCAATCTAACATTGACCGAACTGGCCTTTCATTAATTTAAATTAAACTTAGCAGTGTAAATCTGATCCTATTTGATCGTTCTAATCCATTGTTGTACAACCGAACTGGTCTAGGGGTACTTAGGCCGAACTGGCGTGGTGTATTTTGGTAGACCGAACTCGTCTAACGTGTTTATGTTTAGACCGAACTAGTCTAATGTCTTAGACTGAACTAGTCTAACGTGTTTGTGTTTAGACCGAACTAGTCTAATGTGTTTATGTTTAGACCGAACTGGTCTAATATGTTTTTTTTTTTTTTTTTACTTAAACGTAACTGATCTGATGGAATAAGACCGACCTGGTCTTGAGTATACTAACCTGACTTACTGCCATGATGAATTTATTTGAACTTGTAATTTAAAGCCATAGTCAAGTTTCGGATTTATTCTGATATACATCAAGTCAGACAAATTAAGCAATAATTCAATGTCTTAACATAACCATGAAATTATCGTTATTGATCTTAAATTAAGAAATAAACTCACTAATCTTTGTTAACATTATCAAAATAATCGCAAATAATAAGTAATCGTCAGATCATAATTAAATAATTGCTATGACAGGAATAATCATCTAAACATCATCTACTTCACTATCATCGGACACTTCTTGTATCTTGAAAGGTTTCATCTTATCGCCCGCTATGACATTTTTATATTTTCGACCTCTTACGTTGAGTGATTCTACGCGGTACCTATCGTTACCTAAAACTTGAACTATTTTGTACGGCCCTGCATATTTGTCAACCAATTTACCACTTGTAATCCCTTTCTTTAAAACCCTACGTTCAACTTGAACCAAATCATCAACAGCAAATATTATAGATGGAATTCTATTCTTGTCATAACGTTTTCTCATTTGATCAGCATTTTCAATTAATCTTTCTGCCGCTTCTTTACGGTTTGAATCAACATCAACACTACCTTGTTCCGGATCAGAAACATCTAAAGGAAAACGGGGAATGAAACCAAATACTAAGTCAAAAGGACTCTTCTTCGTCGAATTATTTATTGTGGAATTTAGACCTCTTTGTACTTGAACAACATAATCCTCCCACAAATTATGCCTATCACCTATGCAAGCTGTAAGAGATTGTAGCACGGTGCGATTAACGCGCTCCACCTGCCCGTTAGCACGAGGACAGGCTACTGCATTCATGACATGTGTTATGCCTTTGTTAACACAATAGGTTTTCATTTGTTGACTAGCAAAACATTTGCCACGGTCACTTATAATACGCACAGGTGTTCCGAATATTTTTTCATGTAACGTTAAAGTTGACAATACATGGTCCGTACGAGTGTTGGGCACAGGTTGTAGCCAAACAAACTTTGTAAATCCGTCAACTACCAATAAAAGATAAGTGTTACCCTCTTTGGACTCACAAAAAGGACCTAGATGGTCTATATGAATTGTTTCAAATGGTGTATTACCTTTAGCTATAGCATGTAAATGTCCTCTCTGAATACCAGTTGGTTTTTTGGCGTATTGACAAGAGATACAACTCTTAACGTATTTCGTAACAAAACGACGCAATTTTTCAAACCAATATTTCTTTTTGATCAATTCAATAACCTTCTCCTGACACATATGACCATTATCGTCGTGAAATAATTTTACTAAACGCCATCTTACTGACTTAGGGACTACTATTTTCTTTTTTCCATCAATAATCTTGCAAAGTTGACCGTCTACGATAGTATAATCATTTTTAAGACTATTATCTTTACCTGATCTTAGCTCCGTTATAATAGTATTAACTTTTGTATCTGCTTGTTGGACCGCTGTAACCCAATTGGTTTGATCTATGTGCAAAACTGGTGTCACAATCGGATTACGACTAAGCGCATCAGCGTGTTGCATATGCGCTCCTGCACGGTAAATCACTTTGAAATCGTACTCGAGTAACTCGAGCCACCATCGACCGATTCGTGGTACCATGTCGCGTTTCGTCCACGTCGTACTCAGAGCGTTGCAGTCGGTAATTACTGTGAACGGTTTCCCTAGAAGGTACACCCGAAATTTCTTAAGAGATATAACTACTGCTAACGCTTCGAGTTCGTACGAGTGATACTTGCTTTCGGCTGTCGTAGTTTGCCGACTTGTATAAGCTACCGGCTTAAATTGTCCGTCAGATTGTTTTTGCATAAGAATTCCTGCTAAACCAAGGGCAGATGCATCTGTATGTACCTGAGTCTCTAATTTTTCATCATAAATCGCTAATACCGGCCTTGAAATTAAAGCAGATTTAAGATCATTGAAACACGCTTCTTGATCTTGTCCCCAAGTCCACTGAGAATCTTTCTTCAGCAATGCAGTTAAAGGTCGTGCTTTTGTTGCAAAAGATTTGATAAATCGCCTAAAATAACTTGCCAACCCAATAAATTGTCTCAATTGATGGATTGAAGTTGGCTTAGGAAAGTTTGCCACACTATCTATTTTTTTTGGTGACGGACGTATTTCATTTTCTGTTATATCAAAACCAAGATATTCTATGCGAGTTTTAAGGAAAGAACACTTTTCTTTACGTAATGTCAAGCCAGATTCAGATATTAGTTTAAGAATTACCTCTAACCGCTCTAAACCTTCTGTAACAGTACGAGAATAACAGATAATATCGTCTAAATATGCTCCGGCAAATTTAAATCTTAAATCACCTAACATTTGGTTAATCGCTCTTTGGAACACGGCTGGCGCGTTTGCTAAGCCAAATGGCATTCGTTTGTACTGATACTGACCAAACGGCGTCACAAAAGCTGTGTACTTACGACTATCGGGATGTATCCATAATTGATGATAGCCAGAGCATAAATCCAGGGTACTAAAATATTTATGTCCATTTAATTGATCAATTTGATCTTGTATAACAGGTAAGGGATACCTATCTTTGTGAGTGAGATTATTCAGGTGTCTATAATCAACACACATTCTAGTATCGCCATTTTTCTTCGATACCAGAATGATACGACTAGCATAAGGAGAATTACTCGGTTCAATAATGCCTTGCGCTAATAAATCATCAATAATGCGTTTAACTTTCTCTAATTCAGGTTGTGACATTCTATAAGGTCTATAATAAAAGGGGACAGAATTTGTTAATTCTATAGACATTTCAATATTAGACGCACCTATTCTTCCTTCAGGTCCAGCAAAACAATGATCATATTGTAAAAGCAATTGTTCTAATCTTTCACGATCAGATCCTTTTAAGTCAGTGTTTAATTCAGCAGACTCTATACTATCAACTGCCCGTGCAATACATTTTGTAGCAAAAATTGTCAAAGGCGCAAGATTATGATTAATGACTTTAATTTCTCCACAATTTTCATTAAATAACACCGGGCATCCTACAACATCTAACTCTTTGCCAGGTTCACGATGCTGAGAAGCCCTAACATAAATCGTACTAAAATTTAATTCATTATCATCATCAGGTATTGACACTAAAACGCTATTTAAACCATGGTGCAATTCCGTATCACAAACTACAGACAATTTCAGTACTTTGTTTTCAATAGAACAATTTTTAGGCAAAGCATCAAAGTTATTATCCTGAGCACTAACATTACTTATCTGTAATTTATCAAATGATTTTGTCACGTAAATGTTAGGTAATTCTGTAAATGAACGACCAATAATCATATCTGTATCTTGTAAATCATCACTTACAACCAATAGAGGAACGGTTGCCGAAGCTTGATCTAATGCAATGTGTGTCGTCAATTCTCCTACTGGTGTAATAATACTACCACCGTAAGCGCGAATAGCCCGAGATGATCCCTCGTTATATGCGATACCCGCACGATTAACGGCACTAACAGTTATAGTATTACAAGCGCTTCCAAAATCAATGTATGCAGTTAGCTTAACGCCATTAACGACGACATCTTTATGATATTTCCTGTCATTTACATCAATATCAGAAATTCTAAATAATTTTGGAGGTTTGTCAGAAGACTCTTTTTTAAAACGATAACATTGATCACTACTATGACCCCACTTCTTACAAACTGTACATTGTTTATCTTCTTTACAATCAGAAATTATATGTCCAAATTTATAACATCGATCACAGCGTTTAATAGGAATCTTTGAACATTGTGTCGCAAAGTGACCCTTAGTGCCACAATTAAAACACGAAATATCATCTCTTGGCCCACGGTTAGGTATAACTTTACGAACTAACTTTGATTTATTACGATTAAAATCCAATGCACCTAATTTACTTTGATTCTGCATAACTGAGTCAGAAGCAATGTCCGTTAAATATTCTAATAGGCTTTTCGTGTCTCGACAAGCAGCACTTCGAGCACCAGACTTTAACAAAGGATCATTTAGTGTAAAAATAATGACATCGGTTATGACATGATCGGGTTGATCACATTTTTTTCCTAAAGACATTTTTTTATAATAAAAATCTAAGACATTTTCATTGCAATCTCGCATTATTGTTACAAAATCATACAACTTTGAGGCTATACCACGTCCCTCCGGAAAATCAATAATTAATTTCTGTTTCCATTGATCCCAGCTTAGATCAATGTCATGTTGGGCATCGAACCACAACCTAGCATTACCGGATAATTTTGATGTCATATGATAAATTAATAACCGCTCGTCCCATCCAAAAATCTTAGCCAACGTTTCTAATCGTTTGATCCAATTCTGCGTGCTCATTTTGTCTTTCGTTACGTTTCCGGTGAATTCGGGTATATTTTCCGAAGAATAAATTAATTTATTTGTCTGACCTTGACTCGTCGAACAAACCGCTACTGTACTCGATGTATCGTGCAGACGTTGTGCTGTGTGCTGGATGGAAGCCGCCTCACCCTGAGCGTCTTGGGTCTCGCACGCCGCCGGCATTGGTTCAGCCTGAACCGTCAGACTCGCAGGAGGTGTGGTGACTGTAACTGATGGAGCTGTGAACACAACGTCTGATGAGTTTTCTGTTAAATATGACTGTAGGCTACCCTGCACTGTTGAGTCCGATTTACTTTGTATGATTTTATTCATAAGAGATTCCATATTTTGGAGCCTATTTTCGATCGTAGCCTGTTTCGATCGCTTTGGTGATCCTTCTCGCGACATCTCGTTTCGGGGTCTTCGTTTTTGACCCCTAGATCGTGACCGTGTACGCGATCGAGATCGCGACGTTCGGTTCCGGGATCGAGACCGCGACTTCCGCTTCCGGGATTTGGAATGTCGGCCCATTGTTAAATTATTTATTGGGGCGCGTAAAAGTCACGAATCCGGCTTCTGAACTATTAGAGATACTCAGGAAAACAGGCACAACAATTTAACCACAATATTTATTGAATAAATTCAAGTTAAATCAACAGTGCAAAGCTTAGCCTACGAAAGCTGGTCGGCGAGTGAGTTACTTCTTCGTTCGCTGGCGCCACGATGTCGCGACACACGGTGCGCGACGGGGTGGCGTGATGCTTGCAGCCAATAGGACTGCGCAGACGCCGTCTCGTTCGATTTAAGCTCCGCCTACTTGTCTGGTTTTCTTATACTACTTTTTATTTTTATCCGACTACGGCAAAGCCTAAAGGAAGGTTATGTTTTATTTTCCATTGTCTTTAACTAGTACCGTTACCATAACAAATGTAACAGTGGAATCAATTTAGTTCTTTTTATACTGGTTTATCACATTCATTTCTCGTTATATAGTAACGTCAATTGACTAACTATCCTGAATATATTCCGAAGTAAAATATTTAAAAACGCAATGTTTAGAATGATAATATTAAATTGAGATATAGTCTTGTCGCTAAATGCCCATTATGAGAAATAGCTTTATTAGGGCATAGTAGTATCGCTAAATGGGCAATATGAGGAGTGGATCTATTGCAACATAGACGATAACGCACTTAGTCCAAACGCTGATTTGAAATTACATTTTTGGCATAACGCGAAATTAAAAGACTGCGTTTTAGGTACTCAGTGAATAAAGGAATAACATTACTGCCTATAGACTATCGCACTTTACTTCGTCCATCAAACAATGCTTGATGAAAGAAAATATCATGAAGAACCGATATACCTTAGAACTCAACCCAGGTTCGAAAGTATGGGATATTCTTCAACGGCGTATTCTATTAATATTAGAGAAAGCCTGAAAGTTGCGTCAGTTACTGAAAAAGTAAAAGGGAATCGTTTGAGTTGGTCTATACCATCTTTCTCCTTTTACTTTTCGACAAAATATGATGAGGAAAAATTTTGTTTTTTTTTGTAAAAATATTAGGTAGAAATCGAACTGTAACTTTATTTATTAAACCGCTTACCTAGAACATAATTACTTATTTTTTATTAGACTTTGAAAATATTCAAAATTTAAATATTACTATAAACTAGCAGTGCTTCTTGGTTTTAATATTTTAATGAATGTTTCTTTTTGTGTCTTTTTACAAAGTTTCGGAGCCTATACAATACAAACAACCAATCAAATCTTTTCTCTTTCACAAACACCCGTCTTCAACACAGAAGGTTGCGGGTTCGATTCTTGCCTCTAACACATATTTATTTACAGTATTTGTTCGTCTAGGTACATATTATTTCTATTACGTATAAAACAAAAAAGTATTTAAATATTCTATTAGTTCTCTAGCTACTACAACACAAGCCTAGATGAGTAGCTTGGGGCTAGGTGGCGCTATATGGACTGTCCTGCAATATTTATTTATTTACTAGCTGCGCCCCGCGGTTTCACCTGCGTAAGTCCCGATCCCGTGGGAATAAAGGGATAAAAAGTAGCCTATGTGTTAATCCAGGTCTCCAGCTATCTAGATACCGAGTTTTATCGCAATCAGTAATTTTTGTGTGAAGGAGTAACAAACATACACACACACACACACACACAAACTTTCACATTTATAATATAAGTAGGATTTAATTTGGCAGGCATTCAGTTCGACATCACACAAACATATCTATACCTGCTTCAATTGAAATTAATTTAATTTTATCCAAGCACATAAAGTAGATAACTTTGTTTTTTGAATAAAAGTTATTGTTTCGGCATGGGACCACCCACACGTGGCCAGGAGCAAAACATTGTTTCTATGACAAAGTCACCTACCTAATTCAACTATCTCTTTTCAACCGTTAGACAACCAGGCAAACTGATCTGTGACGACACATTTGACACAATGGTCACCATGCCGAACAGCAATCAAGCGACAAAATCTAGTATAAGTAACGTCCCTTTACTCCCTTTGCTCCCATCGGTTACTGGTATAATTTCTATCATTTTCTTTCACTAAGACTGTGGTCCTAAATTGACATTTAGCGCGCTTCATGCATGCGCATAGCGGCCGCCCGCCGTAAATGATTTCGGACCAGCGCCCTTAGACAAAATTGCTTTCTATTAGCGATATCGCCAATCGACAGATTTTTTATTTATTTATATTGTATAAAATTGACACAAGCCAACGAAAAGTCACATAGACTGCCGCAGTTAAGCTATTGCATCGTGCGAGCTTCGTACAGTCGTACCATATACATACACGTAAAGCGAATAATCGGCCAAGCTACATGGTAGGCGGGGTGGGTGTTAGGTTTTATTTTCGTTACAGAATTTCTTTATTCGGTCGCCGCGCTCAAAGCCCGCGACAAAAGCTATGCAATAGCTTAATAATGGTGGATAAGTTGCATCTTATGCTAATTTTATACAATGTTGTATGTCAATTTCATACAATTCAATCTATCGACAATATCGCTAATAGAAAGCAATCTTGTCTAAGGGAGCAGGATATTCAATTGTTAGCACTGTAAGTTCTGTTCAACCAATTCGGTCCGCAGCCTTCAATAAAAATGAAAATAAAAGAAACTGTTTGCGGTGTCTGCGCTTTTTTTTTTTTGACCGGCGCCGGTCTCTGCTAGTTCAGGTGTATTTCACAAGATTTTACTTATAAATGTTAAAACACACGTGTCACTCATCGTCTAAATAACTCACTGGTTTAAATTTTGGGGAAAAACGAAAATATTTTGTCAGTGTTTTAAAGGCGCGGAACAAGAAGATAAAAAGAATACTGGAGCCACCAATTGTCAATTTGACACACGCCTGTCACTTGTCAAATTACGACTTCGCGCGACTTATGCATAATGCCGCGTTGTTTAAAGGTTGAGGCAAACACTTATAACCACCGGTGTTCCAACACAATTAAACATAAATTGTATTTAATTTATAGATAGATAGATAAACACTTTATTTGTAGGACACAAAACACTGAAAATAACAAAAAGGATGAGAACGCTTATTAGCTACGAAATTGTAGAAACAGACAACCTTATTGCGATTTCTACCAGGCAACCTTAAGTTAATTGTAATTTTAAGGCCTAAACAGAGAGAAATTAACTTGTTTGTTTCTTTCTTTCTTTCGAAATATATACGTAAACGTTGAATAAGGGATGTCATAGATTTTGACTGTAAGACTCGAAAATAAAATATATCCAGATCCCCTAATTCGACACATGCTATAAAATTCCCTTTTACGACTTCAAATTATTCGATTCCCCTTTGGGAATTAGTAAGAAACTTCCACCCACATGTACAGTTAACAACCCAACTAATTCACTAAGACGTTCCAATTCCTTTGAGCACACTGTCAATGTTTGTAGTTGACTGTACGAGTTAGTTTCACTTAGATCTAACTTGATAGGTATACTTAATTAAACAGGATAAGAACAAAGTTCATTGGTAAAGGTATTGTCTATTTCAAGATCAGAGAGAATTAAGTTATACCTGTGTGTATAAAAATGTAAAACGATGCTTTAAACTCTTCTACCCCCATTGCAGAAGGTTTATTAAAAACCAATGTACCGAATTGTAATAAAATATTCAAATTCCAATATGTTAAAAATCATGACATTATTGTAGTGCTTAAGCAAATAAATCTTAAAAAAACTAAAGATCTATGGGGGATCTCCGTTCCGATTGTTAAATCAGTTATCGAACTGCTTATACCGGAACTTGTCATTGTATTTAATAGATGTATAGATTGTGGTGTGTTTCCTGATTTAATGAAATTGAGTAAAGTAATTCCACTGTTTAAATCCGGTAGTACCTCAGACCCCTCCAATTTTAGACCAATATCAGTACTACCTACGCTTAGTAAAATTTTTGAAAAACTTATTTTAAAGCAACTACTTAAACATTTTCATGATAATAATATCTTACATAATAAACAGTTCGGCTTTAGTAAGGGGCGCTCGACCACTGATGCGGGTATAGCGTTAATTAAAAACATATTTGATGCTTGGGAGGAGTCGCATGATGCGTATGGCATATTCTGTGACTTATCCAAGGCATTTGATTGCGTTCAACATAATACATTGATCATGAAGCTACACCACTACGGTATTAGGGACAGCGCCCTGGATCTTATCTCTTCTTATCTGAGCGGTAGAGTCCAGAGTGTTGATGTTAACGGAAAACGATCCCCCGGATCTGCGATAGCAATGGGGGTTCCTCAAGGATCCATATTAGGACCTTTCCTGTTCTTAGTTTATATAAATGACTTACCTTACCTTGTAAGGGACAACCATGGGATAGTGTTGTTCGCAGATGACACCTCCTTGGTGTTCAAGGTTAAAAGGCGTCAGTCGAACGTTGACGATGTGAACAATGCTCTCTCTAGAATAGTTGATTGGTTCAATTCCAATAATTTATTACTGAATGGATCCAAAACTAAATTAATTCGGTTCACACTTCCAAATGTAAAACAAGTCAAAACTGTTGTAAAAATTAATGATGAGGAAGTTGAATTAGTCAGTAAGGCTGTCTTTCTAGGTATAACTTTAGATCCTAAGCTTCAGTGGGGCCCGCATGTGGAAGCATTGTCCAATAGACTTAGTTCTGCCGCTTACGCCGTTAAGAAAATTCGCGAATATACGGATATTGAGACTGCTCGCCTAGTCTATTTCAGCTACTTCCACAGTGTCATGTCGTACGGCATCCTACTGTGGGGGTGTGCTGCGGATATTGATGCTATTTTCATTTTGCAAAAGAGAGCTGTCCGAGCTATCTACAGGATGGGCCCCAGGGAATCACTTAGGGAAAAATTTAAAGAGATCAATATATTAACGCTCTATTCACAATATATCTACGAAAACTTGCTATACGTTCACAAAAATCCTGATATTTTTCGTAAAAATAGCGATATTCATAATTTCAACTTAAGAAATAAGGATGAACTGACCGTGCCCGGTAGTAGGCTCCGGAAAATAAACAGGTCGTTTAATAATACATGTGCGCTCTATTATAATAAATTACCTAAAGATGTATATGATATGTCCATTAACAGGTTCAAAACTTTTATAAAGCATAAATTGTGCAGTAAGGCGTACTATGATACTTCGTCTTACCTTAATGATAACAACCCTTGGACGTGACTTTAATTGCTCTATTTCAAATAATACTTTCAAATAATTGTAATATTGACCTTTGTGAGCGTGATCACATGAAAAAAAAAACCCCATGAGTTTCTTGTGCCTTCTTCTCATTGGTGGGCGCGTTCCGAAGGCACACATCCTAACTTAGTTTTTAAGACGTGTCTATGTGATCTTATACCTAGGTATTAAGCATTGAAAGGAATAAAGATTTTTGACTTTGACTTTGACTTTGACTTTGTATATCACATAGAAATAAAATTCTCCACACATTTAACTAGTAATCTCCTGTCTTTTCAAAGTCAGACTGTTTAAAGTGAGACTGTGTCAGTTCTCGCTTGCGATCGTTACGAGTAGTCGTGTCTGTGTAGCGTCGTTTCTTTAGTGCGTAAACAATCAGTGCGTAAACCTGTGATTAAAAAGTATGGCACACGTACAGCGAACACCAACTAAAAAAACAATGGACAGTGAATGGCAACCGGGTAGACTAATAAGGACGAGACAGGAAAAAAAGAAAGACGAGGAACCAGAGGACACCGAAAGCGATACTTCGGACCTACGTCGACACAAAGTCCCCTGCTGCTCGTCAGAGAAGCTAAATAAAACGATGAAGGCTTTTCGGGAAGAGATGAAGGCCATGAACCACCTACTGAATTCCATAAAAGAAGAACAAGATGCGAGATTCATGACAATGCAGAAAGATATGGCAGAAATAAAAAAAGAAATGAAGAGTATGAAGAAAAGTAGCGAGGAAGTGGAAAAATCTATCGATTACCTAAGTGCCCAATATGATGAAGTAGTTAAATTCAACGAAGATGCGGTAGAATATAGAAAGAAAGAGGAAAACAGATACAATGATCTTCTGCAAAAAAATACCTACCTAGTTAAATGTAGTAAAGCGTTAGAAGAAAGGATAGTTTATATTGAACAACGGGACTTGGAGAAAAACATTGAAATAGTGAATGTCAAGAAGCAAGAAGGAGAAAATATAGTTGAAGTGGTCAAAAAGTTAGCGAAACAGCTGAACATTAAAACTGATCAATTCGAAAAGGCATGGAGGGTCCCACAGTAAAAAAAGAACCAGCTCCTATCATAGTATCATTGCCCTCAAAAGACGTGAGGTCCGAATGGCTAAAAGCTCGCAGTGCTAAAATAACAAATAACTGTATATATAAAAATAAGGACAATACACGTATCTATATAAACGAGCACCTTTCGCGACCGTTACGTCAACTTTTTTGGGAAGCGAAAACTAAACTAAAGGAACACTTCAAATACATATGGATCCAAGACGCAAAAATCTTAATTAGAAAAGATGACAATGAGAGAAAAATCCATCAAATAAGATCGGAAGCTGAGATTGACACATATCTAACTAGTCGAACTTAATGCCTATTTTTCTTCTCCACTTATTATATACCTACCAATAAATAAAAATAAAAATGGCGTCTTTTACAGAAACTAGCGATATAATTTATACAAAATACAATGACTGTCAAGAATGGAACAATTTTTTGATTTCCAATACATCAGCATTACAAGTTATTCATATGAATGTACGTTCGATTAGAAAACATTTTAACAAATTACTTGTCATAATTAAAAACTCCTTGCAAAGCATTGACGCGATTTGCCTAACTGAGATTAATATTACAGAACAGGAGGTATGTTTGTTTGGGATAGATGGCTTCGATACCTACTCCATAACACGAACAAAGAGAAAAGGTGGTGGTATCTTGTTATATATTAAACATGGATTGGAATTTTCACCAAGTACTCTGTTGGGCAAAACATACCATTGCGAAATATTGCTCGGTCAGCTGACAAAGAACGGTTTTAAAACAAATATGATATGTGTTTATAAACCGCCTCGCACCAATAAGAGCCTATACATAACTGAGCTAAAACATGTAATGTCCCAAATTCCACCACATACTAACATACTACTTATTGGTGATAGTAATATCAATATCCTGCCTGACGATTTGCAAACAATATCTAAAGAGTACTTAGATACTTTGAGTGAATCTGGTTTACAGTGTGGCATCCAAGATGTGACGCGGGAGGAGGTAGCGAAGGGGAAGCTGTCGACAACATGCATCGATCATGTTTTCGTGAGGTGTGGCGCAAGCGCAACTAGTACCGGAGCGAACGAAGGGAGCCGAGGACCGACGACGAAGCGAGGCGCGTGCGACGGCAACGGGACGAGCACGCCGACTGAGCTGTATGCCTACACGCTAACGTCGAAAGTAGCTGACCACTACTTAACGGGATTTACAGCTGTGTTTGAGAGTGATAAGACTTTGCAAGGGCCTAGTATTAAGTACGGATACAACAATAAGGAGATTAAAGATTCATTAAATAACATAAATTGGTTGCAATTATTGAAATTAACTAATCCAATCGAATTGTATTGTAATATTCATAATTTGTTTAAGGAATTATATGAAATTAATAGATATAAAATGTTGAATACTTCATCAAAAAGAGAAACACAACAGTGGGTGTCAAATAAATTACAAAATATGATTAAAATTAAGGATAGTTTATTTAGGCAATGGAAAAACAACCCAGGCAATAATAACATGAGACTAGAATATACGAAATTTAGGAATAAGACACATAAAGCTATTTATAAGGCAAAAAATAAATACAGATTGGAGATAATAAATAATTGTCAAGGAGATATGCGAAAAATTTGGCAAAATTTAAATTGTTGGTTAGGGAGAAATAAAAGCAATGTAGATAAAGTGATAGAAAGGTACTTATGTAAAAAATATCCGCCACAAATTATAACTAACACCTTCTGCGACACATTTACTAACGAAATAGATATAATTAAGCACAAATGTAATGAAAAATTTATGTTGAGGAGTTCATATGTAAAAGAGGCGGGTTTAAGTTTTAGATTTAAAAAGGTAACAGCTAAGGATGTTAGCATAGTTATAAATAAGCTATCAAGCAGCAAATCGTCTGGGTCTGATGGTATTAGAATGCGAGACTTAAAAGATATAAGCGAAAAAATTGGCCCAGTTATTGCCCATTTTATTAACTTAAGTGTCAAATGTGGCTACTATCCGAATGAATTAAAAATGGCCATAATTAGACCAATATTTAAACAAGGGTGCCACCTTGAATTTTCTAATTATAGACCTATCGCAATATTAAACACAATTAATAAAATTGTCGAAAAACTTATAGTTGGCCAAATAACAAAATTTTTAGAGGAAAATAGTATCTTAAGTGACGTTCAACACGGATTTAGACCAGGCAGAAGTACAGCTACAGTGTTAGGTAAATTTACAGACGATATTAATAACTCACTAAATGAACAAAAACTAGTCCTGGCTATATTTATCGACTTTAAAAAGGCATTCGATACCTTAGACCATGATGGTTTGTTGCAGGCTATGGATGAGTGTGGAATCAGAGGCCCGATGAATGGCTGGTTCAAAGCGTACTTAGAAAGTAGATGTATCAAAGTTAAAGCATGTAGCACAGAAAGTAACATTGGTTTTGTTAAATATGGAGTACCTACTGGATCTGTTTATGGTCCAGTAGGCTATATAATGCATGTAAATAGTATGCCCAATGTACTCAAAAACTGTAAATCGTATATGTACGCGGATGATACATGTTTGCTGATTAGTGGTAAGGACCATATGAGCATGCAGTGTATAATGCAAAATGAATTTGACAGTGTTGTTAAATGGGCACACGACAATGGAATAATTATTAATCTAAGTAAAACCAAGGGCATGTTAATATATTCCCCATATAATATAAAATATAAACACATAAATATTACTATTAAGGGCCATACATACGAATGTCTACATAGCGCAAATCAAAATGTTCAATGTAAATGTCAGGATTTAGAGTTTGTAAAATCTTATAAATATTTAGGCCTAACGATAGATTATAACTTTACATGGGATTTGCATATAACAGCGGTGTGTAATAGGTTGCGTACAGTTATAGGTAAACTGTACAGCCTGAAAAATATTGCTAATAAAAAGATCATGTATGTACTGTATTATGCGCTGGCTGATGCAATTATAGACTACGGATTGGGAGCCTATGGACTGACTTTCAAAACTCATTTAAATAAAGTAAAAGATCAACAAAAGAAACTTCTTAAACTACTAATAAGTCCTTCCAAAAAACTGAAATTAAATCGAGAATATGAAAAGCTGTTTAAAATATGTAATATATTGCCAATCGAACTTAAAGTAAAGAAAACAATAATAACTGAACAATATTATAGTAATGAACACAAAATTGAAAAGAAGTTTGGATTCCCAACCCGTATGTCTAAAAAGAAAGTATTCACTGTGCCACGAGTGACGAACTATTATGGAAAACGCACTAGAAGATACCTAACACCACTGTTAATTAATGATCTGCCTCCGGATCTCACTGCTACCTTAAAATGTAAAACACATTTGAATAAAGTCCTCAAAGAGCACTATATTTCACTATGTCCATAATAATGTCAGTTGTCACTTGCTTACAATTGGTCGTTATAACTAATATTAATATTTTACTATAATTATATATAATAGGATAAGATTTTAATATAAGAAGCGCTTTTATCTGAAGGGAAAAGCGGGAACTACTGCCGACAAATTGCTTTGCAGTTTGGCAGAGAGTTTTGTAGTAATAGATTAAGTGCTTTTTAAATAAATAAATAATAATAATAATAAAGGCCTTAACTTTCATTAAATAAATCACATATTTACCCCCATGAGTTTCTTGTGCCTTCTTCTCATTGGTGGGTGCGTTCCGAAGGCACACATCCTAACTTAGTTTTTAAGACGTTTCTATGTGGTCTTTGTACAAATGTATTAAGCATCCGAAGGAATAAATAAATTGACTGACTTATTGTTAAAAATGGTCTGGAATTTATTAGAAATTACATTGAATTAAATTTTCAACTTTAGTTTGGTTAATTAAACTAAGAATTTGATAAAAAATCTTTTAATTACCTATACCAAAATGTAGAAAACGATTTTATGCCAAGCAACCATTTTAACCGGCATTTCCCCAAAAAATATTTTGAACAATTCGTCGAAATTCTAAAACCTTTTGAATTTCGAATGTGCTATAATAAAAATGACGATGCATGAGAGAGGACGCAACTTGGCCGTGTTCACGTTGCGACGTAGAGCGGGGGTGTGTCAGTGTGCTAGTTTAGACGTGAACTAAGTTACAAACTGACGCGATTTTTATATTTTATCGGATAAAATTGAGAGTCCACTGGATTGTTATCTAAATGGGTGAATCCTTGGTTGGCTAATAATAATTATCTCTCCGCTTACTAGTTTGCGACGGGACCTATTTCATAAAAATCCAGATCAATCAAGTTTGGCGCGTTACGAAAAATGTGTCACAAAAACAAAAAACTTGAGAGGTGTCAAGGGACACCGGGATTAAACGAAGAAAGATGAAACGAAAATAACTGGCTTGCTTTCTATGAGAGAGAGAGAGAGAAACACGCGCACACCGCACGGCTTATAACTATAGCAAAAAGTGTCGTTACTACTTTTGGTCTTAATTTTTTCCGTCTAGCCCCGTTTCGCAACTCGCGATAAGGAACTTCGTTCCAAAAACCGTGAGATAAACTAAGCTCTCACACATTTAATCATCATCATCATAATCCCTACAAATATTATAAATGTGAAAGTAAATTAATCTGTCTGTCTGGGTGTTTTTTTATTGTTATTTTTGTAAATATATCCATACCTACTTAATATTGTTTGGGAATTGATAACTTTGTGCGTCGCTTCTGCGTCGCGTTTTTTTAACACTGGGTCGACTGTCATCAGTCGTCGTCATTGAACTATTGCAGGACATTTCACACATCACCATCTAGCCCTAAGTTAAGTAACTAGACTTGTGTTATGGGTGCTGAACAACGGATATACTACTTGTATACTTTTCTTTTGTAAATATATACATATAATACATAGAAATAACCAGACCACAGACAAATGTCTTAGCATAAATACTTGTCTGAGGCGGGAACCGAACCCGCAACCCTGTGTTTGACAGTCCGGCATGGTGACCATTGTGCAAACTGGGTCGTCAGAATATCTTATGACTTGTACCACCCCTCTACCCCCGTTCTAGTTTTCACTCGATCTCACGATGACAACGTTCTCAGGCAGTACCTATTTGTTTCAACAATGTATAAGTATCCACATTTTACCTGTAACTTAGTTTCACATCGGTTTATACTGTGTGTCTAGAAATGTTCAGGGAATTTCCGTGAGGTATTTCAGTCGGAGTTTTGTAAGGATATTGAGGCTGTTTCTCTGTAACTGGATGACCCATTGGACCTTCATATTTTTAAGGGTTTCGTACCCAAAGGATAAAAACGAGACCCTATTACTAAGATAGATAGATAGATAAATCATTTATTGCATCACACAAAGGCCCATACATATAAATATAATCTACTTTCGTAAAACTAATTAATTATGTAGAAAAAAAAACAAATGCCACTAAATAAATGAAAAAAAAAAACAACTAACTAAAGAAAGAAAGCAACTAAATGAAAACTAAAAAGCTAATGTAAAATATAAAATACGTGGTGAGCAGTGTGCCGCATTGATGCAAATGGGCAGTAGCTCAGTGTTGGGTTTGCTGAAAGAAGCAAGACACTGATTTTCAGGTATGACCATAGTGTGTGACTTCACGGACGAACGATGATCCAAGTCTGATAACCGCAAGTGAAGTAAAATTGCAAAATTCAATTGCTTACAACAAACAAAAATTTATAAAAACTATACCTAGTAAATTAATTATTGGTATTATGTTGTAATTTCATATTAGTAAATATTCATAAAAATCATAAGACAAAAATCATAATCATAAGACTCCCACTGTCCGTCCGCCTGTCACCAGGCTGTATCTCATAAACCGTGATAGCTAGACAGTTGAGATTTTCACAGATGATGTATTTACAAAACAGAATATTATAAGTTACGCAACCCTTCGTACGCGAATGTATAGCTTCGAAGGCTGTAATTAGAGTAATTTAATTTAAGTTGACATCTTAATTAATTAATTAAGGAAGGCTTTAACTTAATCGACATTGCTTAAAATCTTCGTCACTTAACTCCATACATATATCTAAACAAATATTATAAAGATTGTTTTTGTTTGTTTATAATAGGCTCTGAAACTACTTGACCGATTTTAATAAAACTTTGTGTGAGAATTCTGATTTATAGAAGTATAATGTTTGATGCCCAGATAGAGTAATGAAACTAGTCGTCCATTTTGATGGTAGGATTTATTCTCTTAGTAATTACCTGATTTCGGATAACAGATTATAGCTTATATATACTACACAGATATCTAGGTAGGAAAGGGTAACAGTAGGTAGCGCATCTGATTTACAAACTATCACGTATACATGTGATATTCATAAGATATGATAAAGACACGTATTTCTGCGGTCGCTACAGAGTGTGATGGAAAGTGCTGACACACAGGAATGTGTGTCCGCCACATATAACATAGGCTAAATAATTCATTTTATTTATTAAAAATATTTTAATTTTATATTTATTTATGTTTGTCTAGACTCTAAGACTACTGAACCGATTTTAATTAATCTTTGCTCGAGTATACATTGGAACTTAAGAAGTAACATAAAACTGATTTTTATGTCCAAACAAGGAGTCACGTAGTTCCATACAAACTTAGCCCCCCTTTGTCACCCCCTTAGGGGTAGAATTTCGGAAAATCCTTTCTTATCCGGTGTAATCCTCCCGTGGGAATATCTATACATATAAAATGCTTTGTCCTGAACTACTGACTGACTGACTGACGGATCAACGCACAGCCTAAACCGCTGATCGTAGAGACCTGAAACTTGGAGGGTGTGTTTTTTGTGTGACGTCACACAAAAGGCTTGTATTTTATATGTATAGATATTCCCACGGGATCGTTATGAAACCACGGGATGCTACTAGCAGTCTAATATATAAAATACGCTAACGATATTAAGAGAAACGGCTGCGACAGACAGATGGACGTCTGAGTGATTCATTAGTTGGTTTCTACTTGCTCTTGACACGCTCTTTCCCATTTTCCTTCTAAGTATTATATCAATCAAGGTTTCTTTTTCAAAGGTCTTTAATTGCTGCTTTTGTACAGTCAGATTATCGATTAGCTGAACCCCACGTGACCCATAGCTATATCTCATATATGTAAAAAATATAGTATTTACCACTACTATTTTATATTTTTTTGATATTGTATTGTATAATGTAATATAATGTATATTCATAAAAATGTCCAAATATTCCCACGGGATCGTTATGAAACCACGGGATTCTACTAGCAATCTAATATATAAAATACGCTAACGATATTAAGAGAAACGGCTGTGACAGACAGATGGACGTCTGAGTGATTCATTAGTTGGTTTCGACACGGTCTTTCCTATTTTCCTTCTAAGTAGTATATCAATCAAGGTTTCTTTTTCAACGGTCTTTAATTGCTGCTATTGTACAGTCAGATTATCGATTAGCTGAACCCCACGTGACCCATAGCTTATTCGCATATCTGTAAAAAATATAGTTTTTACTACTATTATTTTGTTATTTTTTATATTGTATTGTTTTGTATATTGATTAAAAAAAACAGAATCAGATAACATTACTTTAAACCTAATAGATTTGCGAGTGAGCTCTTGTTCACGTGGGGTTTAGCTAATTGGTAATGTGACTGTACTTACTTTTCTCTCAGTGATAGCTCCGATTGATTTATGTATGGAATAAAGACTTATAAAACCCATGTTCATAGTTTATTTTGACGTGTTAACGTCTAATAAATTGATGGAACACCTCCATTCACAAAAAAGTGTCATGTTCCGGTACCATGACGCGTCACGGTCCGTGTTACATCATGACAACGGTAACGGGAACCCGTTGTGTGACGTCCGGTAAGGAAACAGTGTATTTAATAATAATATCGCTTACCTCGTGTTATGATGACGAGTGACGAATAGAAGGCTTATATAAAGAAAAGAAAAGAAAAAATGAAAGAAAAAAAATACAATGTTTTCTTATGACGTAAAATTATCATCCGTAAACTGATTTTACCGACAGCCTTTTTTATTATTAGGGTAAATTATTAGGGAATAACATACCTACTAGGCCGGGCCACGTATGTATGAAAAAATATTTTTTACTTTTTTTTTCGATTGTAATAGCGCTAAAAATTGGCTATGTGATAATAAAAAACCTATAGTAAAGTTTCATAGCAATTAGAAAATATCTTTTGCCTCCGGATCGACTTTGAATTTTTGAAAAAATCATTTATATCGACGTTCCTAGAAACTCAAGTTACTTTTTCTATTAAAGTTAAACATGGGTTACAACTAATGAAAATAGATTCTAATGATCTATTTGATTGTATTAATTAAGTAGACTTGGAAAAAAACGTTAGTTTTTTCAATTATAGGTATCTTATTCTACATAAAAATCCTTGATATGTAAAAAATCTTCAAATTTTAGCATAAGATTCCGAGCATTGTTAAAAGAAGATTTTCAGGATATGCGAAGTAGCTTTAGCGTTTAATACCCGATATCTGTCGCAGGTTTGAACCAAAGCCGAAGAATTCAAGGAAGCAGAAGTTTCAAAGTTTTTTTTCTATGTCTTTTACCTGTTCAAAACCTTTAACACCTACTGTCAGACAAATTACTCTCTGAAGCTGAAGTTGAGAAAGAAGAGCTTTTACTAGGAGAAGCAGAAGAAGATGGAGCTTCAATACAACCTTCTACATGAAAACTAGATAACATTTCTATTTTTCTTGAACTCTTTGTTCATTTGTCTTCGTTGTATCCAAGTCTACTTTTTCAATCAATATTTTTCTTTGATCATCAAGGAAAGCTTGCTCGGTAACTGGCACTTCCTTTTCTTATAAGCAAGAACATTTAAAAATTCGAATATCTAAAGGTAGAAATATCAAATAACACTTTGCCAGAACCACGAAAATCTTCCGGTTGTGATTTTGGGATTTTAGGATGAGTTTTCAATAGATTTTTAAACTTCAAGTGATAAGCCTTAAGAATTTGTTGCACTCTAACATGAGATATGGTCGGTAACAATGCTTTCTTCTATATATTTCCAATTTTTGCAACAATAATTTAACCTACATCCGGAAAAGTTGGTTCTTTTTTGGTATTTTTGAATCTTATAATGAATGTCTCTTTTTTTTCGTAACATTTTATAATATCTTCATACGTCGGTTATAAGTTCTCACTTAAATCACTTGTGCTACCAAATATACGAAGAACGAGTACGATTCACAGTAAAGAATCACTACAACACAACTTTTGATCCAATTAGATGCATTACGAAAACAAGATTAATGCTCTCGCGGTTCGATATATCTTCAAAGTTATAAATATCAACTAAAAGTGTTTTTCTTAAAAACTGAATGTTGGTTGGTAATATAAATATAATAGTATTATAAAAATAAGCTTTAATCAAACTTACAGTGCATTTAATGTACCCTAACAGCAGTTTGATAAGTTCTCAAATTCATCAAAAAGATATAAATTTGACCTCGATCCGGAGGCTGATGCACTTAACGGATTGTAATAATATTTTGCATACTTACGTCATATTTGCTCCCAATAGCCAAATAATTTCGCTATTACCTACAATATAAAAATCGAAAAAAAGTTTTTTCGGCCCGGCCTAATACCTACACTATAATTTATTTCCAAAAAATTAGGCATCCGTAAGATAATGGTAATATTGTTACCTAAGGTAGAAAACCCACAACAGTTTTTAGCGTGCGCTGTGAAAACTATTGATTTTTTTTTTTGTAAATGGCACCTAACGTTTGCTGGGACAGCTAGTAATTATATACGAGTTTATGATTTTATCATTCGATATTGCACCTTGTACAACACTTAAATTTACTTAATTTTATTTATCTATACTAATATTATAAAGCTGAAGAGTTTGTTTGTTTGTTTGTTTGTTTGAACGCGCTAATCTCAGGAACTACTGGTTCGAATTGAAAAATTATTTTTGTGTTGGATAGTCCATTTATCGAGGAAGGCTATAGGCTACTTTTTATCCTGATATTCCCACGGGATCGAGAGTTACGCGGGTGAAACTGCGGAGCGCTGCTAGTTTGTGATAATTTTCTAACAAATTTCCTTAAGTAGGTATTTAAGAGTATAATAAAGACTCCCACATTTAGATTCTACATTGATTCACCCTCATTTAAATAGCTGTGAATAGACAATTGTGAAATAAAAGCCCCTTATCCGAGGGACTGAATAATGGTAACTAGAATCGGAAAACAGCAGCAGAAGCAAAAATAAATTGAGATTTTTTGCGTTTAGTTTTAGGTCAGATTGGGATTTTTTTTGCATAGTAAGCAACTATGCATAAAACATGCAAATACAATATGAAAAACGAAATAGTCACAGTCCCATAGAAGCTATAATAATTTCCTCTGTTGCATAAGTAAAGAACACTGACTTAGTGAAGTCAGAAAAATTAAATACCCATTTTTCTAATTTAAAAAAATATTTTTAGTAAGTATTTTTTACAAAATAGTTTGACATAAAAATACATTTTTTTAAAATCTGGTCTTCAGGGCTGTAAATATCCTAAACTATAAGACATAGCGAACAATTTTATTAAGAGTTGCGTGCCTGATTTTGACAAAAACTACTCCCATAACCAAAGTCTAGTTACTTAGCTTGGGGCTAGATGGCGATGTGTGGAATGTCCTGCAATATTTATTTAATTATTTTATTTTATATTATTATTTACTTTTGTATATAAATAGGTACTTAATAAACATACAGACAACCAGACCAGAAACAAATATATATAGCATAAATATCTGTTAGAGGCGGGAATCGAACCAGCAACCTTCTGCAAGTGGGTGTTCGCGCGCCGCGCCACAAAGGTCGTCATAAAACATATATCTTTTAGAAACGCCGGATAACCCAAACGCCTTGCAAAGGTCAAGGGAAATCACCGTTTTCCCCTTGTTTATACCCTGAAGAATTGCTGAAAACTTGTGAAAATAACAGTTTTTCATCTACCATTTTATTGGATATATTATTAAAGAGTGAAACGTTTATGTATACCTATTTATCTTTAAAAAAAAATTGTGTATTAGGTAATAATGGGCCAATTAATTTATTCGAATTCATGTGGTCTTCTTCTTCTTCTCGTATAGTGGTGTGGCTCACCTATTGTTAGAGTTTTCAGGTCGCCTTAAAGCCTCTATCCTGACCTAGCGACTGCTACTAGAGGTAACAACCGGGACCAACGGGTTAACGTGCCTTCCGAAGCACAGAGGCGCTTACGAAAACACATTTTTGCCACACTACTAATGGGTCATCCATCGAAGTAAAGTGGCGTCGAGGTAATGCATAACACACTCGTGCGTAATACGTCGGATTATGAGCCTAAAAGCGGTTGAATAAGATCCACTTTATGAGCAACTGTGATAAAAAACATGTTCTTACTAAATTACATGATTTGGTTAGGTGAACGCTGAGCACATGAATTTTCAAAGTAGGACCCTACTTAAAACTTTTGCTTGCCATAACTTCTAATTTTGGCTCCAATATAACATTTTAATCAAAACCAATAGAAATTGTAACAAGATTTGTTTGTCTGTTAATTTTTTATTTTATTTTTCATTGAAAATAATATATAAAAAAGTCGTTATATTTTGGAAAGCAATGTGAGACATTATTATTTAAATTAAATTCAATTATGTCGCAACTAAAAAAATATACTTACATAAAATAAAGAAAAAAAAAAGTTTGTACTTGTCAATATCTATACTAATAAAATAAGAGGATTTTTAAAACCAACAAAAACACAAGAAAAGAGTACAAGAAACAAGAAAAGAATAATTTGAAGGGAGAAGCAAAATACTCGACGCTGGCAAGATGCGCAGCATAGAAACTATGCACAGTCGCATTCGCCATTAGAAGAAAAAAAAAGAGGATTTTTTTTGCTTTTAAACCGCTGATCGTAGAGACCTGAAACTTGGAGGGTGTGTTTCTTGTGTGACGTAAGCATCGGATAAGAAAGGATTTTCCGAAATTATACCCCTAAGGGGGTGAAAAGGGGGGGGGGGCAAAGTTTGTATGGGACAACGTGATTCCTTGGTCTTTTTCAACTTCTACGCGGACGAAGTCGCGGGCAAAAGCTAGTTATATATTTTTTATTAAGGGCAAGGCTAAGGGCAGCAGATATAAGTGCAACAGCTGCTGTAGATAATGTTAATGAGCCACTCTATGAGTCTGTATGAGGGGATCAAAAACGCTCGTTTGAGAGATGAGAATCATTGTCGGTGGAACAGTTACGGTATTGTGCCAGGCCTTTTGTTTTATTTTTTCTTTTTCGGAGAGAAAATTCTCGCGGACACCCGCCATCCCGTTGGGTGACGACCGTGTATAATAATATAAATAAATATAATAATAAATAAATATTGCAAGACATTCCACACATCGCCATCTAGCCCCAAGTTAAGTAACTAGACTTGTGTTATGGGTGCTAGACAACGGATATACTACTTATATACTTTTCTTTTGTAAATATATACTTGTAATACATAGAAACAAACAGACCACAGACAAATATCTAAGCATAAATACTTGTCTGAGGCGGGAATCGAACCCGCAACCCTAGGTTTGGTAGTCCGGCATGGTGATCATTGTGCCAACTGGGTCATCTGGTATGTCGGAGTCAAACCTCATTCGAAGTCTCCGGGGCATCCATCCACTGCGTTCATCCCGAGAAAAAAAATCCCCGTTCTAATAAGGGTGGCGTGGGGCCACACCGCAGCCAATCCCAGGTCCGCTTCTTCGAACGATCAAAGCCCCTGCGCTGATCGCTCAACGGACCATATTCCTTTTTGGTCGCCTTTTACAACAGGTAGGGGCTACCGTAGACTTATCCTATTTCACCCAGACTAGAGGGTCCAGGCCTGTCTTTGGCTAACCGTTTTTAGGGTTCCGTACATCAAAAGGTTAAAAAAGAACACTACACACCTCAGTATCTAGTATAAATTTCGACTTGCAAGGTTCCACCAGTTCTTGTAAAAATTGGTGGTGACATACTGACATGGGGTGTGTAGTGTGTAGTCCATAAAAAGTTATGGACAAATTTAGATTTTCGCTAAAACTTTACTTAAAGTCACAGTCCCTTTCTAAAAATAATAAAAACACAAGTGTTCTCGGGGTAGACTTACTGAGCGAATTCAGAATACCGAAACACGTTCCAAAAAAAAAAGTTGATATCACCTAAAAATCTGCCACACTGGCCAGCACTGACCAGAAGAACTTTAGGCCAAATCAACAACTTTTGGACCCCCACTAACGGAAAAAGATTACCCGGCAAACCCCGTCGAAGGTGGCTATGGACAAATTTAAACAGATTGGCAATCCGTTGCAGAAGATCGCAAACTATGGAAGGGGAGTAAAGAGGCCTTTGCCCTGCAGTGGGACACTATAGGCTCTTAACAGTCCATGGTATCCATAGTTTCCCTGTAGCCAATTCACTACCATCCCATCACAGTAGTTCTAGTAGTTTTCTTTATCAATAGTTCTATCCAAACCGGAGGTTGTTCTTGATGGCTATATTTTGAATTGCTGACAGAGATAATCGCCGGTTTGGTGTCTACATCATACTTTGCTATTATACTTGTAAAGGGGCCTTTACGTGTTGGCTTCGGCTCCACGCACGTCTTCCAAAGATCCCGTGATATGAGACATATAATAAATAAGCAAATCCACAGGGCCAAGCCAGTAAACCAACTCAAAGCTCATTAATATTAAACTTGTTAAGTTGTATGAAAGTTAAAACAATTGTTACAAGTTTAGAAAAAAATAAACAAAACCTTGCAACGAAGCTTTTAGCGAGTTAATTTCTCATACATCAAGAGAAGTAAATTTGTAAGTAAAGCTGAACATTCAAGGTGGGACTTAACAAGAAACTGCTCTCTTCAGTTTGTGTTACAAGCCTGTTATTGTTTAACTAGCCTTTGCCTGCGATTTCGTCCGCATAAAGTCGAAAATGGACCAAGGAATCACGTTGTCCTATACAAACTTTGCCCCCCCCCCCCCCACCTTAGAAGTAAAATTTCGAATAAATCCGTTCTTATCGGATGTATACGTCATACAAAAACACACCCTCCAATTTTCAGGTCTCTAAGGTCAGCGGTTTAGGCTGTGCGTTGATCCGTCAGTCAGTCAGTCATTCAGGACAAAGCATTTTATATATATAGATTTATTTTTAATTAGCGACCCGTCCTGGCTTCGCACGGCTATATTATGCATGTACTAAAAACCTTCCTCTTGAAACCTTCCATCTATCAAATCTTAAAAACTATTGACTACTCGAATGCCTCTTTAAACCTAAGTAAAGAAAGTGCTTTGAAACGCACCCTCTAATAAGGAGAAACCATATATTTACTAGCGATATTTCAGCAAACAATTGGGGGTAATTATTGGCGTTGAAACTCTTTAATTTAAATAAGAATTTTATTATTATTTACTTCATAAACGATTTTTTTTATAAATTTCGTATTATTAATGGAAGGAGGAATAATTAATGTTGTTATTGTTGTATTTATTTCTAGAGTTGCATGTTACAGAATCACATCATGTTTGCGATTGCGTTAGATTTCATTATTAGATCTAATATTTGCAAAACAATTGAATATTTTTGTTTTTTTTTTTACCTCAACTAGACTTAATCTAAACATTTCTGATAGAATAAAAGCAAAATTAGGTTCGAATTCTAAATACAAATTGAATAATTATTCCTGACAGCCGCCTTTAAACTGTGGAAAAACAACGCACTTTAAGGTGAAAGTACCGGCGCTCTCTCCATACAAAGGTAGTCGACTGTTTCCTCCCTGGATAATGACACTAACACAAATATTTTTATGCCATAAAACCTATAACTGCCATGACTATGCACCTGTGTTTTGTTTCTATTTTGCATTTTTTTATTATCATAGAAATTAAGATTAAAAAAACATAAAAAAAAACATAGAGGGTTGGATAAGTTTTAAGAAAAAAAATTTAGCTCTAGTGATATTATCCAGGGAGCAAACAGTCGACTACGTTTGTATGGAGAGAGCCCACTGTCCCCTTTACTCTTAAGTAAAATATTAAGACAAAGTAGGTACGTGAACAGCTCGCTTTACCCAACAACACGAGCTTTTAAGATGATTTCGTAAAGTGCTCTCTAAAGTCACCTGGAGACATTTAATGACGTGACTACTTAAATGCATTCGGTTTCACCTGGAATTTTTGGATGTATTTTAAGAGCTTTAGGGAGCTTTCGCACAGTTAGGACGGATCGACTGAGAATAACTACCTCAAAGTAATAAAGCCTATTTTGTTTATAGAGAGCTCATGTTACTCTTCGTCCATTAAACTGATCGTAAGCAGTTGATAAAATAAATAGCAATTTTTTGAAACAAAACACTTGTAGGTAATAGTAAATAGTCATTTAAAAACACGCGTTATAATTATTTTTAGTTAAAAAAATATATATACCCAATGTTTCGTATTTATTTTATATATTTACATTTATTAGAAACTATAGCACAAAACTGTTTAGTTTAAGTTGAATTAAATTTAATTAAGTTTGAGCTTAAGTTGATATTGGATGGGAATTGATAGCAAGGTTTTAATGCGGGCAAAGTAAACTAAACGCTTCCTTACAAAGAAAAACAAAAACGCAGCGGTGACTGCTACAGAGCCGCCATCTATAGTTTTACACATTGAATAATAAATAAATAATAAATATTGCAGGACATTCCACACATCGCCATCTAGCCCCAAGTTAAGTAACTAGACTTGTGTTATGGGTGCTAGGCAACGGATATACTACTTATATACTTTTCTTTTGTAAATATATACTTATAATACATAGAAACAACCAGACCACAGACAAATATCTAAGTATATCTAATTGTGCCAACTGGGTTGTCAACATTCTGCAACAATCGTTAATGGCGACTAGTTCGAAAAGTTCTATTTTCTAATATCTATTCAGCACCAAGAAGTTTAGAACGCGTACCAGATAATTCAATTGAAAAATATTTATTAACCTAAACCTAATGTTAACATGATACATTGACTGTGGCCCACACACTAAACAATGTTTGTATCGTGGGGTTCCAGAAAAAAACGATTATCTAGGGTTTGGAGTTAGGCATTCGGTTAACCAAACATATAAAAACTACTCAATATATTAATACTTATCTATAAATATATATATATATATATATATATATAAATGCTTTAGATATTTATATTATATAATAAATAATATGTAATATAAAAGTAGGTACATAATCATAATGTATAATATATGTATATAGTTTGGATATGCTCCTGATAGGGGATAATAAACCCGTTATGTGGAATCAGGTGGGAAAGGTATAAGTCTCTTGTGCAGCGCGCAACGATGCAGACGTGACACATACTTAATAATTTATTTGCGTATTTGTGACGAATAGCGCAGCGTAAGCTGCCGTTCGTAATTTATCACAATGAGTAACACCATTGTGGTGAACGAGTTGCTGACGTTCCTGCAGCAGAAACTGGACGTGATGGACGAGTTGTCTGCACTTCAGATCTGTACATCGAACTTCAGTGAGGAGGACATAGCGGCGGCCAAGCTGTTGCTATTCGAGGTGCTGAATAAGCGTGACCAAATGGTGTCTCGTCGTCGCGACGGGACTAAAAAAAGCGTACAGGACATAATTACGCTGTTTAAGGAGACAGACCCGGACGACGTGCCTACGTTTGTGGCGAGGGACTTAAATAAGCTCCCTCCCGTCACTTTCGACCACGTCGATGCTACGAGCCTCTTGAAGGACATCGTCCTTCTGAAAAAGAGTCTCAAGGAAGTGCACGAGAAGCTGGATGCATCTCAAAATACCGTTTCCGAACTACGCAAAGAAGTGGACGAGTTGCGCAAGAACGGAGCGGTAACGAGGTCACCTGTGTCGGTGACGCACGTCAACTCACCGCGCGGAGCTGTCCTAAATAATAGCTTCGCGTCAGCAGTATTGTCGCAGTCGCCGTCGCCTCGTGCGCCGCTTGTAGACAGCGTGCCCCGCGCGTCCCGCACCGCTGCGGCACCTCTACGTGCCGCCGCACGACCTACGCTCCTCGCCCCGCCGCCTTTGCCTGCGGCCTCAGTCCCCGCGAGCGCCCTTGTCGTTTCGAAGCCAAAGGTTCCGAACGACGACGATGATGAAGGTTTTGTCAAGGTGCAAAAGAAGCGGCGACCAAGACCTATCATGAATCGCTGCGGTACAGCCCCGACTGATTCTAGTCAGGGAGTTCGTGCTGCGACGCCTAACACTCCGGTGTACATCTCCCGCCTGCACTACACCGTCGGGACGAAGGACATCGTCGAGTACGTACGCCGGAAGTTGGGTTGTACGCTGAGGGTGCATATGCTGGAGTCGCATCGAAACGTCAATTTCAAGGCGTTTGTGGTGCGAGTACCGAACAGCTATCTGCCTCGCGTTATGGACGAAAGCTTCTGGCCGAAGGACGTGGTGTTCCGTCGCTTCCGCGGACAAATTCCACAAGAACAGACAAAGACGAAAGTGTAGTGTAGTGTAGTGAATGGAAGTGCTACTAACATAGTTCTAAGATATCTCTTTAACACATTCAATTATAATTATAAAATATGTATGTTAGTCTATAAGGTATGTATCTATGGGCCTTTGTAGCCTGAAATAAATGATTTATTATTATTATTATTATTATAAGATAGAAGGTATAAAAACGAAAAACCAACGTTCCTATGAAGTTCAGCAGAAAGGGGCCCCTATCAATAGCAGCGTTCCTGGATGCTGGTGAGTGTTTGCATTTCTTTCACTAGCTATCGAATTATTCCCCTTAACACCGAACATTTATCAGTCAACAATGATTGTTGCAACGGCGGTTTCGAGTAAATCGTTTCTTAGCAGATGTCCACGTAAAGCTATTGGTATGTCATAGCTCAACCCGTCTATCGGTTGCGTGTGCGTTGATATCAGCCAGAAAGTTAGACAAGACTTTGAATTTTGTATATAGACTAGCGACTCACACCGGCTTTGCACGGGTACTAAGAAGAAAGTGTACCTGCGCTAAGTAGTACCCGTGCAAAGCCGGTGTGAGTCATGGCAGTTGTTCGAGCACATTATATTCACCGTCAAACGGAACGGAGGCTACGGGGGCGGCGCAGGCGCGCATTGACGTATATACGACGATTTTTATATCTTGTTCTCGCAGAACATTGTTTTATTCTTTATTATATTACATATAAGTAAAAATACAGTCCGCAGTTTAATTGAAAGGCTATTAACATCAAGATAGACTTCTAACAGCAGTTATAAGTTTTATGCTACAAAAATATTTGCTATAGTGTCATTATCCAGGGAGGAAACAGTCGACTACGTGTGTATGGAGAAAGCGCCGGTACAGTGTAGAACAAAAGTTGATTGTTATGGTACACAGAAGTAGCCCTTTAACCGCTTTCTTATTAATATTAAATAACCCTGAAGATAATAATTTATTCCCATCCGCAATATAGTGCTGCTACGTTTTAAAACATTTGGAGCTAGATGGCGCTGACTGTAATGTCGCACAATATACAAATATATTATTTATTTAATACCTCCATCCTAACACAAGTTTTCGTACAAAAACCGCTATAACAATAAAAATCAAGTACCTTTTCCAGGACTGATGAAACCTTTTCCATATTACCATTTGTTCGCACTTGGTCGAATTCGCTAAAGGACGAATTCTTATTTCCCCTTCGTGTTATGAAGAAAATAATTTGCTTTTATATGCTTACAGTTATATTGCATAACTGGGAAGGATTCTAGGGTGATTCCGGAGTGAAGGGCGTTTTAACATTATCTATAAATAAATATAGCCCCAAGCTAAGTAACTAGACTTGTGTTATGGGTGCTAGACAACGGATATACTACTTATATACTTTTCTTTTGTAAATATGCACTTATAATACCTAAAAACAACCAGACCACAGACAAATATTTTTAATTTATTCGGGAAGCAGACAGTGAAAAATTCAGAAATATCTAAGCATAAATACTTGTCTGAGGCGGGAATCAAGCCCGCAACCCTGTGCTCGGCAATCCGGCATGGTGACCATTGTGCCAAGTGGGTCGTCATCTATGGCATACCCACAGATAACTATTATAAAGTAGGCATCAGCTAAAAAATGATTTTGGAAAAGACAACCTCTACGCGGACCAAGTCGCGGGCTAATGCTAATCTATATGTATACTAATATTACAATACAGAGGAAAGATTGATTGCATTGAATAGGCTCTGAAATTACTGGACCGATTTTTATGAAAACAGGTACATTGGGAGTGTTAAAATAGGCTACTTTTATTGGGATCGGGAGTTACGCGGGTGAAACCGTGAAGCTAGTATAAAATTAAGAGAATAAACGCTCGGCCGAGCTACATGGTAGGCGGAGTGGGGGGTGTTAGGTTTTATTTTCGTTACGGAATTTTTTGATTCGGTCGCCGCGCTCAAAGCCCACGATAAAAGCTATGCAATAGCTTATGGTCGCGGGAAGTCGTTGGACGCAGACAGTATGCGACCGATCGCTCTGGAAGTCTTTGGGGGAGGCCTATGTTCAGCAGTGGACGTGTTGTTAGCTGGTATGATGAATAGCTTAAAAACTCATAACGAATTCTCTGAAACTACAAGAGCTACGAGTCTGACATTCCGCATGCGGGTTTCGGGGTTCCGTATAAGACGTGGGAGAGGACTACTCCCCCACGTCTTATACGGAACCCCGGAAAAAATGATTTTTGTAAATTCTATCTCTATAGGAGTAAAAGGGTGGATAAAGTACTTCATAGTTACTATTATGTATTCAGTGTTTGAAGAAATTAATGACACTTAAAAAAAAGACGCTAACGCGTACGAAGTAGTGGGTAAGAGCTAGTATTATTATAAATATTCAGATCATGTAAGCAGATTCCCCATGTTGCTATAAGCCTCGTTTCTCCGTTACTTTTAATGTAGGTAAGTAGGTATTATACCTATCGTTGTTTTTTAAGTCTTTGGAGGATGAGATTGAGAATTTATTGTTATTTTTTGCGCAAAAAACGAAACATAAAATAATATTACGGAATAGAACATTTTATGGATTTGTCTTAGAAATTTTAACTTGGGTATTACGCGTAATCGGATTGATCTTCGTCATATCAGCTACAACACGTCCACTGCTGAACACAGGCCTCCCCAAAGACTTCACGATCGATCGCATGCTCTCTGCGTCCAACGAGTTCCCGCGACCTTAGTTAAGTCGTATGTCCGTATGTTTCTTGACTAGGCTTTTCGCTAACCCGCGATAAGGAACTTCATTCCAAAAAACTTTACTTTGTGTATAATCAGGTTCAATGTCCTTTACTGTGTTGTAAAGTTATCTATCTATGCTCAAAATACGTCCTGTGTCCGTGAACAACGATCAAAGTTTCCAAACATTACGATGCGCGATGCATTGAAATATTTTTTCAATACAGAATGAAAGTTGAATTCAAAAGAGATGTGCAACAAAATATTTTATTCTATTTTGTAAACTATGTAGAGATTAGGGTTATCAACGATACAAGTAAATTAAATAATGCTTACTTTAAATTATGTACCTAACGAAATCAAAAGTTTTATTCTTGTTTGTATTCTGTATATCACGTTCTCATCAATAAAAAGTAGTCTATCTATGTTACTTCCAATGAATCAATGTATTCTTATACCAAGTTTCATCAAAACGGTTCAGTAGTCATATTATATGTCTTATTAAAGTGAAAGGGTACCGGCTCTCTCTCCATACAAACGTAGTCGACTGTTTCCTCCCTGGATAATGACACTAGCACAAATATTTTTGTGTCATAAATCGTATACCTGGATGACCGAGCTTTGCTCGGTATTATTATTTTTTTTTTACTTAGTCTAACCTCAAAGCAAACACTCATTGACTTCGTGTTACTTAACAACGCCATCTGCTGGAATAACTTTATTGCTAACAAAAAATAGTATTAGTAGTTCGCCAATAGATGTCAGGAAGAGTTTTTTTTTTCATATAAAAAAAAAGTAGATAAGTTTCGATAAAAACACGAATAAAATGACATTTTCTAAAAATGATTCCTAGCTAGATCGATTTATCGCCTCCGAAACCCCCTATATACCAAATTTCATGAAAATCGTTGGAGCTGATTCCGAGATTCCAATTATATATATACAAGAATTGCTCATTTAAAGATATAAGATAACTGCCATGATTATGCACGTATGTTTCTTTTTTTTTCATTTTTTAATTATCATACAAATTAAGATTCTAAAAACAAAAAAAAACAAAGAAAAAAACGAAACATAGGGGCATGGTCATGGCAGTTATAAGTCTTATGCAACTAAAATGTTTGCTCTAGTGTCATTATCCAGGGAGGAAACAGTCGACTACGTTTGTATGGAGAGAGCGCCGGTACCCTTTCATCTACAAATAGCGTAGTGACAACCTTGTTATTTTCAGTGTTTTACGAACTGTTGGGAAATAAAAACTATGGTTACGCTACGTGTTGATGCTTGTTCAAATATGTATGCGTTTACATATTTAAATATGCGACGGGTTTTTTTTATTATACTCTAGACACCTAAAGGTGAAAAAAATGTTTTTTACCAAGTTAGATGATTTGTTGAAACTTTATACTGTAAAATAATACAAAGAAGAACATTTTCGCAAACACGGGTTTTCAGAGCCATTTCCTAAACCATAGAAGATACTTAAAAATGCGGAAAGGAGTGGCGTTCCCGATTTTGACAAAACTGCATCATTTGATTTTTGGAAAATTTGACCAGGAATTTGCTTCATAGACGACTTTACATTGAAGACTAGTTGCAAATTAGTCCACATGATTAATTCTTGGAAATAAACATAGTATGACAAATTAAAGGAAGCAGCTCATTTTTGTAGTTTTGTGCAATACGTTACGCAATTTGCGCGCTCTAAAAACCTTTATAACCCTCACCCAGTATTCGTAGCTCGTATACCCGCCGTGTGCACATTTTCACCAACCTTCAGCACATCACCTATAATTCTCGTTTAACTGTGCAACCGTCCCCGTTCGAAGCTGAACCGGAAAAGATAAAGTTTGAACATAAATCTAGCTGTCAGAACGATAAGCTCGTTTGCTTAGACCACCCACTAGTCGACTGTAGCGTATCGAAGTACAATGTTATGTGAATATGTAGGAAAAGTTTAGTGTTCGATATTTAAAAAAAGAGGAGTTTTTTTAACGTACCCTCAAAATTCCCAAAAAAAATTCGGATTTGTAAAAGTTGTAGAACAAAAAATGTTTTTTTTGGTGCACAGAAGTAGCCCTCAACCGCTTGCAAATATAAATACCAATTACCCTTTATTTTTTTGTATGTTCACCGATTACTGCCTTGAAAATATTAATGGAATTGGAATTTAAGCCTAGTTCATTTTAAGCTATTATTTTAGTCTAGTAGTGAGTACTTAAGTAGATAAACGTCTCCGAACACCAATAATTTAGTCGTTTAGGTTAGTAAGTAATTAAGTCAAGTCGATCCATTTTATTGTATTTCTGCTCACTGGTTCACCGGCTCAATGTATTTTGACGACCCAGTTGGCACAATGGTCACCATGCCGGACTGCCAAACACAGGGTTGCGGGTTCGACTCCCGCCTCAGACAAGTATTTATGCTTAGATATTTGTCTGTAGTATTTGTTGTTTCTATGTATTATAAGTATTTATTTACAAAAGAAAAGTATATCTATAACACAAGTCTTATCATTATCACAAACTAATTAATTATCACTAGCTTGAGCCTAGATTGCGATGTGTGGAATATCCTGCAAAAAATAAAAATATAATACCGAACTTGTTGAATTAATAACAAAAATTAAATTAAACAAATAAAAAAAAGCACACATACACATCACATCACAAATATAAAATGTAGTGTATTAATTGCCGCCACATTGTTACAGAGGCTGTTCATCTTGCAATACTCACTTGTAAACTGTACTCGAGCAAAATGCGAACGTTGTTTACCAAAATAATGCTTAATGCCATTAGTTCGCAACAGTGCAAATCCATCCAGTAGCAGTAGGTAAAGTAACATCGCAACCATGTTACTAATGAATATAACTATGACGCTTCACCCTCTGTCTTGGGAGACGTATATACACTGTGTAATTGTCACAGTGTAGGATATTTATCACATTTGTAAATGATATTAATGTTGTTTAGTTAGAGTTTAGATATTAATTGGAGTTGGTTTAACTTAATTTAAACATAAACTTATTAGCACATTATATAGAAAACTAGCTTTTGCCCGCGTCAAAAACGGTTCTAATACCATTGGATTGGACCAAGGAATCACGTTGTCGCATGCCAACTTTGCCCCCATTTTCACCCCCTTAGGGGTAGAAATTCGTAAAATGCTTTCCAAGGGGGTGCCGACGTCATACAACGAACACATCCTCCAAGTTTCAGGTCTCTACAATCATAGGCTGTGCGTCAAAAAAATTATAGAGAAAAGTAATTAATCATAATTTAATAGTTTTGAATGCAATTTCATTTATTAAACGTATTTTTGTATGTCACACCACGAGTGTTTTCCCACAACACCAAAGAGGTTCCTTGCAAAAATCAAATTTAACGGATGTACCCTACATTCTAAATACGTCATAAAAGTGGCATAACGGTTGAAACTTAACGACTCCCCTATCGGAACCCCTACCCATAACATACTATGAAGAACTATCTCACGCTTATCGTCCACCCTGAACTAGGTGCGACAATTTATAAGCGCAACTTGTAAGGTTTTTATTTCAAAAGAACATTCTAGGTTTAGGTCGATACCTTAAAGTGCTCTTAATTAAGCCACGAAAAAGCTGGAAAAGGCTGGAAAGTACCAATTTAATCTCTGACTTAATTAAGAAAACTTTTAATACTCATTTAAGAGTAACCTTAATACCTAAATGCCGCTATTACAAATTTTCAACCACCGCTTTACCACAAAGACATTTCGACGGTTAATTTTTAAGACGGTAATCAACTGGGTTTAGTTTAAACGGTAAATGGTAGATTAAAGACGATGACAGAGTATAGACCAAACGGTTGGTCGATAGAGAGAATTTTTGCTCTGCTAGCTGTACTTTTAAAGTTTATGGAGGCATGAGATCTAAAATCATATATATTTTTTAAATTACTTCTGGAGGCATGGGGTACAATCTATACTAATATTATAAAGCTGAAGAGTTTGTTTGGATACGCTAATCTCAGGAAGTACAGGTTCGAATTAAAAAATTCTTTTTGCGTTGGATAGTCCATTTGTCGAGAAAGTCACTTTTTATCTGTCGGGAGGCTATCGATATTCCCACGGGATCGGGAGTTACGCAGATGAAATGTATCAAAAAAATATGATCAAATTAAAAAAAAAATGCAATCAACCTTTTGAAGGCAAGAAATGGGAAAATTTGAGTTCACAAACTAATTAGTAGTAAAAATTATGTAAAATTTAACATAAATTTTACTACTTTGGCATAATAACTTTTTGCATAATTTCATTTTGCAAAAATGAAGTGTTTTTACCCGACTTCAAAAAAAGAGGAGGTTCTCAATTCGGTTGAATATATTTTTTATAGCTGTTAATATCTAATCTGGATGGTTTATACAGCGCCAGCAACATGGGACATGTTTTAGATGGAGTAAGCTTACCCAGAACCTATACCATCCTCATTGCTTTATCGACTGAGTCCAGCGCAAAGAAAAGGTACCTTTTAGGAAACTGTGCGACATGTTAAACCTCATTGCTCTTCTTTTCGTGATTCCGTTATATAGATATATTTTTAATATCTCTCCCTCCTCTATTACCCTCTTTAACCTAGTTGTTAGGCAGGCTTTAGGCAAAAGTGGTCAAACGCTGACTTAAGTATATTTTGTAAAAGTATAATAACTTTGACAATTTTACAGTTACAGAATTATTCATACTAGTGCATACGGTTCAGACTCCATCTCAAGATATTATCCTTTCTCTACGGCTGTTTCCTAAAAACTGTAACGTCGATTTAAAAACAGTGTGTTTTAAAGTTTAATTTAGGAATAAATAGAAATCTTTCAGAGAAAATACATCAATATAAATATATTAAAAAGTCATATCCGTAGCTTTTTATATCAGAAAAACCTCCGGATATTATGTTCGTTCAAGTTACACTGATGTATGGCGAATTTTACTTAAATGTAGCATAATATAACATTTTTAAATATGATTTTGATGTAAGACGACATTTAGATGGGTTGAGATTAAATATAGAACTTTTCATTAGATAAAGTTATCCATAATGGGATATTTAACATGTTTACTTTAATAGTGAAAATAACCATAAAATAATAAATAAATAAATTAGGTATGAATTTAGATGGGTTGAGATTAAATCTAGAACTTCTCCATAGATAAAGTTATCCATAACGGGATATTGAACATGTTTACTGTAATAGTGAAAATAAACATAAAATAATAAATAAAAAAATTATAATTAGGTAGTTTTGTTCAAACAACCCATATCAGAAAGAATATAATAAACACAAATGAAACTAATGGTAATTATAACTTTATGTTTTAAATTGAAATTCTCTTCAATACTTATGTAAAGCATCTAATCATTCTTTGTTTGCCGGTATGTGCGAATTCTTCCAGTACCCAAATAAGGGGCAGAGAAGGTCATAAATCTAGCCTTTTTTAAAATTTGTTGCAAGTAACCTTAAAATGAAATATTTAATCAAAGAATTCGTGATAAAAATCTCTATTAAAATATGGACCTGGGGCCTAAGTTTGCTAACACAATAGTGTTTCAATAGAGTGTCGATAAAATCGTAATAGACATATTTTTGACATTTGGTATCCCCCTTATTTTAACTATTCTACCAACACACCACTGACACAATTTGGTATTCTGCTCTACCATCGTGGATAAATTGAAACTTGATAGTTGTTAAAACGGTATTCTCCAAACCATTTGACGTTCATTTGGCAGCTATATCGATGGTAGTTCAATGGTGTTTAAACTATTGCGAAGCCATCGAACAACGACAGCTTCTACCAGTAATTTTGTCCACCATCCCACTGGCTTATACTGTGAAAAAATCGCTTCAATACTTGTAAAAGAAACCATAATAAGACTGTCAGTATTGCAATGGCGCGTTTTAACATTGGCTAATGCTAAAATGTTCGAATTCTACTACATCATCTTGTCATATATTCTTCGTAGAAATCCCACTATCTTAGTCTAAGTAGCAATCAGAGACCCAAAGGTCTCATGAATATTGATAGGTGACCGCGGATAGAGCGCTTGCTTAGTCAAAAATCCACCAGTTTGGGACCTACTACATTTGATCAAGCCTCAAGCCCGGCCAACGACAACTGCTTAAAAAACTATCAAATAATTCTTCGTATATAGGGAAAGCTATGAGTAAATTAGCCACTGAAATGTCAAGCGGCCTTACAAAGGTCGATGCCAAAAAATGCGCATCTGTCAGATGCTTCCTGAAGTTTTGAGACCGTAACTACTTGGTAAGATCAAAATGGGAAAATGAGATGAGGTCAAATGAAAGCCCATTCTAAGAAAAAAAACTAGAGAGGTGTCACGGGACACCCGGATGGAACGAAGAAAGACGAAACGAAAATAACTGACTTGGTTTCTATGAGAGAGAGAGACAGACAGAGAAACTTTAACAAAAAGTGTCGTTACAACTTTTGGTCTTAATATTTCCGTCTAGCCCCCTTTCGCAACGCGCGATAAGGAATTTCGTTCCAATAGTCTCGATGAATTCGGATGAAATAACTTTTATTATTAAAATTTAGACAGTACCTATTTATTTTACGGTAACATATTTCTAAAAGAAAAAATTAACTATTTTAGGATCACATTTTGTTGTGATAAGTAAGTACTATTTTCATTAAAACTTCCATCAATATTTTTTTATTATATTTTAGTTTTTCCTTTTAAATTGGTGTACACGGAACCTTAATTGCTCGCATATGTCCAGTTATTCACTATACAAGTACCCTTAGTCATTAAAACTTAAACAATATATGGGACTAGGGCCGGTTTGCATAATCTAGCTATTAGTGATTCATACTGGTATTTTAGTAGTTTATGTGTTAGGTTACATATAAATTAATGGGCTTTAATTAACGGCTGAAATAGGTGTGATAGGTTAGATATGCGCGAAGTGAGCAGTGTGAGCGAAACGTTGAATTTGTATTAAAAATTTCACCCCCGTAACTACTGATCCCGTGGGAATTTCGGGATAAAAAGTAGCGTATCCTTCGTAGCCTTCCTCGATAAATGGACTATCCAACACAAAAAGATTTTTTCAATTCAAACCAGTAGTTCCTGAGATTAGCGCGTTCAAACAAACAAACAAACAAACTCTTCAGCTTTATAATATTAGTACTTATAGATATATTATTTTCCCGTTGGAATATGGGAATAACAAGTAACCTTGTTACTTCCAAGGATTCAATGTCTACAAAGTTTATAAAAATCGGTCCAGTAGTTTCAGAACCTATTCGTTACAAACAAATATTATCTATTTTCATTTTATTTTATCCTATTTTTATTTATTTTTGTTTTGTAATTATGTCTACCTATTTTGTATTTGTTTGTCCGTGTGCTTTTCCAATAAATGCTATTCTATTTTAATATTATTAGTGTGGATAATATTTTTTTATTAAAAGTAAAATCATGTTATTATTATTTTCTCATTAAACTTTCTTTGGTGGATTTTGTATATATTAGCTGCGCTCCGCGGTTTCATCCACGTAAGTCCCGATCCCGTTGAAATAATGGAATTAAAAGTAATAAGTAAGTAAGCTATAATGTCTCCAGATATTTTAAATACTAAGTTTCATTCTAAACAGTTTAGTGTTTTTGTGGAAATGAGTAACAAAACAAACATAAATATAAGTACAAATTTACATATTTACTTATAATTAATAGAATGCCAGTACCACGGTTTTGCATGCCAATTACTAATTAATTTTTAATCGTATAAATATTAGTTTTTGCATAAAATTAAACATATTTCGTTAATAATGGGTTTTTGTATTGTAATTTGTTTTATTTTTGGTAATGTTATCTCGTAGCTGCTACGAATTTCGTAGCATGTGCCTACGAGGGGTTAACTACGCCCCTTACCGAAACACGTTTGCACTTGTTATATTTAACTATGACGAGTCATACGAGAGCATAATATGGGGATTGGGGCGGTGTGTTAAGTTTGTGTTTGGTCAAAGTGCATATTTGGCTAAATTAGTATTTCGTCAAATTAAACGTTTCGTCAAAACCTCGTTCTGTCGTGGTTGTATTTAGTAAAACTACACGCTTAGCCAAAGAAGTGTTTCGTCAAACTATACAAATCGTGAAAATGAAAATAATATTTATTAAACGAAACATAAAAACCAAAACTTAAATTTATGCAATATCGTTTCAATTTATTAGTCGAAAACAAATATTATTTTCAACGCACAAACAAAACTATATCCTAAAATTATTATAAACTAATAAATACTCATTCGGTATCATTGTTCGGGTTACCGTAGCCCACCGTTTCCGGTGGCTCATTTCCGCCGGAACCGGAAACCCGATCCACTTCCGGTGTCGGGATTTCTTGGAATACCTGTGATGAAGCCTTTTAAATGAAAATATACTTCAAATAAATTTCCTTTTTTGCAGATTTATGAAAAAATATTATGGTTGAAAAGGTGTTGATTAACATTGAGGAATAGCTGTGTTTTACGGCTTTATCTGTGATTTTCAACAGTTGAAAAATATCTTTTATAATAATGTTCGAGTTTTGTTGATGAATTTCGATAGGTGTACTTACATACATAAAGATATGATTTAAACCTGTAGTTACAAAATTAGTTAAAAATAAATTTAAGTTCCGCAACATTAAAAAAAAATTTTATTATTATATACCTTAGAAAATACTAGAATAGAATAGAATAGAACAAAATAGAATAGAATAAATATTTATTGGAAAAGCACACAGACAGATACAAAACAAAAAAGAAAGAAATAGGAACTAAGAAAATAAATACAATAAATACGCACAAGAAAAAACACAAAAACAAACTGGGATGCCGTGTGCTGACCCAAATGGACCAGCCTCAGCATAAAAACTGTAGCCAGCAAGATGCTGGACTGCAGCGCTGGTCTTCCGGCCGGCCCAAGCGCAGCGATGCAGAAGGCACCGCTGTAAACCCCTTTACGCCCCCCTCCCCCAGCAAAAGAGAGAACCAACCTACTCATAAACTATTAAACATAATAATATAAAATATAATAATTTGGCCTAATTAATAAACATGAATCAAAGGTAATAATAATAGATATAAACAAAAAGAAATAAATAAAAAATAAAACCCTTACCCTGTTTAAGAAGAAATAAATAAATATAAGAAAAAAATATAAGAAAAGAAGTTAACTAAGAAACGTCACTGTCAAAATAAGACAGTGACGTAACAACACGCACAACTATGAACACGTGATTGTCACATGCCGCCACGCCACGTCAAAAAGGAAAGTAACCTAGAAATCGTAAGGCAAAAGGGATCATTTAATTAACATTCCTCATGCGAGCATGTCCCTTGTCCCCACGTGGAAGAATAATAATAAATAATAAAATAGTAGCGCCAGCGCAACCGCCCGCAGCAGAACGATAGCCTCCACACGGGACGTGCACAAACTAAACGTAAGTAACCGCCGCATGTGAAATTTGTTTTTGCAGCAGTACGGCTTTATATTGTTTTCTAAACTGTACCACTGTCTTCAGGGCACGCAAAGGAGGAGGAATATCGTTCCAGCACCCGGCGGCCGCATAACGAAAAGCGCCACGGAATGCCACCGAATGATGTCGGGGCCAATTGAGCACATGTTTACCTGGTCGGCTAGAAAAATGCCTAAAGTCATCAGCCCATGTGAGTTTGTCGTAAAGATACGCCGGTTTTTTTAACTTTACTATCCCAAACATAAGACATGCAAAGTGAAGCTTGTGTCTCTCCTCCATTTTCAATATTTTTTGTTTGCACAGATAAGGTGTGACGTGGGTACGAGGAGGGATGCTGAATGTAAATCTAGCACAGGCATTCTGAACACGCTGGATAAGCTTCATTGTCTTACCCAGAATGCATGGACCAAAAACAGTGTTGCAGTAATTGAGTTTGGAGAGAACTAATGACTCACACAGAGCTATACGTAAGTCAGTGCTTAGATATTGCCTTATTTTGTATAATACCTTAAGCCTGTAAAAGCAATTACGTACATACTCAGCAATGTGACCCTCAAATCTGAGGTTTTCATCCATGAGCAACCCCAAATTCCTGGCCTCTATGACCCTCTCAATAGGAATATTGTCCAGTTGTATATCTAAGGGAACACTTGCCATCCTTTGCACTCTAGACCTAGATCCCAATACCAAAAATTTTGTTTTATTAGGGTTTAGAGCAAGACCATTCGCTTTCGACCAATTAGAGATGTTGATAAGGTCATCATTGACTCTATCAACTGCTGCAAGATATTCGGATGGATGAAAAGAGAGATGTAACTGCAGGTCATCAGCATAAGAATGATAATCACAGTGATTAATGGCATGAGGGAGATCAGCACAATAAATGATGAACAGCAACGGACCGAGTATCGAACCTTGAGGAACACCCCTAGTCACTGCTCGCGGAGCTGAAAAGACTCTAGTGCCATCATTTTTGGTAAGTTCAACATACTGCTGCCTATTTCTAAGATATGAGTCAAACCAGTGTAAAGTTTTCATGTCCAGACCATAGTAGGCTAACTTAGATAGCAGCAGGGACGTATTTATACACTCAAATGCACGGGAATAATCTAACAATAATAATACACTAACTTTTCCTTGATCTTGGGCACCGAGTAGACTATCCACGACATCCAAAAGAGCAGTAGCAGTGCTATATCCTTTGCGGAACCCAGATTGTCTGTTTGGTAGAATGTTGTTATCTTCAATAAACTTAGATAATTGCATAAAGACAACCCTCTCAAGTATCTTAGAGAGACACGGAAGCAAGCTAATCGGTCTGAGGTCTTTCACGGAACAGGGTTGTTTATTTTTAGGTATAGGTTTAATCACCGCGGTCTTCCAAGCTGTGGGAAATACTCCACTCGATATAGAGGTGTTGATTATTGCAGTTATGGCACTTAGGGATTGAGGTAGTGTTAGATAAAGCATTTCCAGAGAAATACCATCAACTCCCATTGCATTAGACTTCAAGTTGTTAATGAGTTTAAGAACAAGATCCTCACTTACTATGGACAAAGAAAACTCACTTGATAAACAGTGTCGGTGAAATTCAAAATAAGAAAGAAGGGAGATACTGGATAGCTCCGCCCCAGGGATATCTAAGAAATGGGCATTTATAGTATCGGGATTGTCAAATTGGGGAGGTAAATCTCCAATATCCCTATTAGGAGAGATGGTGTTCTTTAGATTTTTCCACAATATCTTAGGATTTTTTATGTTGCTATTAATATTATTCTTAAAATAAGCCTTTTTCTCATTTTCAATGGCATGAATGACCAGATTCTTCATCTCCAAGTAGCTGGACTTGGATGAAAGTGTCTGACTTTGCCTAAATTTATTATGATAGTCATCCCGTATCCGCATAATTGACTTTATAGTATCGGTTATCCATGGATGAGGTGGATGGCGAAATCGTCTCCTCTTGATGGGCGCATGTAAGTCAAAGAGAGTCTGAAAGCAGCAGTTCAACCATGAGACCATTTCATCAACATCTCTCATGCAATGAACAATCCCCCAGTTAACCCCTTCCAAATCCCTACACCAAAGTTCAGGAAGAATATCTTTCAAAGGGCGAAATATGACCCACCTAGGAACAGGCTTAGGGCACTTAAATTTGAAATCAGCCGAAACCATAGCGTGGTGGCCCAAGTCCGGACTGTGCTTAACATGGACATTGATTGGGACACTGTCACTGCAAATTAGATCAATCAAGGTCTGTGTGTGAGTGAAGTGAGTAGGTACAGTAACAGACTGATAAAGGCTCAGAGATTGCAGAAATTGATGAAATTTTCCAGTACAGGCAGTAGTCTGGAGAAGGTCAATATTAAAATCTCCAACTAAGATAATCCCATCATAAGGGGAGAGAGAAACCACTGACTCAGTAACTGCCTCAAAGAAATCATCCACGTTCAACCACTGCGGCCGGTATGCTGTCCCCACCACAATTTGTCTATTGTTAAGTTTCACGCGCAGCCACAGCTGTTCAACGGGCTCTGATATTGGGTGGGAAAGCTTACTGACATTAATGCCCTTTCTAATATAGAAACCCACCCCTCCACCCCAACCTCTCCTTACACTATTAGGTCGGGGAGTCATCCAGAGCCTATATCCAGGGATTACAGGGGCCCTATCTTCCTGTCCAGCTCTTAAGAAACACTCATTAATTGCCATAAGATCGGGTAGTACCTGACTCATGGCAACAATCAACTCCTCCTGCCCTGTATTAAGAGAACCTGCATTGAATAATCCAACTTTAAAATATTTGTTCCGAATCATTGGTCCATAAATACTATGATGTATCTGGGCATGAAAGACTTAATTATATTTATTAACTTACACTTAGCTATATTGTAGATAATTTTATAGGAATAATTAAATTGAATTAATGGAATAGAAATATTAACACTTAAAATGCATCTAGTAATTAGGCAGAAATCAAGAATACTATACTACAAAGATATATGGTAAATAACTTGTTTTATTTCTCTATGTTTAATTGTAATTTAACATTACCATAAACAAAGAGCTTTTCCTTAAATACATATCCCGACCTCCAAAACCTAACCTGATTTTGTTGTAAACAAAATCCTATAATAATTTTCAATATAAACAAATTTAGAGAAACTAAATAAAGCCCTTCACACACTAACCGACTAGTCCGCGCTCAATTTTTTTTTACATTTCTTAAAATTTATTTTATTCATAGAAAGCTAGATATAACCAATATAACCATCGCATTATTCGCTTTTCATGAAATTAAATTTACAAAAATGGTGCTTTTCACATAAAAATAATAGTTTCATTTTGAAATACGAATACTTACACCGAATTTAAATGCAATTACGCATTTCACAAAATAAAGTTATTAGTTTTGGTTTACCATTTTATTTCATTTCACCAGCAATGTTCCAGGGCCGAATCTGCTTAAGGGTTTTTGGGCTGCAGCCTAGGAACCCTTGAATACAAAAGAACTTCTATTGAAAACAATAGACGATATTATGAAGAATAAAAATCTATAAACAATAAACTGAACAAAAGGTTGGCAACCCTGAAAGGCCTATCACACTACATGTTATTCAGACTATCTCACTAAGACTAGCTTAGTGTAATAAGGGTCAAACTGAGGTCCACTCAGACTGGATACAGTCTGATTGAGTTATTAGGTAGGTCCTTAGGTAGTATAGGCCCCAGGGAACTCACGACCCGCCCGTGAATAGTCCCGATTCTGTGGGAAAATGAGACAAATTAACCACCGAGGCCATTCTCGTACCGCCCGAAAAGCATACTATTTGAACCAAACAAGTATGTAGTAACTATGTGAGGGGGACTTATAAGCAAAATTAACGAGGTCAGAAATATAACATTTTCACGGTAGGATAATAATTTTTCCTCGTCACACGCTGTTTCAGCTTTAGTTAGTGAAATACTGTCCCTATTGTCCTTGACTATTGTTCCTTTCTTTTTACTGTTGTGTGAAAGAGACGATGTATCGGATAAGACTTGTTAGGATAAACGCAGACTAACAATCGGTGGATAATCTGCAATAATAAAGAGGATACTTATCTTAAGTGGCGATTAAATTAACATTTAATTGACATGTTTAAATAGTATAGGAGCATCTTGAATCTTTAGGGGACCCGAAAATTTTGAAAGTCGTTTGAGTGTTCGGGCACTAGCAACTGCAATTCTTAAGTGATTAATCGATTAGCTGATTTAGGCGGTAGATGTTAGAAACTAAGTCAATTAAGATTTAAAGTCAACATCTGCAGAAGTTTGTATATTTTTGGTTCGGTTTTTAAGTGGGTCAGTTAATTAGATTGCCCAAATTTTAGAAGCACAGATTGTGTCATACTGTCGAATGGATTGGTAGGTTAAAAACTCATCAGAAAGAATATTTATGGAAAGTTTTATAAATTCTAAGTTATAAATCGATTAGCTATTTCTTCTCCTTTTTCTTCGGCCTGCTCTTATCCGGTCCTTAGTCAGCGCAGTACGTATGTCTTCTTCTTCCATTCACCTCTGTTAGTCGTTACTTCATCGTTCTCATAACTTGTCTCATACAGTCCATTATTCTTGTATTATTAGGTCGTCCTTTTCATCCATTTTCATTAATACCATCTCATTTTATCCTTATTCTTCATGGTCCAGCATTTTGATACATACGATCGATGAACTGTGTCTATCGGCCGATTTAAAGTCTATTGTATGTATTCACCTTTAAGGATGTAACCGGCCGCGGTAATCTACTGGGATTCGTATGACAACTTGATTTTTTGTGGCTCGAGGGCAAAGTTTCACGCGTTTTGGTTCAGGATTGAACTGTCATGTCCGTTTGTTTTTATTATATTACTTATCTTTCGTGTAACATAGTTGACATCTGTTTTCATAGAGATTTCTTATTGTGTTAGATGTAGCATTAGATTTTATGCTATCTGCGGCCTAGTTGGCTCCAGACGTATTGATGAGTTCTTTTCTTTGGACATGGTCGACTAAGCTGAGACGGTAAAGGTTACTCCATCTAAATGTCCTAAGAGCTACAGAGGGTCATGACATGGATTGCACTGGCGATGTTTAGTTCTTAAGACGTTTCAATGTGATCTGTGTATAAAATTTACATAAGCATCCAAATGAATAAAGAAATTTGACTTTGACTTTGATGTATAGATCACTTATATTAGATGTAAAATCCCACTGTTAGCAATGTATATTTGTTATGTCTTTTCGCAAAAACGACACTATGTCGATAGCTTGTAGTCTTGGTATTACAAACAGGCCATTATGATTCGACTTAAAAAAAGGAGGAGCCCAATTTGTCGTGTATATGCATTTTTAAAGTATTTATCCTGTTAATATATTCACGGATTCATTTCCTACGCTGGTTAATTATATCTATTATTTTCAAAAACGTCACAGTCGGCTTTTACTAGGTATTATATAAAGTTATTTCCAAAGGCAGCACTCAATTCTGATTTCAATCACTGAAACAGTCAAGAAATCACAATCTTTCGTCGAAAGGTTCCCTTGGGTGTCGAATCGGAAGGTTTAAATCTATTGATCTATTGTCAGACTACGAGCCTTCCGTGAGTTTTTGGGAGCATTTTCCGAAGCATTTGTCGACATACATTTTTGTGAAACATCCATGGTTTCATGGCCGAGCGAGATTCGATCCCACAGCCTTCAGAAAGAAAGTCGAGTTATCTGCATTTAACACTATTATTGCTCTTAACATTGCTCTAACGGTAAAGGAAAACATCGTGACAAAATCGGCGGCTTAGTTCTTTCCTCTGGACACGCTCCACTAAGGTGAAAGGGGCTGAAAACTGATAGGTTCTAGACACGCCTATTCCATCTAATAGGTACAGTCGGTTGCATAATTGCAGACTACCGTAGAGCTCTAAAACGGCAGTTATAAGAAGGTTTTTATCACAAACAAGATTCTAGGCACCTGCTTGGGTTGAAGTTTAAAGTATTATAACTCATGTATTTATCAAAAAAAAAAATTGAATGAAAACCTTCCTTCAATAGTAATTTTAAAACTCTACGGTGGGTCTGCAATTATGCTGCGGACCGTACATGTCCCAGCCAAAACAGCATCACGAATAGCTTAGATTAAATTTTTATATGTTTTTTATACAGCATCAAATAATAAGGCCAATTATATATATCGCAAATTGAAGCATGAAAAGAAATGTCAACTAAAAAAAATACAGACTTTTTCATGTCCTTTGCTTGCCGTTCATTTGAAAACGGCAAGCAAAGGCCATTGGCAATTTAACAGGTACAAAATCTCAGTAATCTTGTTTTCACCGAACCAGTTCGGTTCGTTACGGATTAAACGGCCTATTTCAGTTCGTACAGAATACTGTTGTGTAGCTTATAACATGACTAACTGGAAAATACTCAAATAATTAAATAGAAGAAGTAGAAGTATTGCGTTGGGAAGGATATAGCAGAGGGGGGGGGGAGTGAACGCGGACTTGAAAGAAAAAAGAGTGGAGTGGAGATGGATGATAATTATGTTATGCTGATGAAGATGACAGAAAAAGAAGGTAGGTAGGCACCGATAGAGGAGCATTGTGATTGTGGAGCCCCATCGCAATCCATGGTGCAACTGTTCCAATGTCCACAGTGCTCTAATACCTCCATAATGGAGGATCTAATGGTTATCGCTGCTGTAGTTGCATTGAAAAATTATTGTGAACCTACAGAGGAACAATGTGATTGTTGAGCCCTATCGCAATCCGTGGTGCACCTGTTCTAATGACTCCAGTGCTCTAATACCTGCATAATGGAGGATCTAATGGTTATCGCTGCTGTAGTTGTATTGGAAAACTATTGTGCACCGGCAGAGGAACAATGTGATTTTGAGCCCCATCGCAATCCGTGGTGTACCTGTTCTAATGTTTCTAGTGCTCTAATACCTGCATAATGGAGGATCTAATGGTTATCGCTGCTGTAGTTGCATTGGAAAATTATTGTGTACCGACAGAGGAACAATGTGATTTTGAGCCCCATTGCAACCCTATGGTGTACCTGTTTCAAAGTCCACAGTGCCGTAATACCTGCATAATAGTCCTCGATGGTATTAGGGTACTGTGATGTATGTATCGCCGTTGTGGTTGCATTGGAAAATTATTGTGCACCGACAGAGGAACAATGAGATTGTGGAGCCCCATCGCAATCCATGGTGCACCTGATCCATCCTGCTACTCCTCCTCCATGGTCCACTGTGCCCAAATACCTGCATAATGGAGGCCATCACTGTTGCAGATGCAATGATCTACTATTGGGCAAACAAGATATAATTTGGTCAAACATTTACCGACTCGAAAATAAGAAGAATAAAGGTGGTTACGTGACGTGTCATTTGAAATCTCCATTTCAGTGTTAACAGTCCTATTTCAGTTGCCTTGAAACAAATCGATATAATTCGGATTTCAACGCCGATGACTACTCGACTGTCTTTTTTTCAATCTACCGTCGAAATGCATTATTCGTGTTTTCCCGTCACTTTGAAAACTTTTTGTATGAAATTGGAGATAGTTTTGAAGTGTCTATTTTGTTCTAGATTAAAAGTGTTTTGTAAACTTTTATAGTTTGTGTTGGGGAATTAGTCGACTTTTAGGTTCATATTTCAGCGATACCTACATTTCTTTCATTTACGGTTACCTTTGCTCAGTATCTATACTCTTATACAATATTACAAGAGAATATTTAGTTGAACTGTCTTCGAGTAATCGGTGAACATAACTTATATTATAAATCCGGTGAACATAGATTATATTATAAATAGTATTTTTTTTTTTTGCTTGTGGTCAAACGACTAGACTGATGTGGATAAAAAAGCATAGTGCTAACTAGGAGGACAAAGAAGGACATAAGAAAATTTTGACCCCAAAATTCCCACGGGATCAGAACTTACGCGGGTAAAATCGTGAGGCACAGATAGTAAATAGTATAATAATATACCTACTTGAACAACTGAGAACCTCCTCTTTTTTAAAGTCGGTTAAAGACATATATTAAACTCTATTATAACAGCCAGTATTAAAAAGCAAACCTTTACAAATTGTTGAATCGATCAACTCCAATCAGAGTGTTTGTTTAGAAATTATGTATATAGACTGAAGGGGAAGTTTAAAAGTCTTAATAAAAGCTGAAAACAGGTTGCAGACTTTTAGATCGGCAGATAACTTTACGATCTTCCTATCAAAAGTTTGTAAGATGGAATTTAAAACCAAAAATTGTTCAAATTACACTTACTGTATGTAAAGTTAAAGTGTTTACGAAATGAAACTTTTGCTTTGATATTTTACGAGCATTGCAAAATAGGATTTTAACCTAATAGGCTTTGAAACTAGCTTAGACGACCCAGTTGGCACAATGGTCACCATGCCGGACTGCCAAACACAGGGTTCCGGGTTCGGTTCCCGCCTCAGACAAGTATTTATGCTTTTTATGCTTGCTATGTTATTTGTATGTGGTCTGGTTGTCTCTATGTATTATAAGTATATATTTACTAAAGAAAAGTATATAAGAAGTATATCCGTTGTCTAGCACATAACACAAGTCCAGTTACTATCTTGGGGCTAGATAGCGATGTGTGAAATGTCCTGCAATACTATTTATTACTATTTATTTCAAAGCAAAAATACATAACATGTGAAAACTTCAACTGTTTTTGTGTGTGACAGACGGACAGCATTAGTAAAAAAGGGTCCCGTTTTTAACCTTTGGGTACCCTAAAAATGGTCATCAACCTTCAAATTTAACGATCTGTCGATCTAAATCTTTGGTTCTATGTTCCCCCTAAAGCTTTTCAACTTATTGAAAGTTCTTTGTTTTAGTAATCGATTTGTTAAAGTTTCAACCATTTTCAAGAACAATTATTAAACCTATACCTAACCTAAGTTTAATTAAACATTGTCCCTTAGTTTCAAATCCGTACAGTTACTAATGAGAAATCATCCGAAAATGTGGACAAGCCACTACTTGTACTTGTATACAGATTATTTTTCAGCAAACGGACCAATTTAGTTGCATCCTCTTAGCGTGAAAATTGAATTAGGCTTGCCTAGCATCTAGCTTCTTTACCCGACCGTATCCAGAGGATAGGACTTATCATCCACTATCTGTCAGAATCTATAACCCACCTTCAGTTTGGTTACTTTGGTGCATTATGTTAACTCCTAAACAAATACTAAAAACAGAATATACTGGTAAGGAACCCTTCGTGCATGAGTCCAACTCGCACTTGGCCAGGTTTGTTATTTTTAACCAAGCTTACCTTTATTTATTCATAGATAGATAGATAGATAAATTCTTTATTGTAAACACTATTTTCAAATACCATTAAATAAAAATGAAGCTTGGTGCTACAAAAGGCAGCCTTTTCGCTCAAAGCGATCTCTTCCAGGCAACCTTTGGATGGACAAGAAGTTGAGGAAGGTGAAGGGTAGGGGTGTATTCATCATCATCATCAGTCGGTGTCAATCCAATGCTGGACGTAGGCCTCTCCCAAGATAGGCCACTGAGCCCGATCTTCGGCTCTTCTTCTCCATTCACTGCACTGTAATAGTACATTACGATATAAGTGTGGTAAATTGATATTTGCATAGAGGCGGTTTATGATGCGCGAGCGGCAGCGAGCGTGTTAAAGAAGCCAAGATGCAAAGATCAATTCCACACGTATATCGTACGACGTTTTTTATCACAGTTGCGAATAAAAGAAAAGACTTGAAAAGAAAACAAAATAATAATTAACAAAATAATTGTGATAAGTCTATGTTTACATTTTTTTAAGGCAATATTTTTTTTGTTAATAATGCTCCGGAAAGGCCAGGCTTTTAACCTATACAGCCTCGTCTGACATACAATATTTTTTAGGGTTTTTTCTATTTGTTTTTGCGTCGGGGGTTAAGAACAAAATACAATGGTACGGAAAAACAATATATTTAAGTAAAGAAAAAACAAAAAATAAACATAACTCAATTTTTAATCGTTTTCTAAGTCATTATCACGTAAAATTTTCGTTCGTAAACCGACTTTAGAGACAACCATTTTTGCTAGCTAAAAAACTCTTTGGTACCTACCTTTTTTATACATCAAAACAGTATAACCCAGATAAATTAAGTATGTTTCACCTACCTAACATGTAATTACCAGTAAGATACGTATTTAACTTATCGGGATAACTTTATAGCACTAGGTTGGCAATGTAAAACGCACGCGTGCATAATATGTTGGATTATGAGCCTTACGCCCGAATACTGAAAGGCTACTTAATCTTAAGTGGCGTTTAAATTGAAATTTAAGTGTAAGCTTCAATAGAAAGCATACACTTAACGTCAATTTTAACGCCACTTAAAGTTAAGTAGCCTTTCAGTATTCGGGGGTTAAAGCCGTTGAATAAGATCCACTTTATGAGCAACTATGATAAAAAAAAAATATTTTTTAATTCTAAAATAAAATTGAAAATGGTATGCCAGGCCGCATGCGAAAGGTAGGTAGGTGTATAAAATGAATTTCCTACCTACAAAAAAGAATTTTCGAAATCGGCGAACATACACAAAAAAAACTTGAGAGGTGTCAAGGGACACCCGGATGGAACAAAGAAAGACAAAACGAAAATAACTGGCTTGCTTTCTATGTGAGAGAGAGACAGACAGAGAAACACGCACACGCCGCACGTCTTACGACTGTGACAAAAAGTGTCGTTACATCTTTTGGTCTTAATTTTTTCCATCTAGCCAAAAATAAATATACGCGACTTATTGAGAATCTCCTCCTTTTTTGAAGTCAGTTAAAAGCCTATCAAATAAAACGTCAGCCATATAATTATAACGTGAACCAATAACCGTCAACTGAGTAATAATGCTGTTCACTCAATCGGTACTAATTAATGAGATCACTCCATAATCGCTTATACCTACTTCTACCTAACTGTCTACTAGTGTAATTATTATGCGATGATACCTTTGCTATTTTTAACTAGGCCTTCCATTGTTAGAAACAAAATAGATAGATAGATAAACTCTTTATTGTACCACATTTAACCTGAATTCTAACATTAATTTCTGTTACAAAAACAATATTAAACCTAACAATATGGCACAATGGGCGGCCTTATCACTAAAAGCGATCTCTTCCAAGCAACCTTTGGATGGACAAGAATTAAAGAAGGGGACGGGTGGGTTGTACATAACGTGATAGGAATATAAGGAGGAGAATAAAATAAATATTAATCTACATAGAAAATAAAAATATTCTAAATAATAATAATAAAATACATAATATTCAGTAAAAGTAATAACGCACCTATACATACATACATAAATAACAACAACAACAACAGGTAATTCAATTAATTTAATAGGTTAAAGATGGTAGGCTGCATCAGGGAGGCCCGCTTCTGTCGCACTTAGTTTGTATAGGGAACTTAATCTTGAGCGTTTGACAGTCTACATAGCGAGCATAGCAGGCTCTGGCCAACAACATGGGACTATTTCAGGGAACTGACACCGGAGTTAAAAAACCCTTCTCACGGAACCTATACCTTACGAGAGGACCTTCTAAAGATGTCCGGTCTAATGATGTGGCCATAAAACCCCTGGAGGTACAAGCCGAACAAACAAAGACCGGGCTCTTGAAGCGATGACATCACTCGACCCCAAACACCGCTAGAACGCACTACGACCCAATCTGTCTAAGATGAGTTCCACCACATTCCACCTGTACGCCTGGAACTCGTAGAGGTAGAGAGAGAACCTTATTTTCACCTCGGCAGCCTAATATTAGCTCGGCTCGATAGCCTCTTTGGAATGCCACCCAATCTCAGGAAACAGTCCATGTACTTAGAATCTTCTAATTTAACTTAAAAATTTAGCATTTAACTTAAAAATTTAGCATTTAACTTAAAAATTTAGCATTTAACTTAAAAATTTAGCATTTAACTTAAAATTCGTCTATCTTTACTTAGCTCTAAGAACACTAGATATATCTTATTTAAAGGGTTATATCTACCTATTATAATAATATTTTTTTGTTTGTTTTTTGGTATGACTCTGAAACTTATAAATCGCCAAATGAAACTGAATATGACCACTTCATATTAATAAAGTAGTTTATTTTCCTCCTATTTCATATACAAATAAGTTAAAAATGTTAGTTTTGTCTTAATATCCCCGCGATCGGAACTTTATTATACTCCGGGACATTTTCTAGTGTATTTTATTACATCCGACCTCCTTCTAGAACTACGTTTATTTTATTACCGGATTATCCGTACGTAGATCGAAACCTCTCCGTACTCAAGTACTAACTCGGTTAGTAAAGGAAACTTGCTGAAAGCTTGCCAAACTATCGATTTCAACACGAAAATTAGATTCGTAAATTTAATCGTTGGAAAACGGATAGTAGTTAAATTTAATCTTCGGTTATTGAAATCATTTTAGAGATTAATTCTGTTGATTTGAATTTTGAATGATTCTAGAATGGCGTCACAAAATAGATATTTAAGTTATTTCAAAGGGGATATTTACCATGTCTGTTGTTTGGTACCTTTTTACCATATTGATATTTACCATGTTTGGTTTCGTACCTTTTGAGGGGAAACCTTTTGTAACTCTATAAGATCACGCTCTTGTCCGTCTATCTGTCCGTGTGTCACCACCGATTTTCTCAGGAACGGATGTATAGCAAGTTGAAATTTATACCAGATACTGAGGTTGATAGTCCCTATAGGTGTATAAAATCAAGGTCCTGAATCTATAATAATATATGAAAAATTTATATTTTCGCGAAAACTTGTGAGTACTTAACAAAAATATACCTTAATTTTATTTTGTAGATATTGAAATAGTAAAAATAACAATGATGAAATTATTAATTAAAATACATAGAGATGTTTTATTTTTGATTTAAATTTCTTTTTTTTATTTTTTTATTTCGGTTTTTAAATTAGGTGTGCAGCTGCACGCCTCTATAAAAGTTACTCACATCACTACGGCAGCCTTCGAAGTTGGAATCGGCTGTCAACGTGCATTCGGAGCCGCTGCGGAGCTTCATCTCATCTTCTGCTTTCGCGCGCCTGCTTTAAACGTTTCCTTACCGAATATTTTGTTAAAAGAAAGAAATAAAAACAGTTTATTTTTACCAAAACTTTAACATAAATAAAAATACATATTGTGGTAACAAAAAGAAATACGACTCAGCTTACACACCATATGCGAACTCTGCACGCAGAGTTTTTATGTTGCACAATGTATGTAGGAAACGTCATACATACATTGTGCAACCATAGTGCTCCTAGACCTACGCTCATTTTTTTAACCCAAAAACGACGACAGGTTTTTACAAGATTGACGTGTCTGTCTGCATGAGTGTCTGTCTGTGGCATCGTATCTCCCGAACGGATGAACCGATTTTGATTTTGTTTCTTTTTAGCTAGAAATAAAGTATAATTAAACTAGTTAAGGTGAAAGGGTACCGTTGCATTCTCCATACAAACGTAGTTGACTGTTTCCTCCCTAGATAATGACACTTGCCATGACTATGTCTTAGTTTTTTTCATTTTCTAATTAGGTATCATAAAAATTAAAATTAAAAAAAAAACAAAAAAGAAACAAAACGTAGGGGCATGGTCATTGGTCATGGCAGGTATAGGATTTATGGCACAAAACTATTTGTGCTAGTGTCATTATCCAGGGAGAAAACAGTCGAAGACGTTTGTATGGAGAGAGCGCCGGTACCCTTTCACTTTACAGAAACTCTCGACTTCGTTAAAATATCGGGATAAAAAGCTATGTTATACCCAATAAATCAATGTATTCTCATACCAGTTTTATCAAAATTACTCCAGTAGTTTCGGAGACCATTCGTTGCAAAAAAATCTCTTTTTAACCCCCGACGCAAAAACGACGGGGTGTTATAAGTTTGACGTGGAAACAGTTGACTACGTTTGTATGGAGAGAGCGCCCGGTACTCTGTTAACGTTGACACGCCAAAGCCTGTATTCTCCTTTCCGCTTTAGTTACTTACGTCACCCCAAAGTCTGTATTCTCCTTTCCCCTTTAGTTACTTACGTCACCCCTAAGCCTGTATTCTCCTTTCCCCTTTAGTTACTTACGTCACCCCAAAGTCTGTATTCTCCTTTCCCCTTTAGTTACTTACGTCACCCCAAAGCCTGTATTCTCCTTTCCCCTTTAGTTACTTACGTCGCCCCAAAACCTGTATTCTCCTTTCCCATTTAGTTACTTACGTCACCCCAAAGCCTGTATTCTCCTTTCCCCTTTAGTTACTTACGTCACCCCTAAGCCTGTATTCTCCTTTCCCCTTTAGTTACTTACGTCACCCCTAAGCCTGTATTCTCCTTTCCCGTTTAGTTACGTCACCCCTAAGCCTGTATTCTCCTTTCCCCTTTAGTTACTTACGTCACCCTTAAGCCTGTATTCTACTTTCCCTTTTAGTTACTTAAAAAAAAAAAAAAAAAATTAAAATTAAAAATTATTTATTTTAACAAAGAACTGTGATAATAATAAACAAATAAGAATCGTTCTCAGCTGCGAAAGTTGTAAACTGCGTTGCAGTGAGAGCGCCCTCCTCCAGAATTAGGTATGCAGATAGATAATTTAGGTACATAGGTATATTTGAATTAAACAAAACAAACAGTAGGTGAAATAATCGAAAAACATTGTTGTGCGGTAAATCGGTTGGATGTGTGTTTGTGTATAAGTGTATCTATTTGTATGTGTTTGTGATGGAGCTCCCTAACGGTCCAGAGGTACGCACGGAGGCAGACTCTGGTCCATAAGTGAGAGTAGTGATAGTGTGTGGTGACAGAACCAGTGACCTATCCTCGCTACCAGCCTCTTAAGAGTTGGCCATCGGAAGACCAATATTCTGTCGCAATGTGTGTGTGTGTGCCTATGTATGAAGCTGTAAAAGATGCTATTTGATGTTCTTCAATAAATTCTCAGACTCATCGTATGAAAGTGGCTGAAGCCACAGAAACAACCTACGCCTGCACAGACCAGAAGTTAGATGATAAATTCCAACCTTCCCATTGACACGATTATATAGTTCGGCGCTTAGATGCACATAACGTCTACTAGCAGCTGCGGTTCTCCGGCGCTTCGTAGGACTTACGTCACCCCAGAGTCTGTATTCTCCTTTCCCTTTTAGTTACTTACGTCACCCCAAAGTCTGTATTCTCCTTTCCCTTTTAGTTACTTACGTCACCCCAAAGTCTATATTCTCCTTTCCCTTTTAGTTACTTACTTCACCTCAAAGCACTCAATCGTATAAACAGATTCACATAGACATCATGATTCGATTTAGTTCGTTATTTAGTGAAGTGCCGCGGTGTCTTGTTAACGTAACTCGATCTATCGAAGTACCTATCAAAATATATCACGAAAATTTAATTGGAGCGTTGACGAGCTTTCGTAAATTTAGTGAAACTTAATTTTATATCTAACTAGCAGCGCTCCATGGTTTCACCTGGGTAACTCCCGATCCTATTACCTCCTGATTTTCTATCTAAGATGTTATTCTTCTAAAATTATATTTTAGTACTTTTAATAAGTACTTTTTGCATGCAATTGCAATGCATTGCAATGAGTAAATTGTTGTTACTTAGTTTTGAAACTCGTTAAGGTTCTCGAGTGGCGGCTGCGATGCAATGCGAGACGGAGTGTTGGGAGACCAGCTGCCCGGTGGACCGACGACATTGTAGCGGTTGTGGGTAGTCGGTGGATGGAGGCGGTTCAGGACCGCTGTTTGTGGCGTCATATGGGGGAGGCCTACGAGTATGTCTAGCAGTGGACGTGTATGGGCTCATATGATGATGATGATAAATTTTAAAACTACCTAATCCATTGTACACAATTTATGCTATAATCTCATACTTATCAAGTCAAAAAAAATATTCAATTGGAGTAAGAGAAAAGGGTACCCGGTGCTCTCTCCATACAAACGTAGTCGACTGTTTCCTTTCTGGATAATGATACTAGAGCAAATATTTTTGTTGCATAATACTTATAACTGCCATGACCATGCCTCTATGTTTTGTTTTTTTTTGTTTTTAAAATCTTAATTTCTATGATAATTATAAAATGAAAAAAAAAACCAAGTTTTTGCACGATGATCCAAGGTTTCTTTATAGCTTACTGTGGCCATGAACTTGGGCTAAAAAATAGCAATTTTCTTTTATTATTTAAACACTGCGATCCTGTCATCCTTTTTCAATTAAAGAAAACCTTGTCTACTAAAATACCGAATTAAAAATAAACCTGCAATGAGTAGGTACTCATTTACTTACTGAATACTTATTTTTAAGTTTTTATTTTCGTTGGCTAATACAATTGTAAATAAGTAAGCAATTTATATCTATTTTTAAAGAGGAAAGGGTACCGGGCGCTCTCTCCATACAAACGTAGTCGACTGTTTCCTCCCTAAATGAAAATTATAAAGCTGAAGACTTTGTTTGTTTGTTTGATCGCGCTAATCTCAGGAACTACTGGTGCGAATTGAAAAAATATTTTGTGTTGGATAGTCCATTTAACGAGGAAGGCTATAGGCTACTTTTTATTTTGATATTTCCACGGGATCGGGACATACGCGGGTTGAACCGCAGGGCACAGCTAGTTGATTCATATTTTCGCATTCGTCTCACTCATTCATTCATACTCTACCATTCATGTTTCACAAATCCATCCATATTCATTCACGTATCATGTTCTATGCGAATTATCTTCGAATACCCCGTTCAACGCACAGACAGACATTAAGGCACCAATACAACTATCAATAGAATTATATAACAGTGCCCGAACAATGAAACCCAGGTGGGTTAGGTAGGTATTCTTGTAGGTATAACTTGTAAGAAACCATTAGATATCTTGCGTAATAACGTCATACTCTGACGCTGACTCACTATCGCTTATTCTCGCTTACACCGTAACGTGACAAATTTTTGCGAGTGCAGTACAGTGTTCAACGATTTATAAGACGTTGTCACGTCAATATAAAATAAAACGTATAAAATTACGTCACGGTCGTACCTACTAAATGCGTTTATTTTATATTATCATGTTGAAGTAATATAATAATATAATTATTCCAAACTATCTGCTCCCCGCGATTTTACCTACGTTCGGTTTTTATTTAAACTTTCTTAAGACAAACTTTGTCCTTACAATAAAATTATGAACATAAAAATAAAAGAATTATCCAATTTCTTGCAATCGTTCGAAAGTTATGAACGTATATACTTTTTGACAATTATTTTTTAGTGTTCCGTTCCCAAAAACGGCACCCTATTTCTAAGACTCCATTATCCGTCTGTCTGTCACTAGGCTGTATCTCGTGAACTGTGATAGCTAGACAGTTGAAAAGTTGCCGCTATGAACAGAATATAACAGAAAACGACTCGTACTCGACCGGTTTTTATTCACACAGATTGAGTGAGAAGCGCGTTATATCTAATAAATTCACTCGGAAGGTAGGTATTCTATAGGTGCTCGTAGCCCATTGTCGAGAATTTGTGGTTGGGTTACTGCAGTGTTTGCTTATGTTGTGGTTCTCTCTGTGATAACGCTTTTAAGGGGTGACGTGGAAAAGATTTATTTACAAAATTTTCAGGGCTGAAGTGTTCTTTGGCACTGTCCTAATAGGCCATCGCGCGACCGATATGGCCTAAATGAAACTGTTGTCAAAATGGTCGCACGTTCTCTCAAAATGGCGATTTTCATAGTATTATGAAAATTTTTGGGCGCGATGCGGTCGTGCGATAGACTAATAGAATAGTGCCTTTCACTCCTAATAGTTTACATATTATCAGATGTGACGTGGTGGGCGATCACCCGACGCAGGAGGTTGCAGGTTCGATTCCCGCCTAGAATAAATATTTATGCACAGATATTTGTTTCTGGTCTGGATGTTTTTGTATGTATTTAAGTGTTTATTTGCAAAAGAAAAGTACAATTTTATAAAAGTACTAGCTGCGCCTCGCGGTTTCACCCGCGTAAGTCCCGATCCCGAAAGAATATCGGAATAAAAAGTAGCCTATGTGTTAATCCAGGTATCCAGCTATCTATATACCGAATTTCATCGCAATCGGTCCAGCAGTTTTTGCGTGAAGGAGTAACAAACACACACACACACAAACTTTCACATTTTAATATTAGTAGGATTTTATTCGTTGCCTGGCCGCCATAATACAGGGTTATTTGTAATTTACTAGCAAGCTGTTGGGGGCTACTTCTGTGCACCTAAATAAACAACTTTTGTTCTACGACTTTTGGAAATTCGAAAAATAATATGAAAATTTTGAGGTTATTTAAATTCGAAAAACACCTGATTTTTTTAAAAAAGGTCATTCAGACTAAGAACATAAGTAAAATTTTTAGGTTGATGACCTCTCCGTGTATGAAACAGCTGATTTTCAGGTAAAGCTTAACATTTTCAAAAAAAAAAATCGAATTTTCAAAAGTCGTACAAATGTTTTTTATTTAGGTGCACAGAAGTAGGCCACAACGGCGTTTTAGTATAATTACCAATAACCCTGTATAAGTCTAGTTCTTAGCTTGTGGCTAGATGGCGCTGCTGTGTACATTGTCCTGTAATTATTGGTCGGCTGAATATAGCAAAGAGTAATTTAATAATTTGCATAAACTTTACCACATCGTGACATATTTCGTAAAGTTAAATGCACTCGACTTATTCGTCACAAGGTATGTGGGCATCGAGGCTGCAAACTTCAACTTGCGGTTGACATTACCTTGGTAAACTATTGCTGCTAAATAGCAATCATGTAGAACAAGAACATTTGGCACGCTGAGTTCGTATGTCTCAATGGAGATGACTTTGTCAAACAAAAAGTATGTAGCAATTTTTAGAAACATGAACCGCAAAATCTATCAAAGTCAAAGTTAAATTCTTTATTTTAAAATTTTATATCATAAAATTTGCTTTGAAACTTCTTAAAAACAACAACAAAAATGATTTTTTTGTCTTTGTTTCAGTCCTATCTTTTTTTTCAGTATCTTTTTGTACTTGTCTTTAATGTACGGTTGTAGTCAGAATTGCAGACCCACCGTAGAGTTCTAAATTTACTATTATTGGAATGTTTTTATTCTAATAATATTTATACGTGTTGGGAGACAACTGCCCGTCGGACTGACTAAATTGTAGCGGTAGCGGGTAGTCGGTGGATGGAGGCGGCTCAGGATCGCTGTGTGTCATATGGGGGTGGCCTATGTCCAGCAGTGGACGTGTATGGGCTGATATTATGATGATGATAATGATGAATATTTATCCAATAAGTTCATGAATTGAAAGACTTCAAACTTGAACTCGAGCAAGACCTTAAGTTCTTGCTTGAGTTGAAACCGTAGCAGTTTTAGAGCTCTACGGTGGGTCTGCAGTTCTAACTCCGACCGTACTTGTGTAAGGGCTTTTTCCCACAATTGGACCAGTTTGAAACTTCGCATAGGGGTTCCTTTTAGCGAGCGCAAATAAATGATTTTTGGAAATTCGTTCCCTTGGGGGAAAAAGAGCTGGTAAAGTTTGTAGTTCTGACTATTATGTATTCTGTGTTTATAAGAAATCAATATCAATGTTAATAAGACACTAACGCGGGTAAAACCGCAGGGTGCAGCTAGTATACTATATAATCGAATAGAGAACCTCTTCCTTTTTTTGAAGACCGTTACAAAATCTACATTAATATAATACAAAAATTTTTTTGTTTGTTTGTAACAAATAGGCTCCAAAACTTCTGAACCGATTTTGATGAAACTTGGTATAAGGATATATTAATTAATTGGAAATAACCTAAGCTAAGCTAATACTTTTTATTACGATATTTCCACGGGATCGGGAACGCGGGTGAAACCGCGAAATCCTGCTAGTAGATAGATAGATAAACGATTTATTTGTACAACACATAAAACATTGATTATCAAATATATCAAAGAAAGCTTATTAAATTGTACAAACAGGTGACCTTATCGCCAATAGCGATTTCTATCTGATAAAATTCTAGAATCATTATATTTTAATAAACGTAAACTAAACACTGCATATTCGCATAATTGGTCGTGCCATAGACCATAAATCTCAGAATACTGTCATGTTCCTTGTACCTAACCATTTCCTTATATTTCTCAAATTCATCCTAACCTTTATCACGAACGCATAAGGCTTGTTTTAGCGTAACATCTGCCTGATTGATACCCAGTCGAACATCAATAATTGTCAGGCTTGCTGAAGCATGGTCCGAGACACAGTGCAAAGTGAAATATGTTTAAAATACATTGGCATAGAGTGAAAAATAGAAGCATTCTGGGAGACATAAAAGTAGCTGTTGTATAAAAGAACTGAAAGATGTATATGACCAGTAGAATTTATTTTGTTATGAATTATGATATAGGTACAACCAACGTTCAAAACTCTACCGGCATCGTAACGTGCCATGCCGGACTGCCAAACACAGGGTTGCGGGTTCGATTCCCGCCTCAGACACGTAGTTATGCTTAGATATTTGTCTGTGGTGTAGTTGTTTCTATGTATTATAAGTGTCTATATATTTTTTAAAAAAGTAGTATATCCGTTGTCTAGCACAGGTCTAGTTACTGAGCTTGGGGCTAGATGGCAACGTGTGGAATGTCAAAAAAAATAAGTGTATAATCCTGTGCAGCACTATTTGAACATTATAACAACGTAACCTGTGGATCGAACTCACGTCGGTTGGTGAAGCGGGATGCAGCTTATACCAACTAAAGACATAGCTAATATGTTGAAAATAAGATTCACATTGATAAATTCAAGTATTTTTGTTTGTGTGTAACGTCTATTAGAAGAAGGTCGTAAATTCAATACTTGTTGATAGTATTTATGGTAGCAAACTGATAGTGTACTTATGACTGTACAATTTTAGGTTAGTACTCTAGATCTTGTATTATTAAGGAGGTTATGGATATGGCATGTGTTTAGAAAAAAATAGCGAATCTAGGATTACATCTAATGTAGATGATTTATACAGAGTGCCAGGAACTTATAATCTACGATTATGTTTGCCCAGCACCCATACCCCAGCTTCAAGACCACCCATTTGGGATACACATAATATTCAGGACTTTTGCTAATAGAGGATTTCCTTATTAAAATCCCTCTAATTCCCTGTAATTGAAATTTCTTTGGCATTTTCTTTGTATTAATTTAGATGTGAAATTAGATACTTTTTTATATTTTCTGCGGGTTAATTTTGGGAATTGGACCTAAGTATATTTTGACCGAACGGTCGAAGCATCTTTGCTTCAAGTTGAGCATAATTTGCTTTCATTTCGTAGTTTATTATAATATTATGTTTATTTTCACTCTTCTACAAGTTATATTATTATTATTTTACAACCGATTCTGGACGAAACTTTATTTTTTATTCGGGGTGTAAAAAATACTACTATAAACATATTATTATCCGCCTGAAAATCAATTTCATCAATATTTTTTTTTTTGAATAGTAGTATAATTTAAAGTTGGTTTCATTAAATTTTCACACAAACTTACTGCAATTAGGTTTTTTTTAACTCTCTGTAACTACTTGACATATGAAAATATTTTTGAAGAAAAGATGCGTCTTCAAAAATTGTAACTGAGACGAGACTCGAACTCGCATCCCTTGAATACCGTTCAAGTGCGCTTACCAATTTACGCCACTCAGTCAAGTACCGTCATAGCTGAATTTAAGAATCGCATTAGGTAATTACTTGACATATTTTAATGAAACTTATTATGACGATACATTGAAAAACCTTAAGAGGAATATTACAGAGTTTCTATTACAATATTCGAGACATAAGCAGTTGAATTCCCAGGCGCTGCTAGACTTGATAAATAAGTTCATTTACTGTATTTTCACTGTGGTCTAGATAGATTACGATCAGGTCATTTAACTCTGTGCGTTCAATTAGCACTTCTACTTAATTAAGGATTTACTGGCATGGATTCTAATGCTAGTGTCTAGGGTAATCAAAGAATATTTGTCATTTCAAAGCTAGGTCCACTGGGTTTGGCTAAACGTTCTGCTTACCGCTCCAGTAATCCTCTTAACTTGCAAAATGTCTTTGTATGCAAATTACCTTAAAGTATTTTGTGTATTTTAGACATTGGCAAAATATCTAAAATAGATTTAGTAAAAATCTAAAAGTTTGCAATTCACTGCATTTTGTGCTGCTATTCTGCTTGTCACTACGAACATGTGTGTGACCAATTCAAAATAAGTATACTACATGAAATAAAGAACATCATTCCAAAAAAAGATTTTATTTTATTTTATTTTTATTACAAAGGAAAACAAACAGATATAACATACTATAAAAACAACAAAAAATACAACTATAAACCAATTATATGTTTTCACATATTGTGACTATTTACGCTAGTCTGTAGTAACTTATATAATTAAAAAGAGACAAAATAAGAAAAACTTAGTTATTTAAGAATGTGCATCAAACCAGTGTCTCGTCAGTGTGTTTCTGAACGCAACCGGTTTAGAATCAAAGAGATCCAGTTCGGGAAAATCAGTCAGCTTTTAGGATTTCCTATGGCGAAGATATTTCTTCTTTTTTAGGGGGAAGTCAAAAAATCTCGACTTTATAAGCAAGGCGCTTTTCTCTCAGTCAAAAATAAATCTGTCTCTCAAATCGATATTTTTTGTCTGAAGACCACGACCACCAGTCTTATTCACCCAGCAGCTTGTAAGGGTCCTCAAGTTGTTCCGATCTGTAGCCATTTGAACCACTTCCTGGACGGACTATTCTGTTTCAGCTGGTCTGACCATCTCATTTTGCTTTCTTAGCCTGTTGCATCCCACTGCTGGGCAAAGGCCTCCACCATTTTCTTCCATGTGTCCCAATCTCCAGGTTATGATGCCACAGACAAACACACAGAGACACGTCCAACTGATAATACGCCTCTTTTTGCGTCGGGGGTACCCAAATAAAGTTTTTCAAACGCAAAGGTTTCATCAGCATTATTATTCAGTATTCAATGGTACCTCCGATTCAATAATCTGAGGTACAAAATGGTATTTTAATGAGTCCAGCGTCATTAACCTCGCCAAGGGTGAAACGCAAACGGAACCAACTCGATTGTTTGAACAACATATCCATTTCGAATGAAAAACTCATAGCTTTACGCTTTTAAATGCTGCGGATTTTACCATTATTAGTTTCCTCGTTTTTGTGGTTTTTGTTTATGCCTTTATTACGGAAAAAAGCGTGCGTTATTTGTTAATTTTGAGCTATAGGTACAGTCGCCTGCATAATTGTAGCCCTCGGTAGAGTTCGAAATTACTATTTTTGGAATATTTCCATTCTAAAAATTTTTGTTTGATTAAATGATGAGTTAGAAGACTTTAAACTTCACCTAAAGCAGGTGCCTAGAATTTTATTTGTGTTGAAAACATTCTTATAACAGCCGTTTCGGAGCTCTACGGTGGGTCTGCAATTATGCAGCCGACCGTACCTACTGCCTGCGTAGGTTCTTATCAGAAATTACAGATTCTTCCCCTTTTTTCACTAATAAGTTTTGTAATTTTTAACTAAAACAAACAAAAAAAAAACTAAATCAAAATCGGTTCATCCGTTCGGGAGCTACGATGCCACAGACAGACAGACAGACTCACACACAGACACGTCAAACTTATAACACCCCCTCGTTTTTGCGTAGAGGGTTAAATATAATATTCAAAGTACTGACTGACTGACTGATAATTTAGGGCCGGCTAAAATTTAGCACAAAATTATTATAACATAGGCATCTGCTAAGAAAGGAATTAGAAAATAATCATGCCTTACGCGGACAAAGTAGTGGGTGAAAGCTATTTACTATCTTAAAGGACTTATCGCCCATTGCTTCGTTAGTAAACAACTGAAAGAAAACACTATGATTTAGTTATTTTTTGCTAGAAATATTATCTTTGCTATTTACTACGTTAAATCTAGATAAGCGCCGTTGTTTTTGTATTATCAACGTAATAAAATATCTAAGTAGTACCTATACTTGTCTTGGAACATTTTAATTTAAATATGGCATGGGTATTTCATTCACCGTTATTTAAACCCTCAAATTACAATAAAGGTGTGATACGAGACTTTTAAACCACAGTATAATCCCAGTTCTATGCTTCTAGGAAGAGCCTAATTTACTCATTTTGTAAAAAGCTGCCACGACTTTTGGAACGTAGTTCCTTATGGCGCGTTGCTAAAGGGGGATAGACGGAAAAAATTAAGACCAAAAGTTGTAACGACACTTTTTGATTTTATTACAATTCCTTCACTAATTAATCGAAAGAAATTTCGTTCCACCCGGGTGTCCCTTGACACCTCTCAAGTTTTTTTTGTGCTGTTAATGGCTGTCAAACCTTAAAAATATAAATATGCTTCTATCAAAAGCCGCCATTTTATTGACAGAAATTTTTTGAAAGTTTTTCTTGACGTTTCTGTTGGTATAACCGTTGTTGCTCTGTAAGAATATTTGCATCATATTGTAGCCCAAATTGTGCCAAGAATGTCTTAAGTATTTCTTGGTCCGTTCGTCAACTCTGTCAAGGTTGTAAAAATAATGAGGATGGTTTATATTATTTGAAGTGCCTTGAAGCTCAAAGGTAACATTATTGTTTTAAATTTTATCTTTCCAGTACACTTGACTTTCATTCCTAAGGTCATGGCTTCGAACCTCGGCCGGGTATGCATCAATACATTTTTCTTGCAATAAAATTGATCTAACGGCAAAGGTAAACATCATGATTCACGGGCTTTGCTTAGTTGTCTTCAAACGTATTGACGAGTTCAATCCTATTGACATGGTCGACAACGCTGCAAGGGTTGTGAAGGTTCTAGGCAAGCCTACGCCATCTACTTCAGGGTCCATGTGCTTCAGGCATTCTAGCACAGCATGAATTAAAGTTGCTGCCGCGGTATAAATCTTCTAGAATTTATGTAAATACTTATAATAATTATATATATATATATATATATACTTGTGCGCATTCACTGAATAGAATTCGAACAAACCATTACGAAAAATTAACTTCAACTAAAACTAATTAATATCTCAGACAAAACACAACCCCATAATATTTCACGATCCCTCTAAAAACTATACGAACATACTTACCTATGTAAATGTCCACAAACAACAATAAGGTAAGCAAGCAGTAGGCACTTATTGAAAGTAAACCTGAGGGTTATCGAGAATCCAAAATCTCAATAACCGTACCCTTATCCCGAAGCGTGGGTCCAATGTTATTTGGCACCACATTTGTACCAATCTCCTTTGTTCCGTTACGTAAATTAGGTACCGTGTCAAATATTATGGGTGTATGGGTTTGTGAATTGCTGGACTGATTTTAATCAAAATTAATAATGGGTATACAATGTGTTTTGACTAGGGTGATAGTATATAAAAAGCATCGAGGCAACTTTTGGAAATTTGCATTTTTTTTGTTGAATATTTTGAGGTAATACTTAAACGAAATCAGTGATTTTTACTTTTAAATAAAACATAGATAAATTGTTTACACCTACTATAATGATAGTCCAAACTCAGTTATATTCTTATCCCAAAGCGTGGGTCCAAAGTTATTTGGCACCACATTTGTACCAATCTCCTTTGTTCCGTTACGTTAATAAGGTACCGTGTCTGATATTATGGGTGGGTTTGTGAATTTTGGGCCGATTTTAATCAAAATTAATAATTGGTGTATTTGTACAATGTGTTTTGACTAGGTCCTGTTATAATACTGTGAAAGGCATCGAGGCAACTGTAGGATTTTTTTTTTATTGTTGAATATTTTGAGGTAATATTTAGTCGAAAATTGTTTTGTTCGAAAATAAAGAAAAATCTAAAAAAATTTGGGCCGTCACGGGACGCCTGTCAGATGTGAAACATCGACATTATTTTGTAAAAGTAACCCGTACACACTACTGCATATAGACTGTATATATATTTATCATCATATAGCGTGGCGACGCGTCGCCACGGCATGCGTCGCCACGCCAGAAATCGGTTTTACGTGCGGCTATAGATGTTTCACATCAAAAAGTGTTTAAAATTTTACCTCTTTCTTTAAGGGGCATAGGGTACCATAGTCATGGCAGGTATAGGTTTTATGGCACTAAAATATTTGTGGTAGTGTCATTATCCAGGAAGGAAACAGTCGACTACGTTTGTATGGAGAGAGCGCCGGTACTCTTTCACCTTAAATAACTTAAGTTTAAGTGCTCGAAAAGAAAATTTTGAAAATAATTCAATAACTAGAATGACTTTTAATAGAAACTGCTGATTTTCGAGTAAAAGTAATATTTTAACCTCATAGTTTTCAAAAAAAGTTTGAATGTTCAAAAATCTGCACAAGAACGCAGCCTTAGTAAATACGTGAATACGTCTTGTTTTTTTTTAAATCAGTTCTCATTTTAATTTACTGACTTATTAAATCAAAGAGGTTGTTTTTGCAACATCCGTTACAAATTATGAAGTACGTGTAATAATGACGTCAATCATTTGGCTTTTTCAATGACCCTGCTCTTCTAACCGGATTATAACCGGAGTATCCTGATTCCAGATATGCCCGTCCGCGAATTTCCCAATTTCTAAACTATTTTTTTTCTAAAAAGTTCCGTCAAAAAAACAATGTTAAACTAACTTTTTAATTTACAGTTACAATTCTTTGAAGTCTCTAGCATTACTAAACTAATTAGCAAGCTAATTAGCTAAAACTAATTAAATCTTAGTTTTTTTCTTTTCAATGTTTCGTTTGTTGTACAAATAAAAGGTTTATTTATTTTAATATTAATTATTAATCTTATATATAAAAATCAATTGCTGTTCGTTAGTCTCGCTAAAACTCGAGAACGGCTGAACGGATTTATCTTATCTTGGTCTTGAATTATTCGTGGAGGTCTAGGGAAGGTTTAAAAGGTGAGAAAAAATCGAATTCCCACGGGATCGGGACTTACGCGGGTGAAACCGCGGGGCGCAGCTAGTCTTATATATAAAAATCAATTGCTGTTCGTTAGTCTCGCTAAAACTCGAGAACGGCTGAACGGATTTATCTTATCTTGGTCTTGAATTATTCGTGGAGGTCTAGGGAAGGTTTAAAAGGTGAGAAAAAATTCCCACGGGATCGGGACTTACGCGGGTGAAACCGCGGGGCGCAGCTAGTCTATATATATAAAAATGAATTGCTGTTCGTTAGTCTCACTAAAACTCGAGAACGGCTGAACGGATTTATCTTATCTTAGTCTTGAAATGTTCGTGGAGGTCTAGGGAAGGTTTAAAAGGCGAGAAAAAATCGAATAATTTTCGGGAAAACCCTAAAAACAGCCATTTTCTATTTCCCATACAAACGTTTTCTAGAGTCAATTCCTATGGGATCGGGACTTACGCGGGTGAAACCGCGGGGCGCAGCTAGTAATAAATAATAATAATAATAAATAATAATTAGCCCGCAGGGCACCTTGAGGCGAGGTGACGGGGAGTAACGACTCCGCGGTCCCGAGTTCTCCAGGAGGAAGTCACCGTTCCTCACCTCCGGCTTGCCTTAGTTGGTTGGTCGGAGTGAAACCTGAGCGGTCCCCCGCCTCTGGCTTGCCTTCACCGGCTGTCCAGAGTGGAGTCGCAATAGCAGAAATGCTCGAAGGATGGATGCTGAACGTCAGTGATGAGTTGGCCCGCTCGCTCGGACTACCAGCGATGACTTAAAATCCAGTAAGGCCTCTCCATCCTTCAGCCACTCACGTTCCTGTTGCCCCCTTGCTGTAATTTGCTCGGCTAATTAGGGTGGCCCAGTCTGAGAGTTGGCGAGTCTCCGCCTGCCATTTTTACGTGTTTATTGAACATTGTTATGGCAGGTGCCATAGTATCCATAGTTCCCCAGTATCTAGTCCACTACCATCCCATCACAATAGCTCAAGTAGTTTTGTCATGTAGATTATCAATAGTTTTATCCAAACCGGAGGTTGTCCTTGGTTGCACTTTATAGTGTAGACAGGAATAATCGCCGGTTTAGAATCCACCCCATTGTTTGCTTGTTATTGTAAAGGGCCTCTACGTGTTGGCTTCGGCTCCACGCATGCCTTCCGAAGGTCCGGGGCTCCATAGCCCCGTGATACAGGACGTATAATAGACAATAAATAATAATAGCTTAGTCAAAATTAGATCGGTCTAGATTAGTCTCGTGGATCCCGTATGCTCCCCCAATGGAGACGGAGCTGAACTGTTAAGATTCTTTTGATCTCATCGTATCCCCTAGTCCAACAAAAAACAAAAACAACGGAAGAACAAAAGACGATCGAAATGGAAACAAAAGTCGATCGAAAAATAAACAAAGTTATTATCGACCGATCAAAAAGTTTTGTATATACGTCTGTACAAACAGGACTCCGTGAAAATTTTCCGTAAAAGAAATTCTTATTTTCATTTTATCCTTTCATGTAAATTATTGTAAATCGATAAAATTAACTTAGCACAAGTTATACGAACGTGTATTTACACAGAAAATAACATTTACATCTGACATTCGATTTAACTTAAGCGATTTTCGGAAACACTCCCTTAAATATTTTATTTCGGAAGATTGTGTGCGACATTTACAGGTGATGTTCCCCTACCATGAGTTGTTAGCTCACTCGACGAAACGCTCCGTATTGAAAACGGCCAAGGGCGAGTCGGACTCCCGCATGAAGGGTTCCGCACCATGTTGTATGGGAGCCCCACCCTCTCAGCTGGCAGATAAAACACTAGGCGGATTCTTCATACATTTTAATATGGCGCCATCTGTCTGCCAGTTGATGAAATTATTGTATTCTGTTTTTAGTGGTTGTCGTTCTAGCTAGACAATTGAAATTTTTACAAATAATGAATACTAATCTGTAAATTTTTTTTAAAAAACTCCAGTTATCACGGTTCATGAAATACAGCCTGGTGGCAGACAGACTGATGGATATACACTATACAGTGCAGTATTAGTAACAGGGTTTTTACCCTTTGGGTACGGAACCCTAAAAAAAGTATTTGAAAGGAAGCATGAAATAATCGTCTCCATATAAATGCTAGAAAATAATTTCTTCTTTTTAGTAAATGTTCTTGAAAATTATAAGCAGTACGATTAATTTAAGAATATAACTTTACTTAGTTATAGTACGGGATCCCTTTAAGGACGACCTTCAGTCATCTGTTTAATGGATGAAAAGTATTTCATATCAAATTAAATAGGCCAATAAATATATTGCAAATGGGTTGCCAAAATAATTTCAGTCCAGAATGATTTACCTGCCTACCCACGAATTGTGACGGGAAAATATAGTCAAACTAACGTTTGCATATTCTATAGGCTTCATATCTTCTATTAGTATGGAATTTGTCTCTTAAACAAGCCAGTGAAAGGTTTAAAAAACAAAATAAAAAAAATGTCAATTAATCATATTCTGGACTGATTTTTTTTTAGACAACCCATTTGCAAAATATTTATTGACCTATTTAATCTATACATATAAAATGCTTTGTCCTGAACTACTGACTGACTGACGGATCAACGCACAGCCTAAACCGCTGATCGTAGAGACCTGAAACTTGGAGAGTGAGTTTTTTATGTGATGTAGGCATCGGATAAGAAAGGATTTTCCGAAATTCTACCCCAAAGGGGGTGAAAAAGGGGGGCAAAGTTTGTATGGGACAACGTGATTCCTTAGTAGAATCCTATTAGAACCATTTTCGACTGTTACGCGGACGAAGTCGCGGGCAAAAGCTAGTTTGGTATAAAATACTTTTCATCCATTAAACAGCTCGATTAAGGTTGTCGTTATAGCGATCTCCGACTATTTGACTAATTCACATACCTCAAATGATGTTAAATAGCCTAGTACTTTATTATAATTTTGACATCTATTTAATGTGAAAAAATATTGATTAATTATGTAGCGTCTATTATTTCTTCTTTTTTTCTATGTAGGCATACAGTGTGTCACAAAACTCTGTAATCACTCTTAGACTTGGGTTAGTGGCGCGGTGACCCATTCTCCAAGCGTCTCTGAGGTTCACACTTTGATTACATTTTGACTTTACCTAGAAAATGAAAAAAAAATGTGTTCCATTTATTTAATACACTCGTACCTATGTACGTTTATCTACATCTGTGAATACTTATTGGTGCATGCATATTTCGTAGAAATACAGCCACGCAGTGATCCCATTTTTTACTGATATCGGTGAAAGGTTCCGGAGATAAATCATTGATCTGAGTGCGGTACGAATATTGGATAGGTTAACGCAGACTCTGGATTCTGCGTTACGATTCAAATATTGCCAGATCCCATACCTTACTAGTAGGTAGTCTTCTAGAACAACATGCTACATCTTAGACCGCATCGTCAATTATCATCGTGTGAGATAGTGGTCAAACGCTGACATTATTTAAAAAATAAATACGTTTTTATTTTTTGATCTGTCTAATTTCAATCAATAAACCATTCATTCATATTAAATCATAGAATTCAAATGAGCATTAAATAGAGTAAGTGTTAAAATTCTAATAAAGTAGGAAGTAGTATTGAATAAACGAAATTATTCATTAGTCTAAATTATTGTATTGAGAGTATAAAAACTTTATTAAATCAATAAAACATAATACTAAAGAAAGTGAATACCTTCTTTAAAATGGGGTCTGTCATTCACACCCGTTATCCATAAAAGTACGAAAATGCCAAAACACATTTAAACTATGGAAGGCTTTTAAGAGGAAAGGGTACCGGTGCCTCTCTCCATACCAACGAAGTCGACTGTTTTCTCCCTAGATAATGACACTAAAGCAAATATTTTTGTTGCATAAATCTTATAACTGCCATGACCCTATGTTTTGTTTTTTAAATGTTAATTTCTATGATAATTAGAAAATGAAAAAAACCAAGACATAGGCCCCTATGCCCATAGTCATGGCATTATCCAGGGAGGAAACAGTCGACTACGTTTGTATGGAGAGAGCGCCGGTACCTTTTCACCTTAAATGTTTATGAAATAGGGGGTAAGTTTGACCTTACTTGAAATGTGATTCCCCACCCCGCCTTGAATGGACCTAGTTGCTTGAATTTTACAAGTTATGTTAGAAGCGCTCCTGTTACACTAGCGAAACTCCCGATCCTGTAGGAATATCGGGATAAAAAGTAACACATATTACTCCTAATTAATCAATGTATCCTCATACCAAGGTTAATCAAAATCGGTCCAGTAGTTTCGGAGCATATTCGTTACAAACAAAAGTCCAAAAAATCTTTCCACTTTATTAGTGTAGAAGATAGATAGGTAACAAGTGGCGTTTAAGGATCTCGGTGCTTTAGGTAAATTCAAAGTAAATACATAACCCGCCATCCCGGGGTCACAACGGGTTATGTCGGAGCCAAACCGACTAAAAACTCTCCCGTGGCCCATACTTGTCTGAGGCGGGAATCGAACCCGCCACCCTGTGTTCGGCAGTCTGGCATGGTGACAAAATAAACAAATAAACTCAACATATCTTTACTTGTTACAATCAGTTACACCTCTACCGGGTGTCATTTACTGTCATTATAAGTCAAGCTTACATTTATTTATTGAAACATAAAAATGACAGAAATGCCAACCGGGTGAGGTGTTAACAGATGGTTTATACTAATACTAGCTGCGCCCCGCGGTTTCACCCGCATAAGTCCCGATCCCGTGGGAATATCGGGATAAAAAGTAGCCTATGTGTTAATCCATGTCTCTAGCTATCTACATACCGAATTTCATTGCAATCGGTTTAGCAGTTTTTTCGTGAAGGAGTAACAAACATACACACACACACACAAACTTTCACATTTATAATACTAGCTGCTCCCCGCGGTTTCACCAGCGTAAGTTCCGATCCCGTTGGAATATCTGGATAAAAAGTAGCCTATGTGTTAATCCAGGTCTCTAGCTATCTACATACCGAATTTCATTGCAATCGGTTAAGCAGTTTTTTCGTGAAGGAGTAACAAACATACACACACACACACACAAACTTTCACATTTATAATATTAGTTGGATTAGTAGGATAGGATAGAGGAAAGATTTGTTTGTTTGTATTAAATACACTTCTAAATTTTGTACGAGCCGCGGGGCGCAACTAGTCCCTTATAAAACGAAAGCAAGAAAACCCAAATGAAGCCATTTTGCATGCAGCACTAATATATAATTTAATAGATATAATAAAACTAATGGGAAAATAATATAACACCAGCAAACTTACTATCAGTAGGTCTATTGGGAAGGAATCTCCCAGTAGTTCAACTAGTAGGTAAACTACTCGATAAATCAAATTTAAGTAGGTTTAATTTAAGTTTGTTAAAAATGCCTTTCTACAGGAACTAACTAGATTTTGAAATATGAAATTTACAAATTTTTAAGTGTTAATTTTTATCTTGTAAAATTATTATTTACAAAACAATTTTATGTTTTATTTTTTTTATCACAGTTGCTCATAAAGTGGATCTTATTCAACGGCTTTTAGGCTCATAATCCATCATATTATGCACGCGTGCGTTTTATATTTGTTAACTAGTGCTGTAAAGTTATCCCGAAAAGGTAGGTACCAAAGAGTTTATAACTAGCAAAAATGGTTGTCTCTAAAGTCGGTTTACGAACGAAAATTTTACGTGATAATCACTTAGAAAACGATTAAAAATTGAGTTGTTTATTTTTTGTTTTTTCTTTTATTAAATATATTGTTTTTCCGTACCATTGTATTTTGTTCTTAACCCCCGACGCAAAAACAAATAGAAAAATCCCTAAAAAATAATGTATGTCACACGAGGATGTATAGGTTGAAAGTCTTTAGCCTGGCCTTTCCGGAGCATAATTAACAAAAAAATATTGCCTTAAAAAAATGTAAACATAGAGTTAACACAAATATTTTGTTAATTATTATTTTGTTTTCTTTTCAAGTCTTTTCTTTTATTCGCAACTGTGATAAAAAACGTCGTACGATATACGTGTGGAATTGATATTTGCATCTTGGCTTCATTAACACGCTCGCTGCCGCTCGCGCGTCATAAACCGCCTCTATGCAAAGATCAATTTACCACACTTATATCGTAATGTACTATTACATAATACTAATATGAGTACTTACTAAAAAGATAGTAAATATTTTTACAATTTAATCAAACCCACCTATTTCTCATGAAACCTTTTTTTTATTTTACTGTACCATTTTTCTAACCGGCCAGTACGAACCGATGTAATTTGGCGCGATTTTCACGGTGTTTCCCGCCTGCCCCTGTCTTCTTCAGTCTCCGGCTAACTGTCGTGTAGCACAGTCGCGACGCGTCCACGCTGTTCTCGTCTACAAAATCTAAAAATAAATACCTATTTTATTATTAAGACAATATTTTTGTGGACACTTTTTCAGTGACAGTGCAGTGATGTGAGTTCGAAATTTGAATTTGTGAATTTTTTAAGTGATTTTTTTTCGTGGGGAGAGGGTGCGTTCGGTTTCTGGATTTGAAGTAAGTTTTTAATCGTGGTTTTTTCAATTGGATATCGGTGACCTATTCATATATTTTACTTTTTATATAGGTATAATATGATGTTTAACAATAATTATTTTAAAAAATTTGTACCTACTTTCGTAGGTTTTGGTAAAAAATAGCAATAAAATTGTCCATATTAATTATTTGTGATAAGGTAACATTACTTGAGTTTATAATTAGCTTTGAAACTACTGATTTTGATTGAAATTATTGCCTATTGTTCAAGATTAAAAAAAAAAAATTACGTTGTATTCTACAGGAAATAAGAACAACTTTAAACATTTTCATTTCATAAAATTCTAAGTATTTTTTTTTTAAATAGATATACTTTATTATTAAAAATATTTTTTCCTTTATAATTAAGGCAGAATAGTTGTATTTTATAGAAAAAATGTCAATTTTCTTACTTAGTTATTTGTCGGTGAATAGAAAAATTTCGCTACTAAGTTTTGCATATACCTTTATTTCTGAGTTGATTGACTGAGTTGAATTACAACATCTGTGTTTAGAATATAATTGTCTTATTGTTACTTTTTTTAGATAATTCTATGTCATTACCAGCCAATGACATAGATCTTTCCCAAAATGAACTGACTGTAGTTACCTGCTTAGTATACATGGGTAGGTATTTCTTTCTTCTAATTTTCATAACTTAAAAGTGTATTCAAATTATCTATACAACGAATAAAAGTTAATTAATCAGTAATTCTGAACAAATAGCTACTTTTTTATTGTGCATTATATATGCTTTTCTGAGGGTAGATAGAAAAAAATAACTAAGAAATTGGTAAATTTTAAGGCAAATAAGTTGCGTATTTTTGCAGGAAAATCTGCTACAGAGATTAAAATCTAACGTATTTTGAACAAAAAAATTATAATATCTATTCGGAATATTTTATTAAGTTTGAATTTTCCGAAATCCTTTCTTATCGGATGCCTACGTTATAACTCGAAACTCCATATTTTTTAAAATCATTCACTTTGAATAGTCTTAAAAACTATGTTAGGCTGTGTGCCTTCGGAACGCGCCCACTATTGAAAAGAAGTTACAAGAAACTCATGGGGGATAAACAGAAACAGATATCTGTATGCCACACACCCGTCTATTGGTTTGAGCTATATTTTGATATAGCATTTAGTTTGAATTCATATTTATAAAAGACTAGCTTTTGCCCGCGACGTCCGCGTAGAAGCCGTAAACTTGAAGTAGATTGGACCAAAAAATCACGTTGTCCCATACAAACTTTTCCCCCCTTTTTCACCCCCTAAGGGATAGAATTTCGGAAAATTCTCATTGGAAGCCTATGTCATACAAAGAACACACCTTCCAAGTTTCAGGTCTCTACGATCAGCGGTTTAGGCTGTGCATTGATCCGTCTGTCAGTCAGTCAGTCAATCAGGATAAAGCATTTTATATGTATAGATAACTAGCTGCGCCCCGCGTAAGTTCCGGTGCCGTGGGAATATCGAGATAAAAAGTAGCCTATATCCAGGCCTCCAGCTATCTAAGTACATACCGAATTTTATTGCATTCGGTTCAGTGGTTTTAGCGTGAAGGAGTAACAACACACACAAACTTTCACATTTATAATATTAGTAGGATAATATAAGAAGTCATTAGAATACTATGTATTAAATATTGTACTGTAAATTTTACTGAGTTTAGGTATTTATCCAAAAATACATAAACTTTGACATAAACGCTGTCTACCTATCTAGCGATTTTGTCAAATAAAATTGATTTTGGATAAATTGATGAAGCTTCCATAAGCGATTGCTTCAACACAATACCTACTTCCATTTAAATTGATTGGACGCGTAAATAACCTGTTTTAAATTCTGTTTATCTTTTTTTCTAAATCTATAAATATAAATTTGACTGACTGATATCAACGCATAGCTCAAACTAATGGAAATTTAGTATCCACACATCCATTATAACAAATTGATAAACTAAGAAACAAAAACTTCTACGTGGACGAAATCGCTGACGAAAACTAGTCAAACATACAGCAAAGAATTTTGAATCGCCCCATCACTAAAATTTTATTCAAATTGTCAAATATAAATATAGTCGTACAAAAATAGATGGCTTTGGGATTTTATCTTGCGAAATGACGAAAAATTATTCAAATATAAATTGGAGAGATGATAATCTTCACTCTGCTGAATTATTTTTCTACACATATCACGGTAGATCGTTTAATATTAGTAGTCCTAAGAGATCAATGTTTAACACATTTTTTTAGGTAATAAGTAATCGTAGTGTCTCAAGTCTTGCCCGTCGAGTTTAGGATATTTTCTGCGTGACGATCAAATGTCTTATGATGACACAAAGCAGTGTCTACTGCTTCCTGAAAGGGATTATCTAGTCATGTATCAAGAAAATATAATTATGCTGAAAGTATGATTAGCGGTTACACCCGGGTAACTCCCGATCGTGGAAATATCGGAATAAAAAATAGCCTATGTTATTCTCAATGAACCAATGAATCTTCATACCTAGTTTCATTAAAATTGGTCCAGAAGTTTTAGAGCCTTTTTGTTACAAACAAAAAGTATTTATTATCTTAGTGTATATTGATTAATTTTGGGTCTTACTAATTAACGAGCGACCGAAGCATCTGTGCTATATTATGTCCTAAAAATGTCCAGTCTGTCAATATTTTTGTATGTATGTAAGATTTTTGATTGGGATTGAGGTGGGATTTTTGATTAAGGGATACTTCTCCCAAAAAGGGGCAAAAGGGGGCAAAAAAGAGGGGTTTTAAATATTTCCGCCTTATGTGATCCGATTTTGGGTAGTCTCTAAAAGAATTGGCGAAATAGTGAAAAGAAGAACCTAAATAAAAAAAGTTATATAGGTTAACTACGTACGATGCAGACAGAATCAATTCTAATCAATTAAATCCCTATTCACAGTTCAATTGAACATTGAATGACTCAACATTCGCTATTGCAACAAGGACTCTTTTACGTATTAAATATCAAAGGAAGATGTCAATTTGTTTGTAATTGATTGGAATGTCAAGCGAGAGGCTAAAACGATTTCGGAAAGTTGTGGTGGGTGTTGAATATTTAATTAATTGGACAATCTTGTGGTAATTACCAAGAGTCTGAATGAAATTAAACTTTAGTTTCATAAATGCCATTATAATCTAACACGTGCGTCACAGATGTGGTCTATGCATACCTATAGATTGGTATTAGGTACTTATATCTATATATATAAAAATGAATTGCTGTTCGTTAGTCTCACTAAAACTCGAGAACGGCTGAACGGATTTATCTTATCTTAGTCTTGAAATGTTCGTGGAGGTCTAGGGAAGGTTTAAAAGGCGAGAAAAAATCGAATAATTTCCTTTTCTATTTCCCATACAAACGTTTTCTAGAGTCAATTTCTACGGGATCGGGATTTACGCGGGTGAAACCGCGGGGCGCAGCTAGTCTATATATATAAAAATGAATTGCTGTTCGTTAGTCTCACTAAAACTCGAGAACGGCTGAACGGATTTATCTTATCTTAGTCTTGAAATGTTCGTGGAGGTCTAGGGAAGGTTTAAAAGGCGAGAAAAAATCGAATAATTTTCGAGAAAACCCTAAAAACAGCCCTTTTCTTTTTCCCATAGAAACGTTTTCTAGAGTCAATTACTACGGGATCGGGACTTACGCGGGTGAAACCGCGGGGCTCAGCTAGTATACCTATAAAAATCAATGCCACTTTTCGTTGTAATTTTATAAACTTATTAAATTACAACAAACTTATGCCTAACTGCTATGACTATGCCCCTTTGTTTTGATTGTTTTTTCATTAATTTATTATCATAGAAATTAAGACACCAAACATAGGAGCATGGTCATGGCAGTTATAAGTTTTATGCAACAAAAATATTTGCTCTAGTGTTATTATCCAGGGAGAAAACAGTCGACTACGTTTGTATGGAGAGAGCCCCCGGTACCCTTTCCCCTTAAAGGAAGCATGAAAATAGCGCCAGTCTGGAAAAGTAAAAGTGAACCGTTTGAGTTGGTATGGACATGTGATGAGGAGAAATAGGAAGCATGTGACTAGAAGAGTGATGAGTATGAACGTTCAGGGATAGAGAGGAAAAAGACGACCTAAGTAAATTTGCAGGTCTATAAAAGACAAGATATGAGAGAGATAGATGTGAAAGATAAGAAGACGACTAATAGCAGAAGAATATACTACGCAGACCCCAAATACTCAGGATTATAAGAATAATTTAAGAAAAACTTTTTGAATTCGTTTTTTTAATAGGAAATCTAAATTTTCCTCAGGTAAATTTCATGAAAATAGATTGACCAGTTAAAATAGTATTTTTCATAATATATTTCCTGACAAATAACTCGAATGACTTGAACGATAAATTTGTAACTCCAAAGACAAACCTTGCAAGCTAATTACGAGTATTGATTTTCTGTCGTCTGTATTTGATTAGTGGTCTCGCTGCTTGCAACCGATCTGAATTCTGATCCTTAAGGGGTTTACAGGAACTAATTGGAGACTGTCGGACTGAAAAGAAACGAGTAGAGAAATATGCTCAATTCGCAAATAAGCTATACTATACGCAGAAAATAAGGTTTTTGACGCTAAAAATAATCTTCTACATATAAAACCAAAAAAATATGTTCTTGCGTCTATAAGAAGATAATTATTCCTTGCCTCAAGAATTATTTTTTTCAGTGTAGCGTTTTTGAGAACTCACATCGTCTTTGGTATATTTTCCATATACCAAAGACGATGTGAGTTCTCTACTTGAACAATTTTGGCCATTTAGAACTGAGCTTAATTAAAAATACACCTTTAAAACCGCATAAGTTAATAAAAAAAGGAATGTTTCAGCAAAGTTCAGGTGATTTCGCACCATCTCGCATCTCACTTATTTCTATTCAATCCAACAGAGATCGACGATCAGAAACTTGTAACATCTTAATTTCAAATACATCACAATGTTTCGGTAGCCATACCTATTGTTTGAATGTGGAGTGGCTCAACTATTCCATCGAACTATCAAAAAGTTGGACCACGATCCCTAGTTCGAGGCTTTAGTGCGGGGTGGTGCTTCAATAAAATACCTAATTATAATTGCATGCATTTTTACGTAGCGGAACATGTGTGGCGACACTTCATATTGCCACCAAAAGATGGCGCCACTAAGCCGATCGGAGATCCTAGATCGTGCAAGCGAAGTTTTTCTGAAGATAAGCTCATATACAAGTTCCAACAAAATATCGTTGGGTCGTGGCCTACCGGGTATAACACCTGCCCGGTAGAAGATCTTCCCTTTGGAGATACACACCACCTCGTTCCTCCAAACTGGTGACCCCGACGTGATACGACTTAGGCCAGTGGGTCGTAACAAGCTGCAGCCGAAGGCTCCTTAGAGATCGGCCCTACAGACGCAATTTACGTATTTCTTTTCCTCTTTTTAAAACTTCACCGTGTATGTCTCTCGCTCTGTGTCCCATGAAATGACATTCAACATTACAAGATCGTTTACAAACAAAATACTAGCCAATGCTATGGTTGTTAAAATCTAACAATGACTTCCTCTCTCAGAACCGTTCAGTTTATAAAACATTCTCACAAGAGAACATAAAGTTTTATTAGTTCCCTCATATATCGGATACTGGATTATTGATAAGTCAGCGTTTGATCACTATCTCACACGATGGGAAATGATGATAAGATCTAAGATGTAGCACGCTGTGCTAGAAGATACCCTTACGCTCGTGACTCAAAGACCTCCAAAAAACGGGGACCTTCGAGGATGTGAAGGTTGGAAGACGACAGTGGAACAAACTTACTTTGCTTTTATTTAGTTTCACCTGTCCCGATTTCAGTCTGGAAAAGTAAAAGTGAACCGTTTGAGTTGGTATGGACATGTGATGAGGAGAAATAGGAAGCATGTGACTAGAAGAGTGATGAGTATGAACGTTCAGGGATAGAGAGGAAAAAGACGACCTAAGTAAATTTGCAGGTCTATAAAAGACAAGATATGAGAGAGATAGATGTGAAAGATAAGAAGACGACTAATAGCAGAAGAATATACTACGCAGACCCCAAATACTCAGGATTATAAGAATAATTTAAGAAAAACTTTTTGAATTCGTTTTTTTAATAGGAAATCTAAATTTTCCTCAGGTAAATTTCATGAAAATAGATTGACCAGTTAAAATAGTATTTTTCATAATATATTTCCTGACAAATAACTCGAATGACTTGAACGATAAATTTGTAACTCCAAAGACAAACCTTGCAAGCTAATTACGAGTATTGATTTTCTGTCGTCTGTATTTGATTAGTGGTCTCGCTGCTTGCAACCGATCTGAATTCTGATCCTTAAGGGGTTTACAGGAACTAATTGGAGACTGTCGGACTGAAAAGAAACGAGTAGAGAAATATGCTCAATTCGCAAATAAGCTATACTATACGCAGAAAATAAGGTTTTTGACGCTAAAAATAATCTTCTACATATAAAACCAAAAAAATATGTTCTTGCGTCTATAAGAAGATAATTATTCCTTGCCTCAAGAATTATTTTTTTCAGTGTAGCGTTTTTGAGAACTCACATCGTCTTTGGTATATTTTCCATATACCAAAGACGATGTGAGTTCTCTACTTGAACAATTTTGGCCATTTAGAACTGAGCTTAATTAAAAATACACCTTTAAAACCGCATAAGTTAATAAAAAAAGGAATGTTTCAGCAAAGTTCAGGTGATTTCGCACCATCTCGCATCTCACTTATTTCTATTCAATCCAACAGAGATCGACGATTAGAAACTTGTAACATCTTAATTTCAAATACATCACAATGTTTCGGTAGCCATACCTATTGTTTGAATGTGGAGTGGCTCAACTATTCCATCGAACTATCAAAAAGTTGGACCACGATCCCTAGTTCGAGGCTTTAGTGCGGGGTGGTGCTTCAATAAAATACCTAATTATAATTGCATGCATTTTTACGTAGCGGAACATGTGTGGCGACACTTCATATTGCCACCAAAAGATGGCGCCACTAAGCCGATCGGAGATCCTAGATCGTGCAAGCGAAGTTTTTCTGAAGATAAGCTCATATACAAGTTCCAACAAAATATCGTTGGGTCGTGGCCTACCGGGTATAACACCTGCCCGGTAGAAGATCTTCCCTTTGGAGATACACACCACCTCGTTCCTCCAAACTGGTGACCCCGACGTGATACGACTTAGGCCAGTGGGTCGTAACAAGCTGCAGCCGAAGGCTCCTTAGAGATCGGCCCTACAGACGCAATTTACGTATTTCTTTTCCTCTTTTTAAAACTTCACCGTGTATGTCTCTCGCTCTGTGTCCCATGAAATGACATTCAACATTACAAGATCGTTTACAAACAAAATACTAGCCAATGCTATGGTTGTTAAAATCTAACAATGACTTCCTCTCTCAGAACCGTTCAGTTTATAAAACATTCTCACAAGAGAACATAAAGTTTTATTAGTTCCCTCATATATCGGATACTGGATTATTGATAAGTCAGCGTTTGATCACTATCTCACACGATGGGAAATGATGATAAGATCTAAGATGTAGCACGCTGTGCTAGAAGATACCCTTACGCTCGTGACTCAAAGACCTCCAAAAAACGGGGACCTTCGAGGATGTGAAGGTTGGAAGACGACAGTGGAACAAACTTACTTTGCTTTTATTTAGTTTCACCTGTCCCGATTTCTATCATGAAATCTTGCAAATAAAATTTTATCCACTTCTCGGTTACCGCTGAAATTTCGCAAATATGTGTAAATAAATATGTGTAAGACGGAGTTTAAAACTCCGTCTCGGGACTCAATGAGTGACTTTCACCCCTAGGGTAACAATGTACTAATAAAGGCTCTTGTTTTATTAGTTGGGATGTCACCGAACAGAGATACTTCGGTGAATATGCAATAATGTGCATTCGCATATGAGACACGATAAAATTTGTGACTATTTGAATGTCGAGTGACCCATGGACTCGTCCTAATAGCTACAGCCCAAATGGAATGAATTTGTGGAATTCATAAATAATTTGATTTCCATGAACTTGTCCCATTTTTCCATATTGCAAAATGACGATATCTTGCTAACGTCTTGATATTAAAACACCACAGATACCTACATGAACGCTAAATACCCTTTGCAACAAAAAGTCGGGATCTTAGAATGCTTCCGGTCCATAAGAAGTTAATCCCAAAATGTCGGAATGCCGGAAATTGAATACGCATGCATTTTGTAACAACTAAAGGTCATATGACGTCATAATCTAAAATAGTCGTTTTTTTTGTAGAGGTCGATATTACGAAACTGTTACAATTCTATCATTGTCATCATTTGTTCAAAGCGAATCGTAGTCTTAACTTGAAAATTTTCAATTTTAATGTCAATTTAGTAAACACCTAGAGGCAGGTAGGTACTGTCAGGGCATTATCAAAGTTTCCCTTTACCATTAAGTTTTAGTATAAAAGCAGGGTAAAGTAGTCAAAGTCCGTTTGTCACTCATAAGTACGTAAGTTTCCCTTCACGTAGGGTGAAACTTCAACAAGTCACATTGTAAGCTGTCAAAAGTTATTATGTAAAACAATAAAGGAAGTTTAGTGGAGTTTGTTAGGGTTTAGAATGGAAAGTGTCAATTTGCTCAACTTAAAATAGGTTTTCCACTTAATACTTACTTAAGAGGAGTGTTAATAGTTTAGGCTAAGCTATTCTGACTGATTTCCCTACTTGAAACCTAATGCCGTTTCATCAAACATTATTTGCTCGAAAACCTTTACTCAATTATCTACAATACCTACAATCCGTGAGCTTTATATTGACGAAGAAGGCACAAGAAACTCATGGGGTTTCTTGTGCCTTCTTCTCATTGGCGGGCGCGTTCCGAAAGCACACATCCTAACTTAGTTTTAAGACGTATCCATGTGGTCTTTGTACAAATGTATTAAGCATCTAAAGGAATAAAAAAATTTGACTTTGACGTAATTTGCCATATCAATGCTTCAAAATCTGTAACAAATAGAAAAGGTAAACTTTATATCAAAAGGGTCAAAATTCTAATACCCAATTAATTACTCATGCACCAAAATGACGATTCGAAACAAAAAAATTATTTGAATAGATTTGTTTTCGATTGTGGTCGAAGGGGTAAAACCCACATATTAAACATAATATGCTCTCACAACTTGAACTTTGAAGGCATAGAAATATTCGGCATAGAAAAACAAGCATAAAAACATTCAAAAAAACTTCCTACTTAAGTATAAACTTTACAAACTTTTAATTAGTAAGCAAAATTCTTTTAGAGTTCGTAAACTATTTCAAATCGCATTCTCATTATAAAAGCTGGTGAATAAAACTATTTCTCCAGAAGAATTTTCAACATTAAACAACATTTGCAAAAATGCTAATAACATTTTTATGACGAAAATTCTTCTAAACCTAAGGGAACTAAGTCCTAAAGAACTAGTTTCTAGCTATTTACTGAAAAATCTAAGTAAATTCAGTTTAAGCACGAGTTTTCTATATAAAGTTCTACTTATAAACTTTATTAAATTGTAAATTAAATCTTGTCTTTAGAATCATAGGCAGAGATGGTAATTTTGACTCCTATAGGAATAACAGGTGTGCAAAAGCTATAGATCTCCATTAATAGAAGAAAGGCGGAGAGGCCTTTGCCCTACAGAAAGTGTAGGTTTTTAATATTTTTAGAATCGTACAAGAATAACATATTTACAAGATTCCAAGTCTAAATATTTTAGCTGTTATCAAATTTTACTCAAAAAGGTTATTTTATTAAAAATAAATAAAATTAAAATTACTTAAAGGTACAAATGGTCGAAAATTACATAAAACTTTCGAAAGCTATTCGTAAAATACTTTATTATTATAGCTGTAGATTAAAAATGGTTTTAACACATTTTTAACTCGTCAAATATAAAGCAGAGATGGCACCAGATGTTTTTCAGCCACATAACCGCAAAATGGTGGCGAGCTCTGTCCAAACGAATCAAGACACATTTTTAAATATAGGTCAAAGTAGGCGCGTTTGACCACTATCTTACCCTGATAATCAAGTGACGATGCAGTTTAGATAGGTTATTTATTTACTTTTAACCTTTTCCTTCCCACTGCAGGGCAAATCCTACCCTCCCCTCTTTCCACTGTTCCCTGTCTAGTGCCAGTTTGGTCCAGTCCCCACTATGAGAGTCCAACTCGTCCCGACATGCCAACTCCTTCTGGGCCTGCTGCGGGGTCGCCTGCTGTGCGAAACTCATTCCGTTATATGGTTTTGACCCACATCTGGTCGGACCTGCGACAGATATGAGCAGCCAAGTTCCATTTAAGTTCGACAGTAGTGTGGCCAAAGTCCTGGATTTTAGTTTTTAGTGTAATGGATACCAAATTAAAATTAAGTCGCCTATGGAGGACCTAGGTGCTCATATTCCCAGGTCCTAAAAGGACACTAAAGAGTCACCCTTATCCTTTATAAAGTTTTTTTTTTTACTCCTATGAGACGATGACTATATCTTCTGGCATTAAACAACAAAGATGTTTTTATCTTTTCTACATTTTCACACTGGATCATTTAGACCCTGATGATGAATTATGTCACAATGATGTGTAGTCATTTGTACTTATTAACATTTACTCATTTTACATCATGACTTTCATACATTCTGACATTTAGGCCTATATAGATCTCGGAACATCAGTTCCTAGGACAGGCACAGGCGAAGAAAGTCTTCTTCTTTACTGGTATCTGTGTGAGGAAAATATCGTAATGAAACCCACGGATTAATAATTGGCTCCAGACATTGACGAGTTCTTTCCTCTGGACATGGTCGACCAAGCTGTGAGGGTATAGGTATGGTATAGGTTCTGGGCAAGCTTACTCCATCTAATACATGTCCCAGGCACTACAACGCCCTGAGCCTAGATTAGATGTAAAATGCCAATTTTGCAAGTGCTGTGCTCTTTTAAGCGATATAATAATATATTCAACCTATCTAAGAAGGTGGAATATTTATCGGTGTTCATTTCAGTAATTAGCATCTTAATTAAATAATTCCACGCCGTCGATTCACTACCTCTAGTGGAAATAAGTAGACTGCTCCAAGTAGGTATATGGTCCCTTTGCCCTTTTCATTTAGCTTAATTCGCGTGAATATTTCAAAGTTTGCTCCCTTAGTTTGCTTAGTCTAACGATGTTTTCCTTTCCGTTATAAATTGGCTGATATAATCATCGCAATGAGTGGGGGCTAATGCAGTCTACTTTTTAACTCTTGAGTGAACAAAGAGTTTTATGACCTTAAACTCTAAGGCGCTGTCCTAATAATAGAAATGTCATCCAATCGGACGCATCGGTCGCGAGAATATTGCTTATGTCTGTGCATACACAAAACATCTTCAAAATTGGTCGGATAGATCAAATGCAAGACCACATTCACACGAGGAGTGAAAAATGTGAAAGGAGTCGCCCGACTTTAACATGCCCGATTTTTACAAAAATAAAAATGCATCATTCGAATTTGGAAAGTTCATTCCTTGCCAGGAATTGTTACATCTGTTCATTTTAAAAATAAATATCTGTATTTTTATATCAATCGATAGTGTTACTGTCTAAGATCAATTCCTGGAAATCTACATGAAAAATTAACGGAATTAGCTCAATTTTGTAGTTTTCTGCAAGTTCACTTTTCCGATTCTGGCAAAATAAAAGAATGTAATGAGACATAGATTATAAGCGATCTGTTTTTCTTACCAACTTTAAAAATAGAGGAGGTTCTCAATTCGTCACGTACTTATATTTTTTTCATTTATTTTCACCGATTACTCGAAGAAGGCTTGAAGTGACAGTTCAGTGCTTAACAGTTCCCCTGGGGGACCGTTGAGCCCTTTTGGGGGGGGCGTTGGGGGCGTTGAGACCTTTTGGGGGGGGGGGCGTTGGCGGGGGCCGTTGGGGGGGACCGTTGACGTGGGCCTTTGGGGGGCCGTTGAGGGAGCGTTGGGGGACCGTTGACGGGGACCGCTAGGGGACCGTTGACGGGGACCGTTGGGGAAACCGTTAACCGTGAACCAATTTTTTATGTCAACTGTCATTCGATTGCTAGTCCGGAGTCTCCTTACAATTTATTTCCGTCTTGGAAATTCAGCGAATTTTTTATTCAAACTGAGTCTCTAGATAACATTACCGTTTAACAAAACTCCTACAATTTATTACCCTTACTTAGTTCGAAAAAAGAAGTTAACTGTCTAAAAATGTCCTTTCTTCTGTGATTATTCGCTGTGAATGGTAAAGGCACTAAAATGCCGCTTTGAAAAGTAGAAGTAATTAGTTTAATTCATTGTTACCATCCATGAAATTATAGAGATGTAGTACTTACTTATACCACTACAATAGAGAGTAAATCAGAACCTGGTAATTGATCTCTTAAAGTACATAGAGTACAAACGCAAAATACATGTCACCGATGACTAAAATTGCTTATTACTGTACGGAAAACTTTTATTCAATTTTTGTTCTTTTTGTTGCACTTGCAGGTGAAATATTGTTCTATGTTTTCGTATATTTTAAAGACGTAAAGGAGAATGGGAAAAAATGTACAGAGCTTGGGCCTGGAGGCCTCATGAAACGAGTCATATATCAAATGAAAGGTGGTTTCAAGAGGAACATTTTATTGCATGACCACTTTTTCAAATTAGTTGTGAGATCGGAGTTATAGGTCAATAATGATAGGTGGTCGATTCACTCTCCGTACACCAGTAGGGAGTATTAACGCCTTAATATAATCAAATGTAGCCATCGTATAGCAATGAGTCATATATCAAATGATAGGTTATTTCAAAAGAAATAATTTAATGTATGATGATTTTTTAAATTATTTTTATTTTTAGAGTTATAGGCCATTTTTGCCAAAATGGCCAAAACGTCGTATGACCATGCTGCTGATGTGGCTTTACGGCCGTACGGTCAGTGTTGTTCCTTTATTCGAAAAAAATGTGTGACACCCGGGGACTGCCGCGGTAAAGCTATTGCATCGTGCGAGCTTCGTACCATATACATACACTTAAGCGAACGCTCGGCCGAGCTACATGGTGGGTGGAGTCGGGGGTGTTAGGTTTTATTCTTGATTCGGGTGCTGCGCTCAAAGTCCGCGATAAAAGCTATGCAATAGCTTATGCAGATGCAGCAAATGCATTTTTAGTTATTTTAAACGTTTTAGTTAGTAATATCTTTTGTTATTTTATTATGTTTTTGTGTTAAGTTTAATGTGGTTTTTCATTTATTATTGCGTATTTTGTGTAAATAATATTTTCTCGACAATCCGTGTTCTGTTATTTAACGAAATAATTTAAATCTTCAGACTTCGCGTCATGAATGTCCAACGGGACTGTGAACAGTCCCGTGGTCCAACTATTTAAAAAGTTGAACCACGACCTATAGTTGGAGGCCCAAGTGTGCGGTGGTTCAACGCGGATTGTGAATACAAAATTAATGAAATAGAGGATTATTCCTTTCTACTCCCGCTTAATGGGCCCTATGGTTGGACCACCACCCCGCACTTTTATTATTGAGTGGAGGTCGTAAGATTTTTCCTTACGGCCCCTATAAGCGGGAGTCGAAAGGAATAACCCTTGAAAATTATTCCTCTCAATTAAATTGATAACGAAGATTCATAGTTGAATCAGCGTTAGTCTCTATTCAGTGGGAATATCGAGTTAAAAATAATATTTTGTGTTAATCTAGGTCTCCAACAATTTCCATACCGAGTTTCATCACAATCGATTTAGTCGATTAGAAAAATACCTAGTCCCTAAACAGGAAAATCTGAATAGATATTTTTGCAGTAACAAAAGAAACGCACGATAGGTACTCGTAGAAAGGTATGTGGTATCATTATTATACCTATTGTACAAGACCCGTCACGAGACATGAGCATTCTTTTCTTGTGTGGTTTGCAGGACATTGAACCTATTTATAATCCTACTTAGGTATCATAACCTATATCTCGGTTACGATAAGCATCATGATTTTTATCAGCCTGCTATGCCACTAAATAGTATTAGGTAGTGATGACTAAATCACGACAACTATTTCTGATACAACTGAATACTTACTTAAGTACATTTATCGATCTCTAACTACGAAACCACTACTATTTCGAAAATATAGTCTTACAATAAAATGGTTTCCCTTAAAACCACCTTTCATTTTATAAATGACTCGTTTCATGAGGAGGGCAACATCAGCTTCTAACCAAGCATCTGTATTGCACAAGTGAAGACCTCAGTCACCTATACTTAGCATACAAAGTGTTTGTTTGTTTGTTTGAACACTCTGATCTCAGAAACTACTGGTTCGGATAGAAAAAAATATTTTTATGTCGAATAGTCCATTGTTGAATAAGGGTTTAGACTATTTTATATTTCGATATTACGCACGTAGTTACGCGGGTGAAACCGCGGAGCGCTGCTAGTTTGATATACGACTCGTTGCTATATGATGGGTACATCTGGTTCTATTCAAGCGTTAATACTCCCTAGCGGTGTACGGAAAAAACTCGCAAGTGAAACGACCACCTACCATTAATGACCTATATCTCCGAACCCACAACTATTTTGAAAAAGTGGTCTTAAAATAAAATGTTTTTCTTGAAACCACCTTTCATTTGATATATGCCTCGTTTCATGAGGAGACCAACATCTGATTCTAATCAAGCTTTTGCATTGCACAAGAGAAGACCTCAGACACCTATACCTACTACTTAGCAAAAATGGCCCATAACTCTAAAAATAAAAATAATTTAAAAAATCATCATACATTAAATTATTTCTTTTGAAATAACCTATCATTTGATATATGACTCATTCCTATACGATGGCTACATTTGATTATATTAAGGCGTTAATACTCCCTACTGGTGTACGGAGAGTGAATCGACCACCTATCATTATTGACCTATAACTCCGATCTCACAACTAATTTGAAAAAGTGGTCATACAATAAAATGTTCCTCTTGAAACCACCTTTCATTTGATATATGACTCGTTTCATAAGGAGACCAACATCTGATTCTAATCAAGCTTTTGCATTGCACAAGAGAAGACCTCAGACACCTATACCTACTACTTAGCAAAAATGGCCCATAACTCTAAAAATAAAAATAATTTAAAAAATCATCATACATTAAATTATTTCTTTTGAAATAACCTATCATTTGATATATGACTCATTCCTATACGATGGCTACATTTGATTATATTAAGGCGTTAATACTCCCTACTGGTGTACGGAGAGTGAATCGACCACCTATCATTATTGACCTATAACTCCGATCTCACAACTAATTTGAAAAAGTGGTCATACAATAAAATGTTCCACTTGAAACCACCTTTCATTTGATATATGACTCGTTTCATGAGGCCTCCAGGCCCAGAAAGACCATTCTCCTTTATTGTTATTTCTAAGCCTCGGTGCTAGCCATACACTTTCAAAAATTTAAACATCATTAAGCCTATCCTATAACTTAAAAAAACTATGCCGACTTCTTTTGAATTTAAGCCTAATTTTAGGTATGGATAGGCGAAAGGCATTTTGACTTTTACTTAACATAACCTAGGAAGCTGTATTTCGTTAATTAGTTACACAGAGTAACTGATAACTGAAGGTGTCAGTTACTCTGTGTTAAAATATTGCTCAGAAAAGTGCTCAGCGTACTCTCTAATAATTATTTTAACTCTACGATGAAAATTAGATTTTTACTGAGAAGCCTCGCTGATTAACACATTTTAGGCTTTCCCTTTTTTTAATGTCTTTTTGTTTAAGGTAATTGCTCTTTAGTAAAAGGGCTATTGTAGTAATGAGTTTCGCCGTTTGAAATCGTTTTGAAAAAAGACAAATAAATGAAAAAAAAAAAAGTGTTTTATTTAACCTTAACTTACGGTTAAGGTTAAATAAAACACTAGTAAGTTTATAAAGTTAGGTATAATCAATAATAAATAAATTAGGTTTTGCAGTTATTAAATAAAGACGCAACTAAGCTTAAGAGGCATGGGTACCGGCTCTCTCTCCATACAAACGTAGTCGACTTTTTCTTCCCACTCAAGATTCTAACACAAATACTTTTGTTGCATAAAACCTATAACTGCCATGACTATGCCCCTATGTCTTGTTTTTTTTTTTAAAGTAAGAGTTAAAAGAACGAAATATGTATTAAAAATAAGACATAAGTTATAAGTTTTATGCTATAAAACTATTTGCTCTAGTGTCATTGTCCAGGGAGGAAACAGTCGACTATGTTCATATGGGGAGAGAGCCGGTACCCTTGCCTCTTTATGCTGCTGTCGCAAAACCAATAGCAGCACTGATATTCTGTTACCTCTTTGAAAACTTCTGCTTTTGCAAAGAGGTCTAGATTTTGCTTTTTAGGAATTCATTAAATTCTTGGAAGTATTATTGGCTAGTTTTATCCTGATATTCCCACGGGATCGGGACTTATGCAGAGAAACCGAGGGGCCTAGTTTTGAATCACTAACCCTTCAAAGCACTCTGACATCAAAACTATGATAACCTTTTTAGACCTTAAGTATCTTAAGCCCCACAGCACAGCCGTGACACTAAATGTAAGCCAAACCCTTGACCTGATGCCCCTATTAGACCAGACTAGAAGCAATCTGTTTCTAACCCCACAAAGACAGGGGTGTTTTAAATCTATAATATAAAAATAAATCGCAAAATGTGTTGGTAAGCGCATAACTCAACAACGCCTGGACCAATTTGGCCAATTCTTTTTTTGTTGTCTTTGATATTGTCAAGAGAAAATATTAAAAAAGTTGCGCAGAAAATGATTACGCAAGTGAAACCGCGGGGCGCAGCTAGTAATATATAAAAATGAATCCCTATTTCCCTTGGTCTAATTCTTTTTTGTTGTATTTGTTTTTGTCAGGAAAAGGTTTTTATGAAAGAAAAAATTAAGAAAGTTGCGCAGAGAATTATTACGCGGGTGAAACCGCAGGGCGTAGCTAGTTTGAAATAAGAATGGAATTATATAACCTTTGAAACCGTATTGTACCAAATGATACTTGTAGTTTAAATTGTCCTTTATTTTTTATAATTCATCGGTTACTTTAGACATTTTACTATTTTTGTGATAAGTCATCGTTTGACTACTATTACATCTAACGGGGGAGCCCGTTTCTACACAGTAAGACAGTTGTTGAGGATAAAGGAAGCTGTTCTAACTCTACCTCTAAGGGCGATGGAGTAATCGTACTCGTCGCATATTCGGCTGAAACAACAACATCTAATGGTAGGTGACTATGCGGTGTAAGATGTAGCACACTTACCATAGAAGATATCTTTTCACTCGTGAATTGAAAACCCTCAAATTGTACACGTCTGGAAAGACAGACGCAGACAAATGAGTTAGATATATAAACTACTAAAAAGTATCGATCAACCTTTCAAACAAGTCTAAACAAACAAAGTTTGAATAATATTTTTCAATTATAAATATAAACATAAATGAGTTACTATGTTTTACTGAAGACAAAATTAAGAAAAAAATTCACAGCAATAAAAATTGCGGTTTTTGGCAACTTTTTCTCATTTTGCTATCTCCAGCACAACTTAGTAACTCAGTGCTAAATATTAAAATATTGACATGCAAAATATAAGAAAAAAAGTAAGTAGGTATTTAAAAAAACATTCAAATAACGCAAACAGGTAAATCAGTCGGAAATCTCGACAATTTAGTATTATTATGATAAAATCGAGTTTTCTATAAAACTATTTCTGTAGAACACATCATTTTAATTTGTTTACATCGGCGATTAATATTCACCTTACTATTAAAAGATTCAGTTATTCTATGTACGTACGAATATTGGTAGGTATTTTTAATCACATAATCACTATGCTTTGTAAGTTCTATTTTTAAAATGATTAGTGATAGCTATAACTTAGAATCTATTCGACATACGGGCTCGGGAAATTTTGCCTTTGAACCCATTTTATCGGGAATAATTAGTACTTTACGGCCCACGAGGATACAAAAATACAAATTCTTCCCGCTAATACACACTTGTCATTGGTCTTATAAAATTAACTCCCATTGAAGGACACTGATTGTACAAAACTATTTTTCGTCACACCTGCTCGGAAAAGGTCGCCTTTGAACCCATTTTTTGGGGCAGAAAGTAGTTTATGCCATTGTAATGCCATGCCAAACTAACATTCCCTTTTGTTAAAAGTCTGGTCTGTAAAAGTCTAAGAAGCTATGTTTTTTTTTTCATTTTGATTTCAAGGTTAATTAGGTTTAGGGACTTTTGCCATACATCCATTACATATGATCAACTATCCGTACAATTGAATAGAGGCAGATAGAAGATTACCTACCATTTACCTAACGATCTCAGTAGAAACCACTACAATCTTTCTCAATAGATTATACCTAAGGTAAAAAAAATCACTTTTTTCGATATCATAATAATAAGGGTTAAACACAATGCCGTTGGACCTCGGATTATTTCGGGTCGAAGGTTATTTTCCTGGCAATTTTCAATAACTTCTTAATTTGGGCACTACGTTCAAGTTCACGGTGTATGAACATTGAACTCGACCGCGGCGCGGCGCGCGGGTATTATAGGGTTAAGTTTATTCTATGGGAAAATATTAAAATCGATCGTTTCTTTTATAAATAGATGGTAGTAAGTACCTTTATTAGAAAAACCAGAGATAATTTTTGTATTGGGTATTTAACTAGAATGAAATTATTCATAGTAACCAAACATCATTAACGAACATTGATTATGAATTACAGCCAATCAGAGAGCAGATACTTGCGCTAGATGTTTTTTATGAACTAAGAATAAGAAAAAAGGCGGCGAAGAGGTGCCAGTGCAATTATTTTTGTAAAATCAAAGTCAAAATTGTTTTCATTTGGAATCATACAATTTGCATTAAATCAAATTGAAATCATAAAAAGTAAATTACGATGTGTGAGACCAATGAGAAGAAGGAACAAGGCACTCATTTGTTTTTTTTTGTGATCGTGGTCACAAAGGTCAAGTGAGTCAAGTGGAGCCTTGATAGTCACATCAATGGGTTAAACCTTATTTCAACACAAGTATCAGCTCGCGGTTTTACCCGCGTAAGTCCCGATCCCGTGAGAATATCGAGATAAAAAGTAGCTTACTACTCCCAATGAATCAGTGTATCCTTATACCAAGTTTCATCAAAATCGGTCCAATAGTTTTGGAGCCTACTCAATTCAAACTAGCAAACCAATCAAATTTTTCCTCTTTATAGTAGGTATTAGTATAAAAAAGGTTAATTTTTCGGGTTAAACATTATTTACCCGTTGAACACTTAAACCCCTCTCTTACAGAAAATTATAAAACTTTATCCAACCCTTCAACAATACACGGGTCAGATACTTTGACCCTTTGCTAAAATCAAGACTCATTAAAGTGGGATTATTTCAGTATATCCACCATTTTGTTTGGATTTTAAATAAAGCATTTCGGGTAGTCATTTAGAGTCTCATTTATTTTATCATGGTGTCTGTTTTATTTCTTGTTTCACTTTTAAAAATTCTGACATATTATATTTTGATTATTTGTACTTACAAAAGTCAACTGTTGTAAATAACTAATAAGTAACTATTATTAGTTCCAAGGTGGTTTCAGAGGTGGTAGTATTAGTTCCAAGGTGGTTTAGATTTTATGCAACAAAAATATTTGAGCTAGTGTCATTATCCAGGAAGGAAACAGTCGACTACGTTTGTATGGAGAGAACGCCGGTACCCTTTCCTCTTAAGTACCTTTATCACACTTCATAACTGCTATCAGCGCCAAAATGGCTTCTTGCCATTTTGAATTTCGAAATACCCTTTCTTAATGGATATTATGAAAGAGTTTTTCGAAATTACACCCCTTCTGTTCTTTGTGTTACAAAGAACACACCCTTCAACCTCTAGTAGCGGTTTAAGCTATGCGTTGATATAACATTAGTTAGTCAGGACTAAAATTTTATGTTTATAGATAACTAGCTGCGCCCCGCGGTTTCACCCGCGTAAGTCCCGATCCCGTGGAAATATTGGGATAAAAAGTAGCCTATATGTTAATCCAGGCCTCCAGCTATCTACATACCTTTTATTAAATTGTATTGCAATCGGTTAGATAGTTTTAGCGTGAAGGAGTAACAAACATACACACACACACACACACACGCACACACAAACTTTCACATTTATAATATTAGTAGGATTGCCAGTCCAGTGACAGTTTATTGGATACATTCAAAGTGAAAGGGTACCGGCGCTATCTCCATACAAACGTAGTCGACTGTTTCCTCCCTGGATAATGACACTACCACAAATATTTTTGTTGCTTATACCTACAACTGCCATGACTATGCCCCTACGTCTTGATTTTTTTCATTTTCTAATTATCATAGGAATGAAGATTTAAAAAACAAAAAAAATTACGAAACATAGGCTTATGGTCATGTTAGTTATAAGTTTTATGCAACAAAAATATTTGCTCTAGTGTAATTATCCAGGGAGGAAACAGTCGACTACGCTTGTATGGAGAGACCACCCGGTACCCTTTCCTTTTAATAACCAAAAGAGGTTAGCATATTTAAGACGTCATATTTATGTCAATACATCCGTTATTTAGTTTTTACAATTGATTTTTGACTCAGACTCGTGACAGAGACGTTCATTTCAAGAACTAAAAAAACGTGAGTTCTTCACGTAATTTAGGTATAAAATTATGCATACCTACATTCCTAACTTATTATCACGTATTATTTATGAAATCACGTAGGTCATTTTCTTGTAGTTTTATTTGTTTTATATGTACTTTTATTGTTAAGCGTTATAGGACCTACCTATAACCAAACGAAATAATAATAATTCGGTTTGGTTTAATTTTAATATTAAAAGATGAATAGGTTCAAAATTAGTAAATTGATGGATCGTCTCATAAATTAATATAACACAGATGAATTCTTATTTAAGTTACGTACTGCTAAAAATCCATAATTACAAAAAAAAACAAATAAAACTGAAGAAAATGACAATACATTAAAAAACAATAAACATGAATAAAAAAACTAAATTAAAATCGGTTCATCCGTTCGGGAGATATGATGCCACAGACACACACACACAGATACGTCAAACTTATAACACCCCGTGTTTTTGCGTCGAGAGTTAAAAAATTAAAACTTTGAAATAACTTTGAAAATAAATTTGGTTTGGTGTCCACATCATACTTTGCTATAAAACTTGTTATTGTAAAGGGCCCTACGGCCTCTTCTAAAGGTGTTTTGCCACTTTAGACATCGTCTATTTCACATTCGTGACGATTCCACATTTTGCATGTTTTACGTGGTAGTTAAACAAAATGTGATCAAAGTGTGGACTACACAGAGCTCGGGTCGCTCCGCCACTAACCCGTGATTTTGCCATAATAAATACTGTCATTAACCCCCGACGCAAAAACGACGGGGTTTTATAAGTTTGACGTGTCTGTGTGTGTGTGTCTGTCTGTGGCATCGTAGCTCCCGAACGGATGAACCGATTTTAATTTAGTTTTTTTTTGCTTGAAAGGTGAATTAGTCTGGAGTGTTCTTAGCTATGTTTGATCAAAATCGGTTTAACCGTCTGAAAGTTATGAGGAATAAAAGTCAAGATTGAAAACTGAATGTAAGTAGATATACTCGAGTGGGGTATCAAATGAAAGGGCATGATTTGTACGTTACAAATAGCTAATTAATTTAGACGTTTTAACATGACGTGGACTTTATACAAACAAGACCTTCTGATTGGAGCCCGATTATAGTTAGTATAGGTGAACGGCATTTTACATGGCTTTTAGGATTCCGTACCTCAAAGGGTAAATAAGAACACTATCGACTAATTCACCTTTCAAACGAAAAAAAACTAAATCAAAATCGGTTCATCCGTTCAGGAGCTACGATGCCACATACACACACACACAGACACGTCTAACTTATAACACCTCGTCGTTTTTGCGTCGGGGGTTAAAAAGGACCGCTTATAAGATCACTCTCTTATCCTGTATGTCCGTGTGTCACCACAGATTTTCTGAGGAAGGGTGGACCTAGCAAGTCGAAATTTATAACAGATAGGAAGGTCTTTTTTATCATAACGTAAGTTACAACCTTTAATGAACAGTATTTAAATTACTACAATATTGTACACGTGAGAACGAGAAAGATGCGCTAGGAATTAATTAATAGCAATGAAGTTGTTAATACTCCAGACTCTATACATATATATTCATTATTATAACGCGTGGTATGTTTGTCAATTAATGACTATGACACATTTAGATTTATATAATATACTAGCTGCGCCCTGCGATTTTAATCGCGTTTGTGTCCCAAGTGGTATTGATATAAACACTTAACAAAAAAATATACCTACCTAATTATAATCAGATATATTTTATTTTGGTATAATAAATTTCACTAATTTATGAAATAAAAATCAATGCCACTTTTCGTTGTAATTTTATAACTCAAGAACGGGCTCACCTATCCAAACTAAATGTTTGAGCTTTGTTCGGACTATTTAGTATAGATGGTTTATGTGAAGTTTGCACACAATCAGTCGAGCGGTTCTCCATTAATCACATTTTTTGTAACAAATGAATTCAATAAATGGCGGATCATTTTGTTACTGGGGTATAGACATATATTTTTGTATATGGCAAAACAACGTTTACCGGAACAGCTAGTTTTAAATAAATAAGCTTTTACAAAAAAAAACAACGAAATATAGACTAAGTAGTACGGTCGGCTGCATAATTGCAGACCCACCGTAGAGTTCCAAAACGGCTGTTATAAGAATGTTTTCAACACAAGCAAGATTCTAGACATCTGCTTTATGTGAAGTTTAAAGTCTTCTAACTCATCAATTAATCAAACAAAAATTATTAGAATGCAAACATTCCAATAATTGTAATTTTTGAACTCTACCGAGGGCTGCAATTATACAGCCGACCGTACATCGATATAGAAACTTATAAATAAAATTCTATTCATGCATGTAAATGCTTAGATAGAAACTAGGTACCTAAATAAAATAAAATTTACTAGTTTTAAAAAGAATGTACGTAAAAATTTTGCATATACACGGTAAATTATTATAAAACTTTTAATTAATTTTATAACGATTTTAGATATGCGATAGGCATTAATTAAGGGCAGGTGCTAATAAAGCTACCAAAATCGACCTTTGTTTTAAGCAACTCTAAGTAATCAAATACTCTTTTGTTGTTATTTGGATATAAATGGATATTGTAGTTTAATAACCATAATTTTGTTTATTGTGGTTGAAAACATGATATGAACAACTTCGTTCGATAAAAAAAATGTTAGAAAACAGAGAATTATTAGATCGTTTATCGGGTTTTATTCAAAAATAGTTAACGTTTGTTTCTAAAAATGAATCAAATGATAGGTTTTGACCTCTAGGAACTATATTTGTGGATAATAATGCTAAAATGTTTTGCATATCGATCAAATATAACAGTTAGCATGTAGCACGCTACGTCTTTGAGAGCGGGGGCTAAGGTAATGTGAATACCTACACACGGTACTGGAAGAGCGCCTTAATGTTTGGTGTGATTCAGAGCGTTAATAACAAGTGTCCCTGGAACTAGAACGCCCTATATATACTACTACTATCTTTCTAATGTTATGGTGAAGGAAGTTATTTCTTGTTTGTATAGGCTCTGAAACTACTGGACTGATTTTGACGAAACTTGGTATGAGGAAACATTGATTTATTGGAAGTAACATAGGCCCATTTTTATACCAATTTAAAGGTACGAGGTGGTGTGTACCTCCAAAGGGAAGATCATCCACCGGACAGGTGTTATACCCGGTAGGCCGCGGCCCAACGATGTTTCGTTGGAACTTGTATATGAGGTTATCTACAGAAAAACTTCGCTTGCGCGATCTAGGATCAACGATCGGCTTAGTGGCTCTTTCTGTTGGTGGCAATGTGAAGTGTCGCCGCACTTATATTCCCACGGGAAAGGAATTAATTAATTAATCACTACATATAAAACAAAGATCTCGGTCTGTCTGGCCGCTATAAATTCAAACCTATTTTCATGATGTTTTCACCAATGGATAGAGTGGTTCTCGAGGAAGATTTTAGTAAGTATATAAAACAAATTAATTCATAAAAAACGCGGCTGAAACCACGGACCACTGCTAGTTATTTAATTTTATTTATGGCAATAAAAAAAACTTAATCTAGTACAAAATTTAAGGCACAACAAAAATTCTTCCGAATTTGTCCGTGCATCAGTGAGTAAACAAAAATAGTTAAAAAATTATACAGTACAAAAATAAAAAAATAAAAATAACATAACAAAAAAATCAATATAAATCTATGTGTACTAAGATGTGTGTAAATAAATGACGTATATGAATATCTATACTAATATTATAAAGCTGAAGAGTTTGTTTGTTTGTTTGAACGCGCTAATCTCAGGAACTACTGCTTCGAATTGAAAAAATCTTTTTGTGTTTATCCCGAAATTCCCACGGTATCAGGAGTTACGGGGGTGAAACCGCGGAGCGCTGCTAGTTACGTACATAAAACGGAACAAAATCGCTCTGTCCCTATCCGTCTCCGCAGATTTATCATAGTAGGTTTATTATTGTGCTAATGTTAATAGATAAGCCTTAATTGTCAGATAAATATCCATTATCTGATTAAAATAATATAAATAACATTTTTAAAATAAACGCATCTATAATTACACCGGTTTTATTTTTATTGAGCGGTGTTGACCTAGTGGTACATACCTCAACTTTCATTCCGAAGGTCCTGGACTAATAGTAGTTTTATAACAAAAAAATGGCCAGACTGCCAAACACGGGGTTGCGGGTTCGATTCACGCCTCAGACAAGTATTTATGCTTAGATATTTGTCTATGGTCTGATTGTTTCTATATATTATAGGTATATGTTTACAAAAGTATATAAGTAGTATATCATACACATAACACAAGTCTAGTTACTTAGCTTGGGGCTAGATGGCGATGTAAGGAATGTCCTGCAATATTTATTTATTTATTATTATTAATCGAACCCGCAACCCTGTATTTGGCAGTCCGGCATGGTGATCATTGTACCAACTGGGTCGTCATAAGTACTGGGAAACTTTACTCATAAGCTTACACTACAACGTCTTCAATACTTTTGATCCCGAAATTCTCAAGGCATGGGCCTAAGTCTGATAACATAATTGTGTTTCAATAGAGTGTCGATAGAATCGTAATGTCAAAAATATGACATTTCATGTCAAATTGGTATTCTTCTAATGTCTCAGAATACAGAACAAAACTGTTCTGAGTCTAATGTTAACTATTCTATCGAAACACCACTGACTCACTTTGGTATTCTGCTCTAGAATGGAATCTCGATGGTTGTCAAAACGGTATATCGCTTAGCAACATTATCATGTTGCTAGGCAACACCAGCGACGTATCTATTACCATTCCATTGAGACTCCATAGCGATGTTAATAAAACTTTAGCAGAATACCAAATAAAGTCACAATCTCGATATAATATCAATAGAGTCTCGATATAATGACAATGGTAAATCCATTAATGCAGAATACCAGAAAAATCCCCAGGACTTACGCGGGTGAAACCGCAGTGCGTAGCTAGTAAATAATGAAACAAAATGTCCCACTTTGAGCGTCAGTTATTCAAACACACGTTACTAGTTACAATAAACTAGTAACGGCACGCGGTTGCGATTGTTTTGTGTTTTATTGTCGACGAAGAATAGTCTCGGACGATGGAAATATTTTGAATGGACTCTTCAACGCTTTTACAGTGTAGTGTTGAACATTTTAAATACCTATACAATACTTTGGAATCTGTGACACTATTATCTGTATTTTATATTAACCCCCCACGCTAAAACGACGGGTGTATAAGTTTGACTTGTGTGTGTGTGTGTGTGTCTGTCTGTGGCATCGTACCTCCGGATGAACCGATTTTGATCAAACAACGCTAAGAACACACCCGACTAATTCACCTTTCAAACAAAAGAAAAAAAATCAAAATCGGTCTAACCGTTCGGGAGACGCACACACACACACACACACACAGAGAGAGAGAGAGAGAGAGAGAGAGAGAATATAATAATGTAATATTAATAAAGTAATCGCTTATCTTGTCTAAGGGGGCTGGTCATGTACAACAATTTACTTTTGATTGATATCGATATTCTGGTAGTGGCGCAAATGAACGGATCAAGACCTATTTGAATGTAATTTGCAATGCGATGTATTCATCGTATTCAGTTGAATGGGATATCATTTGGTTACATTCAGTACATGGAATGTAAAGCCTAAACTTTTTATTTATGTGCCACTAGCTGCTTCCCGCGGTTTCACCCGCGTAATTCCCGATCCTGTGGGAAAAAGTAGCCTATTTTAGACTATAGTTCACGAGTAAATTTGTATCTAAATCTAAGGTCCACGTCTCGGACTACACTTAAACCTCGTTTTGGAATAAGGGGGTATGATTTAAGAATAAGGTGAGAACGGACATCGGAATGGTTTGTTTTTAAATAAATGAAAAAAAAAACTGATCTTAAAAAATGAATGCCAATTGGCGCAGATTGTACTGACTGATCAGATCTTAACTTCCAGCCATTCTTTACACCCGTTGCTATAAAACTTTAATAAAAAAGAAACAACATTTCCCAAGCAGGCAAGCAGCCTCTAATAAATTTCCTTAAAGAATTTATACATAACATCAATTTTCTCTTATAAGATCTATTATACATTACTCTCGATCCTTTTTACATTAGGGACGAATAAAATAATGCTTTCCTTTAGCCAAAACTGCTAAAATCTTGCGAGAGTCGAAGATTTTTTTTCTCTCATCTGAATAATTTTCACGGTAATCCCATTTTACAGGTCATTAATTTTCAATATTGCGTTAGAGGTACTGAAGCTGAAAATTTTCTATGTTAACATGTAGATAGTATCTATAGATGTGGGGAAGTTAGATTTTAATGAAAAATAATATTATTGGCATTTTGCATCTGATCTAGCGGAGTTTGATCCATGCTTAGGGACCATACCAATAATGTCACCATGCTATTTCATGTTCTCATGTGGAAATTTATGATGAATTCGAGGATGAAACATGCTATTTGAAGACTCCGTGGTAGCATTTTTCGAAGAATGGGGAAAACAACCGGGTTCTTTCGGAGAATTCGTAACATTTCTGAAATCAGCTAGGTCAGTAACCCGAAGTGGATCTTAGCTTCTGAAACGAGAGCCTTCCACTTGCTCCTTGGTCTGCGCTATTTCTTAAGTTCAAGCAGATCAGCCTCCGTCAGCCACCATCATATTCTCTCCACTAAACGTCGGCATCCCACCAGCCTTCAATCGCATGGAAATTATGACGATGATGATTATGTCTCCTTGACCGAAATCGGCCACAGTGACTATTTCTGGTAACCTATGCAGAAGAAGATGACGAGCTTCGATGTTCAGCAGCTCGTCTATAGTGTGCTATTTGGTGACTGGCGTACCCGATTTTTGCAGAAAATGTTCTATCGCATATCGGGCACGTAAGCACACATTTACAATATTGAACGAAATGGCCGAGGGTGGTCTGGCCTTTATCGCTTCTCGTTTGAGGTCTAAATCAGCACATCGTTCTAATTCAAATCAGAGACGTTCTGATTAACGAGATGCCTCCACTCCAGGCGTTGGGCTGTCTTCAGCTCTCAACTGGCTGGCTCAATTTTGCACCTTTTCATATGCCTTTTCAGAATATCCTTATACCTCAGGTATTTCCCACCTGGTTGACGCTTGCCATTTTGAAGTTCTGAAAATAATAGAATCCCGCATGGAAATTATAACGACTCAGGAAATAAATACGCGAATTCAGCCATCACAGAAATACATACCGAACTTAACTAATCAAAGTTTCTTCATTGTTTTAATATCTTGATAAAATATCTTGTTTCTCTATCTGTCTGGGAAGTCAGATACAGGGTCTGTGTATGCCGTCCCTTTCTGTCAATCATAATATATTGATTGAATGTTGTTTTAGCATGACATATGCCAAACATTTGACGTTGCTAATGAATGGATCGTTTTCGGTTCGTCTCGGATCATATTTCTATTCAATTATTTCTGTGTAATATACATTGATTGAGGATAAATACTGGTTGATGTTCTGTATTAAAATTAAGCAATCTAAGGCACATGTCTAAGGGTCACTTACGGTAGTACTTTTGGCAAAATCTAGGTTTAATGTGGTACAATAAAGAGATAATCTATCTATCTATCTACCTTCCTTACTCACTTAATTTTAAGACTATTAACATTTTTTGATCAATAAATATTTATTAATTATCTAATAAAAAATCGGTGGTGACACACGGACAGACACACAAGAAAGTGATCTTTTATGGGTATTTTTTTACCTTGTGAGGTAGGGAACTTAACATTTAATCTAATCACCTTAAAGCTTAACATTTTGGAAACAGATCCTAGGTTGAAAAATTGTTTGCGTGCAATGGCGTGCAGACAGTCCAATAGTGGTAGTATTGTCAGTTCCCAATTATGTTATATGTTCCTACGAAGCCACAAAGCCGTTGGACAGCTTCTGATTGTGTTTTGCCTTTCATCGTACGTGCTCTAGATTGAAAATGCTCTGTGGAATAAACATTCTCTTGTGAAAAGTTGGAAATGGCGTTTTGTAATTTACTTTTGAATCCATTGTTTCGTTTAGTAAATAAATATTGCAGGACATTCCATATATTGCCATCTAGCCCCAAGCTCAGTAACTATACTTGTGTTAGGGGTGCTAGACAACAGATATAGGTAGGTACTACTTATAAACTTTTCTTTTGTAAATATATATTTATAATATAGAAACACCCAGACCACAGGCAAATATCAAAGCATAAATACTTGTCTGAGGCGGGAATCGAACCCGCAACCCTGTGTTTGGCAGTCCGGCATGGTTTTCTAGCAAGTTGCCAATTTGTCATTGTGGGGTAAAAAAAAAATATAAATACAGACCGTTTTTTGTGTCATTGACAATAAAATGTTCTACAAAATTAAAAATGTTAATGTCAAAATAGACAGTAGCCGTAATTCTAACCGCTAACGAAAACGAAATATTCCATGAAAAAAAGTAGGAATGCCATGATCTAATATTAAAATTATAACTCACAAATAACGGTACGCAAACAAAGATTTATAAACTACAGTAGATTAAAGAGAACATCTTAAGCTTTTTAAGAAAGAAACAAGTTTATTTAAAACTTGTTTTAAATTTGTACCTTAGTCTGACAGTAAAAAAGCTCAAAACGGCGTTGTGAAATGCTATTATGCCCTATTCACGATGCGTTCTGCCCACGGTTTTGCCTTGCAGTTTGTCGCAATCGCAGTTGCTAATGCTTTACTGATCTTTACAACCTTGTTTGCAATTTCGTATTTTTATTAATAATATTAACGCACGCACGCCTTCCAAAAGTCCAGGTCTCCATAACCCCGTGATACAGGACGTATAACAGACAAACAATTAATATATTTATTTAAGAAAAGCTTACATATTGCAATGCCCTTAGGTTCCCGCACGAGGCAGATCCTGTATCGCGGGACACCGACTTAACAATTACAAATTTACACTTTATAATTTTTCGGGACAATTGAGATGTAAATTGAGATGTGTCAGTATAGATGTTAGCGAAGCTGACCGAGAGAGGATTCGCCAATTTTATTAATTTAATAGTTTTTAGTTGAAGATATTTTTAAATATGAAATTCCATCTATCAGTGATATTTATTGGAATAAAAAGATTATTAATATTATGACTGAATGTTCTATCCTTTCCAAGTAACACAAAACATGCGACGACAGTGTTATATGAAATAGCTTTAGAAAACTCCGCGGTAAGGTTTCTTTTAAGATGGTCACTACCTTTAGCAAAACAGGAAGATTCAAATGTTTATTAAATCTACATTTAAAATAGTAAAAGTTCATGAAATCTCTGAAACTACAAGAGCTATGAGTCTGAAACTTCGGATTAGGATAGGTACCTATAAGACGTAAGGGAGCACTAAATGAAGATTTTTGGAAATTCGATAGTGCTGTTAAAATTTATAGTTATTGGAAAATATTATGTACATATTCTATGTTTGTAGTAATCAATATCACTTAGAGACACTACCGGTGCAGCTAGTTTGGCATAATTATTGAATCGATTTCTACTCGAATAGGAATAAGTAATATCTCTCTAAGGAAGAATCAATTTATTTTTAATTTTATTAAGGGTTTATTATTGTTAATAAAAGAATTATTATATTCTTTTATTAACAATAATAAACATAGAAAAGACATCAATCAAAAAGACAACCAAAATTAATTTATTATTTTATCGGCCCCGTTAGCGTTAGCAATCAGCGGGGCCGATGAAACTCCTTTTCCCGTCTGCCTCGTTGACGGGGCAGAGCTAGAGGGGCCTATGGGAGTAAGCCGAGATTTAGATGTTCTTTCTTTTCTACTATAGTTTTTAAATATAATTGTACGCACCACATTGTCATTCCAATCGCGTTACGAACGATGGCCCACATAGCGTGAATAACTCGTAATATTTTATTGAAGACCATATTTATATATTAATACGGTTTTGCTTTATTGTTATTGGTTTGATTAAAATTGAATTGAAAACGAGATGAGACGGATTATATTGAGGTAAATTTTATAGTTATTTTTACAAGCTTTTGGCTACTACAGTGAGTGATTCATCCAATCATCAAAATGATCTCAAATTTTGACATACATACCTATTATCATTGGTTTTCCGATTATATGCATTGATGCCCCAAGAACATTTTAGACAAGATTGCTATCTATGAGCGATATCGCTAGTTGACAGACTTTTTTTGTCTGACATTGACATAATACCAACGAAAAGTTACGTGGTCTCGCGTTTTTTTTATGACTTCGCACGGCTTGTGCATTTAGCCAGTGTCAAGTTATAATTTGCATCAAATAATGACCCGATTTTTCATAAATCGGGCCTAAAGTGTTTCAAAACAGTCAAAGTCGTCATCATAGTCCGTCAACTCAGGGGCTATAGTAAAGCGGTGGCAAGTTTACCATAACTTTAATAGGAGATTTGGAGGCAACGAGAAAACTTCATGTTTGACATTTTTACTTTCACTACACTTGTGTACTTTCACAGAACTAAATTAAATAACATTCCACCAGAATTATACAATTCAACTCGGGTTACAACTAATCATGAAAATAAAACTGCAGCACGACATGTTGTTAACTCGTTCCCTCCAAAACTTCTTGCGTTACAGAATAAAAAAATGTTAAACATGTTTAATCTTATGTCAATTTCATACAATGCTTAACGCGGGTAAAACCGTGGGGCGCAGCTACTAATAGTATACTAATATTATATAGATGAAAAATTTGAGTGTTTGTTTGAATTGAATGAGCTTCAAAACTACTGGACCGATTTTGATTAAACTTGGTACGATACATTGATTCATTGAAGTGATTTAGGCTACTTTTTATCTTAATACTAGCTGCGCCCCGCGGTTTCACCCGCGTAAGTCCCGATCCCGTAGGAATTGACTCTAGAAAACGTTTGTATGGGAAATAGAAAAGGGCTGTTTTTAGGGTTTTCCCGGAAATTTTTTCGATTTTTTTCTCGCCTTTTAAACCTTCCCTAGACCTCCACGAACATTTCAAGACTAAGATAAGATAAATCCGTTCAGCCGTTCTCGAGTTTTAGTGAGACTAACGAACAGCAATTCATTTTTATATATATAGATTCCTACGAGATCAGAAATTAAGCGGGTGAAACCGCTGGGTGTAGCTTATTTATAATAATTACAGACCGTAAATACGAGTATAAAGTCAAATATTGATATTATTATAATTAGGTTCAATCAGTATTGTGGTGAACAAATAGTCATTAAACTATGTAATCAATTTAACGTAGGTAATTAAAGGCAGGACTTTGATCATTGATTATTATGAGGGTAGTTTTAAAAGTTATGATTACGTTAGGGATGTAAAAGATGCATTGCAATAAAATATTCCATGACGTAGTTATAAAAAAAATCCGGCCAAGTGTGAGTCGGACTCGCGTACAAAGGGTTCCGTGCCATTATATTTTGTTTTCAACCCCGGCGCAAAAACAAAAGTTAAAACCCCTAAAAAATATTGTATGTCAGAAGAGGCTGTAAAGGTTGTTTTGGGAGTATAATTATAATAAAATAGAAGTAAGCGTTACCTAACCTAAACTTAACCTAAAATTCTTAAAATCACACTCATTTTTTTTATTTTTTTTTTCTGATTTTAGTATTTGTTGTTATAGCAGCAAAGTCAAATCAAAGTCAAAACTCTTTATTTCTTTTGGATACTTAATACCTAGGTTCAAGATCACTTAGCGACGTCTTAAAAACAACAGAAACACATCATCTGTGAAAATTTCAACTCTTTAGCTATCATGGTTCATGAGATGATAGTGATAGTTAGCCTGGTGATAGTCATACGGAGGGACAGACGAACGGACAGACGGACGGACGAACAAAGAAGTCTTAGTAATAGGGTCCCGTTTTTACCCTTCGGTTACGGAACCCTAAAAAAACGTAACACTATTTTTATATGAGTTTTTACTATTGACATATTATTGCTAAGGTTTTTTTTTCTATTGAAGTTATTCAAAACTGAACAATTACCAAGATCCAGCCGCAAACTCCAGTCCCGTTAAAAATGATGTTTGGAACAGCATCAAAAAATCAAACCCCACAAAATAAAAACAACAACCACAGTAAATGTCCCGTTTCGTATAACTTTAATAGTGAAAACTGGTTTATTTAATGAACATTGTCGTTGCAGTATAGTCGCCGTAAACCTTTATATGACGCGTCATGGATATTAATATTAAAAAGGATGTCCGTAATACTACTAAATACGCATAATGATGAAATAATTTAAGCGTGAGTGGATTATACAAACGGGTCATAAAAATAAATAAAATTCACTAGTAAAAGAGCTATACATTATCTCAAAAACAGCGCGAAACTCGGTCATTGACATAGGGTTTTATGAATATTATCATATTAAAGGAGCCTCGCGTCTTTGTCCGCGTCGCTGTTCCCCCAAAATTACAACCTTGGAGTCTAGGGTGAATAGGGACCTTCTAGGCGAGTATGCATCCTAGACCTCATTTTCGCACCATCAGGTGAGATGAGGACAAATGCAAGCCTATTTTATGCAAAAAAAAGGATACTAACTTTTCTTTGAATAACTGATTAAAAAAGAGCACGCAGAAAAAAAGGATACTTGAAGCACGAACTATTCTCTCTTGACAATAGAGAATAATTTATTTTTTAGTAAAAAATCTTAAAATAAATCTCCAAAGAACGCTGTGCGATTGCCTGATGTAGAGCCACGCTGAGAGGTACAATCGGCTGCATAATTGCAGACCCCGGAAGAATTCGAAAATTACTATTATTGGAATGTTTTCATTGTAATAATTTTTGTTTGATAAATTGATGAGTTAGAAGACTTTAAACTTCAACTAAAGCAGGTGTCTAGAATCTTGCTTGTGTTGAAAACATTCTTATATCTACGGTCTGCAATTATGCAGCCGACCGTACATCATCTGTTCGAATATTTGGTCGGTCCATCTTTTGGGGCTTATGCCATATTTTACTTACTTACTTGTAATTAAGTAGCCAAAGTAAAATATGTTCGTGAATCGCACACAAAGTATGAAATTACAAAAAAATTAAATCTTCAAAACCATGTATTTCCTCAGAGTATACAATACACGCTAAAACAATAAAAATACTTTGTTATACAACGTTCACAGATTGTATAACAGTTAATTCATGGTCGCGACTCGGTAACAACGAACAATCATCAAGCAATTTGTTGTTCGTAGGTATGTTGCGGGTAAACTTCTATTATATTGGCCTTTACATCCAAATACTTTTAATCCTACTAATCTACACTAATAATAATAAATAATAATAATAAGCCCGCAGGGCACCTTGAGGCGAGGTGACGGGGAGTAACGACCCCGCTGTCCCGAGTTCTCCAGGGGGAAGTCACCGTTCCTCACCTCCGGCTTGCCTTAGTTGGTTGGTCGGAGTGAAACCTGACGAGGAAGCGGTCCCCCGCCTCTGGCTTGCCTTCACCGGCTGTCCAGAGTGGAGTCGCAATAGCAGAAATGCTCGAAGGATGGATGCTGAACGTCAGTGATGAGTTGGCCCGCTCGCTTGGACTACCAGCGATGACTTAAAATCCAGTGAGGCCTCTCCATCCTTCAGCCACTCACGTTCCTGTTGCCCCCTTGCTGTAATTTGCTCGGCTAATTAGGGTGGCCCAGTCTGAGAGTTGGCGAGTCTCCGCCTGCCATTTTTACGTGTTTATTGAACATTGTTACGGCAGGTGCCATAGTATCCATAGTTCCCCAGTATCTAGTCCACTACCATCCCATCACAATAGCTCCAGTAGTTTTGTCCTGTAGATTATCAATAGTTTTCATCCAAACCGGAGGTTGTCCTTGGTTGCACTTTATAGTGTAGACAGGGATAATCGCCGGTTTAGAATCCACCCCATTGCTTGCTATTATACTTGTTATTGTAAAGGGCCTCTACGTGTTGGCTTCGGCTCCACGCACGCCTTCCAAAGGTCCGGGGCTCCATAGCCCCGTGATACAGGACGTATAACAGACAATAATAATAATAATAAGCCCGCAGGGCACCTTGAGGCGAGGTGTCGGGGAGTAGCGACCCCGCGGTTCCCGAGTGCTCCAGGGGGAAGCAACCGTTCCTCATCTCCGGCTGGCCTTAGTTGGCTGATCGGAGTGAAAAATGACGAGGAAGCGGTCCCCCGCCTCTGGCTTGCCTTCACCGGCCGTCCAGAGTGGAGTCGCAAGAATACTTTCGAAAGATATATGCCGCACGTCAGTGGTGAGTGGGCCAGGTAGGCTGGACCCTCAGGGAGCCCGTGACTTGAGTTTAAAACCCAGTGCGGCATCACTATCTTTAAGCCACTCTCGTCCCTGTTGCCCCCTTGCTGTAATTTACTCAGCTAATTAGGGTGGCCCAGTTTGAGAGTTGGCGAGTCTCCGCCTGCCACTTTTACATGTTTGTTGAACATTGTTACGGCAGGTGCCATAGTACCCATAGTCTCCCAGTATCCAGTCCACTACCATCCCATCACAATAGCCCAAGTAGTAGTTTTCTCCTGTAGTTTATCAATAGTTCTATTCAAACCGGAGATTGTCCTTGGCTGCATTTTATAGTGCAGACAGGGATAATCGCCGGTTTGATGTCCACATCATACTTTGCCATTAAACTTGTTATTGTAAAGGGCCTCTACGTGTTGGCTTCGGCCCCACGCATGCCTTCCAAAGGTCCGGGACTCCATAGTCCCGTGATATAGGACATATAACAAACAAATAATAATAATAAATAAGAAAGATATTTTTGTTTTTTTGTTTGTAACGAATAGATTCTACGGAATTGATAACGAACGAATAGATCCTATTGGACGGATTTTGATGAAACTTGGTATTAGGATACATTGATTCATCTGTACTTAATATTATAAAGCTGAAGAGTTTGTTTGTTTGTTTGAACGCGCTAATCTCAGGAACTACTGGTTCGAATTGAAAAAATCTTTTGTGTTGGATAGTCCATTTATCGAGGAAGGCTACTTTTTATTTTGATATTACCACGGGATCGAGACTTACGCGGGTGAAACTGCGGAGCGCTGCTAGTTGGGAATAAATAGGCTATTTTGAATCCCCATACTCCTACGGGATCGGGGGTAACGCAGGTAAAAACGCGAAGCGCTGCTTGTCTATTTTCCGTATTTCCATATGTCACGGCACCATGATCTTTAGCTATCTACATAATAACTTTCAAAGCAATCGGTCCAGTAGTTTTACGTGAAGGAGTCATAAACATACATACATAAACATTCACATTTATAATATTAGTAGGATTGTCAAGAGAAAGTTCTTATACAAGCTGAGAAAGGCGATTTTACTCGCGTTAGCGTCTCTTTAAAATTGTACACAGAATACATTATAGTTACTATTAACTACAAAACTTTAACAACCCTAGAGGCAGAATTTTCAAAAATGAAACATTTCAAACATAATAAAGTTTCCATTACTAGACAAACTTAGATTTGCCAGTTTTCCAAGTATTGCCTGTAACATAGGTAACCTACTCATAGTACGTTGAAAATATTGTCAAGATTGAACGAAACGTTTCTGGTGCTATTAGTTTTTTTTAACGCTATATAATTTTGTTTTATGATCAATAATTCGATTTTAGATTAAAAAAAATATTTATTAATAGTATTTAATTATGAATCGCGAATTCAACAATAAAATTAATAATTTAGTTAAAGCTTCTTGTAGAAATATTTAAATGTACATTTTATAGAATTAGCTAATACTTTGTTTTTTTTACAAATCATAGGTTTATAAAGTTAAGTTTAATTAAGTGAAATGTTAAATTGAATTAAGTTCTAAAAGTACTTAATTCGTTTTAATATTTTTTATTCTAGCTTATAGGAAATTAAATGCATAATAATAATAGCCCTACCTCACCAACGGCATGGCGAACTATTATGTATTAAAAAGTATGAAAGTATTGAAAAGCACGAAACTTGGCGAGGGTGTGGCGACATCACCAGTTTGCGCGCTTGTTTTTTTATAGACTTTTTTTGATAGACCGCCTTTTGGCGACGTAGGGTATCCAGAAGTATCCATGGCCACGTAGCCTGCGTCATCGCTATGGCGTCCTGGTGAGATAGGGCCCTATTATACATTTCATTAATTGAGTTTTAAGATGGATTTCATTATCAAAACACAATTATTATAGAACTGACACCCGGAAAGTGTCAATTTCCTTTTTATAATAATATTTGGGACGATCTCAATACCCTTTTCAAGAGCATATTATTGTAGTAGGTATATGGTACGATAAGGGTGAGAATAGACCACAGATTACAGATCGCTCGATATTTGAAGGCAAACAAAATACAATTGAAATGAACTTGCGGTTTCTCCCCTTGGAAATAAAAAAAGAAATATATGTTTTTATAAATTACTACAAAAATAAAAGCGAAAAATATAGTAACTTAATCTGAAATCTGACAGTTTTACGTTCCATTTTGTGATTTGGCTGCCCGACTACATGTTATGTCTCCATCTATCTTACCCATGCAATGGTTGTCTAAAAGTGATCGCTTTGAGCGAGAACGCCCATTGTAACATTTAGACTTAAGCTTTGTTTTTATATTTAATGTATTTAAAAACGTTTTTTATCTATCTGTCTTACTAGAAAAATAGGAAAATATATAGAAAAATCATTACCCACGTCCTAAATCTAAAAGACTAGTCTTCAGTCTATTCCTACCTTTAATTCTGTATCAGAATATTTATTTAAGAGTCTTCGAAAAAATATTTTACTTTATAACAATAGGAAATGTCTCTATTCATCCAATATTTTGCTTGGCCAACGTTCGCGACGGTATAAGGGACACAATGAATTTGAGATATATCATTCAAAATATATCTTTATTATCGAGATCTATTGATAAGGATTATGATGATACTTAAAGGAAATAGATCGTGAAGATACAATGGCGACCTCTGTGGCATAGAGGAAAACAACTTTTTGTAAGGAAGTGCCTCATCGCGGTTTGGGGTTCTAGCCAAGAAAAAATGTTACACGTTACGAAAACATGTAACGAAAAACCAAAAGAGAAATTACTAATCTAGCTACTAATAAATTAGAAAAATTACTAAGTACTAAAAATATTAAAAATAAATAAATAATAATACCCACATATTTACATAAATCTTATATCTTTAAATGAGCAATTCTTGTATAAATATTTATATATATATATTTATAATTGGAATCTCGGAATCAGCTCCAACAATTTTCATGAAATTTGGTATATAGGGGGTTTCGGGGGCGATAAAGCTAGGAATCATTTTTAGAAAATGTCATTTTATTCGTGTTTTAAGGCGTTTGAGTAGTCCAAATTTAAACTTAAAAATATGACTCTTCCTGACATCTATTGGCGAACTACTAATACAATTTTTTGTGAGCAATAAAGTTATTCCAGCAGATGGCGTTGTTAAGTAACACGAAGTCAATGAGTGTTTGCTTTGAGGTTAGACTAAGAAAATCAATGTTTATTTATATTATTTGTGTCTTCTTAATGCACGTGTTCACTTGCGTAATTGATTGATAAACTGTAAAAAATTAAGTATTTGTTTATAATATAATATCAAACTAATTGCACTCATGATTTTTTCTTTAAATAACCAGTTCATATTTTTTTATTATTCTGTCGGTAAGATCGAAAAATATTATTCATATTTCATCATTTTATTAGTATGTAATTCGTACTTAAATATAATTTCCAAAAAACACAATTTATAAAAATAAAAAAATCGGTCATCCAGGTACTATAATCTAATGTATTCTAATAAAATTCTCGTGCCACAATGTTAGTTACCATACTCCTCCGAAACGGCTTGACCGATTTTTGTGAAATTTTATATGCATATTCAGTGGGTCAGAGAATCGGCTACTATCTATTTTATATTTTGTTTCCTTTAGTTTTTTTTGTAAATGGCAAAACAACGTTTGCCGGGACAGCTCATAAAATTTAAAAAAGGTAAAGAGACTTCGTTTCTAAACGCGTGTCCCGTGACACGTTATTTTTTTATCAATGATAGCACAGCATTTAACCACAATCACACTGTTTGATGGTAGGTGACGAGGCGGTCAAAGATGTAGCATGTTTACCTAGAAAATACCTGTGTACTCGCGAATTAAATAATCACAAAATATATACGCCATTTCCCTTGCTATACGAATAAGCAATAACGAAGTAAAAACCTCCAGTAGAAATAGGTATAGTTCTTGTACTTGACGGGCTTTTTCCGCCATTGCACCCTTTTTAATTGGGTCCTTTTTGCGTAAGGACGGAATAGGCTTGCCCAACACCTACTACCCTTTCAGCTTAGTAGACCATTTCCAGAGGAGATAACTTGCCAATACTTCTGGAGCGAACTAAGCCGCCGGTTTCATAACGATGTTTTCCTTCACCGTAAGAGCAATGTCAATTAGCGCACATATTTTTTTCTTAAGAAAAATACATTGGTGCACGGCCGGCCGGGATTCGAACCCACGACCTTCAGAATGAAAGTCGAGGTATCTATCACTAAGCCAACACCGCTCTTATACCTAGCTATAGTAACTCAGTAATTAAGAGGAAAGGGTACCGAGCGCTCTCTCCATACAAACGTAGTCGACTGTTTCCTCCCTGGATAATGACACTAGAGCTAATATTTTTGTTGCATAAAACTTATAACTGACATGACCCTATATTTTTTTTATCTTTAAAATCTTAATTTCTATGTCAATTAGAAAATAAAAAAAATACAAGAAGAATAGTGTCATAGTCATGGCAGTTATAGGTTTTATGCAACAAAGTTATTGTGCTAGTGTCATTATCCAGGGAGGAAACAGTCGACTACGTTTGTATGGAGAGATTTTAATAATTTTAATTAGTAGGTAGGTACTTATAGAACAAAGTTTTTAATAAGGAACAAAAACTTTATAGTAGACTATTAAGCTATTAATGTGGATCGTAAAATTATTAACAATGGCTAATACTAAATTTTCTCAAAAAATAACATTAATCATTTATACAATAAAAGTTAAAATGAGTCATGGGTTAATATTTTGATGTTTTAGAGTGGAAATTAAAGTAAAATCAGGTTCATTGATAGATTAGAGTGGAATTCAAAGTTAATCAGATTCATCGATGGATTAGAGTGAAACTCAAAGAAATTCAAATCCATAGATGTTTAGAGGGGAACTCAAGTATAATCAAATCTAATTTATCAATGGATTGGAGTGGAATTCAAAGTATAATCAGATCCATCGATGAATTATAGCGGAATAAATCCGATTCTTAGATATGTGATTTTTTCACTTGAATAGAATCAAACATAGTTATTTGACTTTTTTAAATATACCACAAGTAAGCAGGACCCTGCAATTTCACCGCCTAAGTCTTTATCATGTGGGAATATCGGTAAAAATGTATGTGGGGACAGTTGGAAATGATAAATTTAACCATTCTGATAGAAGCAATTAATGGATGACAATCGCCTATTCAGCGTACAGTGCTATAGAGGTTAGTGTCTATAATAGATAATATTCTATGATATTTACCTGACCTAGGAATTCAGGTAACTATATTATTTAGTAACTTACATCGTTCATATTGATCGCTAAACGTAGAACGCCTAAGGACGAGTGAATTATTTTCCTCTATTTCCTGGGGTCAAAGTTCAAGCCCCAAATTATTATTTTCCCTACTAAATGTCACTTTTTATTAAAATTCTCACTTTTCACCGCTGGGGACATAGAACAGCGAGCTTAGAATTGACCGAAAAAAAAATAGGGCTAGTGTACATACTAGTTCCTACCAGCGTATCCCACTGCACTGGTGGGGAAAACTGGAAATTTCTTCCACCTATCTCTACTGGAAGAGATACCTGGAAACTGACTTCCACTTATCCCTACCAAGTGGTTCTTATTGACAAGTACAATTAAGTTCATAAAAAGTGTATAATCGTTTAACTAGAAGTAAGTAGCTACTATCTATACATATAAAATGCTTTGTCCTGACTGACTGACGGATCAACGCACAGCCTAAACCGCTGATCGTAGCGACCTGAAACTTGAAGGGTGTGTTCTTTGTACGACGTAGGCATCCGTTATGAAAGGATTTTCCTAAATTCTAACCCTCAGGGAGTGAAAAAGGGGGACAAAGTTTGTATGTGAGAACGAGATTCTTTGGTCCAATCTACTTCAAATTTTCGACTTTTACGCGGACGAAGTCGCGGGCAAAAGCTATTATACCTAATAGCTGATTTTAGATACCTACAGTAATAAAAGTTACCAGAGAGGTGTTCGTCGTGAATTTGATGGTTTGTGATGGATTTTTAACATTGCTCTTACGGTGGACGAAAACATCGTGATTAAGCCCGCGGCTTGGTAGAGTTCAAATGTACTGACGAGTTCTGTCCTCTGGGCATGGTCGACTGAGAGGTGATCCATGCATGTCCCAAGCATTACAGAATCCTGAAAACCATGGATTTAAGTTGCAAGCGTTGTATTACAAGTCTATTTGTTTATCTAGTTCCTACTTAAGGTAAGAATAGCCTCAGCCTGTCACCGCACGCAATTGCAATGCCCGGCATGCCTCGTATTATCTGAACTTGTATGCGTATTGTAGCATCTATTGTACTTACCATATTAATGCAAAAAATGAAATGAAATATTATCTAAGTTAGATATAAAGGTCAATACCATTTCACAAAAAAATCCTAAACAAACCTAAAATGAGTAAGGACCTAAAAGTATAAGAAGTAAAATAAGTCATTTAAATGGAATTTTTATTCACCATAATCAATGATGTCAATAAACTTCAAAAATTGTTATGAAACATAACAAAGAAATAGTTTAAAGCAATCGTAAAATGGTAGTAAAACAATTTTATCTGTAAACCACATTATTGTTATAGCCTCACCTGATTTCAGTTTACTATAAAACACCGACTGAACAATAAAATCCTATCCACAATGGAGCAGAAACCGACTGCGACCAAAAAAGTTTAAAAATAAAATACCTAACTACAGTCGGAATACCAATAAGCTGAACCCCACGTGACCCAGAGCTCACTCGTAAATCTGTAAGGTTGTATGAAAGTAATGAAAGTAATGTTACACGAGTATGTTTTTTAACAATATACTATACAATACAATAAACAATAACTAAAAGGTAAAAATACTCCATTTTTACAGATAGGTGAGCCAGATAGATGTAAAAAACCAAAAGAATAACAGATTTTTAACATGAAAATAAAAAAAAACAAAACGGAGATGTCAATTTCTTTTTAGTCTAAAGTAGTTGTTAAGTGAACTTAAAAAAAAATAGATTTAAAACTTTGCAAATGAGTAACAACAAAATATGTTTATGCTTGTCGCAACTCCATTGTGTGTGTTGTGTTATCATGAACACTTGTCGTAACTCCATTGTGTCCAACACGGACATCACTTGGCAAAATTATCTCGCTATTTATTCAAGGAAAATCGTAAAACAACAAAATTATGATATAAAAAGTTAGTGGAAAAAATTGTAGGCGAAAAAACTCGGGTTCTTTTCAGAGGAATATCGTAGAAAAATACATTTTTGGCAACAAAATGATTGCCTGTTGATTATTTTTTGTCTACGCTCGTTGCATAGAAATTCACCTCATTATGCTGTGAGAGGCTGATTATTATATTCACAAATGTTCTATATCTTTCTAATATTATTACAGTTTAGTCACAGAGATAAAATACTTAGACACACATACTACAATAAAGAGGACATTAGAACCCTACTAATATGTAAACTGAGGAAAAATAGTACACTCTACTTTTCATCTCCCTCTATGAGAAAACTAAATATATAGTCACTTTTGAGTAATATATTTATTTGCTAACAACTTATCAAGATTTACTGGATAACAAGTATTATGTGTCTATGACGATAATCTTATTATATTGAACTAGCTTTTGCCCGCGACTTCGTCCGCGTAGAAGTCGAAAATAGACCAAGTAATCACGTTGTCCCATACAAACTTTACCCCCCTTTTCACCCCCTTAGGGGTAAAATTTCGAAAAATCCTTTCTAATCCGGTGCCTACGTCACACAAAGAATACACCCTCCAAGTTTCAGGTCTCTACAATCAGCTGTTTTGGTTGTGCGTTGATCCGTCAGTCAGCCAGTCATTCAGGACAAAGAATTTTATATGTATAGATTTTCTTTTCATATATTTTCGTGTATAAAGGTGTGAGCCTTAGGGGGTTTTGTACTAAAGGAGATTATATTACAACGTTTATAAACAACTTTGGTTCTATAATCTCAAGTAATTCGAACTTTTGTTGTTTACCTTTACTAGGCAGATGTACTGTTCATTAGGTAAAGGGTTTATTTGTACCTAAGTATTTTGTAAAAGTTAGTTTAAAGATATTTTTTCATGAAAATCGGCTAATCTGTTTCACAGTTAGGTATGATTCCTTTTTTAAACACTTAAAAGTTAGAGTGATTTCTTTATGAAAATCGGTTAAGCCACTGAACAATACTTTTACTGTCAATTGGGGGGTTTTAAATATTCCCTTAAGAGGAAAGGGTACCGGCGCTCTCTCCATACAAACGTAATCGACTGTTTCCTTCCTAGATAATGACACTAGAGTAAATATTTTAAAACTTATAACTGCCATGCCTCTATGTCTTATTTTTAATATATATTTTGTTTTGTTTTTTAACTCTTACTTTCTATGATAATTAGAAAATGAATAAAACCAAGACATAAGGGCAGTTATAGCTTTGACGCAACAAAAATGTTTGTGCTAGTGTCATTATCCAGGAAGGAAACAGTCGACTACGTTTGTATGGAGAGAGCGCCGGGTACTTTTCTTCTTAACTAGCAGCGCCTCGCACCATTTCAAACAAAAATAATCAAGAAAACAGTTTTTATGGTAGGTATTTTTATTTTTACTTTAATCGTGTTCTATGTTCCTTTCTGTGTTGTACAAATAAAATTATCTCTCTATCCATTTTCTCTTTATACAGTTATGTATTAGATAGTCAAGTACCAAAACATTTCAGTAAAGTATCAATAAAATCAGAAAATGACCGTTTTCAATTTGGCGATGTCCACTTTTGGCATTAATCCAAATCATAACACTTCTTATTATTATAATGCGTTTGATCCAGATGCTTCGTCTATTTTTAACTTGTTGCATTATATGTCTAGTTTTTTATCATTAGAGCATATGGTGATAAAACCCGAAATGGCTCCAGACGTTTTGGACACGTTTTCACATTTTATATGGATATTGTCGACTAAGCTGAGAGGATGGTTTAGTTTCTGGGCAAGCATTAGTAGTCTTGTTTTTTGATCACTTTAGCATATTTTTCAATTAGGTAAACATCGTGATGAAACACGCGGCTTTGTTGGCTCCAGACGTATGAAAAAAAAATCTTTGAACATGGTTGACTAAGACAACTAAGACTGGACGAGGATTATAGTGGAGTTGGAAAACAGAAGATAGGAGAAGATGATCGACTAAGCTGAGAGGATGGTTACGGTGCAGGACAAGCCTACATCATATCCTACTTCATCACGCAAAAACTACTAGACCGATTGCAATGAGACTCAGTATGTAAATAGCTGGAGACCTGGATTAACACGTAGGATATTTTTATTCCAACATTTCCACGGGATCGAGATATACGCGAGTGAAATTGCAAGGTGCAGCAGTCATCTAATAGGATCCAGGCACTACAGCGCTTTAATAGCAAATACAGATTACAATTGCTAGAGCTGTTTAAATCATGTAGATTCAATATAGATATGTTATTATTGTATTGTGTTGTAGAATAAATAGTAGTTAGTACGAAAACTACGTCATTCATTGTCTATCAACATTGTTTAATAGTAATTCTTTGGCAGCGTATACATTTACTATTAAGCTTACCTACTAATAATTTTATAATGTAGCTATTAAATAAACAGTAAATCTTAACTCATCGAACACGTGGCATTGTATAGAAATACCGACAAATCAAGATCGCTTTCTATTAACGATATCGCCAATTTTTTCTTGGACATTCCACACTTCGCCATCTAGCACCAAGCTAAGTAACTAGACTTGTGTTATGGGTGACTAGTCAACGGATATACTACTTATATAATTTTCTTTTGTAAACATATACATATAATACATAGAAACAACCAGACCACAGAGAAATATCTAAACATAAATACTTGCCTGAGGCGGGAATCGAACTCGCAACCGTGTGTTTGGCAGTCCGGCATGGTGACCATTGTGCCAACTGGGTCGTCAATTTTATTTATTTTGTATGAAATTGACACAAGCCAACGTAAAGTCATGTAGTCTTGCGTTAGAGAATAAATAATGGTAGATAAGTTGCATCTTATGCTAATTTTATACAAAGTTGTAAGTCAATTTCATACAATTAAATCTATAGATTGACGATATCGCTAATAGAAAGCAATCTTGTATAAGGGGGCAGATCCGACCGATGTACTTTAAACATTAGCTTAATCTATCTATACATATAAAATGCTTTGTTCTGAATAGTCATTCATCTGCTTTGTACTGAATAGTCATTGATCCGTTAGTCAGTCGGTCGACTGACTAAAGGATCAATGACTATCTCGCAGGATCAACGCACAGCCTAAACCGCTGATCGTAGAAACCTGAAACTTGGAGGGTATGTTCTTTGTGTGACATAAGCATCCGATAAGAAAGGATTTTCTGAAATTCTACTCCTAAGGGAGGCAAAGTTTATATGAGACGACGTGATTCCTTGATGCTTTTTCAACTTCTACGCGGACGAAGTCGCGGGCAAAAGCTAGTAACTCTATAAACTAAATAGACAACTCTTATTTCTTATATTACACCCGCATTCTTGTATGTTGCCACGATCAAGTTATAAATTTTCGGGTAGTGTACTATTCCCTACTTCTTTCCACCTATCTCTACCGATGAATTACTAGTAGGGATAGGTGAAACAAAAGTCAAAGTCAAATTTCTTTATTCATTTGGATGCTTATGTATATTTTGTACAAAGATCACATAGAAACGTCTTAAAAACTAAGCTAGGAGTGTGCCTTCGGAACGCGCCCACCAATGAGAAGAAGGCGCAAGAAACTCATAAGTTCCACTTTTCCGAACCGATGTGTTTAAAACAATAAGTACTGCATCTAGTTGTAAGTATGGGGCTCCGATTTCCGCATGTAGGCAATCGTGCCCATTGTGCGTGATCGTTGACAGCTACTCCAGCCAACCCAGCTTCGGCCATAAGCACAAAATCCTCCTGGGATCCTCGCACGCCTCACGAAGTGTTGTTCGGTTGCCAAGGTTGCTGTCTGGTATGCCAGGCTCTCGCACAAATTACGTTAGCAACACGTCGGTCTCTTAGTTCGAATAACATGCTCTGTAGATCGGACTAACAATTTATTTTATTATTTTTGAAAAGCAGACAGTGAACAATATAGTATAAAATACCCATTAAAATTAAGTCAACACAACATTTCTGAGCTTTCGCATATCAATGCCTGATTATTATGCCTAACTATACTATCATTGTGCATAGACCACGTGCATCAAGTTGTAGCCAAAATTCACTTAGGTTTTTGTACATTGTTTTATTTCAAGTACCCGCCAAAAATCTCTACCTTCGGTGCCAGTTACGCTAATCAATCAATATAATTTAAGACAGAAACTTAACAATACAACTGTTTTTAAAATTCAAAGAATAGCATTCAAAGCGAATTGGCTGTGAAATCAAAATGGCGACTCGAATTGAGCGCGACGCTTTTTTCAGTTAAGTTTGACCTTCATTTGACAAATAATTATCTACTTATTTACATTTTAAATGATATTACCGTATTACGGTAACGGTAACAGCCATGATTTCTAACTTTAATTCTCTTTAATGACACTAATTGTTACGGATATTTTATACCTAATTGCGGTTATTTTGTTTAGCTGCAAGACCGTTAGCCAATTCTGCGTATTTAGGGAACTTTTTGATGACTTTTTAAGGCTGCCAGTCCACAGGAGCGGTGCGCAGAGGAGTGGAGCGGTGCGGAGAGGAGCGAAGCGGTTTCCGCTAATAGAATTCCATAAAATTGCAGAGAGCTATTGGTGGAAACGCCGGTCTGCTACCTCGCTCCGCTTCTGTGGACTGGCAGCCTAGAGCTCAAAATGTCTTTCTCTTTTAAATGAATTAACAATTGTTTTTTTTAATTGTACCGTTTGTAGTTGAGCTTTTTCCTATATTTTAGTATAATTTGAAGTCTAAGCTAACGCAAAAGTTGAATTCCTTTTTATTTATATTTTGAAACTAGCTGCGCCCCGCGGTTTTACCCGCGTAAGTCCCGATCCCGTGAGAATATCGGGATAAAAAATAACCTATGTGTTAATCCAGGTCTCCAGCTATCTAGATACCGAGTTTCATCGCAATCGGTCCAGTAGTTTTTGCGTGAAGGAGTAACAAACACACACACACACAAACTTTCACATTTATAATATTAGTAGGATAGATTATTTTTTGCCATGGGATTGTTACTTTTAGTTGCACGACTTAAGTTTATGAGGCAACTACTAATTTCATTCTTTCTTTTATTATGTCACTATTCCTTGTTTTTATTCACTATTTGTTCTTTCTTTTTCCAGGTATAAAAGACGTCTGACAAGCTGAAAAATCGCTGAAACCATGGTAAGTGGGTATCTATTGACTTTCAACTTTTCTGAGAGTCAGAAGCATTTCTGTGTTTCGATTTACAAAGCTCATGAAAGCTCGTATCGTGAACTAATGGTTTCCTGAAATGTGAACTAACTTGGGAGGAAAGTTTTTATTTCGTCCTGTTCTTAAAGGTAGGTATATAAATATAGTTTCAATTATGGCTTCATGTGGTTTATTATTTAGCCAGTGTCAAATAGGAATACGCCAGTGTAGCCAGTGTCACAGAGGAATACGAAACTATCAATTTAATAAAATTTAAATTTCTTTTCAGAAGTTTTAGTTTACTTAAATAATTTAACGATTTAAAAATTAAGTAACATAAATTTCATTGAGCTAAATATTAAAATACAAAAAAAAATTAAGGTTGGAACCTTAATTTTTTTTTGTATTTTAATAAGACGATAATTATTATTTTAGAAATAATATCTTACCAAAATTTTTAATTCATATTTGTATTTTAGATTCATATCGCTTTGTTTGATGGTTTTTCTAGCTTTATTTTCGAGAGCACCAAACTGTTGATAGCCAAATTCTTTAGTTTCTTCAATGCGGTCGTTAGTCTGGTTACTGAATTCCTGCCATTTTTCAGTGTTAATGATTATTTTCGTAGCAGAACTCACTGTCAATCAACTGCTAAGCCAGGCTTGATATAACACAAAACGAAAGCATGCTTTTAACGAAAATGTAGAATATCATTTCGGTATAACATAATAGTTTTACCCCAATCTGGTTTTAAAACAGACTAGTAAAAAGTATTTAAACATGAATAGAAGGTATAAATGGAAAACAAAAATTAGTTTTTTTATTTTATTTTAGTCGACAAACGATCGACGGATCGAAAAGTTGGTGTTGCCTTTGATTGTTATTTATTGAATGCGAGGTGTAGGTATAGTTGAAAACTATTATTAGATTTTGGTTCGGTGGTCACCGCATAGTTTAAATTGATGTAAAATTATTTAACAGATCAGGCCGAAGTTTGATTCAATAGATTGAATAAATTATTATTTGTAATGGTGATTCTGAAGGGAACTCATTTAAAGTCTGACCCGAAAGTACCATCGAAGTAAGGTGTTTCGGAGTTTCGTGTTACGCAGTTTCTAGTTTTCGCAGTAGGTATGGTAGTTGGTGTTATTATAATCTGATAGATACTTCGGTTTTCATTTCGAACGTCGTGGGTGCACCAACAATTTAGTTCTTACTAAGTAGGTACTACTAGGCGTATTGACGAAACACCGGCAAATGAGGTATAGGTTCTGGAAAGGCCTAATTCATCATCTAATACATCTTCGAAGCATTACAGCCGTAGACAGAGAATAAATATAGACCGGCTGCTAAAATAACAATAATTACTAGAGTGAGAAGGATTGACTGCCAAATAAGTAAGTGGGAGCAAGACGAAGTATAAGTTTTTTGTCTCTATTTGCGTATCCTTTTTTTTAGCGTTTGGTGTCTATTAAAGTTTTGTTTTTTTTATCCTGTTATACTATAATTTGTTTAACTTGTGCTTTATAAGATATTAAAAGGGAGTATTAATTAGTGTGCACTTGTGCAGTGATGGTTAATTGCTGTTTAGTGGCAATTTCACAATTATATACTTATAGGTATGTTGAATATTCGCTGTCTCACACTGTATACGCTGGTAGCTTGTCTATATTTATTCTCTGTCTATGACTACAGCGCTCTGAATAGCATGGATTAAAGTTGCAAGCGCGGCACATTTATGCAACTTTTACTTGTAGCTTTCTGTTTTTAAACTTAGTTTTATTAATTTTCTATGTTTTAAAATGCTTCGTTTGGATTAACGCACAGCCTAAATAGCTGGTCGTAGATACCTGAAACTTGGTGTATTCTTTATAGGATTTATGCATTTAATAAGAAAGGGTTTTCCGAAATTCTACTCCTTAGGGATAAACAAGAGGGGCAAAATTTGTATGGGACTATGTGTTTCCTTCGACCTATTTTCGACTTCTACGCGGACGAAGTCGCGAACAAAAGCAAATTAATTCCATTTTCTCAGATTCAATGTTGTGTGTTTTCGTAGTACCATGTCTTCGCAATAAGATTGTTTTGGAAGTACTTAATTGAAGACAGTAAACAAATATATTATGATTGTATAAATCAGTCAATTGCAAGCGACAAATTAAGGTCGGTGTTTGAACTGCACATAAATGGTTCATCTTTTAGCCAGAAGGGCATTGTCGAGCAAAAATATTTTACTTTTTTTCTAAAGGGAAAATGTTTTTGTAATTTTAGGGTCCATACTCAAAGGATAAAAACGTGACCCTCCATTGTCTGTCCGTTCGTCAGTCTGTCTGACTGTCACCAGGCTGTATCTCATAAACCATGATAGTCAGACTGTCAGACTATTTCTGTTGGCTTACTTAATCCAGAACCCTTCTTGCGCGAGTCCGTTTGTATAGGAATTGGGAGTATAGAAAGTGTTGTTTTTAGACTTTATTAAGCAATTTGTTGAATTTTTCTGTCCGTAAGAACCATCTTCGTAACTTATGGAATATTCTAAAAAAATAATTAGCGAAATCGGTTCAGCCGTTCTCGAGATTTGAGATTTCATTTTTAAATTATAGATTGTTGCAAAACTTAAATTTGTAATTAAAAAGAACCCCTACGAAGCCACTGACACACACACAGTCACGTCAAACTTATCCCCCATCGTTTATGCGTCGGTGGTTAAAAAGAGAGAACCAAATCATGATAGATGAAAGAGAAAATTTGAATCCGATCAAAGTGTAAAATCCAATATATAGAGGGTAGGGTAGGTACATAATTGATAAAGTTGTCTTTGTGTACCGATTTCGATAACAAAGAGACTTATCAACCATTCATTTCAAACTTTGTAAACGAGTATTGATTGATTGTTAAACAAACAATACCCAACAGGGTGAGGCTATGGTGATGGCGAGTTGAAAAATATATTTCACATTTCAAAGGAATCGAGAGAGGCAATTAGGTATTTCTAATCTAGCCCAGATGTTTCACCAGCGTAAGTCCCGATCCCGTGGGAATTTCAGAATCAAAGTTTCCTATGTCCTTTTCTGTCTTCTAATATACCCATCTGCCGAATTTCATCCAAATCGATCCTGTCATTTGGCCGTGAAGAGGACACAAACACATCTTCTTATATATAAAAATGAATCGCAAAATGTGTTGGTAAGCGCATAACTCAACAACGCCTGGACCAATTTGGCCATTTTTTTTTTGTTTTCTTTGATATTGTCAAGAGAAGGTTTTTATGAAAGAAAATATTAAGAGAGTTGCGCATAAAATGATTACGCAGGTGAAACCGCGGGGCGCAGCTAGTAAATATATAGATTTTCGGATTAATAATATTAGTTAGGATTAGGTTGGGTAATTAAAGAGAAAAATACACGTCAAGAAATCTTTGAAACTACAAAAACTACGAGTCTCAAACTTCGCATGAACTTCGCAAAGGGTTTTTTAAATTCGACCTCTGTAGGGGTAAAAAAGAATTCATAAAGTTTGTAATTTATAGTCAACTATTATATATTCTGTGTTTGTTGTAATATCGTTTAAGCGGGTGAAACCGCGGGGCGCATCTAGTGTAGCATGTTAGGTAAACACAAAAAGTCATAATGCTATTATTTTTTAATTATAGGTATCGTCCCAGAGCGACGACAGATATGCCATGCGATTACAAAGTCTGTAAAAGTGGATTTAAAATAAAAAAAATATTTGATATTGTTTCCTAATATGTTGTAAACTACTCAGGAAGAAATATTTTAAAATACTTAAGTACCATGTTTTTTTACTACATTCCAATTAATTATTGTAGTTTCTACTCTAGACTTGTTACAAAAACATAGCTAAGAACACTCCTAACTAATTTACCTTCCAAGCAAGAAAAAAAAATATCAAAATCGATTCATCCGTTCGAGAGCTACGACGCCACAGACAGACACACACACATTTCAAACAACTTATAACACCCCTTGGTATGGGGATACATTTATTCATTAGGAGAAACAAACTTATAACACCCCACTTTTTGCGGCGGCGAGTAAAAATCTGACAGAAAATAATAATTCGTCGTCAGTAAAAACCGCTCAGTTATACTTTTACCTGGGGTTTTCCAGATCTATATTTCTTCAAAAGGTAGATTGTCACATAAAGAGAATTACTTACTTATCTTAAAGAATAATGCTCAGAGTTTCGTGTCGAAATGACACCGGCTCAAACTTTGAAATTCTGTTCTAACCAAACTGCCGGGAATAGATTTATCAAAGACGAAATCTTGAGGGCAATTCCCTAAAGCATTTTTACTGGTTGAATTTACGCGGATCTTTAATTGTATGTAATTCATTTATATTGTCGACGACCCAGTTGGCACAATGGTCACCATCTCGGACTGCCAAACACAGGGTTGCGGGTTCGACTCCCGCCTCAGAAAAGTATTTATGATGAATATTTCGCACCTCCGCTCAAATAGTGTCATATTTCAAAAAAGAAAACTGTCGAGAAAAAGGTGTCTAAAGTAATAATCTGTTTTTTTTCTGGTTTTCTGGTCTTAATTTGAAAACTAATAGAATTAGCGATATCAACATTTCAGAAGATTTGAATGATTTTTAAGCTTTATGAAATGGTGTATTAGGTTTCCTGAAAATATTAAATAAATAATATTGTTTTTGAGTTATGACACTATTTGAGCGGAGGTGCGATTTGTCTGTGGTCTGGTTGTTTCTAGGTATTATAAGTATATATTTACAAAAGAAAAAGTATATAAGTAGTATATCCGTTGTCTAGCACCCATAACACAAGTCTAGTCATGTACTTAGCTTGGGGCTAGATGGCGAGGTTTGGAATGTCCTATAATATTTATTTATTGAAATTGTGGTGTTTTGCGTGTCCATTCTACTATACTGGTAATTTTTTTACAATGTAGAATCATTACATAGTATAAAACAAAGTCGCTTCCCGCTGTCTGTCCCTATGTATGCTTAGATCTTTAAAACTACGCAGCGGATGTTGATGCGGCCTTTTTAAATAAATACAGTGATTCAAGAGGAAGGTTTTGATACATAGGCTGCACTAAAAGTATCGGGAATGGAATATTTCCACTGTTCCTGTCATATTTAAATCTTTTTAATTGAAAATTCCTTGGTTTTAAGAATCGAATACCATTTATTTATTTAAAAAAATAATCTCGGTCTTGTCACAAGGATTTGTCAAACTTGTTTAGTCGTTGAGAAAATGGAATTGACTCGAGAAAATTCAAGAGCGATGATTTATTATGACTTTCGAAGTGGTTTATCACAAAAACAGTGTGTTGACCGGATGATTTCTGCATTTGGTGATGAAGCCCCATCCAAAACCACAATTTATCGCTGGTTTGCTGAATTTCAACGTGGACGTGTCAAGCTCAGTGATGATCCCCGTCAAGGTCGTCCAAAAACTGCACTCACCCAAGAAAACGTTGATGCTGTGCGTAAGCTGATTGAGGAAGATCGACATGTAACATACCGCGAAATTCAGGCAACTTTAGACATTGGCATAAGTCAAATACAAATAATCTTGCTTGTAAAAAAGTTGTTTTCCCGATGGATACCGCATTCGCTCTGTGAAGAGCAAAAAGTGGCTCGCGTTACTTGGTGCGTCAGAACTCTCGAAAGATTCCACGCAGGATCCTCAAATGCTGTATACAACATCGTATCAGGTGACGAATCCTGGATATACGCGTACGAACCCGAAACAAAAAACCAGTCACGAGTTTGGGTGTTCGAAAATGAGTTAAAGCCAACAAAAATTGTTCGTTCACGGAGTGTTGCAAAAAAAATGGTGGCCACGTTTGTCTCCAAAACCGGCCATGTTGTGACTATTCCTCTTGAGGGACAAATAACGGTTAATGCAGAATGGTATGCTAGCATTTGTTTGCCACAGGTCGTTTCTGAACTCCGTAAAGAGAACTGCAGCCGCCGCATCATCCTCCATCACGACAATGCGAGTTCTCACACCGCGAACAGAACAAAAGAGTTTTTAGAGCAAGACAGCATAGAATTATTAGACCATACGCCGTACAGCCCCGGCCTAAGCCCTAATGATTTCTATACTTTCCCTAAAATAAAGAATAAATTGCGTGGTCAGAGATTTTCATCACCTGAAGAAGCTGTGGACGCCTACAAAACGGCCATTTAGGAGACCCCAACTTCCGAATGGAATGGTTGCTTTAATGATTGGTTCCATCGTATGGAAAAATGTGTCAAATTTCGCGGAGAATACTTCGAAAAGCAATAAATACATTTTTAAATAGTAATGTTTTGTCACTTCCTTGATTCCCGAAATTTTCAGTGCCACCCTCGTACATAAAACAAAACTACCACGCGTTTGAATTCGCGGGCAACAGCTAGTTTCTACTAATTCGCAAAACACCACATAACCTCTAGTTGACATTTTGCATATATGGTTTTATGCGTCTAAAGGCTAAGGCTTTATGTTTTGACATACCTACCAATCTATTTGAACTATCCTACATAACATATAATTAGTTATTATACTCCTTTATCAATTATCGTTTAGCCTTTGCTAGTTATAATAATCACGGGGCTATGAAGACCTGGATGGCGTGCCGTGCGAGAAGCTTAAGCCAACACAACATCAAGTTTATTATGTGGACACCGAACCGGCAATTAGGTATATCCCTGTTTAGATTATTATATGCAGTCAGGGATAACCTTCGATTTATTCTTTACTAGCTTTTGCCCGCGTAGAAGTTGAAAATGGACCGAGGAATCACGTTGTCCCATAAAAATTTTGCCTCCCTTTTTCATCCCCTAAGGGGTAGAATTTCGGAAAATCCTATCTTATCTGATGCCTACGTCATACAAAAAAAACATCCTTTAAGTTTCAGGTCTCTACATTCAGCGGTTTAGGCTGTGCATTCTGGACAAAGTATTTTATATGTATAGATTATTCCTATTATTTGATCTTTACCTTATTTTTTTTATCCATTGTAAAATATAGAATAAGCAACTGGGGAATAGGCCCTCGGACAAATTTACAACTCGCCAAAGTTTCATAGCCACGTTTAATTTCCACTGAAACTGAGATTAAACTGAAATTCTGAAATGGTAAAATAAAGGAAAATTTTACAGAGCGGCTGACGTCAATATTTCACAGGCGTCCATTGTGGAGTTGGTAATATTGTGACAAGTTTTTTAAATTAATCCCCTTAAAAAAATATTAATCCCCTTGTACAATTTTAGGGTCTTCATAATATCCCGAGTGAAGACCGCATCGTCACTTACCAATAGGTGATTTAAGAGAATATTTTATTTGTTGTAACGAATACACTATGTGTGGAAACTACTTTACTGATTTTGATAAAACTTGGTATGAGGATACATTTATTCATTAGGAGTAACATAGGCTACTTTTTATCCTGATATTTTTACAAGATCTGAACTTAGGCGGGTGAACCCACAGAGATTTGCTAGTCAAAATTAAAGAAAAGCTCAGATAGGCATACGGTCAGATGGACAGACGGAGAGTCGAGACGTGATATTATAGGGGTTCCTTTTTTTACCTTTTGAGGAAGGGAAACCAAAAAATCGAAAAAACTGTTCCACAGTAACTTCGTTAAACGATTTAGCTAACGTCAAGTTGACACAATTCTGAATGATGTAGCTTTTCCAACTTCTCTGTTAGAAGATTAGCTTCACAAATTCTATTCCTAATAATATTTAATGTAACTTTGTCTGTTACGTTTTCACGTCACTGTATAATATACCGCTAAACCATATTCAAGATTTTTTTAAATGTGACTTTAATCCCGAAGCAGATAAAACCGCGGGGCACAGCAAGTGTTAAACATACCTTTGTAATACCATTATTTCTGAAAATAATGGACAAAATGAACCCACAGACACACACGTCATCTGCAAATTGTGTTAATTTTAATATATTTCCAATAATACATTTTCAAAATTCGTTTTACATTCAATGTGAACCCTGAATGGAATTCCTTTTATTTATTCTATTTTCGTTTGATAGATTGATTGATTAAGTACTTAACTTGAATTTCATAAAAATTCAATTTTGTCAATTATTTTTTAATAGACCCCTGTTTTTTATTGAATTGGAAATAAAACAATTGGAAAATTGGTGTTTTAAAGGTCGCCGTTTATAGTAATGGTTCGGCACTGCCCTAGCTTCTAATATGTTGGTGATGCGCATCGCCTTGCTTGGAAGCTACTCTTAAGTTTGTGACTTGAAGATCCCAAAATCAGGAAAGTCAGACGCAGGCAACTTATTCCATTCCATGACCTGGTCATGTGAAATAGATGGCCAAATTAAGGCACTCTTCCAATACCGTGTGTAGGTATTCACATTACCTTAGCCCCCGCTCTCAAAGACGTAGCGTGCTGCGTGCTAACTGTTATATTTGATCGACATGCAAAACATTTTAGCATTATTATCCACAAATATAGTTCCTAGAGGTCAAAACCTATCATTTGATTCATTTTTAGAAACAAACGTTAACTATTTTTGAATAAAACCCGATAAACGATCTAATAATTCTCTGCTTTTTAACATTTTTTTATCGAACGAAGTTGTTCATATCATGTTTTCAACCACAATAAACAAAAATATGGTTATTAAACTACAATATCCATTTATATCCAAATAACAAAAAAATAGTATTTGATTACTTAGAGTTGCTTAAAACAAAGGTCGATTTTGGTAGCTTTATTAGCACCTGGCCTTAAGTCGTGTAGTTCTGTTGCACAGTCCCCGAAATGTATTCCGATACGATTCGGGGAGTGTGCAGTAAAAGATCCCAAAATTGTACACGTTAGGAAAGACAGACGCAGGCAACTGATTTCATTCCATTGCCTAGTCATGTGAATGGAAATGGCAAAATTAAGACATACTCGTAGTTCTGTTGCAAACTCCCCAAAATGTATCCAAATAAATTTCGGGGAGTTGGCAGCAGAACTCTGTCTTTCTTAACGTTACAATTTGGATAAGTGTGTACCAGAAGATTTAATTTTGCCATCTCCTTTCACATGAGCAGCCAATGGAATGCGATCAGTTGCCTGCGTCTGTCTTTCCTGAAACGACTCTAAAGCCTTTGCTGGCTCTCCTCAAAATGAATTGCAACGCTTCCAGTTGAGCAGCAGTAGCAGCTGCACAGTTGAACCACTGCTACTCATTGCTGCTTTCTTCATCTTATAATCTCCAGAGGAACATAGTAGGTAAATCAATGTTTTAAATACATATAATAATATTTCAAAAATATATCCGTTTCATTCAATAATGAGAACCGTTACTGAAACTTTGAACCATCTCGTTATTTCCAGATCTCATTATAATATTTCGATGTAAGATTGTACATTACCTACCTACGTATATCTTTATAGATACATATATGAAAAAAATATTGACTTTTTTTTCAAAACTTCGATATGATTTATACGTATTTTTGCAAAGGGTTTTTAATTGTCTAGGTGATACATTTTTGTTCTACAATTATTGAAAATTCTAACTTTTTTTCGTTATTCTTGGACCATAAGACGAGTCTGTTCTCGTCTCATGCGGGCTGTAAGTATAATGGGCCGAGTACAAGGTTCAACGGTAATTACCTTTACTATAATATTAAACTAAAGTTTTGACTCTACAGAACTGACATGTATTTTAAGTATAAAACTTCCTTAAAAAATTTAGAAAAAAAACATTTGATGTCTACATCATACTTTGCCATTAAACTTGTAATTGTAAAGGGCCTCTACGTGTTGGCTTCGGTTACACGCATGCCTTCAAAAGGTCCGGAACTCCATAGTCCCGTGAAATAGGACATATAACAAACAAAATAATAATAATATTGAACTAGTACCAAACACAAAGGACAACACTAAACGGATTGCAAAAGAACCCACTGGGGCAGAAAGAACCGGGTTCTTACATAGAAATGTAAGAACCCGGTTCTTTCTGCCCCTTAATATGCTTAATAGAAATTAATAGTCACCAAAAACAATGGCATATACCTATGTATTATGATGTATACTTTAAACAACAATTACCAAATTATGCTGTTGGAACGAAGTTCCTTATCGCGCGTTGCGAAAGGGGGCTAGACGGAAAAAATTAAGACCAAAAGTTGTAACGACACTTTTTGATTTTATTACAATTCCTTCACTAATTAATCGAAAGAAACTTCGTTTCATCCGGGTGTTCCTTGACACCTCTCAAGTGTTTTTTCTTTTATCAATAACATTGCTCGATTATTTGCAGCCAAGCATACGTAACTTCCCAAGCTACTTATTACGATTTATTAAGTACTACTGCCTGTGTTTCGACGATAAGCAGGATTATTCTAATGGTACGAATCTCCCTCTAGCTTTAAGCGTATGCAACGAATTGATGTCCTTAATTCTGATAGGTATCTGAATAACATTAGCATTCATAGATTCAATACTTCGATGAATTGTAATTTTGCTCGTATCTTACGGTTTTGAGTCTTAATATTTACGATACACTAATTACAGTCCCCGGTTATACTCGCACGAGTGTCTCTTTAAGGTGTTAATTGCATTTTCTGCAATACAGAATACATAATAGTTATTACGGACAACAAATTGTAACAGTCCTTTTTAACCGACTTCAAAATAAAAGCTTTTAAAAAGGAGGAGGTTCTCAATTCAGTTGTAGGTTTTGACTACCGCTCCGGATCGTTCTTTGTGCAAAGGTAAGCCGTCGCCATACAGAGAGGTAACGCGGCCAGTATTCTCGGCTCCTTTGCACCGGGTGCGGTCAGAAGCGGTTTATTTGAATGACGCTTAATTTTTATTTTAAATTATAATATTAAAATATTAATATATTATTCAGTTGTATATGTTTTTTTTCAGGAAAGTCCTTTTTAGTGCTCGCCTACGTCATACGAGGAACCCCATGCGAAGTTTCAGAATCGTAGCTCTTGTAGTTTTGGAGATTTTGTGATGAGTATTTATGTCTTTTTCATACCTATACCTAATAAATAATGTACACGACGCGTATTGTTGAATCCGGCTCGAAGGGCCAATATACACGACGGTGTATGGGGCTGGTGTTATCAAAAAAAGTGGTCTTCTAATAAACTATTTATTTACTAACTTTATCACTATACTCTATTAACTATGTCGTGGACTGTAATGTTCGCACTATTCACTGTTCGCACTATTTCTATATGACTATTTCTATATGCACACTTAAACAGAACTGACTGGCGAAAGCTCGACGCCGCCTTACAATATTCGAGAAAATCCGCGAAAAATACAAACAATCTTCTATAGACTAAGAATGTTCTTGAGGTCAAACTTTCGTTACCGTCAAAGTCAGTGCTTTCACCTGGTGGCGAATAGAGACAACTAAACACAGAGGTATTATCGATTGTTAATCTGTCACTGTTACTTTCGATTGGCAGTTTTCTGTCAAACGCTATTGTTTTTTCTGTCTTTGGCGAGAATTTTAAATTGCGAACCATTCTGTCCTGCACAAATAATTAGTATAGATTCCTTGACTCCAGCTATCTACATACCAAGTTGAATTGCAATCGGTTCAGTAGTTTCTGCGGGAAGGAGTACCAAAGTAACACGCAAATTTTGATCGTTTTAAGCTTTTGAGCCGAAAATGTATGTACTTAATGCAAACATTACTTTAGAACTTGAATTACTTACCTCAAACTTCCTTACGAAATAACTTTTCAATTAACATCAACCGAAGTTAATTTACATAATACTCCATAGCTTTCGTCAAATTATTATAATACCGATATAACCACACAAACTCAGTAGGTAGATAACAACCAGAGATATTTAAAGAATAGCGGAGTAGACAGAGCATTTTCATAAAGCACAAATTGAGGCAATGTGATTACTTCATCGTACCTTAATAATAAGACTCCATGGCCTTGACTTTGATTGCTCCATTGAAATAATACCTTCAAGTAATTATAATCTTGACCTTTGTGAACATGATTACAAAAAACCCATGAGTTTCTCAAAAGAATTCATGACTTTAATAGAGTAAGAAAATAGGTACATAAAACAATAACAAAATAAAAAATCTAAAATTAAAACTAAACATATTCAAATAAACCCCTCCCCAGCGATCCCGGTGAAAAGCTGGACAATATGCAAGCAGCGTTACGTGGAATACAAACAATCCCGGAGTTTCTTGTGCCATCTTCTTATTGGTGGACGCGTTCCGTAGGCACACATATTAGGCTAGTTTTTCTCTCTAAGAATCGATATTATCGACCTAACTAAATTTTCCCTGCCTATATAATGGTTGACCACTGCAATTGCAGCAGTTTTGGCCTCAGTCTTATCCTCCAAAGTGTAGATGATAAGGCACAATTGGCATCGTAACAGGTGCACCATGGACTACGATGAGGCTGCACAATCGCAATGGTCATCTGTCAATGCAGTTACTAATATTTCGTCTACAACGGTACATATATATAATAGAGTGGGTGGGTTTTTTTACGTGAAACTCTGTAAGTGACTTTTGTTGTGTTGTATTGTAATGATGTATTTGCTGTTGGAGTTCATAATTAATAAATAAATAAAATCATCATGCTCCTAGTCGATATCGACTTAGGCGACTTGTATTAGCATTACCATAACTTTTATGGGCTCAGATGCTTAGGTCCTTATGTGACTTAAGTAATCTTTTTTGTTTTTAAAGATTCGCCTGCAGCAAGCACACACCAGAACTCCGTTTTCATAGTTAACAATGGCAGAAAGTGCGGCTTACTCTTCTAATGTCGTCTAACGCACGCCTATTGACAATATAATTACCATATATACACAATTTATGATAGTTTACAAGCCTCAACAATTTAATAGGTATTTTTACCGTATTATACCACGATTTTTATCTATAACATCATATATTTTACCTCTATACAACCGACATATTGCAACAAACGTTCAACTTTGGTATATTCTAAAATTTATGTACATTAGTTTGGCGCCGGATGCTTCTTATTAGTTCTCTTACAAACTTTAGCTACGATTTTATTATGGACTTTAAGCTCGTGACTGCCTGATTTACGTAAAAAAGAATATACGCTAAAATCGAGAACGTCCTTTTTGAAGTCGGCTCAATTAAAAAAAGTGTGTTTTTAATTTAATTTTATATTTTATTGTGACGTTTTCTTCTACAGAGTATCTTATGAGACACGTTATGACTATGAGACACGTTATGACTATGATACACGTTATGACTCGTACTACCTTAATGAGACACGTCATGGCTAAATTACACTAACCGTGGTCATTAAAGATGAAACAATATTATGTAATTTTACTGGTTAAGTTAAGTAAAAGCTGTTATTTATCAAATACGTGCAAGTGCAAAAACATATAAAAAAGTATATTTTTATTTTTACAAAAAACTAAGAGCAATAAAAATCTCTAAAACTGAACATTAAAACTAAGGATTAATACTAAAACCAACAAGGAACAACTAGTATCTCGAAGGTCCAGATATGATTACCTACACAAGAAAGGAGAGATTGCAGTGAAACAAGATTAGACAATCGTAGAATTATAACAGAAAAGACAACCATTATAGGCTATGCTATTCATATAATAAATAGGCTTGCATTTCACCTCATCTTACCCGATGGGAACTAATATGGATGTCGAGGACGTAGCATGCTCGCCTAGAAGCTTCTTATTCACTTTAGACATGAAGACTCCAAGGTTGTAGTTTTGGGGGAACAGCGACGCGGGCATAAAGTTCCTTTTCCTAGCAGTGCGCACAAGAAAAGTGGATGCTTGGTGATTTGTAGGCAAATTTAAAATATTTACCATATTATGTAAATAAATAATAAATAAATATTGCAGGACAATCCACACAGCGCCATCTAGCCCCAAGTTAAGTAACTAGACTTGTGTTATGGGTGCTAGACAACGGATATACTACTTATATACTTTTTTTTGTAAATATATACTTATAATACATGGAAACAACCAGACCACAGACAAATATCTAAGCATAAATACTTGTCTGAGGCGGGAATCGAACCCGCAACCCTGTGTTTGGCAGTCCGGCAAGGTGACCATTGTGCCAACTGGGTCGTGGATGGCGATCATTCGTGCACTTCATTGTCTTATGGATATTTGTGAAAGTGTTACTGCCTTATTGTATCTAACTGTACTGGTTCAGTTGTAACTTCTTTAATAATACCACGTCTCAGCATTTCGTTCCGAAACGCGCGTACTCTTTGGTAATCCTCACCAAGGTACAGCTTAATAGCTTCTTCGCGGTTTCGTCTCGTTTCATATATCTGGCAATCTCTTGACCAGCCATTGTAAAATATTCTATCTGAAATGATAAAATTTAAAACCTTCAGACTACAGCACATACCTACGTTCAAACATGACGGTCTCAAACAGGAAAATGCGCACACGCAAATGATAAGTGTCAAAATGGAGTGTTTTTAACACCCGACGCAAAAACGTTATAAGTTATAAGTTTCAGTCTTCATTTTGTTTGTTTTTGGAACGAAGTTTACTCGCGAGTTGAAGACCGCCAGATTGTACACGTCAGGAAAGACAGACGCAGGCAACTGACTCCATTCCCTTGCAGTACGAATAAGGTATGACGAAGCAAAATGCTTAGTGCGGACGTTTGGTATATCCACCATAAATCGGTGCCATACACCAGTCTGCCTGGTTGTATGACTAATTAATAGAGATGGAAAAATTAGCTCATGCAGTTCTGTTGCACACTCCCCGAAATGTATCCAATAACAGACCAACAACCTCGCCACATTGCGATGATGTTCAAGACTCTGAAGCCTTCTGTTGGCAAGTCTATCGTCACCGATGACTTATACGAAAACTTGAAAGCAATAAAATTCAAATGTACTTACTGCCCTTAAAATTGTAACCTTCAACAGGCTCTTGCTTATAATAATCAAATACTCTGTGCCTACAATTGTACAGCTCCAACTGACATATATTGTCAAAATCTTCGAAATACCAACCGGTATGGTCTAATCCACAAACCGGTTCCAATGTAACCCTTTAAAAGATTAAAAAAAATACATAACAAATTAGTAGGGTACCTACCTACCAAAATATGAAGTAGTCAATCTATAGGACTAGTAGTAAGTAAATTTATAGACCAATCCTCTTAGACGACCCAGTTGGCACAATGGTTACCATGCCAGACTGCCAAATACAGGGTTGCGGGTTCAATTCCCGCTTTAGACAAGTATTTATGCTTAGATATTTGTCTGCGGTCTGGTTGTATATATGTATTACTAGCTGCGCCCCGCGGTTTCACTCGCGTAGGTCCCGATCCCGTGGGAATATCGGGATAAAATGTAGCCTATATGTTAATCCAGGTCTCCAGCTATCTACATACCAAATTTCATTGCAATCGGTTTTAGCGTGAAGGAGTAACAAACATACATACACACACACAAACTTTCACATTTTTAATATAAGTAGGATAAGTATGTATTTCCAAAAGAAAAAGTATTTAAGTTATGCGTGCTAGACAACGGTTATACCCGTTGTCTAGCACGCATAACACAAGTATAGTTACTTAGCTTGGGGCTAGATGGCGATGTAAGAAATGTCCTGCAATAATAATCTATACTAATATTATAAAGCTGAAGAGTTTGTTTGTTTGTTTGAACGCGCTAATCTCAGGAACTACTGGTTCGAATTTAGAAATTCTTTTTGTGTTGTATAGTCCATTTATCGAGGAAGGCTATAGGATATATATTCCCACGGGATCGGGAGTTACGCGGGTGAAACCGTGGAGCACTGCTAGTATAATATATTCGTCCACAAACACAAAAAAAAAACAAATCAGTCAACGCACGGGCGATTGATTATTATACAATGTGTTTCGCTAAGGAACGTAATACGAAAGTGGATTGTTTTAGACTGCGTAAGGTTTGATAAATATGTGTATCTAGCTTTTGCCCGCGACTTCGTCCGCGTTTAAGTCGAAAATGGCTTTACCTAATAGGTTTTTTAATATTATCAAAATCGGTAGGTTAGTTTAAATATTCTTTTATATTCTTCTTTAAATATTCTACTATTTGAATTCTACATCCCTATGAGGCCGTGTCCTAAAAGTGCAACCTTTTTTCAATAAAATTGGATTGAGTTTTCAAACATGTGTCAAAATACTATGTAAGTGTATCTTCGAAGCAAATCACCCCCAAAATAACTTCCTACCCCCTTTTAACCCTGTTAGGGTATAAATTTTAATAAAATACAAAACATTTGTTCCATCAATTCTGTTAAATAATGTTTATGCAAAATTTGAAGTAGATTGGATCAAGGAATCACGTTGTCCCATACAAACTTTGTGCCCCTTTTTCACCCCTTAAGGGGTAGAATTTCGTAAAATCCTTTTTTATCGGATGCTTACACAAAGAATACACCCTCCAAGTTTCAGGTCTCTGCGATCAGCGGTTTACGCTGTGCGTTGATCCGTCAGTCAGTCAGTCGTTCAGGACAAAGCATTTTATATGTATAGATTATGAGTATAAATTTGTTTATTACTTATGACTTTGCAAATGTATTTATTACTTGATTTTTCTTGTCTCACGAACTCCGCCAAAACACAGTCTAACATCTTTTTTTTTAATTTACCTGGACCGTGTACATCTTAAGAATTCGCCAAAACAATCTTTATGTTCTTTCAAATAAGCGTCATTAGTGTAATCATAGTCCACACCTTCGAAGAAGTAAAACTGAACCGAACTGAAATATGGATGTTGAGTTACTTCTTTTCGTCGGGTGCCCAGTACATGCTTGGATTTCCAATCTCGTGCTGAAACTATAATTTTAAATTGGAATACAATTTTGTTCCCCTTAGTTTAGTTTAGCTCTGCGGGGCTGTTTCCGCACTTAGCCTCTGCATTTGGGCTATTGTGCGTGTGAGAAGGTCCTTGTTACTCCAACCACCCCAGTTCCTTCCAGAAGGCAAGCAGCCTTTTCAGGCTGCTGCAGGCTTTCGGAAGAGATGCCGACGATTATAGAGACCAAGCCCGTTGATCTTCCACGCTACTGCGCTCCATGATTGGCGGAGGAAAACCACAGCACTTGGGTGCTGTGGGTTTTTCTCCGCCTACGTGCATCCTCTGCACAGAGGGCTATCTGTGACACTTAATGGTCAATAAGTTTGAATAGTGCGCATTGGCCGGTTATGCTACCTATCACCATCTGATGATGCTGCAAGCAAGTCGTTTATATGCTACCCGGAACTACACTTTTTGGTCCCCTTAACAATAAACTACCCCCGCGTCACGACCTGCAATGGCCTACGTGGAAGTCACTCAACCGACTCCAGACCCAAGTGGGCCGCTGTAGACAAATAAAGCCGGTTGGATTTCACTTCAGAGGAACGCTGTGACTGTGGGGCTCCAACACAATCAATGGATCACCTCCTCCAATATTCACTGCGCCAACACCAGACAGAACTTAAAAGCTTGATATATAAAAGAAGATGAATTGAAACTCGGCATTGCTCATATGATTCAGCATCCAGCTACAAGGATGATGCTATGGACGCTAAAAATTCACTACCAGCTCTATATGATAAACTATGGGAAAAATCTATATTTACCATAGGAATCAGCCTTTTAACTATTATTTAGGGATGGATGGAGCACCTAAAACCACCTTCTTATCATAAAACTTCTCAATTTTTAAGGTTCCGCACCCAAAGGGTAAAATTGGTACCCTTTTGCTCCACTGTATCTCGTGAACCGTGATAGCTAGACAGTTGAAATTTTTACAGGTGACATTTTTCTGTTGTCGCTATAACACGAATACTAAAAACAGAATATAATGGCACGGTACCCTTCGAGCATGGGTCCGACTCGCACTGGACCGGTTTTTATGCTCGTAAGGTTTACTGTTCGCAAAATTACTAGAAAAACCAAACTTAAAACGACTTACCAACAAACACCATGAAAATGAAAATTTGTAATAATATTATTTCAACATCCATTTTCTATTCAGTAAATCTAAAAGAACTGCTTACTTCCCGTCAATATGATGATCTGTATCAAAGAACCTCCTCTTCTTAAGTATCTAATTATGAGCCTTAATTGAGTTTTAACAAACTCTCCGAGTTTTAATGAGATTCTGCTTAATGATAAAGTGATAGATAGGTATAGGTACCTACTATAAGGCCGCACACAGATAACAGACTTAAGGCCCGGTCGCTATCTAGAAGCGTATTTTTTTCTCATTAATATGGCTTCACACATAACAGCTCAACTGCTTTAAGCATACCAGAAAACAGGAGAGGCAGTGGGCATCCTCCTTCGACATGGTGGACCAGTATGACAAAACTCTTTAAGGTGAAAGGGTACCGGCGCTCTGTCCATACAAACGTAGTCCACTGTTTCCTCCCTGGATATTGACACTAGCACAAATATTTTTGTTGCATAAAACCTATAACTGCGATGACTATGCCCATATGTCTTTGTTTTTCATTTTCTAATTATCATAGAAATTAAGATTTAAAAAACAAAACACAGGGGCATGATCATGTCAGTTTATAAGTTTTATGCAACAAACATATTTGCTTAGTGTCATTATCAAGGGAGAAAACAGTCGACTACATTTGTAAGGAGAGAGCCTCCGGTACCCTTTCCTCTTAAAAGGAGCAATTGCCCGACCCGACAACCCTTGACAAAATGTCTTGGCACCGTGGGATAAGGAGAACCGACCCTACTTATAAAAGGCACGGAAGAAGAAGAAGATGGCTTCGTACTTTTTGCTGAAAGGAGGAGATCGCAGATAAAGAGAAGAAGAGAAAGAGCACAGAAAATACGAATCATCAGTTACTAGCTGTACCCCGTGGTTTTTGCCGCGTAAGTTCCGATCCCGTAGCCATATCGGGAAATATCAAGTTTCATCGCAATCAGTCTGGTGTATTTTGCGTGAAGGAGGAACAAAAACAATCAAACAAACTTTCACATTTTCAATTTTAGTAGGATTGGCCAATCTCAAGTCCGTTGTCTGCATTCACCCTAATCCTACTTACTTATTTATCGACTTTTTACGGTATGATAATGAAAATTCATAACGAACGAGATTGTGTGGTTTTTTATGTCCGAATTAATATCGCATTAGATTTTAAAATACATGTTTTGGAGGTAATTGAAGGGATGTACCTACCTCGGGAAGATCTTCCACCGGGTAGGTGTTATACCCGGTAAAGTCGCGATGTTTCGTTGGAACTTGTATAAAAGCCAATCCGAAAAAACTTCATTTGTGTGATGTAGAACAGATATAGATATATTCTCCATTTATTGAAAATAAAATATATATCCTACTAATATTATAAATGTGAAAGTTTGTGTGTGTGTGTGTGTTTGTTACTCCTTCACGCAAAAACTACAGGACCGATTACAATGAAACTCGGTATGTAGATAGCTGGAGACCTGGATTAACACATAGGCTACTTTTTATCCCGATATTCTCACGGGATCGGGACTTACGCGGGTGAAACCGCGGGGCGCAGCTAGTATAAATATATATATTTATAGAACGGCTCAGCATCATAATATGTTCAATAATATATTTAATCTTTGTTTAGAGAGTTCCCACTTTCCCGATCGATGGAAATTAACAAGGGTAATTCCTATACCTAAAAAAGGTGAAGGGACGGAGATTAGTGGATTTAGACCAGTAGCAATCCTTTCTTCGATAGCGAAGGTGTTTGAATCAGCGATGCAGCGAAGCATACAAAATCAAGTCATGGGTCAAATATCAGATGCCCAGCATGGGTTCAGACAGGCGCGAAGTACTACCAGTAATCTTCTTAACGCAATGTCCTATATTGGGCCGCATGTAGATGCCGGAACACAGGTGGATGCGGCGTACTTCGACTACAAAAAGGCGTTTGATTTGGTAGACAATGATGTTTTGCTTTCCAAACTTTCCAAGGTTGGATGCACATCTAAGCTTCTGGAATTTTTCGCCAGTTATATGAAAGACAGGCGTCAATACGTTGAATATGTAGGTTATAAGTCAGAGCCATACTTCACGAGAACAGGAGTCAGTCAGGGAAGTAATTTGGGTCCAATGGAATTTATTATAATGATAAATGACCTACCTAACGTAGTCAGAAACGCTAAATGTCTTCTTTTCGCGGATGACCTTAAGTTGTTACTTGCAATAAGAGATGAAAATGACTGCTGTCGTCTTCAGGAAGACATAGATAGGGTTAATGATTGGTGCGTGAACAACAAGCTTCAGTTTAATGTTAACAAATGTTCAGTAATAACATTTAGCAGAGCCACTGCACCAATTCATTATCGATATCAACTGGGCGGAACGGCATTAGAGCGTGTCAACAAAGTTAAAGACCTCGGTATCCTTCTGAACACTGATTTGACATTTAGAGAACACATTAGTAATTTCTGTAAGAAGGCATATAGAAGTCTAGGTTTCATTCTGCGGCGTGCGCAAGGTTTCACGAACATTAAAGCAGTGTCAACATTGTATAATGCACTTAAGAAGCCAGCTCGAATGCAATGCTAGTATATGGTCACCGCATGAAGCCAAGTATACTACGATGTTGGAGCGCATACAGAACAAGTTTACCAGGTACCTATACTTACGTCTGTATGGAGTATACCCTTTTTATCCCTTTATGTATCCAACTCTGTTCGTACTGGGCATGGTTGGGTACACCAAGTTGGAAACAAGAAGGGGCTTGGCGCTGGCGAAATATATTTTAGAGCTATTAAGAGGTAACATATGTAATCCGACCATACTGGAATCGGTGAAACTATATGTTCCGAATCAGTACCTAAAGCGGCGTCAGACACGAAAACCGGCGCTATTCGCGGTGCCCCGTGGTGGGACCAACCTAGTCAAAAAATCACCAATCACGCGGGGTTTACACACACTAAATTTAGTTGCCGAACAAATTGACGTATTCATATGCGGGAAGAGTGAATTCCAAAAAGTAGCTTTATGGATTATTTGTTATAATTAATTTAAATTTGTTTTAACTACACTATTGCATTGAGGAATGATAGATGTAGTTTTTCTGATATATAAATAAATAAATAAATATTGTTTAACATATTATGATGCTGAGTCGTTCTATAAAAATATATATTTATATATATTTTTTAATTTCAATAAATGGACAAGTGCTTCTTTTTCAAAATCCTATCAATAGTTATTGAGTTACGATCTTCAACTGACGTTATTCTGAATTGTAGACTTTGCAACATAAAACTATTAAAATACATACATACGGGTCTAAAACATAACCGTCCCTTTTGGCTTCGCCGTAGTTGGGTAATAAGCTGTTTCCTACGACTTCGTCCGTATGGGGTTTAATTTTCCAAAACCTTTCTTTTTTATTTATAGATACCATTAATCCTTTTGATAGAACCAGTCTAAGACCTAATTACAGAAAAAACTCTAACCAGATAGGGCTACAGGATTCACGGTAATTACATAGACAATCATTCGTTCATTACAGATTGAATGGTGAATGATTTGAGCGAACGAATGAAAAGATTGGATGGCGAACGGAAGAATCGTAATTGGCAATCTGCGTGTCGCTTCCATTTGTAAAGTACAACGAATTGTGACGTTTTTGGATGAGGTATAAACCGTGAGACTTCGTATAATATGGACAAGTTTTAGCCCACTGAGCCTCCGACTTATCCATGATAACATGTTTTAAAATATACAGGGTAAAATGAGAAACAAAAAGTGAACTAAACCTTTTAAGGTTTACGTTTTGGGGAGGATCGAACAAACAGTTATTGAGCTATAATCGTTTTATTTTTCGCCTAAGTCGCGCCCTGGGACGGGTGGTGAACGGCGAACTTGACTACCTGGACGCAATTGGGACGTTGCAGTGGTTAAGGAGAATTATTGTTCATAATATTGGCCTTTCACACCTATCTACGATTAAGAACTCATCAGCCGTCAAGTTTCATAACACTGTAAGAGATGCGATGGACAGAAGCCGTTGGAGACAGATTATCCGATCTTAGGGTTCTAGCATCATCATCATCAGGGTTCTAGCGGCTTGGATATGCACCTATACCACCCTCTCAGCTTAGTCGACCGTGTCCAAGAGAAAGAACTTGTCAATGACACGTATGAAGTCAGCTAAGCCGCGGGTTTCATCACTATTTTGTTTTCCTTCACCATAAGAGCAATGTCAATTGGCACACATAAATTTTGAATTTTTGATTGAAATGTAACTTGGTAATAACACTAATGATTATTCAGGTACTACCACGGGATAAAACACAGGACGCAGTGCTATATTTTTCCCAACCATAGTAAAACAAAGTCGCTTCCCGCTGTCTGTCTGTCTCTATGTATGCTTTAGATCTTTAAAACTACGCAACGGATTTTGAGGTGCTTTTACAATAGATAGTGTGATTCTGGAAGAAGGTTTTAGTATAATAAACAATAATACCACGCGTACAAAGCCAACAGCTAGTTTCAATATAATCTCACTCAATAGAAGCTATGTTCAAATAACGAAATACCAATACCACATCCATTTCATTCCTAACTCCGCACCACTTATTGTGACGCGACCCACATTCGACTTGCATTCAAACGCACTATCACATTGTTCTCGACCATCGCTCGGTAAATACCATTAATGATATCAAAGATCTTTACAAAACCAGTAATGGTTCGATTGTTAACCGATAATACCGAGATACTGTAAACAATTTGAACAAATAGCTTCCGGCGATTGTACCAACGTAACTGATGTTGTCTTTCTAATAATGCAAAAGTTTGTTTGTTTATTGCCTCAAGGTCAAACGATTCGACCGAATTTTATGGAAAAGAAATGGACGTGTCACGTGACACGCGTTTGGAACGAAGTCCCATTATCTTTTTATAATTCTTTTCTTAATTTCATACTAGCTTTTGACCGCGAGTTCGTCCGCGTTTAAGTCGAAAATGGCTTTACCTAATAGGTTTTTTAATATTATCAAAATCGGTAGGTTAGTTTAAATATTCTTTTACATTCTTCTTAAAATATTCTACTATTTGAATTCTACATCCCTATGAGGCCGTGTCCTAAAAGTGCAACCTTTTTTCAATACAATTGGATTGAGTTTTCAAACATGTGTCAAAATACAATGTAGGTGTATCTTCGAAGCAAATCACCCCGAAAATAACGTCCTACCCCTTTTTAACCCCGTTAGGAGATGAATTTCAAAAAAATACGAAACACGTGTTCCATCAATTCTGTTAAAGAAGATTGGACCAAGGAATCACATTGTCCCATACTAACTTTTCCCCCTTTTTCACCCCCTTAGGGGTAGAATTTCGGAAAATCCTATCTTATCCGATGCCTACGTCACATAAAAAACACACTCTCCAAGTTTCAGGTCTATACGATCAGCGGTTTAGGCTGTGCGTTGATCCGTCAGTCAGTCAGTCAGTCAGTGATTCAGGATAAAGCATTTTATATGTATAGATTAGGTACGGGGTTCTTGGTAATTATACTAGCAAGGCCGTTGAGGGCTACTTCTGTACACCTAAACAAACAACTTTTGTTCTATGACTTTGGAAATTCGATTTTTTTTTTAAATTTGAGGTTAGGTTTACCAGAAAATATGCCGTTCCTTACACGGTAAGGTAACCTTAAAATTTTACTTATTTTTAAGTGTTATTAACTGTTCTTAGTCTGAATGATCATTGTTTTAAAAAATCAGCAGTTTTTCAAATGTATATATTCTCAAAATTTTAATTTTTTTTTAATTTCCAAAAGTCGCGGAACAAAAGTTGTTTGTTACGGTGCACAGAAGAATCCCTCAACGGCTTGCCGGTATAATTACCATAAACCCTATATTAAAAAAATATCGGTCACCTTTATTCTCTCTTTACTCTTACGGTTTTTCGTTCCTCATTTTCATAACACATAACATAAATTTTCTCGGCAAGGTCCCTTCTTGGTTCGAAAAAATCGGATAGTCTGCATCAGAACGCAGCCGCAGTGGAGTACTTGTAAAAGTGATATAAGTTGGTACTTAGAGACTTGAAATCAAGGAAGATATTGAAGTACAAGCTATGCACTGTGGTTAAGCACGCGTAAGTCTTAGATCCATCGGGATAAAAGCAGCCAATGTTATTCCAGGGCTCCAGTTATCTACATACAAAGTTTTATCGTAATCGGTTTAGTAGTTTGTGCATGGAGAAATAATAAACATACATAATTGCACTTTTACATTTACAATATGAATAATATGCTACTTTTAATCCCACAATTATTATTAATAAATTAAAGGGTTTTTGAAAATTTGACACCCTGAAGAGGTAAGGGCTGAGGGGGGCAGTTGGACTCCCATCGTAGGGAATGGAGCAAGCTGGCACTAGACAGAAAACCGTCGATAGAGGGGTGGGAGGCATTTTCCCTGCAGGAATAGGCTTAAAATAAAGAAACAATTAAAAAAAGAGTAAAAAGGGCTGCTAAACTCTGCGACTACCATTTATTCTCATTATCTCAAAACGAGACTAACCCGAGTAACACCACGTGTCGCAGCTAGTTTACAATAAAGGTTCATATTTTTCCCACCGTTTTTTACAATGATATTTTAATGATACATTACTTATAATAAAAATTCGACAGTAAAATGTAATAAAGTACCTTTTGTTAAGCAATTTAGGTCGGTTGTTTATTAGCCTGACGTCATTACGTTGTAAAAAAATCATAATCATATGTTATCTTGCCAGTTAAATTAGAAGCATTTGGAAATTAAATTAATTGTAAGTAAAGTTGAAGGCAATTACACTGTAATGATCTAATGATTAAGGCGCAACCACACTGTAGGGATTTATCGTGCGATAAATATTTTTCGTGAGTATGCACAACGATGCCTATCTACACATAAGCAAAGGCAAAGGCTGGCATTAAGGTCTTTAATTTAAAACTAAATATTCCGTTTAAAAATGAAAGTAATTTGAAAACAGGTCATTGGATAAATATCTGCTTTACTGTCAATTTGAAAAACAATTCCTTTGCTTATTTTTTTGATTTTTTGTCACTATCCAATATCAAGTTTTTAAAAATCTTTAATAGGTCTTCTCATTCGCAGGTACCTTATAAAAGAGAAAAATACTTATTGTTAAATCTCTGAAACTACAAGAGCTACGAATCTAACTTCGCTTCTTTTTGGGATGTAGGCGCGCACTAAGAAAGAGTGTTTGGAAAATGTCTTCTAAAATTTTACGAACTATCAATTCAGATTAGAGCATAGTGTAGGAAATAGATGTGGCGATTTATCGCGCGATATCACAACTAATGTTGCCGCGATATCGCGCGATAAATCGCCACAGTGTGATAGTATCTTTAGTAATCAGTGGTATGTGTTTGTAAAGCAAACACAAAGATATTAAAATTTTTCATTTGTTTATTTTCCTTTCATTTTGTAGTGATTTCCGTTCGAATCGTTTATTTTACTTGAAATAACAATTCTCGTTTTTTGTATGATTTTATTTTCATGGCATAACTGAAATTGTATGCTATGTCGATTTAACTCAAATAGACAACAAATAAAATGAAGCAATCTATGGGTAAACATACTAATCTATAAATATAAAGTTCAAAGTCCTGACCAACTGACATATCAACGTACAGTTCAAACCAATGGAAGGGTCGGCCTAAAATTTGGCATAAAGATAACTGTTATGACGTAGACATCCGCTAAGAAAGGAATTTGTATAATTGAACCCTTACACTAATAAACTAAGGTAATTTAAAAGCTGACGTAAATTGTTAAATATTGCATAGAAAACTGTTGTTAAGTGTTGTTGTGTCGTAGGTGAAATATATTTTTACTCAATATATTGGTATTATTTTTAAAGAAAATTTCTTGTCGTTTCTTACTATATATTCAACGAAGTCGTAAAAAAACGGTTTAGGTGTTTTAGACTCTTTCGACAGACTAAGAAAAACAAGGAATTGTAATTTTTAAATTTCATCAGCATCAGCAGCTAAATCTCGTCCTTAAGCATCTAAAGAAAGAGATTTATATTTTACAGTTTAAGTACCTATATTATGTCATCCAAATATCTCTTTTCCCTTAAAAATACTAATAAATTTCACGAACAATTTCTTCTTAATAAAATATAAAAACTTAGCTGAGAAAAAGATTTATAGCTACTTCATTAAAAATTCTCTGCCAGCAATAAATCTCCAATATACACCATCGTAATTAAATATTTTTACAACAATCCTCCGTAATAGGTACAGTCGCATGCAAAAGTTTCTTAAAGTTAAGTTAAGAGTTTAAAATTTTAAGAAGTTTTTAATTATTTAATTTTTATGATAGTTAGGTTTAGTAATTTAGTTTTTTAATGTAATGATTATGGAAATTAATAGGTATAATTAGGTACCTGACAAATAAATGATTTAATTTATTAATTATTTTAATTTATTTTAGTAATTAATAAATTAAATCATGCATTTGTCAGGTACCTAATCTACCTAATTATACCTATTAATTTCCATAATCTACATTAAATAACTAACCAGGTATGCCCCGTGGGTTAACCCCCGTTAATACCAATGCTTCCAAAAAATATTCCTAGTGATTTCGGCTGTGCGTTGTCATCAGACAGTAAAAATGCATTTAATTACAAGAAAAAATAAATATATAAACAACTACAAGTGCCCTGTAATTTCACATGCGTAAATCCCGATCCCGTGAGAATATCGCAATAAACAGTAGCCCATATGCTAAATCGTTTCCCCAGCTTTCTAGGTACTGAAATACATTGCAATCTGTTCAGTAGTTTCTGTGTGAAGGAGCAACAAACACACACACAAACTTTTATAACATTACTAGCTGCGCCCCGCGGTTTCACCTGCGTAATCATTTTCTGCGCAACTTTCTTAATATTTTCTTTCATAAAAACCTTCTCTTGACAATATCAAAGACAACAAAAAAAGAATTGGCCAAATTGGTCCAGGCGTTGTTGAGTTATGCGCTTACCAACACATTTTTCGATTCATTTTTATATTATAAGACTAGCATTTACCCGCGACTTCGTCCGCGTAGAAGTCGGAAATCGACCGAGGAATCACGTTGTCCCATGCAAAGTTTTCCCCCTTTTTCACCCTCTTAGGGGTAGAATTTCGGAAAATCCTTTCTTATCGGATGCCTACGTCACAAAAAGAACACACCCTCCAAGTTTCAGGTCTCTACGATCAGCGGCTGTGTGTTGATCCGTCAGTCAGTCAGTCATTCAGGACAAAGAATTTTATATGTATAGAAGATTAGAAGGACATAATTTTATTCGTTTGAAATTTTGTTTTTGACTTGGTACTTTTGTCAGTGAATGTACCTAATAATGAAAACCAAAGGGTCCCATTTCCCTTTGAACAGTCAAGGGTCTAAGAAAAAAACGTTAATTAATTCTAAGATCCTTGAAGATACTTATCGATGAGGATTAATCCTCTGCTTTCGGGTGATTTAAAGGATTTTCTCGTATAATAGAACATAAGTAAGATCTTTCATGATCAGTTAAGAATGGTTTTCGTAATTAAACTATTAGAAGATAACCCTCCTTTTAATTTTGTAGTCGGATAAATTTGCCCATGATATCCCCGAGGTATACTTATTTCAATTTTCATCAAAATCGGTCCAGTAGTTACGAAAAATTACAACAACGAAGTCTTACCCGCACGGTCTTAAAAATAAAAATATGCAATTGAATAATAATTGAGAACCCTTCTCCTTTTTTTAATTTAGTCAAACAGTTGAATGCGGTCCTTTTTTTCAGTCAAACAGTTGAATGGAATGCGGTCCTGTTTTTTTTTCGGGATTGATCGGGACCTAGACGGGTAAAAACATGGGGCAATAAAATTTAAAAACATGACGAACAAATTAAATTATAATACATCAATATTTAATCGTGATCATCAAATAATTTGCCCTTGACCCGGAAATAAATAAATATTTTAACTAATTTCAAACTCAAAACTCAGGCAGATTATGAAGACCACAAAAAGAAGAAGGACGAAGAAGATCGTTGTTAATTAAAAGGTTTATAAAGAAAGTTCAACGAATTCTAAACAAAAGTTTCAACAAGATACCTCGTAATCAGAAAAGCTTAAATCTTATTATAATGATGTCGAACTGATAGCCCGCCAAATTCAAAGTTTTGTCCATTTTTTTCTTATAATTACTAAGAAATCAAAATGTAACGTAGGTTTGTAATCCGCGACTCCAATTTTTCAACTACTAAAATATTGATTGTGCAGTTTCAAAGCCTAGATTCCAGTGATCCAAAATTTTAATGTTACTGGCATTTATGAATTAACTGTAAATATTTATAAATGGCATTGTTGTTTAAATTCGAGATAGTTTCAAAGCCTAATACAAGTTTAAATTGTTGAGAAATTATATTTTATTTAATTTTTTATTTACATTTTGATTGCCATCAAGTTATTTTTTTACAAATAAATAAAATCGCGTATCATCTCCATAGAAATAGTATTTATCTTATACTTGCCCAGCTCCGACTGTCTCAGCTTTCTCATATCAAATCAACAACTGGTGCACGGATAAATTCGGAAGAGTTTTTGTAGCACCTTAATTTTGTACTAGATTAAGTTTTTTGTATTGGAATAATAAAAAAAATAATAAAAAACGCAATTCTAACAAATGTAGCTAATCCAACCTTTTTATAGAAGGTACATACAGGCAAGGAGCTCAGTAACTAATTCAACATTTTTGTTAAAAAGTTAGGACAAGACTTCGCTCCTTTCCTATTAGCTATGCACTTTTAATAAAATCGATTATGGAGTGAAGAATTAAACTGAAACTTATTTAATAATTTGTTTGCCGCATGTCAGATGAACAATTGGTCAAAATAACCACAGAATTGTGTTCGTATCCCAACGGGGGACCCCATAGGGATACGACCACGCGGCAGACCAAGGCGACGATGACGAGATGATTATGACTCCTGTAAGAATTATTGGTGTGCAATAGCGACGGATTGTGATCAATGGAAGAAAGGTGAAGAGGCTTTTGCCCTGCAGTGGCACAGTGTAGTGTCTTATTCATAATTTGGAATCCTACAATATTCATTAAATCATTGAAGCGTCTTAAACATTAAATTTTCGCGGTCATCCGGGTAACATTCATCTTAAATATAATAATATAAAACAAGGAGCTGGAATGCTATCGAGACCACAAAGGCACAATGGATGGAGAGAGCCGAGTGCCCAATTAGTTAGTAAATTGTAAGATATAGCTATCTTTACACACACGGTCCCTAGTGCGTGATTGTTATTACGATTATTATACTCCTGGGTACACTAGAGAAACGCTTAACTCAAAGTTATCGTTCAACAGCGACTATACGTGAAAATTTCCTTTCTTTTTATAATACTTAACATCTGTATCGGTAACTGTACCAAATTAAAATTTAAAAAAACTTGGAAGGTGTCATGGGACACTCGGATGGAACGAAAGAATGTTTATTGCATAAATTGTATATACAATGGATAGTAGGTGGTTTTAAAATTAAGTAACAACAATTTACCCATTGCGGGCATGCAATAAGTACTTATTAAAAGTACTAAAATAAAATTTCTGAAGAATAAAATCTTATACTAATATAAAATCTATAATTAAATTATAGTATTTGTTACTATTCTATTTTTAAAATTTTATTACAATAGAGGCTGCATGCTAATTTGTTGGGATTATTTGGAAAAAGTATGCAGCAGTGGAAATAAAAGCTAACATTTCAGGTAGACAGCCATATATATTGTAATGACATTCTAAAGGTGAAAAAACATCAATCACCAAACCAGCCTGTGAGATAAGACCATGAAGGTGATACATGTAAACATTTATTTCAACACACCTCCTTCAACTACATGGTCTCATTAACAATAATACCTAATTGTTCCGCACACACAAACCTAAATTAGAAGTCATAGATTCGTGCCTTACACGGGACAAAGGCTTAGTGAGTATATCTGCCAACATCTTATCAGTCGACAAATATTCCAAACTTATTGCTTTATTCTCACGCAGTACATCTTTCATAAAGAAATAACGGATATCAATGTGCTTACTTTTAGCGTGGTAAACACCGTTATCCTCAGTTAAGCAAATGGCACTTAAGTTATCAGCATGCATTCTTACCTTAGAAAAATTGTTTAAACCTAGTTCGTTCAATAAACTATTTAAGTACATAGCCTCTTTCATAGCTTCCGCCAAACTCACGAACTCGGCCTCACAGGTCGACGTTGCTACGATGCGTTGCTTATGTGAAGCCCATGAGATACCTGCACCTCCTAAAATGAAAACGTATCCACTAAAGGAACGTCTATCAAACGTACAACTACCCCAATCCGCATCCGCATACCCATGAATGCATAAACCAGTCGGTTTAAATACCAAACTGTAACTTATCGTACCTTTTAAATAACGAAGAATCCTTTTTGCTGCTTTCCAGTGGCTTTGTTGCGGATTCTCCACGAACTGCGCTAGTTTCGCCGTTGAATTTGCTATATCCGGCCTCGTTGCAACACTTAAATACATGAGCGAACCTATTAGTTCTCTGTAGGGAAATGCTTTCCGCTCCTCTGTTTCTTTGGTGCTCAACACTGGCTTCCCTATCTCCATAGGAGTCTTGACGGGATTGCAGTTCTCCATATTGAATTTCTTTAACATATCATTGATATATTTTTCCTGTGACAAATAGTATTTGTTCCCTTTTCGTTTTATAGCAATTCCTAAGCAAAAGTTTGCTCGACCAAAATCTTTAAGTTCGAACCTTTTTGCTAGTTCATGCTTGAAGGTATCAATAACTGACCTCTTTTGACTCGTTATCAAAATATCATCAACATAAACTACTACAAATAGATCTGAAACATGGCTCATTTACAGTCGGTTTCAAACCCATTTCTTTTAACTTCATATCAAGTTTTATGTTCCATTGACGTCCGGCCTGTTTTAGTCCATACAAAGATTTCTTTAAAAGACAGATATTTCCACCTTCTTTTAAATTTTCAAGCATCTTCATTGCTCTCTTACCAGTGAGGCTCTTAACACCATCACATTTTACAAGTTTTTCCAAACTCTCTTTCAGCAACTCTGGGATCTTCATATAAATATCTTCGTTCAGATCGCCGTTTAAATATGCCGTATTAATATCTATCTGATCAATGTCCATATTCATTTCGACAGCTAATGCGACCAACAAACGTACGGTTGATAGTCTCGCTACCGGCGCATATGTCCTGTGATAATCCAGGCCTGATCGTTGACTATAACCATTCGCTACAAGTCTTGCCTTCTTCTTCTCAGTTTTATCGACATTAAGCTTCGTTGTTAACACATATCGACATCCCACGACATTACGATCAATCGGTTTCTTTACTATTTTCCACGTGTCGTTCTTCACTAAGCTCCGAATTTCCGATAAAATAGCTTCTTCCCATTGACTCTTTTCGTCACTAGACAAAGCATCTTTCAACGAAGTTTCAATAGTTCCAGCAAAATCATCCGTGTCAAAAAATTCATCTTCGCCCCTCGATGATTCACTTTCTCTATTTTCTTGAACTTCAACCATATTGTAGATTTTACGAGGTCGCCCTACGTGACCTCTTTCAATCCTCGGTCTACCAGGACCTCTTTTCAGAGTAGTTACTCTTTCACCCTCAGCACTTTCCGTACTGACTATACTTGGTTCCTCATTCGATGGTTCTGGCAAGTTCTGTATTTCGATGAAATTTCTCGGTGTACATGGTACCTCATGTGACGTACTTGGCGTACTCGTAGTCGGCGTAGTCGGTACTTGACGTGACATACTTGGCGTACTCTCCTCATGTAGCGTACATGGTGTACTTGGCGTACTCGGCGTACTCGGTACTCGACTTGTTGACACAATAGTTTGATTACTTACATTTTGACGAATCGGTTCATTTGACAGACTTTCCAATAGAATTTCTATTTCAATACTCTTCCTCACAACATCCTTCTCACAATGTGACTCAAGCAGCGATTGATCTGAGGTATTACTTTTATTATCAAAGAATCTTCCTTCTTGAAATCTTACATCCCTGGACACGATAAACTTTCTCCACTCCGGAATCCACAGCTTGTAACCGACAGCTTCTTCTGGATATCCTACAAAATAACCAACAACGTACGTGATGCAAATTTATCTTTCCCTGGCTCTTTAACTAAGACATGAACTTTTGTACCGAATGTTCTCAAATAACTTACGTTCACAGGCTTATTGAACCATTTTTCATACGGAGTTCTGCCGTTTAAACTGTTTGTTGGACATCTATTGCGAATATAACACGCAGTTGCAATCGCTTCTGCCCAAAAACTCGGTGGCAATCCTGACGATTATTAGCATACACCTGGCCATTTCTATGAGTGTTCTATTTTTCCGTTCAGCTACTCCATTACTTTGCGGAGTATAAGGGGTCGTATACCTCCTTCTAATCCCATTTTCGTGTAAAAATTTATCAAAAAATTTGTTTTTATATTCCGTGCCATTATCACTTTGAAATGTTTTGATTTTTACACCAGTCAAATTTTCGACGTGACATTTGAAAATTTTAAATTTTGACAATACGTCACATTTATTTTTCAACATAAATACTTCACACCAACGAGTATGGTCGTCGATAAAAGTCACGAAGTATTTATTACCTCCGTTCGATTGAACTCTCATTGGGCCTACAACATCAGAATAGATGATTCCCAATTTTTCACTACAGGGCTCCCTGGACTTCACAAAAGGCAACGCAACCATCTTACCCTTAGCGCACACGTCACAATCCTGAAGGTTACTACCAACCTTCGATAGGTTAAAACCCGATTTCTTCAGTACTTTCATAAGATCCCTAGCATTCAAATGTCCCATACGCTCATGCCATTCATATAAATTCACACCATTCCCTGATACTGCCGATGCCGATGCCGAGGCATCCAGTTCCCTTAAGTAATATAAATCCCCTCGTCTATCAGCCGTTAGCTTAACCTCACCGTCTTTGACAGCGTAAGCTATATCGCGCTGAAATATAACATCGCAGCCTCGTTCAGTGAGCTTGGCGATCGAAACTAGACTATTACGTAAATCAGGAACTAACAACGTATCTTGAAACTCTATTTTACGCGTACCGTCATTATTACATGCTAATATCTTAACTGTACCCTTACCTTGTACGGATGACAAAGATTCTGTGGCTAATTTTAATATTTGACTCGATGGCAGTACCTCATTAAACCTTGTCCCGTCATTGCACATATGAGAAGTGCAGCCGCTATCAAAGAGCCACTCATGTCGGCGTTTGATATCAACAGCAAGGCACTCATCTGAAACTTCAATACAAGTTAAAGTTTCAACGCACTTTTCACTTTTACACGACTCTACTAATCTGGTTTCCGAAGTACTTTCCTTATTTTTGCATTCCGATGCCTTATGTCCCAACTTGTGACATTTAAAACATTTGTATTTAAACTTCTTATCTCCAGTCTTTTGTCCCTTCTTAGGTCCTATGTACTTATTTACATACATAGCGCCTTCTATGTTTTCAGCTTTGGTGTTTCCTCTCGAATTACATTCTTCGACTATCTTCACCCGCAGTTGCTCAGGCGTCGGAAGCTCGTCCCTTGACTCTATCGCACATCTAAAGTTTTCATAACTAGCTGGCAAGCTATATAAAAGCATTATCGCTAATAAATCGTCATGAATCTTTATGCCCATTTCATCAAGTTTGTCGACGGCTTCGAAAAAAAAGTCCAAGTGTTCGCTCACCTTATCGCTTTCGCTCATTTTATGTAGCATGAGCCTCTTCATCAAGGTTGCCTTCTTGGCGGGGCCTCGTGATGCGAACAATCTCTCTAACTTTAACCATAGCTCTCTCGCAGTAGTCACCTTCTTAACATGACGTACAACACTCGGATCCATTGCCAGAATAAGTTCAGACTTTGCTTTTCTATCCGCAGTCTCCCAAAGTAACTTATTAGCATCATCCGTCGGCTTTGGCCTCTCACCTGATATATATTCCCAGAAATCATTTCTTACTAATAAAGCTTCTATTTGAATCTTCCAGGAATCGTAATTTTCGCCTTTTAAGGGCTCCACTCGTACGGTCGTCATATCGTACTTTTTATTAATTTAGATTCCTTATTCACTTTTTGCAATACTCTGGAGCCTTCGCCCCTGGGCCCATAACCCTTGTTGGGATTATTTGGAAAAAGTATGCAGCAGTGGAAATAAAAGCTAACATTTCAGGTAGACAGCCATATATATTGTAATGACATTCTAAAGGTGAAAAAACATCAATCACCAAACCAGCCTGTGAGATAAGACCATGAAGGTGATACATGTAAACATTTATTTCAACATAATTAATATTAAAAAAATTAAAAAAATTAAAATAAAAAAGTCTTTCGATTAATTAGTGAAGGAAATGTAATAAAATCAAAAAGTGTCGTTACAACTTTTGGTCTTAATTTTTTCCGTTTAGCCCCCTTTCGCAACGCGCGATAAGGAACTTCGTTCCTAAATAAAATGCAATTATTTAATAAGACTCCTAAGATAACTGTTTTGACTAATGGTTCAATTCATTAACGAACGAACATTAACTGGCTTAATCAAGGCATAAACTAAAGCTTTACGGGATAGCTCCTGCACTTCTGACCGTACCTATAGGTACCTACATCATCAAACTGAAGCTCCCACAAATGAACCGTATTCCCGTTTCTGAGATACGATCCCATTCCACGTAATTGAGTACCCTATTCCAGTCCATCTCCGATTGGAGTGCACTTTCAGCCTTTAAAATACGTGCCTATTCTGAAATTTACAGCTTTACAAGTAGGATTTGAAAGTTTATGTGTTGTAACAGATTTATAACCCCGTAATCACTCCATGGAGGACCAGAGGGTAAAAACTTTACCCTTTTGCTAAGACTCCACTGTCCGTCTGTCTGTTTGTCACCAGTCTGTATCTCATGGACCGTGATAGCTAGACAGTTGAAATTATCACAGATTATGTATTTCTGTTGCCGCTATAGCAACAAATATTAAAAACAGAACGACGACCCAGTTGGCACAATGGTCACCATGCCGGACTGCCAAACACAGGGTTGCGGGTTCGATTCCTGCCTGCCTGGTAGATGGCGATGTGTGGAATGTCCTGCAATATTTATTTATTATTATTTATTTACCTGCGTTGGTGTTTCTATAAAAGTGATAAATTGATTTACCACAAACACAGTATACATAAAATTTACTACGAAATACAAATTTTAGCAGCCTTTTTATCCCTTTATCGGTCGAATTTCTAGAAAGAGATTTTTACTGCTCGTCTACGTCCTAAAAGAAACCATTTTGTGAAGTTTCAGACTTGTAGCTCTTATGGTTTCAGAGATTCATTAATAAATATTTTTCTCTTTTATAAAAGACTAGCTTCACCTAGCGGTTTCATTCGCGTAAGTCCCGATCCCGTGGGAATATCGGGATAGAAATTATGTTACTCCCAATGAATCAATGTATCCTCATACCAAGTTTCATCAACATTGGTCTATTGGTTTCGTAGCAGATTTAATGCAAACAAACAAACAATGACATCTATCCTATTTATAGTAATAATATACCTAGATAGATTTTTGCTGGTCTAGTTTTTTATTGCACAGGAAAACCTGAGAAAGTTAGGTCTAATTGCAGCAATATTGAATAAAAAATAAAAATACCTAAATAGTAAAAACTAAAAACTGACTACGAAAAAATTACGATCTATAAAATAATAAAAAAACCCAGTTGCAAAAAAGTTGAAAACTAAAAAATGTATATAATAAGTGCTTAAAAACGAAAATTAAATAAAAACTGAAAAAAAAACATGTGCTGGACTCGAACCTACTATTAAATAACTAATACGGAGGCAATAATTTCGTGATCAATACACAAATAATACCAATAATAAATTCAAAAGCATAAAACATAGTACTTGAATATTCATTATTGTAATGATTTAAGCCGGTCTATATTAGGTTAATAAATGAAGTAATATTAATAGTAAATGAATGTTAGTATATGAAGTAGGTAATATATTTATGATAGAAGGCTAAAATCGACTTTTTAAATTGTGTCGAAAATATAGACAATTTTATATTTAAAAAAAATCTTGACAGTTCAAAATAAGAACACTACAAAAAAAACTACTGTTAAAACTGGAATGACTATAGGGAGTTTTGGCGGGAACGAGTTAACAACATGTCGTGCTGCAGTTTTATTTTCATGAAACTTAGATGTAACCCGAGTTGAATTGTATAATTCTGGTGGAATGTTATTCAATTTAGTTCTGTGAAAGTGCACAAGTGTAGTGAAAGGTAAAATCAGTGTCAAACATGCAGTTTTCACGTTGCCTCCAAATCTCCTATTAAGGTTATGGTAAACTTGCCACCGCTTTACTATAACCCCTGACTTGACGGACTATGACGACTTTGACTGTATTGAAACACTTTAGGCCCGATTTATGAAAAATCGGGTCATAATTTGATGCAAAATATAACTTGACACTGGCTAAATGCACACGTGCGAAGCCATAATAAAAGTAAAAAAAAAAAAACAGTGTAGTCATTCCAGTTTTAACAGTTCAATATACCAAATTCTCATTAAGCAGACACAGTTTGTTCAAATAGACAATTAAATAACGTGATTATTTCAATGATTAAATCTATTTAACGTGTTCCTACGCCTGAAAATTTCAGTAGAATTCCATTAGATGTAAGAGAGGTGCTTTCATGATTCAATAAACAAACAAGTACTTACTTCTTGCAAACATTGCCGAGTTTCAAGTAAACTTGAGTGGAATTGTAAATAACATCGGATCTAGGTAAAGTTAAGGCTAAATTGTTGCTTTCAAAATCTCGTGGCCTTATTATTGATCGAGAGAGCGAAGCGTCTGTTTCAAGTCTGGCAAAAACTTTGCTCTGTCAGTATGTTTGTTTGTTGGTACTCCTCTTGCAGAAAAAAAGGGTTTTTTTGCAGCAAGAAATGATCCTCTCCTTAAAGAGGCTAAATAATATTTTCTTGTTTCTTGTAAGTTTTCCAACCTAATTTAATGTATTATAGTATTATGGAAAATAATTCTTATCTAAATGTTTTTTTCTTGAAATAAATGATTTATTATTATTGTCTGTTATACGTCCTGTATCACGGGGCTATGGAGCCCCAGACCTTTGGAAGGCGTGCGTCGAGCCAAAGCCAACACGTAGAGGCCCTTTACAATAACAAGATTAATAGCAAACAATGGGGTGGATTCTAAACCGGCGATTATCCCTGTCTACACTATAAAGTGCAACCAAGGACAACCTCCGGTTTGGATAAAACTATTGATAATCTACAGGACAAAACTACTTAAGCTATTGTGATGGGATGGTAGTGGACTAGATACTGGGGAACTATGGATACTATGGCACCTGCCGTAACAATGTTCAATAAACACGTAAAAATGGCAGGCGGAGACTCGCCAACTCTCAGACTGGGCCACCCTAATTAGCCGAGTAAATTACAGAAAGGTGGCAACGGGAACGTGAGTGGCTGAAGGATGGAGAGGCCTCACTGGATTTTAAATCATCGCTGGTAGTCCGAGCGAACGGGCCAACTCATCACTGACGTTCAGCATCCATCCTTCAAGCATTTCTGCTATAGTGGCTCCACTCTGGACGGCCAGTGAAGGCAAGCCAGAGGCGGGGGACCGCTTCCTCGTCAGGTTTCACTCCGACCAACCAACTAAGGCAAGCCGGAGGTGAGGAACGGTGACTTCCCCCTGGAGAACTCGGGACCGCGGGGTCGTTACTCCCCGTCACCTCGCCTCAAGGTGCCCTGCGGGCTTATTATTATTATTTTCTTTAAAATAGTAGGCAGTAGGTGTTCTTAAATTTAGGAATATTTCTTTTAAATTAAATTAAATAATTTTACTAAAACCCAGAAATTATTCTTTGGCGTCTATAAACAGAAACCTTATTTTCTTTGTACAAGTAATATTTTACATTAGATCTGGATGAATCTTGGTACCTATACTAAGGAAATAACTCTTCAATAAATCTGGAGCCAACTAAGCCGTAGGTTTCATCACGATATTTTTCTTTACCGTCACAGGAATTTTCTTATAACGAATGTTCAAATTGTACGCACCTAGATTTATATAACAGATTTTTTATTGTACTGCTGTGTTTAAATATTCAAGATTAAACGTTGAAATTACTCACCTTTTTTCATCATGACTAAGTAGGAGGATTGTAAACGCCAGCGCCGTAATCCCCAGAAGTGATGTTGAATTTTTATATTAAGTCAAATTACGACGCCCAAGGGCTCAATATAAATTACTTGATTATTTGTCGAAGCGAAAAATAAGGCAAGGATTTCGTTTAAGTAATTTTATTTTATAAGCTTTTCCGTTGATCAAATATTTAATTGGAAAAAAAGCTCGCCAACACTGCAGCGATATCACTGCATAAATACAGTAGTTATTCGAAAAACCGATCAGAGCGCCGGTTGTGGCTCCATCTTATACTTTACTGTGATAGAATCTATACTCTTACAAGTCTTATGAGTTTTTAAACGACTAGTGACGTCATGTCCGTCAATATAAGTCAAACATGCTGTAGGCAGTGCCGATCCCCACCACCGCCTATAAAAGCAGGCGCTTAGTTGTACACGGGTTCACTCGTTTGAGGATTCTCTGAGGTGTTTGGGTACAACGCTGCTTACAGTAAGACTATTCCAAATTATGTTATAAGGTCCTCTTATATTCTCTAGGAAAGGTAACAATGTTGACCTAATAATAAAAGGTGAAGTGTGGTTCGCTTCACCATCCATGTCAGTGGTTTATGTGGAACCGTTTTATAGTGTCAACCCTATTTGTGTTCTTAACTAGGTACCTAGAGATTTAGTAGGCATTGTTTCTATCCCTAAAAGGCTTAAAAATCCTGTTTTACAATAATACTATTATACTATATAATATTATAAATCTGAAGAGTTTGTTTGTTTGAACGCGCTAATCTCAGGAACTACTGGTTCGATTTGAAATGTATTTTTGTGTTGGATATTCCATTTATCGAGGAAGACTATAGGCTACTTTTCATTTTGATATTCTTACGGGATCAGGACTTACGCGGGTGAAACCGCAGAGCACAGCTAGTGATTGAATAAAACGACAAAATTCTACGTCGTCTATTCTCTCGCAGTGGCTTGTAAAAAATTTGAACCGTTTCGTTGTTACACAATGTATTTCTACCTACTACTATTGTAAGAATATAAAGTGTAAATTATAGTACTTTTTAGAAGTCGTTAGTCAGCATAAATCTAAGTTTTCGACTTCATAATAATGAAAAACATAACGTAACTCAATTTTCAAAGACTTTATAAATGACATAATTCCATTTTGACCGCGGCGGTCGTCGTTGTTCCTCTGTTTTGTAGATCTCAAGTAGGTTTTGTTACGTTCCTTTATTTTGTTTGCAATGGAAATAAGATGGTAAATTGAAAAGCTTTTTTGTTTAATTGGATAAGTCGAGGCTGAGTTTTTGCATGAAATTTTATTTGTAAACTTTAGAGAGAGAAATGTCTTGAAGTGCCAATCAGAGATGAAAAAAATGGAAGGCGCAGCTAACTTCGTATTGATGCGCCTGGACGGAGTCGTGACGTCAACCCGGGTGGGGCTGAGAGGGGAGCGCGCGGTCATCCGCACTCTGCTCTCGGCGCTCGAACAGACATCACGGAACTGTCTCTCCGTTTCGTGTCGTGCATAGCTATACTTAGTGCTATTAGTAATTACCTACTGTTCTAACAATAATTAGTCTACTGTTTCTTCTTTTGTGATTATTAAAAGTGTGTATCGAAACCATAGTGTAATTTTTCACGAATACCCACATACGCCCACTCTATGTCGTCCGAAAAAGGAGACACTAACCCGGCCTACCCGACATTTAAATGTATAAGATTAGGATTTGTATAAACAGGCACGATTTGTAGCGCCTAAAAAAATAATTTAGGGAGAGTTAAGGACACTTAACCAAGTGTAAAAAGACAATAGCCACCACTTACACCCAGTTGACACAATGGTCACCATGCCAGACTGCCAAACACAGGGTTGCGGTTTGGATTCCCGCCTCAGACAAGTATTTATGCTTAGTTATTTGTCTGTGATGTGGTTGGTTCTATGTATAATAAGTATATATTTACAAAAGAAAAGTATATAAGTAGTGTATCCGTTGTCTAACACCCATAACACAAGTCTAGTTATCGCAAAATGTGTTGGTAAGCGCATAACTCAACAACGCCTGGACCAATTTGGCCAATTCTTTTTTTGGTCTGTCTGTTATTATCAGGAGAAGGTTCTTATGAAACAAAAAATTAAGAAAGTTGCGCAGAAAATTATTACGCGGGTGAAACCGCGGGGCGCAGCTAGTTTGTAATATTGACATTTAAATTTGTGTTTTTTTGAATCAATAATGTTACTTAGCTTGGGGCTAAGTGGCGAAATGTGGAATGTCCTGTAATATTTATTTATAGAAATCTAATATTTAAAATCTCCCTCAGACGCTACATATTTTCCAAATTTTACAAAAAAAATGAATTCTTTAGAAAACGGAATCAATAATTCACTCCTTTGAATTTCCAAAAAATCCTTTCTTGGCGGGCGACTACGTCCTTTTGCGAAGTTTCAGACTCATAGCTCTTGTAGTTTCAGATATTTCGTGATGAGACTTATTTGTTCAAAATATTAAATTCACAAAATTGTTATGTTAACGGTACAAGTTAGAAACAATAGAAAATATATTAAAACAAACTGTAATCAAAGTCCTCGAAAACGGTTTGCTCGGAGACCAGCCCAAAAAATAAGAAGTAGGTAAGTGTATTTATAGAAAGAAAAAATAAGCATTTAAGGCGCTCTTCCAGTACCGTGTGTAGGTATTCACATTACCTTAGCCCCCGCTCTCAAAGACGTAGCGTGCTGCGTGCTAACTGTTATATTTGATCGATATGCAAAACATTTTAGCATTATTATCCACAAATATAGTCACACACTAGAGGTCAAAACCTATCATTTGATTCATTTTTAGAAACAAATGTTAACTATTTTTGAATAAAACCCGATAAATCACTACATAGTATAAAACAAAGTCGCTTTCTCTGTCCCTATGTCCCTATGTCCCTTTGTATGCTTAAATCTTTGAAACTACGCAACGGATTTTGATGCGGTTTTTTTAATAGATAGAATGATTCAAGAGGAAGGTTTATATGTATAATACATGCATAATATAGCCGTGCAAAGCCGGAGCGGGTCGCTAGTGATCTAATAATTCTCTGTTTTCTAACATTTTTTTATGGAACGAAGTTGTTCATATCATGTTTTCAACCACAATAAATAAAAATATGGTTATTAAACTACAATATTCATAACAAAAAAAGAGTATTTGATTACTTAGAGTTGCTTAAAACAAAGGTCGATTTTGGTAGCTTTATTAGCACCTAGCCTAAAATAGAGGACGTGTATTATATTATACCTTCCTACACGCCCCCCCCCCCCCCGCCTTTATTGAAATACATTGCTCCGCTCGTGTTGAACGACTAGTCGTATTGTGTTTCTGTCTAAAGCTTTTAACAGTATGGTTATCGGGACGTCCAATAAACCTCCCAGACATTGCAGTAGTAATGCCAGATTGCCAGATGTTGTAGTCAATACGTCTGTTGCAGCTTGCAGTCCAACTGTAATCGGACTTTCCGGGACGCGTATTTTGAAACTATGCGACGAAATCGAGAATATATTTAGTGGTTTTTGCTTATTTAATCTTCCTCACAGAGATAAATTATAGCTCGGAATAAAAACGATTTCGGATGCATTATAAAAGCCTCTTCAACATACCTAATTTTAAAATCTGAAACAAAACTATCATGCTAATAACATTTTCAATATGAATAACACTGCAGACCTTGTCAGTAAATTGAGCTATTTTCTTTGATTTTCCATACTATGTTTCTTTCCAGGAATTTATTTCTATTAGCAACACAATCGGTTGGTACAAAAATGTAGAATGATTTTTTAAATTAATAGGTTCGATACTTGGCTAGGGCTAATGACTTTTTCAATCTAATGATGCATTTTTAATTTTGTTACTTTTTGTTAATTTTGTTTGCAACAATCGGGCATGCAACTCCTTTCGACATTTTTCGTAATCTCTAATAAATAAATAAATAAATTAAATTAATAGATTAATTAAATATTATCTATATGTATGTTATTCTGTAAAGTATCTAATTTATATGGGTCTGTACTTATTTATAAGGCTGTTACCTGAAATAAACGATTTATTATTATAGTAACGTGTTAAAAATTTTGGTTTATTTACAAATAGCTTTTGCCCGCGACGTCGTCCGCGTAGAAGTCGAAAATAGACCAAGTAATCACGTCGTCCCATACAAACCTTGCCCCCTTTTTCATCCCCTAAGGGTTAGAATTTCGGAAAATTCTTTCTTATCGGATGTCTACGTCATACAAAAAACACACCCTCCAAGTTTCAGGTCCCTACGATCAGCGGTTTAGGCTGTGCGTTGATCCTTCAGTCAGTCAGTCAGTCATTTAGGACACAGCATTTTACATGTATAGATAAAAACTAGCCAATTCTACATCTATTTCTAGCAAAGTTCCACAGGGTTTGACTTTACGCAGCCGGTTCAATTGTACCCTGGCATTCGTCACAGAACACAGACGTTACGAACTCCGACGGACGTAGATTACGTTTCAACTGGCCAGATATTTCTCCCATAATTCGGTTGGTTAGGTTTAGAATCAGATTCTAGAACATTAGGTTACTTGCTCGCTTAGTTTTAACCACAAACAGTCGAATTTAACCCGAAAACCTAAGTAGATAGTTTGAATTTTAGAATTTCTTAACGGGTGTCAGATTTCAGATAACAAAATATTATTACATCAGCTTAGAGGTAAATCATTAGGTAAGCCATTGCCGTTTATTTATGCCGATAGGTGTTCTAGATATTGTTTATGAGTATTTTTTGAAGTGTGACCTGAAACCGCGAATAAAATAGATTCGCGAATTGATGACGTTGACATTAATTATTTCAAAAATGACAGTTGGCGTTTTCGGCAGTAGGCGAGGTTAACGTAAGGCGATCGATGCTTAGCTCAGTTGCAATGAAATATTTTTGTTTATTTTTTTATATTAATTCCGAATCAAATAATGCTTTAATAATAATTAAAACATGCGGGCCAGATAAATAAAAGTGGAATGCTAACTTATAATAGAAATATTATAGGTATAGGAGTTGTAACATTTTGGGATATTAACAGTCAGCCATTTATATTTTAATATAGAAAACATGGATTGCCTGCTATGGGGCAAAAAAAAACAATCTTCGTTTATTTTTTAATATAAAATAACATAAAAACTTCATACTTTACAAAATATTTGTACATGGCATTTCTATACATTGCCACAGGTTTGAAAGGGGGGTGCTTAAAAAAAGGATTCGTAGAATCGAATTCGTTAGTTAAACTAAAATACGCTTTTTATTCAATTGAATTGGAGTACGTTTTATATACAGCTGGTTTACTCTAGAATTTCTGAATAGAGAAACTTTTTGAAAATAAACATTTAAAAGCGTTTACGTATTTACTGCGAGTTTTGAATAGAAAACTCTAGATGAAAATAAAATATCTATAATATAAAAATGAATCGCAAAATGTGTTGGTAAGCGCATAACTCAACAACGCCTGGACCAATTTGGCCAATTCTTTTTTTGGTCTGTTTGTTATTATCAGGAGAAGGTTCTTATGAAATAAAAAAATAAGAAAGTTGCGCATAAAATTATTACGCGGGTGAAACCGCGGGGCGTAGCTAGTATGAAATAAAACCCGATATTTCTGCTGAAATATCTTCCATTTTGAAACTAGAGAGCATCTAAAGTTGAATTCTCCATACTTTAAAATTAACCTTTTCTGTGAGGGCTTAAAACCACAATTCTGAAATTGACCAAATCTTAAAAACTAAATAGAAAAAAGTTAAGCAATCTACTTATTTATAATTAGATAGATTTTCAACACAATATAGGATCGGAAAAAATATAATTATTTTTGAAGTTTAAGAAACATAGTCTTCTCTTCTTCTTCGTGTCAACGGCGACCAATGCAATACACCTTGATCAAAACACTCCCGCCCAAAACTAAGCCACGGCAATCGCATTATTTAACATAGTTACTGTGGACAACAATTAAAAAGGGGTTTAGAAGAATAGTTGACACTTGACAATCAGAAAAACAAGCCTTAATGTTCAGAAAACCATTTAAAACATTTAAATTTTTTTATTGGTGTTTCATAATTAGAATAAAAGCACTTTAACTACAAAATAACGTTCAGATAATAACTTAATGTAAAATTATACACCAAAATCTTACTCCAGTCTAAATTATTAGCTTAATAAAATCACCAACAGACACAAATAGTATAAAACGAGTCTTAAAAAATGCGCTCTAGTAAAAGTGAAACTAGGTCAAGATGTAGGCTTTCAGAGTCTAGAGTCTAGAAACCCGTTAGCTTGCGGTTACAGAACGAAAACTTCAATCTTGAGATTGTAGGCATAAACACTATTTTTACCGGATTAATTACACATTTTTTGCAAAAGCCTGGCATTTGGTAAGCTTTACAACTACTTAGGGGACGCCTACGTCATAATAACTATCTGTACCTATTCCAAGTTATAGCCTGACCTGTCTATAGAATTAAGCTGTGTGTTGATAAATCATTCAGTCAATCAGGACTTTTATATTATGGATATATGGGATAAATAAAACTTTATTTCATTAAAATGTTATTAAAAGTTGCCTGAAGGCTTAGATAACAAAATTGAACTCGATCTCAATCAATTCATCGAATGAAACCTTTTTAATTTAAAAACTATTGGGTTTCAATTCATTAACAACTTACTTTATTGTTTGTATAAAATAAATTGTATAAAGGGCCCGGTACACGGTCAATCTACGCATCAATCTCAAATATCAAACAACACACGCGTGAACATGGTTTGATGCTCAGTTTGCATCAAACAGAATTCATCGTTTCAAGATAACTCAAGAACCTATTATTTACTGATTTAAACATTCAGTACCTGGATGACCGAGCTTTACTCGGTATTTTTTTTTACTTAGTCTAACCTCAAAGCAAACACTCATTGACTTCGTGTTACTTAACAACGCCATCTGCTGGAATAACTTTATTGCTCACAAAAAATAGTATTAGTAGTTCGCCAATAGATGTCAGGAAGAGTCATATTTTTCAGATAAAAAAAAGTAAGTTTCGATAAAACACGAATAAAATGACATTTTCTAAAAATGATTCCTAGCTAGATCGATTTTTCGCCCCCGAAACCCCCTATATATCAAATTTCATGAAAATCGTTGGAGCCGATTCCGAGATTCCAATTATATATATATATATATATATACAAGAATTGCTCATTTAAAGATATAAGATTTGTCGAATTTAGTAATTTCTCAATTGCTCACGTTAGTTTGACGTTTGTTGCTTATTGGTGGAGCCCATCAAGTCACTTATAATTTTTTTTAATATGTAAGGCTTGTTGCTCTTCGGATACATATTCAAAGGACTAACACGATTCCAGTGAGTACACCCATAAATCTAGAATGGACGGGATTGTTCCTACGTAAGACAACGCATCCAAAGAGTGATCGGCGTATATTGGCCTTTAAAGTGGCTTCAAATGATGCGTGATTTTGCAGATTATTGCATCCAACATTGACGACCATGGACTGCCACACATCGTACACAAGGTTCTTGCAATAGTGCATGTCAGTCTTTATGGGTTTGAGATTCTAAGTCATTTTACCATTCCAAGAGTTACCGACTAGTCGTTCCGGGCTGGTCTGCATCACGCACCGTAGGAACCCACCTTTATACTGACGCATTGTTTGATCGTGTACTGGACACATAAACCCGAATTCCAGAGTCAAATTTGTGAATCTCCAACTAGTTTCCTTTAGAAAAAATCTCTCTTGTATTAGACTGTATTCCTAAATAAACACGGATACAAACAAATAGCGTTAAGCCTACACAGAAAACACTCAGTCCGACACACACAACCTTTAACTAAAGTAAATTGACAGTCTGCCACTTGCTCCCAGAAACAAGAAATATAAATAATGTTATCTAAATCCATAAATATTTGATACAACAAGAGAGAAAATACTCTTACTAATATTATATGATATATTTATTTACAGCGCAGAAATAAAATAACCACTCAAGCTGAACGACATGGAGAAAAGCGTGGCCTAAAATGACTTGCGTTTGACGCCAAAACCGCGACGACGCGCGCTGCGCCGTAAATCTGATTTTAAAGTTTTATTTCAATCGGGAAAAGTTCTCGTTTCACTGTCATCTTTCTACCTTCACTTGCAGACCCCTGCTTATTTGGGGGTCTTCAAGCCACGAGTAGATATGTAGGTATCTTCTAGGTGCCGATGGAGTGACAGAAGTCCTGCGCAAGCATACCTGTACTCCGTCGGACCTCGACTGTTGGCGGAACACCGATGGGTTTTTAGTGGGTAAGCCTTCGGCCGCCTACCATCCTCAGGCCGAAGACAGCCCCACATACCTCCGTCGCCCCCTCCCCCCTCAGGGTGGCGGGAGGATGCAATAATGCATTTCCCCATCGATAAAAAAAAAGGTATCTTCTAGGTAAGCGTGCTACATCTTAGACCACATCATGACTTACGACAGGGTAAGATTGTGGTCAAATGTTGACCTATATATGATAAACTAGCAGTAGTGTGCCAAGCTTTTATAATATCAGGATAGAATTTTACTCTACAAAAATCAATGTATTCTCATACCAAGTTTCATCAAAATCTTCAAACAAAAAGTTTCCCATTTATAATATCTTTATCGACATCTTCGAAAAAATAAAAGCTACGAGTCTTATTCTGTGTTTGTAGGAAATCAATATCATTTTTAAAAAGTACTAACGCGGGTAAAACCGCAAAACGCAGCTAGTTCTAGTTATAAAAAGGTTTTTTTGATGTAGGTATAATGTATCCTCTTTCCAACTTCCTCTGAAACAGTTCAAATGTCCCTTTTAATTAATTTAGTAAAGTGAAAAAAGGCCAACTCCCATTGTGTACTCAACTTTTCCCCGCATTAACCACCTGAACACACAGGGACAAGCAGAAAAAAAAGTTCTATACAACAAAATATAACAAACAACATTAGTATAATTATATCAAAGTTTCTTCTTTGTTATACTTATCGTGGAACACAATGCCTGTGTGTTTAATACAGATTAGATTAATTTGTGGTGAAAGGTCTTACTGCTTTGTGTTTATTAACTAACTCCTGCTTTTTGACCCGCGTAACTTCTGATCCCGTGGGAATAATGAGATAAAAAATATTCTATGTATTATTCTTTCATTTCAGCTACCTGTCTACACTAATATTATAAAGAGGAAATGTAACTGTAATAGGCTTCGAAACTGTTGGACCGATTTTGATGAAACTTATTATGAGGATACATTGATTTATTAAGAACAACATAGGTTAACTTTTATTCCGATATTACGACGGGATCGGGAGTTCCGCGGGTGGAACCGCGGAGCGCTGCTAGTAAAATAATTAAGAATCTTGGCTTTTACATCTAATCTAGATGATGATGTTATTAGGTACGCTCCGCGGTTTCACCCCTGATAAAAAATGTCATGTCACTCTCCATCCCCTAATATACCACTCTGCCTATTTTCATCCTAATCGATCTATTCATTTGACCGTGAAGAAAGAACAAAGAAACAAATATGCAAACATACAAATAATAAACTTTTGGATTTAAAATATTAATTAGGATTAGGAAATTTGAAAGTTACTTATATGAACATAACTAGTAAGTAATGAAAACCAACATTCTACTTTCAACATGCTACGAAACAATCAACTTATAGACTAATTATATTTCCTGAACGCAGCGACGTAAATAACGCAGTAACTTAAGTTATAAGTTAGGAATGAGATCATTCTGTAATCTTTTGGGACGTATAATAGCCTATTAGAGATATTGGAAGAAAGTGAACGGAAGAACTCGATTCGTTTGATCAGTTAGACTGCAATTATCTATTGAGATATCTATTGGTAAGAATTTCGTATAGAATATGTTTATTTTGGAACGTAACCTTTTTTAACTCAGATAATAATAATTATAATTAGTTTTGAACGGATATATTCGACCCGAGGTATTGCAGCTGTTGCTTGTTTTTAAGACGAATGTCATCTCAGTCTGCCTGTGACCATGGGATCTGCAAAGTTCCCGAAACATCAGGTTTTCAACAAGAAATATAATAATAATTATGAGTTCAAGTCGCGAAAGCCTTAGAAAATACTATCAGACAGTAATATTTACGGATCCCCGAAGGTCCCGAACCGACAAAAATCCAGGGTTTCCATAACTTCCCTGCATGACCATCACGGTTCATCCTAAGGAAGTCTGCCTCACCTTCAACAATGACGCGGGTGGAGCCCCAAGTCCGCTTCCAACAGAACCTCAACTCTAGTCGTTCATCGAGCCAGCCTGGCTAGAATTTTTTATTCGCTAGTCCTATACGGGCAGGTGCCAAAATATTCATTTAAGAGACCGTAAGTGTTAAATTTGCCCCACGGGGTCAGCTGCCTAAATTCCGGGAAATTTTCTAAAAATATATTTTCACTGCTCACCCTTTAACATTTTAAAGCCCTTGTGCAAAGTTTAAAGTTTCTCGATTCATGGGTATTTAGGCGCCTCTATTGTTTCATGACCGGGATTCAAATGAATTTCATTGAATTAGGACACCTAGGTACTAAGTACTGATTTAATTTCAATTCGATATTCAATTTTGATTTCTGGCAATATTCCTACAACAGCAAAATTTCCTGATGATTTCATTCAAATAATTTACTCTGTTAGATACACTTAGTCACAGCTATTTAAAGTATATTAGCTAAACAATTAGCTTCATAAAAGTGTCAATTTAATTGTTGTCAATAAATTGAGGTAAATTCAGATTCTTATATATTATTGAAAGGTATGCTGATGGGTCATGAATGACATCGAAAAGGTAGGAGGCAGGTAATTGAGCAAGCAAGTCATTGACAAATTGTTCAAATAGGTAACATAACTTTATCAAAGAATCAAAAACAATACAGTACAAGGTCTCTTTAAGAACGACTTTCATCGAGCTGTTTAAGAGGAAAGAGTACCGGTGCTCTCTCCATACAAACGTAGTCGACTGTTTCCTCCCTGAATTATGACACTAGCACAAATATTTTTGTTGCATAAAACCTATAACTACCATGACTATGCACCTATGTCTTGTTTTTTTTTTTCATTTTCTAACTATTATAGAACGTAAGAGTTAAAAAAACAAATTATATGTAAAAAATAAGTGGTCATGGTCATGATAGTTATAATTTTATGCACCAAATAGATTTGCTCTAGTATCTATCAAGAGTTCAAAGGCGATTGATAGAGTTTAGATTTACCACTGAACTTACCAATCAAAGATCTGTAAAGTCTCTGACTGCTGGCGGTAGGGATTCTACAGATTCGATTGGTAATAGAGCTAGATAAATAGCTAAGAGAATATGTTTCCTGGTATTGACAGGGATGCAATCTAGAGTCGTGATGGACTACAAAATGCTCGTGCGACTCTTATCCCCTTATGCCAAAACAAGGCTTAAGGATAGTCCGATATGTGGATTTAAACCTTAGATTTAGACACAGATTTACTCGTTAACTGCAGTCTAAACACTAACCATATAGGGATCATGACCCCTATAGGGGGACCCCTACAGATTATATAGAGATAATGTTTAGACTATAGTTCACGAGTAAATCTGTATTTAAATCAATTCTTAAACCTCGTTTTGGAATAAGGGGGTTTGAGTTTGTAGCTATTTGAACGACTAATCAGAATAAGTGATAGATTAATCGACAATTAAAAAAACATCATTTTTCTATCCTTTTTACCGATTGATTACCCACGGAGAACGGTATATTCATTTAGGGTGAGAGGTTTGTTTGTGACTCAAATGTTCACATTATCTCCAAAACGGCTGGACCGATTTACATACGGTTTCCTGTATAATGTTTGTGATTCTTGATGGTTCTTAGTTAGTTGTTACGGTGATTACTACGTCGTAGGTTTTTATTCAAATATTTAAAAAAATGCAACCTATTTTCCCAGTCATTTCCAGAAATAAAATATGTGAAGATCTTTGTCTTTTAATCATATTTTATCCTATTTTTTCAATAACGTAAATTATGAGAAGTCGTTGAACTGATTAGTAAAGCTGTTATGTTAATTACATGATGACAGATGGCGCAAGGGACCGAATAGTTCTATTATTATAATAGTTACTCATAATGACAAGTTTCCCAGGCTTTGTTTTCTAAATTAACACCAGATGGCGCTGATTTGCCGTCCACGAATTCAATACCACTACTAATTAAAGTTATTTAAAACTAAATATTTACCTACTAACAAAAAAAATACCATGTTTATTGTTTTTTCTTGGAGCTCCGCTTTCGCGAAGGAATTATCTATTTGACTTATACCTAATATGTTTTAGGGCTATTCGGGCATAACTATGTTTATGAACCGAAATGGCAGTTTTTTTTAATTTAATAGTCGTTTCTTTATTAAGTAATGTATTTTTAACTTAATTCATACACTAAAGAATCTTTTCATTATTGAAACTCAGTGTGATAATTTACAAACGGCCAAAATTAGGGCCCTTGAAAGCCCTTTTCCAGACCAATGAACTTTAGGCTTATTTACAGCAGCCCATAAAAATGTTTTCTTTCTAAATTTATTTCTAAACTCTGGTGTTTTTTGCCTCTCAATCTAACTTAAATATTTTGTCCTTTAAAAGTATCTGTAGATTACAGACTTTTTTCCGCCAACTAACTTATCAGCCGATCAATTTTGATAGGGCTTATTGGAAGACTAATTTATTATAATTATGCCCCGATATCACCATCTAGGAACTGATTAAAAAACTGGAAGGTGTCTGACCAATAAAATAACTATTAAAAATTGTGTCAATATCAGAATCAAATTTTGCAATTGTGTCAACGCCAAAGTCAAGTTGTAACATTGTTCAATGATTAAACTTCAGTGCCATCTATTGAACGGTTTGAAACTTATATCGGAAAAAAGAAAATCTAGTAAAGCTGTCGGCAAACCCTTCATTTTAGGATTCACCGACAACGCTCCAATTGTGGATCTATGTATCCTTTTATCCTATTCTATCCACCGGGTAGATCGGCTCTCGGAACCAAGCGAAGCTAAGACAAAAGACGATCAAATCAGAAACAAATGACGATCTAGGAACATAATCAAAAGGCGATCGAACTATCAGCCAACAAAAAGTTTCTGGTCTGCTAAGGCTCTAACGTGTCTTTGCAAATTCACTTTGATTTTTCAGTTGACATTTTCAACGTTCTAATGTTTGAATTTGGACTGTGTTGTGTTAACTTGTTACGTGGTTGTCAATGTCAGATGTCAATCTTTCTTTTACTTTTGTCAGCTTCGTGATGTTCTGTGATCTTGAAGTAAATAATGGTCTCGGTTGTATGATCTAGGGTTTTTTAATGTGACAATGACATGACTTATAATAATATAAATTGGTTTAAAACCTTCCGGCTAGTTAGTTTAGTTTAATCCAGAAATAAATGTCATTAAATAAAATCTCGAAAAGTGTCAACTTTGCCTGTTATGTGGCAAAAAATAATAATAAATAAATAAATATTGCAGGACATTACACACGTCGCCATCTACCCCAAGCTAACTAGACTTGTGTTATTGGTGCTAGATAACGGATATACTACTTATATACTTTTCTTTATAAATATATACTTATAATACATAGAAACAACCAGACCACAGACAAATATCTAAGCATAATTATTTGCCTGAGGCGGGAATCGAACCCGCAACCCTGTGCTCGACAGTCCGGCATAGTGACCATTGTGCCAACTGGGTGAGTCATGTAAAATAAATATCTTCTTGAATTGTTTTTTAACATTAAAAAACAGGCAAACTTACTTTTTGAAAGCATTTGTTGTTTGTCCTCCATACATGGTCATAGGTTTGAAAGGTGGCCGCGCAACAAAATGACTGGCTGTTTATTATGCCAGAATCTTATAACCCCTTTACATTTTGTGCCTAATCATATTATTCCGTTGAATTATCTATATTACAGCATGGCAAGGACATTAATTTAGTTGGAGGACGCCAACCATTGCATAACACGAAACATAAGGGTGCACTCCCTTAAATTAAAAGTGTTTTGTATGATACGGTGGTATTGTCTCTTAGTCACATACTAAAAGATCATTGGCAGACAGTATCTTGAGAAGTTTCAAGAGTTTTAGGTCACCAGGTTAGTTTGAATTATGTTATCATACAGTATATGGGAAACATCATTGTATTTGTTATACCCTAAATATATATATATATATATTTATAAATAAATAACTAGAAAAAGACATTATAAATACAAAAAATGAAGTGACCAGTTAGTCAAATAACCCGCCCTCTATCGTACCCGGCGTAAAGGTTCCCATAATGCTAGAAGCATTACCCTAAAATAATAGGTGAATTCTATTCACAGCCATTTTTTCTTTCTTCACACAACCAGCCAAACGGGTATGCAGCACCGATTCATGGTTCAAATACCAGCCACCTGCACTAACAGTTTTGCCTCTTCATTCCTTATTCGTACAGCAAGGGAATAGAATCAGTAGCCTGAGTTTGTCTTTCCTGACCTGTACAATATAAGAGTCTTCAAGTCGCAAGTGAAGAGGTATCTTCTACGTGCTACATCTTAAGCCACATCGTCACCTATAAGGTAGTGATGGTGGTCAAAGCCTGAACTATCTATGTAAAAAAAAACTTGAGATGTGTCAAGGGACACCCGGATGGAACGAAGTTCCTTTCGATTAATTAGTGAAGGAATTGTAATATTTTTTAAAAAAGTTATAATAATATATTTTTTTATAATTAACAAATATAATGTAAAGTAAACTTAATCAGTAGGCTCAATTTTAGTAATTGCATTTAATGAGAGAGAGAGAGAAAGACAGACAGAGAAACACGCGCACGCTGCACGGCTTACAACTATAGCAAAAAGTGTCGTTACAACTTTTGGTCTTATTTTTTTCTGTCTAGCCCTCTTTCACAACGCGCGATAAGAAACTTCGTTCCAAAAGCCCCATATAAAACGTCCTAGAGGTAGACTGAGTCAGGCAGAAGGGAATGGAAAGAAGGATCCTTTTGTTCTATAGTGGTACAAAAATAAATATATTCGAAAACTATCATTACCTAGGTCTAAATCGTTATATCAGGCGATGTCGTTCCATAAACCAAGAAATGCCCCTCCAGATGGTTTTCATATTATGGTAGGGGAGACCCAGATTGCCGTGCAGCCAAGCCTGAAATACCTTGGTTTGGTTTTGGATGCCCGCTGGACCTTTCGGGCGCATTTTACAGCTCTTGTGCCCAAGGTAATGGGTGCTGTTTTGGCTCTAGGTCGATTACTACCGAATCTAGGTGGTCCAAAAAATTCTGTTCGTCGGCTCTACTTAGGGATAATTAAATCTATGGTGCTATATGGGGCCCCTGTTTGGGCTGATAACCTGACGGCTTATAACATCAATAAGCTTCACAGACCACAAAGGGCGATGGCCGTCAGAGTAATCAGAGGGTATTGTACCATCTCACGGGAGGCAGCTTTGGTGCTGGCCGGCTCTATACCATGGCACCTCGAAGCAAAAGCTCTTGCATCGCTTTATCGCTGGCGGGAGGAAGCGCGTAACCGTGGTGACCGGCCGTCGCTAAAGGAAGTGGAGCAGCGTCGACTGGAACTTGAGCAGGTTACTGTGGCGGAGTGGCGGCTCGAGCTAGAGCACCCTAGTTATGGTGTGGCCACGGTTGAGGCTGTTAGACCAGTCTTAAGTGAGTGGCTGAATAGGTCTCACGGCACCTTATCGTTTCGTCTGACGCAGGTACTTTCCGGACATGGTTGTTTCGGAAAGTACCTGCACAAGATAGCCAGGAGAGAACCGGATAAGCGCTGCCATCATTGCACATCACTGTGCGATACGGTGGCGCACACTGTCGAGGAGTGTCCAGCGTGGGAAACCCAACGGCGGGTCTTGGTTGCCGAAGTGGGCAGTGATTTGTCTCTGCCTGCTATTGTTGGCGCCATGACTGAGGATGACTCAAAGTGGATGGCGGTCAGAAACTTCTGCGAATCAATTGTGTTGCAGAAGGAGACAGCGGAAAGAGAGAGGGAAACAACATCATCCCTCCCAATTCGCAGGAGGCGTAACAGGAGCAGGAGGATCCGCAATGATCGCCTTCCTCCGTAAAGACCAATGAGTGGCGATCTTGGGGGAGACCGTCACTCATAGCAATGAGTCGGAGATAGCGGCGGCGTGTGTTCCGCGTCGCCTCTCGACGGATTTTTCCCGATTTTCGGGTTTATCTGTAGGAAGAGCAAGGAACGACTGGCTCGAAGTTGGGTCCCAACGGACAAGTCGCCGATGGAGTCACAGAAGTCCTGCGCAAGCATACCTGTACTCCGTCGGACCTCGACTGTTGGCGGAACACCGATGGGTTTTTAGTGGGTAAGCCTCCGGCCGCCTACCATCCTCAGGCCGAAGGCAGCCCCACATACCTCCGTCGCCCCCTCCCCCTCAGGGTGGCGGGCGGATGCAATAATGCATTTTCCCATCGATAAAAATCGTTATATTTTGATGACGATCTCATTTAGTTTAATACATTGATAATGCCATTATCTTGGCTCGTTGCCAGTGGGGACAAAACTATTTTCGACTGAGTTCAGAACCAAGGTTGTACTCTGTCACAAGGTCTTTGGTACAATATTTTCGGTCTTTTATGGTAATTACTATCTGTATCTCGCGGTTCTACTCACATAATTACTTGATATCGGGATAAACAATATGTTACTAAACAAAATGTTAATCCAAATATGATAGAATTGTGGAATGCTCTGCCTGCTTTTATTCGGCAATCCAAATATTTGGCTGTTTTTAAAGCCAATGTGTACAAGCATTACCTTGCTCTCGCTGAAGCTCGTCAATCAAACATATAGATGTCCTATTGTTTCATTTTACGTATATATTTATGTGTTGATATGTATTTATTTTTATTGTATGTGTGTTTAATTATTTATGTATTTTAATATTTATTATTTTATTATTAAAATATTATAGATAGAGTGATTCAAGAGGAAGATTTATATGTATACTAAGTCCCGATCCCGTGGGAATATCGGGAAAAAAAGTATGTGTTAATCGAGGTCTCCAGCTCTCTACGTACCGAGTTTCACCGCAATCGGTCCAGTGGTTTTAGCGTGAAGGAGTAACAAACACACACACACAAACTTTCACATTTATAATATTAGTAGGAAGTAGGATTACATGTTTAATATAGCCGTGCGAAGCCGGAGCGGGTCGCTAGTTCTTTGGGAAATTATAGGATAATTTTAATAAGCCTTCCAGCAAGGGCAAAAATAAGTAAAAAGGTCTTTTTCGTGATCGCAATTTTGCCTTTCTAAAAATAGGAATGTTTTGGAAAAATCTGAGCTACACTTACTCTTTTTATTCTTATAGTGTTGCTAATATAAGAAAAAACAGAAACAGATTATAAATAATTCAGTTTTAGTCGATTAATAAAATTTATTGAGCCACTTTCACGCCCATCGCGAGTGGGTGGCAATCGTGTATTATTTTTGCGATCCATCGTGAATGGAGAGACGTTTGTAGAGATAATAGTAATTTCAGAATGTCAATAGCAGAAAGTAGCTTTTTGAAATTAAAATGTCACGTCGAATTTCCTAACAAAAGGTATTCCAACGCCAAATGACAATCGATCCTTCCTGTAAAGCTTATCTTCGATTAGATTCCCTGCCCTATAAGTTACGGACAGTAAGTTTCTGCCTTATCATTCCGTTGAGATACCTCAGGGTGAGTTGTCATTTCCGGTTTGGGACAGGAAAAATGTATAGGTACGGTCGGCTGCATAATTGCAGACCCACCGTAGAGCTAAAAAAGCCGGTTATAAAAATGTTTTCAACACAAGCAAGATTTTAGGCACCTGGTTTAATTGAAGTTTAAAGTCGTCTAACTCGTGAATTTATCAAACAAAAAATATTAGAATGAAAATATGCCAATAATAGTAATTTTTGAACTCTACCGGGGGATGCAATTATGCAGCCGACTGTACATAACTAGAAGGTATACAGGATGTCCTGTAATGAATGGATAAGCGGGCAGCTACGGATAGAGGACACTGTGCCGGTTCAGAAAAATGAAAGTTATGTTGCATGAAAGTTATGTTGCATGAAAGTTATGTTGCATGAAAGTTATGTTGCATGAAAGTTATGTTGCATGAAAGTTATGTTGCATGAAAGTTATGTTGCATGAAAGTCTCTCGGTGTTTGAATAAACTATCATTAAAAAAAAAATCAATCCTTTCTCTGTTTAGCAAATAAAGATTCTGATTCTGATTCTGATTCTGATTCTGTGTTTTTGATGCCAAAACTGCAAATAAAGGAATTCCAATCCGTTTTTAGATAGTATTACAGGATAAATATGCTATCGAATACAAAACAATAATTTTTATGTCACATCGAAAGTTTTTTTAAAACTAAGATCTAACTCTAACTTCATGGTTTTTTTAATTTTTTAACCTGAACTTTAACCTAAGTGTAAAAAATGTAATATCACCCTAGTGCCAAATTTAAAAAAGTTGCCTATGTTTATTGAGATTCTGAAATTGTATAATACGTGGTATTGCTAGCATTAAATACAAATTTAATTCCTATTAAAGTGAGCCAAGTTTAATTACGTGGGTCAAGTCTCGAGTAGAAACTAGTATACCTATAGAGCTTTAGGTCCTTCTTAAATTCATTCCCCCTTATTCCAAAACGAGGTTTAAGGATAGTCCGAGATATGGATTTAAACCTTGGATTTAGACACAGATTTACCTACAGGTGAACTATTGACGACCCAGTTGGCACAATGGTCACCATTCCGGGCTGCCAAACACAGGGTTGCGGGTTCGATTCCCGCCTCAGACAAGTATTCATGTTTAGATATTTGTCTGTGGTCTGGTTGTTTCTATGTATTATAAGTATATATTTACAAAAGAAAAGCATGTAAGTGGTATATCCGTTGTCTAGCATCCATAACATTACTTAGCTTGGGGCTAGGTGGCGATGTGTGGAATGTCTAGCAACATTTTTTTTTTTTTTTTTTAGTGTTAGGTTTATTTATAAAAAAAAATACAAAAGACTGGATAGAAAGGATATTTTTGGCTGGGCGGCTGGCGTGGGAGAAAAGAAAAAGATAGGGAGGGAGTTTTTGCTTTAAAAAATTGTGGGAGGAGAGAAAAAGTAAAACGTAGTGATTATATCCTCTTTGAGAAAAAGAAAGAGTGGAAAGTTGTATGGTGATAGGTTTGAATTGATGATAAGATGATGATAATTGTTTGGGACCTATAAGACAGGCTTATTGAGATTCGGCAGCCGATAAATATATTGTAAGTAAACTTTGAAAGAATATGTTTCTGAGACTGAATCTTATCTTAATTAGATACTAGAGCTTACACTATAGTCTAAACACTATCCCTATTTATCTGTGTCTTAATCTAAGGTTTAAATCAACATCTCGGACTATCCTTAAACCTCATTTTGGAATAATGGGGATAATGTTCTTTTAGGGTACCGTACCCAAAAAGTAAAAACGGGATCCTATTACTTCACTATCCGTCCGTCTTTTTGTCACTAGGCTGTAAATTATGAACCGTGATGGCTAGACAGTTGAAATTTTTACAGATTTTGTATTTACGTTGCCACTATAATAACAAATACTAAAAACAGAAAAAAGTAGGGCTTCCATACAACTTAGTACGGAATCCTATGCGCGTGAGTCCGACTCGGACTTGGCCGGTTTTTATTGTTTAATTCATTATTCATTTACAATGCAGTTGATATGTTTTGGCACAGATCACAGAGGGAAGTAAATATTCTATTATATGTGACTGAAAGACGCTTACATCGTCATTTTATGAACGTAATTAGGTGCCAACAAGGTGAAGTTTCCATTTCTACTCGGACTCAATTCAAGAGTAAATTTTTCAGCCCAATCAGCAACGCTATCTTCTTATGCAAGTATGCTTTTGGATACAAAACTAAGTGAGACATGTTTAATATGTTGCTTGACGGTTGATGCGTTGTTTGAACGTGTAATGGACTATACCTAATCAAAACCTTTAAGTTGATTTAACAATTGGGAATATTTTTATATACCACTAGCAGGGCTCCGCGGTTTCACCCGCGTAACTACCGATCCCGTGGGAATATCGGGATAAAAAGTTGCCTACAGCCTTCTGCGATAAATGGACTATCCAACACAAAATATCTTTTCAATTCCATCCAGTAGTTCCTGGGATTAACGTGTTCAAACAAACTAACAAACTCTTCAAAAGATTTATAATATTAGTATAAATTATCACACCACTTTTACCAATACCATTTTTTTCTTCTTTTTTGCCTTTTCTGATTCAGCAAGAGTTAAAAACACTTCATCGATTTTTATACCTAGGTATGGAGGCACCTGAAACAAAACATATTTTTGTCTGCCTTATTTATCAATGATATTTCTCATTCATTAATCATCTAACACTCGATTTCTCCAGCTCTCCACATCCCACCAAAGTCAAACATCGAAATAATTTTAATGACAACATTCGTTGATAAATTTTCATGACCTAAAATTTGACGACATGACAACTTACAAAGATGAGATGCTGAATAATATTTAAATATAACATCCCCGCAGTAAAAATATTTATTTTCGTGTTTTTATAAATCTTAAAACCCATTAGAATTCACCGAATTGTAAAATAATATTTATATTTCTGTTCTTTAATGATAGACAATTTTTAGTAAAATATTAAGTGTTGATGAATTACGAGTTTAGAATCTGTATGGATTTAGGAACTTGTTTTTTATATTCATATTGAACACATCAATCATTATTAAGTTTATATACCTGGGATGGTATTTCTTCTTGCAAAACGCCCTTAGAACAAGTTTTTTTCTTTATAAAACCAAGGTTTGTATACACGTCGGCAAAGATGTAGTTTATGATATTATTATGGAGAAGGACATTATGATACTTTTGCCCGAAATGCGTTACGCGGGTGAAACCGAGGGCGCACAGCTAGTCTATGCATGTAAAATGCTTTGTCTTGACTGACTGATGAAACAACGCACAGCCTAAACCGCTGATCGTAGAGAAACTTGGAGGGTGTGTTCTTTGTATGACGTAGGCGTCCGATAAAAAAGGAGTTTCCGAAATTGGTGAAGTGTAGGTTCCGAGAAGGTGAAAAAGGAGGTAAAGTTTGTATGGGTCAACGTGATTTCTTGGTCCAATCTACTTCAAATTTTCGACTTCTATGCGGACGAAGTTGCGGGCAAAACCTAGTTAAATATAAATAGCATAGCAACTCTTTTCCCAACAATAGTAATTACGTTGTTATAGTAACAACTAAATACGTTATCAATGTGTCACACTTGTTTCACTTACGTTAAATCTTTGACAGGTGTCTTCAAGCGCGTTTACGAAAAGGTCACAGAATCGCTTTGTACAAAAGTTTTCTCATATATTATTTTATAAAACAGACTAACAGCGCCTCCCTGTTTCATTTGCGTAACACCCGATCCTGGAATATCGAGATAAAATTACCCTATGTTATCCCCAACGTATCCTTGTGCCAAGTTTCATCAAAGCCTATTTGTACAAACATAAAAACAAACAAAAACGTCTTTCCTCTTAAGATCTTTCTCTATTAAACCCTTCCTCAATAAGTAAAAGATTTGTTTAACCACTCTCAAGATAACAGCATGTCAATACGCACACAATGTAATCGAATTTTTACAACATGGAGTCATAAAATGGTAGACAATCTATCTTGTTCAAGCTATTCAATCACTTTATATGGAAATATGTGAATGAAGACGTTACCTACATTGTAAGCATGATTTGGAAATTGGGTTTCAAAATAAAATAAATAAATAAATATTGATTATTTCAGGTTTGACCCATATTACTAAGGACACAATAAGGACACAATAAAAATATAAACATTAACATAGCTGGAGCGATGAGAAAGGGATTTTTACAATCCGCATTCTAGCATAGTGAACAGTGAGCCATTTTTTGTTAAACAAAACAAATGGACTATGCAACACAAAAATAAATTTTCAATTCGAAATATTATTAGTAGTTCCTCAGATTAGCGCGTTCAAACAAGGGCAAAGCTTTATAATATGAAATAGCCAAAAAATAATAATAATATTTAAATTTAAAAAAAAACTTAAAAATAAATAAATAGTCGTTCTCATTAAAACAACAATACATGTCGTGACATCTTTCATAATTTCGACGTAAACAATAAAATTAATGAAGTTACACATTGTCTGGTTTTACAAAAACATTTTGTGAGCACTTTGTAAAAAACGTGACATCCCATCACTTAGAATTGAATATGAAATATTTTATCCAACGGGTCTATTTAAAATACATTTTATTGGAATGAATCCAAAATATCATGAAGTCCATAGCTAATAGAGATAAAGTCATATAGCCATCTATACAGTGTATAAAACCTTGTGGATCCCTCAGACCATACCCCAAAAAAAATAAAGAAAAATTTTTTTTAACCAAGTGAAAATTATGGTATTTTTTCTAAAAAATCGATTATATATTATCATGTTTTGTGGGCCACATCACGATAATAATTGTGGGTTAGAATACCTATTAGTCATACCTTTATTATTTATAATCCAAAGGATATCCTGAAATTTTAAACTAGCATAAAATACTCAGTAATATTTTCTAAGACTTAGCAAATAAAACTAATCTTAATGTTTAAAAAATGGCGCCACATATTACGTCAGGCCACCTACGACAATCTTACAACGAATTTAGTTTTAGAATCTGGTGGCAAAAGTAGAATAGCTGGATTGGTTATTCCCAGTCTGACAAGTAGAACCTCGGGCAAAAAGGTCTTAACTAAAAAGGTTTATTTGCAGAAAACAACCCATATACAAGTATCTTGCATTTATCAATATCGGTCAACTAGTTTAAGAGCCCATTCATTCAAATAATAAAAATATTATTTTATTTGTTTTTAGCCTATTCCGTCCCACTGCAGGGCAAAAGCCTCCCAACCCCTCTTACCACTATTCCCTGTCTAGTGCCAGCTGGGTGCAGTCGCTACGATGCGAGTCCAACTCATCCCGCTATCTCAGAAGCAGAAGGAAAAAAATATACTATAATTCTCTTAATTTTTATTAATTATTTGTTTCTGTAAACATATATTTGTTTTAGTCTGAGTATTGTTGTACGTAGGTATAGTAAATACCTTTAAACATAAAATTTTCTTCAAAAAAAGTACTTTTTATTTCATGCTATATCTTGCAATATTTAGGTATTTATTTATATAGAAGATTGATAAAACCTACGGATTAGTTGGCTAAAGAAGTATTGACGAGTTCCTTCTTTTGGACATGGTCGACTTACCAGAGAGTGTGGTAAGATGCTGGGCAAGCTTACTCTTCTGCACTACAGCGTCATGAATACCATGGATTAAAGTTGCTAGTGTTGTATAAATCATATAAATTCGATGTATTATTTGACTTTTAATTAATTGACGACCCAGTTGGTACAATGGTCACCATGCCGGACTGCCAAGCACAGGGTTGCGGGTTCGATTCCCGCCTCAGACAAGTATTTATGCTTAGATATTTGTCTGTGGTCTGGTTGTTTCTATGTATTATAAGTATATATTTACAAAAGAAAAGTAAATATAAGTAGTATATCCGTTGTCTAGCACCCATAACACAAGTCTAGTTACTTAGCTTGGGGCTAGATGGCGATGTGTGGAATGTCTTGCATTATTTATTTATTAATTATTGATATTTTTTCGTTTCGCATCTCAAACCATTGCCAATGTAGTCCTCTATTTGTCACTTGCGTAATTTTATGAAAATAAATTTGTATCAAAATTATATTTTCATGTAAATAAACATCCGTTGCCAGAAATATATCTTTTGGCTCGTTTGTAAAGTTAATAAAAACTGTGACAAACATATCTATTTAATTATGACTGTTATTTCTTATCAAAGGTGTTGATAAATTAGAACGTACTTTGCTCTATGGTTTGGATAAACTTCCTGTATTATTGACCGAGATTCACCAGCAGTTCGTATATATTGACATTGAGACACTAGATACCTTTTGACATATTGACTTAAAACATTTAGTACCAGGTCAGAAATAGCACTTGTTCTACTTTATTAAATATGTTCATCGATGAAGGAGTATAATAATAAATGAGCGTTTCCTTCGTCATTTCTTATTCGTACAGGAAGGGGATGAAATCAAATGTTTGCGTATGTCTTTCCTGATGTGTACGATCTCAGTAAACAGGTATCTTGTAAGAAAGCGTGCTATATCTTAGGCTGATTCGTCATCTACCATAATTAGGCAGGTGTAATAGTGGTCAAACGTCGACCTATAATTGTTTATATATACATACATCATATATATATATATACGCAGCGAATTCACCGCAGCGAAGTCAGATAAGCAACGAGACAGATTAGCAACTAAACAGAGTACGGTTGACAATATAAAACCTAGAATTTAAATTTCAAGTCAAGTAACAAAACAAAATCAAGTACTAATCTCGTTTTTTTGAAGTCGGTTAGAAAGAAAAAATAATTAAGTATTAACCCGATTTTCCTAGAACAAGATAGTAAATAATTTTAAAGTATTCCTATGAATTAATTTCAATTAAACAATATAACGTTCAATTAGCATTCCGTTTGTTCATCGATAATAACACGGTTGCTCATTAATCGTTAATGTCCTGCGGCATTTAAAGGCCTTACCACGAGTTGTTGCGCTCGATCGAACATGCAAAACTTTAATACAATTGATCAATACGCAAGCCCAGACATAGCTCAAATCGGTATCTCTGTTTAGGGTGACCAAATATTATTTTGTGCAGTGACATAACAGACCTTCAGGGCGCTCTTACTTTCATCAACAAACGAGAAATGATGGAAGAAAGTCGTATATAATACTACGTTGTTTTTCAATTTACAAAAAAAGTAAATGAAGATAAAATAAAACTAGATGTTGTTCGATTCTTAGACCTAACGAATATACACAATAAATTTTCATACAAATCGATTCAGCCGTTTAGGTAAGGAAGGATACACGAGAAATATATACATAGGGAACACAGTTTTTCCATAAATAATTTTGTTTCTTTATAATATTGTACTTACTGGTGGAGCTTACCTAGTGCCTATTGTATAAAATTTATGTAGACACATAAATCTTATACAATTTTATAAAATTTATAGAATAAAATGACGAAACATGGTACATTCTGTCATTAGTTGATCAATTAATTTGAACCGTATATTGTTGCTTCACAAGTTATTTGTGTTTATTAGTTAAAGAACATAAAATCTGTGTAATTCATATTTTATGTAATGGGCTGATACTAGGTAAGTGCCATTATATTCGCTCATTTTAAATTATCTTTGACATAATTATGTCTAGAAATTAAAGAACGTAGACTAACTGACGGAGGTTTTAAAGTTTCTATTCCAGTGCTTTATTTAAAAATAGCTGTTGTGACAGCTGATAGTTGAAATAGACGGCACGATAGAGACAGATATACTATTCTAAGCTACGAGTATCTATCCCGGGCTTCTCGTATTCGCCGATAGTAACTACTCAATCGTGCGTGTGATCGAGTGCTTTAGCAACTCGTGGTAGGGGTACCAGTGCATAACTAATGGTATATTGTTTGTGCTGGTTATCTGGCAACGCACAATGGTATGTGCGACTTCAAAATATCAAACAACGGGTAAGATGTATCAAGGTATGAGGTCGCAGTAGAGATGTCAAAATGACTTGTATATATCAAAGAGTTTCCATTTTAATATAATAAACTCATAAACTTATAGGTTGGATTAACAACATCCAATACAAATAATGACGTATTTATCACATCACATTATTTGATTTATGCAGGTATCCCCAACTCTTTTAACCCCTTTTGAATGAAGTTTAAACGTTAAAAAATAATCTGTTTCGCCTGAATTTGACAATATTAGACCAATAGCATATGCCCCCGCCGCTTTTGTCCGTTCTGTCTAACTTTTCATGTGGTGTTCACTGTTAGACGGAGTAAAATATGAAAATTAGACAATTTACTTTTGGCTGACAAAATAATAAATAAGCTAAATAATAAATGTTAAAAAATAGACGTATATGCGAAGTCGGCATAGGTTTGCTAAACAAAATAATTTAATAAACCATCAATAAAACCCTGTAATTCGGTAAAAACTCCGGTTATTGCATATTATTAACACGCGCCGCTCGTAAAACGAATAATTTCAAACCTACCCTCTGCTAATGTCGTTATTACGTATCGTAACGGCAAGTTACGGGGGATGTTTCGTTATAAAACGTATTAAACCGCTATCCCTGACCGTGAATACGTATGTACTAATTTATGTATTATGTACTAATTCCAAAATCAGTATGTAAGCAAATTATTAAAGTCACAGGTATGAGGCAACCCATCATAGAGCCCCAAAACTATTACAATTTTTTTACGCATTTTAAACTTGAATTTACCTCATGATGTCAAAGTTAAAGTCAAAAATTTTTATTCATTTGGATTCTTAAAACATTTGCATGCTTAATACACAGATCACATAGAAACGTCTTAAAAACTAAGTTAGGATGTGTGCCTTCGGAACGCACCCACCAATCAGAAGAAGGCACAAGAAACTCATGGGGAGATGTGAAGTTACGATGAGATCGAGGCTGTAGCATGCTCGCCTAGAAAGAGAATGATATGCTTGGAAAACATGATGGAACGCGACGACTCACTTGGCACCATGACTTTGTCCAGGGGGTGGTGTTTGAAGCCTCCGACCAAGGTCTACCACCGCTTAATTGTCTGCTCCTTTAGCGCCACCCGGGGGTCAAGCGATGGCTAAATTCTACGGCAAATCTGCACTCCCGTTATTAACTCAAGCAAGATCCTAAGGTCCTGCTTGAGTGAAGTTCAAAGTCTTCTAACTCATGAATTTATAAGACAAACATTATTACAATGAAAACATTCCAATAATAGTAAGTAATTTTTAATCTCTACGGTGGATCTGCAATTCTGTTGCTGACAGTTCAACAGATCGTTTACAATTATAACTGCCGCGGCGGGAATCGAACCCGCAATCTTTTGCGGTGTACACGAGAATGCACAAAGGTTGGTACTGCTTCACATAAAACACATAAACAAAATGTATTTCAGTACACAAATCTGTGCCATTGTCAATGCATTTATTTGTAAAGACTAAATTCGTTTCACAAACGAAAACACAATAATTTTACTTTTATTTACGTACTGTCACACAAAAGGACAAGGTTTTGTTATAACTATTAAATTAATTTAAATCGGGATATTTGCGTTGTTTTTTGTTTTTATTTGGTAGAGCTCTTTATTTTGATGCTTTTGCAAGCTTAATTTTTAGTTACCGCAGCAAATAATAGTGTGAGCACATCTTGAAAAATTCGTTCATTTTGCAGTACGTTAAGGTGAAAGCGTACCGGCGCTCTCTCCATACAAACGTAGTTGACTGTTTCCTCCCTGGATAATGACACTAGCACAAATATTTTTGGGCCATAAAACCTATTACTGCCATGACTATGCCCTTAGGTAATGGTTTTTTTTTTCATTTTCTAATTATCATAGAAAATAAGATTTAAAAAAACTAAGGGCATGGTTATGGCAGTTATAAGTTTAATGCAACAAAAATATATTTGCACTGTAATTATCCAGGGAGAAAACAGTCGACTATCGGTACCCTTTTCTCTTAAGGTTTAATAGTTTTTGTGTCGCACTGTATAACGTAGGACTCTAAGAGAGAACTCCGACGCGAACAAAGTCGCAGGTAATCGCTAGTAATATTAATGGCGCCTTACTATTTCAAGACTAAAATGGATCAATAAAATACATTAACATCACACGTGACTTCTATACAAATGCACGATTAATATACATTAAAATATAAATGGTTGTCATAAAATAATGTTAGATCGATAAGAATATAATTATATATTTATTTCGTATATTTAGGTCACTTATTATTGATTTGTTAGTCATTCATAATACGCTATGGGTGACAAATATGTCAATTTAATGGTTGATAGGTAAATTATAGTAACTACACATATTTATATTTCTATTAAGATTGCAACGCTCTTCGACCATCTAACGGCTACTTACACACAATTTTTTTTTGAAATTTAAATTTTTTGCGCGGTACGAATATTTTTAGATGAGATAAAATCTCTAAACTCGCAACACCGTTACGAGACACAGCTACAGTGTGTCCATATATGCATGTACATATATTTTGTAGTTGTTTATTTATTAAGTTTTTTTATAAGTTTGAATGTTTTTTTTTAGTTAGTCGTTATCACTTCTTTCGGCACTCCCGGAGTGCAATCGTTTTTTTTTAATCAAGATTTTCAATACAAACAATAAAATAACAAACAAATAAAGTATACGTTAGAGCGCCGTTCATGACGCCATCTTGTATTTTACTGTAATTTTTCAAATGTCAACGTGGTTCAGTCTGTCTTAGTGATTTCATGATATTTGATCCATTTATTTGTACCAACAACTAGTGTATAGTGTTAAAGTGAAGGTAAAAATCAAAATAGACATGTCATAGCTATTATTTGGATATGTGCTGACAGTAAGTTTCATAATATTAAATTTACGCTCATTTTTAGGTAAAGATAAAGATGAATAAAATTAGTCAATAGGTATTAGTGTGATATTTTTAGAAAATATGTTTCTCAACGGTTTACGATGTGCCTATTGAACTACGCTGATATGAGCTCTAGGTTGGGCCTAAATGGCGCAGTGCACATTCTAGATGGTACATCCTTATTATTTATTGATATAAAACCACGGAAAATAAAGCCAGTTAAAAAAGGGATCACTAGACGGACTGATAAGTATTTTATGCCTCACGTCTTTTCCCCAAATAAAATAAAATTCTAAATCTAGAAACCAAATTTCACTTAGAAGCTTGGTAAGCACAAAAACCTGAAAATCCTGAAATGTGGGACGAACGTGTCTAGCTTTATTTTTTTTTTTTCATTATTTACATATTTACTTAGTTTTCATTAATTAGTTACTTTATTAATCCGGGTTTTTTCGTGGTACTGTTCATAAGCGGAGAGCTTTTTGAACAATACTAAAAAAACACTAAAAAATGCTTAATTTAAAAAAGCTTAACACCAAATAAATCGATTTCCATAAATTCCATTGCGCTCATTTAGAAATTTAGCTTATTGACAGAATATTAACACTTATGCTAATTTTAGGGTATCGTACCGAAAGGGTGAAAACGGGATCCTTTTACCTAGATCCTATAGTCCGTTTGTCTGTCTGTCACCAGATAATCACTGTTCTCTCAACAAGCTGCCCTGGAGACCAGCGCTGTAGCCTGGTGTTATGCTTGCTGCAGCATTACACCTGAGGTCGATTCATTTGGGATAGCACACGGCATCCCGGTTTTTTCATTATTATATGCCTATTATCTAAGTCTATAGATTGTTTTCTAATTCTGTCTGTTCTATTTTCATTTTAATTTATCTTATTTTTTATTTATTGTTGTGTTGTAATTATATCTACCTATTTTGTATTTGTTTTCTTGTCCGTATGCTTTTCTAATGCTATTCTATTTTATTCTAAACTTGATTAGAATATTATTTATTCCCGTGCTTCTCAGTAAGGTTCGTACTGAAAATCAACGCTAGGGCGTTTTGCTCTAACATCAGGCTGAGCACGAACCTTTTTCTGGGCGCCTGCTGTAATTTTGTTCTTGATTTTCTTATTTTTATGTGTTTGTACATTGTACAGTTCAGAAAATAAAATTTTATTTCTGTATTTCGAACAGTTGAGTACAAATAAGCTATCAATTAATTCATGGAATTCATTCAATCTCAAGTTTTTAATTTATCATGCATTTTTGTCGCTCGCACTCTCACCACACCTTTCATCTCTACAAATATTCGATAAGTCTCTTTCAGCTCAGTGACATTGCTATGTGAATACTTTACTCATATGAAATATTACGAAGGCGTAGGTACTTCCAAATACTTAATATCAAATATATCATACGTATATGTGAATGATTCGGATCAAATGAAAAGTCTGCTCATGACTCGTGAGACAATCTTTCCCTAGTAATTATTTTCCCTGGTCTTTTCAGGGTTCCGTACCTCAAAAGGTAAAAAAGGAACCCTTATAAGACGACCCAGTTTGCACAATGGTCACCATGCCGGGCTGCCAAACACAGGGTTGCGGGTTCGATTCCCGCCTCAGACAAGTAATTATGTTTAGATATTTGTCTTTGGTCTGTTTGTCTCTATGTAAGTATATACGATATTTACGAAAGAAAATTATATAAGTAGTATGTCCGTTGTCTAGAACCCATAACACAAGTCTAGTTACTTAGCTTGGGGCTAGATAGCGATGTGTGAAATGTCCTGCAATATTTATTAATTATTTATTAATTAATAATGACTTATGGTTCAGAAACGTGGTCTTTCACTATGGGCCTCATAAGAAAGTTCAGGGTCACACAGCGTGCTATGGAGATGGCTATGCTCGGTGTACGAGACAACGAGATCCAATCTGAAATGAGAAGATTCGTAGGCGAACTTAAGTTACCGACATAGTCCAAAGAATTAGTAAGCTGAAGTGGCAATGGGCGGGACATGTGGCTCGTAGAACTGATGGCCGTTGGGGCCGAAAAGTCTTAGATTGGAGACCACGTACCGAAAAGCGCAGCACGGGTCGGCCTCCGACTAGATGGACGGACGACTTAATTAAGGTCGCGGGAAGTCGTTAGACGCATAGAGCATGCGACCGATCGCTCTGGAAGTCTTTGGGGGAGGCCTATGTTCAGCAGTGGACGTCCTGTGGCTCATATAATGATGATATTGATGATTTATTTATTTATACATAGGCTGCACTAAAAGTATCGGGAATGGAATATTTCCACTGTTCCTGTCATATTTAAATCTTTTTAATTGAAAACTCCTTGGTTTTAAGAATCGAATACCATTTATTTATTTAAAAAAATAATCTCGGTCTTGTCACAAGGTTTTGTCAAACTTGTTTAGTCGTTGAGAAAATGGAATTGACGCGAGAAAATTCAAGAGCGATGATTTATTATGACTTTCGAAGTGGTTTATCACAAAAACAGTGTGTTGACCGGATGATTTCTGCATTTGGTGATGAAGCCCCATCCAAAACCACAATTTACCGCTGGTTTGCTGAATTTCAACGTGGACGTGTCAAGCTCAGTGATGATCCCCGTCAAGGTCGTCCAAAAACTGCACTCACCCAAGAAAACGTCGATGCTGTGCGTAAGCTGATTGAGGAAGATCGACATGTAACATACCGCGAAATTCAGGCAACTTTAGACATTGGCATGAGTCAAATACAAATAATCTTGCATGAACAATTAGGTGTAAAAAAGTTGTTTTCCCGATGGATACCGCATTCGCTCTGTGAAGAGCAAAAAGTGGCTCGCGTTGCTTGGTGCGTCAGAACTCTCGAAAGATTCCACGCAGGATCCTCAAGTGCTGTATCCAACATCGTATCAGGTGACGAATCCTGGATATACGCGTACGACCCCGAAACAAAAAACCAGTCACGAGTTTGGGTGTTCGAAAATGAGTTAAAGCCAACAAAAATTGTTCGTTCGCGGAGTGTTGCAAAAAAATGGTGGCCACGTTTGTCTCCAAAACCGGCCATGTTGTGACTATTCCTCTTGAGGGACAAAGAACGGTTAATGCAGAATGGTATGCTAGCATTTGTTTGCCACAGGTCGTTTCTGAACTCCGTAAAGAGAACTGCAGCCGCCGCATCATCCTCCATCACGACAATGCGAGTTCTCACACCGCGAACAGAACAAAAGAGTTTTTAGAGCAAGAAAACATAGAATTATTAGACCATCCGCCGTACAGCCCCGACCTAAGCCCTAATGATTTCTATACTTTCCCTAAAATAAAGAATAAATTGCGTGGTCAGAGATTTTCATCACCTGAAGAAGCTGTGGACGCCTACAAAACGGCCATTTAGGAGACCCCAACTTCCGAATGGAATGGTTGCTTTAATGATTGGTTCCATCGTATGGAAAAATGTGTCAAATTTCGCGGAGAATACTTCGAAAAGCAATAAATACATTTTTAAATAGTAATGTTGTGTCACTTCCTTGATTCCCGAAATTTTCAGTGCCGCCCTCGTAAGATCAATTTCTATTCAATTTCAATTTCAATTTTTTATTTCTCTTTCATTTACCTTGACGTTTCGACTATGTTACAATAGTCATGGTCGCGAAGAGACCTAGATATCTAATTTTAAATTACCTTTTTCTTCTTCCTACGGCATATTTGGATAAAAACCAGCCAAGTGCGAGTCGGACTCGCGCATAAAAGGTTTCTCACCATTATATTCTGTTTTTATTATTTGTTGGTAATCATCTGTGAAAATTGCAACTGTCTAGCTATCACGGTTCATGAGATACAGCCTGGTGATAGACAGACAGACAGACAATGAAGTATAAGCAAAAGATTCCCGTTTTTACTCTTTAGGTACAGAACCCTAAAAACTTTTTTTTTTATTACTCCCAATGATTCATTGTATCCTCACACCAAATTTCATCAAAATCCTAAAAGAGCATATTTTTTACAAACAAAAAATATCATTCCTTGTAATGTTTTATTAGTATAATAGATAACTGCTTGTTTAACACTCCTAAAAATAACAGCAACAAAAAAGAAACAATTTTTGGTACCGCAATCCGTTTTGCAAACAATGTCTACCGCAGCCTTTTCAAGATCTTTTGTTCTGTTTCCACAATATTTCGTGCGTGAATCTACGAATACTAGAGGTACTTTCATTCAGCCAATTTCACTGTCAGCTACAAAGAGATTTCAATTAATTTTGTGTTAGTGAGGACATCAAAACTTTTCCCTTTGTTCAAGGCCAGTTAAATTGCAATTAAAAGTCAGATAAATTCTGTGTTTTTACGAGAACTGCTTTAACCGTGACTTCAGAAGGCAGAATTGAACGACCTTAATCTATTTTCTATAGAAACAAATCCAAAATGTGTCGCAACAATCGCCTTGTATGATTATTTATTGTAATAAAATATATTTATAAAAAAAATAAAATAAAAATTCTACCATCCTACATTTTTTTAGGTCGGTCGGTTAATCAAACACAAAAAAATTAGGATACGAATCGTCTTCGAAAGGAATTATTTTAGCCCTGATGTATTTCTAATTTCAGCCGAACCGTCCATTGAAAATTCTGATCTACGAATAAAAAAGAGGAAGAATATAATGTGTACCCTGTGTAATATAATATTAAATCTCATCGTTTGGATACCGTACTTATACAAAAACACAACATAAAAGTCAGGCAGCGAGTGACAGCTTGCACAAAAGTGTTTCGTGCTTCTGAATCATAACATTTGAATTTATTTTTTTGCGTTATACTCTACAATATCTATATTATTGTCAAATAAACATGTATTTCCTATCTATCTAAATAAATATATTACATAGACGTTTATACACAACAGGTATAGTAAAATTTTGGCGGTGCATGTAAAAGCATAATTTATTCGTCAAGTCGTTCTATCGACAAGTTTTGGTCTCAAATCAAAGTGCACAACGCAAAAAATATTCCAAACCAAACTCCCATAAGGTAGCGGGTAGTCTTTAAACGCAGAGAGCATGCGACCGATAGCTCTGGAAGTCTTTGGGAGAGGCCACTGTTCAGCTGTGGACGTCCTGTAGCTGATATGATTATGAAGATCCCATAGTAAATATCACGATTTTTTAGCCCAATCCGTTATTTAGTTTCACCTGTGCGTCGATATATTTAGTGAGTTCTTTGAATTTTATATTTATAGATATAAATCTCAATAAAATATCCATTAAACATTCAATTGATATGGTAATATTTAACCTAATTCATTAACAATAGAGACCATTACAATAAAAAGCTCAATTAACAAAAGCTACAATCGAACAATAAACTGTATTGTAAAGCTTTTGTATGTGACAGGTTAATTTGAAACTTTCAGAGCTATTGTTTCGGAACTGTAAATAAATAAACTTTTGGTTTTAAAAGCTACAAGCGACCCACTCCGACATTGCATGGGTAGCAGAGCTTATACGCTTAATTTTTATCCATCATTTTTAAAGGCAATTAACACAAACCTTCATGAATTACACCGTCCATATGTTAAAATCGTATGAAAATCTATTTATATTTAATTGTTTTTTGAGTTTATCGCGTTCAGACATACAGACAGACGTGACGTGACTTTGTTTTATAATAAGATAGATAGATATAGATATACTATAGACTATCACACCTACCTGATAGTATGTGACAATGTGGTCTAAGAAAGCACACTTTCCTAAAAGACACATAGTTTACTGTTTTCAATCGACTTCAAAAAAGGAGGAGGTTCTCAATTCGTCGTGTATTTTTTTGGGTTCCTATATTCAAAAAGTAAAAAGGAACCCTAAGATCATCCTCTTGTTTTTTAGTTTACGAAAACTGTTCGCTGTAAATTCACGTTCTAAAGCGTGAAAAATCCATTCAGAAATCCTTTCCACGTGAACAATCAACGTGGCTGTCACCATGTTTACGTTTTAATTTCTCAGTGTACGCCACGTAGCTACACGTACGTAGGTAGGTAAATGGGGGGTAGGAGGCTCATGGGACGAGTTATTGTTTTGTACTGAATACATCCCATGGGGGATGATTGTTTGGTTCAAAATGGAGGAGATAGCGGGCTGTGAATTGTCAGGCAACACAAGTATAGTTGGTATTTTGACAAACCAGTTGGCACAATGGTCACCATGCCGGACTGCCGAACACAGGGTTGTGGATTCGATTCCCGCCGCAGACAAGTATTCAGATATTTGTCTTAGGTCTGGTTGTATTTATGTATTATACGTATATATTTACAAAAGAAAAAGTATATAAGTAGTTGTCTAGCACCCATAACACAAGTCTAGTTACTTAGCTTGGAGCTAGATGACAATGTATGGAATGTCCTGTCCTGCAATATTCTTAAAATGGGTTACAATGGTCTTATAATTAAAATTCAGACTCCATAATCTACCACATGAGCCATGAAAATTAAAGGAAACGTGAAAGTTTGCGTGTGTATTAGCATGTTTGTTACTCCTTCACGCAAAAACCACTGAACAAATTGCGATGAAACTCGATATGTGAATAGCTGGAGACCGGAATGAACGCATCGTTTATTTTTTGTCTCGACATTCTGACGGTATTGGGACTTACGCAGGATAAACTGCAGGACGCAGCTTATAACCTATAAAGTTGTAACCCTCGCGAGTACAAACTTTGAAGAGTTTTGTATGAGAAACGAGTGCTTCATCAATTTCTACCTGGCATTTTAATGAGATATTTTGATAAAGAATTGATGAAGCATCCGGAACTTCTCACACATAAGTCCTCAAAGAATGTGCTTGCGAGCTTTGCCGTTTATAGAACTATTAGTAACTCCACCAGCACCATAACACAAACCTAGTTGCTTCCGTACCGTATTGCCAATTTATTTAAAATCTCTTCACACAGGTAGAATATATTTTATATTATTTGTGTGTTTATTTGTTTCTTGTGTACTAAATAATAAAATCAATAAAAATAAAGTAAATAAATCTAATAAATTAGATTCTCGTTAGATCTCGTAACTTAAAACCGGCATTGCAACGTGGACGTGTGAAAATTATTTGATTTTATTAGTGACGTTTATTCGTTAAATAAATACGAGTTAGCGGTTGTATAAAATAATATTTAATGTAATTTGTGTTACAGGGGTTGTGTCACACCTAATGTAACAGGGGATTCCGATTTTAGGGTTCCGTAGCCAACGGGTAAAAACGGGTTACTAAAACTCCACTGTCCGTCTAGCTGTACTACCAGTTAAGCTAAACAGACCTTGTCCATCCTAAGGTTGCCTGGAATCGCTTTAAGCGATAAGGTCGCCTGTTTGTACAATTTCGTAGTTAATTAACGTTTCTTGTCCATTTTCAATGTTTTGTCTGTTGTACAAATAAATAAAATAAATAAATAAATATTGCAGGACATTGCACACATCGACATCTTGCCCCAAGCTAAGTAACTAGACTTGTGTTATGGGTGCTAGACAACGGATACACTACTTATATACTTTTCTTTTGTAAATATAATACATAGAAACAACCAGACCACAGACAAATATCTAAGCATAAATACATGTCTGAGGCGGGAATCGAACCCGTAACCCTGTGTTTGGCAGTCCGGCATGGTGACCATTGTGCCAACTGGGTCGTAAAGTTTTTATCTATCTATCTATTTGTCTGTCTGTCACCAGACTGTATCAGTTGAGATGTTCACAGATGATGTGTTTCTGTTGCCGCTATAACAACAAATACTAAAAGTAGAATATAATTGTACAGAACCCTTTGTTCGCGAGTCCGAATCGCACTTGACCGGAATTAATTAACGCCTTATAAAAAAAGACTAGTCAACCCATCGTTAATCCATGCCATTTTAAGGCGGTGAAGTAGGCTTGCCCAGCGCTTTTACCACCCTCACAACTCAGTCAACCGTGTCCAGAGGAAAGAACACGTCAATACGACGACTCAGTTGGCACAATGGTCACCATGCCGGATTGCCAAACACAGGGTTGCGGGTTCGATTCCCGCCTCAGACAAGTATTTATGCTTAGATATTTGTCTGTGGTTTGGTTGTTTCCATGTATTATAAGTATATATTTACAAAAAAAAGTAAATAAGTAGTATATCCGTTATCTAGCACCCATAACACAAGTCTAGTTACTTAGCTTGGGGCTAGATGGCGATGAAATGTGAAATGTCCTGAAATAAAAAAATAAAAAAATAAGCCTAGAGACAACTAAGCCACAAGTTTCATGTGAACGATGAGATGACGACTAATAGATGACGATGATACTTTTCTTTTGTAAATATATACTTTAGTACATATAAAAACTTGAGAGTTATCAAGGGACACCCGGATGGAACGAAGTTTCTTTCGATTAATTAGCGAAGGAATTGTAATAAAAATTTATATTCCGTCTAGCCCCCTTTCGCAACGCACGATAAGGAACTTCGTTCCAACAATCAGACTACAAATATCTAAGCATAAATACTTATCTGAGGCGGGAATCGAATCCACAACCCTGTATTTGGCAGTCCGACATGCTGACCATCAGAAGAAGGTGTGAGGTGTGAAGTCCAATATTATATCGTTCAAATATATTCAGAGACAAATATTCTACCGTTTTATTGGCATTGAAAGGTCTCAAGCACTTACCTCATACCTTAAATTCACACAAGAACCCTAAAAGCCGAAAAACCCTCAAAATTCTTCATATTTTATTACCCTAAAACCTCTAAGCATTATCTCTAAGCCTGAATATAGAGCCACGACTTATAATCGACCGATTAGGGTACGGCTACGAGTATGCTGAATATACAAATATTTAAGCTGTACGTTGATTTATCAGTCAGTCCAGTCAGTCAAGACTTTGAATTATCTATACTAATCTATTCTAATATTATAAAGCTGAAGAGTTTGTTTGTTTGTTTGAACGCGTGAATCTCAAGAAATACTGGTTTGAATAGTAAAATGATTTCTGTGATGGATAATCCATTTATCGAGGAAGGCTGTAGGATACTTTTTATTTTGATATTTCCACGGGATCAGGACTTATGCGGGTGAAACTGCGGGGCGCAGCTAGTATATTTATAAGCTTGTAATAAAGTCAAACTAGAAAATACCTTTTTAAATACATTTGTTTAGGACCTAAATACTTGTCCTACATACTGCTAGACACACAAATGAATATATTATGATAGGTAATACAAACAATTGTTCTTTGAGCATGGTGGGATCAGAACCTGAATTCGTCTTGAGTTTCGCCCCCCTATGTCGCTGAAATGGTGTTCAAATTTTGTTGCTGACTGACTGTCGGTGACGTATTTGAATTTTTTACTATTGATAGGTTACCGTTTTACCACAATTAGACCTGCCTGATGGTAGGTAATAATGCGGTCTAAGATACCTATTCACTCGTGGCTTAAAAACTTTCAAATTGTACACGTCACGTATCATCCGACATAAAAGTCCGTTGTCTGCAGTCGTCCTAAGAATTCCTTTTACCTCAAGTGTTTAGGGACAAAAGATATTATTGATACTTAAGCCCTTTGAGTCTTAAGACCCCAGGCCCTTAGAGAAGGGCCCTTAGATCCCATGTAAGACTGAAATTAAATCTTCAAAGGTGGGCCCCAAATAATTTAATTTGGTAAGGGGATAAACTGAACACGCTTTCGAAGCTAAAGTGGAACAGAAGTGGTTACTAGCTGTGTATAGATTTCAGATATAAATGGATAAATAATACTGTAAAACACTACACAGTGCCATGCAGCCCCAAGTTTAGTAACTAGGCTTGTGTTATGGTGGCCAGACAATGGATATAATACTTATATACTTTTCTTTTGTAAATATATACTTAACGGTAATGTAAGTCCTTTTTCGCCTGAGATGCAGGATTACCTAGTTCAGGCATATGTGTCATTTTTGTTCTCTTTAATATTTAGTGCTTTAATTATTATGCAAAATGAGTTTTAATAAATGTATTGGTATTTTGTATATACTTAATGTAATACAGTAACACCCAGACCAGAAAAAAATGTACATACAAAAATATTTGTTCGAGATGGGAATCAAACTCTTCTGCGTCGCAGTCGCATATTCGCCCGCCGCGCCACAGAATGACCTCCATCCTATAAGAATATCGGGATACATACTAGTTTATGTATTAACTAGCCGCTGCGCCCCGCGGTTTCACCCGCGTAAGTCCAGATCCCATGGGAATATCGGGATAAAAAGTAGCCTATGTGTCAATCTAGGTCTCCAGCTATCTAGATACCGAGTTTCATCGCAATCGGTCCAGTAGTTTTAGCGTGGAGGAGTAACAAACATACACACACACACACAAAATTTCACATTTATAATATTAGTAGGATTCATTTCTACATACCAGGTTACATCACAATCTCACATAGTTTTGTGCATGGAGAAGAAAGTAACAAACAAAAAACTATGGCCTTTATATCGATTTTTGTAGATTTATAGGTACAGCGTATGCACTTTAAACCATGCTATTCAAGGCACTGTAGTTCCTGTAATATATCTTGGAAGGAATAGACTTAAGACCCAGCACCCATATCTACACCCCTCGGCTTAGTCGACCGTGTCCAGAGAAAGATCTCGTCAGTACGTCTAGAGACAACTAAGCCGCGGGTTTCATCACGAGAAATGTACAAATATACACGTAATTTACTAATACACAAACTTTAGCGTCTATAATAATTATGAGGTATTAAATATTAATATTAGTAGGATAAGCAACCACAGCATCATATTGCAGTTCCATTAATTCTCGCCACAGAATAGTACGTACCCCTACCATGAGTTGCTTACCCACTCGATACTACTGGACTGAATTTGATGAAACTAGGTATTAGGATACAATGATTGACATGGGCTACTTTTTTAATATTATTAAGAAGAAAGATTTTATTGTTTATTAGTTTGTTTTAATTTAGTAGACTCCGAAACTACTGGACTGATTTTGATGAAACTTGGTATAAGGATAATAACAGGAACATACGCTACTTTTATCCCGGGATCGGGAAACTTCGAGATAATACTAGTTAGGTATAAATTACAGATCTGAATCAGAGCACAAGACATAAATGCATGCTTAAAACTAATAATTACTAGAGGGATTGCATAATAATTGTACTTAAAATATTATCTTTATCTTGCAACAGTTATTAAACAAAATTAATTCTAAATGGGTTTAAAAAATATGCAGTTTGGAGTTAAATAAATCAATCGATATTTTTATGAGAATTTTGTTATATTTGCGGTTGATTACGAGTTTATTTCACTTATACCTACATACCTTTATTAAGTACTTTATTTATTGATTTGTTTATTTAATGGGTGGGTATATATTCTACTATAATATTCGTATGTACTGTTCTTCTCTAAATATTTTTAATGTATTCAATTGAAAGTTATTTTAAGCGCTTATGAATACTATTGAGATTTTTATAAAATATAAAATGATGTAGCGTCGATTGTACTTAGATGCAATGACAAACCCTGTTTCCTGGAATTTTTTTAACTAATTAATTATGAGAAATTGTATATGTCCTTTTTAACAAATAAATAACTAAAGTAATACCTACACAATATTGTACGATAGATCGAGAACATAAACGACTCGTGGTAGAAGCTCAGGCGCAGTCAGCAGAATATCGTTAATGAAATGGATATTTTACGTGCGACCTCTGTGTGTGGTTTCCTGTTTTACGTACAATATTAATTTAGTTATTTTACTACTGTTCTATTGTTGAAATTGGTGATTTCACTGTACATTTTATAGTAGGAACTCTTTGTTTTAAGATAGGTAAATATATTCAAATCTAATATTATAAGCTGAAGAGTTTGTTTGAACGCGCTAATTTCAGGAAATACTAGTTGGAATCGAAAAAATATTTTTGTGATGGTTAGTCCATTTATCGAGGGAGACTATAGGCTACTTTTCATTTTGATATTCCCACGGGATCGGGACTTACGGGGGTAAAACGGAGCGCAGCTAGTATTAGTACTAGCTGATATTTAGATATCAGCTAATAAAATAAGGCAATCGGGACTCTGGGTAGCGGCTGTATTTTTTTTTGTTTTTGTAGTATCCGACAATTAAAAATAAAAAGGATGACAATATTTCCTAATACCCTTTATTGCTTTTAGTCGAATCTTCTATCTAAAAACGAATTGTCCATTTTGCAATCGCTTTACCACAAAAGCGATGGAAAAAAATCTGCCTTTTGTCACAGAGACCCTGGGCCCGTGGGGACTTAGACTTTGATAAAACTATTTTAAAATTATTAGTATTAGCTTCAAGTGATCAAAGGGTTGGCTGCTACATTGGCCTACGGATCGGTATTATCTTCCAAAAAGGCAATGCAGAGGATTTAGGCGTCGGATGTTTGATTCTAAGTAACCTATCTAGGGATGCTTATTTAGATGTTGGATATTAATATTTTTCCATTAAGAGGAAAGGGTACCAGTCGCTCTCTCCATACAAACATAGTCGACTGTTTCCTCCCTGGATAATGGATAACACTAGAGCATATATTTCTCCAAGATATAGGGGCATAGTCATGGCAGTTATAGGTTTTATGCAACAAAAATGTTTGCGCTAGTATCATTATCCAGGGAGGAAACAGTCGACTACGTTTGTATGGAGAGAGCGCCGGTATCCTTTCACCTTAAATTAAATTGTAAACTTGTAATTATTTGTAACTATATTTAAGAAAAATACGATATAGTTACCCACATAGTATTTCAATACTAGATTAACATACAAGTTAAACATGCAAATTCTGGTTGGAATTAACCAGTGCAAACTTAAGAGGAAAGGGTCTGAGGTACCGGGGGCTCTCTCCATACAAACGTAGTCGACTGTTTCCTCCCTGGATAATGACACTAGAGTAAATATTTTTGTTGCATAAAACTTTTAACTGCCATGCCCCTATGTTTATTTTTTTGTTTTTAAATCTTAATTTCTATGATAATTAAGAAATGAAAAAAAAAACAAAACATAGGCGCATAGTCATGGCAGTTACAGGTTTTATGGCACAAAAATATTGTGTCATTATCCAGGTAGGAAACAGTCGACTACGTTTGTATGGAGAGAGTGCCGGTACTTTTTCACCTTAACCGGACCAAGGTTGGGCTTAAACATTCAGGTTGGATAGACCCAAACTGGATTAAGTATTTATCCTCTATATCTACTTGGTTTAGATTGAAGTAGGTAGGTATGTACCTACCTACTTCAACATTTAGGTAATTCTATTTACCTACCTAGGATAACGAAGGATCACTGGATGTTATTCTAAAGTTTAAATCCATAGAATAAAGAAATTACAAAGCTTTCGAAAACTCTAGTGCATAGGCATAAGAGTTTGGAGAGCTTTAACCCTACAGCGTGAACTGTAGGTAGGTAAAGGCTAATGCCTATATAAAGAAATAAAATCAAAAAAAACTTAAAAGTGGTATAACTTTAGAGTTAGACAACTTTTTAGATTTTCTAGGTATAAGCAACTTTTAATGGGCCTTCAGGACCCTTTTCTAAACTGTAAGAGATAGTGAAAAATACTAAAGGAGCGGTTCACTATTAACCGTCCCCCTAACGAAACAATCCCCCTACGGTACCCTAGCATCATTCGATTTTTGGAAAAGTCAGAAACCTAGTCAGGAATAGAACCTGTTAAAAAATTAATCATATTTTATTTTTATTTCAATTTTTTTTTACTGAATTTTCAAACTTTATTTCGGATTACAATTCCATTTGTTAGTAGAAACTTAGGACTTTATTTCAATCGATATATATGCTGATAGAAATAAATTCCTGGTAACAAAAATAGTATAGCCAATCAAAGGAAATAGCTCATCTTCGTAGTATTTTGTAATAATAATTGTCAAACTTACTATCCCTGAAAAATCAGTAAGCAGGTATATCCAATGACGTAACAAACCGCTGCAATAAAAACGCACTGTTTTTTTTCTAAAGGTAAAAAATATACATATAATAAAACACTTGCCCTCTATGCTTCATACAATATATTTTGCCAGATGCGGAATTGTGGAAAAATGCAGAAAAACTACAAAAATGGTTTGCACGTGCACCGTGAGCATCGGTATTCGAACGACCTTCAAATTAAAGCTCGACTAAGCCAACACTTAAGTGCTTAAAAAGTTTAAACATATTACGTTGTTAGGTAACACGTAAAGCTTTTGCCATTACCAACTTATTGAGCTTTTTAAGTGAAAGTAAACATGTCCGATACAAACTCTCGAACTTAAAAGCCTGTCAATTGTTAGTTAAACGATATAAAAGCTTCTGCTATTAATGTGAAGGAAAAATCTTATTGAATTATGTTTATTTTTTGCAAAAAAAAGTGATATATTTTTAGAGCGAACGCGCTTTCGTTTTCCATCGACTGGATTTTTTCTTCTTTCAAGTAAATGGCAAATGGACCGGGGGTTTTAGTACAAAGGTCAGAATGTCGAGGTGTCAAAATATCCAGCATCTTATCAGGTTGTCGAAATGTCTAGTTGATTTCACACCGTCTCTAGTTATAAAAACATCCTTTACTAAAACGACAAAATGCCAAAAGGTCAATAACTCCAAGAGTATTAGTTAGAATGTATTACGTCAAGAGTGTAATACGCTAATAGTGTGTAACGTCAACAGCGTATTACCATGTATATATAGGTAGGTACTTACTATGGTTCCGCTTCAAAAAAACGTCTCGGCGAGCTATCGCCCGATCGAAAGTCTAGAATCTCTCTATATTCTCTTCCACTGATTTTAATGCTAAATTGTATTAAAAGAAATACTTTTTATTGTTTCAGATTGTTATATCAAGACCTAACGAGTCATGCAAGGTAAATATAGCTATCTATTTCAAGTAAATACCTGCACGATGTCAGTAGGAACTCACTACATGGGATAAGTACTAGTAGGGGCTTGGATGCGTTCTGCGGTCAATGCGTTATGGCCAAATCAAACCCAGCTGAAATTCACACAGATTTGTTCAGAAAGTACGATTTCTGGTTATTTTGACGAACTGGTCCGACCAAATCGGATGTTCGAAAAAATTATAATTGGCGGGCCGTTAATACGACAACGCTTTAACGTGAAATGGTACCGGCGCTCTCTCCATACAAACGTAGTCGCCTGTTTCCTCCCTGGATAATGACACTAGCACAAATATTTTTGTGCCATAAAACCTATAACTGTCATTACTATGCCCCTATGTTTTGTTTTTTTTTTTTTCATTTTCTAATTATCATAGAAATTAAGATTTAAAAAACATATGGCAGTTATAAGTTTTATACAAAAAAAATATGTGCTTTAGTGTCATTATCCAGGGAGAAAACAGTTGACTACGTTTGTATGGAGAGAGCGCCGGTACCCTTTCCTCTTAAGCGTAGGGCTACCTTTAAAGACCTATAAAATATATGTAGTAATAAAGTGGTTTTAAATATTGAAGTGAAACAAACTTTAAAAGCTCACACGACTTGTATACAATAGTAATTGATCTCCTCGCGACCATGACTATTGTAACATAGTCGAAACGTCGAGGTGAGAGAAATAAATATTATTATTGATCTTACTGTGTTATATTATAATATCATATTTATGTATTAATGCTAGATATAGAAGAGCGTGGCTCGTAGAACTGATGGCCGTTGGGGCCGAAAAGTCTTAGATTGGAGACCACGTACCGGAAAGCGCAGCGCGGGACGACCTCCGACTAGATGGACGGACGACTTAATTAAGGTCGCGGGAAGTCGTTGGACGCAAAGAGCATGCGACCGATCGCTCTGGAAGTCTTTGGGGGAGGCCTATGTTCAGCAGTGGACGTCCTGTGGCTGATATGATGATAGAAGAGCGGGGCCATCTAACACAAGTATTTTTTTACTTAAAAGGTGGCTCCCACAACTATGTTTGTATTTAAGTTCTATTGGTTACTGCAATAAATTATTTTATTTTATTTTATTTATTTAAATATACGCGATTAAGACCCCCAGGTTAATATTTACGAATAAAGTAAAGCAACGTGCAAGCAGTTGTATTAATAATTCAGCATTCAACACCTGCAATGTCAACTGCATTGCAGATACGTTTGTGTTTAACAATCATTTCTCATTATTGTTATTGTTATTTTTGTTGTTTTAATTTAGTTTCATAGGTTTTTGTTTTGTTGTTATGCGTTTTTATAAATTAGATTCTTTACACGACTAATAAAAATGTCCAACTGTAGAAATTTCCAACCAGATTCAACTATAAATACCTACCTATATAATTATTTTGCGTCTGATTTTTACTTTTTATATTTGATCCCGTTTTTATTTCAATTATATTATGTCGAATGTTTTTAAATTATTAAACAAAACCAGAAAAAAAGCTGGATTAAAAATTACAACTTCCAAAAGGAGTTTCTTAAAAAATTGATAAGATCACTCACAAAAAATTTGGTTTTCAGATAAAAGACACTGCATTTAATTCAATAAATTATTCAATAGCATATAAAAGAGGCATATGTCACTTCCAATAATTGGTGTATTGAATAGCAAGTTTTATCAAAAACGGTCCAGCCGTTTCGAAGCGTATTCAATTCAAACAATCAAATCTTTCATCTTTATTAAATAAGTTTAGATAAGTACAAGCAGGCAGATATGTAGGATAGAATAGAATAGAAATAACTTTATTTTGTAATGTGTAGGGTACACATACAAAAATAAATTACTGAAAACTAAATCTAAACAATTAAACAGACTTCTAAACCTGTAGTGTAACCAAAAAAGGATTATACTCAGCATAATGTTGTGATGCCCAAAAACACAACGCTGCAGGGGGTCTAACTTATAATATCCTCTTTGTGATTCGGGAGTTTGCCAAATCTGGATGAAAATCCCCCATAAAATCGTTATCAAAGTAACGGGACCCCTTCACAAAGTAATAAAGTCCAATCGCAATGTTACAGTAAAATTTAATGTTTTATATCAATCATAAAACGATGGAAATGGACAGATTGGTGTATTTTATTAGGTGCTCAGATTTAAGCGGGAATTGACCGCTGGTTTAGGTTATTAAAGGTAAAAACCAAGTGCAAGGAAGCGTTCCCTATTATTTTATGCCCCACTTAAAGCTTCACTTAAAATTAAAAAAAAAATTCTGTTTTAGTAGGCATATTATGGCGGTAATAGAAAAATACATTATCTGTTAAAATTTTAACTGTCTAGCTATGACAGTTAATGAGATACAGCTTGGTGATAGACAGACGGACAGTGGAGTTTTAGTAAAAAGGTCCAGTTTTTACCCTTTCGGTACGGAACCCTCAAAAAGTGTCCTTCTTTTTAAAATGATGTGGCAATTGACAATCAAATTGGAAACCATTTGGAAACAAACAAAATAAAATATACGAACCAAACTCTTGCATTACAACTAGGTATACCTACCTAGATATAACATACTTCTACTACATAATAGAGAGCATAGACAGTCACTCAAAAATTAGGTGTCTAGGTACATTAGTTTTTTTATAACTGTACGTAAAATTATTAATAGTTTTTTGCAAGAATTCACGAACATTTCTTTGAGTTACGAACATATTATAGGTCTTCTAGGGACGCGTGCTACATTTTAGACAACATCGTCACCTACCATCGTGTGAGATAAGTTAGTAGTCAAACGCTGACCTTATTTATAGGAAAAAGCTTTAGTGAAATTTTCAAAATTATCCAAAATTGTAGAATTGTTTTTAAAAAAAACGGGATTAAACTAAAAAAATACGTGATTAAGACCCGGGAAAATAATTACTATGAATACAAACCGTGTGAGTTTAAATAGTTTGTTTTCAAAGTGTTTATAAATCTGGCTGGGTAGGTACGGTCGGCTGCATAATTGCAGGCCCACGGTAGAGCTCTAAAACGGCTGTTACAAGAATGTTTTCAACAGAAGCAAGATTCAAGAAACCTGCTTTAGTTGAAGTTTAAAGTCTTCTAACTCATCAATTTTTCAAACAAAATATATTAAAATGAAAACATTCCAATAATAGTTATTTTCGAACTCTACTATCATATGCAACCTAACAAGTAATATGATTGTACATTAGAAACTTTTGATTAATACTTACTTGCGTATATAATAGTAATTTAACAATAAAATTAAGTACGTTAAACCAATTCTTTCTAGTCACTGACACTGCAATTTGCGATCAAAATTTTGCTGTAATTATAAGGCAAGGTTAATATTAGATAAAAAGGTTAGGCATATTTTGGTCAGGTGAATAACGAGGTAGAAGTAGCTAGTTAGGCAGTAGCGTGCCTTTTTGCACTTTTATCTAGAAAATACCCAGGTTATTATTTGGCTTCTCAGTACTCTCTATTGTAGTATAAATTATTATTTTATCTCTATATTTACGGCGCATTCTTCAAAGAGCACTATTAATAATAATTTTGTGTTCATCTGCCAACTTGGTAATAAATATTTTACTTACTATTTTAATAGGTAGTAAATACCTAACTGGCTTGTTTTATTATTTACTCTAGTTTATAATTTTTTTTTTTTTTATAATTTTTAATAAAGTTAATTTTTAGGCAATTTTGAAGTAAATTTTGTAGTAAGTAAATAAAATTATAAAACTATAACCAAGGCAGCGGTGTATTTTAAAATTTAACACCTGCCGCCCCGGGCGATTGGTGATTGCGGCGACATCTTTATGGTAAACTAGCTGCGCCCCGCGGTTTCACTCGCGTAAGTCCCGATCCCGAAGGAATTTCGGGATAAAAAGTAGCCTATATGTTAATCCAGGTATCCAGCTATCTATATACCGAATTTCATCGCAATCGGTCCAGTAGTTTTTGCGTGAAGGAGTAACAAACACACACACACACACGCGCGCGCACACACAAACTTTCACATTTATAATATTAGTAGGATATGCCACTGCAGCTTTGTTACTTTGTTCAATTGTTTACCTCTAAATGTGACTATCAACCGATCGGTAGTCAGCCGAATTTTTAGTCAGTAATCTGTGTTCACCTTTATAATTATCAGATTACATATTTACAGTCACAAAATTGACTCCTACTTTACGGAGCAATGTAAATAAATATATTTATGTTTTATTATTGTTTATGGCCCTGGAAACATTTTTTTTTATTGAAAAATGATATTTTGTTTATAGCCCATGGTGGTGATTGATATTTTATTTAAGGGTCTGTTTTTTGTTAAAACAATACCTACTGTTTATTTGCAAAGTGTTAATCGATATTTCTTTTTTTTATCTTTAAAACATACTTAATAACATAACGTCATTTCCAACGGATGGAAATCTTAGGTTTTAATCTTTGGTTAAAACATCAAAGCCTGAATTTGTGACGATTCCATACAAACAAATGACACGTTATTAAAAGAGTAAATGGACAAGGTTTATTGCTCTGATATAACTTATTTATTGTGAGACAGATCTTCGTTTAACTATCCCGAGTGAAGAGCCGAAGGAGGGGTTGTAAATTGGAATACCAACATGTTATGCCTCGACTTATGAACCTCGAGCTTGATTAAAGGCGAGGTTGAGTTATCGAGGTTAAGGGTTAAGCGTTGAGCACACTGAGCATGTACGGGCGTTCTTTGTAAAGGCATCGCTAGACGCAGAGGTGATTTTGCGGTCATTTCTGCCGTCGGCGTTCTCCGGTGTCTACCGTGTGGTAGGTCTTGCCTCTACCAATGTGAGACAGTTACGATGTGTCAGCACGTAAGCACGTCCGTCTACTTTAGCGCTGCTGAAATGGCCGGCCAATATAAAGTTAACAAGTTACGTATGTCGTCACAGATTAATCTATACTAATATTATAAAGCTGAAGAGTTTGTTTGTTTGTTTGTTTGTTTGTTTGAACGCGCTAATCTCAGAAACTACTGGTTCGAATTAAAAAAATATTTTTGTGTTGGATAGTCCATTTATCGAGAAAAGCTATAGGCTACTTTTCATTTTGATATTCCCACGGGATTGAGAATTACGCGGGTGAAAATGTGGAGCGCAGCTAGTAATTCAATAAAATTTTAATTAATCAGAATTATTAACCGTTCTTTTAGTAGTTACTACTTTACTTCCATAATTTGTATTTTTCGTCTTTAACATACAAAAGTGCTAAATCTACGCCAATTAATAATGAAAATTAAGAAAGAGAGTGAGGGAATCTCGGTTCGCGAGCCCAAGTCACACTGATGTCGGGAGCTTCTCTCAACTGTGTAGCCCACACAACCGACGATGAACGGTATTGCCAACCAAAGTCACCTTGGGAAATAAACTTTTTCTCTGCCGTCTAACGCTGCCCTAATGTTCGAGATTGTATTCACTGCCACACAAAGACCGGCCGGTATCTATGTGGCACGGTGTATAGAAACTCAAACATTTCAAAAAGTCCTCTCTCGGAACGTTCCTGGTACGCCTATGTGCTCAGTGCTTTAACGCTGACTGGGGCGCGCGTTAATTTATCTTTCATCCGATACGATTATCCCATTTCATAAAATTGTACATTGTCTAGTCACCAGAACACAAGCTTGGTAACGAGTTGGCTACGAAACTACTGAACCGATTTCAATGAAACTTAGTTTGAGGATAAATTGATTTATTAGGAGTAGCATAGGCTACTTTTTATCCTGATATTCCTACGCAATCAAAACTTACACAGGTGAAACCGCAGGAAGCTGTTAAAGCATGAAAACTTTATAACTTTTAGTTCAGTTACCGTTGTTAATTGAACTTGGCCCAGAAAGATAAATGGGTATTATGGCGTATTCACACGGTCATCAATTTAGTTCGAAGCGCTTGATCTTGTGTAAATAAGACATTAATTTAAGAGTTAGCGTCCACAGTACCATTTCAGTAATGATACTTGGAATATTTTTAAGGAAAAATGAAATTTTGTGGTGTATTTTTTTAGCACCAGCTCGTAGGTCGCGAGTTCGAATATCGCATTATAAAATACAGAATGTTTATACCATTACTAATTGATTCGGGTTTTGTACCTCAAAAGGTAAAAATGAAACTCTTATTTAAGATCACTTTCTTGTCCGTCTGTCTGTATGTCTGACATCACCGATTGTCTCAGGAACGCGTGGACCTAGCAAGTTGAAATTGATACCAGACATTGAAATCTATAATCCCTATTAGGTGTATAAAAATCAAGGTCCTGAGTCAATACGATAAAAAGATTTACATTTTAGCAAAAACTTGAAAGTACCAAAATTTACCTTAATTTTCAACTTTTTTATTTGTTTTATGTTACTTTAGAAATAAACCTGAACTTGAAATAATGCAACACAATCTACTTATAACGCTAAACAGCTGCAATCAATACACCAACACCTGTGTTTTCACATCAAATTAGCTGCATTATTTATACAGCTACTTCATTTAACCTTTAAACAGGGTGTCCGCTTCCAAGCTTAGGGACATCTATAAATATAAAATTTAAACTCCTGCTCCCCATAGACAAGATTGCTTTCTATTACAATTTAATCTATCGATAAAATTGACATAAAACATTGTATACTTAAGATGGAACTTATCCACCATTTTTTTTCTTCAACGCAAGACTACGTGACTTTCCGTTGGCTTGTGTCAATATCATACAAAAAAATAAAATAAAAAAAGTCTTTCGATTGGCGATATTGCTAATGGTAAGCAATCTTGTCTAAGGGGTCTGATTGACTGACATATTCAACACACAGCTCAAGCCAATGGACAGATGTGACTAGTGCTACGTAGACATCCGCTAAGAAAGAATTTTGGAAAATTCAAACCCGGTAGAAGTCGCGGGCAAAAACTAATTTTTCTGCACAATTTGTGGCTGAGATGTATGAAGTTATACTTCTTTAAATAATGAAAGTGAAATTTTAAGATGCGCGCACATCACTGTAACACAAAAGGTTGAAGCTGCGTAACACAAAAGTAACAGGTTAAAGCTGCCCGCTAAATAAATATCATAAGGGCGGACAGACAGACGGACGTATAACTTCCCACGCGCAAGTACACGTACCCACAGACGTGGACGTTATCACGTCAAAATAAATATTATTTAGTGGCTGAAATAGATGTATTGACCGATTCTAGTCTTGAAATTTCATGGTAAATAAAATCAACATTCGTAAATAACTCTTGGTAGGGATACAGATAGAAATCACAAGGTCATTGTAGAAAAATCAAAAAGGCATTAGTAGGTATACATACCTACGAATTAAATTCAAGTAAAATTACCACTTTCATATTTCATATTCCTAATAATAGGTATTACAGCTAGGTGCCTATAGTAATGATTACTAGTTCACGAATTTATTTGTCACGAACTTTGGAGAAAATTATTATTTACGGTTTGATTGTAAGACGTTAATTTTTGATGTTATTGATATAATAGTGAGAAGTTTAATAATAGTGTTTTATGGTTTGAATCGCGTTGATCCGCCTAATGAACGACGAGTGTCATTTTAAGAGGATCACATTTTGATAGAATTTTCTTTCTGACGCATAAGTACCTACCTATAATGTTTTCATTCTTTAATTAAATTACAACAAAATGTGTGTGTCATTGATCCCATGAGCTTGAAAAGTTTTATAATTATTCATATACAGTACCTACAGTATTTCATAATTTTTAAGTGATTCAAAATAACTATTAATAAGGTCAAGCTTAGATTACATAAAAAAAAGGCCAAACTATGGGTGCAAAGCAAAGAATAGAACCTGTTAATTTTGCAAAAAATAATGGCCTATATTTTTGTACCTTTATCAGCTTTAAGATCCTGCTTGAGTTGTTAACATACTAATAATAGTAGTTACAGAACTCTACGGCCCTCCACTTTAGCTCAAATAAAATCTGTTAGAAACCTAAGTCATAGTCAGCCATTACTACTTTTATTCACTGCTAAAACCCTGAGGCGTTACTAGTCCTACTTATCCAATACTATAAGTCTGAAAGTTTGTGTATTAGTGTGTTTGTTTGTTAATCTTCACGTAAAAAATAAGAAAGCGATTGCGATGAAACTCGGTCTGTAGCTGAAGACCTGGAGTAACACATGGGCTGCTTTTTATCCCGATATTCCCACGGTATCGGGACTTACGCGGGTGAAACCCCGGGCCGTTACTAGTTAATAAAAATCATCATCTTCATCATATCAGCCCATACACGTCCACTGCTGGACATAGGCCTCCCCCAAACGATGCCACAAACAGCGGTCCTGAGCCGCCTCCATCCACCGACTACCCACGACCGCTAAAATGTCGTCGGTCCACCGGGCAGCTGGTCTCCCAACACTTCGATTCGCGTTGCACCGCGGACGCCACTCGAAATATTTATTCCCCAGCGGTTGTCAGTTCTGCGAGCTATATGATAATAAAAGTAATTACAATAAAATATTCCGAATACATAATATAAAAACTCATAACATTGAGTAGCGAAACAGAACTCAGACTTATGATTTATATTATTACCACACTTTTACAACATTTTATTTCAAAAAGAAACTAATAAAATATCTGAATATAAGATATATTTCTTAACAAATAATAACTGGGACGTAGCAATAGTAATATTAAATCCAGTGTTGCCATTTGACCAGTGCCTCTCCTTAGAAGGAACTGAAGAGGTTGCGAAGAAAGTCTATATTTTCCTATTAATATTGTAATGTGAAAGTTTGGGTATTACTCGTAGTATGTGTGTGTGTTTGTTTGTTCATACTTCACGTAAAAACTACTAGACCGATTGCTATGAAATTCGGTATGTAAATAGCTGGAGACCTATTTATTTTACTTCCGTTCTGAAACTACAACCCGCCTGCAACTTAGATGGTGGTTCGATTCCCGCCTCAAGCAAATATTTAAGAACTTTATTTGTTTCTGGTATGAGTTATTTTATGTATATAATAGGTATATATTTACAAGAAAGCGTAGTTGATTAGCATAATAGATAGCGCTGAGCGAAATTTCCTACAATATTTATTTAATTAATTTTTCTATTTCTGACTAATTTTAACGGGCAACTGAAAAAATAGGCGGCCGTAACTTCGACATGGCTTAAGGGTAGAGAGAGTTTACCTTTACTTATTAAAGTAATTAAATTGTTATGTTGTAAGTAAATAAATTGTTAAGTAATGAAGTAATAGAGTCTCTCCCATTTCTTTACATGTAAATATAACTCGGGTGAAACCACGGGGCACAGACAGTAAGACTATAAATCAAACAGCTATGATTCATCAAAATTTCATACTCTAGAACATTACTTATTCGGAAACCTATCTGAGGCTTGGAAGGGGTCCAAATTAAAAAACTTTCGGTCTTCAAATAATACTGTGGGGAAATGTTGGCAATTTGGGACTTTTGAAATATCCTTATTTGGGAAAGGGTTTATTACTGCACGAGTCAATTCATTGTAATGGAACAGACTTGTGCAGTTCACGTATTAAGGATGCATCTTCTATAAATGTTTTAAAGCTGGAAATTTGACAATACTTTTTACAGTGTAGGAGAATAATTTTTGGTCTTAAAATTACTTTCACCTTAAAACTGGCAGATAGAATCTAGGTACAAATAATATGGTTATTATTAAAACTTTTTTTCAGTAAATAATAAATAAATAAAAATTGCAGGACATTCCACACATCGCCATCTAGCCCCAAGCTAAGAAACTAGACTTGTGTTATGGATGCTAGACAACGGATATACTACTTAAATACTCTTATTTTGTAAATATATACTTATACTACATAGAAACAACCAGACCACAGACAAATATCTAAGCATAAATACTTGTCTGAGGCAGGAATCGGACCCGCAAGCCTGTGTTTGGCAGCCCGGCATGGTGACCATTTTGCCAACTGGGTCGTCAGTCAACTATTAGATACGGTGTGCTCAACAGACAGATCTCGAAGTCCATCCGACGCGATTTGCGCTCCTACAGTACTAACTGTATTGTGAGCGCAATAGAGCGGAACAAGGGCTCGAAAGTGTTCGCGAGAGATCTGTCTTTTGGACAAAACCAGTTGACAAGGCTGAAGACCGATAGCGGCAGCATCATATCCTCCAAGCCTGAGATCCTGAGAGAGATTGAAAAGTTTTATGGACAGCTGTACACCTCGTTGCAATGCCCTGCAAACAACACGGCGGGCGATGCAAGAGCCCGTTTAACCCGATACTATACCGAAGATATCCCGGACGTCAGCCTGTACGAGATAAGGACGGCTCTCAAACAGCTCAAAAACAATAAGGCACCGGGGGATGACGGAATAACGACAGAACTTCTGAAGGCGGGTGGAGCACCGATACTTAAAGTCCTTCAGAGGCTGTTCAACTCCGTCATTCTCGAGGGACAAACGCCAGAGGCGTGGAACAGGAGCGTGGTGGTACTGTTCCATAAGAAGGGTGACAAAGCCCTTCTAAAGAACTATAGGCCCATCTCACTGTTGAGCCACGTCTATAAGCTGTTTTCGAGAGTTATCACCAACCGTCTTTCTCGAAGGTTTGACGACTTCCAGCCTCCCGAACAAGCCGGGTTCCGAAAAGGCTTTAGTACCGTAGACCACATTCATACACTCTGGCAGATTATACAGAAGACAGAGGAGTATAATCGTCTTGCGTTTGTGGACTACGAGAAAGCCTTTGATTCAGTCGAAACCTGGGCAGTGCTACAGTCCCTCCAGCGGTGCCAAATCGACTACCGTTATATCCAAGTGCTGAAGTGTTTTTATAGCAACGCCACTATGTCTATCCGGCTTCAGAACCAGAGCACAAATCCGATCCCAATGCAAAAAGGGGTGAGACAGGGAGACGTTATCTCTCCGAAACTGTTCACCTCTGCATTGGAGGATATATTTAAGCTCTTGGACTGGGACGGATATGGCATCAATATCAATGGCGATTACATCACTCACCTTCGGTTTGCCGACGATATAGTCATCATGGCAGAATCGCTGGAGGACCTCAGCAGGATGCTGAGAGACCTCAACACCGTCTCCGGACAGGTGGGTCTTAAAATGAACATGGGTAAGACAAAGATCATGTCGAACGCCCATGTCGTACCCATACCTGTTCACATCGGAGACGATGTTATCGAAGTTGTTGATCACTATATCTACCTAGGCCAAATGGTCCAACTAGGTAAATCCAACTTCGATAAAGAGGTCAGCCGACGAATCCAACTCGGTTGGGCAGCGTTCGGGAAGCTTCGCAATATCTTCTCGTCACAAATACCACAGAGCCTCAAGACGAAGGTTTTCAACCAATGTGTGTTACCAGTGATGGCATACGGATGGGCTATGGAGAGAGCTATGCTCGGAGTTTCTCTACGTGATAGAATCCGAAATACGGAAATCCGTAGAAGAACCAAAGTCACCGACATAGCCCTCAGGATTAGTAAGCTGAAGTGGCAATGGGCAGGTCATATAGCTCGCAGAACTGACAACCGCTGGGGAGTAAAGATTCTCGAGTGGCGGCCGCGATGCAACGCGAAACGGAGTGTTGGGAGACCAGCTGCCCGGTGGACCGACGACATTGTAGCGGTCGTGGGTAGTCGGTGGATGGAGGCGGCTCAGGACCGCTGTTTGTGGCGTCGTATGGGGGAGGCCTATGTCCAGCAGTGGACGTGCATGGGCTGACATGATGATGATGATGATGATTGTTTTTATAAAGGAGAATGGGAAAAAATGTACAGAGCTTGGGCCTGGAGGCCTCATGAAACGAGTCATATATCAAATGAAAGGTGGTTTCAAGAGGAACATTTTATTGTATGACCACTTTTTCAAATTAGTTGTGAGATCGGAGTTATAGGTCATTAATGATAGGTGGTCGATTCACTCTCCGTACACCAGTAGGGAGTATTAACGCCTTAATATAATCAAATGTAGCCATCGTATAGCAATGAGTCATATATCAAATGATAGGTTATTTCAAAAGGAATAATTTAATGTATGTTAATTAACTTAATGTAAATAGTTGTGGATTCAGAGTTATAGGTCAATAATGGTAGGTGATCGGTACACTTGCGAATTTTCTATGTACACCACTAGGGAGTGTTAAGACCAGAATAGAATCAGATGTAGCCATCGTATTGTAATGAGTCATACACCAAATAATAGTTTATTTCAAGAGGAATAATTCAGTGTAACATGCCTTTCAAAAAAAATATTTTTATTTTTAGAGTTATAGGCCGTTATAGGCTAAGTAGTAGTAGGTATAGGTGATTGAGGTTTTCCCTTGTGCAATACAAACGCTTGGTTAGAACCAGATGTTGCACTCCTCATAAAACGAGGCATATATCAAATGAAAGGTGGTTTCAAGAAAAACATTTTATTATATGACCACTTTTTCAAAATAGTTGTGGATTCGAAGTTTTAGATTAATAATGGTAGGTGGTCGGTACACTTGCGAACTTTCTCCGTACACCACTAGGGAGTATTAACACCAGAATAGAATCAGATGTAGCCATCGTATAGTAATGAGTCATATTATATCAAATAATAGTTTATTTCAAGAGAAATAATTTAGTGTATCATGACTTTTAAAAATTATTTCTATTTTAGGGGTTATATGTCATTTCTGTTAAGTAGTAGATATCGGTGACTAACGTCTTTCCTTATGCAATGCAGATGCTTGGCTATAAACAGAATATGTTGCCCTCCTCATGAAACAAGTCATATATCAAATGAAAGGTGGTTTTACGGGAAACATTTTATTGTACGACTACTTTTTCGAAATATTAATGGTTTCGAAGTAAGAGATCGTTAAATGTACTTAAGTAAGTATTCGGTAGTATCAGAAATTGTTGACAATGTCTGTCGTGATATAGACATCACTATTTAGCATTATTTAGTGACACAACAGGCTGATGAAAGCATGATGCTTATCGTAACCGAGGTATAGGTACCATCACGAGTCGTGAGCTCAGATGTAGAGTCATACGCAAGCCATTTTGATGTTGATGGTTTTGCTTTGTCGGAACCTATTGCAATCAATAAGTTCCGACAATAAGAACCTATTGCAATCAATAAGTTCCGACAAAGCAAAAACCATCTTTTTTGGACTAGGTATCTTCAAAAAAACAAAAGCTACTCTTCATTATTCATACTCCGAAGGTGCCTAACGAGCGTGTTGAAAGTAAAACTTTCAGCCATAGAGAAAATCGCTTTCACTGACAACTTTCATGTCAAATCATAGCTTCGCACGGCTTGTGTATATTGCCAGAGTTTAGTACTTAGTAGGTTTTTCTCAGTAATCGAATTCAAGTAGATATATATTTAGTTCAAGATATTATTATCTTATTTAACAAAATAAATGTAAAGACGAAAATGGCCAAAGCGTCGTATGACCATGCTGCGCCGCCGCCAGCGCCCTGTCGTGATGTTGCTGATGTGGTTTTATACGACCGTACGGTCAGTGTTGTTCCTTTATTTAAAAAAAAATGTGTGTCACCCGGGGACTGCCGCGGTAAAGCTATTGCATCGTGCGAGCTTCGTACCATATACATACACTTAAGCGAACGCTCGGCCGAGCTACATGGTGGGTGGAGTCGGGGATGTTAGGTTTTATTCTTCATTCGGGCGCTGCGCTCAAAGCCCGCGATAAAAGCTATGCAATAGCTTATGCAGATGCAGCTTATGCAGCAAATGCATTTTTAATTATTTTAAACGTTTTAGTTAGTAATATCTTTTGTTATTTTATTATGTTTTTGTGTTAACTTTAATGTGGTTTTTCATTTATTATTGCGTATTTTGTGTTAATAATATTTTCTCGACAAACCGTGTTCTGTTATTTAACGAAATAATTTAAATCTTCAGACTTCGCGTCATGAATGGTCCAACGGGACTCTGAACAGTCCCATGGTCCAACTATTTTAAAAGTTGAACCACGACCTATAGTTGGAGGCCCAAGTGTGCGGTGGTTCAACGCGGATTGTGAATACAGAATTAATGAAATAGAGGATTATTCCTTTCGACTCCCGCTTAATGGGCCCCATGGTTGGACCACCACCCCGCACTTTTATTATTGACTGGAGGTCGTAAGATTTTTCCTTACTTATAAGCGGGAGTCGAAAGGAATAACCCTTGAAAATATTCCTCTCAATGAAATTGATAACGAAGATTCATAGTTGCATCAGCGTTAGTCTCTATTCAGTGGGAATATCGAGTTAAAAATAATATTTTGTGTTAATCTAGGTCTCCAACAATTTCCATACCGAGTTTCATCACAATCGATTTAGTCGATTAGAAAAATACCTAGTCCCCAAACAGGAAAATCTGAATAGATATTATTGCAGTAACAAAAGAAACGCACGATAGGTACTCGTAGAAAGGTATGTGGTATCATTATTATACCTATTGTACAAGACCCGTCACGAGACGTGAGCATTCTTTTCTTGTGTGGTTTGCAGGACATTGAACCTATTTATAATCCTACTTAGGTATCATAACCTTACGATAAGCATCATGCTTTTTATCAGCCTGCTATGCCACTAAATAGTATTAGGTAGTGATGACTAAATCACGACAACTATTTCTGATACAACTGAATGCTTCCTTAAGTACATTTATCGATCTCTAACTACGAAACCACTACTATTTCGAAAATATAGTCTGTCAATAAAATGGTTCCCCTTAAAACCACCTTTCATTTTATAAATGACTCGTTTCATGAGGAGGGCAACATCTGCTTCTAACCAAGCATCTGTATTGCACAAGTGAAGACCTCAGTCACATATACCTACTACTTAGCATACAAAGTGTTTGTTTGTTTGTTTGAACGCTCTGATATCAGAAACTACTGGTACTGGTTCGGATATAAAAAAAAATATTTTTATGTTGCATAGTCCATTGTTGAATAAGGGTTTAGACTATTTTATATTTCGATATTACGCACGTAGTTACGCGGGTGGAACCGCGGAGCGCTGCTAGTTTGATATATGACTCGTTGCTATATGATGGGTACATCTGGTTCTATTCAGGCGTTACTACTCCCTAGCGGTGTACGGAGAAAACTCGCAAGTGAAACGACCACCTACCATTAATGACCTATATCTCCGAACCCACAACTATTGTGAAAAAATGGTTTTAAAATAAAATGTTTTTCTTGAAACCACCTTTAATTTGACACATGCCTCGTTTCATGAGGAGACCAACATCTGGTTCTAATCAAGCTTTTGCATTGCACAAGAGAAGACCTCAGTCACCTATACCTACTACTTAGCATAAATGGCCTATAACACTAAAAATAAAAAATAATTGTAAAAATCATCATACATTAAATTATTCCTTTTGAAATAACTTATCATTTGATATATGACTCATTGCTATACAATGGCTACATTTGATTCTATTAAGGCGTTAATACTCCCTACTGGTGTACGGAGAGTGAATCGATCACCTATCACTAATGACCTATAACTCCGATCTCACAACTAATTTAAAAAAGTGGTCCTACAATAAAATGTTCCTCTTGAAACCACCTTTCATTTGATATATGACTCGTTTCATGAGGCCTCCAGGCCCAGAAAGACCATTCTCCTTTGTACCTATTTTCAATGTAGCTTAATTGACTCTAGCTAGATATATAAACGAGTTATTTCCTCTTTTCCTTGAATAGCATGTATATTAAAGTTGTCTAATTCAATTTCGAACGCAATATTTACCTATCACACAGGGCATGTAATATTATTATTAGACTTAAGACCTTTATACCACTTGTGATTAACGAAATAAATAATTTGATTTGATTTGATTTGTTGGCACTATAGAAACTATCTACATTAGATGTAAAGGCCAATATTATTTTAGCTTCAAAAACCCTTAACCTTCGAACGGCTAGCTAAGCCAAAATAACCTTAAATATTTCTTGAAACTAAGCTCTTGAGGATTTCCACTAACATAAATGTGTAGGTATCACGAAAACTGCGCGACGTGATATTGCCTAGACACTCAAAACTTTTTCTCCAATACAAATAAAGTTACAGAAGTAATTTCAACACGACAGGAAACTATCAAAGTAAACTAGGATCAAAGTTAGAATCTTCCTTCATCAATTGCAATAAAACTTCACCTACTTATAGCATTCGCAGACTGTAGGCTTTCTATCGACCGATGCCCGATCGAACTTCCAGACCTCGCATTCCATAAGCGGGATATGTTTTCCACATGTCAGATGAACGATGAGTCAAAATAACAACAGAATGGAATACGAACACGCGGGAGACCAAATTGATGCGATGGCGGGGTGATTTTTACTCCTATAGGAATGACTGATGTGCCATAGCTATAGATCGTGATCAAAGGAAGAAAGGCAGCAAGACCTTTGCCCTGCAGCGGGACAGTGCAGTGCTCTTAATAATGATGACAAATGGGTGACCAACATGGAAGTCACTCAACTGACTCTGGAACCAAGTAGTCCGGTTGGGTTTCACCTAAAGGAGCGCTAGCTGTGACTGTGGGTGGAGCCCTAACACAATCGATGGATCACCTCCTCCATTGTGCCTTAACACCTGCACGTTGGAAAACTTAAATGAGGCCAATGATGCTACTGTAGCTGTAACGCAATATTGCTCAGAATATAAAGGCCAATAAGACAAGAAAAGAAGATCGACAAATAAAGGGGTACCGAGTTGAGAAACAAGTGATGACTGCTTCGATGACGATTGCTTTCAACAAAGCCAAAACGGAAGGTCATATTTTATCCTATATGTATTTTCAATTTAGAGGATGTAGCATGCTCGCCTAGTAGGAGAACGGCACGCCTTGACAAGTCATTTGGCACCGTGACTTTGTCCAGGGGGTTGTGTAAGAATCCACCGGGGTCACGTGGTCATTGAGGGCTAAATCCTACGGACGCGAGCAAACTTGATCCCTCAAAATATATGTTAATCTGTTTCCTCATATCTTCTAAACTGCTTATTATAATTTGACAATTAATGAGGTATTGTTAGAAGCGTCTTGATCATCAACTCATTATAGGCTTTGTTATGTTACAAGAAATTTAATTTGGAGCCCTCGATAGAGCAAATAAATAATGAATTTATTTTATTTTTGTGGTTTGGTTAAGAACAGCTAATAGCCCGTGCGTACCATCGGTCTGCAGAGCCTGAATATTGGAATGGTATCAAGTTATCTAGATGTTATCTTGGATAACTTGCTACAGAATGTTAGGTATCAAGCTAAACCCTTAGATCCCGACCTAAATGTTTTTATATTTTGCTGTGCGTTTCACTCGCGTAAGTCATGATGCTGCGGGAATTTCGAGATCAGTGCTATTTCAATCTCCATTTTTAAACTACCACTTTGCCGATTTTCATCCAATTCGGTTCATATGTTTGACCGTGACCGGTAACAAATAAGCAAAGAAATAAATAAATAAACAAACTTTCAGAATTATACTAATATACAATAGGTTAGGATTAAAATCTCTTTGAGTAAGAACAAAAATTCAGTTTAATCTACAAATATAACTCTTTCAAGTCTAACTAAATCAAAACACCCATTCAAATTCTATTATCTATTGAATACTGAAATTCTGTGAATCCTTTCACAAAAATATTTTAATAATTCAGTTTTCAAGAAATTCAAAAGATAAAAACGTTTTGAAAATGCTAGCGAATAGAGTACTTTTGAACTTTAAGCTTAGCATAAAGAACTGTCAAGTTAAATAAAAGTCACCGCAGACTACAGACTATAAGCTCGGTCGATTTTTGGATGCGTTTTTTACGTACCGACATTGAACAATCCTGACCAACCGAATTCCATGGTAACTTGCATAATGAATGCGAGGTTAGATAATGAATGCGTTTAAATAAATAGTAGCTGCGATCCTGTGGGAATATCGGGATAAAAAGTAGCCTATATTATTAATCCCAGTCTTCTAGTTATCTACATACCGTGTTTTATTGCAATCGGTTTAATAGTTTAAGCATGAAGAAGTCACAAACCCACAAACACATAGGATAAAACAAATGATGCCAAACTATCTCATACGATGGTAAGTGACGATGCGGTCTAAGATGATACGCTCGTGACTCAAAGACCACCAAAAGAAGGAAGGACTTTGAGGGATGTGAGTGAATGTTCGACGACCCAGTTGGCACAATTGGGTTTGATTCCTGCCTCAGACAACTATTTATGCTTAGATATTTATCTGTGGTCTGGTTGTTTCTATGTAATATAAGTATTTACAAAATAAAAGTATATATGTAGTATATCCGTTGTCTAGCACTCATAACACAAGTCTAGTTACTTAGCTTGGGGCTAAATCGCTATGTGTGGAATGTCCTGCAGTATTTATTTTTTATGTATAATGTAGGAAGACGGCAGTGAAATTAAAAACTTCTCTTCTGAAAAAAAACGGCTGCACCGGCCTGCGTATCGGTACACGGACAAGTCCGCCTGCGAATTCTCAAACTAACTCTGCTGACTTTAAATCTATAGTCTGCAAAATACCTAAAATGCAAATGTTTCAGCTTTATCCAAATAGCTGGTGATTTTTTATTCAGTGTAAGTTAATGCTGATTTAAGATACACAATTCTTCATGTCTCGAGTTTATCTGAACAAGTTGGGTTGCGTTTCGTGCCTGTGTGCTTATTGTTTAAGTCAGAAATAACAGATCTAAAAATAAAAATAAATGGAGACGGGGATCGTTTCTTAGGATCTGGGGCCTGGACGTAGAAGGATGAAACTGGTGCCAAATAATACCTAATACATTATTAAACTAACCCTGAAAATTTTACGGGATTTGGCAATCAGAGAGTAAAGTTATGAGCTACCTATTTTTATGATTTTTCAGCGGTAAAATCCAAAATGACGAGTCCAGGTCAGTCGTGAAGGCAAGAATATCGGTTTCCGCTGTGGTAGCTATGGTGAGTCAGGGTTTTCAGGTTCAGAAGTCCAGGTGCAGGTGCAGGTGGTCAATAAATAAAACGAAAACAAAACTCAAAACACTTATCGCTCGATCGGAAACAAACGAATGAGTTCAGTGTTGCTACAAGTTAAAATTCAAAAGGATCTTTTTTATGTAGAAAAAGAAAAAAAATGGAGTTGCGACATTGTTTAAAAAAAGATTTAACAGTAGGGAAAACACTAAATATACAATAACCTGTTAAATATAACTATGTAGTCGAGGTTAGGTAGGTAAAAAATGTCAAATAAAATATATAATAATAAAGTTTTTGTGGAGGGCACACGACAATGGAAGAGTCAAAGTTACAAATAATGTGCAAATTGAACTCAGTTGACAACACTGAGCTAGTGCTCAGTATGACAGTAGTTATGGCTTCGTACGATTTGTGTATACAGCCAATGTTTCTTTTTCGAGTGCAGTTTTTTCAAGTTTTCAGTTTCTAGATTGTGAATTAGACTGATTTTTAAAGTATTAATATAGAAAAAAATTAGCAATTTTTGAAGCTATTTCTCAACTTCCTACAATCTAGCCCATAGGTCCCAGTCTCCTTTACATTGCTCTTGCAGTGAAAGAACTCTTTCCTAAAAGATACCTATTCGCTTGTGATGGGTACCGGGGGCACAAATATTTTTGTGCCATAAAACCTATAACTACTGTCATGACTATGCCTCTATGTTTTGGTTTTTTTTTTCATTTTCTAATTATCATAGAAAGTAAGATCCTTTTCCTGAAACTTTTGCTTATTTTTTTTTCTTTCTGCTTATTTTATCCAAGGAGGAAACAATATAATATTGTTATAGTTTCTTTCCTAAAAGATACCTATCCAATCGTTACTCTGAAATTCTGTTAGGAGGAAGGGGTACCGGAGGCTCTCTCCATACAAACGTAGTCGACTGTTTTCTCCCTGGATAATGACACTTTTGCATATTTTATTTTTATCTTAATTTCTATGATAATTAGAAAATAAAAAAAACCAAAACATAGGGGCATAGTCATGGCAGTTATAGGTTTTATGGCACAAAAATATTTGTGCTAGTGTCATTATCCAGGGAGGAAACAGTCGACTACGTTTGTATGGAGAGAGCGCCGGTACCCTTTCACCTTAATTAAAAGCACCAAAAGTCACTCTACAGTTTTACAGCTAAAACATTTTAAAACAGTTCTTTAATAAATAACATTTTTGTCTATGGAACAATGTAAAAACCATTTGCGTGATGGTTACCCATTACACGGTAACCTCACGGAACTGTTTTTCATAAACAACCAGTTGTTTATTCATTATTTTGTTCTGATTGATGTTTATTTTTGATTTATGAGGTAATTGATAAGTTTTAGGTAGGTGTGTTCGTGATTTATTTTCTACTTGCTGTTGCCCGCGACTTTGTACGCGTGGTAGTTTTGATTTATACACAAAAACTTTCCTCGAGAATCACTATTCACAGGTGAAGACAGCATGAAAGTCGGTGCAGTAGTTTTAAGCATACGTAAGGATAGACAGACAGCTGAAAGCGCCTTTGTTATGGCTAGCGATTCGCCCTGGCTTTGTGCGGGTAGCAGAGATAAATCAGTTGAGTAGTGTTTGAGTTCACACGCCAGTAAAGCTCCCATTTTTCTTCCGAAATCTTCAACAATCATGGTGATATTTCACCCTTTGTACATAAAGTCTCATACACATAAATTTTCCTTATAAACCGTATTAAAATCCATTCCTTAGTTTTTGAGTTTATCGCGTTCAGACAGACAGATGTGGCAAGGGGACATTTTTTATAATAAGTATACATTTTTGATTTATGAGGTAATTGATAAGTTTTGTACCTAGGTGGATTTGCTTGCGTGGAAATCAATGTATTTGTATTTTAATTTTATGAGCAATTTTTCAAAGGGTTAATTAAAAAGAGACTAGTTCTAGTCAGATGCTTCGATAAATATCAGACCCAGTTTACTGCAGGATTAAAAAACTGAAAGATGGTCAGTAAAAATCGCGTATTGTCCTATTTCAATTTTAAAGTTTTGTAGAAAATATACTCACTCAATGCGTTAAATAATGTTTGATCAAGTGCGTTCAATGTTCAACGTTCAAATTCAATAATGAATATAAATTTCATCTAAGGTTGCCTAGAAGAAACCGCTTACAGCGGTAAGGCTGTTTTTAGTTTTTATAAATATTTAAGTGTTTGTTAACTTGCAATGAAGAGTTCTATTTATCTATTAATACCTATGTATGAAAAAAACAGTCTATATTTTTTTATAAAAATCAAAAAACCATCCAAAGAGCTTTTCTAAAATACTTCCGGTTTTCCATCCATTATTGTTCGCGCAAGCACCACCGGCGCGGCACTTAATCTCGAGGAAGTTTTAATTTAAGCTTGTTCCTTTTTTATTCTGACTCAAAACGGGCAACTGTTAGATTTATGGCGCTGCTTTAACTTATATATTTTATATAACATTCTTAGTAATGTTTAAAAATCGATACTATTTAGCCAAAGTCACCGACATAGCTCTCAGGATTAGTAGGTAAGCTGAAGTCGTTTGGGGGAGGCCTATGTCCAGCAGTGGACGTGTATGGGTGAAATTCATCAAACTCTGTTCACCGGTTTAGGTGTGAAAAACAGAGTTACTTTCGCATTAACAATATTAGTACCTATAGATAGATGGTAAATACAGAATAAATTAGTTTGACGCAGCTGAATTTATTTTATGTATTTATATATTCTTTTCCGTTAATCATTCAGATTTTAAACTTTTTAAACTCACATAGAAAATATTTTCCCCGGAACCAAATCTCCTCGCCACCGTGACTATTGTAACATTGTCGAAAAGTCGAGGTAAGAGAAATAAAAACAATAGGCGATTCAAACCCGGGAAAATAATTACTATGAATTCAGATTTTACTTCTTAAACTTGTAACACGACACCAATTAAATTTTTCCTTGAGACAAAACAATCGTTTAACATCAAACGAATTGACTCAAATTAAGGTGATAGCATACCGGGTGCCCTTTAAATTCATTTTTACGAAGTACCACGCGACTTAGACGTATGAGATAAATTTACCAAAATCCTTTTTAGCAGGATGCCTGCCTACGCCATAATAGATATTTGTAAGCCAATTTTTACCCGTTTTTTCTATTAGTTTGAGCTTATTATATATCAGCAGCAGTCAGTCAGTCAGGACTTTTAATTTTGTATGGTTTTACTAAATAGGAATAAAAATATACTTATTTAACGTTATTATGTATTCTTTGACTCTAGACTATATTTTTTTAACTATTAAAACCTTAACTTGGCTTTAACACTGTCCTAAATTAAAATGAGAATAACATTTACAATAATTAAAATCACATGTATAAACTTCTAAAACAATCAGATAGATACAAATATAAAAAAAAATTGTACCAACATACGAAAAATTACAAGAATGAGAAAATAATACTAAATGATTATAAGCAACACAAATGAAAACCGTGCGACCATTGCTCGAGAACGAATCACTGGTTTGCTTTTGATTTTCGTGGACATCCGGTATAATCATTCTCCTTAATACAAAAGGAATTCGACAATTAAAGACAGACATCAATCTTTGAAAAGCTGACAACGGCGTGCCTTGGCCTTAATTAAAGTCGAGGTCAAGTTGCTCCCCCCACACCCTCCCCGTAACATCCCTTGGGAATAACTCGTAAATCGCAGACGACGATTCGCATAACAATAGAGAATCCCTAGAGGATAAACACAGACTATTGACTATTAATCGGCCGATGGTTGAAAGTTAAGCCAGTTGCAGTTCTTAAGCAACATTTTGACGACCCAGTTGGCACAATGGTCACCATGCTGCCAAACACAGGGTTGCGGGTTCGATTCCCGCCTTAGAAAAGTATTTATGCTTATATATTTGTCTGTGGTCTGGTTGTTTCTATGTATTATAAGTATATATTTACAAAAGAAAAGTATATCAGAAAAAAAAGTATACTTTTCTTCTTAACCGACTTCAAATTAAAAAAGAAGGAGGTTCTCGATTCGGTTGTAGCTATGTATTTTTTTAAGTAAATATACACTTATAATACATAGAAACAACCAGACCACAGACAAATATTTAAGCATAAATACTTGTCTCAGGCGGGAATTTAATCCACAACCACAAAAAAAGTATTTGGCAGTCCGGCATGGTGACCGTTGTGCCAACTGGGTCGTTTAAAAATAAAATTAAGTATAAAAAAAAAATCAAAATAAGGGAAAAATAACCACATCAATATTATTATGAAAGTCGGTTAGACAGGTCGTAGGTTTAAATCGATACAAAAGAAATGAAAGTTCGTGTGAACAAATTCGTATTCAATAATTAATTCGTAAGCCTAAATCACTTATTTGTTCTCACTTGTTTTATTTTTGGTTTGCCTTCATTGATGGTTGAGCTATCGGCTGACTGTTTAGTTTATCGTCTGCTCTCACCCTAAGACTACGGAGTTTTTATTAAGGTCACAGGAATAGTTTTTCTTTTCATAGTGTTTTGATATTTTTATGTGTTTGTTATTGAGAGTTCTTAAGGTCACCAGATGAGAAACTTGAAGAAAAGTTTTCTGTGTCCATAACCCTTCAGTGATTGAATTGTATTGCACTTTTGTAGTTATACAATCTAGAATATTATAGCAAGTGTAGAATATAGAAATTAAACTTTGAAATTTTCCTAAATACACAAAATTATGCATATACTTATCGGTTATTTAGTATATAGTAGGTATATTATTTAGTACTTGTGTACGGGCGCTTTTTCGCAACTAGACCCCTTTGCGCCCTTTTTACGTGGGGATGGAGAAGCTGGCCCAGCACCACTACCCTCTCCGCTTAGTCGACCGTATCCAGAAGAAAGAACAAGTCAATATTTCTGGAGCCAACTAATCTTCCCTAACTTCTTTACGATGTTTTTGTTCACTGAAGAAACAATGTCAATTAGCGCACATAGATTTTTCGTAGGCAAAAAATTATTGTTGTACAGCTGGCTAGAATTCGAACCCACGACTTTCGTATTGAAAATAACGAGGTATCTACCATTAGGCGTACCTCGCACTAATCTATAATTGATATATAAAGAGGAAAGATTTGACTATTTCATAGGCTCAGAAGTCATAGTAGGTATAATATAGATTTAATACTAGTAGCGCTCCGTGGTTTCACCCGCGTAACACCCGCGTAACACCCGATCCCGAGGGAATATCGGGATATAAAGCAGTAAGCTCCCAGTGACCCATTGTCCCAATAAATCATTGTATCCTCATACCAAGTTTCATTTAAATCGATCCAATAGTTTCGGAGCATATTAAATGCAAACAAAACAAACAATCAAATGTTTTCTCTTTATAATATAAGTATAGATATAGATTTCGAATTGTTCCAAAGCCTAATTTTAATAAAATTTTATCACTATGACCTATTTTAAGTAATTCCACGATGAAAGTACCACTTCATCTACAATTGGTATAAATTGTGAACAACAAGAGCAAATTAATAATAAATTCTCTCTGAACACAAATGAACAGTTTTCTACCAACAATAATACTACTGTTACAGGCAGATAGGCGTATATAATTACACTTGTATGAGGGGAATAAATTGTTCATGCTAATGGGGACTAATTTTAAATGATAGTACTTATACTGTATAATTTTTTTCTCTTTACCAAGTTTAGTACCATTTTTTTATACTATACTAGCAACGCTCCGCAGTTTTACCCACGTAAGTCCCGATCCCGTGGAAATATCGAAATAAAAAGTAACCTTTGTGTTAATCCAAGTTTTCAGCTATCTACATACCGAGTTTCATCGCAATCGGTTTAGTAGTTTTTGCCTGAAGGAGTAACAAACAAACAGATTTATAATATTAGTAGGACTAGCAGCGCTCCGCAGTTTCACCCGTATAACTCCCGATCCCGTGGGAATTTCGGAATAAAAAGTAACCTTTGTACTCCAAATGAAATAGTGTATCCTCATACCAAGTTTTATCAAAATCGGTATAGCATTTCGGAGCCTATTTGTTTTAAACAAAAAAATGTCTCTCATATATATACGCTATATATAGATATATAGATAAGATATAGATTAGAACAGAAGTATATGTATGTAGGTCAGCGTTTGACCACTATCTCATCTGATGGTAAGTGACGATGCGGTCTAAGATGCAGCACGCGCCAATGCAAATGGCTATACGCTCGTGATTTGAAGACCCCTTAAAATTAGAGGGGGCCTTCGAGAGACACATTGAAAAATGAACTTTCCGAATTATCCTACTTTGTCAGAAAAATAAAATTCGATATAGTCCCTGACATACAATAAAACTAAAAGTTTTGCTAACAAAATATCGTCACTCCGACGATGCTCATCAAGTAAAAATTCTAGGAAAACTCTTAGTTAATACTAAAAAACTCAAAATCAAAATTCTTTATTCAAATCAAATTATCCAATTTTGCATAACATCACTTTGAAACGTCATAATAAATTAAGTTAGGTTGTGTGCCTTCAGAATGCGTCCACCAATGAGAAGAGGGCACAAAAAGCTCATGGAGTTTTTCTTTTTCGGTCAAGATAATAAATATTTTTGGAGATGTATTTCAAACGAAGTACGATCCTTATCGTTAAGGTATGCTTTACCGCACAATTTATGCTTTATAAAAAAATTGCATGGACATTGTCATATACAATATCTTTAGGTAACTTATTATAATAGAGCACACGACATTTGCTATTAAACCTGTCTGACCTGTTTATTTTCCGGACCTACCTTTTCTTAATCGGAATTGGATCTCAAAATAACCAGTAACAACGTTTTGCATCTGTGCTCTGTGAAATATACAACCATAAGAGGAATACCAACATGCAAACATACTGACAGAAAAAGAAAATTAGTTTGCTATCTAAGTCAAAGGGTACCTAACTTTTTAGAACTTGCTATTTCGAAAAAGTTAGAAACCAGTGGAGCCCAGGCTTTTTAGCCTGGGCTTAATTACACTTTAAACTCCTATTTTAATGAACCGATATTTAAATTCCTAAAACCCACAAATCAAAAGTGTGATGTGAAAGGATTATGGCGTGTCTGCGTCGAAGTTTGTGGTTAAAAGTTCAGGAACATTTCAGGTATATAATGAGATTAGAGGTTCGCTTATTTGACCTGAAAAGGTTTTTAAGGAGTAAAGGTGACATTGGCATGATCAGTGGCTAATTTGGTCACGATGTCCGTGGAAACAGACCCCACTTATTACACACACAATGTAATTTTTTTTAATTGTGCCTAAACCCGAAGAAAAATAGGTCAACCTACCCGATCAGGGACGTAGCTGCAGTAGAAACGTAAAAACATCTCCATCCTCATGCAAAAGGAAAAAACTAAAGTGATCGAGTTCCGGAAAAATCTGTATACAAATTCAAGGCCTATTAGATTGACGACCCGGTTGGCACAATGGTCGCTATGCCGGACTACCAAACACAGGGTTGCGGGTTCGATTCCCGCCTCAGATAGGCATTTATGCTTAGATATTGTCTATGGTCTTGTTGTTTCCATGTAATATAAGTATATATTTACAGAAGAAAAGTATTTAATTGTCTAGCACCCATAACACAAGTCTAGTTACTTAGCTTGGTGCTAGATGCCGATGTGTGGAAAGTCCATAAAAAAAATTCAAAAAAAAAATTGATGGGTTAAAAATTAAAAATTATTTAATTTTCTATTGTATTTAACTAGTACCATTAGCATAATAAATTTAACAGTGAAGTCAATTTAGTTTTTTTACTGGTTTACTGCATTAATGTCTTGTTTTATAGATAAGCTATTTTAAAAATAATATTCCTGACATATTTTTTCCGTGTTACACATTTGTTAGTCACATACACACAGCAAGGCAGCCCGGAACTACTTCAAAATCGAGGCCGTATATAATAAAAACTTATAAAAAACTGTACTAAACTGAAATTGATACGACTCTTAACCTGCCTGGATATTACAGCTAATAAAAACCTTTCTACATCCTACTACCTGGGGAAATAGTTTTTACTGCCGACATCATAACGTAGACTACCGATTACAAGTCCGCCAACTAATCGGCCAACTAATCGGCCGACCGTCACATTTAAAAAAAAAACAAAAAAAAACACCGGATATTTTTTTTTTCAATTAACTTTGTTTCCATTTCGATCGTCATTTTCCTTTTTTTGTCCAATTAGTGTCAGTTTTCCAAATATTGGACCAAAAATACTTAATAGACCTGGAAATGGGACACTAAAATCAAATATAAATTATTTCCACTTCTCTAATGGGTCGGGTCAACTCGGGTCTATAGGAACAAATTAGTGTGAGTTGTCCCATCATTGGACAACTCGATTGGACTTGTAGATAGACAGGCCAAATTTTGTACCAAAAAAGTACTTACCACTTTTTACGCAAAACATAACAAAAATATATCTGAGAGTTCAAAAAACTTGTAACATCTGATTAGGCTGTCCTTCACCGAATGGGGTAGGCATCTTAGAGATAAAATATATATTTTACCATAGAGGAAACATCTTCAGCAAAACTTTGTTACCATGGTACAACTTTTTTAGCAAATGTCAGATCGATGGGGACTTTCCACATTTCATTTATAATGGTGTTCTGAACATTCGTACAAATTTTCAGCCTTCTTTATTATAGTAACCTTGAAAGCTAATTTGACTGAGTTGTAAGCAATTACATACTACCTAAATAATTTATTATAAATTGAAAGTCATTTAAAAAAAACCATATTGATTTTCTTATTAAGTAGGAACTAACCGTTCACACACTTCGAGTTGTCTTTCCTGTTTTAATACCAGTGGAGTCATCAGGGTGGTTTTTGCGACTTTTTGACACCGGACAAAAATTCAAAAATGTCAAAAAGTCGCAAAAAAATCCAAATATTTAAAAAAAACGTCACTACTAAAGTTAATTATTAATTTAAAACGAGATGTTCGTGTTTTAAACGGCTCTTGTCCACAAAATATTATCCAGTTTAATTTTAGTAGTAAAACAACCATGTTAGTTTCAAATTGTGTAAGATATAACGTTGTTCCAGTCTTCAGAGATTACAGAGATGGTATAAAAATTAAGTTATTGTTTGACAGGGTTATGATGTTAGCTCTATTTCTTTATTTTTTAAATCTCTCTGGGTACCTACCTATTTCAAGCAAGCGAACGTTTTACAACCCCTAAGGGATGAATATTGTGAAATGGCATCCGCTACCCTTTCCGTTTTATGCTATATTTAATTGACAAAATAATATTAGATTTTAGTGCACCGTTGGAATAGATTTTGGAAAGGTCCGTTTGTGGGACTTAGTTTTAACCCCTTATTGAGAAAGACATATAGATGTCCTATTGTTTCATTGTACGTATATATTTATGTGTTGGTACGTATTTATTTTTATTGTATGTATGTTATATTATTAATATATTTTATCATTTATATTTAATAATTATTATTTTATATTATTTTAAAATGTATTTATTATTATCCTCCTTATATTTCTATCGCGTTATGAACAACCCACCCATCACCTTCTTTAATTCTTGTCCATCCAAAGGTTGCCTGGAAGAGATCGCTTTTAGCGATAAGGCCGCCCATTGTGCCATATTGTAAGGTATTAAATATGAATTTTATTTTAGCAAGTAGTTTACTTAAGTTAGAATTGGTACGAAACCCTCCATGCGCGAGGCCGATTCGTACTTGGCCGATTTTTTCATTTTATTGGATAGCTAATGTTTTGTTTGTGGAATTACTATTAAGAAAAATATATTGGTGTTAATCCATGATATGCTTGGTCTGGGCCTGGGACATGTATTAGATAGAATAGGCCACTTTACCATCCTCTCAGCTTAGTCGACCGTTTCCAGAGGAAAAAAAAACATAAATATAATATAACCTATATCATCAATATTTTTTCTTAATATTCACTAAGAAACAATAACAATAAACAAACAGAAAACAACGTTAATTATTAGCTGTTGCACGCGACGTTACTCGTATTTCATTCTATTGTGACGCCCCCTGGCGGTTCGAGGTTATCTGAATAATTTGATAAGGTTTTAGTTAAGAATTGTTTCTTGTGAACATCGACTTCATTACGTAACTACCTACTAGATGTGCAAGGTTTTACTCACTTTAGTTTGTAAGATTAAATTGCCGCACCTAAGTCTGCCTGTGACCATTGGGATCTGTAAAGTTTTCGAAACGTCAAAACGAAATAAACGTGATTATTTTCGTGAAATTAGTTTCAATATCATATTCGGTTTTAGGGTTCCGTAGCCAGAAATGGCTCTGCAGAACAATAGAGCAACAGAGTTAATTTGACATAAGCCATTGCCAAATAACTAGTGTGTTAAGAGGAGTTGGGATTTTTCCGTAATTATATTATTTAGACAATAAACGTATTTCATATCATTTTCATTTTAAGAGGAAAATATAGGATCAGTCATGAAGTTTTTCTATAATAAGAGAACGCAACGAATAAATCTTGATACTGGCTGTAGGTATGCACGAATCGGACGAAGCCATAACCTAAAAAACCGTACAAATTGCTCTTAATTATTTGATAGAAACTCATCAAACTAGTTTATAAAGATTTTTTGCATTAATAGCGAGTGTCAATAAAATGAGGCAAGTGTTCTTTATACAGACACACTGACTGTGCAACCTACGTAGCTATTAAACTAGACACTATTAACAATATTCAACGAAACACTGCTGACAGGAAATGCCTATTTAAACTTGTGGGAGAACACACAATTTTGTACGAAGATGTAACATTAAATATTTAATACTAGAATCGCCAACGAGGGGCATCAACGACTGCTATCAATTTCGTATTGCTCCCACACGTGAGTGGTGGTGCCGAAGGAGCAATCTCCTAGTTGGAGGTTTCGGTCCCGGCTTGTTAACATCCGATTTAGGTTGTGTCGCCAATGCCGATTTCGCCTTAACAACTTAAATAAGTTGTGTTAACGGGTCGGAAAAGATTTTGTTTCACTGCCGTCTTCCTACCTTTACTCGCGTCCCTCGAAGGACCCTGTTTATTTAGGGGTCTTTTTTAATGAAGCGACGTCACGTCCGTTAATTTTAGTCAAACTGGCTGTATGCGTTGCCGATCTCCACCACCGCCTATAAAAGCGAGCGTTTCAGTCGAGCACGGGTTCATTTTCTGCTTGGTCGTCAGTTGGTAAGGTGGTTGGGGTCGACGCTGCATACAGTAAGACTATTCCTTATTATGTCATAGGGTTATCTTGTAATCTATAGGAAAGGTAACAACGTTCACTTAATAATAAAAGGTGAAGTCTGGTTCGCTTCGCTATTCGAGTCAGTGGTTTATGTTGGAACCGTTTTATTATGTTATCCGTTATTTGTGTTTCAAACCTATTATTGCCTTCATACCTAACTACTTAGAGATTTAATAGGTTTAGCTTCTATTCGTATAGGTTAAATTTCTGTTTACCAAAAATATCTTCTAAGAAAGCATGCTACATATTAGACCACAACGTCACTTTACCGTCGCGTGTGATAGTTATTAAAGGCTAACCTATTTATTATAAAAAAAGTCATCCACATGGTAAGAGTTCTAATTTTTCACTCTAGACTTGAAGACTTCAAGGTTGTTGATTGGGGGAACAGCAACGCGGGCAGAGGTGGGTAAAAAAGTGGATGCGTGACGATTTGTAAGCTTACACTTACTTTTATACCCACCTCTGCCCGCGTTGCTGTTCCCCCCATCAACAACCTTGAAGTCTTCAAGTCTAGAGTGAAAAATGTACCTTCTAGGCGAGCATGCTACGTCCTCGACCTCATCGCTTCCCATCAGGTGAAATGAGATCAAATGCGATTTTATTTTGCATAAAAAACTACTTTATCAAAAGCTTTTATTTTTATTATAGTCTTTAATTAGCAGTTTTGTTAACCTCATCCATTGATCCATATTCCCCGATCTCAACTCCGGATGAACGTAATCTACGCCATTTCCTCACTATAAGTAATTTGGACTATCAAAACTTCTCGTTTGTGCCAGAAAAAATTAAAACGCACTGATTTCATGCTATTAACCTACATTTAAGATTTTTTATTAAACTTGTTTTAATCTGCGACTTTGTCCACGTAGGTGTTGATTTTTCAAATGTCCTTTCTGTGGATATCGTAACGAAATCCACGGCTTAGTTGCATATGGACGAGTTCTTTGGATCGAGAGTTACGCGGGTGAAACCGCATTGCGCTGCTAGTTTTTATTAAAAGTACTTTATTTCCTAAAAGTCTATTCAAATTAATTTATCAAATTAATAAAGTTCTCTTCGTTAAAACTCATCATAAAATATAGAAATTAAATGGACTCCTCCTACAGTCAAAGAAACTTTTGAAAATGTCGGATTTATCATTGTGGGTGCTTGTCCAATGAAAATCTACCGTATACACTTAATAACAACGTTGATGGGGTTTTACGTCAAAGTCCAAATTTCTGTATTCTTTCTTCTTCTTTCGACCGACTAAATCTTTCGACCGTTTGGGCGAGAGAAGATCGAAGCGCTAAGAAAGCATACGTGTAGTGCTTTCTTAGCGCTTCGATCTTCTCCGGTTCGCTCAAGATGGCCAAGCCGGCGAAGACGCTGCGCCTAGATCTCGCTGATGATATTCGGCTGCGCCACCAGTTCCTCGATTTCGCCATTTTTCTAATGAGCATGAAATAGTGCAATACTGGGAGTGATGGATGACTTTAGTTTTGGAGACCAAAATCCACTTTGCGTCGCTAATCTACGGGAGTAAGTAGTTGAAATCATCGAAATCATGTTTTTTTTTAAGTTTAACCGTTTTTGAGATCTTATGAAAACTTTTATGCGCTAAATGACCTTTTGACGTGACAACGTCTTATAATTCAGAGCCGGCTGCACGCACGAAAAAATGCGGCGTTACCTCGCTCTGAGGCGTTCCATTTAAGGCTTGAAGTGCAAGCGAGAGCGCGGAACGAGCGACAAAGAAGCACAATCGGCCTTTGCGTTCGGCAGCGTTCGACATACGTCTCTCTGTTTCCAAATTTTAAATGTAAGATTTATAAACAATAATTTAATCATTGTTTATTCTTATAATGAATTATTTAAAATTATTACTTTTTTATAACAAATTACAATTAATTTCATTGTGATTTCCAATTACCTCCTTCTCTATATAAATACAAATCTATTAAACGAATGAAATTAAAATTTTCTTTTGAAAAATGCTACCATTCCATCAGTATTTTCTTAAGGCGTTGTCACGTTCAACTATCGTCAGTAAACCGACTTTACAGACAACCAATTTTTTACGGTGAAGAAAAACATCCGTGATGCAACCCGCAGCTTAGTTGACTCCAAATGTATTGAAGAGTTCTTTCTCTGGACATGGTTGACTAAGCTGAGAGAGTATAGGTAACTTCATTTATACAATACAGGAAAGGAACATACAACACAATATACACAAAGTAATAGCATGAAAGGATAAGCTGCACAAATGAGCAGCCTCATAGCTAAAAGCGATTTCTTCCAGGCAACCTTTGAATGGAAAATAATCGATGATAGGTACTAGGCAAGCCAACTCCATCCTTACGCTAAAGGTAACCAACTGTAGAGGTCTAGTTGCAAAAAACAGCCCATAAACAAGTACAAATAATCCAAAAACAATAAAGTTTTAGTTCTATTTGTTATAATTGTTAAATATGTATAATAATGAACTAAAAATTTAGTTAAGTACTTTCTTGCTGACGGTAGAAATAAGTCGTAATTTGTCGAGAAAATAGAAAATGTGAACCTCAGAGTCAGGTCGATCGGAGATCGGGTCGCTCCGTTACCAACCCAATGTTATGTTGCAGTGGGAGTAGACATTTATAAAAGCAATCTACATTTCGATTCGACTAACTTTTTCTATGTAAGCTCTCCCTAACGATGCAACACCAGACAAAGTTAAATTGTTTTTATACTAGTTTAAAAGCTGCATGTAGTGCATAAAAAAGCTTATCTCAAAGGTCGATTCAATTTTGAAAAAAGTTTTGAGTAGACAACTTTGAAATTTTGTGCTGGGATTCAGTTTTTATACATTTCAAAAGTTTATAATTTAGATTTTTTAAATAGATCTGTCTACATTGAGTTTTTCTGAAAAGTTCTCAGATTTTGCTTATTTATACCTACTATTAAGTTTAACCCTAACTAATAATATAATTGCGAAAGTTTTTCTCACTCTTCACGTTATTTTTGTGAAATTAAATATAAGTATACCTGTATATTTTTCAAGGCGTTGCACACAGCGCCATCTATCTCCAAGTCAATCAATCGGGCTTGCGTTATGGTAACCAGACAACGTATAGAATACTTATAAAAAATTCCTACGTAAATATAAACATATTGTACGTACAAAAACACCCAGATCACCCAGATCATAAGTATCTGTATATATATTCGTACATCAGCGGGATCGAACCCGCGTTGAACTTTGAAACTACTGGACCGGTTTTCTTGCCCTAAAAGTCTCAAACGTGATCCCTGGGTGGTGCTTAAGGAGCAATCTCTTGGTGGGAGTTTTCAGCCGCGACTTGTTATCACCCACCGGGTCTAAGTGGTATCACCAAGCTGACTTATCCGTGTTCTGCTAGATAAGGCAGGTGCAGCCTCAAATATTCGGAGGTCTTCATCACAAGTGTTTAGGTATCGTCTAGGTAAGCGTGCTACATCTTAAACCGCAGCTTCACTTACCATCAGGTAAGATGGGGGTCAAACGCGGATCTATTTAATTATAAATCATAATTAGTATTATCCACCTATTTATATTAATTAGCGTGTGAACATATATATGCATTTATAACCATTGATTGATATTATTATTGTTCACCGAATTATCTCTGTTATTCTATACCTACCCATTGATTAATTAGTACTATTAATTAGTTAATTGGCTGGCGTGATAGTAATCCTAACACGTTTATATTGTCAGTTATGAATTACAAATGATATATAGAATCAACTAGCGATCAATCCCGGCTTTTTCTTCTGGTGGCGGAGCATTTTTGCCTACATATTTCTTTTTTCTATCGTATAAGCCTGTTGCGTTAAGCCTTTTTCCGACATTTCCAATTATCATCGTAATATGTCAGCCAATTTAAACAAAGCCTTTACAAATTATATAGTTATACCTTCTTCATGAATCACTCTGTTTATTGATAAAAACCGTATGAAAATCCGTTCATTAGACCATACTTTACTTTTAACAACTCTTTTCTCTTTAGCTACATAGAATTTAACTTTGTTAAACAATTTCAAATTAAGACAAAGAATGAGTTAGGCGTGGGATGTTTGATTCGAACTAAACCGACTGAGGTCGGGTTGTGAAAAAGTATGATTCAGATTCAAGTTATTTTCTGGTTAAAGTCTAGTTTTATATTTATTAAAATAATATTTCAATTTGTTACAGATACGACTGCAACAATGAAAAGGCATTCAACCTCATGAAACGATAAACATAATAAAGATGTGTGAAAAGAAATTAACGATAAATTTAAAATCAGAGACAGTGAAAAAGAAAAACACGAATATAAACATTTCAATAGTAAACAAAATGAAGAATTTAGTAAGTCATATGGATTTGTAAACAAAGAGGTTAATGATGAAAGGTGAAACAAATATAAGGAATTGTAGGAAGGCAGTCGGTGATTGGGTTTTTGAGAGGAAAATAAAAGAAGCAAGATAAAGGTAAGACTTCTAAATCATATTACACATTGAATGGATGACCCGACGAACCGAGACCATTTGTTATACACAAGAATGAAAAAATCTGAGCCGATATTGATTTAATGATTACATTAAAGTTTTTAAATTGGCTAAGCAATGTCTGTAGCTAAGCATCGGAGACTGTTAAGTTTAATTCGTTTAATCTAATTTCAATCAATTAGGATTGCCTTCGTCATACCGCCATTGTTGCTGTTCCCTCTGACACCAATTACTTGATTAATTAAAAAACCCAAAATCTTGACGCCTGACAAGGGTAACATTATTCAACACGACAGAAATACTCATTCTATTACACGAATAAGATTCTATACAGACACTTTAATAACAAAAATTGCTCCACTATGGGACGATTCTCATTAGACAGAGCCGTGTCTGGGCGGGGGCCGAGTCCAGAGCGGAGCCCGTCCGTGCTACACGTTTATATTACCCCTGGTTATCGGCCGATTAGGGGATGATGCGGATCCGTGGAGTAGACGGGCATCGACCGGGCACGGACAGGACGAAAGCTCTAGACAATCTAATTATGAGGTTATATCTGAAGCATATTTGATTATAAAATAAACATTTTCAGACTACATATGGATTCTAACAACGAGACAGTTTACGCCAATGGGACGGCCACCAACGGCACTGATGTCGTCAGTCACGACATCTTCTACACGCTGAGGGTCTCCGTGCTGCTGCTGATCGTGATCATGGCGGTGCTTGGCAACATGCTCGTCATTGTCAGTGTCATGCGGCATAGGTAAGATGGATTTTGATGAATCCTGGTCATATTGCTAAAACTTATAATTTTGTAATTGTTTCCTTTGTTTCCGAAATATCCACCATTTTCAAAATGTTGAAAATTTCACTCCCCTTTTCCCTTCTGTTTTTTGTTGCCAAAACTGCAACCTATTCTAATCTGTGTTTTGGATAGTATTCCAGGATAAATTTAATGTGCTATCGAATGCAAACACATATTTTTATGATACATCGTTTTTTTTAAACTAGAATTTTACTCAAACATCATGATTACTCAAAGATGACCTGTACCTTTCCTGGTGTAAAAAATATGTATGGTCACCCTAGTGCTAAATTTAAAAAAAAATATGGCCTATTTCATTGAGATTCTGAAATGGTATAATATGTGGTATTAGCAGCATTTAATACAAAAAATTTATCAAAAAATACTAAAAATGAGCAAGAGCTGTCTTTTTTCCTTTCGGGGAATTCGGGGAATTCTTTTATTTTTTCTGAACCGGTAGTGTCCTCTATTCGTAGGTACCCTTCATTACAGAACATCCTGTATTCTGACAATGAAATATTGTCATTGTGCTGAAAATTCTAAGTACAAGATTAGTTTGTTCCTTAATATTTCTAGCCACTATCTCATTCATATTTTATTAGAGTCCTCAGTAAACGTTATCATTCTTCTTCTAATCCTTTAATGAATAATACTTTTGTTCTTTTTGTTGTCAGGAAACTCCGTGTCATCACCAACTACTTCGTGGTATCTCTCGCGTTTGCCGACATTCTCGTGGCCATGGTCGTGATGCCGTTTAATTTCAGCGTCCAATTTTATAAGAAGTACGTACGTTTTTACCCTTTTATAATTATTTTAGTGATACTTTTACCAAAATTTTCTTAAAAAATAAACTGGAATATTTTAATCAATCTTCTAAAATTAACAAAGTACCATGATTTTTTAATTAATTTAATTCATACAAATTGGCTGAATTGAACGCCCGAAAATGAATTGTTTTGGGCACCACGTTAATGTATTTTTTTTATCAGGTGGGTTTTCGGCTCCACCATCTGCGACCTATGGAATTCATCAGACGTGTACTTCACATCGACCTCCATACTGCACTTGTGCTGTATATCAGTAGACAGATATTACGCCATCGTCAAACCTTTGAAATATCCTATAAAGATGACTAAGAAGGTAAGCTTTGTGTTTTTTAATTATGTATTCGTAGGTCGGCTTTATTTTATTATTTATGTATCTTTGTTATTTATGTATCTACTTTAGTAACTTTTAACTGTTCTTTCTACCTTTTTTTTTTTTTTTTTTTTCGGAGAGAAAATCCTCACGGATACCCGCCATCCCGGGGGGTGACGACGGGTTATGTCGGAGTCACACCGACTAAAAACTCTCCGGTGACCCTCCTCGGTGCAGCTTGGAGGCCCGGGGTCTCATTCGAACTCTCCGGAGCCTCCATGCACCGCGTTCATCTCCAAACAAAATTCCCCCGCTTTCAATAAGGATGGTGCGGGGCCACACCACACCCAATCCCAGGTCCGCTTCTTCGAACGATCAAAGCCCCCGCTCTGATCGCTCAACGGACCAGATCCCCTTTTGGTCGCCTTTTACGACGGGCAGGGGCTACCGTTGCCTTATTCTATTTCACCCGGACTACAGGGTCGTACTAGGCGGGATGTCTCCCCCGGCGTTGACGCCGTCTATTGGGGTCTGCCTTCTCCCGTTCGCGCTCTGCTGTCTCCTTTTGTAGCATTACGTTTTCACAAAAGGTTACCATGGCCATCCACGCCGCCTCGTCTGCCAGCATGGCCGCTATCACCACAGACAGCCTCAGGTCCTCTCCAATCCGGTTACGGAGAATACGCCACTCCGAGCACCACGCTGGACATTCTTCGAGCGTGTGTTGGGCGGAGTCCAGTGTCCCCCCACAATGATGGCAAGTTGCCGTCCTTTCTCTGCCGATTCGATGCAGGTATTCACCGAAACATCCGTGTCCGGTCAGCACCTGAGTCAAACGAAAGGTAACGTGCCACGTTCGTTGGAGCCAAGCCTCAAAATTGGGCAAAATTGCGCTCACGACACATTGTCCGGCATTTTGCGGCTGCTCTAGTCGTTCTTGCCATAGTTTTAGAGCCCGTCCAAATTCCTGTGTTCGTATCTCAGATGTCGGAAGAGTGTCAGTGTCCCTACCTTGATGGAGGCGAGACTAAATTTCTGTGTCCATTTCCGCCAAGATGTCTAGGGGAGGAAACCGTGCTAGGACAGTAGCTGCTTCGTAGGATATTGTGCGGTAACCTCGTGCTATCCTTATGGCCATCTTACGCTGAACGCGTAGTAATTTGACTCTACAGCGCTTCACACCCATTCGGTTTGACCAAACAAAGTTTGTTCTTCCTACCTACTGAATATTTTATCTATCTATCTAACTAAATCTAGTTTAAACTTTTTTCATTTGAGCGTGGTAATTTCTTGAACATCTTTTTTTACTAATCGGTATCGTCTAAGTATGTACATTGTACATGGTTATTATTTTTTAATTTCGCGATCAAGCATCGTAATAGGAGCAATAAAATCACCCAATAACTTACATAGTTCGAAATATTTGGCTGAATGAAATAATTAAAACATAGGAATAATTATATTATTGAATAATAATTTGTTAGAAGTATGCTGCATATTAAATTAATTTATACGAAGTTACGAGAACATGACGTTTGAAAAAATATATCATCAAATTGTAATAATGTTTGCAGTGTTTTGACAAAACTGATCTTAAAATATCTTGTTTTATGTAACGCAATAAATTTTACACAAATTTGAATAATTTTAATACTTACATAGTTTATTTAGTGCTAATCTCATCTTTGGTCAAAGCATCAAAACCTACTCGAAAACGCTTTCACTAAATCACTTTTCAATAAAAAAATAAAACTATTTTTTTTATTATCTTTATCTGTAAATTAAAATGATAAACTATCCAATCACCGATCAGTATCGGTAATTTCATTACATTATATATTTACACATGGTTCAATACTAACCAATTACGATAATCCTTTGTTCGGTCGTCGCTGACTGAAATTGAGATAGGCTGGTCATTAATTTTGTACAATATCGTACACAGATTAAAGGGCAGCTTGAATTTAATAATATAGTTTTTATCACAGTTGCTCATAAAGTGGATCTTATTCAACGGCTTTTAGGCTCATAATCCAACATATTATGCACGCGTGCGTTTTAGATTTGTTAACTAGTGCTGTAAAGTTATCCCGAAAAGGTAGGTACCAAAGAGTTTATAACTAGCAAAAATGGTTGTCTCTAAAGTCGGTTTACGAACGAAAATTTTACGTGATAATGACTTAGAAAACGATTAAAAATTGAGTTGTTTATTTTTTGTTTTTTCTTTACTTAAATATATTGTTTTTCCGTACCATTATATTTTGTTCTTAACCCCCGACGCAAAAACAAATAGAAAAACCCTAAAAATAATGTATGTCACACGAGGATGTATAGGTTAAAAGTCTTTAGCCTGGCCTTTCCGGAGCATAATTAACAAAAAAATATTGCCTTAAAAAATGTAAACATAGAGTTATCACAAATATTTTGTTAATTATTATTTTGTTTTCTTTTCAAGTCTTTTCTTTTATTCGCAACTGTGATAAAAAACGTCGTACGATATACGTGTGGAATTGATATTTGCATCTTGGCTTTTATAACACGCTCGCTGCCGCTCGCGCGTCATAAACCGCCTCTATGCAAAGATCAATTTACCACACTTATATCGTAATGTACTATTACTTGATATATCAAGCAGATATTGAACTATTTTCTATGCGATAAATATATACAGCACGATGCCGTGCTGTATATTTTTATCGCCCGGACTTTAGTAATCAATTCATTTATTCTTTGTGATTGTTTTCTAATTCTGTCTGTATTATTTTCATTTTTTGTATTATGGACCTAATTTATTTTATTTTATTCATTTTCTTCTAATAAATGTCACTCTATACTATTCTATTTACGAATACGTTAAATTATGCCGTAATAATTGACTCATATATTTGATCTTTTAGGTTTTCTTGTATTGTTTATTACGGTGTTCAATTAAAACAAACCACACATAAAAATACAATGTAGAGATTTTTTGTTTAGTAGGCAAAAGGTTATTTTTGTATTAATTTTTACTAAAATTTTATTTGTTTCAGATGGCATATGTCATGTTAGCAGCGACATGGCTTAGTCCTATAACGATATCATACGTCCCTATTTTCATGGGATGGTACACGACCAAAGATCATATTTCGAGTATGGACCCAGAACAATGCGATTTCAAAGTGAACAAGCCTTACGCAGTCATATCAAGTTCAATATCCTTCTGGATACCGTGCACTATTATGATATTCACTTATTTAGCTATTTTCAAAGAGGCTAATAAACAAGAGAAGGCTCTGCATGCAAGAGCAGGTAACGCGATGCTAATGCACCGTCATTCGAGGGATGTTAACGACAAAAACGGTGCGCTGCACATAAATCCTAATACACCGACCAAAGATAAGAATATCCTCAAGATGAAAAGGGAGCATAAGGCAGCGAGGACTTTAGGCATCATCATGGGTGCCTTTATACTGTGTTGGCTCCCATTCTTCTTGTTCTACGTATCGACTTCGTTGTGTGATACGTGTAAGTGTCCCGAGGAAGTGGTTGTGCTTATGTTCTGGACTGGGTACTTTAACTCCGCGTTGAACCCAATCATTTACGCGTACTTCAACAGAGACTTCCGTAACGCGTTTAAGAACACTTTGGCGTGTGCTTTTTGTAGTTTTTGTAAACGAAACGCGTCAGATTTAGACGCTTTAGAGCGGTTAGATAGGCGAGGTTCGACTCAGTTAAGGGTGCCAGTCGCGTCAAGAAGAGCGAGTGACTTAGCGTCCCTTTGAAGAAAGACCACTGCCGTATAAGAGGCCTACACGTCTCAACGAAGTTCGTGATGTACTTATTCCCAAAGTTGATGTGACTGATGCTTAAGAAAGTGTATACAGTTTCTAGTTTCAAATAATAATAAATAGTTTTATTATAGAATACGCATTTTAAACCAAAAATGATAATGTGAGTGGTAACCAAGCACAAATGGATACGAAGTTTCCTTTCTAACATTCTAATCATTTGATACGTAATTTTAGATAAAATTAGTAGACAAGTATTTTTTTATTTAAATTTCACCTTCACTGATATAACCAAAGCATTCAATCAAATAACATTAGATTTTATAAACTTAGTCTATGTTCTTCTACTTGTTGTATATAACCATATTTATACGTGTAAAATACTATTAAAATGTAATATTAAACATAACGAATAATAATATTTAATCAAAATCTACAGTAATATATATTGTTTTATCTAGATAATATTCTCATGTTTAGTCGTGTACCTATCTAACTACAATTCTTCTATGTTCCTATACTTTTCATCTTGAAATAATACACATAAGATTTTGTTATTGATAGTATCATTCCATAGCAACTTGTCTTAGTCAAAAATACGGGATATTATCATAGTATTCAAAATGTAGTATTAAGTAATCTAATGTAATATCTTATGGCCTAAGACTAACTTATTAATAAGTAACTTATAGAGGCCAAAGCATTGTAAAATAAATTCATTAGATTGTATAAGTTAGTACTATTATACTAGCAGGTAATTAAATAAAAGAAAAAGTTGTAGCTAACAAATTAATAAATGTGATTTTGTTTGAACAAATTATAATATTAGTTTAGAAATTTCTAAACATTTTGTTGTGAAAAACTGTATATTTTGTGTTCATATTAATATGAGCTATAAGAATGTATTAAACTAGATTTTAGTACTGGTTGATGCTCACACTAAGTGTGTAAATAATAATTAAAAAATTATTTTATTACATTTTATTTATTTTTATAATAATTTAGATTATAGTCTAGGAGTAATTTTAGATATAGATAGAAAATAGGAAGATACGATAAAATATGGGGACAAATAACGCTTCAATAAAGAAAAAAAATACAATTTTAATGAAATATATTTATTATTGATGTGCTAATTATTAATGGTAACAATCCCGTTAGAATTTGATGTGTCAGTGTTGTGTCTAAATATTTTTCAGATAAAAGACTAACATGACTAACTGAACGGCTCTTTTTGCTTCAGTAAAGCTAGGTTTAAAAATTAGTGGGAATTGTAGATGGACGAAAACGCTTGTATCCAACCCAATAGGTAATTTATGATCATTTAAAACTATCAAGCTGTATCAATAAAAGTGTTTGATCTTTAAATTGGCAAATAATAGCCGTAACTAAATTAACTTCAATTTTGATGATGTTAAGTTCAAACAAAACGATCACGTCATGACTTAAAACACAATTTTTTAAATCTAGTTTTCTTTTATATAAATCTAATATTTTCTTCCTCTGTCACTTAACCGTCAGTGTCATTTATCTGAACCGTAGCTTGTATTTCCGCGGTGTCATAGTTATTGTGATGTTTTAAAAGATTGATTATAAAAATATTTTCTTTCAAATCATTAAGATTCTAGAGTTTTATTACGTGTAGACTCTTTACTTTTGTAATTTTAGCTCTGTATTATTATTTATATCGTCAAGTCTTCTAATTCTTTAAAAAGATATCAATTGGTGTAATTAAATATTGAATATTATTTACTATATTAATTTTAATATTGATTTATCTATATTTTTGTGATCAATCAGAATAACATTAATGCTAATGAAAATTCAATGTGTCTTCCTTTTAAATAAGTAATATTAGGCTCAACCTTGTATAAACTTAGTAAACTAGCCGTAAATAATATATCGTGTAGCAATTTTTTAATAAATGTTGTGTCCTTATAATATTTAAAATGGACGCATCCTGTCTGTATTTATATAAAAGTAATAATTTATGGTTGTGAATCCATTAGAATACCATCTTTTAAATGTATTCTGTTTGTTTCTCCATCAATGTCTAAATGTGAACTTCAACTTTTGACTTTTGTTGATTCGTTTTAAGCTTAAAGCACAACTGAATCGAAAGTGCCCTAGAGTTTTCCGTTCGATTGTATCGTAAGCTTTTTTAGGAACATTTTTATTTTTGTAATCCGTCCAAATTTTTTGTTCATCTATTTCAACCTAGTAGACTTTAAAAATATACGTGTTAGAGATTCATACGGTATTAGAAGTAATGTAGTATCAATGTGAGATTTAAAAAAATGTATATAAGTTTCCATGTGTATAGATTGTAACAGATATAGTTCTTTTCACGTTTTAGCTAAAGTTCACTAGCTATCGATTTGAATAGATAATTAGAAAGGTAAACAAAACAGCAATACATGTAATTTTAAATATTAACAAATATTATTGTTAAGAATAAACAAGTTGTAGTACATTTTTAAATCAATCAAAATATCGTTTGAAGTTTATTTTAAATTTAATAATAAAAAATCCATGATTATGACGCTCAAATACTTTCTTGTGGATAATTTTAACTAATATTGTTATTATATTGCTTATAATTATTATATCTATTGTTTTGTTTTCGAAATTATTCATATTACTATACTCGTAACGAATTGTGTTAAAAATATTTAGATGCATTGTAGACTTAATAATTTAATTTAAATGATTATATTAGCAAATTGTTGAAAATTTGAACATTTTTATTTTCGTTGTCATATTATTTATTTTATTCAATTATTTATAGCACATCCTTCTCGGACTGTGATAGTAAAAACATCGTTAATATCATCAAATGATTTAATTTCAAATTTTATATTTACTTTTCCTGTGTTATAGTTGTAAATATTGTTGTATTCATTTCAAGCGCCACAAGTGATAAAGTTGAAATTAATTAAATTATTTAATTATTATTATATTAATTATTGCTAATTAATTTAAAACATGATGCATGGTGAGATTTTAACCTAATCTGCGTGTAATCAATATGCTTTTTGCAAAATAAACGAAGTTGTTTCGTATATATCATTGTTTTTGTTATTTATTTCTAATGATTAATTAAAAAAAGATATATTATATACCTGACTCTATAATAATATAGCCCTTTAAAACTAATCAAGATGATATATGCAGCACTATCAAATTTAATCCATGCTATTCTTGGTGCTGCAGTGCTTGGAAAATATATTAGATGGAATAGGCTTGCCCCGAACCAATACCTCATACTCTCCAATTAAGTCGACCTTTTCCAGAGGAAAGAACTTGTCAATACGTCTGGAGCCAATGAAGCCGCGGGTTCCATCACGCTGTTTTCATTCACACATGCGTAAAAATATTTATTTTACAATACGGGGTGAGAAGAGATAAGCAAAAAGATAAACCTTTGACTTTGTAAGTTATATTAATTGACCATCACATCGATTGATAGTTTGTTTTCACTGGACTTGAATCTGAGCCAAGGTATTTTTTGGTAAATACCAACTTGACATGTTTACTTAAAGTTTTAATGTTATGGCATAGACGACAAATAGCCTTTAATGAACTGACTTTCAAGTCTCGTAAATACTTATGAGTATGTTATACTACGTACTTTACTAAGCTCTTTTCTGTTATTAATATTGCCCATTTTCGCTGTTTCTTTTTTAAGTAATAATTTAATTTCAGACTACGTACAATTAAATACAAATCTGACATTAAAAAAGAGAAATAATGTCGTAGTAGTACATACTCAAAAAAAATAGTCATCAAAATGATTAAGAGTACCGAAGCAAAAGGTCTGTTATTAACATAATTATGACATGCATTTTTTTATTACGTCACCTTTATTTATAGGTAAATAAGTCCAATGTAATATCATGCTATTTATAATCAATTGCTTATATTTATAACTAGCTACGCCCCGCGGTTTCACCCGCGTAATAATTTTCTGCGCAACTTTCTTAATTTTTTATTTCATAAGAACCTTCTCCTGATAATAACAAACAGACCAAAAAAAGAATTGGCCAAATTGGTCCAGGCGTTGTTGAGTTATGCGCTTACCAACACATTTTGTGATTCATTTTTATATTATAGATATGTTGTTCATAGTTGACCGTTTGATTTCACATGAACGTCAAAAAGAGGGCACTTAGAAATAAAATAAATATCTAGATCTAATAAAGAAACAGAATAAAAAATTAGCACCCTCGGATCTTAAATAAATAAGCGAATAAAAATTATAGCTGCAAACTCGGAAATATTATAATCGTTGAACATTAAATTGATTTGAAAGTTTAATTTACCTCTCTAAAAAAGTCGTAAAAATAAACAAATAAATATTGTAGAACATTTTACATAGCGCCATCTAGCCCCAAACTAAGTAACTAGGCCTGTGTTATGAGTGCTAACATATCATATAATTTTTTGTAAATATAATTTACTTAATATACGTACAGACACCCAGACCAGAAACAAATATTTATAGTATAAATACATGTTTGAGGTGGGAATCGAACCCGCTACCAAAAAATGGATATCGGGACCTTTTGGCTCGAATGTTGAGATATTATTTTATATCCGTTCCGTGGCGGATTTTTCTAAGCTTCTTTTCAAATCAACGCAGATATGTACCATAATACTTTCTTCCCTTTCAAAAGCTCTATTGGGAATAGAAAATATATTTTCAAGAAAAACTGAATCAGTACTTTTTACCGATTGAATGACAATATCATTTTATGCTTCAAGCGCTTTATCTAAAGTATTTTATGTGGATATAAAATGTCTTTAGAGACACATTGGTTTTAAACAGCTGATTTGGTTTTGGTATTTATTTTCCACATACTGTGTCTGGATCATGTGGAAATGTAGGAATAAGAATAGACTAATGGGGTTGTTTCAGAGGTCTAGGCAATTAGGACAATTTACGAAATTTTCTATTTAGGTTATGTTTTCAATACTGCTGTTTTTGGCAATAAAGACCATTAATGTTTAAAATAGTAGCCCAAACTGATCCTACTAATATTATAATTGTGAGAGTTTGTGTGTGTGTGTATGTTTGTTACTCCTTCACACAAAAGCCACTGGACCGATTGCGATGAAACTCGGTATCTCGATAGCTGGACACCTGGAATAACACATAGGCTACTTTTTATATCCAAATAAACGACCAATTAACTCCAAAAACAGCAGATTTTCAAGTAAACATATACACTCGTATTAGTTAAACCATTGCGTTGAAACTTAGTATTATAGATAGCTGAAATCCTGCAGTACAGTATAGATTTTACGATATTCCTACGGGATGAGGACTTACGCGGGTAACACCGCGGGACCCAGTTGTACTTTAAAAAATGTTCTAGCAATGCTATCTCTGTTGGTTCATAATTTACTAGAATGTCTACAACCACTATGCGGTACCATTCGTGTAAAATGCTAGATAAAATTCAGGCTGAATACCTTACGTATTCAGACCAACATTTCACATTGACTTGTGAAATTTTCAGACAAAATGTTCGAGTCTGATCTATACATATAATAAATCTGTAGACATCAAAAAATCTGTAATTGTAAGATATCCAGAAAAAAAATACACAGGTCGTCTTTAAATCGTTAGCTGAACACGATAGGGTGGTTTTTAGAATTTTTGTCTGTTTGTCTGTTTGTCTGTTTGTCTGTCTGTTTGTTTGTTTGAACCAGGTAATCTCATAAACTACAGAACAGATTTCGACAAGGTCCACACAAATATGTTCAGGAAATATCAGATTAACATTTAGGGTATGTTTCAATTTGAGTTTAATACAATAATTAAGATATTTGATAAAAAAACATTTAAAAAATGTGAAATCGAAACATTTTTCCGTGGTAAAACGTAATCGAACGTCAGAAGGGAGCAGTACCCTTACCACGGGTTTTTTACGTATTCGATTAAACATAATATATTGAGTATTTACTATGAAACTTCCTAAAAATCAACTTACTAGGTCCACCCGTCTCTGAGAATATCGGTAGTGACACACTGACAGACAAACGGACAAGAGAGTGATCGAAAAAGTGTTTCTATTTTTCGAGTTCTTCAAAAAGTCATGGTAGGGCTGCAGTACATGCCTCCGCTCAAGATGACAGCTGTCATAAAACCAAATAGTTTGCATTTAATACTACCTACGTGAAACTGAAAATGAGGTTAGTACAAAGAGGTACTACTACATAATATTACCGATCTCCTTTACCGAAGACCTCCGATGGTACACTTCTATCGCGCTTTTCTCCTCCTATAGTTTGAATTATGAGTTCAAGTAGCGGAAACCTTAAATAGTAAAAACAAAAAAAGAATTTTACAAATCGCTCCAAGAGTTTACGAGTAATCAGCGAGCATACATAAAAAAATAAATATATACGTGACGAATTGAGAACCTCCTCCTTTTTTGATGTCGGTTAAAAAATATACAGATAGTTATTTGTAAAAATCATTTTTTTCCAAAATTACGTAGGCCTGCCAGCTACCTAATAAAAAAACTAATTTACAAAAATCTAAAGATAACTAGGAAGACAAAGTATTTTGAAAAATTTGTGCGAATAGAAATTGGACTTAGTTTTAGCTTATCATATTGTTGTGTATTATGTTTTATTTGTGAAAAATTAACAAAAATAGTACATTGTTACCCAAGGTGTGAAAGTCACTCATTGAGTCCCGAGACGGAGTTTGGCGCCCGAGCGTAGCGAGGGCGCTAATAGTTCGAGGGACTAAATGAGTGACTTTCACATCTTGGGTAAACAAAACAAACCCGAGGTAAACACTGTGCTTTTCATTACGAATAAACATAAAATTCTTCCTAATAACGAGAGTGAATGAGAGACTCCATACTACCTGATCCTCTTACAAGGTTGGGACCAAAGAGGTTATAGATTATGTAGATTTTTTTGTTTTTGCTGTTTGTTTTCAATATGTTTTCAATACTCAAATACGTCGGTACTTACCGAAGTGATTTTTATTAATTAGTTTATCCAACACTGAGTAATGACGCGAAGTCCGTAGATTTAAATTACAGTTTTTGTAACACGGTTTGTCTAGAAAATGTTATTTACACAAAATACACAATCATAAATGAAAAACCAGATTAAACTTAACACAAAAACATAATAAAATAACAAAAGATAATACTAATTAAAATCATTCAAAATGCAAGCATTTCCTGCCAGTATTTTTTTACTCAAGGAACAACACTGACCTTGAGTAAAAAAGCAAGCAGAGCACGGTCGCATAAAGCCACATCTGCAACATCTTGACAGGGCGCCGGCAGAGGCGCCGCATGGTCATACGTCGCTTTGACCATTTTCACCTTTACATTTATTTTATTAAATAAGATATCTTGAACTAAATATATCTACCTGAATTCGATTACTAAGAAAAAACCTATTATGTACTCTCTGTCAGTACTCTGGCAGTATGGATGAGCCGTGCGAAGCCATAATTTGACATGACAGCTGTCAGTGAAAGCGATTTTCCCTAGGGCTGAAAGTTTTTCTTTCTACACGCTCTTCAGGCATCTTTAGACCTACTTTCGGAGTATGAGTAAGTAAAGTGCCTTCGCCAAATCAATTAAAAATATAGTTTAAAAACAATGTAACTACCTATTTTGTTTTATAACTTACACCGAATGATAAATTGTATCTATGCCGAAAAATGCTAGGTATTCTATATAACCCAAAACCACATCGCAAACGAAGTCGCGGGCAACAGCTAGTTATAGAATAAAATATAAGACACGCACGAGCCTACCACGAGTTTTTTACGCACTCGAAGTAATTATGACGACTCAAAGTAATTTTGACGACCCAGTTGGCACAATGGTTACCACGCCGGACTTCCAAACACAGGGTTGCGGGTTCGATTCCCGCCTCAGACAAGTATTTATGCTTAGATATTTGTCTGTGGTCTGGTTGTTTATATGTATTATAAGTATATATTTACAAAAGAAAGTATTTAAGTAGTATATCCGTTGCCTAGCACCCATAACACAAGTCTAGTTACTTAACTTGGGGCTAGATGGCGATGTGTGGAATGTCCTGTAATATTTATTTATATTTAATTTTCTTTATTTCGTTGGATTCGCATGAGATCACATTGAATCGTCTTTGAGTAGATATTTACTAAGGTTCAAGATTAGAATCAGCCAATACGCGTACCACGAAAAGAGCTTAAAACAGTAAAACAGCCGCAACAACGTCTTTGAGCTTAAAACAATATATATTACCTGCTTCTAACGTGTCCATTTAATATCAGCTATATACACAAAATAATATTTGATCACTTGACAGAGATAGTCCAAAGTGAAAGTTACTTTATTCATTTGGAACAATTCGTTTAAGATTAGGTAAGTTTAATCGTCTTAAAAACTAAGGATGTGTCTTTGGAGCGCGCCCATACTGTTTTGAGCTAAATTATATCTATTGGCCTTTAGTTTTACGCCCTTATTCATAAACCTCAGAACAATAACAAGGAAAATATTTTACAGGCCTTCTTTGGTCAAAATGTGTTTTTTGGTCACTTTCGCACACCTATCATCAGTAAAAGTGCAAAACACATTTAAAAAAAGAAAGGCTTACTAAATGTATATGACTTATGTATAAGTGTTTGAGTTTCGTAGGAATCACTCCAAAAACTTTAAAAAGGTACGATTGATCGAGTTTGTAAGCAACTTGTGGTAAGGCCTCTGAACCGAAGCCAGTAATCTAGGCGAAGGTTTTGCGTAGTCCTCTAATAAAATATTCCTAACTTAATTTTCAAGCTCACAAATCACGAACCGATACCGCAAACTCAATAAATATTGAAATTACGTAAAATTAGTTACTTAGATTGCGTTAAAATGGTGAAAGTGTTCAATGTGGAACGTCGAAGTCTGCTGGCTGTGGTCGTCGGTCGGTAAGGCTTCGTTCACATGCAAATCTTCCTTGATTTATGACTAGAGAGTTTGAACGGGATTGAGGTAGGTGTGTTTACACAGAGGGAAAAGGGTTTTAAAATAATATTTTTTTAATAAAAAGGAAGAAAAAAAGGATGAAATGACTCCACCTAACGCTAAGTTGCGCGATTGAATGGAAGAGCTTTTATTTGCAGATATAAAAGCTTTTCCATACTATAGCGATTTATCGTGCAATATCTCCGCGATGGACACCGATGACCTTTTCACATAGTAAACTAACAGACTGCGCTACTCCAGGCATGCCTAATCACCTACGTCGACACGTATTTATAAAAAATATTCAATACAGTAGAATATACACTATTGTATGAAATGAACATTCTGGGTCATAGACATTCTAGGATACGAATAATTTGTACTCTCTGGACATTTTGGGATTTAGCCTTTATGAACCTGAACGATAAAACACAAAACATATCCATCACCGTTTATTTGCAACACTTATGGACATATTTTTCGAAAATATTAAACCTGCATCACTTTCGCATTTTTTTATCACCTAATAACCTAGTTCATAAAACCTACACTTGGCGCTATCCTCTGCTCTCCTATTGGTTAAAGTTTTACTCGTTTTTAGGGTTCCGTACCCAAAGGGTTAGAACGGGACCCTTTTACTAAGACTCCTCTGTCCGTCTGTCTGTCTGTCACCAGGCTGTATCTCATGAACCGTGATAGCTAGACAGTTGAAATTTTCACAGATGATGTATTTCTTACCGCTATAACAACAAATACTGAAAACGGAATATTATGGTTCGGCACTTTTCGAGCGCGAGTTCAACCCGCACTTGGCCGCTTTTTTGGTAAAAATGTTAGCATACTTCTAATGATTCAACTCGGCTTCGAATGTTCGAATATTTCTACTTACTTGTTCTTTTCATAAACTCGTGAACAACTACCCTTACCTCGATCGATGTTCACCGAGTGATAAATGCGCAAAAGAGGACTAGGGGTAAGTTCCAAAAAACCACTTTAAAAATCCCCAATCGGCTATACGATTCTCCGCCATATTCCTCCGAAATAGAAACTACGAAACTGAAAATCTTTTTCCGGGAAAATCTTGTAGATTTATGTTTCAACGAAATTTATGTTCCTGGAATGGACATGCCTTTTTGTATTGATGTGAATGAAAAGTACGAGTTGGTACTTATATGATGAAAACAGAAAATATTTTAGGGAACTAAAACAAAAATAATAAAATCAAACAATAAAATTAATGGTTTTTTAATCATGTTAAAATCGGTCAGAATGTAGAGGGTCGCTGTAAAAACCATATTTTTATTTTTTGTGTTCAATACCTCAAGAGGAAAAACGGGAAGCTTATGGGATCACTCGATTGACCGTCTGTCTGTCTAAAAAAACCATTTTTCTCAGAAACAGATAGAGAGTTGAAAATATTGAATTGAAGAAATTGAAATGAAATAAGTAAAAAAGTAATTGCAGAAGGCTTGAATATTATTTTATTCTTGAAATGTAGGGTTTTTCATAATAAGCCAATCCACCGATGCACCAATTACACGTATCACAAATTATACGAATAATCTATCGTTGTCGTCAATATTTTCCAATCTCCCAGCTATTGCAGCTGTAACAACCATTTGACAACATCACACGACATCTCGCCGTTCGTCTTCAATTCAAATGTTGTCAGTCGATTACCAGCCAGCATAATAAGAAATAGGTTCGTCTTCCGGTACGTCGGTAGTAAAGCTTCGTGACAGCTTAGTCCCGGAGTCATGCTTGGTCGGGTTTAGCTACACCTTCAACTGTAGTTCGTGTTCACAAATACGCAAGCGTTACAGAATACTAAGTTCTATGGTCCCTATTAGGTGTTAAAAAAAGAAATGTATTACTTAGTCAACGCGGTCAAAAGATATGGCCATATTTTGATTTTTACGAAAGTTTATTAGTACTAAAACTCTCTTAACTGAAATACATTTTTAATAAAAAATTGCAAAATTATCTCTTTACTTGTGTTTTAAGATTTTTGTCCATTTTTGGGGTTCTAGGTCATCGGGAAGTACCCTGTAGGTTTTTTATCTAAAACCTAAGGGTCACTTAGTACCAAGAATTGTGAAATTTGGTGAAAAGAAAGATGTTAAGAGCGATTACAGGGTTTTATTACACCCTGTAGAAGCTGCGTCCTTTATTCAAACTACTCATTTTTTTACTATGAAACACCCCAGAAGTTTCTTGTACCTTCTTCGGTGAGCGCCTTCCGAAGGCACACATTCTAACATAATTTTAAGACGTTTCAATGTGATGTCAAGTAAATTGAATAAAGAATTTTATTTTGACTTTGACCCTACTTTTTTATCAAATCTGCAATCTAATTCGTGAGCACACACCTTTTTTTCCAAACGATCCACTAAAAAACCTCTATAGCTCAATCGTGTATGTCAGCCATAAATCAGTTTCAACATTTTCGTTATAGTTTTGTCCATGCGAGTTACGTATGAAATGACTATGGGTGTGTATTTTTTATTGCCGCAAAACCTCTCAACTTTGCCTAGTAGACCTTTCAATGTGAAGGTCGTGGCTTCGAATTCCGGGCGTGTAGTGATAACTGAATATATTTCTAAAACTTAGAAGATAAGTCTGGCAATAGGCACTATAAAAACAAAAAAATTACAAATCTCTTGAAAATGTAATAAAGTAAATAAAGAAAAACCTTCTAATAAATAAAGTATTTTCATTATAGTCTTGATGTCAAAAAGAGCTTAATTTATAGACGATATTAAAACTTTTATAAATAATCCAAAAAGCTATAGAACAAGAATATCTCAATGAGATCTATCACTTCTGTAAAAAGACCATCTTGGATCATAGTTTCGACAGATATAGTCGTCAGTTGTCACCTGATATGGAGATCTTGATGAGATCTATCACTTCTGTAAAACTACCATCTAGGATCAATAGTTTCTGAGATATAGCCGTTTTAAGTTTGACAGCTGTCACCAGAAATGAAGATCTCGATGAGGTTTATCATTTCTGTAAAGAGACCATCAATCTTAGATCAATAGTTTCTGAGATATGGCTGTTTTTAGTTTAACAACTGTCACCTGAAATGAAGATCTCGATGAGGTATATCATTTCTGTAAAGAGACCATCAATCTTAGATCAATAGTTTCTGAGATATGGCTGTTTTTAGTTTAACAACTGTCACCTGAAATGAAGACCTCTATGAGATCTATCACTTCTATTCACTTCACACAATCTGGATTTTGTCACCCCTCATTTGACAAACAGTTTAAATATTAGGACTGCGTCCGAGCGAGCAAGCTTTACGCTCTGCGGCTAATATTTATCAAAAACAGCACAGGCAAAACAACGGCGCGCAGCTAGTGTCTATTAAGATAGTCTTACACAAGCAAAAACGAATAAAACCAGCTAACAACGTATGAAATTACGTACCTAGAACGTATATTTCGTTGCCAAATATTTATCGATCAATGAATTATGAGACCTTCGATAAATTGCTAAACAAACAAACAATAAAATAACTAGGCATATCCGTACGAGTAACTAGATTTTACCCGCGACTTTTACTGCGTAGATCTACGTACTTTAGGCCTCTCCTACAAACTTACGAACTTCAGTCCTAGAATCTATGTATTTTCCAGTGGTATTTTCTATCAATTTGGACAACTGCTTCCAGACCGCAGACAGTAGATAGATAAACACTTTTATTGCACCGTAAAACAAAACACAAACAAAAAAAAACAAATGGTTGTCTGTAAAGTCGATTTACGGACGATAATTTTACGTGATAACGTCATAAGAAAACGATGATTTGAGTTTTTTTTTATTATTTCTTAATATTTTTTTCTTTTATATAAGTCACTATTTCTATTTGTCACTCGTCATACCATAACACAAGCTCAGAGAAGCGATATTATTATTAAATACTCTGTTTCCCAAGTTACCATGACGCGTCTGGTCATATTACCATGACGCATGACGTCACACAATATTATCGTGATACTTTTTGTGCATGCAGTGTATTCTATCAATTTACAAGACGTTATCACGTCAAAATGATTACATATAATACCCACTAAAGCTCAGTCAGATGTAAAAGCTCCAACTTTCCAAACTTCAACATAGAAAAAGATCCAAGAGTGGCACAGAGGGCAGCCTTGTCACCTAAGGGTGATCTCATAAAGTCAACCATAAGGATAAACAAGATTTAAGGATGGAAGGGGATGGGTGAGTTGTTTATTTAATTCGGTAGGAAACACAGTTTGCCTTTAAAAAATAGATAAAAACATACAGTACAGTACTTGATATATAATAAATACCAAGCTATTACCTGTTACCGGAGCCGAAGTAACATAAATTTCTATCCACTACTGACTGGAGCATGTAACATAGAGTTATTGATTCCGACTGTAAATCGGTTGATCAGCGTGAAATCCCTTCCGATATAATAAGATCGAAGGATTTAAGAACATGCAGTGACAAGGGACCAATTAAACTAATAACATATGACACTGATGTTATAGAACCCTTTTTCTAGAAAGATTTATCGCTTGACCCTTATTTGACCCTTATTTTTATAGATAGGGGTCGTGTCTCAAGCAATTTAGGTACCTAACTTAGTTTTTTGGAAAAATTTCAAAGCGCTATTGGATGTTTACGCTTTATGTGCGAACGTCTCTTTTTATGTAAAGATGTAGCTAATCTAACTTTCTTGTGAGAAAACAAAGGCAAGGAGGTGACAGTAGCTTAATTGTATCGGGGTAGCTACTCCTACCAGGAATTTTAATATTCGTTCATACATTGCAATTTAAATAAGCTTTTGTAAATCAATTTAATTAATATGTTAATTTAATAATTCAGTTATTAAAAGTTTATATTTGGACACCAAATCTTTATATTAAATATATGATGTAAGTAGATGCTTACAGCACACGTAACTAGTAATAGTCTTGGATTAGGGCCAATTCTGTGATGATATTCAGACCAATGTCGTCTGACATATAAATAATGGAACACTTCCTATTAATTTGACAGTTTTTTTAACGCTACTAATTTTTCTAGAATGATTATGAATTGAAATATTAATTGTACTAATGGTTTTTACGCGAAAAAAAATACTTAATGTAATTTCGGAAAAACTAATTTTTATAACTACTTTGAGGGAAAATTATTAAAAATATAACAAAAAAATTAATAAAAACCTCTTAATTTATCCTAATGATATAATATAATAACGCATAGCTATACAAATTCTATGCCAATTTCGAACTTTGAACTCTCATATTATCCTCCCCAAAAAGGCTCATATCCTCCGCAAAAAAATCAAATTAAAAAAAACTCCCACCTCTTAAGATGTTAAAACGCATTAATCTCCTTAACTCGAAGATTACGCGTCTCCCGCGCGCCCCCTAGAGGTATAATTTACGTTAGATACCCTGTCACGTAGGGGCGCCACGTAAATAACAAAATTAACTCCGGGACCCGGGTTAAGGTACCAAAAACAAAGATATTTATATTATGACATTGAAATAGAGAGTATCCTAAGAGCGATGTTGGCTTAGTGGTAGATACCTCGACTTTCATTCTGAAGGTCGTGGGTAAGAATCCCGACCGGCCGTGTACCGATGTATTTTTCTCAAGAAAAAAATATGTGCGCTAATTGACATTGCTCTTACGGTGAAGGAAAACATCGTCATGAAAACCGCGGCTTAGTTTTCTCCAGAAGTATTGACAAGTTCTCTCTGGAAATGGTCGACTAGGCTGAGAGGGTAGTAGGTGCTGGGCAAGCCTACTCCATCCTCACGTAAAAAAGACCCAATTAAAAGGGTCTAATTGCGGAAAACAGCCCGTTCAAGTACAAGTAGAGAGTATCCTATGAAAAGCTAACCCGTTTCTTTTCAATGTTCAGTTAACCCCACTCCTTAGGAAAGCAGAAGAGGCTTAAAAAGGTTTCGCCTATCCTTTTATTAAACTTCAAGTCACGAGTGCATAGGTATCTTCTAGGAGAGCGGGCTACATCTTAGGCCGCATTGTCACATGCCATCTGGCGGGTGCGATGGTCAAACGCTAACCTATCATAATAATTATGTAAAAAAAACAACTCTGGTGCGCTAAAAGTTATCGTCATGCAGTAATATTGTATTGTTAATATTGGCAGTATAGAGGAGAGGTCTCAAGACGTATATTGGTGAATTGTTTCCTCCGGACACTGTCAACTAAGGTGACAGGGTGTAGGTATAGTGCTGGGTAAGTCTACTCCATCTTATAAAGCAGCTCCATGCAAATCATGGATTTTAAGTTGCTGACTCTGTATACATCATTTAAATTAGATGTAAAGGCCAATACAAAAGAAGACAACGCACTGATTTGATCCCAAATAAATTAGAATAAGAGCATGAAGAAGAAAACATAATGTTTTAACCACAAAAAATTTTTTCTTTATAACTTAGTCTCATCATCCGAGCGATCTTCATAACTTAGTCCGAAATACATGTTAGTGAACTTAGCAGATCATTGTCCAGCAGATCAAAAATAAATGTGAGTTCTTATCGCATGCAGCTGAGTTCTACAGTTCCTGATACTTTTTAAGAATAGTTCTGGCGTTTTTGCCGAGATTTTTTTTTTTCAAAATGATCTGCTAACTTCCCGTGGCAGATCATTTTACAGCAAATCGAAAAAAAATGTGAGTTCTTTTCGCATGCAGCTGTGTTCTATAGTTCCTGATACTTTTTAAGAATAGTTCTGGCGTTTTTGCCGTGAAAATGGTATATTTACTAAATTATCTGCTATAAAAGTTCATAAGGTCGACAAATACTATTTTCATAGTTTCAAATTATTTAAAATGCTGGAACTCTTCTGTTTTCCATATAATCGTATTAGAACTGCAGCCAAGAACTCAATTTGACTCCACAACTCTCGTCCATGTGCCAGCATATCATGTCAGAACGTTTTAAATGTAAAAAAAAAAATTAGAGTTTCAAATCAAATAAAACACTGGATCTCTTTCGTTTTTGTCAGATCAATATAAAAACTGAAGCCTAACACTCGATTCGACCCCAGAACTCTCGTCCAAGTGCCAGCAGAGCATGGCAGAACATTTCAGCGTAAAAAAAAACTTTTTTTGCAGCGTTTTAAATCGCATAGGACGCTAGAACTCTTTCGTTTTTGTCAGACCAATATCGGAACTAAAGCTTAGAAGTCGATTCGACCCCAGAACTCTTATCCAAGTGCCAGCAGAGCATGGCAGAACATTTCAGCAGAAAAACTTTTTTTGCAGCGTTTCAAACCACATGGGACGCTGGAACTCTTTCGTTTTTGTCAGACCAATATCAGAACTGCAGTCAAGAACTCGATTCAAACCCAGAACTCTCGTCCAAGTGCCAGCAGAGCATGGCAGAACATTTCAGCGTAAAAAAAAAACTTTTTTGCAGCGTTTTAAATCACATAGGACGCTAGAACTCTATCGTTTTTGTCAGACCAATATCGGAACTAAAGCTTAGAAGTCGATTCGACCCCAGAACTCTCATCCAAGTGCCAGCAGAGCATGTCAGAACATTTCAGAGTAAAAAAATATTTTTACAGCGTTTTAAATCACATAGGACGCTGGAACTCTTTCGTTTTTGTCAGACCAATATCAGAACTGAAGCTTAGAAGTCGATTCGACCCCAGAACTCTTATCCAAGTGCCAGCAGAGCATGGCAGAACATTTCAGCGTAAAAAAAAAACTTTTTTTGCAGCGTTTTAAATCGCATAGGACGCTAGAACTCTTTCGTTTTTGTCAGACCAATATCGGAACTAAAGCTTAGAAGTCGATTCGACCCCAGAACTCTTATCCAAGTGCCAGCAGAGCATGGCAGAACATTTCAGCAGAAAAACTTTTTTTGCAGCGTTTCAAACCACATGGGACGCTGGAACTCTTTCGTTTTTGTCAGACGAATATCAGAACTGCAGTCAAGAACTCGATTCAAACCCAGAACTCTCGTCCAAGTGCCAGCAGAGCATGGCAGAACATTTCAGCGTAAAAAAAAAACTTTTTTGCAGCGTTTTAAATCACATAGGACGCTAGAACTCTTTCGTTTTTGTCAGACCAATATCAGAACTGAAGCTAAGAAGTTGATTCGACCCCAGAACTCTTATCCAAGTGCCAGCAGAGCATGGCAGAACATTTCAGCGTAAAAAAATATTTTTTGCAGCGTTTTAAATCACATAGGACGCTAGAACTCTTTCGTTTTTGTCAGACCAATATCAGAACTGAAGCTTAGAAGTCGATTCGAGCCCAGAACTCTTATCCAAGTGCCAGCAGAGCATGGCAGAACATTTCAGCAGAAAAACTTTTTTTGCAGCGTTTCAAACCTCATGGGACGCTGGAACTCTTTCGTTTTTGTCAGAACTATATCAGAACTGCAGTCAAGAACTCGATTCAAACCCAGAACTCTCGTCCAAATACCAGCAGAGCATGGCAGAACATTTCAGCGTAAAAAAAAAACTTTTTTTGCAGCGTTTTAAATCGCATAGGACGCTAGAACTCTTTCGTTTTTGTCAGACCAATATCGGAACTAAAGCTTAGAAGTCGATTCGACCCCAGAACTCTCGTCCAAGTGCCAGCAGAGCATGGCAGAACATTTCAGCGTAAAAAAATATTTTTTTGCAGCGTTTTAAATCACATAGGACGCTAGAACTCTTTCGTTTTTGTCAGACCAATATCGGAACTAAAGCTTAGAAGTCGATTCGACCCCAGAACTCTTATCCAAGTGCCAGCAGAGCATGACAGAACATTTCAGCGTAAAAAAAAACTATTTGCAGCGTTTTAAATCACATAGGACGCTAGAACTCTTTCGTTTTTGTCAGACCAATATCAGAACTGAAGCTAAAAAGTTGATTCGACCCCAGAACTCTTATCTAAGTGCCAGTAGAGCATAGCAGAACATTTCAGCAGAAAAACTTTTTTTGCAGCGTTTTACACCACATGGGACGCTGGAACTCTTTCGTTTTCGTCAGACCAATATCAGAACTGCAGTCAAGAACTCGATTCAAACCCAGAACTCTCGTCCAAGTGCCAGCAGAGCATGGCAGAACATTTCAGCAGAAAAACTTTTTTTGCAGCGTTTCAAACCTCATGGGACGCTGGAACTCTTTCGTTTTTGTCAGACCAATATCAGAACTGCAGTCAAGAACTCGATTCGACCCCAGAACTCTCATCCAAGTGCCAGCAGAGCATGGCAGTACAATTCAGCGTAAAAAATATTTTTTGCAGCGTTTTAAATCACATAGGACGCTGGAACTCTTTCGTTTTTGTCAGACCAATATCAAAACTGAAGCTTAGAAGTCGATTCGACCCCAGAACTCTTATCCAAATGCCAGCAGAGCATGGCAGAACATTTCAGCAGAAAAACTTTTTATGCAGCGTTTCAAACCTCATGGGACGCTGGAACTCTTTCGTTTTTGTCAGATCAATATCAGAACTGCAGTCAAGAACTCAATTCGACCCCAGAACTCTCATCCAAGTGCCAGCAGAGCATGGCAGAACATTTCAGCGTAAAAAAAAACTTTTTTTGCAGCGTTTTAAATCGCATAGGACGCTAGAACTCTTTCGTTTTTGTCAGACCAATATCGGAACTAAAGCTTAGAAGTCGATTCGACCCCAGAACTCTTATCCAAGTGCCAGCAGAGCATGGCAGAACATTTCAGCAGAAAAACTTTTTTTGCAGCGTTTCAAACCACATGGGACGCTGGAACTCTTTCGTTTTTGTCAGACCAATATCAGAACTGCAGTCAAGAACTCGATTCGACCCCAGAACTCTCATCCAAGTGCCAGCAGAGCATGGCAGAACAATTCAGCGTAAAAAATATTTTTTGCAGCGTTTTAAATCACATAGGACGCTAGAACTCTTTCGTTTTTGTCAGACCAATATCGGAACTAAAGCTTAGAAGTCGATTCGACCCCAGAACTCTCATCCAAGTGCCAGCAGAGCATGGCAGAACATTTCAGAGTAAAAAAATATTTTTTGCAGCGTTTTAAATCACATAGGACGCTGGAACTCTTTCGTTTTTGTCAGACCAATATCAGAACTGAAGCTTTGAAGTCGATTCGACCCCAGAACTCTCATCCAAGTGCCAGCAGAGCATGGCAGAACATTTCAGCGTAAAAAAAAACTTTTTTGCAGCGTTTTAAATCACATAGGACGCTAGAACTCTATCGTTTTTGTCAGACCAATATCCGAACTAAAGCTTAGAAGTCGATTCGACCCCAGAACTCTCGTCCAAGTGCCAGCAGAGCATGGCAGAACATTTCAGCAGAAAAACTTTTTTTGCAGCGTTTCAAACCACATGGGACGCTAGAACTCTTTCGTTTTTGTCAGACCAATATCAGAACTGCAGTCAAGAACTCGATTCAAACCCAGAACTCTTATCCAAATGCCAGCAGAGCATGGCAGAACATTTCAGCGTAAAAAAAACTTTTTTTGCAGCGTTTTAAATCGCATAGGACGCTAGAACTCTTTCGTTTTTGTCAGACCAATATCGGAACTAAAGCTTAGAAGTCGATTCGACCCCAGAACTCTTATCCAAGTGCCAGCAGAGCATGGCAGAACATTTCAGCAGAAAAACTTTTTTTGCAGCGTTTCAAACCACATGGGACGCTGGAACTCTTTCGTTTTTGTCAGACCAATATCAGAACTGCAGTCAAGAACTCGATTCGACCCCAGAACTCTCATCCAAGTGCCAGCAGAGCATGGCAGAACAATTCAGCGTAAAAAATATTTTTTGCAGCGTTTTAAATCACATAGGACGCTAGAACTCTTTCGTTTTTGTCAGACCAATATCGGAACTAAAGCTTAAAAGTCGATTCGACCCCAGAACTCTTATCCAAGTGCCAGCAAAGCATGGCAGAACATTTCAGAGTAAAAAAATATTTTTTGCAGCGTTTTAAATCACATAGGACGCTGGAACTCTTTCGTTTTTGTCAGACCAATATCAGAACTGAAGCTTAGAAGTCGATTCGACCCCAGAACTCTCATCCAAGTGCCAGCAGAGCATGGCAGAACATTTCAGCGTAAAAAAAAACTTTTTTTGCAGCGTTTTAAATCGCATAGGACGCTAGAACTCTTTCGTTTTTGTCAGACCAATATCGGAACTAAAGCTTAGAAGTCGATTCGACCCCAGAACTCTTATCCAAGTGCCAGCAGAGCATGGCAGAACATTTCAGCAGAAAAACTTTTTTTGCAGCGTTTCAAACCACATGGGACGCTGGAACTCTTTCGTTTTTGTCAGACCAATATCAGAACTGCAGTCAAGAACTCGATTCGACCCCAGAACTCTCATCCAAGTGCCAGCAGAGCATGGCAGAACAATTCAGCGTAAAAAATATTTTTTGCAGCGTTTTAAATCACATAGGACGCTAGAACTCTTTCGTTTTTGTCAGACCAATATCGGAACTAAAGCTTAGAAGTCGATTCGACCCCAGAACTCTCATCCAAGTGCCAGCAGAGCATGGCAGAACATTTCAGAGTAAAAAAATATTTTTTGCAGCGTTTTAAATCACATAGGACGCTGGAACTCTTTCGTTTTTGTCAGACCAATATCAGAACTGAAGCTTAGAAGTCGATTCGACCCCAGAACTCTCATCCAAGTGCCAGCAGAGCATGGCAGAACATTTCAGCGTAAAAAAAAACTTTTTTGCAGCGTTTTAAATCACATAGGACGCTAGAACTCTATCGTTTTTGTCAGACCAATATCCGAACTAAAGCTTAGAAGTCGATTCGACCCCAGAACTCTCGTCCAAGTGCCAGCAGAGCATGGCAGAACATTTCAGCAGAAAAACTTTTTTTGCAGCGTTTCAAACCACATGGGACGCTAGAACTCTTTCGTTTTTGTCAGACCAATATCAGAACTGCAGTCAAGAACTCGATTCAAACCCAGAACTCTTATCCAAATGCCAGCAGAGCATGGCAGAACATTTCAGCGTAAAAAAAACTTTTTTTGCAGCGTTTTAAATCGCATAGGACGCTAGAACTCTTTCGTTTTTGTCAGACCAATATCGGAACTAAAGCTTAGAAGTCGATTCGACCCCAGAACTCTTATCCAAGTGCCAGCAGAGCATGGCAGAACATTTCAGCAGAAAAACTTTTTTTGCAGCGTTTCAAACCACATGGGACGCTGGAACTCTTTCGTTTTTGTCAGACCAATATCAGAACTGCAGTCAAGAACTCGATTCGACCCCAGAACTCTCATCCAAGTGCCAGCAGAGCATGGCAGAACAATTCAGCGTAAAAAATATTTTTTGCAGCGTTTTAAATCACATAGGACGCTAGAACTCTTTCGTTTTTGTCAGACCAATATCGGAACTAAAGCTTAAAAGTCGATTCGACCCCAGAACTCTTATCCAAGTGCCAGCAAAGCATGGCAGAACATTTCAGAGTAAAAAAATATTTTTTGCAGCGTTTTAAATCACATAGGACGCTGGAACTCTTTCGTTTTTGTCAAACCAATATCAAAACTGAAGCTTAGAAGTCGATTCGACCCCAGAACTCTTATCCAAATGCCAGCAGAGCATGGCAGAACATTTCAGCAGAAAAACTTTTTATGCAGCGTTTCAAACCTCATGGGACGCTGGAACTCTTTCGTTTTTGTCAGATCAATATCAGAACTGCAGTCAAGAACTCAATTCGACCCCAGAACTCTCGTCCAAGTGCCAGAAGAGCATGGCAGAACATTTCAGCGTAAAAAAAAATTGTTAAGCAGCGTTTTAAATCACATAGGACGCTAGAACTCTTTCGTTTTTGTCAGACCAATATCGGAACTAAAGCTTAGAAGTCAATTCGACCCCAGAACTCTCATCCAAGTGCCAGCAGAGCATGGCAGAACATTTCAAAATAAAAAATATTATTTGCAGCGTTTTAAATCACATAGGACTCTGGAACTCTTTCGTTTTTGTCAGACCAAGATCAGAACTGAAGCTTAGAAGTCGATTTGACCCCAGAACTCTCATCCAAGTGCCAGCAGAGCATGGCAGAACATTTCAGCAGAAAAACTTTTTTTGCAGCTTTTTACACCACATGGGACGCTGAAACTCTTTCGTTTTTGTCAGACCAATATCAGAACTGCAGTCAAGAACTCGATTCAAACCCAGAACTCTCGTCCAAGTGCTAGCAGAGCATGGCAGAACATTTCAGCGTAAAAAAATTGTTTTGCAGCGTTTTAAATCACATAGGACGCTAGAACTCTTTCGTTTTTGTCAGACCAATATCGGAACTAAAGCTTAGAAGTCGATTCGACCCCAGAACTCTCATCCAAGTGCCAGCAGAGCATGGCAGAACATTTCAGAGTAAAAAATTATTTTTTGCAGCGTTTTAAATCACATAGGACGCTGGAACTCTTTCGTTTTTGTCAGACCAAATTCAGACCTGAAGCTTAGAAGTCGATTCTACCCCAGAACTCTTATCCAAGTGCCAGTAGAGCAAAGCAGAACATTTCAGCAGAAAAACATTTTTTGCAGCGTTTTACACCAAATGGGACGCTGGAACTCTTTCGTTTTTGTCAGACAAATATCAGAACTGCAGTCAAGAACTCGATTCAAACCCAGAACTCTCGTCCAAATGTTAGCAGAGCATGGCAGAACATTTCAGCGTAAAAAAAAAACTTTTTTTGCAGCGTTTTAAATCGCATAGGACGCTAGAACTCTTTCGTTTTTGTCAGACCAATATCGGAACCAAAGCTTAGAAGTCGATTCGACCCCAGAACTCTTATCCAAGTGCCAGCAGTGCATGGCAGAACATTTCAGCAGAAAAACTTTTTTTGCAGCGTTTCAAACCACATGGGACGCTGGAACTCTTTCGTTTTTGTCAGATTAATATCAGAACTGCAGTCAAGAACTCGATTCAAACCCAGAACTCTCGTCCAAGTGCCAGCAGAGCATGGCAGAACATTTCAGCGTAAAAAAAAATTGTTTTGCAGCGTTTTAAATCACATAGGACGCTGGAACTCTATCGTTTTTGTCAGACCAATATCGGAACTAAAGCATAGAAGTCGATTCGACCCCAGAACTCTCATCCAAGTGCCAGCAGAGCATGGCAGAACATTTCAGAGTAAAAAAATATTTTTTGCAGCGTTTTAAATCACATAGGATGCTGGAACTCTTTCGTTTTTGTCAGACCAATATCAGAACTGAAGCTTAGAAGTCGATTCGACCCCAAAACTCTCATCCAAGTGCCAGCAGAGCATGGCAGAACATTTCAGCGTAAAAAAAAACTTTTTTGCAGCGTTTTAAATCACATAGGACGCTAGAACTCTTTCGTTTTTGTCAGACCAATATCCGAACTAAAGCTTAGAAGTCGATTCGACCCCAGAACTCTCGTCCAAGTGCCAGCAGAGCATGGCAGAACATTTCAGCAGAAAAACTTTTTTTGCAGCGTTTCAAACCACATGGGACGCTGGAACTCTTTCGTTTTTGTCAGACCAATATCAGAACTGCAGTCAAGAACTCGATTCAAACCCAGAACTCTCGTCCAAGTGCCAGCAGAGCATGGCAGAACATTTCAGCGTAAAAAAAAATTGTTTTGCAGCGTTTTAAATCACATAGGACGCTGGAACTCTATCGTTTTTGTCAGACCAATATCGGAACTAAAGCATAGAAGTCGATTCGACCCCAGAACTCTCATCCAAGTGCCAGCAGAGCATGGCAGTACATTTCAGAGTAAAAAAATATTTTTTGCAGCGTTTTAAATCACATAGGATGCTGGAACTCTTTCGTTTTTGTCAGACCAATATCAGAACTGAAGCTTAGAAGTCGATTCGACCCCAGAACTCTCATCCAAGTGCCAGCAGAGCATGGCAGAACATTTCAGAGTAAAAAATTATTTTTTGCAGCGTTTTAAATCACATAGGACGCTAGAACTCTTTCGTTTTTGTCAGACCAATATCGGAACTAAAGCTTAGAATTCGATTCGACCCCAGAACTCTCATCCAAGTGCCAGCAGAGCATGGCAGTACATTTCAGAGTAAAAAAATATTTTTTGCAGCGTTTTAAATCACATAGGACGCTAGAACTCTTTCGTTTTCGTCAGACCAATATCAGAACTGCAGTCAAGAACTCGATTCAAACCCAGAACTCTCGTCCAAGTGCCAGCAGAGCATGGCAGAACATTTCAGCAGAAAAACTTTTTTTGCAGCGTTTCAAACCTCATGGGACGCTGGAACTCTTTCGTTTTTGTCAGAACTATATCAGAACTGCAGTCAAGAACTCGATTCAAACCCAGAACTCTCGTCCAAATACCAGCAGAGCATGGCAGAACATTTCAGCGTAAAAAAAAAAAACTTTTTTTGCAGCGTTTTAAATCGCATAGGACGCTAGAACTCTATCGTTTTTGTCAGACCAAATATCGCAACTAAAGCTTAGAAGTCGATTCGACCCCAGAACTGTCGTCCAAGTGCCAGCAGAGCATGGCAGAACATTTCAGAGTAAAAAAATATTTTTACAGCGTTTTAAATCACATAGGACGCTGGAACTCTTTCGTTTTTGTCAGACCAATATTAGAACTGAAGCTTAGAAGTCGATTCGACCCCAGAACTCTTATCCAAGTGCCAGCAGAGCATGGCAGAACATTTCAGCGTAAAAAAATATTTTTTGCAGCGTTTTAAATCACATAGGACGCTAGAACTCTTTCGTTTTTGTCAGACCAATATCAGAACTGCAGTCAAGAACTCGATTCGACCCCAGAACTCTCGTCCAAGTGCCAGCAGAGCATGGCAGAACATTTCAGTAGAAAAACTTTTTTTGCAGCGTTTCAAACCACATGGGACGCTAGAACTCTTTCGTTTTTGTCAGACCAATATCAGAACTGCAGTCAAGAACTCGATTCAAACCCAGAACTCTTATCCAAATGCCAGCAGAGCATGGCAGAACATTTCAGCGTAAAAAAAAAACTTATTTTGCAGCGTTTTAAATCGCATAGGACGTTAGAACTCTTTCGTTTTTGTCAGACCAATATCGGAACTAAAGCTTAGAAGTCGATTCGACCCCAGAACTCTTATCCAAGTGCCAGCAGAGCATGGCAGAACATTTCAGCAGAAAAACTTTTTTTGCAGCGTTTCAAACCACATGGGACGCTGGAACTCTTTCGTTTTTGTCAGACCAATATCAGAACTGCAGTCAAGAACTCGATTCAAACCCAGAACTCTCGTCCAAGTGCCAGCAGAGCATGGCAGAACATTTCAGCGTAAAAAAATATTTTTTGCAGCGTTTTAAATCACATAGGACGCTAGAACTCTTTCGTTTTTGTCAGACCAATATCAGAACTGAAGCTAAGAAGTTGATTCGACCCCAGAACTCTTATCCAAGTGCCAGCAGAGCATGGCAGAACATTTCAGCGTAAAAAAATATTTTTTGCAGCGTTTTAAATCACATAGGACGCTAGAACTCTTTCGTTTTTGTCAGACCAATATCAGAACTGAAGCTTAGAAGTCGAATCGACCCCAGAACTCTTATCCAAGTGCCAGCGAGCATGGCAGAACATTTCAGCAGAAAAACTTTTTTTGCAGCGTTTCAAACCTCATGGGACGCTGGAACTCTTTCGTTTTTGTCAGAACTATATCAGAACTGCAGTCAAGAACTCGATTCAAACCCAGAACTCTCGTCCAAATACCAGCAGAGCATGGCAGAACATTTCAGCGTAAAAAAAAAACTTTTTTTGCAGCGTTTTAAATCGCATAGGACGCTAGAACTCTTTCGTTTTTGTCAGACCAATATCGGAACTAAAGCTTAGAAGTCGATTCGACCCCAGAACTCTCGTCCAAGTGCCAGCAGAGCATGGCAGAACAATTCAGCGTAAAAAATATTTTTTGCAGCGTTTTAAATTACATAGGACGCTAGAACTCTTTCGTTTTTGTCAGACCAATATCGGAACTAAAGCTTAGAAGTCGATTCGACCCCAGAACTCTTATCCAAGTGCCAGCAGAGCATGACAGAACATTTCAGCGTAAAAAAAAACTATTTGCAGCGTTTTAAATCACATAGGACGCTAGAACTCTTTCGTTTTTGTCAGACCAATATCAGAACTGAAGCTAAAAAGTTGATTTGACCCCAGAACTCTTATCTAAGTGCCAGTAGAGCATAGCAGAACATTTCAGCAGAAAAACTTTTTTTGCAGCGTTTTACACCACATGGGACGCTGGAACTCTTTCGTTTTCGTCAGACCAATATCAGAACTGCAGTCAAGAACTCGATTCAAACCCAGAACTCTCGTCCAAGTGCCAGCAGAGCATGGCAGAACATTTCAGAAGAAAAACTTTTTTTGCAGCGTTTCAAACCTCATGGGACGCTGGAACTCTTTCGTTTTTGTCAGACCAATATCAGAACTGCAGTCAAGAACTCGATTCAAACCCAGAACTCTCGTCCAAGTGCCAGCAGAGCATGGCAGAACATTTCAGCGTAAAAAAATATTTTTTGCAGCGTTTTAAATCACATAGGACGCTAGAACTCTTTCGTTTTTGTCAGACCAATATCAGAACTGAAGCTAAGAAGTTGATTCGACCCCAGAACTCTTATCCAAGTGCCAGTAGAGCATAGCAGAACATTTCAGCAGAAAAACTTTTTTTGCAGCGTTTTACACCACATGGGACGCTAGAACTCTATCGTTTTTGTCAGACCAATATCGGAACTAAAGCTTAGAAGTCGATTCGACCCCAGAACTCTCATCCAAGTGCCAGCAGAGCATGGCAGAACATTTCAGAGTAAAAAAATATTTTTACAGCGTTTTAAATCACATAGGACGCTAGAACTCTTTCGTTTTTGTCAGACCAATATCGGAACTGCAGCCTAAAACTCGATTCGACACCAGAACTCTCATCCAAGTGCCAGCAGAGTATGGCAGAACATTTCATTTCATTTTGGATTCTCAATCTTTGCGTTACCCAAAGCCAACGGCGGGGACGTGTTGAGAACTGGCTTCGTTACTTTCCACATTTCATTTCTTTATTTAAGTTTTTTTTTTTTTTTTTTAGGATTTCTGTTTTAGATACGGATTTTGTCTTGTTGTTTTTGACGTGACAACGTCTTATAATTCAGAGCCGGCTGCACGCACGAAAACACATGACGTCATCATGCGGCGTTACCTCGCTCTGAGGCGTTCCATGTAAGGCTTGGATTTTAATTTTTAAATGTAAGATTTATAAACAATAATTTAATCATTGTTTATTCTTATAATGAATTATTTAAAATTATTACTGTTTTATAATAAATTACTATTAATTTAATTGTGATTTCCAATTACCTCCTTCTCTATATACATACAAATCTATTAAACAAATGTAATTAAAATTTTCTTATGAAAAATGCTACCGTTGTCACGTTCAACTATCGTCAGTAAACCGACTTTACAGACAACCAATTTTTTTTTGTATTTTATGTATTTTTTTGTTATATGGTTTTTTTGTATTTTTTTTTATACGTAAGAGGCTTTGACCACTTAACGACCACTGCGTATTGCGTATACTATTAAGGGACGTGTTGATAACTGGCTTCGTTTTGGTTCCATATTTCATTTTTTTTTTGTTTTGTTATATTTTTTTTACTTTTTTACGATTTTTGGTTTATGTACGGATTTTGTCTATGTGATTTTTTTTGTATTTTGTTGTTTTATGGGATTTCTGTATTTTTTTTAATACGCAAGAGTCCTGTTCCTTAATTTAACCATTTAACGACCACTGCATATTGCGTATACTATTAAATGCGGAGTTATTATTGTTTTTGAACTCTGCTGGCTCTTGGATGAGAGTTCTCGGGTCGAATCGAGTTTTAGGCTGCAGTTCCGATATTAGTCTAACAAAAACGAAGGAGTTCTAGCGTTCTATGTGATTTAAAACGCTGCAAAAAAGATTTTTTTTTTAAGCTGAGATGTTCTGCCATGCTCTGCTGGCACTTGGACGAGAGTTCTGGGTTTGAATCAAGTTCTTGACTGCAGTTCTGATATTGGTCTGACAAAAACGAAAGAGTTCCAGCGTCCCATGAGGTTTGAAACGCTGCAAAAAAAGTTTTTCTGCTGAAATGTTCTGCCATGCTCTGCTGGCACTTGGACGAGAGTTCTGGGTTTGAATCGAGTTCTTGACTGCAGTTCTGATATTGGTCTGACGAAAACGAAAGAGTTCCAGCGTCCCATGTGGTGTAAAACGCTGCAAAAAAAGTTTTTCTGCTGAAATGTTCTGCCATGCTCTGCTGGCACTTGGATGAGAGTTCTGGGGTCGAATCGACTTCTATGCTTTAGTTCCGATATTGGTCTGACAAAAACGAAAGAGTTCTAGCGTCCTATGTGATTTAAAACGCTGCAAAAAATATTTTTTTACGCTGAAATGTTCTGCCATGCTCTGCTGGCACTTGGACGAGAGTTCTGGGTTTGAATCGAGTTCTTGACTGCAGTTCTGATATTGGTCTGACAAAAACGAAAGAGTTCCAGCGTCCCATGAGGTTTGAAACGCTGCAAAAAAAGTTTTTCTGCTGAAATGTTCTGCCATGCTCTGCTGGCACTTGGACGAGAGTTCTGGGTTTGAATCGAGTTCTTGACTGCAGTTCTGATATTGGTCTGACGAAAACGAAAGAGTTCCAGCGTCCCATGTTGTGTAAAACGCTGCAAAAAAAGTTTTTCTGCTGAAATGTTCTGCTATGCTCTACTGGCACTTAGATAAGAGTTCTAGGGTCGAATCAACTTCTTAGCTTCAGTTCTGATATTGGTCTGACAAAAACGAAAGAGTTTAGCGTCCTATGTGATTTAAAACGCTGCAAATAGTTTTTTTTTACGCTGAAATGTTCTGTCATGCTCTGCTGGCACTTGGATAAGAGTTCTGGGGTCGAATCGACTTCTAAGCTTTAGTTCCGATATTGGTCTGACAAAAACGAAAGAGTTCTAGCGTCCTATGTGATTTAAAACGCTGCAAAAAAATATTTATTTACGCTGAAATGTTCTGCCATGCTCTGCTGGCACTTGGACGAGAGTTCTGGGGTCGAATCGACTTCTAAGCTTTAGTTCCGATATTGGTCTGACAAAAACGAAAGAGTTCTAGCGTCCTATGCGATTTAAAACGCTGCAAAAAAAGTTTTTTTTTTTACGCTGAAATGTTCTGCCATGCTCTGCTGGTATTTGGACGAGAGTTCTGGGTTTGAATCGAGTTCTTGACTGCAGTTCTGATATATTTCTGACAAAAACGAAAGAGTTCCAGCGTCCCATGAGGTTTGAAACGCTGCAAAAAAAGTTTTTCTGCTGAAATGTTCTGCCATGCTCTGCTGGCACTTGGATAAGAGTTCTGGGGTCGAATCGACTTCTAAGCTTCAGTTCTGATATTGGTCTGACAAAAACGAAAGAGTTCTAGCGTCCTATGTGATTTAAAACGCTGCAAAAAATATTTTTTTACGCTGAAATGTTCTGCCATGCTCTGCTGGCACTTGGATAAGAGTTCTGGGGTCGAATCAACTTCTTAGCTTCAGTTCTGATATTGGTCTGACAAAAACGAAAGAGTTCTAGCGTCCTATGTGATTTAAAACGCTGCAAAAAAATATTTTTTTATGCTGAAATGTTCAGCCATGCTCTGCTGGCACTTGGATAAGAGTTCTGGGGTCGAATCGACTTCTAAGCTTCAGTTCTGATATTGGTCTGACAAAAACGAAAGAGTTCCAGCGTCCTATGTGATTTAAAACACTGTAAGAATATTTTTTTACTCTGAAATGTTCTGCCATGCTCTGCTGGCACTTGGATGAGAGTTCTGGGGTCGAATCGACTTCTTAGCTTTAGTTCCGATATTTGTCTGACAAAAACGATAGAGTTCTAGCGTCCTATGTGATTTAAAACGCTGCAAAAAATATTTTTTTACTCTGAAATGTTCTGCCATGCTCTGCTGGCACTTGGATGACAGTTCTGGGGTCGAATCGACTTCTAAGCTTTAGTTGCGATATTTGGTCTGACAAAAACGATAGAGTTCTAGCGTCCTATGCGATTTAAAACGCTGCAAAAAAATATTTTTTTACGCTGAAATGTTCTGCCATGCTCTGCTGGCACTTGGATGAGAGTTCTGCTGTCGAATCGACTTCTTAGCTTTAGTTCCGATATTGGTCTGACAAAAACGATAGAGTTCTAGCGTCCTATGTGATTTAAAACGCTGTAAAAATATTTTTTACTCTGAAATGTTCTGCCATGCTCTGCTGGCACTTGGATGAGAGTTCTGGGGTAGAATCGACTTCTAAGCTTCAGTTCTGATATTGGTCTGACAAAAACGAAAGAGTTCCAGCGTCCTATGTGATTTAAAACGCTGTTAAAATATTTTTTTACTCTGAAATGTTCTGCCACTCTGCTGGCACTTGGATGAGAGTTCTGGGGTCGAATCGACTTCTAAGCTTTAGTTCCGATATTGGTCTGACAAAAACGATAGAGTTCTAGCGTCCTATGTGATTTAAAACGCTGCAAAACAATTTTTTTTTTACGCTGAAATGTTCTGCCATGCTCTTCTGGCACTTGGACGAGAGTTCTGGGGTCGAATTGAGTTCTTGACTGCAGTTCTGATATTGATCTGACAAAAACGAAAGAGTTCCAGCGTCCCATGAGGTTTGAAACGCTGCATAAAAAGTTTTTCTGCTGAAATGTTCTGCCATGCTCTGCTGGCATTTGGATAAGAGTTCTGGGGTCGAATCGACTTCTAAGCTTCAGTTTTGATATTGGTTTGACAAAAACGAAAGAGTTCCAGCGTCCTATGTGATTTAAAACGCTGCAAAAAATATTTTTTTACTCTGAAATGTTCTGCCATGCTCTGCTGGCACATGGATGAGAGTTCTGGGGTCGAATCGACTTCTAAGCTTTAGTTCCGATATTGGTCTGACAAAAACGAAAGAGTTCTAGCGTCCTATGTGATTTAAAACGCTGCAAAACAATTTTTTTTACGCTGAAATGTTCTGCCATGCTCTGCTGGCACTTGGACGAGAGTTCTGGGTTTGAATCGAGTTCTTGACTGCAGTTCTGATATTGGTCTGACAAAAACGAAAGAGTTCTAGCGTCCCATGTGGTTTGAAACGCTGCAAAAAAAGTTTTTCTGCTGAAATGTTCTGCCATGCTCTGCTGGCACTTGGATAGGAGTTCTGGGGTCGAATCGACTTCTAAGCTTCAGTTCTGATATTGGTCTGACAAAAACGAAAGAGTTCCAGCGTCTTATGTGATTTAAAACGCTGTAAAAATATTTTTTTACTCTGAAATGTTCTGCCATGCTCTGCTAGCACTTGGATGAGAGTTCTGGGGTCGAATCGACTTCTAAGCTTTAGTTCCGATATTGGTCTGACAAAAACGATAGAGTTCTAGCGTCCTATGTGATTTAAAACGCTGCAAAACAATTTTTTTTTACGCTGAAATGTTCTGCCATGCTCTGCTGGCACTTGGACGAGAGTTCTGGGGTCGAATTGAGTTCTTGACTGCAGTTCTGATATTGATCTGACAAAAACGAAAGAGTTCCAGCGTCCCATGAGGTTTGAAACGCTGCATAAAAAGTTTTTCTGCTGAAATGTTCTGCCATGCTCTGCTGGCATTTGGATAAGAGTTCTAGGGTCGAATCGACTTCTAAGCTTCAGTTTTGATATTGGTTTGACAAAAACGAAAGAGTTCCAGCGTCCTATGTGATTTAAAACGCTGCAAAAAATATTTTTTTACTCTGAAATGTTCTGCCATGCTCTGCTGGCACATGGATGAGAGTTCTGGGGTCGAATCGACTTTTAAGCTTTAGTTCCGATATTGGTCTGACAAAAACGAAAGAGTTCTAGCGTCCTATGTGATTTAAAACGCTGCAAAACAATTTTTTTTTACGCTGAAATGTTCTGCCATGCTCTGCTGGCACTTGGACGAGAGTTCTGGGTTTGAATCGAGTTCTTGACTGCAGTTCTGATATTGGTCTGACAAAAACGAAAGAGTTCTAGCGTCCCATGTGGTTTGAAACGCTGCAAAAAAAGTTTTTCTGCTGAAATGTTCTGCCATGCTCTGCTGGCACTTGGACGAGAGTTCTGGGGTCGAATCGACTTCTAAGCTTTAGTTCGGATATTGGTCTGACAAAAACGAAAGAGTTCCAGCGTCCCATGTGGTTTGAAACGCTGCAAAAAAAGTTTTTCTGCTGAAATGTTCTGCCATGCTCTGCTGGCACTTGGATAAGAGTTCTGGGGTCGAATCGACTTCTAAGCTTTAGTTCCGATATTGGTCTGACAAAAACGAAAGAGTTCTAGCGTCCTATGCGATTTAAAACGCTGCAAAAAAAGTTTTTTTTTTACGCTGAAATGTTCTGCCATGCTCTGCTGGCACTTGGATGAGAGTTCTGGGGTCGAATCGACTTCTATGCTTTAGTTCCGATATTGGTCTGACAAAAACGATAGAGTTCTAGCGTCCTATGTGATTTAAAACGCTGCAAAACAATTTTTTTTTACGCTGAAATGTTCTGCCATGCTCTGCTGGCACTTGGACGAGAGTTCTGGGTTTGAATCGAATTCTTGACTGCAGTTCTGATATTGGTCTGACAAAAACGAAAGAGTTCCAGCGTCCCATGTGGATTGAAACGCTGCAAAAAAAGTTTTTCTGCTGAAATGTTCTGCCATGCTCTGCTGGCACTTGGATAAGAGTTCTGGGGTCGAATCGACTTCTAAGCTTTAGTTCCGATATTGGTCTGACAAAAACGAAAGAGTTCCAGCGTCCCATGTGGTGTTAAACGCTGCAAAAAAAGTTTTTCTGCTGAAATGTTCTGCTATGCTCTACTGGCACTTGGATAAGAGTTCTGGGGTCGAATCAACTTCTTAGCTTCAGTTCTGATATTGGTCTGACAAAAACGAAAGAGTTGTAGCGTCCTATGTGATTTAAAACGCTGCAAAAAATATTTTTTTACGCTGAAATGTTCTGCCATGCTCTGCTGGCACTTGGACGAGAGTTCTGGGTTTGAATCGAGTTCTTGACTGCAGTTCTGATATTGGTCTGACAAAAACGAAAGAGTTCCAGCGTCCCATGAGGTTTGAAACGCTGCAAAAAAAGTTTTTCTGCTGAAATGTTCTGCCATGCTCTGCTGGCACTTGGACGAGAGTTCTGGGTTTGAATCGAGTTCTTGACTGCAGTTCTGATATTGGTCTGACGAAAACGAAAGAGTTCCAGCGTCCCATGTGGTGTAAAACGCTGCAAAAAAAGTTTTTCTGCTGAAATGTTCTGCTATGCTCTACTGGCACTTAGATAAGAGTTCTGGGGTCGAATAAACTTTTTAGCTTCAGTTCTGATATTGGTCTGACAAAAACGAAAGAGTTCTAGCGTCCTATGTGATTTAAAACGCTGCAAATAGTTTTTTTTTACGCTGAAATGTTCTGTCATGCTCTGCTGGCACTTGGATAAGAGTTCTGGGGTCGAATCGACTTCTAAGCTTTAGTTCCGATATTGGTCTGACAAAAACGAAAGAGTTCTAGCGTCCTATGTGATTTAAAACGCTGCAAATAGTTTTTTTTTACGCTGAAATGTTTTGTCATGCTCTGCTGGCACTTGGATAAGAGTTCTGGGGTCGAATCGACTTCTAAGCTTTAGTTCCGATATTGGTCTGACAAAAACGAAAGAGTTCTAGCGTCCTATGTGATTTAAAACGCTGCAAAAAAATATTTTTTTACGCTGAAATGTTCTGCCATGCTCTGCTGGCACTTGGACGAGAGTTCTGGGGTCGAATCAACTTCTAAGCTTTAGTTCCGATATTGGTCTGACAAAAACGAAAGAGTTCTAGCGTCCTATGCGATTTAAAACGATGCAAAAAAAGTTTTTTTTTTTACGCTGAAATGTTCTGCCATGCTCTGCTGGTATTTGGACGAGAGTTCTGGGTTTGAATCGAGTTCTTGACTGCAGTTCTGATATAGTTCTAACAAAAACGAAAGAGTTCCAGCGTCCCATGAGGTTTGAAACGCTGCAAAAAAAGTTTATCTGCTGAAATGTTCTGCCATGATCTGCTGGCACTTGGATAAGAGTTCTGGGGTCGAATCGACATCTAAGCTTCAGTTCTGATATTGGTCTGACAAAAACGAAAGAGTTCTAGCGTCCTATGTGATTTAAAACGCTGCAAAAAATATTTTTTTACGCTGAAATGTTCTGCCATGCTCTGCTGGCACTTGGATAAGAGTTCTGGGGTCGAATCAACTTCTTAGCTTCAGTTCTGATATTGATCTGACAAAAACGAAAGAGTTCCAGCGTCCCATGAGGTTTGAAACGCTGCATAAAAAGTTTTTCTGCTGAAATGTTCTGCCATGCTCTGCTGGCATTTGGATAAGAGTTCTGGGGTCGAATCGACTTCTAAGCTTCAGTTTTGATATTGGTTTGACAAAAACGAAAGAGTTCCAGCGTCCTATGTGATTTAAAACGCTGCAAAAAATATTTTTTTACTCTGAAGTGTTCTGCCATGCTCTGCTGGCACATGGATGAGAGTTCTGGGGTCGAATCAACTTCTTAGCTTCAGTTCTGATATTGGTCTGACAAAAACGAAAGAGTTCTAGCGTCCTATGTGATTTAAAACGCTGCAAAAAAATATTTTTTTACGCTGAAATGTTCTGCCATGCTCTGCTGGCATTTGGACGAGAGTTCTGGGTTTGAATCGAGTTCTTGACTGCAGTTCTGATATTGGTCTGACAAAAACGAAAGAGTTCTAGCGTCCCATGTGGTTTGAAACGCTGCAAAAAAAGTTTTTCTGCTGAAATGTTCTGCCATGCTCTGCTGGCACTTGGATAGGAGTTCTGGGGTCGAATCGACTTCTAAGCTTCAGTTCTGATATTGGTCTGACAAAAACGAAAGAGTTCCAGCGTCCTATGTGATTTAAAACGCTGTAAAAATATGTTTTTACTCTGAAATGTTCTGCCATGCTCTGCTGGCACTTGGATGAGAGTTCTGGGGTCGAATCGACTTCTAAGCTTTAGTTCCGATATTGGTCTGACAAAAACGATAGAGTTCTAGCGTCCTATGTGATTTAAAACGCTGCAAAACAATTTTTTTTTTACGCTGAAATGTTCTGCCATGCTCTTCTGGCACTTGGACGAGAGTTCTGGGGTCGAATTGAGTTCTTGACTGCAGTTCTGATATTGATCTGACAAAAACGAAAGAGTTCCAGCGTCCCATGAGGTTTGAAACGCTGCATAAAAAGTTTTTCTGCTGAAATGTTCTGCCATGCTCTGCTGGCATTTGGATAAGAGTTCTGGGGTCGAATCGACTTCTAAGCTTCAGTTTTGATATTGGTTTGACAAAAACGAAAGAGTTCCAGCGTCCTATGTGATTTAAAACGCTGCAAAAAATATTTTTTTACTCTGAAATGTTCTGCCATGCTCTGCTGGCACATGGATGAGAGTTCTGGGGTCGAATCGACTTCTAAGCTTTAGTTCCGATATTGGTCTGACAAAAACGAAAGAGTTCTAGCGTCCTATGTGATTTAAAACGCTGCAAAACAATTTTTTTTACGCTGAAATGTTCTGCCATGCTCTGCTGGCACTTGGACGAGAGTTCTGGGTTTGAATCGAGTTCTTGACTGCAGTTCTGATATTGGTCTGACAAAAACGAAAGAGTTCTAGCGTCCCATGTGGTTTGAAACGCTGCAAAAAAAGTTTTTCTGCTGAAATGTTCTGCCATGCTCTGCTGGCACTTGGATAGGAGTTCTGGGGTCGAATCGACTTCTAAGCTTCAGTTCTGATATTGGTCTGACAAAAACGAAAGAGTTCCAGCGTCTTATGTGATTTAAAACGCTGTAAAAATATTTTTTTACTCTGAAATGTTCTGCCATGCTCTGCTAGCACTTGGATGAGAGTTCTGGGGTCGAATCGACTTCTAAGCTTTAGTTCCGATATTGGTCTGACAAAAACGATAGAGTTCTAGCGTCCTATGTGATTTAAAACGCTGCAAAACAATTTTTTTTTACGCTGAAATGTTCTGCCATGCTCTGCTGGCACTTGGACGAGAGTTCTGGGGTCGAATTGAGTTCTTGACTGCAGTTCTGATATTGATCTGACAAAAACGAAAGAGTTCCAGCGTCCCATGAGGTTTGAAACGCTGCATAAAAAGTTTTTCTGCTGAAATGTTCTGCCATGCTCTGCTGGCATTTGGATAAGAGTTCTAGGGTCGAATCGACTTCTAAGCTTCAGTTTTGATATTGGTTTGACAAAAACGAAAGAGTTCCAGCGTCCTATGTGATTTAAAACGCTGCAAAAAATATTTTTTTACTCTGAAATGTTCTGCCATGCTCTGCTGGCACATGGATGAGAGTTCTGGGGTCGAATCGACTTTTAAGCTTTAGTTCCGATATTGGTCTGACAAAAACGAAAGAGTTCTAGCGTCCTATGTGATTTAAAACGCTGCAAAACAATTTTTTTTTACGCTGAAATGTTCTGCCATGCTCTGCTGGCACTTGGACGAGAGTTCTGGGTTTGAATCGAGTTCTTGACTGCAGTTCTGATATTGGTCTGACAAAAACGAAAGAGTTCTAGCGTCCCATGTGGTTTGAAACGCTGCAAAAAAGTTTTTTTTTACGCTGAAATGTTCTGCCATGCTCTGCTGGCACTTGGATAGGAGTTCTGGGGTCGAATCGACTTCTAAGCTTCAGTTCTGATATTGGTCTGACAAAAACGAAAGAGTTCCAGCGTCCTATGTGATTTAAAACGCTGTAAAAATATTTTTTTACTCTGAAATGTTCTGCCATGCTCTGCTGGCACTTGGATGAGAGTTCTGGGGTCGAATCGACTTCTAAGCTTTAGTTCCGATATTGGTCTTACAAAAACGATAGAGTTCTAGCGTCCTATGTGATTTAAAACGCTGCAAAACAATTTTTTTTTCACGCTAAAATGTTCTGCCATGCTCTGCTGGCACTTGGACGAGAGTTCTGGGGTCGAATTGAGTTCTTGACTGCAGTTCTGATATTGATCTGACAAAAAAGAAAGAGTTCCAGCGTCCCATGAGGTTTGAAACGCTGCATAAAAAGTTTTTCTGCTGAAATGTTCTGCCATGCTCTGCTGGCATTTGGATAAGAGTTCTGGGGTCGAATCGACTTCTAAGCTTCAGTTTTGATATTGGTTTGACAAAAACGAAAGAGTTCCAGCGTCCTATGTGATTTAAAACGCTGCAAAAAATATTTTTTTACTCTGAAATGTTCTGCCATGCTCTGCTGGCACTTGGATAAGAGTTCTGGAGTCGAATCGACTTTTAAGCTTTAGTTCCGATATTGGTCTGACAAAAACGAAAGAGTTCTAGCGTCCTATGTGATTTAAAACGCTGCAAAAAATATTTTTTACGCTGAATTTTTCTGCCATGCTCTGCTGGCACTTGGATGAGAGTTCTGGGGTCGAATCGAGTTCTTGACTGCAGTTCTGATATTGGTCTGACAAAAACGAAAGAGTTCCAGCGTCCCATGTGGTTTGAAACGCTGCAAAAAAAGTTTTTCTGCTGAAATGTTCTGCCATGCTCTGCTGGCACTTGGATAAGAGTTCTGGGGTCGAATCGACTTCTAAGCTTTAGTTCCGATATTGGTCTGACAAAAACGAAAGAGTTCTAGCGTCGTATGCGATTTAAAACGCTGCAAAAAAAGTTTTTTTTTACGCTGAAATGTTCTGCCATGCTCTGCTGGCATTTGGATAAGAGTTCTGGGTTTGAATCGAGTTCTTGACTGCAGTTCTGATATTGGTCTGACAAAAACGAAAAAGTTCTAGCGTCCCATGTGGTTTGAAACGCTGCAAAAAAAGTTTTTCTGCTGAAATGTTCTGCCATGCTCTGCTGGCACTTGGACGAGAGTTCTGGGGTCGAATCGACTTCTAAGCTTTAGTTCGGATATTGGTCTGACAAAAACGAAAGAGTTCTAGCGTCCTATGTGATTTAAAACGCTGCAAAAAAGGTTTTTTTTTACGCTGAAATGTTCTGCCATGCTCTTCTGGCACTTGGACGAGAGTTCTGGGGTCGAATTGAGTTCTTGACTGCAGTTCTGATATTGATCTGACAAAAACGAAAGAGTTCCAGCGTCCCATGAGGTTTGAAACGCTGCATAAAAAGTTTTTCTGCTGAAATGTTCTGCCATGCTCTGCTGGCATTTGGATAAGAGTTCTGGGGTCGAATCGACTTCTAAGCTTCAGTTTTGATATTGGTTTGACAAAAACGAAAGAGTTCCAGCGTCCTATGTGATTTAAAACGCTGCAAAAAATATTTTTTTACTCTGAAATGTTCTGCCATGCTCTGCTGGCACATGGATGAGAGTTCTGGGGTCGAATCGACTTCTAAGCTTTAGTTCCGATATTGGTCTGACAAAAACGAAAGAGTTCTAGCGTCCTATGTGATTTAAAACGCTGCAAAACAATTTTTTTTACGCTGAAATGTTCTGCCATGCTCTGCTGGCACTTGGACGAGAGTTCTGGGTTTGAATCGAGTTCTTGACTGCAGTTCTGATATTGGTCTGACAAAAACGAAAGAGTTCTAGCGTCCCATGTGGTTTGAAACGCTGCAAAAAAAGTTTTTCTGCTGAAATGTTCTGCCATGCTCTGCTGGCACTTGGATAGGAGTTCTGGGGTCGAATCGACTTCTAAGCTTCAGTTCTGATATTGGTCTGACAAAAACGAAAGAGTTCCAGCGTCTTATGTGATTTAAAACGCTGTAAAAATATTTTTTTACTCTGAAATGTTCTGCCATGCTCTGCTAGCACTTGGATGAGAGTTCTGGGGTCGAATCGACTTCTAAGCTTTAGTTCCGATATTGGTCTGACAAAAACGATAGAGTTCTAGCGTCCTATGTGATTTAAAACGCTGCAAAACAATTTTTTTTTTACGCTGAAATGTTCTGCCATGCTCTGCTGGCACTTGGACGAGAGTTCTGGGGTCGAATTGAGTTCTTGACTGCAGTTCTGATATTGATCTGACAAAAACGAAAGAGTTCCAGCGTCCCATGAGGTTTGAAACGCTGCATAAAAAGTTTTTCTGCTGAAATGTTCTGCCATGCTCTGCTGGCATTTGGATAAGAGTTCTAGGGTCGAATCGACTTCTAAGCTTCAGTTTTGATATTGGTTTGACAAAAACGAAAGAGTTCCAGCGTCCTATGTGATTTAAAACGCTGCAAAAAATATTTTTTACTCTGAAATGTTCTGCCATGCTCTGCTGGCACATGGATGAGAGTTCTGGGGTCGAATCGACTTTTAAGCTTTAGTTCCGATATTGGTCTGACAAAACCGAAAGAGTTCTAGCGTCCTATGTGATTTAAAACGCTGCAAAACAATTTTTTTTTACGCTGAAATGTTCTGCCATGCTCTGCTGGCACTTGGACGAGAGTTCTGGGTTTGAATCGAGTTCTTGACTGCAGTTCTGATATTGGTCTGACAAAAACGAAAGAGTTCTAGCGTCCCATGTGGTTTGAAACGCTGCAAAAAAGTTTTTTTTTACGCTGAAATGTTCTGCCATGCTCTGCTGGCACTTGGATAGGAGTTCTGGGGTCGAATCGACTTCTAAGCTTCAGTTCTGATATTGGTCTGACAAAAACGAAAGAGTTCCAGCGTCCTATGTGATTTAAAACGCTGTAAAAATATTTTTTTACTCTGAAATGTTCTGCCATGCTCTGCTGGCACTTGGATGAGAGTTCTGGGGTCGAATCGACTTCTAAGCTTTAGTTCCGATATTGGTCTTACAAAAACGATAGAGTTCTAGCGTCCTATGTGATTTAAAACGCTGCAAAACAATTTTTTTTTACGCTGAAATGTTCTGCCATGCTCTGCTGGCACTTGGACGAGAGTTCTGGGGTCGAATTGAGTTCTTGACTGCAGTTCTGATATTGATCTGACAAAAAAGAAAGAGTTCCAGCGTCCCATGAGGTTTGAAACGCTGCATAAAAAGTTTTTCTGCTGAAATGTTCTGCCATGCTCTGCTGGCATTTGGATAAGAGTTCTGGGGTCGAATCGACTTCTAAGCTTCAGTTTTGATATTGGTTTGACAAAAACGAAAGAGTTCCAGCGTCCTATGTGATTTAAAACGCTGCAAAAAATATTTTTTTACTCTGAAATGTTCTGCCATGCTCTGCTGGCACTTGGATAAGAGTTCTGGAGTCGAATCGACTTTTAAGCTTTAGTTCCGATATTGGTCTGACAAAAACGAAAGAGTTCTAGCGTCCTATGTGATTTAAAACGCTGCAAAAAATATTTTTTACGCTGAATTGTTCTGCCATGCTCTGCTGGCACTTGGATGAGAGTTCTGGGGTCGAATCGAGTTCTTGACTGCAGTTCTGATATTGGTCTGACAAAAACGAAAGAGTTCCAGCATCCTATGTGATTTAAAACGCTGCAAAAAATATTTTTTTACTCTGAAATGTACTGCCATGCTCTGCTGGCACTTGGATGAGAGTTCTGGGGTCGAATCGACTTCTATGCTTTAGTTCCGATATTGGTCTGACAAAAACGAAAGAGTTCTAGCGTCGTATGCGATTTAAAACGCTGCAAAAAAAGTTTTTTTTTACGCTGAAATGTTCTGCCATGCTCTGCTGGCATTTGGATAAGAGTTCTGGGTTTGAATCGAGTTCTTGACTGCAGTTCTGATATTGGTCTGACAAAAACGAAAAAGTTCTAGCGTCCCATGTGGTTTGAAACGCTGCAAAAAAAGTTTTTCTGCTGAAATGTTCTGCCATGCTCTGCTGGCACTTGGACGAGAGTTCTGGGGTCGAATCGACTTCTAAGCTTTAGTTCGGATATTGGTCTGACAAAAACGAAAGAGTTCTAGCGTCCTATGTGATTTAAAACGCTGCAAAAAAGGTTTTTTTTTACGCTGAAATGTTCTGCCATGCTCTGCTGGCACTTGGACGAGAGTTCTGGGTTTGAATCGAGTTCTTGACTGCAGTTCTGATATTGGTCTGACAAAAACGAAAGAGTTCTAGCGTCCTATGTGATTTAAAACGCTGCAAAAAATATTTTTTTACGCTGAAATGTTCTGCCATGCTCTGCTGGCACTTGGACGAGAGTTCTGGGGTCGAATCGAGTGTTAGGCTTCAGTTTTTATATTGATCTGACAAAAACGAAAGAGATCCAGTGTTTTATTTGATTTGAAACTCTAATTTTTTTTTTACATTTAAAACGTTCTGACATGATATGCTGGCACATGGACGAGAGTTGTGGAGTCAAATTGAGTTCTTGGCTGCAGTTCTAATACGATTATATGGAAAACAGAAGAGTTCCAGCATTTTAAATAATTTGAAACTATGAAAATAGTTTTTGTCGACCTTATGAACTTTTATAGCAGATAATTTAGTAAATATACCATTTTCACGGCAAAACTCCAGAACTATTCTTAAAAAGTATCAGGAACTATAGAACACAGCTGCATGCGAAAAGAACTCACATTTTTTTTCGATTTGCTGTAAAATGATCTGCCACGGGAAGTTAGCAGATCATTTTGAAAAAAAAAAATCTCGGCAAAAACGCCAGAACTATTCTTAAAAAGTATCAGGAACTGTAGAACTCAGCTGCATGCGATAAGAACTCACATTTTTTTTTGATCTGCTGGACAATGATCTGCTAAGTTCACAAACATCCGAAATACGTCAAACTGTGACGCTAGAGGGGCTTTTGAATAGGGATCAAAGTCTAAAAAAATAAGGTCATCATCACCATATCAGTTACAGGACGTCCACTGCTGAACATAGGCCTCCCCCAAAGACTTCCAGAGCGATCGGTGGCAAGCTCTATGCGTCTAACGACTTCCGGCGACCTTAATTAAATCGTCTGTCCATCTAGTCGGAGGCCATCCTGCGCTTTCCGGTCTCCAGTCTAAGACTTTTCGGTCCCAACGGCTATCAGTTCTACGAGCCACATGCCCCGCCCATTGCTACTTCAACTTACTAAGCTAGATGATCTCTCTATATTATTCTAATTTAAATGTCTTTCTCGGAGGATAAATACCCTTAAAGGCAGAGATACTAAGCTCGTGGTAGGTATTAATCGTAAGTAGGTAATTTTGACTGATTACTTTTTATCAGTAAATTCTTTACTTAACCTAATTCTAAAAAGGATTGAGGTTTGCTATTCTGTCTGTAAATCTTTTTATATTTTATTTTACAGTAAGGTAATCGGATTACACTCCTAAATAAATAAGACTGTCCAACCGCGTGTGTAATTCTAGCACCTGGTCAGAGTCCTGCAAGTTTCTATAGGTCCTGGTTTACTTATAGAAATATTTTTGATAAAGGAAATTTTAATTTTCATTCTATATTTCAGACATTCAATTTTTAGGTGTAGTAATATAAGTTTTAGGGTGTATAGAGAACATTATTATAATCAACAAATGCCATGTTACAAATTCTTGTAAAGTGCTAGGTTTGTCTGTATTTGATGTTAAAAAAAATATATAAGATTATATTTTTGTAATACAGGAAAACCGATATCGATGTCGCCAATCAAAAGACCTTTTTTGTTAGAAATTGATAGCCACATGGCCTTCCGTTAGAGAAAAATAAATGGTAGACAAATTTCATCTTATGCAAAGTTCATACATTGCTTTATGTCAATTCAAACCCAAAAATCTGTCGATTGGCGATATTGCTAATGGAAATTAATCTTGTCTAAGGCACAGGCTTTCATAAATAAGATTTCACCTTGTCGTGCCTTCCTTAGCGTTTTTTTATTACGAAGAATATTTTGTTTAGTTACTATTAAAACACTATTAGCCCAATATAAAAGCAATTTCGTTTAGCCCAATTTATTTTATGGCTTTTTTATTAAATTAGCGATCAGAAAAAGCCTACTGCTGTGAAATATGGTATAGTCTTTTTATTACGTCTTTTTATAAAGTCAGTAATGAATTAGGGATTTTGGTCGCTTCATACCGTTCGGAACCCTTACCACGGGTTGTTTACACGCTCGACCAAACGAAACATATTTCATTTTATTCATTTGGCATCATACAATGTGCAAAATATCGTCATAAAATTAATAAAGAATATTTATTGAGTATTTAAACATTACATTTTAAGGCTAGAATTGATCAATACGGGAGTCTCAAAATAGCCTATAACAGTATAATATTTGATCTGAATAAATAGAGATACTGGTATAAACTAAGCTATAACGCATACATTGTGCGGTAAGGCGTACTATAATAATACTATGACACGTCCTCGTCGTCTTCCTCTAACGGATAAGGACTCACCGACTCATGGATATAATTTTTTTGATCTATTTCAAAATATACCTTCATTATCATTTGTACTTTTGACCTTTGTGAGCATGATTACAAAAAAAACTCCATGAGCTTCTTGTGTCTTTTTCTTATTTATTTTTAAGACGATTCAATGTGAATTTATATAAAAGATTTCAACAGAATAAAGGAATTTACAGTTTTTGCGGCTCGCGTATGGTCCGATTACTTTAAGATTTCGTCAGAAATACTCAATACAATATTCTATTGACTTCTTTTTGTATTCCATTGATTATAGTATTCTATTGTCGTCTGTTCAGTTGCTAATCTGCTATTGCTAATAATAATTGCTAATCTGTCCAACCACTCAGAAGTGGTTGGACAGATTCGCCCCTAAGCAGTAGCCAGCACTGGCTCCGTAGCCAGTTGATCGAGTGCGTAAACAACTCATGGTAAAGCCTCAGTTGATGTAAACTCTGTAGCCTAAACCATCTCAAAGCCAAGAGACATTATTTAATTTTATCATACATCTTTAGCACCAGTTTAAACTTGAAACATAGCAGAATTTCAGGTTAAACTATACCAGTGGTATCTCAAGTATATACTTGAGACTTTCTTCAAATTTACGACTTAAGTTTTGAAGGCTCGGAGGTAAGTTGTTATCGGATCTTGTGATTAGACCGAACGTAGAAAGTTCGTTTAATTGAGGACTAGCTTTTGATATTGACTAGTATGACCTAATAACCTACTACAGGGTAACTTTTAAATAAAAGGAATGTCTATCTTTTTTGCGGTGTACCTATAATTTGAGAACTATAAGTTGAGAGTGAACAGGTTTCTTCTAGAGGCTCGTGCTACATCGTCACCTACCATCAGGCAGGTGTGATAGTGGTCAAACGCTAATAATTGTTCGGTAAATTAGAACTTAAAATAAAGCATAGGTATTAAACCTTAGCCCTGGTTAAAATCGCTTGGCACTGTCAGCCTACTGGGCACTTAGCCAAGAGACACCTAGTAAAGTAAGTAGAACAGAGGTTTCCTAAGGACCAACGCAGACCACAGACTTTTTGATCGGATGATAGCTTGACGACTATTTTGAAAGCAAAAAAAATATATTTATATTTATATTAAATTTACAAACAGTAACAGTATAGTAGCAGTAGTAGTTTTTAGTTTAGTTTAAAATCATTAAAATAACATAGTTCTTACTTATATTTAATTTAATGTATGAAAAGTTTTTTCAAACAACAAAAAAGAGACGGGTTAAACATTCATTTAATTATATTTAAATGATTTAATGTATGTTATAGATTAAGATCGTCTTCAGTGGGTGGAGTGCGAGTTTATTCGTGTAACAAACGTTTCTATCACGTTAGCGTTAACGAGAAAGTTGTATGGAAAGTTGAAAAGCGGAGTAAAATAAATTAAAAGAATAGGTACATAGGAAATGAAATACAGACAGACAGAAAGACAAGAGAGTTATCTAATTAGGGTTCATTTTATACCTGTTGATGTATGGAACCCTTTAAATTAAGAATTAATCATTTGGTTTATGTTGGTTGTTGTTATGTTATTGTGTGTTATTTATTCTATTTTTTTTAATCTTAATTTCAGCGAGCCCTTATCGGCCGATCGATAAAGACATCAGATTTTGAGTCTCCGTTAGCCCGTTTCCGATATGTTTTTGCTTAGTTTTGTTGTGTCAGCTATTAATACTATGGAACATTAGGGATGTAAATATCCGTTTAGGTATAGAAGTTTGCTGCCTTATTAGGTAGAGCTAAGTACCACGTACAGTATGATGACAGGAAAAAAATCAGTGGTGATACACGGACAGACAGACGGATAATAGTGTACTTATAAGGGTTTTATTTTTTACTTTTGAAGTACGGAACCCTAAAACCTATAAGATTCTTGAGGTTTCTTTTCATTGGGAGGTGCTAGTGTTGCTGATAAATAGCAGGTTTAGAATTTATACCTTCTAGTGTTGCCGGATATCGAAAATCAGCGAGCTACCGTATTATATCGATACCTTCTATCTAAAGTATAGATACCAAAATATAGGCTGCGTATTTTGGATGGCTGTTCAATTTGAAGGCAAACATTTATTTGTTTTTCGTCTATCTGAAAAGTTTCTAGTTTGCGGTAGCCCTGGTATTATGTGAGTCCAGTTTATGTACCCTTAATACCCACATGTATTGATATAATAGATAGCTCTCTGATTCGTATATCGATACCTATTATATATCTATAATATAGATAGTAGGTAGCTCTCTGATTTTCGATGTCCGGCAACACGAGAAGGTGCGTTCCGAAACCTTCCATTTGACACTTAAATTTTAAGTAAACTTTAACTTTTATGTTCATGAAGATTTTATAGACGAAAAATAAAAGAATGATCCGCCTTTTAATTGAACAGCTATCCAAAAGTCTCTAGGCTGCGTTCACCTAGAAAAACACAAAAGTTGAAAACTTATAAATAGGTAGGTCATTACGTAAGCACCTTCTTAACGATTCTATAGATCCGTAAAACGGATCAAATCCGTTTTACGCCCGTTTCGACTACGAAGAAAAAGGCTTTTTCCCCCTAAACGGATAAAAATAATCTGTAAGCAGCCACAGAGAAACAATTTCAAAGAGTAATGGATAAAGGAAAATTACCTATCAACTCTTAGCTTAGCCTAGACTTAGGGGTGGCCAAACTTTTAAAATGGGTAAATATCAAGTTAAAAAACCAACTTCAAAATAAGAAGGAGGTATATCAATTCGTGTTAAGTTTTGGCCCCATTATTTATTATATTTTGTAGTGTGCTTTGCTAAAAATGATATTTCTGTTTCGGAATCCTACTGGATGTGTGTATAATTGTAAATGTTTGAAACTCTTTCACGTAAACACTACTTAACCGATGACGATGAAATTCAAAATCTAGATAGCTGGAGATATGAATTTGCATATAGACTACTTTTATATTCCTACGAGATTCGAACCCCGCTTAGTACTAATAAACAGTAGATAGTGGTAATAAAAACAACGTGAACCTCTCACTACGCCTCACCAGTCGATGGTCGTTGACATTTTGACCCACCCCTATACAAGATTATCCAATAATCTAGGTCCAGACTAAGCTGTCGTAAAAATATATTGACTCAATTAAACATTATTTTCTGCTATGAAGAACACTTTGTTGTCGTTTATCGGATTAAAGAGGTTTCGTTGTTTTGTGTTATTTTGTTGTTATAAGTAATGTAAGCCATCGTATATAATAATAAGTGGAATTATACTAACATACTTGTAAGCTTTATTATTACGAGTGTACACACAAAGGAGAATGGGAAAAAATGTACAGAGCTTGGGCCTGGAGGCCTCATGAAGCGAGTCATATATCAAATGAAAGGTGGTTTCAAGAAGAACATTTTATTGTATGACCACTTTTTCAAATTAGTTGTGAGATCGGAGTTATAGGGCATTAATGATAGGTGGTCGATTCACTCTCCGTACACCAGTAGGGAGTATTAACGCCTTAATATAATCAAATGTAGCCATCGTATAGCAATGAGTCATATATCAAATGATAGGTTATTTCAAAATAAATAATTTAATGTATGATGATTTTTAAAATTATTTTTATTTTTAGAGTTATAGGCCATTTATGCTAAGTAGTAGGTATAGGTGTCTGAGGTCTTCTCTTGTGCAATGCAAAAGCTTGATTAGAATCAGATGTTGGTCTCCTCATGAAACGAGGCATATATCAATTGAAAGGTGGTTTCAAGAAAAACATTTTATTTTAAGACCACTTATTCAAAATAGTTGTGGATTCAGAGTTATAGGTCAATAATGGTAGGTGATCGGTACACTTGCGAATTTTCTCTGTACACCACTAGGGAGTGTTAAGACCAGAATAGAATCAGATGTAGCCATCGTACAGTAATGAGTCATACACCAAATAATAGTTTATTTCAAGAGGAATAATTCAGTGTATCATAACTTTCAAAAAAATATTTTTAGTGTATCATAACTTTCAAAAAAATATTTTTATTTTTAGAGTTATAGGCCGTTATAGGCTAAGTAGCAGTAGGTATAGGTGATTGAGGCTTTCCCTTGTGCAATACAAACGCTTGGTTAGAACCAGATGTTGCACTCCTCATAAAACGAGGCATATATCAAATGAAAGGTGGTTTCAAGAAAAACATTTTATTATATGACCACATTTTCAAAATAGTTGTGGATTCGAAGTTTTAGGTTAATAATGGTAGGTGGTCGGTACACTTGCGAACTTTCTCCGTACACCACTAGGGAGTATTAATACCAGAATAGAATCAGATGTAGCCATCGTATAGTAATGAGTCATATTATATCAAATAATAGTTTATTTCAAAAGAAATAATTTAGTGTATCATGACTTATTTTATGGGTTATAGGTCATTTTAGGGGACTATTTTAGGGGTTATAGGTCATTTCTGTTAATTAGTAGATATCGGTGACTAAGGTCTTTCCTTATGCAATGCAGATGCTTGGCTATAAACAGAATATGTTGTCCTCCTCATGAAACAAGTCATATATCAAATGAAAGGTGGTTTTAAGGGAAACATTTTATTGTACGACTACTTTTTCGAAATATTAGTGGTTTCGAAGTATGAGATCGTTTAATGTACTTAAGTAAGTATTCGGTAGTATCAGAAATTGTTGACAATGTCTGTCGTGATATAGACATCACTATTTAGCATTATTTAGTGACACAACAGGCTGATAAAAAGCATGATGTTTATCGTAACCGAGGTATAGGTACCATCACGAGTCGTGAGCTCAGATGTAGAGTCATACGCAAGCCATTTTGATGTTGATGGTTTTGCTTTGTCGGAACCTATTGCAATCAATAAGTTCCGACAAAACAAAACCATATTTTTTGGACTAGGTATCTTCAAAAAACAAAAGGTACTCTTCATTATTCATACTCCGAAGGTGCCTAACGAGCGTGTTGAAAGTAAAACTTTCAGCCATAGGTAAAATCGCTATCACTGACAACTTTCACGTCAAATCATAGCTTCGCACGGCTTGTGTATATTGCCAGAGTTTAGTACTTAGTAGGTTTTTTCTCAGTAATCGAATTCAAGTAGATAAATAAATGTGAAGACGAAAATGGCCAAAGCGTCGTATGACCATGCTGCGCCACCACCAGCGCCCTGTCGTGATGTTGCTGATGTGGCTTTATACGACCGTACGGTCAGTGTTGTTCCTTTATTTAAAAAAAAATGTGTGGCACCCGGGGACTGCCGCGGTAAAGCTATTGCATCGTGCGAGCTTCGTACCATATACATACACTTAAGCGAACGCTCGGCCGAGCTACATGGTGGGTGGAGTCGGGGGTGTTAGGTTTTATTCTTGATTCGGGCGCTGCGCTCAAAGCCCGCGATAAAAGCTATGCAATATGCATTTTTAATTATTTTAAACGTTTTAGTTAGTAATATCTTTTGTTATTTTATTATGTTTTTGTGTTAAGTCTAATGTGGTTTTTCATTTATTATTGCGTATTTTGTGTAAATAATATTTTCTCGACAAACCGTGTTTTGTTATTTAACGAAATAATTTAAATCTTCAGACTTCGTGTCATGAATGTCCAACGGGACTCAGAACAGTCCCGTGGTCCAACTATTTAAAAAGTTGAACCACGACCTATAGTTGGAGTCCCAAGTGTGCGGTGGTTCAACGCGGATTGTGAATACAGAATTAATGAAATAGAGGATTATTCCTTTCGACTCCCGGTTTATGGGCCCCATGGTTGGACCACCACCCCACACTCTTATTATTGAGTGGAGGTCGTAAAATTTTTCCTTACGGCCCCTATAAGCGGGAGTCGAAAGGAATAACCCTTGAAAATTATTCCTCTCAATGAAATTGATAACGAAGATTCATAGTTGCATCAGCGTTAGTCTCTATTCAGTAGGAATATCGAGTTAAAAATAATATTTTGTGTTAATCTAGGTCTCCAACAATTTCCATACCGAGTTTCATCACAATCGATTTAGTCGATTAGAAAAATACCTAGTCCCCAAACAGGAAAATCTGAATAGATATTATTGCAGTAACAAAAGAAACGCACGATAGGTACTCGTAGAAAGGTATGTGGTATCATTATTATACCTATTGTACAAGACCCGTCACGAGACGTGAGCATTCTTTTCTTGTGTGGTTTGCAGGACATTGAACCTATTTATAATCCTACTTAGGTATCATAACCTATATCTCGGTTACGATAAGCATCATGCTTTTTATCAGCCTGCTTTGCCACTAAATAGTATTAGGTAGTGATGACTAAATCACGACAACTATTTCTGATACAACTGAATACTTACTTAAGATATCGATCTCTAACTACGAAACCACTACTATTTCGAAAATATAGTCTTACAATAAAATGGTGCCCCTTAAAACCACCTTTCATTTTATAAATGACTCGTTTCATGAGGAGGGCAACATCTGCTTCTAACCAAGCATCTGTATTGCACAAGTGAAGGCCTCAGTCACCTATACCTACTACTTAGCATACAAAGTGTTTGTTTGAACGCTCTGATCTCAGAAACTACTGGTTCGGATAGAACAAAAATATTTTTATGTTGCATAGTCCATTGTTGAATAAGGGTTTAGACTATTTTATATTCCGATATTACGCACGTAGTTACGCGGGTGAAACCGCGGAGCGCTGCTAGTTTGATATATGACTCGTTGCTATATGATGGGCACATCTGGTTCTATTCAGGCGTTAATACTCCCTAGCGGTGTACGGAGAAAACTCGCAAGTGAAACGACCACCTACCATTAATGACCTATATCTCCGAACACACAACTATTTTGAATAAGTGGTCTTAAAATAAAATGTTTTTCTTGAAACCACCTTTCAATTGATATATGCCTCGTTTCATGAGGAGACCAACATCTGATTCTAATCAAGCTTTTGCATTGCACAAGAGAAGACCTCAGACACCTATACCTACTACTTAGCATAAATGGCCTATAACTCTAAAAATAAAAATAATTTTAAAAATCATCATACATTAAATTATTTATTTTGAAATAACCTATCATTTGATATATGACTCATTGCTATACGATGGCTACATTTGATTATATTAAGGCGTTAATACTCCCTACTGGTGTACGGAGAGTGAATCGACCACCTATCATTAATGCCCTATAACTCCGATCTCACAACTAATTTGAAAAAGTGGTCATACAATAAAATGTTCCTCTTGAAACCACCTTTCATTTGATATATGACTCGTTTCATGAGGCCTCCAGGCCCAGAAAGACCATTCTCCTTTATGCTAATATTTTCTACCTAAATAATGACTGTAGTTCCATGATTTTATTAATAGCTATGATGCTACAGCATAGTGTTGTATTGCTTTCAGCGTAGCGTCGTAGTAGAGTAGCGATTTATAGGTAGTGTTCGTAGCGTCGTAGCGCTGTAGCTAATGACACGCCACGTTTTTAGAGTAGCGTCGTAGCAGAGTAATAATTTAAAAAAATTGTAGTATCGTAGCTTTGAGGCTAATATCGTCGTAGCTGAGTAGTAATTTATACTAGTGATCGTAGTATCGTAGCATTGTAGCCATATTGTTGCCAATGACATATTACGCTTCCAGCGCAGCGTCGTAGTAGAATAGTAATTTGAAATAGCTAATAGTGATCGAGGTTTAGTAGTGTTGTAGCTAATAAAATCTTGGTATGCAGTAGACATACTCTGTTTTAACTTTTGATTAGGAAATGTGACCATTTAAAACTAAATATAAATAAAAAGTAAAGTCTTACATTTTAGTAATATCATGGCAGTATCTATTAATACCTAAAATAGATTTCTGGGTTTGGTAACATACTGGTGTAAATACGATCTGTGGGTTTCAACATTGCATTTCAAAAACAAGCAATGTAGAGTCGTTAAAAAGACTCCCGCCAGAGCTTTGCTGTATCAAAGCTACTTCACTTAACGAAAACTTCTCTTTTACTCAAATAAAATGAAACTGTAGCTAGATACTGTTCAGAACGGATTTAATCAACGATAAAAAAAAGTAAAAGAGAGGACCCTTTTTGTATATAATTCAATCAGGACAAAGTGGGTTACTGGATCTAGCTGGTCGGTAGGTTTAGGTGTAATGTAACCACGGTAACTTGTCTCGTGTCTCTAATTTTATAGAACCCTTTTTCACACGATTTGTATTTGTAAGACCCAGAAAAATCTATACCTATACTAATAATATTACTTGTATACGGGCTGTTTTCCGCCATTAGACCCTTTTTAATTTGGTCCTTTTTGCGTGAAGATGGAGTAAGCCCAACACCAACTACCCTCTCAGCTTAGTCGACCATGTCCAGAGGAGAGAACTTGTCGGTATATCTGGAGCCAACTAAGCCGCGGGTTTTATCACGATGTTTTCCTTCACCGTAAGAGCAATGTCAATTAGCACACATAATTTTTTCTTAAGAAAAATTCATTGTTGCACGTCCGGCCGGGATTCGAAACCACGACCTTCAGAATGAAAGTCGTAGTATCTACGACTAAGCCAACAACGCTCTAATAATATTATAAATAGAAAATATTTTAATGTTTTTTTGTTTGAATTGACTGGGCTCTATTACTAGACTGATTTTGATGAAACTTGGTATGAGGATACATTGATTAATTGGGAGTGATAGGGGCAACTTTTTATTTCGATATTTCTACGTAATCGATTTGAATACTAATTGACCCTAATTAATAATTACGTAACTTTCAAGAAAATAAAGCTTTTAACGGCTCTGTAAAAATATTAATTACTAGCAGTGGTCGGGAGTTACGCCGGTGAAACCGCGGTTCACCGGCGTAACTCCCGACCACTGCTAGTAATTAATATTTTTACAGAGCCGTTAAAAGCTTTATTTTCTTGAAAGTTACGTAATTATTAATTAGGGTCAATTAGTATTCAAATAAAGGTCTAAAATGGCTATTATTAGAGTATTTTGACTGAAGCAGTGTTTTACAGTCCCGGGTTAAAGGACGTTAAACTTATACAATGTGTTTCGACGAAGAGTTTCTAATATGAAAGGGGATTGTTTCAGATACCTATGCGAACAACTTTAGTTCTACGACTTTTAGAAACTTCTAGGTTTTTAGAAAATTTTAAGGTTTAGTAAACCTATTGGAAATTCAGCTGTTTTCGGCAATAAATACCATTAATATTTAAAATAGTTGTCCCAAAAATCAATGCCTCTAAATCTAAGAACCGAAAGATTTTTAAAACACATTCCACATCAGAAAAATTCACCTTATCCCAAATAGTTTGATGTATTTATATACCTAATTATAATGATATATTGTATACATATTATTGTATATATATTGTATTACATTATATAATTATAATGTTATAATGATTATCATTTTGCATTCAGTGTTTTATAAAAACATGTAATTTTTAAATTAATTATTTATATTAGTTACATAAGTGGAATTCGATTTTTGGTCCAAATTATCATTTGGGCTTTCTTGGGTACCCAATTTTCATTCTTTGTCATACAAAAATAATAAACCATACACCGTTGGTGATGGTGACTCTATAAGTTCACAAGAATTGCAATATACAAATTGTTTGCATGAACAGTCTGTACCTCCCACCTCTACTATTGTAACTCGAATTTAAGATAACTCGATTGAAAAGAGAAAATCGAGAAAGATGCAATTTAAATACCGGGATAGTTTCTACGTAGTTGTAGACGATTAGTACAATAAAAACAAATGTTTGCTAATAATTATGTAGAGTGGTACGATAAATATGAATATCTAACTACGAAAAAATGTATTTACTTAGACTTGTGTTATGGGTGCTAGATAACGAATATACTACTTTTACACTTTTCTTTTATAAATATATACTTACTTGAAACAACCAGACCACAGATAAATACTTCTCTGAGGTGGGAATCGAACCCGCAACTCTATGTTTGGCAGTTCGGAATGATGATCATTGAAATAAACACAACAAACTTTTTATTCTAGCCAGACTATGCGACTAAGTTTTTGATAAGGGTGCTAGTCAAAATGTATATCAGAATACATGTACTTTTATTTTAAAATAAGTTATAAGTAAATACATAAATACTTACACTAAAAGCAAAAGGTATATTTATGTGTACAAATATGTAACACCTTTGTATAAGAATTTTAATCCAAAATAAAATGGAAATACAAGTTCGAGAAATCATAGTAATAGCTATCAAGTTAGGTATTCAGTTTTGCGTACCAATCGCGCATATTTTCATGAGCACTTTCAAAATATGCCAGCCAATCCGCGCCTCTTCCAATATGCAACCCGTTTGACGTGAAAATATGAAGCCATCTATTGCAAGTTTATATGTTGTGTAGAATGTTTATTGAAAATCTGGTGGTACCTAACATTTATTGAGATTTGTACCTTTTATATTTCATTGTTATTAAAATTTTCAGTTATAATATAAAACGAGCCGCGCTCCGCGGTTTTACCCGCAAAATTCTCGATCCTGTGGGAATACCGAAATAAGAAGTAGACACTACACTCACACACGACTTAACACTTCTAATAAATGGATGTATCCTCTTACCGAGTTTCACTAAAATCGGTGCAGTCCGATTTTCGAAGCCTATTCAATGCAAACGAACATTCAAATCTTTTCTCTTTATAATATTAGTAGACAACGAATAATTGTTCAGCTCTGCTACGACGATGGAAGCATGATGTGTACAACGCTACGATTACTACTATTAAATTACCCCTCTACTACTACAACGCTACGCTGGAAGCTTGGCGTATCCTTAGCTACAGAGCTACGACACAACGATTATTAACTATAAATTACTACTCTACTACGACGCTACGCTTAAAATCTGGCGTCTTATTAGCTACAAGGCTACGACCTTACTATCACTGCTATAAATTACTGCTCTCCTACGATGCTATGCTAGAAGCGTGGCGTATCATTAGCTTCAACGCTACGACACAATGATTATTAATTATAAATTACTACTCTGCTATGCTAGAAGCGTGGCGTATCATTAGCTACAAGACTGCGACTACATTACTTCTATAAATTACTGCTCTCCTACGCTACGATGCTATGCTAGAAGCGTGGCGTATCATTAGCTACAACGCTACGACTACATTACTACTATAAATTACTGCTCTCCTACGATGCTACGCTAGAAGCGTGACGTATCATTAGCTACAACGCTACGATTACATTACTACTATAAATTACTGCTCTCCTACGATGCTACTCTAGAAGCGTGGCGTATCATTAGCTACAACGATCATTAGCTACAACGCTACGACTTCATTACTACTATAAATTACTGCTCTCCTACGCTACGATGCTATGCTAGAAGCGTGGCGTATTATTAGCTACAACGCTACAGCATAGAGATACTAATAATTACGGCTCTACTACGATGTTTTTTGAGTAAAAGCATACATAGACTTAGTATATCTCGATTTTATGACTACACCCGCTCAAAGAGCTTTCAAAAATACTCCAAACTTAAACATAATAATTACTGCTTGTCTATATATCTGTACAAATAGAACTACCCTCCTAAATTCGTGTACACTTATCTACAACACAGTATCTAAATTATGTAATAGTTCGTTAGCTCGTGGCATAGATTGAACGTTCCGCTTCTTCTAATTAACACGTCTTGCCGTACCAAGAATTAATTGAGGAATATAGTAGATGGGATACAATTTCCTTCGTTTTGGTAAAATTAATTGGTTTAATGCGAATAGTTTTAGTTAAATAGTTACCAGTAAGTTAAAGTTTAATCCCAAAATGTTATTTGATATTTTCTTGAAAGCTCTCTCATTTTTTTTTAAACTTCAAACAGCGCCACGTAAGCCCAAGCTAAGCGTGAGGCTAAGTGGTTACTTAACTAGGCGTGGGTTATAGTGACCAGACTGACAACGAATTGAATACTACTTTAATATACCTTTCTTTTGTAAATACATACTAAAACACCTAAACCAGAAACACATATCTGTACATACAACAGGAACCTTTTACATAGACTCCACTGTCCGTCTGTCTGTCTGTCACCAGGCTGTATCTCATGAACATAGCTAGACATTTGAAAATGTCTGTTTATCTAAAGATGATATTTATCTGTTGCCACTAAAACAACAAATACTAAAAACAGAATAAAATGGTACGGAACCCTTCGTCCGCGAGTCCGACTCCCACTTGGCCGGTTTTTATTAAATACCTACCTTTTCTGTCTATGAATTAGAACAAAGGAAATTAAGAGGCTATTAGGTAACTAAATTTTTAGCAGTATACAAGACTCGGACATAAAAACAATTAATTTATTGTTCTCCAGTTCCGAAACTGTAATAAAACTTAACCACAGGCAGTTAAACGCAAACGAAATACATGCCCTCATAAGAGGAAAGGGTACCGGGAGCTCTCTCCATACAAACGTAGTCGACTGTTCTCTCCCTGGACACTAGAGCAAATATTTTTGTTGCATAAAACTTATAACTGCCATGACCATGTCCCTACGTTTTTTTTTTGTTTATTACATCTTAATTTCTATGATAATTAGAAAATGAAAATAAAAACATAGGGGCATAGTCATGGCAGTTATAGGTTTTATGGCACAAAAATATTCGTGCTAGTGTCATTATTCAGGGAGGAAACAATCGACTACGTTTGTATGGAGAGAGACCCGGTATCTTTTCACCTTAAACTGTTCATTAAACACATACAAACTTTTTTAGATAAACGTTTTTACCGACCGAAGGAAATCCTCATTTTTTTTATTGTTAAACGGCGGCCTTATTGCCTAAAAAGTGATAGGTGAGGTGTTATGTTAGCACCCCCATTAGTCCGGGGGAATGATGGGCTTGAAAAAGTTTTTATTTTATAATTTATTAACGTTTATTAAGATAAATAGATAAACTCTTTATTGTGCCACATTAAACCTTAATTCTAACATAAACTCCTGCTACAAAAACAATATTACACCTAATAAAGCACAATGGGCGGCCTTATCGATAAAAATTATATCTTCCAGGCAACCTTTAGATGGACAATAATTAAAGAAGGGGGTGGATGGGTTGTACATGACATGATTGGAATATAAGGAGGAGAATAAAATAAATATTGATATACATACATAGAAAATAAAGTGAACATAAAAATTATGTAGATCTTTTATTCCACCTACCCCTACTAGTAGCTCAACGGTAGAAATAGGTGGAAAAAATCCATTCTTACCCACCAGGTCCCTACCAACGTACCCCACGTTGGTAGGGACTAGTACTCCAGCCCGTTTATATGAGAGGACGAACTTTTTCTTAATCTCTCCATTCCTAAACTTTAGCTTTTCAAATGAAAAAGGCGATACATGAAGATAATTTTAATCTTAAAGCATATTCTTAAATTAAAAAATATTTTCTGTTATTTCAACCTCGTAACTCGGTCGGTACAATTAATAAGTACTATTAAAGGCCCATTTCTACGGATTTTATTAACAGATTTCCAATTCTACAGATTTCCAACCCTCCGACTTGATCCGGGGGGATCGCTCCTTGCCCTCCCAGTTCCCCCCCCCGGGTTACCCCCTTACTCTCCGGGTTGCCCCCTCGTCCCCCAATTGCCCTTTTTATACAAGATAAAAAACAAGCATATGTGCCACTTACTATAAAGTACCTGTATGACCGAGCTTTGCTCGGTTTTTTTTTTACTTAGTCTATCCTCAAAGCAAACAACGCCATCTGCTGGAATAACTTTATTGCTCACAAAAAATAGTATTAGTAGTTCGCCAATAGATGACAGGAAGAGTCATATTTTTCAGATAAAAAAAAAAGTAAGGTTCGATAAAACACGAATAAAATGACATTTTCTAAAAATGATTCCTAGCTAGATCGATTTGTCGCCCCCGAAACCCCCTATATACCAAATTTCATGAAAATCGTTGGAGCTGATTTCGAGATTCCAATTATATATATATATATATATACAAGAATTGGTCATTTAAAGATATAAGATACTGAATATATAAATATTATTCTCTTACAAATGTAACATGGGGATCTGTAGACATGGAAATCTATAAACATGGGAATCTGTAGAAATAAGAATGTAGAAATGGGAATCTGTACAAAGAGGATACTGTAGGCAAGAGAATCGGTAGACATGGATATCTGTTAATACTGGAATCTGTAGTATTGGAAACCTTAAAATTTGGGAATCTGTAGATATGTAAACAAAGCCTATTAAAGTAAAGAGGGGATAAAATAAAATTGGAAAAAGTTTCAATAAATAGATACATAATTTCATTATTCAATTTTAATCAACTCAATAACTTCTCTCCCTTAGAAGGTTCTAATATAATTCACGGTTTATTAACTGAATAACTGAAAAAGTTATTTGTTACTTAGAATAGGCAAGTCTCCATGTGAGCGAACTCATTTCGGCAATAAAGATGTCTTCCGGAGTTCAGAATAGATAGGACTACGGAGAGGCGCTATAAAATCGGGTATATTAGTGCGGTATAGCTAGAAAGAATCGCAAACATGTTGGATATCATGTTTGCCATCACGTTGTCGAACTCGTGTTTACCAATAAAAGTTTTTCTTTAAAATTATTCATTTTGAAATCAAAACGTAATGTTACCGGAATATTGTATTTCTTTTTATGACAATAAATTATATTGAATTTTTTTTAGAGAATTATAGCTTTTTGTGTGAACTATAAATTATTTTGTTCTACTTTGTCTCTAGCTAACAATGAGCGTAGGAGCTATAAGTGTAAGGGCACTAACGGTCAGTACCTGATCAGTTTATTCTATATATACTTAGCTTAAACTTTATAGTATAAAGTATAAATATTTATAATATAAAGTTAACTTTATAATATAAAATATACAATTTTATAATATAAAGTTTAATTTAAGTATATTATGCTTAAACAAGTAGCTAGTACCTATAGTAAACACAAATAAATTGGGAGACGACGAAAAGTACGAATGAAGAATGAAGTACGTTGTCTCATTTAATTTTATAAATAGACACATGAAATATTACAGTAAACCTGACGTATACTTCAAATAACCAATAACAATAAAATAAAGTATTTATGACCAACTAGCGTTGTTTTTCTTTGTCTATAACATTTGACCATAAATACCTCATTTTTCTTTCACCCATCTCGAGCTTCTTTTACATATAGGTAGGTCAGCATTTGACAACTATCACACCAGCCAGATGGCATGTGACGATGCGGTGTAAGATGTAGCACGCTTTCCTAGAAGATACCTATTCACTCGCGACCTAATGATCCCCAAATTGTACGCCACGAAAGATAGATGCAGGCAATTGATTCCATTCCATTCAAATTGTTCGCATTTTATCCGTCTGTGTGTATCAAACTGAGAGAAATGTTATTTATTCACCGCCGCGCGGACGCGCCAATGCTTTATCCTTTACGAAGGTAACCCTTTACGTGGGAACTGAGGGCTCACTTGTGAAAGTCGTTTTTCTTACTTAAGGAAGGGCATTTTGCTTTCGTTTTTGTTGGAAAGATTGTAGGAAATGTTGATGTTTTCTTGGATTAGGGATTGAGGCCGATATCTTTTGATTGGTCAATTTAAAAATAAAAATAAAAAAGTGTGGCACTCGGGGACTGCCGCGGTAAAGCTATTGCATCGTACGAGCTTCGTACAGTCGTACCATATAAGTTAACACCTAATAAATAATTAAGTTTTTATGATTCTTTTTTTAAAAAGACTCTCGATCTAACTCGAATAACATTTGGTGGCAGCGGCGGGATGCGAATTTCCTCAGTGCCCGCTGTTTAACAGAACTCTCCGCATTCCACATAAAGCGGCAAGTGGATGAATATCCGAAACCGTGTTTATGTGAAAGTGCATCCTAAGAAAAGTGAAATCAAATTACAAAATATTGTGTGGCGTTTGATCGATTCAGTTGACAACTCGTGGTAAGGCTACTATACAACCAAAACGTTCGGCAGGTGTATTAATTAAACAAATTGGTACAGAATCGACGTTACCATTCGAATCCCGATAGGCACTCTCATCAAATAAATACCTGGTTGGCTGGACCGGTGCTCGGTGGAACGGATGTGGTAATATTCTACCTTCAATTTTGAACGAATTGTACTCGCTTTTAGTAGCTATTTACCTATTGTCTTTGTTTCTGTTTAGTTTCTGTTCGAGACAATAGCTTTACAAAGTTAATAGACTTTAATTAAACTTGTTTGGACATTAAAATGGAATTAATTACAAAATAAAAAAAAATAAAATTAAAAATCTGGCGGGACTAATCTAACCTCAAAAGATTAGATTAAAAAAACTTGAGAGGTTTCAAAGGACACCCGGATGGAACGAAGTTCCTTTCTGTTAATTAGTGAAGGAAATGTAATAAAATTTAATTTTATTAAGTTATAATAATATTATTTTATTATTAACAAATATAATGTAATATAAACTTAATCAGTAGGCTCAATTGTAGTAAACTAGCTTGCTTTCTATAAGAGAGAGAGACAGACAGAGAAATACGCGCACGCCGCACGGCTTACAACTATAGCAAAGTGTCGTTACAACTTTTGGTCTTAATTTTTTCCGTCTAGCCCCCTTTCGCACCGCGCGATAAGGATCTTCGTTCCAAATGTTATAATTTTCAACAGTCATAGAACAAAAAACGCTGCACTAGACGTTAAAAGCTGTATTCGTATTATCGTCGTAACTGTATGGTGCAATTATCAATTTTTCAACCCTTCTCCTCAATACTCAAAACTACCCCTATCCACAAACTTCATACATCCATAAACCTCATTTACAGTCAACTCTGATTAAGCCGGTCACTCTACACTCACAAACGGGATTAACTACTTTGTTTATTTTCCTCTTTTAATTTTAATTTACAGTAGTTTAATGTAGGTAAATAAACAAATATTTGCAGGACTTTGTACACAGCGCCATCTGGCCTTAAGCTAAGCAACTAGGCTTGTGTTATGGTGACTTGACAATACTTTTGGAAATATACATATCCAAAAATATAAAATGCAAATTCCTCACTGACTAATATATTAACGCACAACTTACACCGCTGGTCATAGAGACATAAAATTTGGAGGGTACGTATTGTTTCGGAAGTGTAGCTACCTATCCCTTAATAGTTTTTCGAAATCCCACCCCTAAGAGGATGAAATGCCGATTGAAGCCGCGGGCAGAAGTTAATACTAAATATACATAAATAAACACCAAGACCAAAACCAAACATACCTATGTAAATGTGTGAATGCAAATTTTTCACCAGATTATTAATTGAAGCTAACGAATATCAAATTCTCGATAGCTTGACAGAAAAATGATTTAGCTCTACTATACATATTATGGGCTATCTATAAGATAGGTGGACTCATTATTTCAAAGACACGTAAAAAAAATAATTAAATTGGTTTGCTCCTGCGTGTAGACCCACCCACAGACCATCTCCTACCCTCCTACCTACCACGCCTAATCTACGTTAACTTTATAAACTAATAAATACAAAATCGAATTATTGTTATCCAAATTTGAATTGAAACAACAAACAAAACAATCACAAATAAGTAAAACCAACAAATTAAACCGAATAACTTTAATCGACTCCGTTCAAACACCAACCTTATTTGAGAGAACGCAAGGAATTATGGAAAGACTAGTACCTGTAACCCGCGGATTCACCCGCTTAATTCTGTAATCTGGATAAAAAGTATTCTAAATCCTTCTTCAAGATCCTATCTATCTCTAAAAAATATCGAAATTAATTAAACGGCGTAGGCTTAAAACATAAAATAAATAATTTTATTTATTACAGCTCCACAAAATAAATAAAAATAGTTGGTGACACACAGACTGACAGACCGATAAACAGACAGACAGATAGACGACAGATACAGACAGATGGAGATTATTGGGACGGACGAACAAAAAAGTGATCGCATACGGGTAAAAAAGGAACCCCTTTTTACCCGACTACGGCGAATCCAAAAGGGAGAGTTATGTGTTTGTTACCTTTTAAGGTACGGAACTCCAGCAAGAAACATGGTCAATTTCCCGTCTTAAATAAAATTAGTAATAAATGTATATTTCTAAAAATAAGGCTGACTGCTTCTTATCCCAGAGAGTCAGTCTCGCAATTTAGCGAGGAAATGCTGCCAGCATCCTGGGGACAAAGCTTTGAAAGGGTGTTGCCGACGAGTTCCTCTTATTTTAGGTCAGAATTTCATAATTTAATTTTAATTAGGTTTTGTTTGAAAGAATGAATGAGTGTTTCTTTTTAAGTTATTTGCATTTATTACAAACAGAGAATAAATAATATTTATTACAAACTTCAATGAGTCTATGGCTGGTTACAGAAGTAAAGCTTTGGTCAGTCCTAGTCTTCAACTTAATTTAATTTAATTTAGTCCCTAAGTAAAGCCTTTAGAATTTGGTATTTTAACCAGAAACTAGAAACTGTTAAGGCAAAGTTGTGTATACATATTATTGGTGAACGCACTTGAATATTATTTCAGTAATGTTTTTCTTTATTCTTCGTATTAGTGTGTGATACTGTTGAGTGTTGGTGTACCTAATAAATAAATAAATAGACTTTATGAGCCCTTTTTTACCCGTCTTCAAAATTGAATTTGAATTTTCAGAAATCCCTTAGTGCTTGCTTACGCCTTGAAAGAAACCCCCATGCCAAGTTTTCGACTCGTAGCTCTTGTAGTATCAGAAATTTATAAAAAGAGAGACATACTTACTTTCGCAATTAAAATATTAGTAGATGTTTCAAGTTTGAAAGGTAATCTCTGAATCGTCCCACAGGGATTTGAGAGAAAGTGGAATAGAATCGCAAATTGCTTCGTTATAACTTGATATTTCAACATCTCAACACTCTTTGAGAATAAAAAAGTTAATTCCTTTGGTATTATAACTATGATTGATACGGTACATAATTCTTTATCGTTCTATCTATAAAAGAGAAAAATACTCATCACGAAATCTCTGACTTACGAGTTTGAAACTTCGCAAACAACCCCCCCACCTTTAAGGATGTATTCCAACACTAAGAAAGGATTTTTGGAAATGCGACCTCTAGTGTGTAATTGGGCAATTTAAGTTTGTAGTTCGTAATAATTAGAAATCATTATCAAAAAAAGAGACACTAACGCGGGGCGCAGCTAGTCACTTAAAAGATCCTTCTTTTCTATATAATATACTAGCTGCGCCCCGCGGTTTCACCCGCGTAAGTCCCGATCCCGTGGAAATATCGAAATAAAAAAGCCTATGCGTTAAGCCAGGTCTCCAGCAATCTAGACACCGAGTTTTATTGCAATCGGATTAGTATTTTTTGCGTGAAGGAGTAACAAACATACATACACACACACAAACTTTCACATTTATAATATTAGTGGGATTTTTGTACCTAATTTCCACCTGACATTTTTTTATTAGCAGTCATATCATGGGTTAGAAACTTTATGACTACATCTTGATATGACTAGATAGCAGGTACGACTAGACTAAATCTCGATATGACTACATTGCGTAAAAGTTCATCATCCAGCCTATCCTCTTGATTCCCGATAGTTTAGAACCGTTGACATTTAATCACGGCTTTTGTTAGCAGTAACAAGAAATCATTAGTAGCTAATATATGGGGGTTTGGGCGCAAGTACATCATTCAAGGTCACTGATAAGGACGCTCCACGGTTCTGGCGCAAGTACATACTGTTACCACGTGACGCAATACCAGTGTGGGTGGTCTCTACTAGCCCAACTTAACCCTCTTCCAGTTACTAACAGATCAGATAAACAATCAGGTGATAACAGATCAAACAGATCTGATAAGCAATCAGCTGATAACAGATCAAACAGATCAGATAAACAGTCGGTTGATGACTCATCAGGTCTGTTAGTAACTGGAAGAGGGTTAAGTTGGGCTAGTAGAGACCACCCACACTGGTATTGCGTCACGTGGTAACAGTATGTACTTGCGCCAGAACCGTGGAGCGTCCTTATCAGTGACCTTGAATGATGTACTTGCGCCCAAACCCCCATATATTAGCTACTATCATTGTCTCTTTCTATCTATCTACTGTTTGGCAGGGAAGCAACTTTATCGATGGTTTTATACCTTCTTATCACAAACCGGAGTACGAAGCCCGGTCTAAGTTATTAATCAAGAGGATAAAATAAACATCCCAAGTTATTCCTAAGTTTAATTACGGGACGTAAAAACTGGGGCATCGTTAAGCCGAAGTTATACCTAATTGTTCCTGTAGAATAAAAATTTTGTTTCAGCTGATAGTTCACGGACTAATAAAATAAAATTGTTTATTTGAGATTAAACATACGACAACATAGTCGCAGAAGAAAAAGTCGCAAAAGAAAAAAAATCGTTAATAAGGCGGATTTCATTTTTGGGGAAAGTAGGCTCTCCAATCAAAAATCCCCGATGATAAAAATATTAATAAAATGAGTACATCAAGTTTCGTTCAGACCTGAAGAGGAGAACTTACAAACATACAAAATCTTACCTGGTATGGCCCAATGTCTAACTGAACTCATCCCGAGGGTTGCACTTCTGACGATCAAGAGGCTTACACCCCTTGACCACCTTTAGGTAGGGGTATCTACCCTCTAGAGTTTATAGGGTAGGTACCTAGTGTTAGACAAAATCATGGTGCCATATATATGACTTGTCGCGCTTCTTCATGTTGTCCAGGCATGCCGTTCTCCTTCTACGCGAGCATGCTACATCCTCGACCTCATCATTGCTTCTCATCAGGTGAATTGAGGTCAAATGCAAGCCATTGCTAGCTTATTTTGTGTAAAAATAGGTCATTTTGCAGTTCCTAACCTAACCCGCTACCGGGTTACGTTTTCAGGTCAGGTTCAAAATGACTATCGGCTGATAGACAGTTTTCGATCTATTAAAGTTTTCTACTTGTTAAAACCAAGATAAACTAATAAACAGTGGAACGATAACTTATAATTTTCTTTCTAAGTGTACCGTCAAGGGCTTAAAAAGAAAAATAAAAGTTTAACTGTGGTTAGCTTTACCTACTTATATTAGAGCTGTTTTGGCTTAGTGGAAAATACCTCGAGTTTTACTTAGAAGGTCGTGTTCAAACCAGATAATTGTGGATCACTAAGGGGGGTTTTCGAGGAAATTACCTAAGTTCTGGTGGTGAAGGAAAACATCGTGAGGAAGTTAGGATGCCTTAGACATCACCACCGTTCAAAGGCATGATATTAACTGATGCACCACTGAGGAGGCACCCATGGTTTTATTTTTTGCCGACACCATACAAACATTTCTTAAAGGTACAGGTAATTGGCATTAATTTCATTTCAAAACAAAATCGTTAGGCAAGTACGAATTTATACCTATATAGCTTAACTTTAATTTTGTACCGAATGCCTAATCAATAAAAAAACTACATATTTTTTATTTGGCGGAAATTTAGTACAAAGTTTTTGTGTAATAGTATAACCCAATCAGAAATCGATTTGATTTGATGTACCTAATTTTGATTTTGTGTGTTAATATAATATTATGTGTTTTTGTTAATTAATTGAATAAACCTCTATTATTATCCGATATCAAAATAGTAACATTATTTGTGTATAAACGTATACTTAATAAAGAATTTAGTAGTTAAAATACTAGAGAAAATATCGTTAAATTTCAAAATCTAACTAGGCTATTTTTACAAAAAACTAAAAATAATATAATGGCCCGCCCATTAATTCGATATCACCTTAAAACCAAGTTATCAGGAATACGTGGCTTAAGATTCCAATCAGTTTGTGGCTTCTAACAAACATAATTAAGATCAAGTCATTTTGGCTTAATTAATGAAGGATTCCAAGGATTTAAGTTACTTAAGTACATCAAAGGCCTGAACTTGGATTCACTTGTTATTAGAGGTTGTCTGTACCAGGTTCGTTTACTTGAAAGTTTAAGTTTAATAGGTATTTGTACGATTTACTTACGGTACCTAACGGTATCTAGTTACGGTTTTAGAGGAAAGGGTGCTGGGCGCTCTCTCCGTACAAACTTCCCTGGAAAACGACACTAGAGCAAATATTTTTGTTGCATAAAACTTCTAACTGCCATGACCATGCCCCTGTTTTGTTTTTTTTTTATTTTTTTTATCTTAATTTCTATGAGAATTAGAAAATGAAAAAAGAAACAAGACATAGGGGCATTGTCATGGCTATTATAGGTTTTATACAAAAAAAATATTTGTGCTAGTGCCATTATCCAGGGAGGAAACAGTCGACTACGTTTGTATGGAGAAAGCGCCGGTACCCTTTCACCTTAAGTACATTCGGTATTTTTAGGATTCCGTACATCACGTGGGAAAAAAAGAACCCTTTTAGGATCTTTTGTCCATCTGTCAAGACCCTTTTCTTAGGAACGGATGGAGAAATCAAGCTAGACTTAATAGCAAATACTATCATATGGTATGTGTTATGGTTCCTTAGCACAAAAAAGGATTCTAAAACAAAATCAACATAAATCAACGGCCTATTGGGCTTTAGAGGTATTGACGAGTTCTTTCCTTTGGACACTGTCGACTAAGCTGAGTGGATAGTATAGGTGCTGGGCAAGCCTACTCCATTTTATACATGATCTAGGCGCGCGCTTTGAATGTATAAAGTTAAAGTTGCTGGCACTATATAAATCATGTAGATTAAGTGTAAAGGTCAATATTATTATACGAGTAAAATCAACAGATGTACCCAAATCTTGATTTTTGTGAAACTTTATTATTAATGCGGTGCTGGGCAGCGGTAGATACCTACCTCGAGTTTTTAATTAGTTTTTATTCCGACGGTTGTATATTCAAATTCCATCAGATGGTCAATGGGTTATACTTCAAATAATGCGTTTTTATTAACATTGCTCTTAAGGTGAAGGAAAACATCGGAATGATACCTGCGACTTAGTTATCTTAAGACACGTTGACGAGTTTTATCCTCTGGATACGGTCGACTAAGCTGAGAGAGTAGTATAGGGACTGGGTAAACCTACTCCATCCTCACGCAATAAGGACCCCAGTTGCGGAAAAACAGCCCGTATACAACTACAAGTATATACTTTTCTTTTGTAAATACATACATTATATACAGAAATAAATATCTATATATATATTTGCTTAAAACGGAAATCGAACCTGCAAACTTTTACGTCGCAGGCAGACTGGTCAAATTTATTAAAATACTAGCTGCGTGCGGTTTCATGCGCTTAAATCCCGATACCGTGGGAATATTGGGATAAAAAGTATCTTATGTGTTAATCCAAGTCGCCAGCTATCTAGATACCGAGTTTCATCGTAATCGGTCCAGTAGTTTTTGCGTGAAGAAGTAACAAACATACATACACACATACAAACTTTCACATTTATACCTAATATTAGTAGGATTAGAGATAAACCAGTTAAAATAACCACAAAGACTACGCAAAGACTGGAATAAACTGTTTATAGTTTAACCTCGAGAGACCTTTGACAAATGTCTAGCTGTCCAATAGTTGGGACAAAACAGATAGGTATTTATATATCTAGGTAGGTAGGTATTACATTTGTTCGTGGTTTGTGCGGTCGGCTGATTAATGCTATTTAAGCTTTGTTTAGATCTACGGTTTGTGAGGTGAAAGTGGACCTAATTTTAGATTAAAGTGCTTTGTACGAGCCCGTGAAATGCCTGTCGCCTATTTTATATATGAAACTGTTATCTAAACGTATAAAATGCTTTGTCTTTATGAATGACTGACTAACGGATCAACGCAACGTCTAAACCGCTGGATCGTAAATACCTGAAACTTAGAGGATGTGTTCTTTGTATGACGTAGGCATACCCCTTAGTGAAAACGGGGTGGCAAAGTTTGCATGTGACAACGGGATCTACTTCAAATTTTGCATAAATATTTTTACGACTTCTAACCGGACGAAGTCGCGGGATAAAGCTATTTATGTATAAAAGTGATCTAATGTAGGCGAATTCTTTACCTACATCCATATAGATACCTAAAATATATATAGGTAATAAGACTAGCTGCGCTACGCGCTTTCACCTGCGTAGGTCCCGATCCTGTGAGAATATCAAAATGAAAAGTTGCCTATAGCCTTCCTCGTTAAAGGGACTATAACAAAAAAATATTTTTTAATTCGAACCAATAGTTCCTGAGATAGGCACTTTCAAACAAACAAACAAGCAAATAAACTGTTCAACTTTATAATATTAGTATAGATAAAAAAACTTACCAATAAATCTCTGATGAGTCTCTTCGAGCTACGAGTCTGGAACTTCCTTTTGGATGTAGAGCACTAAGAAAAGATTTTTGGAAATTAGACCGCTAAAAGTTTGTTTGTTCAACGATAACTTGAGTACCGTTTCTCTGATCTTCATCCCCTCTACTCCAAAATAAGGTTTAAGGATAGTCCGAAATGCAGATTTAAACCTTAGATTTAGACACAGATTTACTCGTGAACTATAGTCTAAACACTATCCCTATCTATATATATAAAAGGGAAAATCACTGACTCACTCACTCACTCATCACGAAATCTCAGAAACTACAAGTGCTAGGAGTCTCTAATTTTGCATGGGGGTTCCTTTTATGACGTAGGTGCTCACTAAGACGGGATTTTGCGAAATTCAACCGCTAAGGGGGGCAAATGGGGGGTGGAAGTTTGTATGAAGGTTTGATTTTTAAAGGTAGAAACTGTGATGACCTCTTTCAGGGATTTTCAATTTTCCTATTTTAAGGAGGGGAAATGGGGGGTGAAATAATATTATAAAGCTGAAGAGTTTGTTTGTTTGAACGCGCTAATCTCATGAACTGCTGGTCCGGATTGAAAAAATATTTTTGTGTTGGATAGTCCATTTATCGAGGAGGGCTACTTTTTATTGTGGTATTCCCACGGGATCGGGACTTACGCGGGTGAAACCGCGGGGCGCAGCTAGTCTATCTATATATATAAAAGAGAAAATCACTGACTCACTCACTCATCACGAAATCTCAGAAACTAAAAGTGCTAGGAGTCTCAAATTTTGCATGTAGGTTCCTTTTATGACGTAGGTGCTCACTAAGACGGGATTTTGTGAAATTCAACTCCTAAAGGGGGCAAATGGGGGGTGGAAGTTTGTATGAAGGTTTGACTTTTTTTAAAGGTAGAAACTTGAAAATTAGAATTATATATTCTTATCGTAAATAAATGAAGACGTGTTTCAGGGATTTTCAATTTTCCTATTTTAAAGAGGGGAAATGGGGGGTGAAAGTTTGTATGAAGGTTTGATTTTTTTTTAAAGGTAGAAACTTGAAAATTAGAATTATATCTTCTTATCGTAAATAAATGATGACGTGTTTCAGGGATTTTCAATTTTCCTATTTTAAGAAAGGGAAAGGTTTGTAAAAAATAAGTTTGTTAAGAGTCTGTTGCTGTGTTACCTACTTTAGGTTGCTGTAGTTTACATAGCTACTCAATAGATGGCGTTACTGGCCAAATTAGATCGCGCAAACGTTATGTTTTTCAAAGTTGTTGTGTTACCTACTTTTGATTGCTGTAGTTTAAATAGCTACTCAATAGATGGCGTTACAGGTACAAAGATAACACCTTAATACTAACATGATAGGCTAAAAGCTATTGTAAAAAACATATAATCCTACTATCCTACTAATATTATAAATGTGAAAGTTTGTGTGTGTGTGTATGTTTGTTACTCCTTCACGCAAAAACTAATAGACCAATTCCGACTCGGTATCTGGATAGTTGGAGACCTGGATTAATATATAGGGATATTCCTACGGGATCGAGACCGCGGGGCGCAGCTAGTATATATTAAAAGGAAAATCACTAACTCACTCACTTACCACGAAATCTCAGAAACTTCAAATGCTTGGAGTCTAAAATTTTGCATGGAGGTTCCTTTTACGACGTAGGTGCTCACTAAGACGGGATTTTGCGAAATTCAACCTCTAAGGGGGGCAAATGAGGGGTGAAAGTTTGTATGAAGGTTTGCTTTTTTTTAAAGGTAGAAACTTGAAAATTAGAATTATATCTTCTTATCGTTTCAAAACGAAAGGGGGCATGAGTTTTAGTATACGAGTAGTTAAGGTCCATACATTTTTTGAGTTCAAACATGAGAGAGATCGGTTTAATATTAGTACCTACTGCGCCAACCTAAATAAATTCGAATGAATAGGTACCTACAGTTATACCATGTTCCTGATAGTATATAGTTACCTACCAACCTATCTTCCTACATAATGTCATATATCACCAGGCGATCAAAGCTCATTGATACGCAAATTGAACCTCGATAGTGGCCCTTTGTGAGAATTAGCATATAGCGCGCATCTTTAGACTCGAGTTACAGCAGACGGAATACTTTTCTATTCCCGACTACATGTTAGGCAAACAAAGGATAGTTAAGGTGAAAGGGTACCGGCGTTCTCTCCATACAAACGTAGTCGACTGTTTCCTCCCTGGATAATGACACTAGCACAAATATTTTTGTGCCATAAAACCTATAACTACCATGACTATAATATGGTTTTTTTTATATTTTAATTGTCATAGATATTAAGATTTGATTCCTTCCTTTCCTTCCTTTCTTTTCCTAAAATTCTGCTTTTTAAATTCGCACTCATACTCTAACTGCGACATAGTTTACTTTTAAACGGAATGGGTCACTCGTTGGCGTATTTACCAGCTAGCTGAGTTAAAGACACCATACATTTTTGGGACTTCACATCTTAGGAATTTACTTTTTTTAACCAACTTCAAAAATGAAGGAAATTTTCAATTAAATATAAGGTACGGTCGGCTCCATAATTGCAGACCCACCGTAGAGCTCTAAAACGATTGTGTTATGAATGTTTTCAACACGAGCAATATTCTAGGCACCTGCTTTAGTTGAAGTCTATAGGTCATTTATCAAAAAAAATTATTAGATTGAAAACATTCTAATAATACTAATTTTAGAACTCTATGGTGGGTCTAGAATTATGCCGCAGACCGTACCTGCCTGTAATAAGGACCACACTACAAGGTTTTTAAAACCTTGAATTTAGTTACAAAATAATAAGAAGATCGACGATATCGATAAGAAAATTTAAATGATCTGTTTTGAAGTACCTAGTTTATTTTTATTTTTACGAAATCTTCAGATTATAGTTTTCAGTTAAGGTGGCCCTTTGTACCCGCTACTTATAAGCAATCTAGAAACTCTAAGGGCAAAAGTTTTACATTTTACAGGAGAAATGTTTACTAAAATTGCTCAACTAAAACTATCAGGCGATAGAAAGTATGTAGTCTGTACAGACTACAAGATTAACGATGAATACGACATAGATTTATTAACAGTCTCTATAATGTGACGAATTGTTACATTTCAATTGAACAGGATCGTAATTTACATGGAATCGTTTTAATGGACTTCAAAAAAGAGATTTTTAGAAAAAGTTACTAGTTGTAATTCCAGTTTCACTTTCCTCGTTACATACATCCGCTACATTCATACACAAAGGAACAAACAAACAACCAACATACATCTATACATATAAAAATGAATCGCAAAATGTGTTGGTAAGCGCATAACTCAACAACTGGTCTGTTTGTTATTATCAAGAGAAGGTTCTTATGTAATAAAAAATTAAGAAAGTTGCGCAGAAAATTATTACGCGGGTGAAACCGCGGGGCGCAGCTATAAGAATATTATGTTTTCAACTCTGACAAGATCTTGCTCAAGTTCAAGTTCAACTCATGAATTTATTAGATAAATATTATTAGTATAAAACCATTCCAATAATAGTAATTTTAAAACTTTACGGTGGGTCTGCAATTCTGACTCCAACCGTACATAGACGGAAAAAGAAATAGCTCTTTTCTCATATTGTTTGATTCTAATGTTTATTTAATGTGTTGCTTATTATATTTTTTTAAATTTTAAAACACTTAGAAGGTTAAAGTTATACTTTTTTTATTATAAAACAAAAATCCTAGAATACAAACTATTCGAACGATTGACATCAAAAACATAACACTTTGGTGCGGTATAGTAAAATTGCTCTTCCGGTAAAGGAAAACATCGTGATGAAACTCGTGGCTTAGTTGGCTCCAGGCGTAGGAGTGACGAGTTCTGGACACGGTTGACTAGAGGTGCTGAAGCCTACTCCATCCTCACGCAAAAAGGACCCAGCTAAAGAGACCCAGTTGTTGGAAACAGTCCGCTATACAAATACAAGTACGTAGGTAAAGAACAAAATAAAATTGAAAAAAGACACTCATAGTTTTGGTAATATTTTATTAACATATCTTTGGATGTTTGAAAACACCATTATAATACTGAATATTTACAATTTAAGATCTTCGCCTACATGATATTTATGGCACCGTGATAGCCAGCATGTAAAATGTATTTAGTTACCAGTTACCTATAAAGATAAAATATGAAATATGTTGGAAAATGTAAATGGTACCTAATAAGTTAAGAGCGTAATTCGGCGGGAATTAATTAAAAGCTACATTTTTGAAAAAACTTACCCAATTATTACAATGACCAAATAGTCCCAAATAAAATGTATTCTATTCAACTAAAGATCGAAATGTAAAATATTTTTCGTAAAATATTTAAGATGAACATTATTTAATTTATCCTCCTATAGGGTTCAACTTAAACGATTTGGCCAAACTTAAATTTGAAGGCTAAAAAAGCCATCAAAGGTTTTTAAGAGGTATTGAATAAAGCTCTTTACAAATATTCCGCGAGGAATTTTTACATTTTGGTCTATAATTCGATTTTTTTTCAGCAAAAATCAAGCTTTTATTTCGTTCCCTCCGTATTATACTCGAGGTAGCCAACATTATCTCACAATATTTGCACATTAAATAAAAAAAACTTCGATTCCAGTCTCAAACAAGTATTTATGAGTGAAACGTTCTGCAATATTTCTTTATTTTGAATATATACACGTATAAAGTTACAATTTAATTAGCTAACTAAGTATGGCAATAAAAATACTTAATAAAATAACTTAAAGTACTAGCACTTAAATTTAAACTTACTAATCACTCTCTAAGCAGCATTATAAGTGCAGTGGTTATCAACAAAATATATATAAAATTAAAATATTATTAAATTAGTAAGTACTCATTTACAAAGTTGACAAAACAAAATGATTAATTTAATCACTCTGTATTAAAAATACCAAATTAAAACTAACATTATATAACAAAAAATGTGATTAAAATGTAGGGTAATGAAATTCTGGCTAAGTTGTGCCTAACTTAATATACAAGGTTTGGTCATCATAAATAAGAAGCGGTTGAGGGCTACTTCTGTGCACCTCTACAATCCATTTTTGTTCAACGACCTTTAGAAATTCTAACATTGACAATTTTGAGGTTATGGAAAATCGGCTGATGTATTACATTAAAGGTCATTCAAAAAAAGTCGTTTACATTAAAAATAAGTGTGAACTTAAATTTAATGAACTCTCTATAAGTAAGTAACAGCTGATTTTTGGGTAAAGATAACTTCAAAACTTTGGAAGAATATTCGATTTACCAAAAATTGCAGAACAAAATCATTATTAAATTTGCACAGAAGTAGCCCTCAGCCGCGTTCTTAGTTATTTATCAATTACTATCATATGTATAAGCAGTATTTTTATGCGATTAAATAAGGATCTATAAAACGGATTACGAATTCTTTTTAAATCTTCTGTCTTTTCCGCCGCTATACGATTAAAATTACTTAACATATTGAAATCTAGGTTTCACTACATGATAGCTCTGTTTTCTAGAAATATCGTGGTATACATTATCAAAATCCATCAAATTTAAATGAAATAATCAATTAAATTTCCCTGCTCTGGACGCGATCGCGCGGGTCGGAAATGCTGGCTACTATAAGAGTGGTTGACACCGCAAGGCGCAGCTTGTAATAAATAAAATATCTACTTAACATCTAATATTCGTTAGAAAAATTTACAAAATACATAATCATAATATTCTCACAATCACAGCCTCTCATTTGACACCTAAGTAAAAAAAAGTTAAAATAATTATCTACATCTTTCAAGTGTGCCTTAGCAAAATATAGCTATAAATTTGGTCCATTTCACTTTCTATACATAATCAAATGTGTTTAAATTTATTTTCCTTGAGTATTAGCACTCATTTAAAATATTAAGTAGTATGCTTATTTTACAAAAACTAGGATGTCCTCATCAGGTAATTTGCTATCGACTTTGGTCAATTTACTCATACGAAATGTCTTTTATATTCCTTTAAGTTTCGCTTTTGAGTTAAAATTATGCTACTTAATACATATTTATCTATCACAATCGTGTTCTCGCTGGCGTTGGTGATCTTCTCACATCATATGCATCGAATAATCTACTGCTATTTGGTGAAAATTCTTCTTTTGATTCACTTGTGTTTGTCTTACCATCAAATATTACACTGATATTAGGTGTTAGTCTGCCCTGATCAGGAATTTTCCTATCAGAATTATAAAGATCAGGCATTCTGCTATCGATTCTCTCTTGATCAGTTTTAATATTACAATCATCAGTAATTTCAGTTTTAACTGACGATTCTTTTTCATTTTCTTTAACGATAAAAGTTCTTTTATTTCCTGGCATTTTTCTATATATTTTAGCAACTAAAGGATGTAGTAGTCTTTCGTCAAATTTATCAGACTCTTTACCTGTGAATAAACCAACCACTACGCCTATAACAACACAGGTAATGGTGCCGATTACGGCGTACCACATGTAGGAAATGGAGTACATCTTGTACAGACCTGACTCTCTGGAAAGAAAAGAAAAAGTAATTAGAAAAAAATATCAAATAGCAAATTGTCGATAAAAAAGCAAGGGTTAAACCGCCGAATAAAATAATGAATGCCTGAAAAAGCAAATTGGAAACTACTGGAGCTAAAAGCATGAAATTAGTTGCCCATTTGTGATGGCTTAAATTTCTTGTAATTTCAGGGACTTAGGAAAGTTAAGAACTTAGTCAATTATATTTTGAAATATAAAATTCAGAGTTTCTGACTGAATTTCATAATAACTTAAACCACTGCCGGTCTGAAACATATTTGGTTCTGTGTTAGTTTTAGTAACGAAATACCATAGGGGACGTAACGGCGAACAAACTAGCTTTTTTGGTAAATAATGACTTACAAGAAGGAATCCTCAGGCGCCAAGGTGCTACTTGATGACGGCATATTCTTCAAAAATGGCGCCAAATGTGCTAAGGTTCTGTTCACTGCAGTCGGTAGCACTGATTGTTGATTGAATATAGACGTGATATTTGTACAGCCCTGGAATTTATAAAGGAAGAAAATTTTACAAAACGTAAGTATACTTTTCATTGGTCGCTTTGGCGGACGCTTCCCGTGATTGGTCTGTTTTGAGCTCAAAGACGACGAGCATCAATCGACGAACCAATTAATCGCGCCTGATGATCCACTGTCACAATCAAAGTGAAGGAGTACAAATATCTAGCGTCCGTAAAAGGACCACAATCCGCAACCAATCGTTTTTATAGCTTTTTTCTCTGTTTTGTTTATTAGGGTTCCGTACCTTGAAAGGTAAAATAAGGAACCCTTTTAAGTTCACGCTCTTGTTCGTCCGTCCGTGTGTCACCACCGATTTACTCAGAAACGGGTGGACTTGGCTAGATTAAATTTATTTTATCTTATGTATATACTTGGTGTTTCGCATGCTTGCCTAAATAAAAGCCTTTCTTCCTTCCAATCAATTTCCTTACCTCCACTGACACCGGTAACATCTTCTCCCGTTTCGTAAAATACAATAACCTCCCCGCGGCCATCCACGTAGTCAACACGTGGCTGGCAACTATCCCCCACAAGGCACCTGTTCCGTTAGCAACTGGACATAACGCTGCCAGCGTGAAAACCCCGAGTAGAGCTCCGCTGGTCGCAGAGGTGACGAGTAGAGAGCCTTCTACGACGCCGCCGACATGGCCCACGCAGAGAGATAGTAGCATTATTATTATAGCTGGAAAATTTAAACATATCATCAGATATATTTATTCTAATAACAGTTTTATCTTAGTCAGCGTTTGACCACTACCTTTCACTTAAGACTAAAATGATGATATGATCTAAGATATATCATACTTAGGTATGAGATACCTACCTGTTCACTCAAAGACTTAAAGACCCCTAAATTTTACACGACAGGAAAGATAAACTTAGGCGACTGATTCCATTCCCTCGCGGTGCTAATGAGAAATGACGAAGCGAACCGCTTCATATATTTCCAACATCAATTGATATCACAACCAGTCTTTCTTATTAAGCAAAAACAAGCTGCTTCTCTCAGTTTTCCTCGACTAAGTTCCGATCCCGTGAGAATTGAATTAAAAATTAACTTATATATGATTTCAGGACATCAGCTATCTGCGTTCAAAGTGCAATCGGTTCAGTAGTTTTTGTGTGAAGTTAGTGTTAATATTAGTAAAATAGGTACCGTTGAGCTTAAAAGCTCTTACCGTAGATAATTCCAATAATCTTGATGACGGTCAGCTGCTGTTTGTCATTGATGCCCTTGAAGGTGGGAACTGATGACACGAAGTCTTCCCAAGTCACTGTCGCTAGGGAGTTCACGTTCGATACCAGGAAACTAAAATAAAGATTATAAGGGATTTAAATTTAATAGTGCCTTATCGAGAAAGACTTAAATGTTAGACTTATACCCCCTTATTCCAAAACGACGTTCATGGATAGTCCGAGATGTGGATTTATACCTTAGGTTTAGGCACAGATTTACTCGTGAACACTATTCCTATATAATCTTTATGTGATATGGATAGTGTTAAGACTATAGTCCCCTATATAATCTATAGGGATAGTGATTAGACTAAAGTTCACGAGTAAATCTGTGTTTAAATCTAAGATTTTAATCCACATCTTGGACTATCCATAAACGTCGTTTTGGAATAAGGGGGATAAAGTCTGCATATTTGTTTGTGTTGCCTTAACGTCAAACATTTCACTGTTTTCGATTTTGTGTATGCGTAGAAAAAATACTTAACTAAAAAGCTATAGGTAAATATTTCAGTTAAGTTTAGTATGAATAATACGTATTATATAAATTTTAAAAGCAAACTAGCTTACATAATGTTGTTACATCTAGGAGTTTGCTGACGTACACTGAAACTGTAGCTTATTATCTAAGTATATTATATTTACTGAAGACTTTTGAAATTGAATTGAATTGAATTGAGTTCAAGGGTCGGATAGTGACATGGGTACAGCTGTTTAAAATGAAACCTACGTTGTCTGTCAGTCATTTACCATGAATAAAACTGCACTTATTGGATGAGTCAGTTTAAGTTGTTATGGTCATGCATGCGATGAGAGAAAAGAGACAAAACGCATATGACTAGAAGAATTATTAGAATTAATGTAGAGGGATGGAGAGGAAGAGTACGATCTATAAAAAATTAAACATGGATTGCGTGAGACAAGATATGAGAGAGATGGATGTGAACCATGAAATGACGGATAGGTAGAGTAGAATAGAAGAAGACGTACTAAATAAATTAAAATAAAAGCAGACAAAGAAGATACAAGTCTGTACTAACCTCAAAGCCCCATTAAATAATGACCCGAGGAACAACCCCAACATTCCCGGCAAGAAACTGAACTGATCTTCCACATAATAAGCTAACACTTCATCTGTAGCAGAAATTTTGCCAGCAGCCAAGGGGTCGCAGTACTTATATACAGCATATATGGCCATGCCTACCACCTAAAAAAAAGAAAATAAAAAGTTAGCAAATCGATACAATTAAGTATTTTAATCTATACATCATATAATGAAGAGATAATCTTTGACGAAACTACTGGATCGTTTTTGATTAAAGTTGGTATGAGGAAACATTGATTCATTGGGAGTAATAATATAAGCTGCTTCTTATCCCGATATTCTTACGATATAGTGAGTTACGCAGGTGAAACTGCGAAGCGCTGCTCGTCTGATATATTTGTCTTCGCGTCTGGGTGTTTATGTATGAATATAGATTTGTTAAGTATGATTTCAAAAGAAGAGTATACGTGTTCTATCTGCTATATATATGTTGCTTATCTTGGGGCTAGATGGCGCGGTGTGTCTTACAACTTTTTTTCGTAAGCTTGTTGTGGCAGTAATATTAAGTCTATCAACTATCTGTACCTAGAGACAAAATAGGCAATACGATATTAAGTTACGATAATTATTGTTTTATTACAGTGTAGTAGGTGAATGATCTACTTTCACTCTTTATAGATCAACAACGTATTTGTGCACATTATTTACATTACTATCTCAAATTATTGGACAATAAAACTTATAAAAGTGGTTTTCTTAATTAAAAAAAAACTAGTTTAGTAAACCTCGATAGATGGAAACTGAAAGATGATCATAACCAGGATAGTAAATTTTGGGATTTTAAATCTCTGAATAATGGAAAAAAATTAGGGGTTATTCGAACATTAAAATTTGTCTTCAGATCACCAAAATAAATAAATGCTGCCGTTACTTTCATCTAACTGCTTATTTTTCTTAGTGTGATTTTCGGACACTGCGAGTTTTACAAATTTGAATATTTCTAGCTCTTAGCCGTGAGTATTTTTGGCCTAGGAAAATTCCACATATATATGGTGCAATTATCCAACAAATTTAGAAAAAAGAAACTATTATTTCAAAACGAGTCAGTAGTGAAACTCATTTATTCTTTTCATGCGTTTCCAAGTAAAACTTTAGGAAGTTGAAGGTCATTTATTGTAGCCGTATATATAAAAGCATTCTTTTTACTAAAACTTTACCACGGAACGGTTTTAAGTGCGGCTGGTAGATGTGAAAACATAGTTAACATATTGACAAAAATACACTATATAAATAAATTATGACTTCTCAATTTACTACGACTTTCACACAGCTGAATCAATATCAAGAAATATATTTGAACAGCTGTATAAAGACGAAGTAATAAATAAAATGATGTACATCCAATCTAGATCATTTATGAAGTCTTGATCCATGCTATACAAGACGCTGTAGTGCCAGGGTATGTATAAGATGGAATTGGTTTACGCAGAATCTTAACCAGAAAAAACTTGTCAATACGTTTGGAACAAACTAAGCCGCGGGTTTACTCACGATGTTTCCTTTTATCGTAAGAGCAATTTCAATTAGCGCACTTAAATTTTTCGTAGGAAAAATTTACTCGTGCACGGCCTTCAGAATGAAAGTGGAGGTATCTACTACGCCAACAGCACTCCATAATAACCTTGTATGTATAAAGCAGTGGAAAGCCTTGGTCGGAGGCTTCTAATACCACCCCTTTTACAAACTCATGGTGCCAAGTGATTCGTTGCGTTTCTTCATATTTTTCAGGCATGCTGTTCTATTTTTAGGCGAGCATGCTACATCCTCGATCTTATCGTCGCTTCCTATTAGGAAAAATTAGGCCAAACAAAAATCTATTTTGTGTTTAAAATAAATAAAACTTACCCAAGATAAACTAAAGAGCACAGTAACAGCAGGTACATTCATATACAGCGTCCTTCTAACGCGAGCTTCACTTGACATAGAGCAGTAGCGCTGTACGAACGTCTGTTGACATCCATAAATAGATACAGACATGAACAGTTGTCCAAATATAGCTGACAAAGTGTCCACGCGGGCCGTTGGGTCCAACGTGAAACTGAAACAAGATGAAAAACCTTTGATATTATATGTACTTTTACATCTTAATTTATACAACGCAAGTAATTTTAATCCATGCTATTCAGGGAGCTGAAAAGCCCGAAACATGTGAGACGAAGTACTCTTACCCAGAACCTACACCAGCCACCACCACCTCTCAGCTTAGTCGATCAAGTCCATAGGAACAAAAGGATACTTACTTGAAGAAAGTTAATCTTCCACCATCGATGTTGTCATCGAGGACCTGTTTGGGTCCACCTGCCTTCACCGTCGCTTGAATTATAAAGACACCACTCACTAGTATCATGGTCAGAGTTTGTATCACGTCTGCTCTGGAAAATGAAGGGGTTTGAATTAGAACAGGTTTTGAGGTAGAACATAGCTAGTTTCAACAGAAATACAGCACGGTTACACAATTATACCAATAGCAGTTTTATTTGTTCATCTCAACGGTTTAGCAGTTTTATAGCTAGGTTCAACAGTGGTATGGTTAGTTTGAACAAATATACAGCCAAGCTCAACAGTTATATGATCAGACATAGCAGTTTTATTTGACCAGTCTCGACAGGTTAGCAGTTATATAAGTGACTTCAACAACTGTGCGTGTAGTTTCAACAGATATACTGCCAGATGCAATAGTTATAAATCCAAGTTCAACATCCATATGACCACATTCAACAGTCTTACAACCAGGTTTAACAGTACCTGATAGCAGCCGCCAGTCCTCCCAGCAAGTTGAATACGATAGCAACCACAGTGAGTGCCGCTGCAGACGCCCAGTGCGGCAACGCGAGCACAGCGTGTAGTGCTACTGTTGGTGTGTACACTGTGACTGCCAGGTTTAGCAGTTGACGGATAAGAAACGTAGCTGCTGCTAGACGCCGTACTGAGGATGACCCGAAACGCATCTGGGGAACGCATAATGTGACATAAATTAGGATACTTCTTCTTTATCGAATTGATGGGAATTGAAGATGGCCCACCGCTATGCCTGGTAGCCACCAGATACCACACAGTAAATTTTTTCACTGTTCACCGACTGCACTTTGTTTTAAGTTACACGGCTGTCATGTATTTCAAAACAGAAACAAAAGAACGCTTTAGACTCTCAAACGAACTATTGTCGTACGTTAAATGAATTGATGATCCAGTCCCGGGGCTGGATTAATTTGGCATTGTTTTCAACATAGTTTGAGTCACAAGTTCGATTCCTGCTAAAATATTTCACAAAACCATAGCCTAGAACCTAACCACCCAAACCTTACCCAAACAATCTAAACGTAACCTTCTTTTGTTTACCTACGACGCACTGGTGCACAGTGAGATTCAAAAGAGTTTTTGTCGCATATTTTGTACTTGATTAAGATTTTATATTGGACTAGCTTCGCCTCGCGGTTTCACCCGCGTATGTCCCGATCCCGTGGAAATATCGGGATAAAAGTATATGTTAAATCAGGCCTCCAGCTATCTACATACCGAATTTCACTGCAATCGGTTTGGTAGTTTAAGAGTGAAGGAGTAACAAACACACACACACACAAACTTTCACATTTATAATATTAGTAGGATTAACTAAAATAATAAAAAGAACAGGTAAAATCCTTACCTGCAAGTATTCATAAACAGAGTTGGTACTGAGCCTATAGTAGACCGGCACGAAGACCCAGCAGACGATGGGAAAGGCCAGGATGATGCCGTACAGCGTCTCCCACATCGCCGAGCCGTGGTATACCAACTCTGATGGAAAACCTGGAAGAAGAGGAAAAAGTCTAATTAGGCATTTATAAGTACTACCAATTAGTTTCTTGTGATCTCTTTTCATTGGAGGGCGCGTTCCGAAACTATTAATAATATACTAATTTAGTTTTAAAGGCGTGTCAAATTGATCACATACGAATAAGTTCTTGTGAAAAAATGCATACAACTTAAATACTTTGAATTTTACAAAATTTGTTAATAATATAGACTGATATTATGAAGCTGAACAATTTGTTTGTTTGTTTGAACGCGCTCATCTCAGGAACTACTGGTTTAAATTGATAAAAACATATTTGTGTTTGATTATCGAGGAAGGCTGTAGGCTACTTTTTATTTTGATATTCCCACGGGATCGGACTTTACGCTGGTGAAACCGCAGAGCATAGCTAGTAAAATATACACGTCGAATTGAGAATCTCCCCAGATTTTATTTTCTTCGGTTAAAAAGTCAAAATACTTGAAATAACCAAAGTCTGTTCTCGCAAGGCTCACTGCTTGCAGAACTAATATCTTTAATTAGATAGGCACCTACATAAACAATATAAGAACGATACCTATCTAATAAAACCACAAGTTTTAATCCAAAAGTCACATGGTAACTCATGCTGAAAACCAAAATTCTAACACCCGTGTGACGCGAACTATGAGGTTTCTAATCCTCGAAAAAGAAGGTAGGTAAGAACGCGTGACAAAACGTGTTATGATGACCTGACAACGGATAAAATACTTATATGGGTACAGTCGGAGTCAGAATTGCAGACCAACCGTAGAGCTTCTAAACTGCTATTATTAGAATTTTATCAACTCAAGCAAGATTCTGAGGAGTTTAAGTCTTACAACTCGAATTTATTAGCAGCGTTTTACCTGAAATAAAACGCATATTAAAATACTTACCTAACTGAAAGCTTTATTATGAGATAGCATTTCCGCTTCCGTCTATTTTTCTATCAGTTTTCGTACTTTTTACTTGTTTTTACTTACTAGTGGCGCCACCTGGCAGACTTCCAATGTAGTTTTTTGTTTACGTTTTAGCGACTGCGCCATTTTGGATCATTGGCTCATTACTACCAGGCAGATTTTAAAGTGAAAGCTTTCAGTTAGGTAAGTATTTTAATATGCGTTTTATTTCAGGTAAAACGCTGCTATTAAACTACTTGACCGTAACTGAAAGCTTTATTATGAGACCTGTTTGTTATCGCCTGGTGGTGCCACTAATATCTGTAACGCCAATGTGATAATTATAAAAACACAAATATTATGCTGGTTACTTATTTACTCTATATTTAAAAATCAATGTTTATTTATTACAAAAACTTCAATATTCTAATTAACTTATACCTATATTTAATTGAAAATCAATAATACTTTAATCAACCGGATTAAACAATTGTGAAATATTTTCTGAATGATTGCTTTCGATTACCTCGCGTCGGTAATATTGTTGAAATGTGTTTGCGGAGCGCCAGTTTCCACGAGCCAGGATGTCTTCGATGGAGTGATTTTGCATCCAATTTTTAGAAGCTACCGCAGATCGAACACTACCAGGAGCAGCAGCGATGCCAGCATCTTTAAATAAGGTCTTTATCCAACCTGCAATGACTGTGCGTGAGGCAGGTTTTGCATTACCTCTAACTGTAACAAATAAATTATACGAATTCGCAGCGTTACGTCTTTCATTTAATAATTCTATAGTTCTGTCTATCCAGAAAATAGGGTTTAAGTTACGATTATTTGCATTTAATAGTAGTTTCCAACCAGACTGCCTATGATTACTACTGTCAGTTTTTGAGCCAAATTGAGGCCAAAATATTATACTTTCATCAGATTTAATACAATGCTTTTCATCAGTTTTAAGTAGAGTAAGGTCATGAATACGTCTACCAGAACATAGAAGTAACAGTATCGCAGTATGACGTGACGTTTGAAAAGTGTTATTTACATCAACGATGTAGGTAGTTAAATATGAAACTAGTTTACTGACATCCCATATAGGTGATTTGGCAGTTCTAGGATGTTTCAAAGCTATGGACTTCAAAATATGTTTAACTAAGACATGTGAACTTAAACAGCTAGAATTTTCAGCGTTACATAGAGTAGATACAACTGATTTATGTAAAAGAATAGTATTATAAGATAAATGATTTTTTATATACAAATCTGATAAAAATTGAGCCAACTGTGAGCCTGTTGGTTTTGTCGGGTCAATATTTTTAGAAAAACACCACGAGGTCCAACGTTTCCATGCTACTTCGTATGTTTTTAAAGTAGATTTACGCCAAGAGTTTTTAAGTAACGAAAGTTGTTCAGTATTCCATGCGCTCACCGTTTCTGACCACCCCCACATTTCCAAACTTCTAGGATTATGTTCTCTACTTTCGGTGGTGGTAGACCCGTCGATGTGTCGACTAGATGTCTCTGGAGGTTTTTCAGAGTGAACGGTGCCGCTAGGGCTCGGGTCTTCAAGTCTGCCCTCCAAAACACTTTCGTCCATCGAGGCACCACCATTAGAAATATTCCTGTCGATTGATTCAGATGAGTCAGGACTTTCGGAATTAGAAATGGTGGTGGGAACACCCACGCGAGTGGGTAATTCCATGGAACACTGAACGCGTCGTAAAATAGGGCTTGTTGATCTGTTAGGTCTCGGGTTACATAATTGTGTACTACGTGGGCTGATTTGGATGCGAACAGATCTATTACAGGGGTTCCCCACTTTGCAAACACTATGTCCACACATGCCGGTAGCAAGTGCCATTCCGGAGGCCGGCGATGGCGAGACAAGTGGTCGGCATGGCTGTTGTATTTGCCTGGGATATAGTGTATGCTGAAGTGTATTTGATTTAGATCTAAGAGATTCAGGATTTGATATGTTATTTCGGTTAGAGCTATTGATTTCGTACCTCCTTCGTTCCGCAGATGAGCAACTGCTGTCTTGTTGTCGCATTGCATCAGAATTGAACTGTGACGCAGGAATTGTGCATGGCTCTGTAAGACATACAGTATGGCAAGCATCTCTTTTTGATTGCAGTGAAGTGCTTTTTCTGCATGAGACCAGGTCCCCGAAAGAGAAAAATCGTTTAGCTGTGCTCCCCAACCCTGATCTGAAGCATCTGTTGTCAAGAAGTGCGTCGGAGGTCGATAATGTAAAGGTGTTGGATGTTGACAATTTCGAGTCCACCACACTAATTCCTCGAGGGCACCTTGGGGTAGTGTGTGACTCTTCGTTGGTAGGTCTTGAATCGAATTCATAAAGATTAGTAGTTGTCTGTGATGGAGTCGACCTCTTGGCACGACAAAACTTGCAAAGTTTAAAAGGCCTACTATGCTCTGCAGAGATTTCAAATTGATTGTCTTTTCGTGTATTGTTGTCGTTGCTTTGCGCCTTATTGTGGCAATCTTTTCTTTTGGTAAGGATTTCAGATTGTCCCATGGCCGCCATAGTATTCCTAAGTATACTAGGTTCTTTTGAGGAACGAGAACGGATTTGTTGAAATTGACTTGCCAACCTAAGATTTGAAGTATTTCTACTGCAATATGCACATGATTGCGAAGTTCTTCTCGATTTTGATGGACTAATACGTAATCGTCGAGATATACGAGTACCCTCATGTTCCATCTTTCTCTTAGTATCTGAGCGACCCAATTGGTGAGAAAAGAGAATATTTTCGGTGCTGAACTTAGACCGAATGGGAGGCAAGTCATTTCCAGAAGTTCTTGGTTGTAAATAAGACGTAGATATCGTCTGTGCGATTTCGCTATGGTCTGATGAAAATAGGCCTGTGACAGGTCGACTTTGCACATCCAGTCTTGTGGTTGCAGAAAGTCCGGAATGCGATACATGTTTATTAAATGAAACTGTTCGGTTATTACATAATTGTTTAGAGCCTTGAGGTTGAAAATGGGCCGAGCAGACCCGTCGGGTTTTGCTACCAGAAACAGAGGGGATACAAAACTCGGTGACATCGGAGCTACTTTTAGAATGCCCTGTTTTTTCATATTCTTGATGATTGCCGTCATTTCTTTTGAAACAGGAGTTTGCAATTGATTTGAGCTTACATTTGGGTAAACTAGCGGTGGCTTTTGTAAAAAGGGTATGCGATACCCCTGAATTAATTTTAAGATAATCTCCGGTGCACCCATTTTCATCCACTGTGATTGGTAATGCACCAACTGACCTGCTCGAAATTGCCTGGCGTCATTGTTTAAATTGTCTTTGTTGCCCTCTTGATCCTCTTGTAGAATTTGCACGTCCTCGATTAAATCCACGATTGGGCCGCGAGCCTCGGTTGTGAAATGACCCTCTTGCATTTTGATCGAATTGAAAATTTTGATCTCTTTGAGGGTAATAATTACAATTATTATAAGCACCCCGCGAGGGTGGATTAGCACAAGCATGCATTTGCGTATTACCTAGATTTTGCATTGGGTAATTAGGGTCATGAGAATAAAACTGAGTTCCACGCGATGGAACTTTCACAAATTTTGCACCTTGCCCCCGCAAGGGGCGACGGTGAGATTGGTTTGACCTCGTTTGGGCAAAAATATCAGATTTGTTGGGCCAAAAGGCTTTGCGAACGCCGCCGGCTTTTTCTAATGCCGATGTAAATGGTTCTGAATCGAACAAGTAGGTATTGGATGGTGGAATCCTATTTAACGATGCTTTTAACAATGGATCTTTAACCTGGCTAGTAATTGATTCTCGGCGCATTTCAATACTTTCAGCTCTATGGCCGCATACTAATTGTAACAAATCAGAAGACACTTTATTTAATTCGCCGTTTTGAAAAAGCTCATCAATCTTTAGATTTAAATTATCGAAGTTAATTTCTGTAGATTTAGCCCAAAAAAGTAAATTTCGAATGCTTTCTTGTAATAACTCTTTTTGTTTAAGAATGCAAAAAGATATAGCTGCATATGATTTATCAGCATACGATAGGTGACGTAAGGTGTCGTATGTTTTTACCTCTTCGTTTGTTTCTAGGTCTACGAAACCTGGGGTATGATTATATATCTTTTGTGTATCGGCATATCGTATGTTTGACCATGATGAACTACCAAGGCGTTGAACCTCGTTTAACATTTTTAAAAAGTTATCTGGGGTTTTAGGAACAGTCGGTTCTTTTAATTTCGTCTCAATATCGAAAGTGAAGTGTTGACTCGAGTTTTGACATTCATCTGACACATCGTATTGTTCATATAGATCTCCACTAACCACAGTGTAAACAGTATCGCCGTCATTATGGTTATCAACGTGGTTATGAGTCTCGACATTGTTAGAAGTAGCAATGTGTTTGCGAAGTTCACCCACTTCTTTAACAAGTTTATTAATCATTCGATTTGAACGCTTAGAACGCTTACTTGTTTTTCGGCGGTGGCGGCGTAACCGCTTACGTTTGCTTGTAGATGCAGTGCTCGACGACGAAGAGCTGCTCGAACTACTGCTGCTATTACTAGTAGTAGATCGGCTGCGACGCCGTTTACGAGCCTCGCCACTTGGCCCGGCCCCGTTGTAATGGGGATTGCCACTTGGTCCGGCTCCATCATTCGGATTATCTTGATTATTCATGTCTGAAAATAAATTATGTTAATAGCTGCAAAAAATCGTTATATTTTTCAAAATCTTGACAAAAATTTGCTGTAAGTAGTAGGTACGTACTGATAGAATGTAAAATATTCAATTTATTATGTGATCCGAACGGAAAAAACCGTTAAGTATCGATCACTTTCACTTTTATAAAGTAAATTTTTGAAACTTACCTTGTTTTAACACTATAATAAAATTCAATTTTAACACGATTATTATTTAATACTAATTTTTTATACTTATATTTTAACACGTGTTGCTTCGACGGAAAGTAAAACGCCAATGATCCAAAATGGCGCAGTCGCTAAAACGTAAACAAAAAACTACATTGGAAGTCTGCCAGGTGGCGCCACTAGTAAGTAAAAACAAGTAAAAAGTACGAAAACTGATAGAAAAATAGACGGAAGCGGAAATGCTATCTCATAATAAAGCTTTCAGTTACGGTCAAGTAGTTTAATAGATAAAATATTATTAGAATAAAAATATTCCAATAATAACAATTTTAGATCTCTATGGTGGGTCTGTAATTTTGACTCAAACCGTACATTTTTGTAACTTAAATCTTTTCATATGTGTTACTAGCTTTTGCCCGCGATTTCGTCCGCGTTGAGGTTGAAAATGAACCAAGGAATCACGTTGTCCCATACAAACTTTGCCCCCCTTTTCACCACCTAAGGGGTAGAATTTCAGAAAATCCTTTCTTATTGGATGCTGACGACATACAAAGAACACACCCTCCAAGTGTCAGGTCTCTACGATCAGCGGTTAAGGCTGTGCGTTGATCCGTCAGTCAGTCATTCAGGACAAAATTTTTATATGTATACTAGCTGTGCCCCGCGGTTTCACCTGCGTAAGTCCCGATCCCGTGGGAATATCGAAAAAAATATCCTATGTCCGTCTTCTAATTGTAAGCTACCTCCCCACCAATTTTCAGCCAAATCGGTTTAGCCGTTCCCGAGTTATAAATGGTGTAACTAACACGACTTTCTTTTATATATATAAGACTAGCTGTGCCCCGCGGTTTCACCCGCGTAAGTCCCGATCCCGTGGGCATATTGGGATAAAAAGTATCCTATGTCCGTCTCCTGGCTCTAAGCTACCTCCCTACCAATTTTCACCCAAATCTGTTCTGCCGTTCTTGAGTTATAAGTAGAATCGTAATATTTTAATTTCGCCATAACTTCAAAACCAAACGTCCAATTTTAATCATTCAAAGACCAAATATTATCTCCATAAACTGTTCTTAGTGATGAAATCATTTATTTTGATAAGGATTAATAGCATGAGTAAAATAAACGCGTTTAAATGTAGTCCAAAAAAAATTCAAGATTTTTAAATAAAAAAATGGTTGCTGTGCCTCACTCGACATAGATGGGTATAGTGTGTCGCGGACTTTTTTGTAGATATTTATAAGATCTACAATTAATTAGAACATTTTATGGTTCTATCTTTTATAGTTTAGGCAGCGTACGCAAAATAAGTAACTTTTCTGGTTGATTTTTTACACCTTGTGTCCGAAAAACCCAAATATCTTACGGAACCCTATTTTTTTCCAAAATAAAATATAGCCTATGTTACTCGTGGATAATGTAGCTTTCGAATGGTGAAAGAATTTTTAAAATCGGTCCAGTAGTTTTTGAGCCTATTCAGTACAAACAAACAAACATACAAACAAAGTTTTCCTCTTTATAATATTAGTGTAGATATAAGATATATCCTAAACTATATAAGAGACAACTTAAAATGCTGAAAGGAGATATGTGCCGATTTTATCAATAAATAGATCTGCTTCAATACTTTATTTAAGGCTATTTGCTAATAAAGCTACCAAAATCGACCTTTGTTTTAAGCAACTCTAAGTAATCGAATACTCTTTTTTTGTTATTTGGGTATAAATGGATATTGTAGATTAATAACCATATTTTTGTTTATTTTGGTTGAAAAAATAATATGAACAACTTCGTTCGATAGAAAAAATGTTAGAAAACAGAGAATTATTAGATCGTTTATCGGGTTTTATTCAAAAATAGTTAACGTTTGTTTCTAAAAATGAATCAAATGATAGGTTTTGACCTCTAGGAACTATATTTGTGGATAATAATGCGAAAATGTTTTGCATATCGATCAAAAATAACAGTTAGCACGCAGCACGCTACGTCTTTGAGAGCGGAGGCTAAGGTAATGTGAATACCTACACACGGTACTGGAAGAGCGCCTGAAGAAGTCATTTCCAGGAATTGAGCCTGTTAATTAAAAAACTCTATATTTTTGTATGAATCGATAGTGTGGCTAATACAGGTCAATGCATGGAAACAAACATAGTATGTCAAATTAAAGGAAATAAGTTAGAAATAAGTAATTTTTGTAATCATCTGTAATTGTAAACCTAACATTTTAGAAGTTTTGTCTGTCTGTCTGTTCCCTAACTGAGTAAAAACTACTGAACCGATTTTAATAAAATTTAGTACAATGATAGCTTAATACTAAGATTAACATATAGGATAATTAGGTCCGGATATCCTTATTCGACGGCGGAAACCGAACCCGCAACCTTCTACGTCGCAGGTAATATAGTACTAAGCTAATGCAGTGTGAAGCTATTAAACTCGAACCAATTTTCTATAAATGTGTCGAATCTAGAATTATATGAATCACAGGTAATTTAAAATAATATGACACGGTAAACTATGTACAATCATTAGGTGTGTACGTACGTGGATTAACGATTAGATGTTAAGGTGAAAGGGTACCGGCGCTCTCTCCATACAAATGTAGTCGTTTCGTCCCTGGAAAATAACACTAGCACAAACATTTTTGTTGCATAAAACCTATAACTGTCATGACTATGCCCCTATGTCTTGGTTTTTTTATTTTCTAATTATCATAGAAGTTAAGATTTAAAAAACAAAACATTAGGGCATTGTCATGGCAGTTATAAGTTTTAAGCAACAAAAATATTTGCTCTAGTGTCAGTATTCAGGGAGGAAACAGTCGACTACGTTTGTATGAGGAGAGCGCCCGGTACCCTTTTCTCTTAAGTTTTATTAATTAGCTGCGAAAACAAATAGTATTCTTTTAAACACCACAAATATTGGAATCGAACATGCAACCTACAGCGTCGTCTACTGCGCCATAGAAGGCATCGATTCGACACCGGTGTTATATACAATACGAAGTAGTTATAACCAAACGATAATTAACTAATTAAGTGCTTATCTCTGCGGTTTTATAGAGATAAGGTTTCTTATTTCAATCTAGTTCACGTGAAAGTTAATTGATCGGGTTGGTCATTATTTACTTTAACAGAGCAAAAAGTAATTTTCAAAAATCAAGATTGGATTATGTAAATTTATGACAAGGGCCTTTGAAAAAAGATACCCAGCCATGGTACAATCAGGCAACAAACGTAGATACTAACTGTAGGTAGAGCTACAAAACTGTTAATAAAGAATGTTTTCAAATCAAGCAAGATTCTCAGGTCATGCTTGAGTTGAAGTTTAAAGTCTTTCAAATGACGACCCAATTGGCGCAATGGTCATTGGTCACCATGCCGAACTGCCAAACATAGAGTTGCGGGTTCGATTCCCGGCTCAGACAAGTTTTATGCTTAGATATTTGTCTGTGGTCTGGTTTTTTCTGTGTAATATAAGTAAATACTTATTAATAATAAATAACTTACTTATTATAAATAAATATTTACAAAAGAAAAGAAAAGAAAAGTATATAAGTAGTATATCCTCTAGTATATTGTCTAGCATCGATGTGTAAAAAAAATGATGAATTTATTAGACAAACATTGTTAAAATAAAGACATTTCAAAAGTAGTAATTTTAGAACTTTACTGTGAGTCTCCGATTGTACAGTCGGCTGCATAATTGCAGCCCCCGGTAGAGTTCAAAAATTACTATTATTGGCATGTTTCTATTCTAATAATTTTTGTTTGATGAATTAATTAGTAAGAAAACTTTAAACTTCAACTAAAGCAGGTGTCTAGAATCTTGCTTGTGTTGAAAACATTCTTAAAACAGCCGTTTTGGAGCTCTACGGTGGGTCTATAATTATACAGCCGACCGTACATAGCGACGAGTTAATTAGGTATTATTAGGCCCAGATCAGTTTGGGTTTCACTCAGATTCGCTTTTCCTAAACTCCAGGATTCTCTTGAACAGAATCTATGTTAAAGAAAATCCAGTATAGTTATGTCTCTTGTGCGTATACTATTTGTTTGGTTTGGGTACCTAAAGGACTAGGTTTATTATGCCTTGATAAATGGTATCACCACTAGCTATGGTTTGAAATCGAGCATAAAAAGAGACATGCGCTTGTTTGAGAAAAGAGACATGCGCACTGAGAACAAAAATACCAAAAATAAACCTCAAAGTCCGATTTCTAAATGGAACCATAGGTCAAAAACAAGTTTACATCGTCCGATTGGTCGGGCCAATGTTCATAAAAAATAACCAAAATTAAAAAAGTTCACAGCGCTTAAAATGTTTAATGTATCTATCTCTATCTATATTTCTATCTATCTATATATACTATCTATGATAAAGAACTAACTGTCTATAAAGAATATTTTTTCTTGTTTTTATTATTTGGACTTGAAACCGTATTTGATTTATTAAAATTTAAAAATTCTATTCGTATTAAATCGCCGGACGACTAATCTAGAGTATTTTCAAACAACATTGCAAAAATGTCAATGTTTTCACACATAAAAACTAAAGTAAACTGTTACATAATAGCTATAATGTTGATATTTACAATAATCGGAGTCACCCGACTGTGAAATGTCCGACTATTCGAATAACATTCGAATAATTTCAACCAATTCAAACTGTTCAGATTAACGCCATTTTAAATTGTTCGGTCATTTATTTAAATGACTTAATTAATGACGACAAATAAATACTTGATCTACAAATAGAAAAATATGATAAAATTCTCCGTTATTCCAGATTACAATGAAATTTATAGTATTTCGTGAACTAGATGTGGAAAAAGATATAAGCATTTATAAGGTCACGTGTTTTTCAATTTCTTCATCAGCATCTGACGCCACTGCATATAAGTTCTATAGGAACTTCAAAACCTAACCTCAAGTAATTTTTGTTAGAAATTTTGCCGTTATTCTATAGGCATATTATTAAGAAATTCAATTCGTTCAGGTTTTAGTTTCTTGAAATATCAAATAAGGTTATCAAATGAGTCATTTTCTATATAAAACTCTTCGTACACTTTTAATCACTTTCCGCTAAATTGTTTCCTTTTCCTACAGTTCTATCGGCAAAAAACTCTTTACAGGGTTAGACTTAGCTACCTGCAAGAAAAGGGTTACGTTTTTCCATTGTTTTTCACGCATATCTCGGTATATTAGTAATATTCTGTATTGGCTCATATCTTCCAATCCAATCGATGGATTTCTCTACTAAGGCAGGTATCATTAGATTTGTCTCATTAGTCCAAGGTGTTCTTCGATAGGTGACATAAATTAAATTACCTACGTTTGTAACTATATTTTTATCACAGTTGCTCATAAAGTGGATCTTATTCAACCACTTTTAGGCTCGTAATCCAACGTATTACACACGCGTGCGTTTTGCATTATCTCGACGCCAGTAGTATGTTATAAGTTATCCTGATAAGTTAAATTGGTATCTTACTGCTAATTACATTCTTAATTTATCTGGGTTATACTGTTTTGATGGATAAAATAAAGTATTTACCAAAAAAGAGGTTTTACTCTAGCGGTTTACAAACGATAACTTTACGTGATAACGTCTTAAAACTAAATTAAAAATTTAGTGTTGTTTTTTCTTTACTTAAATATCGTTTTTTCCGTACATATTCTGTTTTTAACCCCCGACAAATGGAAAAAAACAAGGAAAAAACCCTAAAAAATATTGTACCTATGTCAGACGAGGCTGTATAGGTTAAAAGTCTTTTGCCTGGCCTTTCGGGAGTATAATTAACAAAAATATATTGCCTAAAAAATTGTAAACATAGACTTATCACCAAATATTTTGTTACTTATTATTTTATTTCCTTTTCAAGTCATTTCTTTTATTCACAACTGTGATAAAAAACGTCGTACGATACTCGTATGGCTTGATCGATTTAATCTCGGCTCTATAGACGCACTCGCGTTCCGCTCGCGCGTCATAAACCGCCTCGATGAAATGATCAATTTACCACACTTGTATCGCAATGTACAATTAATTTTAATATTAATTTTGATTATTAATTTAAATTATAAAATAAATGAGGTTTTGACAGGGGTCCTCTATCAGTATTCTGTATATCTATAGTAATGTTATAAAGAGGTGAGATTTGATTGTTTACTTGTTTGTTTACATCGAATAGGCTCCGAAACTACTGAACCGATTTTGATGGAACTTGGTATAAGGATACATTAATTCATTCACAGTAACATAGACTACTTTTTGTCCCGATATCCCAGGAAATCGGGACTTACACCGCGAGGCAATGATAGTTTTAATTTATATAAATAAATGCGGTTTTTTTAGACTTTGTCTTAGTAATGAAATGTTGAAACATAGATCTACCAGTGCTACGTCCTTGTTTACCGTAGATAAAAATTTAAATATATACCGAATTCAACGAGAACCAATGCTAAAGACATTAAAATGGAACCACCCTTGAGGTAAGTATCCTCTCTCAAACAAAAAAAAATAGTCAACCAAATCGTTTCTTAAATGAAGAATTAGTTATGTGTGAACATTCATTGACAAAAAAAAATGATTACACTCTGGGAGTGCCGACAGAAGTGAAAACTTATAAAATTAGATTAAACAAAATATATGAACATGAACATTTTTTTTTTTTTTTTTTTTTTTTCTTTATTATCAATGTAAAAGGAAACTTAAATAACATTTATTATATGTAGCTTAATAAACCACAGAGGTTTGTAGTAATGCTACATTATAAATATAAAAGTTAATTATAAAATAAAAATAAAATACCCACCGACATACAATGATTACCGACAAGTACTGTAGGTATACAAAAAAGGTATAGGTGGGTAGGTAACGTAACAATTGTGTGAGGCGTTGGGTAGATACAGTTAACATTATAATAATAGGTCATCGATATTATAGTAGTTACGTAAATTGTTTAGGTAATGCAATTTGAGCTTGGATTTAATGTTTTTGGGGGTAAGGCTATCGCGTACATCCAGTGGTAGTTTGTTGATTAGACGTGGTACTAGATAAGAACCGGTCCTCTTGCCGTAATTATTGTTCGCGCGAGGAATGTTCAATATGGACAGTTGACGCTGAGCGACCGCCCGAGTGCATACAGGGTGACTGGTTTCTGTCTTGATATTCGGTTCGAAAAACAAATCTTTCAACAACATATATTTAAATTGCGTGTAAACTGGAAGTACCCTGCAGTGTTTGAAAAGCCCACTGTCATCATTATGGAACTGAGTGCGAATTTTATGTGAAACTATATTTTTTAAAATTCTAACTTGTAAATTGTAAATCTTGTTAAGGTAGGTACCATACGTACGGCCATAGCTACATAACCCGTATTGTATATAAGACTCAGCTAATGAATTGTATAACATTAATTTAACATTATAGGGTATTCTGTTTTTAAGTATAGTAATATTAGCCAAAAATTGTCTTAGTTTGGTGCAGACGTGTTCTATATGGGTAGACCAGTTTAAGTTGCTATCAATTAGTAAGCCAAGGTATTTTTGATTATTGACCACGTCTATAGTAGGGCAACTACATGAAGTGGAGATGTGTGAGTGTAGACAGCTATGATCGTGGGCTACAACATTTTTCGTCAAGGAGCTCTTCATATAAGGTGATTTTATATGTAACAGCTTAGTCTTAGCGGAATTTACTACTAGGCCGGCATCGTGACACCATCTCAAGAGAGAATTGAAGTCAGCTTGTATCCTTTCACAGGCTATCCCTGGATCCCTGTCAGCAGCAACGAGGCAAGTGTCGTCTGCAAACTGGTAGCACGTACAGTTAAAGACGTGTTCATTCATGTCATTTACGTAGGATAGAAAATGCAATGGACCGATTACCGATCCTTGAGCTGTGCCTTCACAAGATAATATCGGTTCACTATACGTGTCGCCGATTTTCACCCTAAACTGCCTGTTCTGAAGATAATTACTGCACCACTGGAGAATGGGGCCGCGAACGCCACAGTTATCCAACTTTGAAACCAGAAGTTTATGGTCCAGAGTATCAAACGCTCGTGAGAAGTCTATAAATAGGACAAAGACTTGCTTCCTTTGGTTAAGGCACTCATTGACTTCATCAGTAAATCTACGCAAAAGCTCAGACGTACCCTTCCCCATTTGAAAGCCAAATTGATTGTGGTATAGGATATCGTGTTGTTTATAAAATGAATGGATTTGTTCGCAAACATACTTTTCAACTATTTTGTCTATACTTGATAGAAGAGTTATAGGGCGATAATTCGTGTAATCATCCCGTTTACCTTTTTTGTGTATTGGTCTAACGCAGCCTGCTTTTAATTCATCCGGGTATGAGCCACTTTTAACACTACAGTTAATGAGGTCGGCAATAGCGATAGACACATCATTTATCACACTTTTGATATCAGACACTCTGATATTATCTGACCCTGGTGCTTTTCTGGAATTAAGGTTTTTGATGATTTTATTGATTTTATCACCAGTGGCTTTTTGGAAGTAGATACTGCGGTCAACCGTTTTACTGACTTTGTTCGTGTTCAATAGCTTTATACTACAGTTAGGGATGATATCCTTCACTGCCTTATCGAACCCATTTGCAAAATTGTCGGCTAAACACTTGGTAGTAAGACCCTGTCCTTCAAAAGCTCTTAAAACCGCTGCGTCGATTGACAGTGTCACTCGGCCCAGCATCCCATTAATTATTTGGTACACTTTCCTTGTGTCCTTAAAGTTGTTATTTATTTCTTTGATATAATAGTTGTTTCTTTTAATCTCCAGTACTTTGTGTAGTTTATTACGAGTTTTGTTATAATATAATCTTATTTTAGGGTCAAAAGGATGCTGCCTCCACAATTTAAACAATTTATTCCGTTTTTCGCTTAGCCGAGTGACATTGTCGTCGATCCAGGGTAGTTTAAAGCGGTTAGTACTACCATGTTTAGGGATAGGAAACTGTTTAACTGTAGTTGCCGCCTTGTTTGCATCGTGAAATGACGACCGGATAAAGTTAAAAATGTCCGTGGGGGAGGTCATATCACCGCTTTGGAACCATTTCACCTTCTTCAATTCGCTATAAAGAGTCTGGTAGTCAACGACCTGTTTCAATACACCCTGTATGCAGTCAGTCGTCCGCACCGCATCGTCGATGCAAGCGAGAACAATGGCTCGGTGATCGGCCAGTACGACGTCAAGCACTGCCGTGCACGGATGTAATGTAGGGAGTCGTATGAAATAGTGATCAATGCAAGTTTTAGTTATTTTATTGAGTTTTTTTTCGATTCTCGTGTAGTCAGATATGCCACACATTAATCCGCGCTCGCACAGTGCCTCTAAAAATGCATATTTATAAGATGTAGTGCCTTTTAGGTCGATGTTTGTGTCACCAGCAAGAAGCAAATTTTGCTTTGAGTTAAAGTTAGATATGTATTTACCCATCTCCTCAACAAAGAAAGATTTATTGCTACGGGGCGGTCTATATACTGCACACACAACTACGTCCCGCCCCGAGTTCAATTTCAATGTTCCAGTAACATTTTCAAAGGTCCTAGTCTTGTGTTGTTCTAATGTAAATTTAAAATGTGATCTAATGTAAACAATAATTCCACCACCTCGTCTAGTAGAACGCAGTTGTGGGTACATATTATAGCCGGGTAAGTTATATAATTGAACAATGTTAGGCGATATACCGGCTTCCGTTATAACTATAACGTCTAGTGGAGCTACACAATTGTGAATGATTTGTTGTAATTTGGGAAAGTTTTTAATCACCGATCGAATATTAATATGTAAACAAGAGAAACCTAGATGGCATTTATTAGGTAATTTATGAAAAAAGTCGTTTATGGAAGAACAATTATTTATCTTGGTAATATTATCGTCCATTAAATTAAGAAAATATGAATATAAAAAGCTAATCGGGAGGTAGGTGATAGGTACTTATTTTAGTTCGTTATGATTATTAGGTATACGATTAATATCGTGGATCGATCGAATATAGAATATTTTGCTATCGCTCGTTTTTCTAACACATACCTTCTCATCCCTGATCCATATGAACTGATATGATTTACCTAACTGAGACTTGGTAGTATACAAAAGTGTTTTTAAGTATTTGGTTAGCGCTGCTCTTAGGTATACTGGATTTTCAGCTTGATCTTGATGGAAGTTTGGCATTATGGCTCCAACGGTGAGACGTTTTTCTTTGCTGGCTGTTATCCACTGGTTCCGGGTAGAAGCCGACTTCATCTCGAGTATGATTGCACCCGGTTTATCCTTGGACCCAGGTAGTCGTGATGAAGATTGCATGTCGTTGATATTTACTTTCAGTTTAGAAGCAATTACCTCTAGGACTTTAGGAACGTCGGTAGGGGGTACGTTAGGTAGGCCAGCTACCTCCAAGGAAGACGATAAGCTTCGTTGTTCAAAGGAATTCATACCCTGCTCTATTACGTTAACTCTTAGCTCAAGATTCTTATTCCTATTTAATAGATCTTGATTTTTCTTCTCAAGGTCCTTAATTACGTTATCCTGTTTTTTAATGGACTGCTCCATAGAAGTAATCTGGTCACCGAGGAAGTCCATCGAGGTTTGAAGGCTACTGATCTCTTCTCTGAAAGTCTTCTTCAGCTCACGAGAAATGTCCCGTACAAGCTTTATAGTGTCGATAGCCTGAACGTGACTTCCGGCGTCAGACTCATCATCACCTTCATCATCATCGGGGATGAGGTACGACGACCTGCGGGAAGCGTTCTGCAGACAATCTTCACAACTCCACTCGATGCCGGGGGAATTACGAAGGGTGTTTATTTGCTTGTTTGATAGTTTTACGCAAGCTGGATCGGCATGAACGGATTTATCACATCTGCTACATATCAACGCTGGTTTAGTTTTCGTAATATTTTTATTACATTTACTACACTTTTTTAAAACCATTGTAGTGGGTAGAAATAAATTTATGGTTAACAATCGACCGCGACCTATCTTTACGACGTAAAAGAGTGAAGATGAATATGCACACACTGTAGCTGCGCCTTGTAACGGTGTGTCGAGAGTTTAGAAGTTTTATCTCATCTAAAAATATGCGTACCGCGCTAAAAGAAGTTTTCATTTCAAAAATTGAACGTGTCGCGGGACACGCTTTTGGTACGAAGCCCCTTTACCTTTTTTTTTCATAAACGTTCGTGTGAGATATATATTTATGTGGGAGATTCATTTATGTTCAAGCCGTATGCAACAATGTCAGATAAGTTAAAATAGAACAAACCTTAACAGTTTATCTTTCACATTTTTTTCGTAACGCGTAACATTTTTTCTGGGCTAGGTCCTCACCCACTAACCCGCAATAAGGAACTTCGTTCCAAAAACCGTCGATTAAAAATTAAAATTATAAAGAACTTACCTAAAAAACTCCTAACACCAAGCGTGCCTCTAGCCACAGACAAGATCATGGCTAAAGTAGAAACTCCACCCCCAGCAAAGATATACGCTCGTTTAGCGCTATCCCCTGCCGCAGCGTCCTTGCGACGTTTCCAAAGCGGCGCCACTGAGGACGCGAATAAAAATATCGCGAATACTATGCACTCCCATGCTAGCCAGCCTGAATTCATTTTTAAACTGGAAAAGAAAAAAAATAAGGTTAAAAAAGTTTTAGCTAGACTATAGGTACCTACCTAACACATCTAGACTAATATTATAAAGCTAAAGAATTTGTTTGTTTGTTTGAACGCGCTAATCTCAGGAACTACTGGTTCGAATTGAAAAAATATTTTTGTGTTGGATAGTCCATTTATCGAGGAAGGCTATTTAAGCTACTTTTTATTTTAATATTCCCACGGGACCGAGACTTACGCGGGTGAAACCGCGGAGCGCAACCAGTAGAAGATAAAAACTTCAGTAAAACCTAACCTAAATTACACTAGAATACCTAACTAAATTACTTATACTAGGTAAAGATCGGTATTTATACGGACCTCGTCATTTCCACAGACCGCTACTAAGAATATCAATCATAATACTTTTGTAGGAACAGAACACCCACTGCTATAATGAGCTGTTCCATTCAACAATCTACGTAGATGCGGTCATAAGATCGGGATTTACGTGTCAATTATTACATAGAAAAGTAAACGTATAATTATTTCATGATTTCATGTTCTAAAAAATTGTTACGTAGTGAATTGGTACTGATCGGTGTTGTTCTCATTTTTTGTTCTTGACGTCAGATATTGGTGTTGTTTTCTGTGTTAATGTCAACATTTTGGGCACTAACAATTGAAGAATTTAACTTTTTTGTGAATTTAACATTTTAGGAATTAAGCTCTTTGATGAATTCAAAATTTTAAGAATTCAATTCCTTTAGACGCATACGGCTTATAAAAGTGATTAGAAGAAGACATACAGCGTCAAACTTAACTAATTGGGATAAAGGCAGATCGGATAATAGTGGGCCTTCACTTTTGTAGCGGACAATATAAGTAACTATAAAACAAGTTCATCTTCATTTCTACTTCATGTTATTTCAACATTTGAAACAGAATAAAGGAAAATTAACACATCTTCAAAACACTTTACGTCAGATGTACGCAATTTTCATTCATGAAGGTGTGTAATTATAGAGAGCAAACGCTAAATGCCTGCCTCCGATAACTGCAATTGTTTAAATCATTATTGCATGGAAAATTATAATTTGTTGTTAAGTGTTTTAAAATGTATCGTTTGTATGTAGATAGATTTTTCGAGTATTTTGTATCAATCGATAGTGTTTCTATTAGAGAACAATTTCTGAAAACAAACACACTAAGACAAATCAAATAAAATACCTCATTTTAGTAATTTTATGCATCTTTATAATTTTATACTTTTGGGTATATCTTTAGCACTTTTAGTTTTTTTTTTGTATTTTTTAACGAATTTTTTTTAAGGATGTTTGAGTGGTTTACATTCACAATTGAACCCGGTAGTTAGTAAATCGATTTAATTTCTAATCTAAGAACTATGACATATTCTTTCGATAAATACCTACACTTATCCTCGTGATATCATTGTAAACCGACTGAAAAGCGATAGGTAATGTGTTTTACAGGAATTATAATGTAAAACTATATTATTGTCCACCCTTGACAGAGTGTAAGGTTGGCTATTGTGCGAGATATTTATATTGTAACACGTTGTTAATAAATAGCATACATTTAGCGATTGCAACTTGTGCATATTGAATAGATGAGGGAGGTAGGTATGTTACCACGAGTTGTCCGCGATTCTGGCCTAAATTTGATCACCTAGCGAACTTGTCTGTGTTCCTATACGTAGGCCGGTGCAACCACAAAAGGAGAACGGGTCGGAAAAGTTTTTGTTCCACTGCCGTCTTCCTGCCTTCGCTCACGTCTCTTGAATGCCCCCGTTTATTTGGGGTCTTTATCACACGTTTCTTCTAGACAGCATGCTAAATCTTGTACCGCATCGTCACTTAGTATCGTGTTAGATAGTGGTCAAACGCTGACTTATTTAATAAAAAAACTTTATTGAGTAGCTGGTAGGTAGGTCATCTTTTTTATGTTAGAATTATGGTGCATTAAATAATTTATCTATCTATCTAACAGAGATACTGCAATGTATCGCGTATTGGCGGATTCCAGTTTTAAAGTTTCTTAAGAGGAAAGGTACCCGGCGTTCTCTCCATACAAACGTAGTCGACTGATTCCTCCCTGGATAATGACACTAGCACAAATATTTTTGTTGTATAAAACCTATAACTGCCATGACTATGCCCCTATGTCTTGATTTTTTTCATTTTCTTATTATCATAAGAGTTACAAAATAAGACATAGCGGCATGGTCATGGTAATTATGTTTTATGTTGCAAAAATATTTGCTCTAGTGTCATTATCCAGGGCGGAAACAGTCGACTACGTTTGTATGCAAAAGAGCGTCGGTACCCTTTTCTCTTAAAAAATACTCAATACGGTACGTATGATCGAGCGCGTGAGCAACTCATGGTAAGGGCTCAGCAGTAGGTGTAGGTGTTGGCACTAATCAATGGCACCTCACGACTAAACAAAACATGGAATTATTTCAATAATAATGTGAAACCATGTCAAATACATAATACAACAAAACATCGACTTGGTGTTTCGCGTATATGGTGTTATGCGTCTATAGGTTTCTATTCGGTTCAAGAAAATGAATAAAATAAACCAAAGTAAAGACGACCCCTGTCGCGCGGCGGCCGAACACCCGCCTGCGATACAAAAGGTTGCAGATTCAATTCCCGCCTTAAACAAATATTTATGTCAGTCGGAGTCAGAATTGCAGACCCACCGTAGTTCACCGTAGTTCCACAGTTCTAAAGTTACAATTAGGTATTGGAATGTTTTAATTCTAATAATATTTACTTATGTCACAAGTTGAGTTGAAAGACTTAACTTGAACTCGAGCAAGACCTTAGAATCTTGTTTGAGTTGAAAACATTACCAGTTTTAGAGCTCTATGGTGAGTCTGAAATTATGATTCCAACTTACATATATATTTTTGTGAATACAAAACAGAAACACCAGAGACCACATAATTTTTTTAATAAAAACAAACATCCTGTACACAAGTTACTTATTTAACGGCGAGAATTAAACCAACGACCATTTGCATGTCATGCAAGTGTTCTCCCACCATGTCACAGAGTTCGTAAAATTGCATTTTCGAAAATGGCAAAACTTTGAACAAAATTGCTTGCTTGCAAGAAGTTTAGGTTCTTGAATTTCTTATATTATGTGTAATGGTGCTTTCGATGCTTTGTATATTTGAAACTTTGTATGTTTTGTACTTCGATATTTTGAACTTCGGTGTTGCTTTTATCAATAATTCGATTTTAGATATATTTGATCATATAAACTTTCGTTATTTTAATATTTGAGATTCGAATACGTACCCTATGTAAATGCTGATGAAAAAAATAAAAAACTTAAATCTCTTTTCCCATTTTTGTCCACATATAGTGCACGAAATACTATCAATTTAATTATAATCTAGAAAAACGGAGTATTTTATAGTCTTTTTTTATTTGTATAATAGGTATGCTCATGTTTTGCCTTGCCCTCATTTTTTATTAAGTTAAAGCGACTCTTTATACCAGTAACTGGTACAAAAGTGCGATTAACTTTTACGATCCAATCAGTGGATTTATCAAAGCGATATTCGCTAAAACAAAGGAAAAAATCCGATCAACTAACATCTAGTATTTAATAACTCAGTGACATACTTCACTAGTTCATTACCTATCGTATGAAATAACCATGAAAATTAGTACACATTGTGATAAAACATTTTTTATGATAAAGAAATGTGAATGAACAAAAAGAATACACCTAAGTACCTTACTATGCAAAAAATTGGCGGGAAAAAATAACCCTTTCCTTCCAGTCGGGTAAAAATAAAGAGGTAAACTTTCTTTTGAAATCGAGTTTTTTTTAAAATGACAAATTAAAAAATATGCTTGTCTATAAAGTCGGTTTACGGACGATAATTTTACATGATAAATACATAAGCAAACGATAAAAAAATTACCTAGTTCCTTTTTAGTTTTTCCTTTAAATATTATTTTCCTTTATTTACCTTAGTCTTCTATTCGTCACTCATCACCATAACACAAGCCCAGATGAGCGATATTATTATTAAACAACATAAAACAGACACGAGACGCGTACTGCGTCACGTTCGCGGACATGACACTTTTTTATGAATGCATCCAATGTATTAGATGTTATCACGTCAAAAGAGTATCAAATAAAAGATGTAGGTAACTTTATTTTGTCTGTCCATGTCCATTATTAGGTTCTCTCTTATATTACGATGTTTTCCTTCACCATTCACTGTCAATTAGCGCATAATTATAAATTTTACTAAAGAAATTCCATTGGTGCATGGCCGGGATTCGAACCCACAACTTCAAGGATGAAAGTCGAGGTATCTTCGACTAAGCCAACACCGTGTCTGTTACCTAACTAGTCTAGACAATAAATTTATAACGTGATGTGACAACAGTACCTAGTATTGATCTAGAGTTCACCTGGATTCGTGCCAAGAAGCTAGAAAGTTAAGTACGTATTATATATGTTGACTTGTTTACTAATATGACTTATACCAACTATATATAAAGTGCAATTAAGATTATGCTTGTTTCCTCAAATCCTCAGCTTAGCCAGGCAATACAACAACTGCAACACAACTTTGGAAACTGGCAGATGAAGAACAGACAAATTACTCATTTTCAGGCAATTTGGGTTGTTTAAGTCATGTAAATATTAATAATAAATATAAATATACAGGACATCGCCATCTAGCCCCAAACTAAGTAACTAGACTTTTGTTATGGGTGCTAGACAACGGACATACTACTTATATACTTTTTTTTTGTAAATATATACATATAATACATAGAAACAACCAGAACCCAGACAAATATCTACTTAAATACTTGTCTGAGGCGGGAATCGAACCCGCAACATTGTGTTTGACAGTCCGGCACGGTGACCATTGTGCCAACTGGGTCGTCACTGGGTCGTAATGAAATACTATTTCTTGACACTGCAAGGCTACGCATATTTAGATGGATAGGTCTGCGTTTGACCACTATCACACCTGCCTGTTGGTAGGTGAAAATGCGGTTTAAGATGTAGCACGCACCCCCACGAAGATACCTGTTCACTCGCGACTTGTAACCCCTAAATTGTACACGTCAGGAAAAACAGACGCAGGCAACTAATTCCATGTCATAGTTTGAATAAGAAATGACGAAACAGGTACTTATGCACAAAACGCAGAAAAAAACGGATATGCCATATCAGAGACGCAGCCACAAGAGAGACGTTACGTCTTGTTTAAATCAAAGAGTCATCATTTCAAAGCAGGAACTTGATAAACCGAAGCCCCGGGTCAGTCTACCGATTTAAAATTCGTCTCTGTAAACTCATCCCATGGGGTAAGTACTCCCAGTCTGACTCTAACAAAGTACAAGGTTAACAACTTGTGTTATAAATTGTTACGTATCTATGACGTCACGCCGGTGTTTTGGTTTTTATGGTCCCTATAATCTGACCGATTTTAAGACGTTTTCACATCAATACAAAAATAATAATATTTCATGAAAAACAGCTAACGTAATTTATCATAACATAATAACTTAACAACATAATAACATAACGTGCCATTACAAAAAAAACTTGTCAAGTTCATAAAAACAAACAAGATTAATATAAAAAGCTGGTGACTGGGCTGGTGACTTTTTGGTTTAGATGGTCAGGTAGGCCATTCTGAGGGAGGTTGTGTCGTTTGACCATTGCCAGCCTTCTGGGGACGATTTCTCGTGGATATGCCTCGAAGATATTTTCTGTTTACTTATAGATATTTAGGTGTTACGTTTAAGATTGTGTGTATTCTAGATTTAACTAAAATTTGTTTTTTTTTACACAAAATAGCATCTAACCTCATCTCAACCGTTGGAAAGCCGAAGAGGTCGTAGATGCTTGTCTAGAAAGAGAACGGCATGCCTGGACAATATGATGGAGTGCGCCGAGTCACTTGGCACCATGACTTTGTCCAGGGGGTGGTGTTAGAAGCCACCGGCCAAGGCCTACCACCGCTTGATTGTTTGCTCCTTTAGCACCACGGCAGACTACTACTAATTATTGTATAATTTTGTCTTTACAATAAATTTTAAAATGACATCTGTCCACCTCGTGACTTTTGTTTTCATTAATGTGCTCTATTGTCTGTAGCATCTTTGTTAATATGTAAAATAAATTAAAATAATGATTAATGAACATACCTATTTCCTTATTAGCCGATAAATAATTTAATTATTTCAACCAATGAATGACCAATTCATTATGTTTCTAATAGCTTAATTCATATAGATAAATTATGAACTACATCTATAAATTAATTATATTGACAATTATTAAGATGGTCATCTCTTTAGTAATATTTCACATTTATTATTTGAAACACAAAATATGACAGTCCAAAGGCTATTTTTTATTAATTTACGATGTTAAGTAAATACTTAACACTTTTCATGAATATTAAAACACCCCTTTACCCTCCTTTCCCCTACGGTGAAGCAGGTTAAATTATTGCCGTGGATATTTTTTTTGAAAATGTCTTTATATCTTGTCCAATTTAAAATAAAAGAAAAATAATTATATACAATGTAATTTCAACAATGAAAATGAAAAACCTTATCTAATATTAGTTACACGAGCCAGACTTAATGAACATCTGTAGAGGTAGTCCATAGTGCCTATGGTGGCTTCCCATAAAATGAGATGAGGTCAAATGCAAGCCTATTATGCGTAAAAAACATTTTTTCATTACTCATACTCCGAAAGTAGGTCTAAAGATGCCTGAAGAGCGTGTAGAAAGAAAAACTTCCAGCCCTAGGGAAAATCGCTTTCGCTGATAGCTGTCATGTCAAATTATGGCTTCGCGCGACTTGTGCAATGTGCTTGTAGCCAGTATCAGTATCATTACGCATTAGAAACTTCAAAAACCTAACCTCCTTGCTTTGGTTTTCACCAAAGAATAACAATTATGGCTTCACACGGCTCATGCATACTGCCAGAGGTAGTATAGAGTATATCATTCACTCTCGTTATTATGAAGAATTTTATGTATTATTCTTAATGAAAAGCACAGTGTTTACCTCGGGTAAAAGACTCATTAAGTCCCTCGAACTATTAGCGCCCTCGCTACGCTCGGGTGCCAAACTCCGTCTCGGGCCTCAATGAGTGACTTTCACACCTTGGGTAACAATGTACTATTATGGTCAAAATAGTTACATAACGAATTTTTAAAGTTTTCTTTAGGATACAATATAAAAGCGGCCAGTATCAAATAAAAAATGCATCTTCCCTTCTTCTCGCAAAATAATAAGGTAGATAGAAAAAGAAAATGACGCCCGAACCGCTTCAAAAATCCATTAAAATCGAATCGTAGACCTCTTTTTTATGAAGTTTTTATAAAAAAGTATTTTTTATATTTTATAAATATTTGTTTAAAAACAATAGGTGAGCTGAATATTAATTTTAATTAAGAATATTAAATAACTTTGACTATTTTTACAAAAATTATTTACACAATGGAATATAAATTATTGCATCTGTCCACTGTTCAAACAATAACTTAATAAACAATTTTCTAAATTTTACAAAACTCAAATAAGGATTTTAAACATGATTATTTTCCCTACGGGCATTTAAACGAAGATTTCACTTTAAATTTTGTTTTTTTGGATTTTGATATTTCGGCATAAAAAAACATGGTTAATAAATATCCCGATTTAAAAAAAAGATTTTTTTTATTTTGGATCTGAACTACTGGACCGATTTAGATGAAACTTGGTATAAGGATACTACAATAAATTCTTGGGAGGCACAAAAAGGCCATAGATTTTTAAGGACTCGTCTAACTTATTTTATGTACCTAATGGAAAAATATTATGAAACCTACTAAGTAATTTTAAAACCTAAAATGAAAAATGCGTATTCTATTACTGCTGCTTTTTATACTTTTTGCTATTTTTGTTTGTTATTTAATTCTTTACAGTCAAACATCTCGATCGATTTTGATGAAAATTTGTACAAAGATAGTCCTTACTTTATAGAAAAAAAAATTACAAATATTTCTTACATCTTTACAGTCAATATTTACAAAAAATTGGAATTTGATTTAAAAAACCCGAATATAACTTTTAGGCGGTCAAATTCGACTTCTAAATAATTTAATGAATCAAACAAAGAATTACATCAACTTACAATTATGGCAGTATTTCCTGATCTTAATATAGTATTGGCTTTGACACTTGGCGTTTATCCACGTTAATACAATGTCTGTTCACAAATGTGTCTGATCGCGAAACACGTGCGTCTGAGACGGGTCGCGGTTTACGAGTGAACTGTGTTTGGGCATAGTGCTGTGTTGTTTTATATTGAATAAAGTTTGTGAGTAAATAGATGTGAAGTGCGCGAGATTAATAGGGCAGTACATAGATGTATATACATAGATAAGTATAGATTCATTCCACTTTATAAAAAAAAACATCTTGATTAAGAAATACCGGCCCTCTCCCTATAGACGCTAGAGAATAACTATACTTGTTTTTAGGAAATGTTCTTAGAAATATTAAGCAGTAGGTATATTCATTTTGCTTTTTAAAATAGAATATTGATTTTTACCAAGAAATTAATTCCCAGCGTTAGATAATTATTTCTTATTGGGCATTCCCTTTCGGTATTTTTCTTTTTGGAAATTAGTCGTGCGAAGGAATTTTTATTGTCATTGGTATATTTTCACGAGATATAATAATGGTGATTGTAATAGCTTTGAAATATTTCATTCCACAAAATAAAAACAGGAATATCCCCTAACCCTTATATTATAAATTCCGAAAGTTTATTTATTTGTAGATTTGTTTGTTTGGTCCCCATTCACGGTCAAACATCGTGGAACAAACTGAATCGGTTTGAATGAAGATCGGCACAGTCGTAGTTTAGGGAATGTCGAAGTCAAAAATAAAAAAATATATATGAATTTGGATAAGTGGGTACATTTTGTACGAAGATCACATAGAAACGTCTTAAAAATAGACTAGGACATTTAAAGGATACTAATTTTGACCCAGAAATTCCCACGGGATAGGGACTTACGCAAGAGAAACCGCGGGGCGCAGCTATTAGTAAAAATTTCGCGTTGAATAACTTTAGTAGTTCATCAAAATATGTTTTATCTACATATAGATATTATTGTCTTGTCTTATGACTCGTGAATCATAGAATCATCTATTTCATTCATGTTTTATTTCCGTTTTTCTCATCAATAGTTTTGGTCCCGTATTTTCATTCATGCTCGTGACTAACTTTTCTTTATGAGTCAATTCAACGCCCTCTTTTAAAAGTAAAGACCAATAATAACATATCAACATCTCTAGATAATAGATTGTAGAGAAAGTGATATTACCACATTGACTTCCGAAGACTTTTTAGGGCTCTACCTCACTGGGACGTCATGGTGACTACGCTGTCTACTTGTCCAACTAATTCGTATTGAAATATATGAAAGTTAACTCCAAATTTGTGATGTACCGTATCGGAGCAGAATAACAACACTCACCAAGTAGGGATAATACTTTTATTTAGAAGTAATTCTTGTACACTTTAGACTATGACTATGAACTGTAAACTAACCGAGACTACTTATAGAAGACTATTGAGACTTAAGACTATTCGAGACTTAAGACTATTCGAGACGGCGGGCGCGGCGCCAGTTTGGGAGCGCAGACGAATGATGGAGCGCTTTGTGGAGACTGTATATTCTGGCGTCCTGGCGACCTAGGCACAGTAGCACAGTGGCACAGTACACAAATGTTTATGAGTAAGCTATACCTCAGGGTCGCCATCGCCAAAAGGAAGGACGCGCTTGTTTTTTTGTGACAGACAGTAGTCAATACTGTATTCGGCGACCTAGGGTATAATAGCCAGAGCTATCAATGTATACGTAGCCAGGGTGTTGTTAGTGCGTCCTGGCGAGTAAGAAGGTGATAAACGCTAAATTTTCAGTTTTACGCAAAAAATCGATCGAACATTATCTTGTAATTTGTAACTGTATAGAACATAATTAACTGAATTAAAAATGAGGTCTTTTTGATTCTTTATTTAATCGTACGGCATAAACAGTCGATTAAAATTCTAAGTTAAATTTTTGTAGGTATCCATTGCGTCATTTTCAAGTGTGAACCAATCTGCTAGATCACCATCATATTTCGTGAAAAGATAATCTTTGATAATTTGTGCGCAACTGTGATTTTAATACACCTAATAGGGACTAAATCGGCGGTGACACACATAGAGACAGACAGACAGACCGACGGACAAGAAAGTGATTGTATAAGGGTTCCTTTTTTTCCTTTTGAGGTCCTGAACCCTAAAAAATCGAAAGGAAATCTGCCGATTGGCGATATCGGTACCTAACGGACATCTTGTCTAAGGGGGCAGCACAGCATTCGCACGCCGGCGACACTCTCCACACTTGTACTGTACATTATATAGATTGTAAAGAATTCGGTATAATGACATCGACTTCTGCACACTTTATTATGTTTACCTAACTGAGCGCCAAATTTAATTATTTTTTTTTCAGTTTATTGTAAAAAATCTGTATCTTACATTACCTTGTGCTTCGTGGCTGTAGAACATAATAATTAACCTATTTCAAAATAAGACGAGGTTTTCAGTTCGTCGCATATATTTTTTCCAAAAATTATTTTTGGTATAGTTTCAGTTAATTATTTTTTATTATTATCGTACCTAAGTAGTTACACTGTATTTTTCAATCTGGATAGTTTATAAGCCTAATAAAGAATTAAATAATTAGAAAAGTATGTTAGGGATTCACGGTTCATAAAATAATAACAAGTAAATTTTGATTTCTAAATCCGTAATTGTTTTGAAAAACATTTTTTTTTCGATGTCGGCAGGCTTTTGGTACTAAATAATGGATAATAATGGATACGTGGAATAACACATGAGCTACTACTTTATTGCAATAACCCACTGCGCGCGCTGGGGACGCAGTTGGTACTTTCTAAAAATCTTTGTCTTTAGTGAAATTAAAACCCACAATCTTAGCTGCTCCGATTTTTGAAAACCATTTCCATTTCTGAATTCTCGAAATGTAGGTTTAAAATAGGTTTCCTTTTGAAATATCTACTCACCATTTTATAACTTTAACTTGTCTTTAAAGATCAAAATGCAGTTTTGATTTTTTTGCCCCCGTGGTAGTTTGTTTTATATACTAAAACCTTTCTCTGAAATCACTCTATCTTTTAAATCTAAACATACATAGAGACAGACAGACAGCGGCAAGCGACTTTCGGGGGTGGGGGAGGGAGGTTGACTTTAGGGCCTAAACATCGAATAGCGGTGTTCGCCTAGTAGTAGATAGGTACCTCGACCTTCATTCCGAAGTTAGTGGGTTTGTTTCTCGGCAGACCACAGACCACTGATTTATAATTACGCTAGCACCAATGGTTGCACTTTTAACATTGCTCTTACGTTGATGGAGAACATTGATGAAACCCAGGATTACTTGCCTTCAGACATATAAAGAGTTCTTTACTCTGGATTGACTAAGCTGAGCTTAGAGGATGGTATAAATGCTGGTTAAGCCTCTATCTAATACATGTCCCACCCAATTCTACAGCGTCCTAACATCATGAATTAAAGTTACAGGCGCTATATAAATCATCTAGATAAACACTTTATTGCACCGCAAAGCAAAATGATTACAAATAACAAAAACAATAAATAGATTAGATGCAAACAAAAATAAAAATATTTGTACGATTATTGTAATATTATCTACGTTTTAGAACGTTTATTCTTTAAGGAGCATCAGCCAGTAGGTACCTAATCAATCAACTACTAATAAATTATCTACTATGTAGATAGGAACATAGACATAATTAGGTATTACGCTATACAAACAATTACCACTTTCTTCCGTAAATATTACTATAGTTTGATATGTAAATACTCACCTAGATATACAGGGGCCTTACTACAAGTTGTACGTAGGTACTCGATTTGAATTTAATTGATTGAATATTTATATTTACAGGAACCTACATCTTATTTTTTTTTTTCAAAAACTGATATCATTAAATACGTTAGCTGAGATAGATAGCTTGAAATAGTATTTCTGTTTAGGGTAACCAAAGGAGACATCTGGCCTGTTCCTCTAAACTGGTCTGGGCGAATCTACTCATACACATTTTAAAAAGTGGATATTTAGCCCGTAGGCTAGTTTTTTCATGGGCGAGATGTACCATAACCCAAAAGTTCAGAGGGGACGATGGGCGTAAAAAAGTTCTCCGAAAAAAAAAGTCCGTTGAGAGTAGGAGATCCGTTATGGGGAGACGTTAAACGTCGTCTTTTTATTTTGCTAAGATAAGTAAAATAGACGAAGCGATAGATATTCTGTTTTAATCTATCTATCGCGCGGCTCACGTATTGACCCATTCTATTTTTTCAAGTTTCATGGATTTTGTTTAACCATGATAGTTCAGCGTTGTGTCACTATGACATTAGCCTGATGGTAGGTAAACGATGCGGACTAAGATGTAGCTCGCGCCACTAGAAGATACCTGTTCACATCGTGGCTTTTAACCGCATCAGAACACCCACCGTTCTGATTCACACAAATTGTACACGTCATGAAAGACAGACTCAGGTAGCTCAATGTTGCTGTACGTATGATCTAGTGCGTAAACAACTCGTGATAGGGGAACATACAGACAGACTATTACATATCAAATATTTGTCACAGATTTGGTAATCTGCCGCATATTCAGTACTTAGGTACTGCAGTAGTCTTGATACGAATGAATCAGCAGCGGTCAGGCGCATGTAGAAAAGGAAAAACGATACAAACTAAAATAAAACTTGCGTTATAAATCCTTTACTGGTCCTATTGCCCCTGGCTACAATTTCTGCCAAACAAAACTGTCAAAGCAAGACTTGATAGTCTTGCTTGACCACAATTGGCCTCACGAAATTGTGGCCAAGCAAGACTGTTAAAGTTTTTAGGTTGTAAGCATTGTATGTTTTTATTATGGAATAGAATTCTTATACTTACTTACTTCTTTTGTAAATAAAAATAATATCAACTTAGTTACATAAACTTTTTTCTTTAACAGCGAGCGTCGTACCCGCAAACTTCTGCGTCGCAGGCGTAGCCGCACTACTCCACGGAGGTCGTCAAACTTAGTGGTTTTTTCTTCATCATAGATGTCATATTAAGGCATTAAGTCAAATCAAATCAAATCAAATTCATTTATTCCTAGAATGTAGTTTTACATGGTGTTCAAATACTAGATGAGTTCCTTACATTCTACCATAACAATGGTGTGGAATTCTTATAAGTAGGTTTATTTATATTTTCAAGTTTTAGTCAATCGAATACAATTTCAAAATAATGGTCATTAATAAAAAATAAAAAAAAAACAAAAAATACCTATGTCATTAAAATCAAATTCTATTAAAACAAAATAAGAATTAAAAAAAAAATGTCAGTTTTTAAAATTCAAAAATAGAAAATAATGTTCATTAACGAAATGACTATCACTTTAAAATTACATTCAAAATAGTTTTATTACAATTTAGTCAATAAGGTTTATCTCTATAATCTAGAAACTCTGTCAAACTATAAAAACATTTATCTAGCAGCCATTCGTTTACTTTCTTTTTAAAAATGGGTAAAGGTAAGCATTTGAACATATTCGGTAACTTATTGTAAACTGTGATTGCATTTATATATGAATTTCTTTTATGAAGTTGTAAGTTACATTTTGGAAAATGCAGTTGATACTGATCTCTAGAACTAGCTTTCTTACTGCTCACATCAGATAAAAAACGAAAATACTTCGGGTGCTGCTTCACAAATATACACAATTCTTTAATGTACATGCAAGACAACGGTAAAATACGAAACCTTTGGAACAGTGGGACGCAGCTGTCCGTTGGCCATGCGCCGCAGATCGCTCTTACACATCTTTTAAGTAAATGTTTTGTGCTGAAAACGGAATGTGGGTATTGAAAACCTCCATTGTCGTTAGTGTTAATAAGTCAAATTTAATAGGTGAATCATAGGGTGGCTGGCCCCATCATTAAATATTAAGCAAGAGTCATGTGTTTTGAAATGAAATTTTGTATGTAGGATTTAGGTACCAACTGTGTACCCAGATTAGCTGGAGCCTAGAATTAACATATTGGACTTTGTAACATGAAACGTCTTTAATAAAAAGTCCTTTACAAACCAAATGTAAAGGAATTAGTGTAGGTAACGGAAGTTCCCACGGGATCTCTCAAAATTCCATGGGATCATCTGTTTTCCTTAACTATAAGCGAGCACCTATGTTTCTTCTATAGAAAAACCTATTGGTGCACGAGCCTGTCCCCCCTATTATGCTAGGAATCAGCATTTAAATGGGTATTTGTGGAATAACCCGTATTAGAACCCACGATCATCCAATTAAAATTCGAAATATTAATCACTTAGCCAAAACTGCTCTAAAACTGTCACCTGTCTCAAAAATACCTAACTAAAATCAAGTCAAAACAATTACCTACTAACTTAAATATAAGTATAACAACAGACAACAAAATAAAAGATACACCCAGTCTTAATTAAGAGAGTATACATAACCTACAATTCTTAAAATAAATGACATGACAAACATTGTTACCATTTTCAGATTATTTGGCTTATGTGGGTAAGAGATTTAGATAAAATACTTTTAACTAGGTAGCTTTAATAAAACAATAAAATGTAATAAAATTTAAAAACTAAAGGAAAAATAGAAATCAAATTATACAGTATAAATATAAAATATAAATATTGCAGGACATTCCAGACATCGCCATCTAGCCCCAAGCTAAATAAATAAATAATAAATAATATTGTAGGACATTCCACACATCGCCATCTAGCCCCAAGGTAAGTAACTAGACTTGTGTTATGGGTGCTAGACAATGGATATACTACTTATATACTTTTCTTTTGTGAATATATACTTATAATACATAGAAACAACCAGACCCCAGACAAATATCTAAGCATAAATACTTGTCGGAGGCGGGAATCGAACCCGCAACCCTGTGTTTGGCAGTCCGGCATGGTCACCATGCCGGACTGCCAAACACAGACCATTGTGCCAACTGGGTCGAGCTAAGTAACTAGACTTGTGTTATGTGTGCTAGACAGCGGATATACTACTTATATACTTTTCTTTTGTAAATATATACTTATAATATATAGAAACAACCAGACCAAAGACAAATATCTAAGCATTAATACATGTCTGAGGCGGGAATCGAACCCGCAACCCTGTGGTTGGCAGTCCGGCGTGGTAACCATTGTGCCAACTGGGTCGTAAAACAAGTATGTACCACAATGGGTGGCTGGGTGGCCTTATCACTAAAACGATCTCTTCCAGGCAACCTTTAACTAAGGTTTTGTTAGAGAAATAAACTCTAAATTGTTTGTTGTTACTTTTTTGGAAGGTTCTTTTACCGGATACATATCGGGGAGTGTGCAACAGAACTCCACGACCTAATCTTGTCATCTCCATTCTGGTCTTCAAGACCAGTCTTGTGTGGACATGCCAGACGTTCGCACTAAGCGCTTTGCTTCGTCATTCCTTATTCGTACTGCAAAGGAATGGAATCGGTTGCCTGCGTCTGTCTTTCCTGACGTGTACAATTTGGGGGTCTTCAAGGTGCGAGTAAATAGGTATATTCTAGGAAGGCGTGTTACCTTAGGCTACATCGTCACTTACCATCAGGCAGGTGTGATAGTGGTCAAACGCTTACCTATCATATGTTAAAAAAAAATGTTCAGGTTTGCTCGCGTCCGTTGCTCTTGATGTCCTACATGTAACCCCCAGGTGGCGCTAAAGGAACAATCAAGCGGTGGTAGGCCTAGGCCGGCGGCTTCTTACACCTGGACCAAATCATGGTGCCAAGTGACACGTCGCATTCCATCATGTTGTCCAGGCATGCCGTTCTCTTTCTAGGCGAGCATCCTCGACCTCATAGTCGCTTCCCATCACGTGAGATTAAGTCTGATGCAAGTCTTTTTTGTATTAAAAATAAGGTTTTGAGCTATAAATATCAAAATGTATAGCGGAAAACCTAACCACATAAGACAGATCATCGAAGTAGGTGAAGTGTGTCATAGAGCAAACAGTCACAGGTAGATAGCTGTTATCTTAGAACTGTCTACCAGCGTATTATACGTGATACGTTGTAAATATTTTTGAAAGGCCTTAGCACGATCAAAATGTATACCGTATTTTAATTGTTTTAGGGTTCCGTACCGCAAAAGGTAAAAAAGGAACCCTTTTAAGATCTGACAAGCTGAAATTTATACCAGATACTGAGGTTAGGAGATACCTATTAGGTGTATTTTTTTTTATAAATAAGCAGGTTCGACACAGGCTTGATGTTTGAGATTGTGCACATATTTTAACTAAATACTATATATTGCTTTATGCTAAATAATGCATTTAACAAATAACAGAATAGCAATTTAGCCGCATAAAAATAAAAGCGTTTAAGACCTTAAACATGATTTAACCAACTGTCAAAGTGACAAATACATTAAATAATATCAACTTTGCGTTATTAAAAAAGAATAATTAATTAATTGACTTTTAAATTAATTTAGCTATAGAATTTAGCAAAATTTGTTTATGCGAGCCTTAAGGTCTTAATCGTCTTTAATTTGTGTTTTACAAATCAATCTAAAAGTTAAATTTGCAAAACCGTACAACGTAAACGTAAAGAAAGGAAACACACAAAGGTGCATTGGTACAAATTATCATTAGGTTAGAAAACAGAATCCTCTAGAAAACTAGACCTTATTATCTAAAACCAAACAAAACTAACACGTTCCATACCTCCTATTTGATCTAAATTTTCTTAAAATTTTCCTAGAGACCGCACGCCCTTATCTCGTGGGATCGGGTCATGTGACATCGTTAGTGTGAGCCGGTCTTAATGATGTACAAAGCCTAAGACAAACTGTAATGGTTAGTGGAATTATAGGTGGGTTATTGTTTGTGAGAGGCTTTATTGGATTGTAGATCTACGTTATGTGGGTAGTTTGGTTTTCCTGTTAGTGGAGAAGTGATGCGGATAAATGCGAAGTTGGAAAACGTACATATTGCATTCCGATTTGCAATGTTTTCACTTTTAGCAAACTAGTAGCAAACAATTTTTTTGTTTTCAAAAATTATTGAGAAGTTATTTTTAATTGATAGTCCGGTGCCTTCTGTTTAAAATAAAAATGCCAAGTTTTAAGGGTTCCGTATCTACCCAAAGGGTAAAAACGGGACCCTATTATTAAGAATTCTCTCTCTGTCTGTGTGTGCGTCTGTCTGTGTGTGCGTCTGTCTGTCATCAGTCTGTATCTCATGATCCGGGATAGCGAGAGAGTTGAATTCTTCACAGATTATGTATTTCTGTTGCCGCTATACTAACAAAATATTCTAAAAACAGAAAAAAATATTTAAGCGGGACTGAGGGCTCCATGGCACGGAACCCTTCGTGCGCAAGTGCGACTCGGACTTGGCCGAATTTTTTCCAATTTTACTTATGTAGGCTCTCTATCCAGTTGTAAATCTGTTCACCGGAGTCTTTTCAGTTGCTACTTAACTTAGCCGATTTGCCTCCGCTAATTGTTGTAACTTTTATGAAAAAAAAAAATACCTCAGTAAATTATTAGACAGCCCCGGCTTATACATAATTATGAAACTTCTTGAATCACTCTATTTATAAAAAAAATCCGTTGCGTAGTTTTAAGGATCTACAAGCATACCTACATAGGGACAGACAGTGGGAAGCGACTTTGTTGAATATTATGTAGTGATAGTGATAAAAGTAAAATGACTGACTGAGTGACTAAACTTTACAAGTAGCTTCGAATGTTGATGCCAATTCAAACCCATTTAGGTTTCCTGGCATCTTTTTAGTAAAACCAATGTAATGAAATTGTAAAATGTCTTTCTAATAAAAATATAAATAAAGTGACTAATCTATCAAATCACAGCTAACAATGGACAGATCGGGCTAATTTGGCATAGTAGCTGTTATATCTTAAGCTTTTACTGAAAAAGGATTTTCAGCTGTTTGAACGAACATAACGACGTTCGGTAAAAGCTGGTGAAACATATGTACCATTATAACTTAATAAATTTAGTCACGTTAACTATATTTATCATAAAAAATAAAAATATAACCGGAAAAATCCATTTAAACGGATTAGTTAATTGGCTAAATAATTAAAATTAAATCGACAAATGACTAATAAGTATTTTTAATCGGAATGTAAAATTTAACAAAATTGTTTCTAAAAATAATCTTTTATGATTTTTATAATGTTACCTACTTAAAAAAATAAAATATATTAAAAAAGTTTTGAAAACAAGCTTTTATTATGTTCTTGTTAATAAAATAAAAAGTAAAATAAAAATTTAAAAATAATAGGTACATTAAACTCGCTAAGAAAAACTAAAACTTTACACATTGTATTAAATCTTTGCGATTTAATCACATACAGATTTTTTCATAAATAAAAGCGTGTAACACTGTGATTGCAAAAGAAAGATATGAAGATGTAGCATCATTATAATTTATTTGTAAAATTATTCTGCAATACCAGGACATCATCAATATAAGGATGTAGGTACCTACTTATTTGAATAGAAACCACAATACGTACACTAATTTGACTTAGAAAATATAAATCAAAGTTGGGTGCTGACTGCTGACCTACCAGGCAATCATAAATTATGGAGAGGTCTCATTTACTGAAATAATTTATTTCGTGAACCTACATAGCAAACAAAAAATTGAAAAATTATCCTGCTATACTAGGACCTCATGAATATAAGGATGTACTTATTTGAATATAAACCACACCACAGTACATGATTATATTCTATACTTACCTACTCAATACTCATGTGACCACAGCACAACCACAGTACACTTTGACTATACCTAGGTACTTAAATCAAATATGGGTACCAGGCAATCATAATTTATGAAGAGGTCTCATTTACGGCAATAATTAATTTCGTGAAAACCCACAAAGCAAACAAACCTAGCAAATTCCCCGTCTATAATCTAGTAGGTATTAGTCTATAGTATGTTTCCTTGAAAAATATGGGTGCTGAATTGTTGATTTACCAGGTAATCACAAATTATGATATTTGTAACTGCCTGGTAGGTCTATGTCATGAAATTCACTAAAGTCGTTTACTTAAGTTATTCCTTTTTATTGTTGTGGTTAAAATGTACCGCAACTAAATGATTCATAAGTGAACAAACAATTAATAGTTGGGTTAATTAATGTTATATGAGATAAACATTGGCTCAGCAGTAGTTTTAAAGAGGAAAAACTAACATAATATGAGTAAATCATCTACTACCGTACCTGCGCTGCAGTTACTAAGGGCCACTTCGTCATTCCTTATTCGTACCTACTGCATTTGGGGTCTTCAAGCCGCGAGTGAATTGGTATCTTGTAGCAAAACGTGCTACATCTTAGGCCGCCTACCTACCATCTGGCGGATGCTTGGCGGGTGTGATCGTGGTCAAAGGCTGACCTGATGTTTAGGTAAACCTATATGTAAAAAACAACTAAAGGTTTTTAATAACCTTAATCTTAGTGACAAAAGAAAATGAATTGTTTTTTTAACAGATTAGCATAAAAGCCTAATATTAAGTAGGTAGTTTTCCCAATTTTTTTTACAAAATATTTAGTTTTATTTAAGGTAGGGGGACCTAAGTAATTACCCGCAGATACCTTACCCATAATTAAACTTTTCATTCTCATTAAGAGCATTAACATTTCTATTAGCGCATGCGCATATAATTTTTTCCAAGAAAAATCTTTTGGGACACGGCCCGTGCAGGATTGGAACTCAAGATCTTTGGACCAAAAGTCAAAAGTGATAAAACCCGCAGCTTAGTTGTCTCCAGACGTAAACTCCTCTCCCTTGGACACGGTCGCTAGCACTAGCTATCGCGGTTCATGAGATACAGCCTGGTGACAGACAGACAGACAGTGGAGTCTTAGTAATAGGGTCCAGATTTTAACCTTTGGGTACGGAACCTTAATAACCTCATCAGCATAATCTTAAGTCTGGCAGTTTTACGTTCCATCTTGAAAACACCATTTTGTTGCACGCTCGAAGTGGGATGGGACCACCCCTGAGTCATAAGGATGAGGTTGTGATGATACCCATTAAAAAAAAAGAATCATCTTAATCCTCCTCCTTTTTTCAAGGTCGGTTAATTAAAAATGGAGCGACCTTTAATTAATTCGATTTCTAATTAAAGCACCGTTAATAATGAAATTTACCCAGTCGAGTATTAATTGCATTTTTGCCACACTCAACATGTGACAAAACTCGTGATTTCACGAAACGTGCTCTGAAACAAAACAAGCGGTGTTGGCCTGCTGGTAGATTCCTCGACTTTCCTCGAAGGTCGTGGGTTCGAATCCATGATTTTTCTTACGAAAAATGTGAAGGAAAACATCGTAATGAAACCCGTGGCTTAGTTGGCTCCAGACGTATTGATGAGTTCTTTTGTCTGGACACGGTCGACAGCTAACTAGACCAGCCCAGCGCCTATACTACCTAGTCCATTGAAATGTTACATTTTTTAGGCCTTACCTTGCGTTTTTTAATTAATTATTGACTCTTTTCCCCACCACCCACGAGGTAGAGTCTGGAGGCGCGTTTTTTTACGTGGTATTCCCAATAGGTATAGGTTCCCCAATTGGGGAATACTATCAATAATATTGCAAAATTTATAATCATAATAACAAAACAAACCACCAAAGTTGTAGAAAATTTAATTTGCAACAAAAAAAATTAAAACAATTTATTTTTATTAAATAAATAGTTTAAGAGATATATCGTAAAAACCATTTTAACCCCTATTTTCAAGATGGCGGCCGTGGGACAAGAGTGGCGACCCCACAAACTTGGTTTTAACTTTACACTGACCCCCCCTACACATCAAAAAAATAAAATTGCGTCCTCTGAAAAACGCAAGGTAAGGCCTAAAAAATGTAACATTTCAATGGACTATAACCCGTATAGGTGCTGGGCAAGCCTACAGCATCTAATACACTACAGCGTATTATAGCTGAATAGTAACAAAATAAAATTGGCGCTATTTAAACAATTTATGATAAATATTAAAGCCAATATTGAGGTGCATGTAAGGGCCAACATTGCTTCCTTCAAATCAGATCTAATCTGATAAGAAATAAAAACAAATTAATAATATCAAAACATATATTTACTTCTAAAATACTTCAGTGTGACGTTGAGTACACAATATATCTTAAAAATGTAATATAACTAAAATATACATAATATATTATTATATACAAAGAAATAACAATATTTGGTGCACATTATGGCAACTAGATTACTTTTTACATCTAGTTTAGGTTATGTTTAGTGAATATTAACCGGATGCCGACAAAAATCAAACTTTCAAGTTTTTTTGGTAAAATGACCTCAGTTATAAATCGAATAATAACATCATATTATTATTCGCAAATCTATAACACGATTTCACAACTTTTAAAACCTTTGTTAGACTTTGAAAATATCCCAAACTCAAATTAGGGTTCTATTAACAATAACTGGTTAAACACCTACACCTAACTGACTACAGATAGCTGTTATGACGTAGGCATCCGCTAAGAAAGGAATTTCAACTATAGTGGAGTATGTAAGATAATGATTTATAACTGGGCCATTGTAATAATAAATTGAAAATTATTCATGAATTGTACGATATAAGCCATATACAATAATATAACTTATATTTTTGACTTAACAATATTTTTACTGTACCCATACTGTTGTACATTTGCTAATTTATGATAATCTACTACTCCTTAGCTAAGCAGAGCTTGTGTTAAAGGAGTTAGTAGTCGCTCTCTGTTTGAATTGTATAAGACAACCCAAATTATTATTAGTGAGTACAAAAGTGTTCCGAAGCCACACGTCTTATTTAGTTTTTAAGCCGTTGCAATGTGATTTCACGCAGTTTATATGATTTCAAATCAAGAAAGAATATTGACTTTGATTGATCACAGTAGATTTATACGGAAAACTAAAAATTTGAATTTGGCGGACCGCCAGTTCGACATCACCATAACGATGAAATCGATTTAACTCATGTGACTACAATAAAATGATAATTAAGTATTTGGTATTTTAAACATTAAGGGTATTAATACAAATTAGTTTTAGTGCGTTTTCAGAAAATATGCTTACAAACCAAAAGTCGATTAAAAAGTACCTAGAGTAAAAAATAGTTTTTTATAAGGAGTATTTTACTTTTGAATATTAATTAATTATCTACAAGAACTAGCTTACAAAAAAATATGTAAAAACTTCCATGAGTGATATAATTATTACTTCATAATTAATAAAACATACTAATTTCATAAAAGTATTTAAGTATTAAAATATGGTAAAATTTTAATAAGCAAAATCTACTGAACCGTTTGCTATGAAACTCGGATAGATAGCTAGAGTTTCGAAATAACACATAAGCTAATTTTTATATGGTATCGGGACTTAGGAGGGTAAAATCGCGGGGCGCAGCTACTTTCAATTGATTTGAATTTACACACTTCATTATCTAACTTCAGGCAGGTTAAGTTGTATGAAATTAGACCGGACTGAAGTTGGCGCTAATAACTCTTTTAATTTTTTTGTTAAAGATTTGAACGCACCTCTTTTCGAAGTAACAAACATAGCTAAGAACACTCCCGACTAATTCACCTTTCAAACAAAAAAAATCTAAATCAAAATCGGTTCATCCGTTCGGGAGCTACGATGCCACAGACAGACACACACACAGACACGTCAAACTTACAACACCCCGTCGTTTTTGCGTCGGCGGTTAAAAATATTACATTTCACTATTAAATAATCTATCAAGTCAAAATTTATAACATATCTTGCTTGCTACAGACGGTCGCGGATATCTTTAATCTCGTCTATGAGTCGAAATCGATAACCTATCATACTAGCTCCATTAGTCACGGATATATCTTCTGTCATTAAAACGTCGGCTGCCGTGCAAATTGTATTCACAACAAAAACAGTATTAACTTGAGTGAGCGTAATATGTATGTATCACTACATAGCAAAGTCACTTCCCGCTGTCTGTCTGTCCCTATGTATGCTTAGATCTTTAAAACTACGCAACAGATTTTGATGCGATGCGAGAAAGAGTGATTCAAGAGGAAGGTTTTAGTATATAAAACAAACTACCACGCGTACGCAGTCGCGTGCAACTGCTAGTTATGTATCTGCTACTTTACTGGAGCAAGTAAGATTAACTTATCAATTTCGACTCTATATGAAGGCTGCGGTCCGAATTGAATGAACAGCGCTTACAATGCAAACGATCAAATCCCCCGGTCCGAAATCTTGAGCGTAGTAAAATTGGTAACGGCACTATCCGCACGGGGCGGGTCCATTTCGGACCGAAATCTAGGTGCCAGCACCCACGACCGACTGCAGCAAGCAAATATAAGTTATCGATTTTGCGTATAAGTAAACTAAATTATTCTAAATAAATGGAAGAATGAATGAAAAATCTTATCAAATAAGATTAAAGATGAAAAAGCAATTAGATAAGAACAATTCTAATTGACTTTATATTTATCTAAATGTATTTTAAATTAAAATATCGCTTAGCTATCACAATGAGATGGCCAGTAAACAAATTACTAAATTAACTTTCATATAAAAATGGTAACTTTAAAGTACTAAATATTTTTTAGTATTTTTTGGTGGGATACTATACGGATGACTGTGATTAATCTACTCAAATATTAAAAAGAGCATTTTGCAACAAATATGCACCCCATGAGTTTCTAATATTCTTCTCATTGGTGGGCGTGGTCCCAAGGCACACTTTACTTAGTTTTTGAGACGATTCAATATAACTTCATCCAAATTATTCCAACTGAATAAAAAAAAGGTTGACTTTAGCTTTGTTCTCAAACTACTGGACCGATTTCGATAAAATATAATGATACATTGAATCCTCAGGAGTAACATACGCTCTTTTTACTCCGATATTCCCAAGGGAACGGGACTTACGCGCGTAAAATTGCTACAAAAAAAATCCGCAAAACTATAGCTTTCTTAATATAAATCCTTAAAAACAATATTTTTCTTTGAATTTAAACTAATTATTTAATAGAAATATCAAATGAATATCTCAGTTAAAGACAGTCTAAATAACTAATTTAAATCAACACCATCTATTGACAACTTATCGAATTAAATCCCCGTTTGGGTGTTTGTTCTAAGCTTGATAGTGCGAAGCTTTCGTATTACAAAGGGTTCAAAATTATAAACTTAATTAAGTGAGGAAGGTCCATCAAAGGTTAATTATAGATGGCGTAATAGTCGCTTGTTCATAAATTATTGTACTGTTTGAAATTACCAGTATCACCATTTTTGGAGCCTTTTTTTGGAAACTGCCCTAAATAGAAATTTTAAGAATCGTCTGAAAAAAAATACATATATATATTCCATATCACGAGGCTATGGAACCTCGGACCTTTGGAACGCGTGCATAGAGCCGAAGCAAACACAGAGGCCCTTTACAATAACACGATTAATATCAAAGTAAAATGTGGACACCAAACCGGCGATTGTCTCTGTTTGCCCTAAAAAATGCAGTTAAGGATGAATTTAATGATTATTAAGTTTTTGGTATTAAATATTTTAATTTTAACCAAAGTCTCCGAAAATTAATGTTGAGTAATTTCAAAGCATTTTGATACGATAAAACCGTGATATTTCTGATGTTTTTAATTATTTTCTTGTGAACAAAACCACAATATTTTAGGAATCAGCTACACTAGCGCCACTTTGACAGTTACCTTCCCCATTAAATATTGAAAACAGTGCCATCTAGTGATCAATGTGCGTTCCGTTTCTTCGGAGGTGGCGTCGGCGCTTTCTCTTTATTTCTATTTACTAATGATGTATAGAGGAATGAGCCTCGCGGTGCGAATACGGTATCATAGTTGTGTCTGGCTGGTAGTGGGTTCGATTCCCCGTTGTTGTTCGCGTCGTTCGAGTTGTCTAACTCCATGCTCCGGTGGGCGTACTTTTTTGGTAATGGCGGCGGTTCTTCTTCTTCTTGATTTGAATCGGTGGTTCCTAAAGGCAGAAAGAGATAGATATATAAAATAGATACACCCTTACAAAGGGAGATAGAAAAAGCTGTAAAACATAGATGATATATTACCCTTTGATTCACTTCTATTTTTCGTGTAATCAATATATTATAAACTAGGCTTGTAATCGTATTTGTTTATTTTTTATTCTTTTTAATCACATAAAAGTTCTAATTTATCCTATTTGAAATATTGAAATTACATTTTCTATTTAAAAGGATATACTTTCAGATTGACCCCTACAAAATTTCATGAAAATAGTTCAGTTTTCTAAACAAAATAACTGGAAAAAAAATATTATGCAAGTAAAGGTAATTGCGTATTATGCTTTCTAGTGACATTTTTGGACCTTTATATGATACTTTAAATGTCGTTATTTCACTGGCATTGTACCTTGTTGAAGTTGGTTACGTTTTGTTATAATTGTTTATTATGTGTTTATTACCTATTTATTTGTAACAAAAATGTTCTAAAATTATCAAACTGATCCATATCATTTTGGTGCTGAGATTACCAAAATGGTACAGTCGCGCATTCTAATAAAAAAAGGATAAAAAATTCGGTTCTCCCTCCAAATCGAACTTCAGACATTAATAAAAAAGCAACAGTTCGGTAACTAGACTAGCAAAGCAACCAAACTACTGCGACAAAGTCCTCTTTCCGAACTCTAAATAATCATCTCCAAAATTTAGCACCACGGCGAGATTTGAATTCGCAACTTTCCGATTACCAATTGTGGAATGATTTTTTCTTGTAAAAAAATCCTGAAATGTCTACTGATGGCTAACCTACTGTAAATGAAGTCTTCTTAATAGTAGTCCAGTAGGTATAATTTAGGTATCATTATCCAGATATTCATTTCTTCCTATCTTGATTTTACAAAAATATTCTTATCTCGCCATAGTCATAAGATTCAAGATTCGAGTCAAAGTTAATAAGAACGAGAATGATAGTAGAAAATCAAAATATATCGTCGCCACATCCGAAATAGATATCATCAGACGTTGATATGAATATAGAGGTAGATAAGAAATATAGTAAAGATAGCATAAAATGAGTAAGGATGAGTAAGGTAGCGTCAGAGATGAATTTTATTATTACTATTGTTATAGGTTTAAGTTAAAAAAGGTATAAGAAAAAGTTAAGAACGTATGAGAGAATAATTTGGTAGAAGGTAAGAAAAATAAGTAGATATAAGAGAAAGATCTAATATGAGAAATTAAATAGGTAGCTGTATGTATAGTATACTGACCTAGCGAATCTCTGTTGCTGGGCGGCTGTGAGGACGCGAGCGATGTACGTTGAGACAGTCTCCGCTCGGCGTCGGCGCGCGGCGGACGCGAGCACACCAACTGCGCACCACGCTACGTCACACCCCACGCTTTATATATACGCTACCCGTCACCGCTACGGCACGCTATACGCTACCACACGGCACGGTGTACGCTACGACATGCCACACTATGCTATAATCTACCCAACACCCGAGCGCCCACACACCTGTCATGCCACACTATACTACGTTAGGTACATCACATTTTCTACGGCATGCTACTACCCAATACCCGCGCTACGGCACGATGTATACTACGATACGTCACGCTACCACCCAACACCCGCGCAACGGCACGACCTACACTACGATACGTCACATGTGCTACGACATGCCACACCACCCCACAACCCGCGCCACGGCACGACCTATGCTACGATATGTCACATTTGCTACAGCTACGACTACATGCTCTACAACACCGCGATATCTAGAAAGAAACGGCACATGCTAATGATACGCCAGGAGCTACCACAAACCACGACGTGCTCTACTTCATGCCATATGTGCTATAACAACATTCACCACAAATGTTAGTTTGCAAAAATATGAATATGATGGTGAGATTAACAAAATTCCTGCTAATTTTAAACATTTTTTGCGAAGGTTGTCTGTCTATTGCGTTTTCACATCGTTGAACCAATTTTGATGAATTTTGGTATAAATAAATGGGACCTTTTTATCCCGATGCCGTTTCCAGTTTTACGTGGAATAAACCGCGGGACGAAAAATAGCAAGTTTTTTTTATCCAAAAGTCTATAATATAACATTCAAAGTTCTGACTAGCTGACTCATTAGATATCAAGGCACAGCTCAAGCCAATCGACGGATGGGGCTAAAATTTGGCTCGCAGATAGCTGTTGTGACGTAGACATCGGCTAAGGAAGGATTTTGGAAAATTCAACCCCTAAGCGAAATCGCAGGTGAAAGCTAGTTACGTGATAATGACAGTAGAGCTATTGTTGATTGTTAAATGAAAACGTGAATAAGTTTAATTGTGATTTTACTTAAGATTTATATTTTTGGTATCGGAATTCCGATTGAATTAAATTATACATAAAAAAGTGTGTATTTAATGATATAACGACGTATTTAATGAAGGTTACATTAATTTAAAAAGACGTAACAAGGTGCAAAGTAAATCAGTGTAAAATAGTTTGGTAAACACAAAGTCAGGTCATAAAGTTGATGTAAAAATAATTAATTAAATAAATTGTTTCTTTTAACCGATTTCAAAAAGAAAAGAGTCTCCATTTGACTGCATACCTATTTTTATATTTCTTGCATCTTTTTTGGCATTTGACTGTGTGTTTTAAACCATGTAAAAATATGCAATAAGCAAACAGAACTCAAAAGCGGATATACACTAACTAACCCGAAATACCACAATAAAGTAATGGAAATTTCGACTCAACGGGGTATGGTCCACGTAGCTTAGTCAGTTTAAGCGCCGCTACGGTAAAGTGGTAGTGGGTTCAAATCCCAGCGTGAACAATGATATTTGACACGTGTTTCAATACGTGCGTATTTCAGGTCACAGTGTAAACCACAAACAGCGCTCCAATGTTTTTAACATACAAACCACAGTAATATGATAGTCATTTTAATATTAAGTAGCTTAAAATTTCATCAATTTTCTCAGTTTTTTGTTTTACACGGCAAATTAAACTTAAGTACATTTTTTTTTAATATTTCTCACACTGACTTGTGGTTATTATTAATTGACAAAACTTTAAGCCAATATTTTATTAGCTATAGATATTTCAAGTAATGTCGTCGCGCAGTTATATGTGTCCATAAGCAACACAAATCGTAGCAGGACCCCTACCATAAGTTGTTGACGCACTCGATCATTCGTACCATTGAATATTTACCATTAAAATTCAAGATTAGGATTTGGTCAATATGTGAGCCGCGAGAGAAATAACTGTCTCTATAGTGCTATCTGTCTCTACTATGTGGACAAAATAATATTTTATTACCCTAGAAAGATTAAGTACCTATCGGACATTACAAACGGTGCACATTCTTGACACATACATTCGTCCATTTATTTTAAAAAAATTGGTGCGCGTACATAATAATAATTATTATGTAACCACGCGCGTGAGAAGTTGTTCATCATTAAAAATAGTTTTGAATTGTAATAAATAATTAATTTTAATGAAATAATAAAAGGACTAGAAAAGGATAGTCAACACTGACTGTGTTGACTATCCTTTTCTAGTCCTAAATTAATTAATTTGTTTAGTATTAATTTGAAATTAAGTTCGGTTTAAATTTGAAAAATTAAATAAGCGGTACAGCGGGCATCTTCAACCTGTTACTTTTGTGTTAAGTTGACGCACGCGCATCTTAAAATTTCACTAAAGTTTAGAAGTATAACTTCAAAAATGTATGTACGTGACCCCTGCATAACTTTAGTGAAATTTCCAATAAATATTTATTCTATTCTATTCTAACTGTATGACTCATTATTAAATTTTTGTAGGTTTCATTATATTTGTAACAGATGGCATTACTACGTAATAAATATGCGTATTTACGTTATTGTCTTTGCACGGTGTTTGTCTATATATGGTAATTATTAATTATGCGAAAATCGTACGTATGCGCCCAGTTTTATATTATAACACGGCTCGCGTATTGGCCGATTCCAATTTTAAAGTTTCATGGGAAACACTAAATTCGGTAAGTTTGATAAAATGCGTAAACAACTCGTGGTAAGACCACTGCATACATACATACTCACTCACACATAGAACCGTGCGCCGACATCACTCGAAACATCTATCACAAGTTGCAACATACCTCTTGTCTCAATTCCCTCAAAGGGGAAGCTGTTGGTGTCTCATGTGGGGTCCCAATGCTGGGCGTGGGAGTGGGGGTGTTCGTGGGCGTGGGGGAGGATAGGGACCCGTTCTGTGTCGGGGTAGAGTGGGAGGTGTACCACTGGGACCCACTCGATTGGGTGCCGATTTCACTCTGAGGGAATAAAATAAAATTTATAAAGGAGAATGGTCTTTCTGGGCCTGGAGGCCTCATGAAACGAGTCATATATCAAATGAAAGGTGGTTTCAAGAGGAACATTTTATTGTATGACCACTTTTTCAAATTCGTTGTGAGATCGGAGTTATAGGTCATTAATGATAGGTGGTCGATTCACTCTCCGTACACCAGTAGGGAGTATTAACGCCTTAATATAATCAAATGTAGCCATCGTATAGCAATGAGTCATATATCAAATGACAGGTTATTTCAAAAGAAATAATTTAATGTATGATGATTTTTAAAATTATTTTTATTTTTAGAGTTATAGGCCATTTATGCTAAGTAGTAGGTATAGGTGTCTGAGGTCTTCTCTTGTGCAATGCAAAAGCTTGATTAGAATCAGATGTTGGTCTCCTCATGAAACGAGGCATATATCAATTGAAAGGTGGTTTCAAGAAAAACATTTTATTTTAAGACCACTTATTCAAAATAGTTGTGTGTTCGGAGATATAGGTCATTAATGGTAGGTGGTCGTTTCACTTGCGAGTTTTCTCCGTACACCGCTAGGGAGTATTAACGCCTGAATAGAACCAGATGTACCCATCATATAGCAACGAGTCATATTTCAAACTAGCAACGCTCCGCGGTTTCACCCGCGTAACTACGTGCGTAATATCGGAATATAAAATAGTCTAAACCCTTATTCAACAATGGACTATGCAACATAAAAATATTTTTTTTCTATCCGAACCAGTAGTTTCTGAGATCAGAGCGTTCAAACAAACACTTTGTATGCTAAGTAGTAGGTATAGGTGACTGAGGCCTTCACTTCTGCAATACAGATGCTTGGTTAGAAGCAGATGTTGCCCTCCTCATGAAACGAGTCATTTATAAAATGAAAGGTGGTTTTAAGGGGAACCATTTTATTGTAAGACTATATTTTCGAAATAGTAGTGGTTTCGTAGTTAAAGATCGATAAATGTACTTAAGTAAGGAAAATTTTTACGACCTCCACTCAATAATAAGAGTGTGGGGTGGTGGTCCAACCATGGGGCCCATTAACCGGGAGTCGAAAGGAATAATCCTCTATTTCATTAATTCTGTATTCACAATCCGCGTTGAACCACCGCACACTTGGGCCTCCAACTATAGGTCGTGGTTCAACTTTTTAAATAGTTGGACCACGGGACTGTTCAGAGTCCCGTTGGACATTCATGACACGAAGTCTGAAGATTTAAATTATTTCGTTAAATAACAGAACACGGTTTGTCGAGAAAATATTATTTACACAAAATACGCAATAATAAATGAAAAACCACATTAGACTTAACACAAAAACATTATAAAATAAAAAAGATAATACTAACTAAAACGTTTAAAATAATTAAAAATGCATATTGCATAGCTTTTATCGCGGGCTTTGAGCGCAGCGCCCGAATCAAGAATAAAACCTAACACCCCGACTCCACCCACCATGTAGCTCGGCCGAGCGTTCGCTTAAGTGTATGTATATGGTACAAAGCTCGCACGATGCAATAGCTTTACCGCGGCAGTCCCCGGGTGCCACACATTTTTTTTAAAGAAAGGAACAACACTGACCGTACGGTCGTATAAAGCCACATCAGCAACATCACGACAGGGCGCTGGCGGTGGCGCAGCATGGTCATACGACGCTTTGGCCATTTTCGTCTTCACATTTATTTATCTACTTGAATTCGATTACTGAGAAAAACCTACTAAGTACTAAACTCTGGCAATATACACAAGCCGTGCGAAGCTATGATTTGACGTGAAAGTTGTCAGTGAAAGCGATTTTACCTATGGCTGAAAGTTTTATTTTCAACACGCTCGTTAGGCACCTTCGGAGTATGAATAATGAAGAGTACCTTTTGTTTTTTGAAGATACCTAGTCCAAAAAAGATGGTTTTGCTTTGTCGGAACTTATTGATTGCAATAGGTTCCGACAAAGCAAAACCATCAACATCAAAATGGCTTGCGTATGACTCTACATCTGAGCTCACGACTCGTGATGGTACCTATACCTCGGTTACGATAAACATCATGCTTTTTATCAGCCTGTTGTGTCACTAAATAATGCTAAATAGTGATGTCTATATCACGACAGACATTGTCAACAATTTCTGATACTACCGAATACTTACTTAAGTACATTAAACGATCTCATACTTCGAAACCACTAATATTTTGAAAAAGTATTCGTACAATAAAATGTTTCCCTTAAAACCACCTTTAATTTGATATATGACTTGTTTCATGATGAGGGCAACATATTCTGTTTATAGCCAAGCATCTGCATTGCATAAGGAAAGACCTTAGTCACCGATATCTACTAATTAACAGAAATGACCTATAACCCCTCAAATAGTCCCCTAAAATGACCTATAACCCATAAAATAAGTCATGATACACTAAATTATTTCTCTTGAAATAAACTATTATTTGATATAATATGACTCATTACTATACGATGGCTACATCTGATTCTATTCTGGTATTAATACTCCCTAGTGGTGTACGGAGAAAGTTCGCAAGTGTACCGACCACCTACCATTATTAACCTAAAACTTCGAATCGACAACTATTTTGAAAATGTGGTCATATAATAGAATGTTTTTCTTGAAACCACCTTTCATTTGATATATGCCTCATTTTATGAGGAGTGCAACATCTGGTTCTAACCAAGCGTTTGTATTGCACAAGGGAAAACCTCAATCACCTTTACCTACTACTACTTAGCCTATAACGGCCTATAACTCTAAAATTAAAATATTTTTTTGAAAGTTATGATACACTGAATTATTCCACTTGAAATAAACTATTATTTGGTGTATGACTCATTACTGTACGATGACTGCATCTGATTCTATTCTGGTCTTAACACTCCCTAGTGGTGTACAGAGAAAATTCGCAAGTGTACCGATCACCTACCATTATTGACCTATAACTCTGAATCCACAACTATTTTGAATAAGTGGTCTTAAAATAAAATGTTTTTCTTGAAACCACCTTTCAATTGATATATGCCTCGTTTCATGAGGAGACCAACATCTGATTCTAATCAAGCTTTTGCATTGCACAAGAGAAGACCTCAGACACCTATACCTACTACTTAGCATAAATGGCCTATAACTCTAAAAATAAAAATAATTTTAAAAATCATCATACATTAAATTATTTCTTTTGAAATAACCTATCATTTGATATATTGCTATACGATGGCTACATTTGATTACATTAAGGCGTTAATACTCCCTACTGGTGTACGGAGAGTGAATCAACCACCTATCATTAATGACCTATAACTCCGATCTCACAACTAATTTGAAAAAGTGGTCATACAATAAAATGTTCCTCTTGAAATCACCTTTCATTTGATATATGACTCGTTTCATGAGGCCTCCAGGCCCAAGCTCTGTACATTTTTTCCCATTCTCCTTTCTGAATGACTGTTAAAAAAATACAGATAAAAAATAGCTGCTTCTTTTAATTTGATATTGTATGTTTGTTTCCAGGTTTTAGAGACCAATATCTCTATCGATAATCAATTGATATTAAAATATAGGATGATTAGTGTTTTGCAAAACCAATCGGTTCCATTCCTGGGTAGGGTAATGACTTCAAAAAAATCTTATGAAGCAGATTTAGTTTTTGTCGGGCAAGCAACTCCTTTTCAAAAATTTCGTTGTCTCTTATAGTTTAGGATATAGCCCTGAAGGGCCATGTAAGAAATTCACCCTTTTATCAATGCACAGCTTGAACCAATGAACGGATCGGGCCAAAATTTTGCATACAGATAGCTGTTACCGTCCGCTGAGAAAAGATTTTGGAAAATTCAACCTCTAAAGAGCTGACAAATAAACAAATTATTAACTGAAACAAAAAATAATAAAATAAATGTTAATAACGTACAAATAGTTACATTAGAGTAAACTTTACCTTTCTGACACCACCTCTCTTATTTTTCCTTCTCGGTGAGTTTTGCAGCGTCAGGTAACTGACTACGCTGCCTCCGGCGCTGTTTCTGTTAAATAAATAATTGTTTATGTAAATCAAAAGTTTTTCAAACTAATATAATACTAACAAGAAAAGTTTTTTGACCCACGCACTACTTAGTTTATCTCTTGCTCGTCTAGCCGTACATAAGTCTACTTTATTTAAAATGTGATGTACTAATATGTTTTGATATTTCCCTTTGACAGATGACAGGTGAGTTAGAGTGACAAAAGAAAGCTTATTAAATGTTTATGAATTGGTTATCCACTATATAGTGTGGTTACTATTATTATAGTAAATTACCTCGGAAAGAATCGACCAGGACTCTTGACTGACGATCTATAATGAGAAGACATAAAAATTAGAATAAAAATAATAGTGCAATAAGTAAACAAAAATAACTTCTAACTTGAAAGTTAGACATGATTTTAACTTCTTTAAGAGTGTTACCGCGTGCTCTTCCATACAAAAATAAATATAGTTACTTTTTTTCTCTTTTTGTCTAATCGTGGTACAATGTTTGGAAATTTTATTTAAATACATTTCCAGCAATCAAACGCAGAGTGCCAACGTCTGTTTGTCTGTGGTCTGGTTGTTTCTATGTATTATAAGTATATATTTACAAAAGAAAAGAAAAGAAAAGTATATAAGAAGTATATCCGTTGTCTAGCACCCATAACACAAGTCTACTTACTTAGCTTTGAGCTAGATTGCGATGTGTGGAATGTCCTGCAATATTTATTGGTGAAGTTAGTTCAAGTATATACTAACTCAGTTCCGGTGGATATATCAGAGATCCTGTTGTTACTGAGATGGCTGGAGTCTGTCTGTGCGCTGATACTGTCCCGGAAAGGAGACCGGAGTTGCACTTCTGGTTCCAGGTCACATGTCTACAACAAACAAAGGGAGTTTAGCCGGGCGTCAAAAACATGGCATGCTGCGTTATAATTAGCAGTTATTAAATAAAATTGTATAATTTAGGACAGTGCAATTCGTGATATTTCTTGTTGCCCCAAAACTCCTCTTACCTCTCATTTCGACATGATCGACTACACTGAGAGGATAATAGGTGCTAGGCAAACCTAGTCCATCCTCACGCAGAAAGGACCAAAGAGGTCTAGTTGTAGAAAAACAGCCCGTAAACAAGTAACCTAACCTAAACCAGAAGAGGATGGCGGATGGACAACGACATATCCAACGCAATTGTAATTGTTGTGGCCGACTATTGGACAGGGAAAGAAGGTAAAGGAGCTAGTATAATCTATACATTTATATTGCTTTGTCTTGAATAATTGACTGATTGACGTAGAGACCTGCAACTAGGATGGTGTATTTTTTGACGTACGACGTAGGCAATGAAATTCTACCCCTTAGAGGGTGAATTAAGAAAAAATTGTATGGGACAACGTGATTACTTGGTTCATTTTCGACTTCTACGCGGAGGAAGTCGCGGGCAAAAGCTAGTGCATAATATGTACCTTCCGTCCATATCGCTGGTGTACATGTTGGCTGACCCTTCTGTAACACGCCAGGAGATGTGCATGGAGCTCCTCCAGTGCGGTCGGCATACGGGCTCCGTGCACGTCCAAACCTAACACATAGTAAATTATATAATTTCTCCTCGTGGTTAATCAATGTGAAATGATAAGGCAGTGCCTCGATTTACTTCACACAGTTTAAGTCTTTGGGCGTGTGTGATTAGGTCGCGATAACTCCAGTTTTTGTATGGCAATCGCGTCCTAATCACACACTCTCGACGACTTAAACCTTAGTGAATGTAGGCACAGTTTATCTCTCTAGTATTTGTCACTATGAGTCATCGTCGTAAATGAAAAAGCTAAATTCAATATACAAATTAAATATAGATAAGAAGAAAAGAATGTACACATAAATAATTGAAGTCAACAGAAACTCAAGAAATTTAACAATGACGTTCTCTCAAGAAAAAAACAACTCCTAACACAAGGTTTCGTTAAAGATTGTCACTGACTTTAGCGAAACTGAAAGCTGAATGAAGGATTTAAAAATGAGAATATAATAAAACTGAGTAAGAAAGAAGTAAATGTAACTCACCATACTTCAACAAAGGTATCTGATCAGCGATCAAATCCTTCAACTCCTGCAGCAAGTGCTTGTGTTCCGGATGTCGCGCTTCATACGCGGGCGTTAGGAATGAACGTTCGTAATTCACTAGACCGCCTTGTACTGCTGGGTCTAACATACCTGATGATGAAAAATAAAACAACTTATAATGTTATCAAGAAATAAATCATCTCCACAATTTCCCTGTGGGAGTGCTAACCACTAACCACTGGTCAAGTAACGTTGCAGACGAAATAAGGATATGCATTTTGCTTGTTTGTTTTATAAATAAAGATTCGTCAGTTATAAGACGACGAAGTTGTTTCTTCATAGTATATTCCACTAAACGAGGGGTACAAAAGAGAGCCTAACATGAAAGGCGTTCCGATTTCTTTTAACTTTCTAGTGCACACTGTTAAGAAGTGGAACTCTTTGCGAATGTCGGTGTTCCCCCAAACTACAACCTTGGGGTCTACAAGTCTAGAGTGAATAGGTACCTTTTAGACGAGCATGCTACATCCTCGATCGCAACGTAGCTTCCCATCAGGTCAAATCCAAGCCTATTTTAAAAACCACCTTCTCCAATGTGAATACCTGCACACTGGATCTTTAATATAGGCCAATGATGCTGCCTTCGATGTTGGTTTTTGCCGGATAATATTATTTGCTTCATTTAAACTTCTGTCATAATAAAAGGTTGTAAGAATAAGGAAAGTAGTTTCCACAGTGACCTCTATTGGTGCCACCCAATATTCTCTCTTTTTTAAAACAATATTATACAAAAAAACTCAATAAACTTACCCGATAGTTTCATAGTAAGCGGCTGTAGTTGGGTGTTGGCCTCTCTAACTTCAAGTATGGTAGACTTGAGTGATCTGTTGGCGTTCCTTAGAGCTTCAACAGCGGCCTCTATCGGGGACACCCAGTATGTCCGCTGTTTTAGTACGGGAAACCAACGGAGGATGCCTACAGATAAACAAAAATATTTAAAAAAGTTGACAGCAACTTGCTAGATCCACCCGTTTCTGTGAAAATCGATGGTGACATACAGACAGACAGGCGGACAGAAAGTGATTCTATAAGGGTTCCTTTTTTTACGTTTTGAAATACGGAACCCTAAAACCTATATTAGGGAGGCTCACAGAAAAATCAAGAAAACGTGTTGAAATACTCAAGATTTAATTCTTCTAGACATGGTCAACTAAGCTGAGAGGTCAGTATTTCTACTGTGCTGGGCAAGCCTATTCCCAGTAACTACAGCGCCTTCAATATATTTTAAGGGAATAATCATCTGGATTAGAAAATACTTAGATTAAATGACTTACCGGGTAGTTTCTCACTAGTCTCGAGTTCTGTCCGTTCGAGCCATCGCGTCGCGAATTCATTAGGACTCGATAGATCATCGTTTGATCCGTTTAACGATTCCTCTGTAAAATAACATTATTTATGTATTTGCCTTCGTAAAACTTACGGAGTAGGTAAGCATTGCAGGGCGTATGACTGATATTTCGTTAATGGTGCATATAGTGGTCAAATGCAAAATCTTGTCGCCGACGGCTAATTTTTTTAATTTTGCATGAAAAAATGTGCGACTTCTTTCGGTATGATTTTAAGACAAAAATACCTTTACCATTAATCCAATCTTAAGTCAAAAAAGACCGCTAGACATAACACTTTTCAAGCAAAACTTAACAATTGTAGTTGAAATTGAAATGCATGCTCATAAATATTTGTCATCAATTATTAGTTAACAAAAAACTCACCTGGCCTATGAAAAGGTCTAGAGAAGACGTATTTGTCGACGTTGTTATGTTTGTAATACTGTAATATTTGTTCAGCGACCGGTTTGCCGGAGAGACGTTTGAATTGATCGCTCATTACTGGTTCGACGGCGTTTATTTGAAGATCTAAGGGTTTTGGCTAAGGAAATATATTATTGCGATAATATTTTTATAGGTCAGATGTTTGACCACTATCTCACTTTATGGTAAGTGAAGATGCGGTCTATGATGTAGCACGCGCCTCTAGAAGATAGAGAAAGAAAGAAAACATTAATTGGCCAAGCACGACAGGAGAGTCAGAAACAGACAACTTATTCTATTCCGTCGCGGAACGAATGAGGAATGACGAACACCGTTGTTACAAATGAGTGTGGTTGTCCACAGACGGCAGAAATGGTACTTGCACACTCCCCAAAAAGTATTCGACCGACAAGCTAGCCAAACTTGCCAAATTTCAAAGATGTTCAAGACTCTCGCAGCCTTAACGCTAGCACTACACTACTCGTGAAGTTGATCGAAGTTACCCGAATGAGATAGTGTAGAGGGGCACTTCGGTTCCCTTCGGAGTACTTCGGGCAACATAGCGTCGCCTCGGTTGACTTCCGCTCGTTTTCGGTATTTGTGCACGAGTAAAAGGGCGCAAGGTGACGCGGAGTTCGAATACGAACGTTGGCGCGTACTTCGGACCTCGGTCAACCTCGTCGAACACTTCGCCGAGTAACTTCACGAGTTGTGTAGTGCAGGCTTAACAGCTAGGCAAACTGTCCAACGAGCCTCCTGGCTCTACTTTCAATGGACTCCAACACCTCTAACAGGTATTTCGCAGGACCATACTAAAGGTGAGCTCAGCACTTTCAGCACTCTATGCAAGTTCAGGCCTAAGGCCTAGATACCTTATATTGTGGTTTAAACAAAAAGGATACACTGTCCATTCGATTCCGTGATCTCTTCCCCAGGAGGGTCCAGCTTGAGAAGCACTTCAGCATCAGGCCATTCATCCTGCATACGTTCGATGAACCCTTGCAGTTGTTCGTATTCGTTACCACGATATACGAAGCCCTGAGGGAAAATTTTATTTTAACATTTTAAACTTCAATAAATATAAAATGCTTTGTCCTGAACAACTGACTGACTGACTGACGGATCAACGCACAGCCTGAACCGCTGATCGTAGAGATCTGAAAATTGCCTGCAATATAAATACAATATTTTACGTACATGTGGCGTCCTCAACAGTTCCGGGAATCCCTTCCCATGATACAGAACCCTGAAATATCCGGGATGGTATCTTGGCGTACGTAACATGGCGGAATATAGCGCGGCCAACTGAGTGTGCAGCTCGGCTAAAGGCCCATAGAGACCGCCCTCTTCGTACACTGTTACTAATTCCTTAACTAATTCCACTGCCAGCTCCCATTGGCGGCCATCTTTTAAAAGTTCCGCTATTTCTGTGTAGAGGTATACCTGTAGAGACAAACAATAATATAAGACTTACTGTCTCACGTAGCTGTACCCGTGTTAATTCAGTTTAGGGGTTAAACTCATAAAACCACGGGAAAACTAACCACTATCTCCATAAATGGGGACTAAGGGAGTCACCACATCACGATTGCGGTGCACCTGACCAAACCGTTTCCCATGTGGTAAACGAATGCCCACTTCGCGGTTTTCCCGATATGTCTTAAGTCCATAAATTCACAACCGCCGCCGCAAGCAGGCTGAAAAACTTGGATATAGAGGTTTGATCCACGCAGGATGAATGCCATACGCAATGATGATGACTTATAAATCCCCTATTTGTTAATTTAAGGGTTAAAAGTAATATTTATGACAATTTTACAACAAAATTATTGTTTCTGTGGCATTCCGGGATAATAATTAGCTTATTTGTCATTATAGGGCTATTTTCATCGCAATTGGCATAAAGAAATAACAAACCTTTACAATTATATTAGTGGGAATAACAAACCTTCAATTGAGTATGAGTATTATGGGTGTCAAGCGGCAAGTCCGGATGCCTCAATCTCGGCGGTAAAGGTTCCTGTGTCCACTCAAGTAGTTTAGCATGAAGTTTCAACGTTAAACCAGCTTCCGTCCATTGATCGCACGATTGATACATCTTTGCTAGTTTATGGACGTAACTGGAAGAAAAAGTTGAGGATTAGCGATTTGGAAAGAGACAACCCATTTATTGTTATTTCCCTATATGTAATGCTTAGTCAAAAATAAACTGCGTTTTGGGCGTTAATTTTGGCTTAGGGCAACGCCTTGCCCTAAGCCAACAGATGGCGCTAACAGAACAGTAACCATAATTTTACATTTTTTAAAGATACAGATAGTTCAACGAATGTAGGCTCGTGGTTTCTACGGCTAGGAAACTATGTAAAGCTACGATTTGTGTGTCAGTGATGCGGCAGCCGTCGTCTCACCATGACAAATTGAAGCACTGACATTACGCCGGCATCCTAGTATTGTTATTGCGTCTTAAAAGGGGAATTTTGCCGCGTGTGCGAGAGCTAAAGTTGATAGACGTTAACCTAAGGTTAAAATAGTGGCATTCTTACCGTATGTACATATGAGGCCGCTCTATATGATCGTAGAACGCCAACACTCTTGTAGTGAGATGCATCCGATGAGGCGCTGCAGACCGTTGTGCGGCCGCGCGGTACTCTAACAATGTGTCCAACTGACGCGCTGCGGCCGCTACTAAAGCTGCAGCTGACGGTCGAAGGCCTAGCAAAAAATATGACAAACTTTAGTATGACGATGATGACGAAAAATAAGAAGAAGAGAAAAAATCCAATGTCTATGCATTGACTAAAGATCGCTGCATACGTAACGTGAGTTTTCTCGTGCCGTGAGCGGAACGCAATATAATTATATCAAACGCTGTCAAACGTTCCGTCCGGCACGAGAAAACTCACGTTACGTATGTTTGTAAGACCACGAATACTTTATGAACAATGCACATCACGTCTCCGTCCCATCCCAGGTTTTATCCCGTCACGTATGCGCGACCTTTACTTAGTACAGTCAGCAAAGGACTGAAGGTAGCAGGTGCATATATTAAAGTGTTAATAATTTGAATACTAGTTCGACAATTTATGGTTATTTTGCGTGAAAAAACGAACACTTCGAAAGCTTTAGTAATGTCAAGCAAAATAATTAAGAATTACTGAACCGTTATTTTAAAAAATCTTTAAAATATGCGTCTGTTACCCTCAGTCCTTTGCTGACTGTACTTTTACCATTCTCTCAACTGCCTTATCCAGAAAATAAATTTTGTTGTTTTTTATTTACCGAATCGTGACTTTCGTCTTCCGACTAAATTTACATTTAAGTGTCATGTTTAAATAGGATATAGGAACATCTTAAATATTGAGGGGACCCCTAAACGTTTAAGTATTCGGGGATCTATCTTTCAACGTTCTTCCTGTTTGCACAGTTCAAAATTGTATTCCAATCGGCGCTTTACGACCTTATTAAAATAAGTTCACACAAACTTTTATTAACTAACCTTTAGCCGCTCCACACAAGGCCCCACATAAGGAAACAAATCTCGCTCTCCAAGCCTTATCACCTTTGCCAGCTTCTACTAAGGTGTCTACTTTGTCTATTAATTCACTTTCTAGTTCACGGAGAGGGCTTTCACCTAAAACACATAATAATTTAACCATAAGTTCTGACACCAGGACTTAAATATTTGCACTAATTATAGAGATGTGCTTATCTGCTGAATCTGCTTATGTCTGTCTTTCCTGACGTGTACGATTTTGGGTCTCCAAGTCACGAGTGAACAAAGGGCTAACACCCTATGAGATTGCATAGTGTGCGCAAACGCATAGAGCCGCAAATAATACGCTTATTCGCTAGAGTGAAGAGAGCAACAAAAAATTGACCAATCATAGGACTGCATTTAGCGCAGTGCGTCCATTTATCCAAGAGCAACATTTTCTTAAGTTACATTGTTCAAATTACTTTTTATTTTATATTTTACATTTAAATATCATTTCGATTCCAAAAAATACCCTCAAATTCAGGTTTTTTTTTCAAAAAGCTGACTTTAAGCTGAATTTGAACAACGTAATTTACGAGAATTTGTCTTCAGGAAGCTTCTGTGTGTGCTTTATCTTGGGCTGCTTTCTCACCATTAAGTAAAATATTGGTCAAACGCTAACCTGTTACATATGGAAAACAAAGAAATACATACCAGTCTCCCCACCAGCGATACTATGAGCGTATTCAGTCTGCATCATGTCAAAGAATATAGGTATCGTTGTGTTTCTAACTTCGTCATCGCAAAGGAAACTAACTTCCAAGAACGGACCGACTAAGCAAGGGATAAAAACTCGCTTGTGTTCACCTGAAATTTTAAAAAGATATTTACAATAAGTTCTGAACTTAAAACTAGTTCGGTATTTTTATAAGTCTGGCTTTAGAGACTTTGGTCGGGTATATTTTAAAAAACTGAGTAATTTTTGGCAAGCCGATTCTTAATACTTAACATGGAGGAGTGGAAGTCACTAATAAACTAAGAACTTTGGTTAGTCGCTGCAGGGCAAACCTGGGAAGATGGTGTATGATTGATTCATGCCAGGTCCAGTGGGAGACCATTCTGCATCTCCTAATCTGCCTTGTTCTTGTACGTTCGATTACGGGATATCACAACAATTTCAAAGACCAGGCAGCATACTGAAGTGGGCGGTTTTGACTTCACTTAGTCATTTAATTTAAATTATGACATGGAAAAAACCTGACCGATTTTAAGTATAAGTATTGTAATTGAAACCGCGTAATATTATCCTCACCTAATCCATACCACATCTCAGCCATACAGTCAGCCACTCCCCTCCTAATGTCCCCATACAAAGAGGTGACCCTCTGCCTCCTTGCCGCGTGTAAGTTCTCCAACTGTAAGGGTGACGCTGTGGCCACGAGAGCACACGCTTCGAACCACAGCCGGCAATGGAGCTCCGTTCGAGATGCCATGTCTGGGTCTGGGTCCGATAGTCTGTCACGGAGGGTCGTTGAAAGAAGTCTATAATGATAAAACAAATTATTTCACTTTGGTCCATTTACGATCAGAAGGAAACAGACAGGAGTAGCTGATAATTTTTCGAAAGATTTTAAAGTCATACAATTGGAAAGTCAATTTGGTCTATTGGTTAGAAGATAGACCCTAGATTGTATTTTTAAACAGACGCTTTAGGCTGTCTATCCACTGGTGTTTCCATCAATAGAATTACAATTCTATTGCCCGCTGCTCCGCTACCTCGCTCCTCTCCAGTGGACAGGCAGTCTAAAGCTTGAAGAAAGATTGTTCCTTCATCCTACCCTAACTTTACAGACTTACTTTTACATATATATTAATATGATTTTCGGAATCCATTTGCACTTACTTTAAAGCATGAAGCGTAATATGCAATTGATGGGTCAACATATCTGCCCAATGCGATTTGTACACCGGTTTCTTCAACAGATCTAATAGCAATTTCAACGCATCGCCAACCAAAGTTCCTGAACCGCCTCCGCATTCAGTTTCCAATGCTTTCACGACCATTTTGTACTGGTCGTCTGTCATTTGACGGACCATATCAAGTAGTACGGACACCATTCTTCTCTGAAAGAAAATTTTGTTGAAGTCCAGCATTAAGCAGTTGTTTTGTGGTAGATTTTGAGTTTGGAAAATACTGAAACAGCAAGTTGTACGCTTCTAGGGTGTTTCTGATACTAAGATAGCTAATACAGTTAGTCATTTCATTTATTTACATTTGTTGATTGGTGCAACATTTTATCCTAAACCAAAATATTCATCTCGCTAGAAACGTAACTTTTAACAAGAACCTAATGATGCAGTTTAATTTTTTATCATAATCGGTTGGACTTCTTTGAGCTATCTCTATAAGACAGAGCATCAAAGTTTCGCCTTGAAAGCCCATTAAAAAAAATACCCAGTTTAAATTAAGTTTTTATATCAAGCTCTCATTTGAACTTATTATGCCTTATGGGAAGCGACGACGATGAGGTCGAGGATGTAACATTTGATGTAACCCTTGAAGGTACCTATTCACTTAAATTTTCTGCAATAAATACTTACAACTAAAGCTTCTTCAGTAAGACTCTGTTCCGATATCATAGAAGCCGTAGTCTTCACAACAGTCGGCAGCAGAGCTATCGCCAACTCGCCGCGATCACGTTCCACGTCTCCGACGTCATCGCGTGCCAGTAGTGAAGTCACTTCGCCAAGGGTCTCCACGCATAGCTCGACCTGGAATTGTGAGCTTTATGCTTTAGGAAGCAACGTTGGTTTTGGATTGATGTTCAATTTCGATGAATGCTAGTGCAGATACCATAGAGATAAAACGATTGAAATGTATAGAGGTCGTGCCATGAGTCGTTTAACGTTCTGATCAAATCTAACATGTTGAGTATTTCCCATTAAACTTAGAGATAATATAACTGCATCTTAATTTCGCCTGCGATATTACTTTACTGCGTGGCGTACTGATTATCGAGCGGTAGGTCGGGTCTCGTCAAAGTGCAAAATTTTGGAGAAGCATTTACCTTATTTTTATTTGCAGAAATGCGTAATGCTGGCTCACGATTTTAAAATAATCAAATCATCTACCACTTCTTTATTGTGTTTATCTCTTTGGCAAATACAAGTTGAAAATAAATTCATGCGTCAACCCGAGTGAATATCATCACACGATTTTCCAATTAAAGTTTAAAATTTTAAAAATCATATAAGAAAAGTTATTCATTACGGTTGAAATCACTAATTTGACAGTTTTGCCACCACAGTAAAGATGTTAGAATTATTATTTTTAACCTTCGGTAATTGATGGATAGGTTTTTTTTAACTAAAGTGTAGTATAATTTCTATCAATCTGACGTATGAATTTAATTTCAAATTGTTGAGTGAATTTTGAGTTATTTTGTGGTAATAAATTGATTAGCTTGTCTTTTCAGATCCGTATCTGAAAGGGCTTGTAACATTCTGGCATAGTAAACTGCCATTTCAATTTTAGTGTCGCGGCCACGTTTTAAACCTATGACAATGAACGGACATTAACTGCCATGTAACAAAATCTCGTAAAATGTAATAGGTTTTTCATTTAGGTAGCAAATAAAAAAAATGAAACTTTTGTTCAATATCGAAAGGCAAACCTGACACTAAAAGATGGCCGTGCAATAAAAAGATTAAGCGGCTACTATGCCAGTATCCCCTTTTTCCCATGTTTTAATGGTTGAAAAAGTTATATTTCTTACATAAATTGCTGCATAATATTTATATAGCTGATATTCTTCAATACCAACCTTGGCGTTCGAAAAGCTGCATGAAATCATAAATTAACATTAATACAGTTAGTAAATTATATTTTAATTTAATTAATTTAATACTAAATTAATACAAAGAGCGCTAATGTACAGCTTAATTCATGATGGTACTTAGTTCTAGTCTAGTAGCTATATTTATATGATGGCACATTCTAGATATATTATATTAGAAAGAGTGTTGCAAGGTTATAGGTTTTGAATATTTAAAAAGAGCCTTTTGCGGAGTATTTATTTACTATGGGGTATTTTATAATTATTTTATTTAAAATTTCCCAGTTAGGACTAAAATTTACAGCCCCTTTACGCGTCATAATTGTAACGGATGGACGGAAAGAGGATGTACCTTTTTGTTAGATGGCAAGGAGTGTAGCAATTTTTGTCGTTACTCCGCTGAATTCTGGTAAAAGGCTGGGACTTTTTATGTTTTGTGTTCAGTGGGTATACCTGTGTATATTTTGTGGCACAAATTAATAATACGATTATTTTGAAACCTAGCAACACTCTTAATAAGCTGAACAAAAAAGCGTTTGATACATACGATCTGCTGATGGTTCCCCTGGTCGTTGAACCTGGCCGTGTCAGCCCCGAGCAGCCGCGCCGCCTTGCCGACGGAGCGGGACTTGAGTGCAGCCGAGCGATCCCACTACCACAGCCCGGGGTATCGTATCACAGATGTGAAAGGTTACGTTTACATTTGTCACTTTACATATATCACCCAGATATCATAGGTTTTGTATGAAATAATCTTACAAGTTCTGTACACTATCTATATATCAGCAAGCCGTTGAGGGCGACTTCTGTGCACCTTAACAAACAACTTTTGTTCTACGACTTTTGGAAAATCGGATTTTTTTCGGAAAGGTTGTGAGACTCCAGGTAAAGTTTAAATGGCAACTTATGAAAAAGTTGTTAGTTAACTAGTAAGTTAGAGGTTTTAAAATCTTTAGACTGAGAGCGGCTTGTTACAAAAATCAGTGTGAAATCATTGAATTGTGAAAAGGCAATGGAACGCAAGCTGAGTATATAGTACGAGTATCAGAGAGTAGTGTTGGTGTAATTTAGGTAATCTAAAATTCTTTGTTTTATTATCTCTTCTTCTATAACTTACCACCTATTGTTTTTCAATAGGTGTTGTTTATTGTTATGTATTATTGTTGTTTGTTGTTTTTACTTGGTGCATTTGTTTGAATAATTGTCTTTTCTATTGTAAAACTAGTAGTTCTGCGAACAGGTAGCCCTCGCGATTATAAAGCTTTTACAATTTTGAAGAGTTATTTTGCTTATTACTCCGAAGATACTCATTAGATCTTTACCGAATTTGTATGAGACTAGCTTGAAGTTACTATCTTTCACATACAATCAGAATCAAATTAGATATCCAGGAGCCCCCCTTTTTGACCCTGCAATAAAAATCCCCTTAAACAAAATAATTCCATAAGCGCCTCTGTTTTAAGTCTGGCAAAATTGTATTTCCTAAACTTCCTTTGTATGTTGGTATGGCCCGGCCAGCGAATGATGGCCGCCAGCGGAAATTGGTGGGGATGGTTTGCGCGTGTACAATCTCGCAAATAATTATTACAGACAAATCGTCATACTTTGTTTACATACCGTTTATTATTTTGCCCAACCAGAAAAACATTCCTTTAAATACTATTACTGATATCCATAATATTTATTCACTGTAATTTCTTTATAGATTTCTATATTAGACCTGATTGCGAGACCTCGACGCCGCTCTTTCATATTAATCTATAAAGTTTCTAAGCTATTCGGGACAATCCGGTAAAGATTAAAACAAACTTCTATCGTCTATGAATGTTCTGGACGTCAAACTTTCTTTGCTATCAAATGGCTGTCAATGTCAATTTCTGTCAAATCTATATTTTCTATTGTCTTCGGCGCGAACTTTAAACTGCGGTACTAATAATGTCCTGCACATTTACCAAACAAAGGTATGAACATAGATTTCTATACCTGTACCAATGATTATTAATTTTTCTGTCTAAAGTTGTATTTTCAGTCTGGGTATAGTTAGCTGCGCGACCGCAATGTTAACCGGTGTGATGGTAAAATTTTATGTGCGCGACAGTACTTAGACGACCTAAAGACGTGAGTGCGGAACAGAGAGCGATGATGTGAGCAACTGACCCTCCCTTCGGTCCTGTCCCCCCGCCAAACAGATTTAAAAATTTACTTCTGCGCATATCCTTTCCACTTTCCGCCGGCGGTCATCATTCGCTGACTTACTTATACTCCTCACAAGTATTTTACACATCGATCTAGGCGTACCTTGATCAAGGTACGATGATTTGTCAGTATGGTCACTGTCAGATAAGGCACTACAGTAGGCTACAGTTTAATTTTAAAAAGTTATTTTTTTGACTTCCCTCTTGTCAGTATTGAAATATTTCTAAAGAAAAATAGTACCTATATCAGAAGTTTGTAAGATTATTTTACGGGTACAATAAGGATGACGTATGTTTTGTACTTTTTTTCAAAAAGTCAAAAATGTAACGAAACCTTTCAAATCGGATATACGTCAAAAGCGTACACTAACATTAAAAATTGAATATTCACCGACTAAAATTACACGTGATAAAGTCATATTTTTACTTAATATTATTGCCATTTTTAAATTAATAATATTTTATGACAAAAGCATTATGCCATGACAACACCAACGCATAATTCCCGCCGGCAAACAATCATGACGTTTGACAGCTGTCACGTTGGCAAACGACAGTTGACAGCTGTCAAGCGCAACATGCAACACATCAAGAGTTTGCACACAATTTATTGGTCAAGCGACATTGAACGCTCGCTTTTAATTTATTATTGTTTTAATTTAAAAAAAAACTAAAAAAAAACTCGTATAAGTCTTGTTTAGATAGAGAGCTTAGTAGTAAGTTATAAAAACTATATTTAAATTGTACAAAAAAATATGAATACGTAAATAAACACTTATATAAAGTTGGGATTAAAATAAATCGACTTAAGAGAAGTTTAAGATGAAAAAGAGATAATGTTAGTAAAAACACACAGACACACAGTTTAGTTAGCAGAAGCACACACACAAATCCTAAATTTAATTGAATCATAATTGAAATTGAATCCCTCAAAAAGTTATTCAATTTATGTTTAGAAATCAAAATCAAAGCATTATTTTAAGATTAGTAACACTGTATTAAATCCCATTTTAAAACAACATATAATTGGTTTGACACACTATCAAAAAAGTCCTAAAAATGCCCACAATAGCGCCAAGTGAATCCTTTAAGGTGCATACAGGAGCCAAATGCTTATAGCATATATTTTAATTATTAATTATTGCATGATAAAAATGTTGTTAAAGTTTTGTTCAGTTGGTATACCGTTTGTAGGTGAAAAGTTTTCCCACATTTATTAAAATTAAAAAGAAAATTGCTTAATTTACTTAAGAAAAAAATACAGCACTGCTGTTTTTTTTACTTAAACTTATCAGCAGGTTTCGAGGAGATTTTGTCTTTAAGTTATAGAGTTTATTTTCAAATACAAAATGGAGTAAAAGAACTTGCTTACAAACGGTATATACAAGAACATTTTTGTTGTTATAACAACAATTTTCCATCCAATAATTAACAATATCGTTTTCAGCGACATAATTGTATGTTAAGCCCCTATATGCATCTTAACTAGTTTTTACCCTTTTAATTTTTTTACCTTTTTTGAATTAAACTATGACCACTTGTCACTTGTTTCGCCAAAGTCACGTAGTCTTAACTACTATTACGAAAAAAATCGTTCCATTCTTTTTATGTAGTGTTAAGAAACCCTAGTAAAAATAAAATTTACCCTTCAAATGTGCCTTTGCTAATGACGCAAACATCTGTGCCTTCAATCACACCACATGCTTCAAATTAAAACACATAAATACACATATAAAACAAAGTACAATTCGCGAAATTTCACTAAAACAAAGATGGGAGTTATATATTCTTTTTTTTTCTATTTTTAAGCTAACTGTATTTTTAACTGAAAAGGAAGATGGCTCACTTGGTACTAAATAATATCATAACTTTTCCTACTAAAACTATTTTAATATTACTAAAGCGAAAGTTTTGTTGGTTTGTAAGTTAATATATTCCAGTCAAACGGCTCAACCGATTTGGAAGAAAATTTGAACAAAGATAGTTCATAGTATGAAGAAGGACCTAGAATACTTTTCAAAACGATATTCTCACGAGTTAAACGAGGAGAAAGTAGTTTTTGTGAGCATATGAAAATGTATCCTCATGCAAAACTTTTTGAACGAAAGCAATGACGTATAGAAACCTGGAGCTGAATAAAACAAGTTTTTTTTATATCAGTAACCCAGGTGAACCCGTTGAGCGCAGCTAGTTATAACTAATAGACTTGTTTCCTTTGTTTATTTATATATAAATATATTGTTTTATAATATTATGATTTCCTTATAGTGCACAATGTTTGTGGTTTTGATCGATTTTTTCTTTGTTTAGAGTTTATGTTATAGTTATTTATAATTTCATGTTTTGTTAGGTATTAATATCTATGTTCAAGTAGCGAGGGGTTCATACAACCCGGCCAACCCAACATGCCTGTCGGGTTCCCTTCACAGATTCAGGCATAGGTGCTAGAACTATAAAATTTCACAATTATTTAATGACGTGATTTCTCGATTTGATTATTCTTTCGCGTCTTTTTACGCCATAACCTATGAATTTTGATCAATGGTTAAATGATTTGCGTTACTTGGGGCTAAATGGCGCTGTGTATAATGTCCTGGAATATTTATTCATTTCAGTAAACATATTAATGACGAAGTGAGGCAACTTTTTAATCATATTTTATTAGTTGATATATTATCTATACATATAAAATTTTATAATATAATTACACATACAAATATGCAAATTACATGATGTAAATAGAAATGCATTAAATAAATATGATACACATACATAAATAAAACTAAAATGCTAAATGTGAAGTTAGAAAGGAAACATTAACGATATTCGTGTGAAGTTAGGAATTAACCTCGATTTGTGTGCATTTCTCAAGATGCGAGTGCGGCCGGGTGGTTTTACTATAGCATTGTAAGTAAAGCGATGTGTAATATAGTTAGATACTTATATTTAGGGAGCCTTCCATGTGACTGTGTTGGTACCGTATCCAAGAAGTGACCAATAAATTAGAAACCATAACCAGGTGACTTGGTTTAGCAACAATAATAATTTCATGCCAAGGAGAACGGTACCAACACCGTCACTCAAATCATATAGTAGGCTCCCTAACTATTATAATTATTAATGATAATAAGGCATACTTAAAAAAAACTAGTTCCTTATGCCTCGATAGATAATAGCACTACTTTAATTAATTCATCAATTGGCAACAACAGATGGCGCCATATTAAAAATGTATGAAGGTATTTTTGTCTGCTAGTTGAGAGGTTAAGGTATCTAATAAGTGCCACCTGTCAAATCAATTAAAACTAAATATTTCGTAAAAATAAGGAAAACAATTTATTTATTTATTTTCTTATTTTGTCACTAATATATCAAGGTTTTTAAAAAACCTTTTAGAGACCCTTATTAGGAAATAAGGGTAGGTACCTTATAAAATATTAGGTAAGCAATCTAAGTTCAATTTACATTTAATTTTATCTGGCATTCTCGTGACCAAAGATTATGGTGTTTATAGAGCGCCATCTATGGAGAGATTAGGAACTAGTATCACAAAGCGAATCTATAGTGTTCCTCATTACTTAAATATCATATTATAGAGTCTTGGTCAATTTAAAAAATGAAGGTAATTATTATTAATTGATATATGTTTCAAAATATATTTTATGTATATAGATGGCTATATCTTTTAATAGAAACAATCTAGCTCCAAGGTTTCAGGTACCCACCCGTCAGGAAATACAGAGGCAGGCAACGAATTCCACTTAGCTTGCGGTATGAATAAGGAATGACGAAGCAAAACGCTAAGTGTTTTCTGCATTTTCTTTCCAAAATTTCCCTTGTTGTACTTAACGCGTGAATTTTTACAAATAACAAATAAATACCTTAATACAATTTTAATAATTGCAATGAATATTTATTAAAATATAATTGCAGTTTTCATTTTTTAGTGCAAATTGTATTAATTTTGGTTTAACATTTGCGGTTACAGCAAAATACCAATTTTTATTTATTATTGGGGGTATAACAAGCGTCTTAAACCAATCATAAATCACAAGCAAAGTTCAACCTCACAATACGTAACATAGAGTGCTTATCAGACCGCATGCATCGGCGTGCGTGCTTACCTGGTGCCGGACGACCGCGTCTCACGAACACACTGCCTTATACCTTATTGCAATGAATTTAGGGCGAGAATCGATTGACAAAATCATAAGGAAGACTTTAAACAAGGAAATAAAATCATTATGTGATTTTATAAGGAAATATGAATCTTTTTTAAATCGAAAGCAGGTAAATAAATGCTAGTTAAATATATTTATATATGGAATTTTATCAGTCAAACACACAGGATAATTCCAATATTAATCAAAGTCAGCAGCAGTTAGCTATTCAAGGAAAGTCAGCTACGTTGTAGTACTGATTTGAAAAATGGTACATACTTTTTGTATAGATGACATAAAAAATGAGGAGCTTCTCAATTCGTTTCGATTTTTTTAGGTACCTCTTACTTCTTTTATTTTCAAATCAATTCCGACTTTTTTATAATTATCTTTTTTTTAGAGATTTAATCTTAACTTTTTTTTTAAAATGAATTTCCCAAATTTTAATGTCAAATAATTCTCGCCCTATCCTCAAATTAAAAAGTGTAACAAACACAAACAGTGACAACATTTGTGCGGACATACCAACATCACGGTGATAAAAGACGGAACAAAACACAAAATATTATAGTTATGTTTCACTGGAGATGACAAGCGAAGAAAAAGTACTCGCGGATATTGTGGCAAATATTGAACAGAATATATTTATATGCAACAAAAGTTGGTAATTATATAACAAAACGGTTGAGGTTGAGGGTTTCGTCTGTGCACTTTAACAATCTACAACGACTTTTAGAAATTATGTAAATTCGTCAATAAGATAAAAATAAAGGTCTATTAAAAAAACAACTTATTTCCAAATTTACATAATACAATATACAAAAATTTCAATTTTTTTTCTGAATTGTTATAAATCGTAGAACAAAAGTTGTTTGTTAAGGGCAACAGAAGTAACCCTCGACCGCATTGTTTTCTAACTATCAATAAACTAAAATAATGAAATATCATTGCAAAACGAATCTCAACTCATCGAAATACTAGCCTGTATTGATGGAATTGCAAACTGTTTTTGTGCCTTGCCATCTACCAGTGAATCATAGTAACTCCAGTGTATGACCATGGATTTGAAAGATTTGAACAATATTCAGTTGACTAAAAAAATACAAGGTTGAAATTATGACTCTAGTGTGCTACAGGATTTAAAAAAACGAAATCTCAGTAACGCCTTCAATTATATAATAGATATTAATTAATACGTTATTGTTGAAATCTTAAACCATGATTTTGTTATTTACATAGAACAAAACAGAAAAGACAGAATCCCGAATAATTTCCACTCTTCTCTGTTAACATAACGTTAAAACTTAAATAAACGCCATCTGTTTTCAGGAGAACTAAAACAAATCGGCCCTTAAATTGTGTACAAGAGCACTTGATTCTATTGCCAAAGGGCCAGACATAGATGGCGCCACTTTGGATTCAGTTTTCTATAATAAAAATAGATTTTCAAAAGTGTTATCCAAAGTGTTGACATCAAATAGGCTGAAAAAAAACTTGAAAAAATGTAAGATTGGTTCGGGATTTGATCAAGATATATTGTAACTGATATTTGTACAATGAATGTAACTAAAATTCATCAAAAAACGACAATTACAGGACAAAATTTATAAAAAGTAAAAAGTTCATACTTACCTGTGAGCGTTGTTTAAGTCTGTATGTGTATATAAGTAAATATGGACAATTGAAAAAACATGGCTATAAACCACCATACTTGTTGCGTAGCGATAAAAATTCGTCCGTGACCAAGATATGTGAGCTTGACCAGGACATGTGTGCACGTGATCAGGATATGTGTGTGCTTGACCAGGATGTGTTTGTGCATGTTCAGTATCCACTGCATGATATAGTCGAGTCAACTCGACCTTATTCCTCAATGAGGCCAGCAATGTAAAGCCATGGTGCGACATGTGTGTGTATATGACATGTAATGTGTCCGTGACTAGGTTATGTGTGCTTGACCAGGATGTTTCTGTGCATGTTCAGTATCCACTGCCTGATATAGTCGACTCACCTCGACTTTATCCCGCAACAAGGCCCGCAATGTAGCTGCGAGATGCGGCAGTAACCTCGCGCGCGCTGACCCGGACAACGCTAGAGGCCCGCGGACCAACTCGCAAAGCGCGAGCATACGTTGCTTGGATAGACGACCGAGCGGTAACGTCTCTAGAGCTAGCACTGTGTACGCACTAGAAAGGTTAAAAAAAAGTTTACAAAATGTGGTATACTAATATTTACTATCAAAAAATCTATATAATTATAACATCTCTTATATTTAAAAAAGATGGTTGTATTAGTTACAGCCACGCTACACAATTTTTTTAACTCGAGAACGGTTGAACCGATTTGGCTGAAAATTGGTGGAGAGATAGCTTAGAACCACGAAACGGACACGGACTTCCTACGGGATCGGGACTGACGCGGATGAAACCGCGGAGCACAGCTAGTTTTTAAATATTTGTAGTATCCAAGTGCATGTTGAAGCGAAGATAAACAAAATAAATTGTAGAAAGCAAAACTTACCATAATTCGGTATCAGGATAGACTTTGATAGCGTGCGGTATGGCGTGAGGCAAGTATTTCAACGCCGAACCCTGACAAGTAAGTGCGTGGTCGCCGCACTGCATCAACCATACTAACGCTTCTAGCAAACTCTGAAAACATATTAGATTAATATAGAATTGAAAAAATAACATGGATATAATATTAACTTTCAGCCCTCTGAAGCAGAAAATCAGGTCAAATAGAGTAAGATCCCGCCTACCACCGAACTTTTGTGATTTTATAAGAGCTAAGAATTTCTCATCGCCTCAAAACAGTTATAACGACGCGCAATTATGAAGTTCAGACCATAGTGGCTTGGAGAGTCATCAGATGACAAAGCCAAGATTTGAACCTGTTAATTTTGCAAAAAAAAAAAGAAATCGTCTATACTTTTGTACCAATCGATAATGTTTCTAATAGCGATGAATTCCTGGAAACAAACGTAGTATGAAAAATGAAAGAAAATAGCTAATTTTTATAGTTATACACCTTTGTGGATCATCTTTCGGTGGTCTGGAAAGTGTTTGAACTATTGAAACTATTTGGCTATTAGCAACTTTATCGGTTAGTACAAAAATATAGGCGATTTATTTTTTTGCAAAAATAACAGATTCCATTCTTGGCTTTGCTATCTGATAACTCTCCAAGGCACTATGGTCTGAACTTCATAATTGCACATCTATACTAACAAATATCTAAACTAACAAACAAACTCTTCAGCTTTATAATCTATACTTATATTATAAAGCTGAAGAGTTTGTTTGTTTGTTTGTTTGAACGCGCTAATCTCAGGAACTACTGGTTCGAATTGAAAAAATCTTTTTGTGTTGGTTAGTCCAATTATCGAGGAAGGCTATAGGCTACTTTTTATCCCGAAATTCCCACGGGATCAGGAGTTACGGGGGGGAAACCGCGGAGCGCTGCTAGTCTTCGTTGGAACTTCTGTAATGAGTTTATCTTCAGAAAAACATCGCTTGTGCGATCTAGGACGGCTCAATGGCGCCATCTGTTGGTGGCGAGGCGAAGTGTCGCCACTGGTCCAAAGCAAAGAGACCGTATAATCCTCTAAATCGTCCCAATAGCTATAGAACGTACCTGAAACAATGTATTAAAGTGCGCATCCGCAACGCTGTCCCCCAACTTGGCCCGCAGCTGGCGACTGCGCACCACGACCCTCACCAGGCTTTCTATACACTTCATACACATCAGGAGACGCTTCAGTGCCGCTTCTCCGCTGTTCGCGGCTCGGATCACCCATACTATCACTGATATTAGGTTTCTGGAAGGATATAAGGTGCATTAATCTACCGAACGAACGAGGCGAGTGAGCTCTATGATTTTTGCTAGACGAGTAGTTGAGGTTTAAGTTCCAACTTGAGTAGAATTGGTTGGGAGATAAGAAAGCATTCTAGACGCTGAAAAATAAACTAATTTCTAAGGTCTGATGATCAGGAGTTCGGTTCTTAGCTGAAATCGCTGACTGAGGGTTTTGCTTCATTCACCTGCCCTTCGTCCTATGACAGAATTGATTCAAGTGAGATGGTGGTCAAATGCTTAACCAACATCATATTATAAAAATACAAGATGAAGCTACTCACTCATAAGCCAAGGCATCACAGAAACTGTTATCAATATAAACATGTAGCACTGGCTGAAAGTGTTGATACTTGTGATCGCCGACCAGAGATATCACACGTAAAAGACATTCAAGCACCAAAACACCGTAACTCTCTTCTGAGTATCGTTCGGTTTCTTCAACCTGGAAAAATTGACTTATCATAATCGTCGTCTGTGAAAGCCTGCGGAATTCGTGCCACAACAAATATTTATGAACAGATATTTGTTTCTGGTCTGGGTGTTTCTCTATAAGTATTCTATCCATTATCTGACCACCATAAAGCAAGCCTAGTTGCTTAGCTTGGGGCTAAATGGAACCATAATTATGTAATATCCTGAAACATTTTTTATAATTGCACTACAACGAGTTCCAACGAATGATAGCATGTCAATACTTGCGCATATTACACAAATATAAAAAATATTATCAAATTCTCAGTTTTTCTAGAATACAATTAAATTGCATTTTTTGTACTAGATGTGGAACATAGATATAAGCATTTAAAGGTCACGTGTTTTTCTTTTTTTTTTCATCAGCATCTTACGCCATTAAACATATAGGAACTTCAAGAACCTAACCTCCTCGCAAACAAGTAATTTTTTTCGAAGTTTTACCATTATTCTTTACAACTTTATATTTGATACGCTTGACTGAGCTACGCGGCAACTAACCTAAAAACCCTACATCCCCGTTAAAGTTAATTCTTATGATATTTTCGTCGTCCTATTTCTTCTATTCCACCATGACTCCTTCCCAGCTGTTCCTATAGGCTTACCTGGCTAAGTATATTGAACAAGGCATCCAGTATGTCCTGCAGGAACTTCACCAGCTCATCGCTCGGCACTTGAAGTAGTCTGGTTAGAGCTGCTTTCAGAGAACCTTCGGCGCGGGCCGTCTGCCATTTTAGAACGCCCAGGATTTCCTCTGTGAATAAAAAAGGGTTGAAAACTAACTGAGCCCCGTGGATATACCCAACTCAATTAAGTCCCGATCTCGTGGGAATACTGTGATAAAACCTACGTGATTTCCCAGAATTCAATGGATTTCGTGAAGTACTTATATAGTTTCATTGATTCTTATAGGTTACGGACAAAAAATAATCGTTTTACATGTTTTTGACAAAATTAAATATCTTGAGCGATCAATGTAATCTTACAAGTTACGCCATCTATTTGCTTCGCAATAAACTAACCTCTCTGAGTAAGTTTCGTAGAACACAGCTTGGTGTACACGGTGAGCGAGTCCCGATGTACGAGCGAGAGCGGACCGCGCGTCAACCCGCGCTCGGCGCCGGCCGGGAGCGCTGCGCGGAGCGAGGGCAGGCCGAGACAAGCTGCGCCCGCTTCCGCCTCCGCTTCCGCACCACGCTTGTGCTCGATCTGGTGAACGAATTCAAATTAAAACTATTCTACTGCGAGCATTGTTTATATCGTCAATATCAGATTGCAGTAGTTTAATTTTAAACACTAGAGAGGTGTCATTTCCGAACAATATTATCATGGTTGTCCCTCCCGAGAAGTGATTCATTCATGTTAACTAAGAAAAGTTCTTAAAATAGATCCTTAAGGAACCCCCATTACTATAGAAGATCCGAGAGATAGTTTTCTATTTACGTCGATACTCTGTTCCCTACTTGATAGGTATGAAGAGATAAGATCGGTGTACTTTCACGATCAATGTATCATTTTAAACGCAATCAAATGCCTTGAATTGGTCACATAATATATTTTTAATAGGCCACTATCGTCCACACGGTAGTATCAGTATCGTAGTATATGAATCACAAAGGATGATGGTATGGCAATACTTGAACAAATACAAAATTAGAAAAAATATATTAAAATTCTCCGTTTTTTTATGGTTTAAAATTAAATTGATAGTATTTCGTGTACTAGATGTGGATATAAGCATTTAAAGTCACGTGTTTTTCATTTTCTTCTTTAGCATCGCCATTACACATATAGGAACTTCAAGAACCTAAGCTTCTTGCCGACAAGTAATTTTTGTTGGAAGTTTTGCCATTATTCTTTGAGAACACTGGAAAGGGAAGTAGGTACAAATAGCTTACCTTATAAACACACAGACAATGATTATCATCAGGTATAGTAGTGCCCTCTCGCTGCATCAGCCTGAGGTAAGACAATGCGAAATGTTTCTCGGCCCTGTCCTTGGCCTCATTTGAGCTTCTATGACGGCACAAGAACACTAAGTGGGCTTCTTTGAACTCTTCTATGTTTAGGCACACCTGACAACAAAATGACGTAAAAACTATGTTAATGATATGTTAACATATTAATAATATTATTAATAATAGGTATGCAATGTTATATTTGTACCATGTTTGGAAAAATAGATAAGTAGTCTAATTCACACCGTTCAACCTCTAGATTTCTCCAATGTTTTACTAAGAAAGTCACATTTGGACCTTTCAGTAAATTTTAAGTAAATTTTATCACGGCCCAAAAATAAAACTTTGGATAAAACTCTGCTAGATATAAAAACACTAGGTCGTAGACTACAAAGTAACTTCTAAGAATAAGTTAAATTCTTTTCTTTTTACCTTAAAAACTTCCTGCCACCTCGGTCTATCGTCATGATAGTAAACAATAGATGTAAATTCGTCAACAAGAGGCACTCCAGCACCTATTGATATCACTCCCTGAAACAATACAAATACATTCAAGTTTCATATTTTATTACTATACTATATTTATCACAATGTAGTGAAAGTGAAATAAGTAACAGTAACACAGTGAAGTAATAGTGAATAGACTTGACGACCCAATTGGCACAATGGTCACCATGTCGGACTGTCAAACACAGGATTACGGGGTTCGATTCCCACCTCAGACGAATATTTATGCTTAGATATTTGTCTGTGGTTTGGTTGTTTCTATGTTTTATAAGTATATATTTACAAAAGAAAAGTATATAAGTAGTACCTATATCCGTTGTCTAGCACCCATAACACAAGCCTAGTTATTTAGCTTTGGGCTAGATGGCGATGTGTAGAATGTCCTACAGTATTTATTATTATAGAGAAGTGAAAGATAACTTCAAAGTGAGAGTGACTTAATGAAGTGGTAGTTAAGTGACAATAAATAGTAAAGTGATAATGAAGTGATAGTGAATATTTAAGTGACAGTGAATAGTGAAGTGACAGTGAATAGTGAAGTGACAGTGAATAGTATAGTGACAGTGAATAGTATAGTGACAGTGATACAGTGAAGTTATAGTGTATCGTAACTTACCGGCATAACCTTCCCATATTTATCGACAACCCTCGCGACCAGTTCGATGTTCCTCTCGGAGGACTTCCCCCCTCCCTTGGAGAAGGCACCGGAGACGACGGTGACATAGAGGTCGTTCCTCGCGTCCCCCGGGAGGATCACTTCGGGGAACCCCATCTTACGGGCGACGGCTACGTTACCTACTACTAGATGGGGGTTCTCTTCGCGAATCTTTGAAAAGAAAACAAGCATTCAAATACATATAATTCAATATCCTGACTGATTGGTATAACCGCACACAGCTACGCACACCTAAAACAAATGGACGGATCGGGCCGGAATTTAGCATAAAGATCCTTTTTTAGACATCCGCTAAAAAAGGATTTTGGAAAAATTCAACCTCTAAGCGGACGGATCATAAACAGCTAGAGCGTTTTTCTTTTGAAGTGCAAAATTCAAAAACTGTTTTCAAAGTTAGCTTTGCAATAAAACTGAATTCAAATTGATTAAATCATATTTTTATTCCGAACACAGCCATGGTGCGGAACTAACAAAGTTCAAAATTTTGCTACTATAGTGAAATTGCGAAAATATTGAAATTTAAGCTTGGAAATGAACGTGTTAAAGAGAAATTGAAAGTAAGTTATGTAAAACAAACAAACCTGTTTCATATCGCCTTCGACAAGTTGTAAAGAAACCCAGAGACCTTGTGAATGTTTCGCGTCTTTCAAATCTCTATTCGCTATAACTTTCTTCAATAAAGAGTCGAGATTCTCTTTTTCTAACCTGAAAAATAACAAAACATTATTGCTTCAAATGCAACTGCCGAAGTAGCATTTGTCGAAGTTTATCGGATTTTTTGAGTTTTCCATAGGTAGGTACTTAAAAATCGGAAAAAAATCCAAAAATGTGTCTCCGGATGAGATTTCAACCTACAATCCCCGTTTCACCGTAGCGGAACCAATTATTTTCTTTAAAACCAAACGATCAATGTTTAACAAGCAACTAGATGACGCTACTAGCCTGTCATAAATAAAAAAGAGAGCTCTGTTAACAGAAATAACAGATTGATTTTGTTTTATACTAGTTCCGAATCACTCTGTGGACAGTGCTAAGATCAATTACAGGGTTAAAAAATCTTTTTTGACGTAGTAGCGTCTTATAAATCGATGAAGACCGCACTGCACTCACAAAAAGTGTACGTCACGTTCAACTCACTTTCTGTTGACATGGTAGGTAACCATAGAAACGTATTATCGTTGTTATGGTTACCATCAATGTTTTCTTATGACGTTTTTAATTCTTTATTTATTGCCTTTTTAGGGAAGGCAAAGAGTTAAATAATAACCTATACTGCCTCGTTACACACTTCGTCGATTTTCACTGGCCAAAGACATCTTTTAAATTTTTTAATCCTGTAGCAAACTGGGTCTACCAGACGCCTCAATAGATATCGAAGCATCTAGAACTAGGCATTTTTAGTAAGTCTTATTTTTCCTTATTTCAGTCGTTTCAAAAAGAGAAAAAAATTCGAGCAAGTTTACTTACGGATAAAAAGGCAACTGTATATGTTTGTCCGGATTATCTGAAGCCAGATGTCGCTTTATATCGACAACTGCTACACCGAACGGACGTCGCATTGCACCGGCGGGACTAGTCGTCACTGTAGGCATCGCTACTGAACTACGTCTAAAACAATAAAAAACAACATAATAACGACCTTTACGGCTCGATAGATCCGCATTTGATTTTTTGCGAAATGGAACCACCCTTGAAAATTGCCTTTTCATTACTCATACTCCGAAAGTTGGTCTAAAGGTGCCTGAAGAGCGTGTAGAAAGAAAAACTTTCAGCCCTAGGGAGATTCTCTTTCACTGATAGCTGTCATGTCAAATTATGGCTTCGCACGACGTGCGCAATGTGCTTGTAGCCAGTATCAGTATCATTACGCATTAGGAACTTCAAAAACCTAACCTCCTTGCTTTGCAAAACACTACAAGGTTGAGACCAAAGAGGTTATACATTATATAACCTCTTTAGTCTCAACCTTGTAAGAGGATCAGGTAGTATGGAGTCTCTCATTCACTCTCGTTATTAGGAAGAATTTTATGTATTATTCGTAATGAAAAGCACAGTGTTTAGCATTTTGAAAGGCTCATTAAGTCCCTCGAACTATTAGCGCCCTCGCTGCGCTCGGGCGCCAAACTCCGTCTCGGGACTGAATGAGTGACTTTTACCCCTAGGATAACAATGTACTATTTTCAACAAATCATTAAAATCGCCCAAACATATTTACAACAAAAGTATTACAAAAAATACGAAACATCTGAATTGATAAATTCCTATTTTTGAAGTTTGTAAATAGTTTAGGTTAAGAAGGATCACTAAGCAAATCTCGCGCCACAGAAGTTTAAACTTTTATAAGTTTTATTATTAAACAAGTCGTCCCGGCAAACGTTATTTTGTCATATAAAATCAAAAAAATATGTACTTGAAGGAAAAAAACAAAAAAAATGATGATGACACAAAAAAATCATACAAATCTGTTCAGCCGTTAAGGTGGAGTTTGGCATCTAACACCGCGACACGATTGTCATCAATATTTATACGATACTAACGTCACTAAATTGTCTTGCCTTCCCGGAACCTCTCCACTAAAACTTGAACATTATGTTGTGGTATTAAAGTTCAAATTGACTTTTAAGTATTATTACGAATCGTTTGTATTGGAGCAGTGTTGTTTTTAAACTTTTTCAGGCAATTTTTATAATTTTTCTCTCCGTAAGAACCATCCTCCTACTTGGAATATTCTAAAAAATAATTATCAAAATCGGTTCAGCCGTCTCGAGATTTGCGCATTCAGCGATTTATTTATATATTGTAGAAGATAGATAAAGGGTTGTAATGATACGTATTTAGATTTACCTATGATCAATATTCTGTGGATCCATGGCACCGATTCGTACTACGTTGCAGACTAGATATATTTTTTCGTTCTTTAGTAAATCACTGCCGAAATCCTGTAAAGGAAAAACAAAATATTAAAAGCTGGGTATCCACTTGCGCAGCCTCGAGTCTATCTGCTTATCCTGGGCGTGAGGAAACTTAACCTCTCTCCACTTGAGCCACAAAACCGATGAACGAAGCAGCTCGCATTTGCCAGATCCATTCGCTCACTAGTTTTTTAGTAGCCATGGCCGACGATGTCTCCACTGATCTCGTGGCTTAAACTGAGTCGCCTTTGAACATAAACGTTTACCGACACCGAAGGTCTCGTCGCGCGGCCGCTACGTTTGGTTCAAGTCGCAGAAAGTCTCGAGTCCAAGCACTGTCTCCACTTACGCTGCCGCTGGTTAAGGTAGCCGCTCGAGCCGAAGCTACCTCTAATGAAGATCCAGCTTTGGACCGTATCATTACTTACCATCAGACGTGAAAGTAGTCAAATACTTGCAAAGAAACATACCGTAAAGACAACACAAGCGAGCGTAGACAGCACATGATGCGTCGGCCACCTCAGCAACAAATGGTCCGACATCCTCGCTCCACTGGCGTCATGTAACGCCAGCGCCAGTTCCGCGGGACCTCCCACTCGACACACCAGGTTATGGATCCGGACCGCTATGCTGTACGATCTGCCTGATACTGAAGTGGTAACTGTCGTCCCCTCAGATGATACTGGACGTGACTGTGGATGGATAATATTCTAATAGTTAACCTCTACTAAGGTCTTAGGTTGGTCACTGGAGGGCAAACCTAAAAGGGCTCCCGAGCAAATTTTGCAGCAACTCCTCATATGTTTCTTCAGCCCTACTAGATATACGTTAGATGTTCTGATGTCAGCCAGCAAAAATTTGGCAGCATACTGCTGGGATCTGATTAGTAATTTCATTTAACTTGTACCATCGACACGAGTAAGAACAATTTGTATGAAATAACTGACCTCATTTTAATTCTTCTTCGTATCAATAGCACAAATTAAATGGGGAATTGATGAGCTAGGGTCAGATCCGCACACTCCAGTGTGCTGCTAGGTCTTTGGCATTGGTTTTGGCTGATATCAGGTAAACCAACAGGTACTAGAGCTAGTGGGATAAAATGCTGCATAACCCTCGGGAGCCGTCGCACTGATCTGGTATGAAATTAAAAAAAAGATGTTTTTGAAGGAGCATAAGAAAATATGACGTTATATTCGCTTACTGGTCTTACCATGTTCTTGTCAATCCTCATATTGGCGTCATCGTGTAAAGCGTTCAGTTTGTAAGCCGATACGGATAGAGGGTCGACCAGTTGCCCGTTCTGTGTTCGAACGGCGAGCTCCATTCCTAAAGCCCTAAAGCCAAAATTTACAAGTTAAGACGGTATCTTAGAAGCACTCTTTCTACACGATTTTTCTCCTATTCCCCTATTTTCTTGCCAAATAATGCACTTAGAGCCATCTTAGAGTAATCATTTTCTCATAAAACCAAGGTATGGGTTTCTTGGTTTCTGTGGCTAGCTTGTTTTTTTTTGTTTTTAGAAGATCACACAGAGGAATGTGCATAGCAAACCTAGGTTTTATGGAAAAATAATGATTGCTCTATTCGCTCTATTAGTAGAATATTCGTAACAGAAGCCAATATTAATACATATTATGTAAAAAGGTAGTTACCTCACGACTGTCATGACAGCATGTGTTAAAAAACATATTCATTATTAGAACTAAACAGTTAAGGCGCTCTTCCAGTACCGTGTGTAGGTATTCACATTACCTTAGCCCCCGCTCTCAAAAACGTAGCGTGCTGCGTGCTAACTGTTATATTTGATCGATATGCAAAACATATTATCCACAAATATAGTTCCTAGAGGTCACAACCTATCATTTGATTCATTTTTAAACGATCTAATAATTCTCTGTTTTCTAACATTTTTTTTATAGAACGAAGTTGTTCATATCATGTTTTCAACCACAATAAACAAAAATATGGTTATTAAACTACAATATCCATTTATATCCAAATAACAAAAAAAGAGTATTTGATTAGAGTTGTTTAAGCAACTCTAATCAAATACTCTTTTTTTGTTCTCGACAAAGGTCGATTTTGGGAGCTTTATTAGCACCTGCCCTTAATTATAATTAGTTTACAACTAGTTGAGGGCTACTTCTGTATATTTTAACAAAAAAAATTTGTTCTACTTGCTTTTGAACATTCGTTTTTTTTTGAGCTTATGTTTACCTGAAGATCTGCTTTTAGTTGCACGGCGAAGTCAATGGCTGTAAAATTTGACTTATTTTTCAAGTTCGATTGATATCTTCATGATTTTTGGTAAACGAGTAGTTGAGGTCAAAAAAATGTTGCAGTAGAATCGGTGGTGGGGTTCTGGTGATATGTAAGTACTAACCTGTTACCCTTATCGATAGTGAAGACAACAGTCCTAGCGACCCGCCGTAGTTGATCCTGCGGTAGGGCTCCGCTGGCGGCCTGCGCGCGGAGCTCCAGCAATGCTCGCATACTCACTTCTACGAACTTGAGACGTGGGTCGTTTGTCTGGGAACGAGATAATGTATCTTTTAGAGTATTTTATAACAAAGTCAAAGTCATCATTTTTTATTCATTTGGAATCATACAGTTATACAAAAAATATTCTTGAGAATACGAAAAGCTGACTTTGAGGGTAAATATGCTGTCGACATGATATTGCAATGTAATTTACGAGAACTGACCTTCTGCTCCTGATGCAGAACAACGCAATGGTATAAAAACAATATACTTACAACATATAATATCTTCCATTGTTCGATCCACTGCCTGAGTACGACAGCTATATCGTGGACCACTCCCGTGCCACCTGCTGATGCTACTACCGTTTCACCACATCTGTAACAATAAACAACATGCTATACAAGATGAAAGGTACATAGATATAACAGATATAGTAATATAAAATATTGCTGTGCATTTTCAGACCGATACCTATCGATAGAGAGCATTATAGTGAACAAATAATGCCTTCACATCAAAACTCTGAAGCGTTTCGGAAACAGGATAACTAAGCAAACTTTAACGCTTTAGAGGTTTTGTGATTGTTGGTTCGCCATAATGCCCTATATCGTAGATATGAGTCTTAAAATGTACCGCGCAAAAAAAAACAATGTGCAATGCTGCCATAGTAAATTTCAGGACCCCTTTGTTGGTCAGCAATTTTATGTTCAACATTCTAAATGTCCTTTTTTACATCTGTGGCACGGCGTAAAACATAACATAAAATGACGGCTAATAGAAGTGAATGGAAAAAAATGACATACTGCGCCGACCCCAAATAAATTGAGATATGGGCGGGAAGAAGACGAAAATATTTATCCCTTTTTTACTTTTCTTTCTCATACCGGCCGGGGTTTTAAATGAAATATATTCGTAAGGAACAAACTCAATAAACAGTAAGTAACTGTTCTCTGCGTGACCCACTACGAGCTTATCAATGCAAAATCCATAATAACCAGTTACATACAAATCGTAAAAAAACTGACCGATGTCAACGAACCTAAGTATTATCATTGTACAATGAATCACCGCCCTTGCTGATGTAAAAACGATGTTATCATAACAGTACAAGGTCGAGTTTGTATTAGCAGAGTAACACAATTAACGTTTATTACCAGATGATAAGTTAGAAATTAATGTTTTTTTTTTCTGTATTGGTGTTTTTTGCTTCCGTTTGTACATTGTGTTGTTAGGGAATAAAAATATAGGTACCTAAATTCCATAGTAATTTTGTAATAATTAATATTAATTTAGAACTTTAGGATTGCGACTTACTTGACAGTTTTTTTTGCTGGGACATTTAGCCTAATTTTCACGAAATTATATCCAGATACTAAGTAACTAAGTACCTAACTATGGTACGGCAGAGTCTTAGGTCGTTTAGATGGATTCTTAGGTAAGTTGGGTGGGTACTTAGGGTAGTTGGGTGGGTTCTTAGGTAGGTTGGGTCCTTAGATTAGTTGGATGGAGTCTTAGGTTGGTTGGGAGCGTCCTTAGGTTAGTTGCATCTAACCCACCGGTTTTAAGGTTGGTTCAAGCTAAGAATTTAAAGAATCCCCTCACCTGTCAACCGCACACTCTCTAATCACAACGTAACTCTTCGGGAAGGCTCCACTGGCATTCTTCCTCAGGCTCGTGCCCCAGTACCAGTCCTTCGTCTCTCGTTCTATGTGTACCAGTTCACCCACTTCGAGCACCAAGTGTGGGGCCCCACCCTGGCCTGTGTAGTTGTATATCGCTGGAAAGAAAAAAAAATGGATCATTATCAACATAAGTCTGTCTTTCCTGAAAAAAGGTATACACAATTATTGGGGTTTTCGAGTTACGAGTGATCATCCAGATAAGCGCAGATGCCTTCGAGTAGTCATACGCTGATCAATAACCATATATATAAAAGACAGACAGACGGACAAGAAAGTGATCTTATAAGGGTTCATTTTTTACCTTTTGAAGTGCGGAACTCTAAAAATAGCTAAAATTCCAGGCAAACGAGACATTCGCGTTTTATGAGCAGAAGATTCCGCTTCATATCAGGTGAAACAACTGTTCATTCATGTTTTTCATCTTAAAATTATTAATTGCAATTTTTGACTTCACTCAAACAAATCTCCAGTTTATTATAATCAATAATTATCCAAAAACAAATCCTAATAAAAATAATTATCCAAAATCAAGATTATAAAATTCGCATATACTTTATAAGCGTATTACTATAATTTATGCTTATAATTTACTCAAAACCATTCATTTTGGATCATGATTGATTGATCATCAATAAATACAATCGTTAAAAAACAAAACAACGCCATTCAAGGACGCAGACTCTCTATGCAGTTGATTTGTTAAATAAAAACCAAGGTAACATCGATTACAACATCAAAAACCAATTACGCAACATTCCACCAAAAGTCACGGTCAAAAATCCACCACAATAAGTACCTATATATACGTAATCTATTAATAAATTCACCGTTAATTGATCATAAGTGGTATAATGGCATGCGTTGCGGACATCGTTTCCTGAGCTGTGTAAGGCGTCATTAGGTGTCTTCGCTCAGTTTGGAACAATGAGGGCCCGAGTCTATGGTATTGGCATGTTTAGGACCTATTGTGGTATGCGATTGTATAACTGATAAGGGGGTTAAAGACTTGGAGCTAGAAGCTAATGTCCCCGATGAGATTTTACATCGTTATATTAACATTAATTTAGGATATGAGAACTTGGAGAAACTCATCGTGGTTGGGAACATAGATGGTAAACGCTCTCGAGGGATCGGCCTCGATAGCGTTTACGTTGACCTTACCAGGTGGACGGATCAGACCTCACCTGACTAAGCACTCATCAATCAGCTGTCATGTGCCATAACATTGTGGGAGATGAACAGTAGCTATTGGAGACAGATCATCCGATCTAAATGCAGATCATTTTAATGATGATCACAATCTTCAGTCATGAGGGGATCTACAGAGAGAGACGGTAAAGGAAACTATGGTGATGGAACCATGGTTTAGTTGGCTCCAGATGTAGTGACGAGTTCTTAGTTTACCTCTGGGCATAGTCGACTCTACTGAGACAGTTGTATAGGTTTATGAGGACATGGAATACATGGAAATAAGCCTGTTAATCTTCTAGTAAAGGCCAATAATATTATTAAATTACGATACGTGTGAATTTCTGAAATCATCGACTTACGACTAACGTCACAAAGAATACATTTTAAAGCTACAAATAATTTAACTTTTGCATTCATATATTTTAATCCAGATAACCCATTATTCAAAGAATCCAACCCTCAGACATTCTTAAATCGAATTTAAATTCCTTCACAACAATTTCAAACTCCATCCGTTGTGAAAAAAAATCCAAACGAGTTATGAAAAGGAACCATATGTGGTGTTACCAACTTCTCTAAGAATAGAGACAGCTGCATGTGAATTAATTATACAAATTAAAAAGATGAGGCCCTTTATTTGTTTGAACGAACACGTAATAGTCAGACGGTGACAGCTTTTATCAGAAAATTTGCAGGAGTTTCACATGTCTGATAGATAAACCATGCAAAATTTAAAAAAAACTATGTCCGAATTTTTTTTATGGCCAAGGCATACATTAACCCAAAGTTTAACAAACAATACTTAAAATAAAATTGCATTAGGTACCTTTGTCATATTATCTTTAAAAACAGACCACATGAAAAAGTCCTATGTATGCTTCGGAACCCGCTCTTCAATGAGAATAACCCACAAGAAACTCATGGGTTTTTTCCTTCTGCTCTAATTCACATAGTTTACAAATTAACAGCATTCAGCAAGGACTAAGATTAGAAATTCTGAAGCATATAGTATCACCAACTTGGAGTAGGCATCCTTAGCCTAAACCCAAACCAAAAATTTTGAGAAAAGGGCAGTGCGTTATCTATACTAATATTATAAAGCTGAAGAAATTGTTGGTTTGAACGCGCTAATTATTCTCAGAAACTACTGGTTCGAATTGAAAAATTATTATTGTGTTGGATACTCCATTTGTCGAAGATAGGCTATTTGATATTCCCACGGGATCGACAGTTACGGGGGTGAAACCGCAGAGCGCTGCTAGTTATTATCTATAAATATAAAATACAAAATCCTGACTGAACTGATATATCAACGCACAGTTCAATCAAATGAACGGATAAAGCAAAAATATGGCATAGTCCCGGGTGAAAGTTAGCTTTACCGAATAGACTTGGTGTCTAGACAAGAACCCAACACAGAATACGTATTCTTATTAATTTCTTGGCATAAAATATCCGCCAACATAATCCTACATTACATAAGAAATAAATATGTATTTAGTTATTCATAGCGTGTAAGCAGTACGCAGTATGCATTGAACTGATTAGTGTTTACATGGTACTGTTCCATGTTTGTGGTATAAGGAAATATTGGATCGTAAGCGTAATCTATTGGTTCCTTTAACTAGGAGGCCTTCTGGGGAATATAATTATTTTTCACCAAAAAGTTTTGGTAATAAATAGGGCGAACCTGGTTGGTAAAATCAGTTTCGTGATTCTGATATTTTTATGACATTTTTTTAATCAAGACAATTATTTTTACAAAGTGCACATTTTAATTCTCCAGATAATAACTTTCCATAAAATGACGTCAGTTACTTATAAAATCCGAACTAGGAGCCTTTTGAAATCGATTAAAAAATCTTAAATGACGAGCAGAAATTGGAAAAAAAATCTACTAAACCAAAGAGGAGACACCAAACAAAGAGACGTAATTAAATAATATAAATCGAAAATGACAGTGTGTATAAAATGGTTTGTAGATAATTCATCAGCCAGAATAATTAATTAATATTTACAGAATAACTATTTCAATTTACGTATTATGTAAATACAAGGCATTAATTGACATGACTTGGAAAACATAAATAGATCAGGAAAATAAGACAAATTACCCACAATACAGATTATCTTTTTTGACAACCTAAAGCTAATATCCTATTTAAAAGCTTTTATTTAATTTGCAATGTATGTATGTATGTTCGGATGGAATTTAGCAATTTAATTTTGATTCACTTCCCAGTTACCAATTAAGCTGAAATTATGCATACATGTGTAATTTATGTTAAACTGAATGCAAAAATATACACATGCACAAGATGACCAAAGCCATATTTAAAAAAAACTTCGTACCTCTACGTTGTTAACTTTCCACCATTAACCGAACCTAAATCTAAAATTCTTTTATATGGTAAACTGGATGCAAAAATAACACATGCACAAGTAGACCATATTTAAAAAATTCGTGCCTCTTCATTGTTAACCCTGCACCTTTAACCGAACCTAAAGCTAAAATCCTTTTTGTGTTAAACTAGATTTACCAAAGCCATAATTTAAAAAACAAACTTCATACCCTTACGTACGTTTACATTGTTAACCTTCTACCCTTAGCTATGACACATAAGGCAAACATTTCACCAATAATCATCAATTAACCAATCAAATGTCTACGTTACTTACATTGTGAATATGGTGCGCGTGAGTCACGCCCGGACGGTAGCTGCGCGCGCAACCAAATCGCAATGCAAGTACTGTCGATAGATGTTAGTACTAGGAATGATGTAGACCTGACAGTGATGTAGTAGTAAATTAGGGATCTTCGATGATTTTAACCAAATTCAAAAAAGGAGGAGGTTTTCGATTCGTCGCTAATATATATTTTTTAAATTTTAAGTCTAAGTATTTTTAATTCAGCTGGAATCGCATAAGATTACATTAAATCGTTTTAAAAAACTAACTTAGGATTTATGTGAAGTTAGATAAACGCCAATGAGAAGAAAACAAAAGAAACTCGTGGGGTATTTTTTTTTGTAAATGTGATTTGGTTAAAGTCAAAGTCACTTCCTAACCAGTTATCTATATAATACCTTTATATTTCTTTTACTCACATTGCGTAGGATATTTTGCTTCATTCATATTATATGAAAGAAAGTGTAAAAAAATTGGGCACACAATTCCATTTTTGGCTGAACATAATTCTTTTAACACCTACAAAACACTTTATATTTCGATGTACTAACAGGAAATGTTATGTTATCTTTACCAACAATGAAGTCTTCAAGTACAGTGTGAAAATGTTTTTATAAAACAACTAAAATCATTACCGGGACATTTTGCTATAGGATAAATATAGCATAGAAATCTGTACATTTGTGTGTATTATCTGTATATAAAAAGATAAAAAGACTCATCACGAAATCTTTGAAACTACAAGAACTACGATTTAGAAACTACTCATACAGGTTTCTATTAGGACGTGGGCGCGTACTAAGAAATGATTTTTGGAAATGCGATCTTTAAAGTGGTAAAAGAGCTGTTAATGTATGTTTTTCGTAAAGAATGTCAAGAATGTGTAAGAAATCAATATCACTTGAAAGAGAATTCTAACGCAGGTGAAACTGCGGGGCGCTTCTGTAGATAAACAAATAGACAGACATAGAATTAAAAACTACCTATAACACACGTAACCGTAGGTTGTAAGGACCAAAACCATCATTAATTTTTAATAACGCCATGTCTATTTCTACTAGCGTCTACACAGCAACCCGATCCATAAAGCACCTGTCACTTGACACCCGATAATGATACCCCAGATACAGCTCGTATAATTAAGGGGGAGATAATTAGACAATAAAGGTCTCTTTTTTCTTTCCCGTTTAGATAAAAGTGTTAGGAGTCGGAGGGCGTGAGAAAATTTACGTTTCGGTGACGAACGAAATCTATAATTCTTTATTTACTGTTTTATAGAAAGTTAGGGATCGATTTTTTTTGATACGTTATTCTTTTTTTCAGATAGAAACTACGTTATTCGAACTTTTTTTCAGATAGGAAACTACGTATTCAAAGTTCGATGGGTTAAAAAGGCTGTGGTTCTATCTATGTATCTCTCTAATTTGGGCCATAATTCTGTAAACCCACACAGTACAATATTTTCCGAAAACTACATAAGAAAACCGCCACCGTTTGTGGTTTTTGTATGTTTTGTATCTAATTCGAAGTCGTATTTCGCAATCGATATCATAGAAGGGAATGGAATAAGTTGCCTGTGTCTGTCTTGCCTGAAGTGTACAATTTGGAGGTATTCAAGTCGCGAGTGAAGAGGTAGTTTCTAGGAAAGCGTGCTACATCTAAGGCCGCATCTACCATCAGGCAGGTGTGATAGTGGTCAAACGTTGACCTATCATTTGTAAAAATACGCAATCCTAGCCCTGTTTACACATGAAACACAGTCAAAATCATTTAAAACAACTTCACACCGAACCAGGAGGCGAATCAATCGAGGTTATTCGCGTTGATTGCCGGTACTGCGGTGTTTTGACAATAAATAAATTGAACATCCTCACGAGGATGAGGGGAACTAATTCGATGATAAACTGGGAATTCACTTTGGCATCAATTAGTGATCAATTCTGCGTAGGTAAGCTTGTTGGTACATGGCAAAAATAGTTGACGTTGCCCCTTTTGATAGAGTTACAAAATGAGTTAAAATGCGGGATGCCGATGAAGGCATTTACTTAGATAGGAGGTTTGCCTAGAAAGCATTTCGCCGCGAGAGATGCCACTGAAGCAGAATGCCTGAAATGCGAACCTCCATCTGATTGATACTTTCCAAAGCAAAACTGCTCCCGCGCAGTTTAACCTCGCAAGGCACGGTATCGTGGGAATATCGGGATATAAAGAAAAGGGTAGCCCAAGAGTTATGACAGTTATTACAGTATTGCATTAAGTCACATTGACATGACCTCTTGCAAACGTAGGAAGCTCACGTTTTTCAAGGGATAAAATCAAGGTCAGGATTTCAAAGGATAAAACCAGATTAGTTTTTTTGGCCACATTCGTTAAGGTTCCGGTGTTAGATACAATTATACCCGCATTGCATCCAGCGATCCCGTCAGACTAATTAGGGCGTAATATGAATTAGTTTAAGAAAAGAGAATACAATCTTATATGAATATAAAATTCAAAGAATCTGAATGGTTATAATTGTCTCATCATGATGTCAATATGACAGATTTGAGGAGTAAACAATATAGTAGACGTAAATATTACGAAGTCCATTGTTTATCAAATAGTAAATAAACGTGAATAGGTTACGTTTTATGTTGTAAAAGTCTGGCGACATGAAGCCGTTTCTAGACCTGGATTAAACCAGAATCAACAGCAAACATGGGGCTTCTTTTCATTGGCGAACGCCTTTCGAAGTCTCTCCTCCCGAAGGCGATAAAAAGCTGTACAGTAAGAACCTATGAAATTGCCTTGCGAATGTTTCGGCGTTCCCAAATTTTAAGCCACATGCTTGGTTATTCATTTTTAATATCATCTATACTAATATTATAAAGCTAAAGAGTTTGTTTGTTTGTTTGAACGCGCTAATCTCAGGAACCACTGGTTAGAATTGAGAAATTCTGTTTGTGTTGGATAGTCCATTTATCGAGGAAGGCTATAGGCTATTTTATATTTCGATATTCCCACGGGATCGGGAAATACGCGGGTGAAACCGCGGAGCGCCGCTAGTGTGACATAAAATAAATCAATGGCCATAAATCAATATACAATTTTTGAGATATGCCAAGTGAAGATCAGGACAAACACCAGGACAGTGAACAACTGTTCAAAAAAGCTACTTAGACACCATGAATAATATGAAAACTACACATCATCCGAATTCCAACTTAAAACTATATATAGACACAGAAATTGATAACATGAATTTTCGCAAAATAATAACAAAACCTATCCAATTTCCTTGGAAGCAGTCCTCGGTGGATCGTTTTTTTTTTGTTACGAAAAAATATTCTCATTCAATCCATTAACGCGCATTAATGCCCTTTACTTATCTAAGCCTAATTTTGTAACTGAATTACGTTTGATATTTTGTGGGTGGACAGTTGGATTCGAAAATAGCAATTCTGAACTACTTTAGGGCAAAATATCTTTCTCAAAGGGCATAAACGGGACTTTAGTAGTTGGTTGTTAGAAAAAAATAAATGTCAGAGACATATGTAAAGCCTTAGCGATTAATATTTATATGTGTGTGTACAGCCAACCTTGGTGGTATGAAAAACTAATGATAGCCGTAGAAGCAATTTTCAGGAAATAAATAGGGAAATACATTTGTGATACAATTCTCGTCTATGCTATTTTTCCAAACATTAATTATTTCCAGGACAATACTAATCAGTTCCCATATGTATAGTTGTGCCTTAACAGAGTTGTTATTAAATAAATTATCGCGGAACTGTGATTGATCTAGTTTAGCTGCGTCCACAGCCACACACTGTGCAGGAAAATACAGTAAATTTATGTAAAAAAAATTGTGTAGAAAAATCATCTAAAGCAATTTTTATTTATTGGTATTTGACGACCTCTGTGGTATGTCGGGCGAACACACGCTTGCGACGCAAAAGGTTGCGGATTCGATTCCCGCCTCAAACAAATGTTTATGCTATAGATATGTAATATGGATTCTATCCGTTATCAAGCACCCATAACACAGGTCTTGTAGACTAGCTTGGGGCCAGATGGCGCTGTGTAAAATGTTTTTTTTATCACAGTTGCTCATAAAGTGGATCTTATTCAACGGCTTTAGGCTCATAATCCAACATATTATGCACGCGTGCGTGCGTTTTAGATTTCCAACCTAGTGCTGTAAAGTTATCCCGATAGGTTAAATACGTATCTTACTGCTAATTACATACTGTTTTGATGTATAAAAAAGGTAGGTACCAAAGAGTTTTTAGCTAGCAAAAATGGTTGTCTCTAAAGTCGGTTTACGAACGAAAATTTTACGTGATAATGACTTAGAAAACGATTAAACATTGAGTTGTTTATTTTTTGTTTTTTCTTTACTTAAATATATTGTTTTTCCGTACCATTGTATTTTGTTCTTAACCCCCGACGCAAAAACAAATAGAAAAAACCCTAAAAATCTTTTATTCGCAACTGTGATAAAAAACGTCGTACGATATACGTGTGGAATTGATATTTGCATCTTGGCTTCTTTAACACGCTCGCTACCGCTCGCGCGTCATAAACCGCCTCTATGCAAAGATCAATTTACCACACTTATATCGTAATGTACTATTACAATATTTATATACTTTTATTTATTCACCTAGTACCTAAGTAAGCCTTAATCTAAGAATTCCAGAACATAATTGGCGACACTAAAAAATCTCACAAACGTTACACATCGGCGAGGTCATAATAATTTCGTAGTTCGTCTCAAGAATAACAAGTCATTAAGAGAACTTGAGTAATTAACACCACTTTACCAAACATAACTTTTAAAACAATTTTTTGTACTGTTTTTGTGGCAGACATGTTTACAAATTGAGGATACTCTCTTGATATATATTTAGCTTAAATAGCTGCGCTTCACGGTTCCACTAGTGTAAGATACTAATAGAATCCTGTACTTATAAATGTGTTAGTTTTTGTGTATGTTTGTTACTCCTTCATGTGAAAACTACTAAACCAATTGCAATGGAACTCGGAACATAAATAGCTGGAGAAATGGATTACATAGACTACTTTTTAATTTAGACTGCAGCCGTTATATGACTTGAAAATTACAAATTGGGATAGTCGCAACTAACTGTAGGTTGCATGATAGGTTATCAATTTAAACTCTTAATCAATTTGGATATTTTTTTACCTAGTATAAAGAAGGCCATAAGATAGATACCTTGTATCTCAATATCCTTGTAGGATTACAATTAGACGAGTAAAAACATTGTTTAATTATTTGTTTGTTTGTTCCCTCTTAATGGTCAAACAACTGGACCGATTTGGATAAAAATAAACATAGAGATAGTTTAGGGGATGGATAAAAACAGGATACTTCTGATCCACATATCCCAACAGGATCGGTACTAAGGCAAGTGAAACTGCATGACATAGCTCGTATAATACATATTTTATGAACAATATCAATGTTATTGTTGCTATCTGCCTTTTATCAGTTAAATAATCACAACTTTTCCTGTAAGATAAGTATTTAGATAACTTTTTGTATGTGTTAAAAAATTTTAGGGGTCACGGATTGTTGAATCAATATATTTAAAAATATTTTTAGCTGTATATTTTTAGTAGGTTCCTAGGGTACTTAGTTTTTTATTTATAGTAATACTACCTGTAGTCTGCGGTTTCATGGGAAACTGCTACTGTACATAGGAATATGGAGATAAAAACATAGAAGATAAAGTTGAGTAATGAATGATTGAGTCATCTTAGAAGGGTTCTGTTTGCCCACTTAGGTAAAACGATACCCATATAGGTATCAAACCCTAAAATTGTACCCTCTAAACTAAGGTTCCTAAGACAGTTGGTTAAAACAGCCAGTAAGACTTAGTGTGGCTTGCAACTGGGAAAATTTATGGCAGAGCTTGACTGGTTGACCTCCAGCTAAGGTAGACCACTGGTAGTATCCATGGTACGGTTAGAGTCAGAATTGCCAACCCACTGTAGAGCTCCAAAACTGCTTTTATTATAAGGTTTAACTCAAGCAAGATTCTAAGGTCTTGCTCGAGTTCAAATTTAAATTCTTTTAACTTGTTAATTTAGAAGATAAATATTATTATAATAAGTTTTTTATTTTAATTCCAACAAAAGTAATTTTAGAACTCTACAGTGGGTCTGCAATTCTGACTCCGACTGTGCATTAAGGTGAATTAGGGTCACAAGGATATTTATGCTCTTATGAATCCTTGTAGGTACTAGAAGTAGGATGTTCTAAAAATACGATATTAATAAACTTATTTTTTTATAAAATGGAGTACCTACCTATGTTAATTTTGTAAACACTTCTTAGTACAAGCAAGCACTAAAGTACTAAAGCTCTGATTAGAAAGTACAAATTGACTTTACTAATAGGATTAAGAGCAATGAAACAGTGACCAAGAGAAAAGGCTCCAAACAATCTCTATAATTCATTACAAATGAGATGCAATCAAAACAATATGCCACAACAGACAACTGATAACAATTACATGTCCAACTTATACAAATTAATTAAACAACATTCAATTAGATCGTGAAGGACATAAATCTAAGCATATATCTTAGGTCTAAGGCCAAACGAAGCACTTAAAGTACTTCTAAAGAGAATATTAACATTAGTAACTATTTATTTATCAATCAATCGATGTAATGTATTAAATGGGAGTGGCACATAGTTAAATTACGATGTATTCTCTAAACAGGATAACAGTAGCAAAGCAGGAGGCAAATTGCGGCAATGTTTGTCATCACAATGTTTATTCTTTGACCGTTTGCCTGCGGGAGGTAACACCTTGCGAAAAACTCATTTATCTCATAGATTTACTTACCAACTGCATAGCACTCTTCATCTTCGAGTTTCTCCCAAACAGTCATGATGTTAAACACAATTTAATAGCGATATTTTTAATAAGAAATTATGAATTTCGTCATTTTTTATCTCGCGGACTGCCTTCGCTCTGACCGACCATAGATAAACTAATTTTGACAGCTGGCTCGACTGACAGTTAAAAGTGACAATGACGTTGTTGAGTGAGTGACAAACGAGCATGAAGGAATTACCAACATTCCAAAAATACAAATGGCGCGTCGATTTGCGATCTTCCATAGACAACCCAGCTATGACATGTGACATTACTTTATTATAAGTGACAGCCCGCCAATTTTCTTAACTTGTCAGTGAATACGAAATTCTTTTCCGCGCTTGAAAAGTAGTTGAAAGTTGAACGTGGAATTTAAAAACTTTTATTAATAGTGTCCTGATGTTTGTGAAGTGTTGTGATAACTATATATAACTAATAAAAACAAGCAGAATGGTTCAACGACTCACCTTCACCTAAAGTTAGGTACCTAAAGTAATGATTGATTGAAATCTGGTTGATTAAGGACTAAGTATCCCAATAATAAATATTGTTTATAGACATATAATAGAGAAAATAAGACACCCTGACTGCTCTTAACTAGTGGTTAGCGATGACCCTCCGTTTTTTAATGGCATAAGTACCTGACTACCGCGGCCTTATTGGTATTTTATACTTACAGAACGCAAAGCAGAACCCACCGACTTACCCTGATTATAATGACATCTCGACCCCTCAGGAGGGGAGCGGACTAGGGAAGATACCAGACAACAAACTCGGGTGAGTGATCACTCTAATTCTATAATTTCATCACACAGAACCCTTTTGTCGGGATAGTAATCTGGGAAGCATCATGAGAACAATAATAACTATAAGTATATAGCGTTGTAAGGCGTCCGGTTAAAACCGGACATAGGTTGGCTTTTTGATTGCGTGCCCAGCCAAAATAAATGGTGTCCGGTTTGTCTGGCTTTTTTTACATTTCGCAAACGAGCGAGCGCCGAGCGTAGGCGAGTCGGCTAGCGACTAGCTAGTCAAACCTAATTGGCGACATGAAAATCCTGCCTATAAATACAAAAAACATCCCGACAAATAATTTAATTTTAGTTTAAAGACTAATTTTTTTTAAATGGCATCTCTTGGCAAAAACGCCTTTAAATCATGAAATCTTTGAGTACTTACCTACTATTATCTGGGTTAATTTTGGCTCTCATATTTTTAACTTGGCATTAATTTCAAAGTAAATTAAAAGCCAATTACAAGCTATTCAAATAAATTAATAATAATTGGGTACTTAATAGCTGTATCAATTTGTTTTCCCATTCCGTTTCGACTGTTAATTAAACAAGTAATATGCACACGAGTGGTTTGCTATGAAAGTTTATTCAGGCGCGCCATATTCAGTTTGAAATAGTTTGAATTCAACATAGTTTTCAGTTTTGAGCTTTACACGAAGATACTCGATGAATTGAAGGATTAAGAAAGTTAGATGGATAATAATATGGGAATTTACATGTAATCTAGGTATGGTTAATACAGGCAGTGCCAGCATATTTGTCCAAGGCAACTGTAGTGCCTGGGGCATGTATTATAGATGGAGTAGACTTACCTTGCACTCATGCTAGCAGCTTTGATATAGGTGCTATTAGGTACCTACTTTTAGTTTAAAAGCGGGGATTTTGGCCAAAACTGCATATTCACATACAATAGCCTATCTGCTTAGTTAATGTTTTGGTTTACACAACACTGCATTCATGGTTAAGTTGAATGAATTTACAATGTAAATAAACTTGCAAAAATGTACGTATTAAATCTCCAACAATAGGTAAACCTTACCAACGTAGTAAAATAAAAAACAAGTAAAGCTGAAAAATTCCGATTTTGCACTCCCGACTCCCCAGCCAACCGTTAAGTGGTTTCGAACGCCTACAAATCTCAATAGCAACGTTTAACGTTAAGAACTGTACATTTTAAAAGGCAAAATTTTAAAATTCAAATAATCCCACAGAGTAGAGTTACTAATTAGCTTCGAAAGCTGTTTAGGTGAGTGGATACTTAGTTAATTGGCTTGAGTTTGTTGAAGTATTTACTGGAAACTAAGTTAAAAATGGTTTTGGGTCGTAATAATAAAGTTCCTCTTACCTTTGACCTAGCTAAACTAGAAACTACATTAAGCAGGCAGGTTCTAACTTAGCAAAATTATTTTAACCACATTTTTATCTAACTTTTTCATGTGTAAGGGACGTAGTTTGCCTAAAATCAGAGCCGGATTACCTTAACCATAGGGCAGAATATACAACTGCCTAGGGCCCCCGTATCAACAAGGGGCCTGGTGCACGCACTAAGAAAAAAAACGTTTCATCGAACAAACATTTTGTACAGTCACATTACCAATTAGCTGAACCCCACGTTACCCAGAGCTCACTCGCGTATCTGTAAAAAATTTAGTATTTACCTATTTTATTATTTTTTTATATTGTACCTATATTGTATTGTATATTGTTTATATAAAACAGTATAATAATAATTTAAAAAGTAGGATTAGGCGGAATGGGGGTGACTCCTGCTCCGGCTCGTTTCTGGCGCAGAGGTTAGCCATCGCCATTCAACGTGGCAATGTTTCTAGCATTATGGGAACCTTTGCACTGGGAACGATAAGGGTGGGTTATTTGACTAACTGGTTACTTCATTTATTTGTATTTATATCTAATGTTAAATATATATTTAATAAATATGTATTTGTATTTATATTGTTAAATATATATTTAACGAATACATCATTATACCTCAATAGAAAAAGACATAATAGACATAGCTAGAAATAAATAAATCTGTTCATTTAAAAAATAAATACAAATAAAATAAAACAAAAGAAAAATAGAACACTAGGTAGGTTTAATGGAATCGACACGAAAAGAATAACTTTATACATAAACAATAAACTTTGTTAGGTTACAGGTAGGCACAGAGATTAGTACATTACGATATAAGTGTGGTAAATTGATCTTTGCATAGAGGCGGTTTAACGCGCGAGCGGCAGCGAGCGTGTTAAAGAAGCCAAGATGCAAATATCAATTACACACGTATATCGTACGACGTTTTTTATCACAGTTGCGAATAAAAGAAAAGACTTGAAAAAAAAACAAAATAATAATTAACAAAATATTTGTGATAAGTCTATGTTTACATTTTTTAAGGCAATATTTTTTGTTAATTAGGCTCCGAAAAGGCCAGGCTAAAGACTTTTAACCTATACAGCCTTGTCGGACATACAATATTTTTTAGGGTTTTTTCTATTTGTTTTTGCGTCGGGGGTTACGAACAAAATACAATGGTACGGAAAAACAATATATTTAAGTAAAGAAAAAACAAAAAATAAACAACTCAATTTTTAATCGTTTTCTAAGTCATTATCACGTAAAATTTTCGTTCGTAAACCGACTTTAGAGACAACCATTTTTGCTAGCTAAAAAACTTTTTGGTACCTACCTTTTTTATACATCAAAACAGTATGTAATTAGCAGTAAGATACGTATTTAACCTATCGGGTTAACTTTACAGCACTAGGTTGGCAATGTAAAACGCACGCGTGCATAATATGTTGGATTATGAGCCTAAAAGCCGTTGAATAAGATCCACTTTATGAGCAACTGTGATAAAAAATATAGTTACAGGCATGAATCTCAAGCGATACATCTTTCCGTTTCGATCGTCTTTTGTTACAGTTTCGATGGTCTTTTGTCTATTTTTTCGATCGTCTTTTACTTAGACTAGGAGGACGGATGAGCTTGACAAGATCTAAAACATTGAGTCCCTGGGGTCCGTGAGACCTTCAAAATTTTTTCCTTCAATGCTTATCGGTCCCCCCAGTCCTGGGGGACCGTTAATCGTGATAAAGTTCTTGACAGGGGGACCGTTTTCGTAGGGGGAACATTAGGGGGACGGTTAATCGTGAGCTACTCACTCACTTAGTTACCTATCTTTAAAAACTTACTCGCAATATAATTATATACTAACCTATTGTAAGAAAACAATTTAAATAAACTTTTTTATAAAGTGAAAGGGTTTCTTCTATGTAAGGATTTCCTCAACGTATTTACTTTCACAGAAAGTCGTGCCTTTGGTAATTTACAGGCAAGACGAGGGACATTTTACCGAAATTAAATCCACTCCCAAAGTTGGTTTTGTAAAGTTTCCTGGAGACTTCTTAATCTTACACCGTGCCTTGTAAATTGCTTTTAATCAATTAACATGGATCTGCTGCGTAGTCAGTAATTTCACGTGGGTATCAACATATTATTATGACCATGGATTTCGGGCACAGAATAACTCTGCATAGAAATTAAGCTCACACTGTACCCACAATACGCTTTAGCCTTGGCCCATTGCGTAGACTTTCTGCACAGCTATAGTTTCATGCCTTAAATACAGGAACGAACGACGGGATTGAAAAATAAAACTTAAAAAAATTGTCTTATAACAAAAAAAACCGACCAAGTGCGAGACAGACTGGCGCACGAAGGGTTTCGTATATATTCTATTTAGCATATCTTGTTCTAACGGCAATAGAAATACATCATCTGTTAAAATTTCAACTGTCTAGCTATCACGGTTTATGAGATACAGCTGGTGACATACAGATAAACAAACGGACGGACAGTAGAGTCTTAGTAATAGGGTACCGTTTTTACCCTAAGTTATTTTCGATAAAGTTTTTGAACGAGCTGGAACAAAGTAAAATGCAGCTAGAACTCAGCGCTCTAGATTCAAACTATAAACTAAAACTATTCAGTTCAAGGTTCGTTAGTCAAAGAGCAACGCCGAAGCCGCAACTGTCATTACAAATACAATTAGCCATACCTAGGCGTAGGTCACAACTTCTAGTCTAGAGTGCTCGCCAGATAAGTCTGCACAAAGTCGAAATCATATTAGAACTAATCGATGATGTAGGTATGATTTTAAACGGATTCGTCGCAAGTTGTCCCATTCCAACTCGCCCTACATCTGCAAGTTGTCACAATCGCAGCTTTTCCCATTCGCAAATCGTCTTATTAGCATCTTGTCCTATTCGCCATTCGTGCCATTCGCAAGTCGTTTTAATAATATAATAAATGTTAAAGTTTAAAAAAGTATTTTTTACAAGTACCTACCTAGTAAAATAGGTTAATTACTTATATTTTTTTATTGTTCTGTAGCTATTAATTTATATGATATTTAGATTATGATTATAATTATAATACGAGTAATATTGGTTGTTTTCAAAAAAGAAGGTTTAAGAAAAAAGCCGTTTTCACCTGTATAGTCGAAATTTAAGTTTATTACGGATGATATTAGTAACAAAAGTAGGGGACCGCGGAATTAACACACAGCAAAACGCACGCGAAGTAACTCCAGTCTCTGAAAATGGTGTTTGCAACAGCATAAAGAGCTCCAAAAAAATAAAAACAAGTAACATATCAAAAACCCCGTTTTAAATAACTTTTACGTCAGGTGTTGATATATTCGTTTATATTTGCAAAAACGGTTGTCTGTAAAGTCGATTTAGGACGATAATTTAACGTGCGATAACGTCTTAATAAAACATTACGTTGCTATGGTTACCATTTTGACAATAAAACTCACGTCCCCGGAAAGCGGAACGCGATGACGTCACACTTTTTTTGTGAGCGCTGTCGGTGTTCATCAATTTATAAGATGTTATCCCGTCAAAAATACAAAGCTATAAGGAAGGTACTACTATAATAAACCTAAATTAAGACGCTATAAAAGAGCCACCAATGAATTATCGCGTGTAGACTTATCCGGCACAGACTCTAGCTACGATTCCTAAATAGAAACTTTGTTGAAATGAAACAAAACAAGAAACGACACAAACTTGCAGCATGCGCAATATATGCGACGCCCTATGCAAATTGGCAGTATGCGCAAACTGTGCGATGCCGTAATGACAAAAAGGATTGGGTAAAAATTAAAAATTTGGTTTGATGGTTGTCGAAAATGACGTACAATTTTTTTTTAAATATTTGTTTTTTGAGGTATTAAATAAAAAATGTTACGTTGATTACTTCTAACCTGACCTTTGTTGCGTAAACGAAATAATTTGATAGTAAGTACACTAATATAAACTACTCTATTTTCGATCAATACAAAATGGTTGTCTGTAAAGTCGGTTTACGAACGATAATTTTACGTGATAGCGGGAAAACATTGATGGTAACCATAGCAACGATAATACGTTGCTATGTCAATAACAGAACGTAAGCGATGACGTCACACTTTTTTGTGAGTGCTGCCGGTGTTAATCGATTTATAAGACGTTATCACGTCAAAAAATACACGTATTTATCAACCAAAAAAACTACCATTATAACCAAAAAATATGGCATTTGCTATACGAAAGTTATCATAAAAATGCTATTTTAACTGCTGATGTTTGCTTACTGATGTCGGAACTTCCTCTAAACGTTCATTCGTTAATAGCAAAGTAGTAAACAGTAGGTACACTAGTAAACTGTTACTAATAACCTTAGAAACTCAGTAATCTGATGATAATAATAGTTAGTCCGTTAGAAACACAATAAACCGGATAACTCCGAGCTTCACGATAAGCTTTGTTTTGTTCATGAACAGTTTTACTGCTCTGTTTTCAGTCGATTCCCTAGGTATGTGAATGGAAACTTGTTTGTTTCTAAACTCTTTACTGCAAACACTATCTATGAACAATTAATAAGTACGGTTGGAGTCAGAATTGCAGACCCACCGTAGAGCTCCAAAACTGCTATTATTAGAATGTTTTTAACTCAAGCAAGATTCTAAGGTCTTGCTTGAGTTCAAATCCTTAAATTAATTAGATAAATATTATTAGAATAAACACATTAGTAGTAATTTTTGAACTCTACGGTGTTTCTGAAATTTTGACTTCGACTGCTAACCTACGATAACAATAAAAATCTACAGATCTCACACTCACACTACGCGCAACTATCAAAGCCATATTAAAAAAATAAACACCAAGATAAAATTTGACAAAAATACCTACGATGAAGTGAACGGAGCGCAGACTGATCTCGCGCGTAAGGGACTCTCTACAGTTTTTGTCCGCCAGCCCCCTAAGATGGCTCAATTTGAAGGTTTTAAAGACAACATCGTTAAATAATTGAAGGGTTAAGGAGACTACATAAGCTGATCGGACGTTGAGTCGGACTACATAGAAATGAGAGATACAAAATGGAGCATTTCTGGGTATATTATTGTACTTACACATTAATCTTAAAGTTTCTATATTTATTTGTTTGTTTATTTGTTCCCTCTTTATAGTCACCCGATTTTGATGAAAATTGGTATAGGGATAGTTTAGGGGATTGAGAAGGACATAAAATACTTTGATCCCGAAATCCTCACAGGATCGGAACTTACGCGGTTAAAACATGCGTTAAGATCCCGTGGTCCACATACTCGTAGTATCTACTAAAGGGTATAAGGTCGAAGGGACTCGAGAAAGTGGAGAAACTTACGCACGAATCCACATGACTTCTTGCGATCCTCAAATTACCTCGAAGACTGCACGTGCGGACACGCACGTGTGACGTGTGGATCGTATCCGGTATCTTTTTGTATAATTTATAGGTAGGTTTAAACAGACTTTTATGCTATTTTTTAAATTCTTAAAAAATCGACAGAAAAAGGAATATTTATTGCTCCAGAAACCTTTTTTTCTTTGCTGTAAACATTTTTACTCACGAAATATTTTCCTAAATGTCGAGACACTGAAGGAAATATCAAGACAAATCGGTCCGTATCGGTATAAACCGGAAGTACCTACTAGGTATAACGGTCTATCGGTCAGCCAGTTGTTTACCAACTACTCCGGATTGAGCTATCGAAACTTACAAGTGCACTTTTAGTATGAATGTGTGTGTGTATGTGACCCAGATCATTACTTAGAGATTTACCCCTTTACTTAGAGAAAGGATGATCTAGTGAGTTTTAACGGAGTATGAACCGTTTGCATAAGTATGAATTATGTTGAGTTTCGTACGCTACGTAGGGAAGGGAGGTATTTGGCCTGCAGTGGCACAGAATGTTGGCTAACAGTAAATAGATAGATATTGCAACAAAAAAAAGTGGACCCACAAGTAGGAAAATTCATCTATAGATTTATACAGTGAATTTTAGTATATATCGCCAAAGATTTTTTCAGAAAAAAGTACACGACAAAATAAACAAATATAGTTCATGTGTGTAGTGTTATAAAGTTAAAATAATTTACATTCACCTACTTAGTTAAATCTTTATTCACCCCCAAAACTCTCAGCAACCCTTTCAAATCTCAGAGCATTTACTTCCAACAATCTTAAAGTCACAGTCCTCTCTACAAATGGACATAATCCTCACTGAAAACGCTTGTATACGCTTTCTCTACAACTACTTTGGATACTAATAAGAAATATACGAGAGTGAGTGTGTCCGTTTGTTTCCGTTTTGATCACCGAATAAAAAAAGAGGTGGTCAAAATTTTCATTTCAAGTAGTGGGGTACCACTTCAATTTCAAAGTCGTCAAACCAATTTTTTAAATGACCCATTTCTGTTAATTAGGATAAATTGTTCTTAAAAATTCGAGGCTCCCGGTGGGGTTCGAACCCACGACCCCCATTTAACCGTCTTAGCGCAAGCTGTACAGTACCAAGTAAAACTGTGACTTTAATACTTTAAAATAATATTATAGTAAAATTACTTGTTTGTCTGACTTGGTTGAAAATCATTAGTAAAATAAGGATAGTGTTAGATAGGGTAAAATTTAGTCGTATCGAGTCGAGGATAATTACGCAGGTGAAGTCGCGGGTAATAGTTAGTTTTAACTATAAATTTTCAAGGTGGATAAATAAAGGGAGAGATCAAGTAAGTTAGACGGGTTGGTTAATGATTCTGGAGTGAATAAATTAATTGAAGTTGAATTTACACGACTAATCTTATGTATAATTTTGGGTTTTGCGACTTAAGTATGTCTGAAATGAATGTCCAAATGGTATATATATATTATGTATTATCTCTAAATATAAAAATGAATAAATATAATTATAGCGGCAACAGAAATACATACCTATAGTGTAATCTTCGAAAATTTCAACTGTCTAGCTATCACGGTTTATGAGATACAGCCTGACAGATAGACAAACGGACGGACAAACAGAGAAGTCTTAGTAATCCGGTCTCGTTTTTACCCTTTGGGTACGGAACCCTAAAAATGAATAAATATAAAAATGACAGATAGTATGTCGAAGGATGAAAATGACAAAATGTGATTGTTGGCGACGAAGATGAAAAAAAGGAACGGTCTTAGATACCTGCGTTTCGGTCAATAGACCCTATTAGAATGTTCGCGAAAGGCAGACCCTTTTTTGCACGCAGTTCTTTTGAACTCTTAATTGTTTTATGTTTTTGTTTATATGAGTAGTTTATTTGTATTTGACCCTAATTAGAATATTCGAGAATCTGTTTTGTCATCTAAACAATAAGTGATTTGTGTGGGTCATTCTTAGTAGAAACATAATAGGATAGTTGGGTTTTTATGATCTTTTTTGTAAGCTCTCGACCCTCGATCTTTCTAGAATCTAGTTGGTTTGGTATAAAAGGGCCGGGGTTCGGGAGCAGAGTAAGTAGTTCCGACTGGACAACGAAACAGTCAAGAAGTAGTTCCGACTGGACAACGAAACAGTCAAGAAGTAGTTCCGACTGGACAACGAAACAGTCAACAAGTAGTTCCGACTGAACAACGAAACAGTCAAGTAGTAGTTCCGACTGGACAGTGAAACAGTCAACAAGTAGTTGTAAAAGAGAAGCCAAACGGACAAAGAGTCTTATTGGAAATAAATAAATCACTGCGAATCAGGAGTCTCATTTCGATCACCCTTGAGAGAGAGGTACGTTATAATATCTACTTCAACGACAGTGTGGTATTGCGCATCGCGAAGGCGCACGGGTCGAACGGTTAGTAGCCAGCGCACGAGTGTAGGAGAAAATACACTCGTCATCCCCCGTTCGACACATCGGCGACGACCCGGTATTATCTTTAACATCAACGTCGCTGAACTGCCGGTGGACGCGTGGTCTACCTCACCGAGGCACGCACCTCCATCGACTACAACAGCTGGTCCTTCGAGCCGGATCTTCGCCACCACATTGAAGAAGAGGAAGATTCTAGAAGATGCGAGTCACAAGGAGTCGGGAAAGGTCCAAACGCCGTGAACAGTCTGAGACTGCGGCCGCTTCTGGGGAAGATGCGGTGGCAAGCACGTCAAGAGAGACTGAAGGTTCCAGAATCATGGGCGTAATGGAAACTGGATCCACTACTACGGCAACTGGGAAAATAGAAGTGGCGGCATCGGTGTCAGGTACCCAACGTCAAGAAACTGTCGAAGCATCAGACAATCCTGTCAGCGGTGAACAGGACACATCACGAGCCGTGGTTGAGATAGAGCGTTCTTGTCCTGTATCAATACGATCGACGACATCATCGATCAGGAAAAGACGAGAATGTCAAGCGCGAATCGAGCTAGCACAAAAGGAGCTCGAAATCGCACAACGATTGGCCCAAAAGGAACAACAGTTGGCGCAAAAAGAGCTTGCAGCTGCTCAGGAGATAGCACAGAAGGAGCTTCAAGTTGCGAAACTCCACGTAGAACTTACACAGTTGAACGAAGAAGACGACGAGATAATGTCTGAAGTTGAAGCACCAGACGATCGAGAGAAGTGCACCAGAGAATGGGTGGAAACCACAGCTGGAAAGAAAACAACGGTGGACCCACTTACGGCAGAAAAGTCCCCTACAAATAACAGACTTCTTGGTGCCAGAGAGAAATCGAGTTCAGCAACTGACAAGCTAGCTGAAGCCATTATGAAGGCCATCGAGATGAAATCAACGCCTCAATGCACCCATTCAACGACGTCGCCTACGACTCCACTGCCACCACCACCTCCGAGTTACATGTTGGAATTGCCTTACTTCGACGGGAACTGCGGTGAATGGTTGGCCTTTGAGACGGTATACAAACAAACCGCACCACTCTTTTCGGACATCATAAATTTGACGAGGCTAAGGAAAGCCTTGAAGGGAGCGGCACGAGAAGCTGTGAAAAGCCTTTTGTTCTCCATGTGTGCACCGATAGAAGTTATGGAGGCTCTTCAGCGACGATTCGGAAGACCTGATGCTATCGTGCTAGAAGAGTTAGAAAAGCTGAGGAACATTCCAAAGATGAGCGACAACATGCGTGACATCTGCGTGTTCGCTAGTTGCGTGAATAACGTTGTCGCTGCGATTCGCGGGCTGAGAAAAGTACAGTACTTGTATTCGCCAGAAACGGTTAAGATCATCGTGGATAAAATACCAACAGTATTGAAGAGTAAATGGTTCGAATTTTTAGCTGATAACAGAGAGGACGAATCCCCGGATCTAACACTCATGAATAAATTTCTTAACAGAGAAGCGGATAGATGGGGACAATATACACCTTGTGAATCAGTGACGAAGAAGGTCATCCATCGACAAGCCACTCACAGTGTGTCTCATGTTCGAGTACACCGGGAGGAAAAATCGAACTGCCCATATTGTCAAGAAGATCATCGGTTGGACAACTGTCATAAGTTCCGTCAAGCCTCTAAAGAAGAACGATGGAATATTGTGAAAAAGACACGGATGTGTTTTAAATGTCTTCAAAGTAGACATCGGAGGCAAAACTGCAGAAAACCAGTGTGCAAGATATGCAAACGATGGCATCACGTCTTACTTCATCAAGACAAGAAAGCCATCGAGAAGAAGGCCGAAGGGAAAGAGATCACGAACAACGGCTTACAACCGGTGAACTCAACGAAGACGGCCGCAGCAGCATATCTGAAGATGGTTCCAGTTGAATTGTTTGGGCCAAATGGGTCAGTCAAGGTATTGGCACTTCTGGATGAAGGTTCTACGGTCACTCTTCTTGATTCAGCCGTAGCTAAGAAGATTGGAGTGCAAGGAACAGAAGAACCTCTCACTATGGAAACAGTGGGAGGGAAAAGGATAACAATGAAAGAATCGATAAAGGCGAATTTGAAAATTAAAGGACTTTATCAGGCGAAGAAAAGAAATCTAGTTGGGGCGAGAACTATTGATAGTACAAACATATCGGCCCAGGGAGTCGATAAGAAAAACATCGAGGAATACTCCCATCTACGGCAAATGGTCGAACAGCTGTGTTACGAAGAGGAGAAGCCACGTTTGTTGATTGGTCAGGACAATTGGCAACTCATCGTCTCGAGATCTACAAGGAAGGGAAAGAAGAATCAACCAGTCGCGTCGCTGACATATTTGGGGTGGGTTCTTCATGGATCTGACGGGGGAGCTGCGAAGGTGGTCAACTTCGTAACATGTGCACATTTAAGAACTTGCGAAGAAAATTCAGAAAACTTCGTAAGCGATGACGTAGAAGTGCAAATTCGTCGACCTATAGTGGACGTAGAAGAAATGAGCGTGGAAAGGAAAAATGATAACGCGTGGACGCCGGACAACAACGAGTACCAGAAAACCCGGCCGAAAACGACGTAGAAAGTGTTAAAGATCTCGCTCTAGAAAAAGAAACCTATGATGAGAAAACTGAGTTTGATCACTCTAACACCGAGGGGGAGATACACCAAACAGAAGTAGACATGCTTAAGATTGAGTCAGTCAAAGAAGAGAACCGAATTATTTGTGCTGAATTCTTTAACGTTTCCGAGAAGGATAGGAAGGAAAATCCAACTTGGGACAGAAATCATAGGAAGGCAAGAGCGAAGATCAAGTACACTCTAAGCAAGATCGACGAGATAAATTTGGTGCTGTTAGTTCCAAGAGAAGCTGAGGGATTCAGAGTCGCCAAGACAGGAGTCGGTGCTACGCACGAGGGGGAGGATGTTGGCGACGAAGATGAAAAAAAGGAACGGTCTTAGATACCTGCGTTTCGGTCAATAGACCCTATTAGAATGTTCGCGAAAGGCAGACCCTTTTTTGCACGCAGTTCTTTTGAACTCTTAATTGTTTTATGTTTTTGTTTATATGAGTAGTTTATTTGTATTTGACCCTAATTAGAATATTCGAGAATCTGTTTTGTCATCTAAACAATAAGTGATTTGTGTGGGTCATTCTTAGTAGAAACATAATAGGATAGTTGGGTTTTTATGATCTTTTTTGTAAGCTCTCGACCCTCGATCTTTCTAGAATCTAGTTGGTTTGGTATAAAAGGGCCGGGGTTCGGGAGCAGAGTAAGTAGTTCCGACTGGACAACGAAACAGTCAAGAAGTAGTTCCGACTGGACAACGAAACAGTCAAGAAGTAGTTCCGACTGGACAGTGAAACAGTCAACAAGTAGTTGTAAAAGAGAAGCCAAACGGACAAAGAGTCTTATTGGAAATAAATAAATCACTGCGAATCAGGAGTCTCATTTCGATCACCCTTGAGAGAGAGGTACGTTATAATATCTACTTCAACGACAGTGTGGTATTGCGCATCGCGAAGGCGCACGGGTCGAACGGTTAGTAGCCAGCGCACGAGTGTAGGAGAAAATACACTCGTCATCCCCCGTTCGACACATCGGCGACGACCCGGTATTATCTTTAACATCAACGTCGCTGAACTGCCGGTGGACGCGTGGTCTACCTCACCGAGGCACGCACCTCCATCGACTACAACAGTGATATTGTCGAAGTAGTAAACTGACAAACTCATAATTTTATTTATGTTTACCTAAGTAGTAATAGTAAAAGAGGCCCGTTTTTACCCTTTACTTTGGGTACTGCGGCACACTCAAAAAGAAAAAAATAGTAATCTAGAGTATGCTTAGGTACGTACGTAACCTATGCCGAATATTTATTAAAATCGGTCCAGTAATTACAGAGCCTATTCGTTACAGACAAAAACATCTTTCCATTGAACAAGCACCTAAATATAACAGCACAATTACCTTATCTCACGAAATTAAAGAAGGGAATACATAAATATTCACATAATGTTCACAAAAAAACGATTAGGTACCTATTATACCAACGTTCATTGTAATTACATTTTTGGAAATGTCAACGTTAATACGACTGTATGTTACATATTCAATTTTTAAACGAAACGTGGTATCGTTTAAAATAATTTCAAGGAACAATAGCAATCGCTCCGGAACAACTGACCACCGAATCTTTACGACTGTACCCTGTTCAGTTGCCTATATGTCCATCTAAAGATCTGTTCAGTTGCGTATCTGCCCAACTGAAAATCAGTCCAGTTGCATACAAGTCCAGCTGAGAATCTGTACAGTTGGAACTGCCAAAAAACAATTATGACGAGTGAAAGAAACTGCTGAAATAACTACTGAGAATAAACGAATTTGTAGACGGGTTACATTAAAGACTAGTTGCAAACTAGACCACAGATTATGATTTTTAGAAAAGTTAACACCTTTCGCACCATTGTCCAAAGGCAATGTCCAATGAAAAATATGGTCAATAACAAAATTATCAACTCTAAAAATGACCAACCATTGATAACACATGATAAAAATTAAAAAAAATTGATCAGCCATAAAATAACCTATTATGGCTAATGATAAATTGACTAACCATCAAAAAATACCACTCATAAATACATAAGGCAACTTGCTTTTCCGACCATCTGATGCTTACCCCTAAATACCTAACAGGTAAAATATGGCTGCCTAATAATTGAAAAAACACAAAATATTGTTTAGATTTTATCTAAAAATTGTCTGACTTACTTATCCCGAATGTGAGTTTACAAATTACGCAGTACACTCCCCAGTTTTCAGGTACGCTTGTTTTAAAAAGCCTCCGGGCTGTGAAACTTGTACAAAAAGGTATTACAAAATTACGTCCGTTTTCTTAGTACACATTTGGCTTTAAGAAATGGTATTTTCTGAAGGTTTTTTAAAGTTACTCCACTTAGTTGATGTTTTTAGCTGTGTTTGGTGTTGGAAAAATTGCTTAAAATTTGGTCTAGGCACAGGATAGATAATGTTCTAAGAACGCTATCAAAAGATGCAAAAGGCAAAGTTTTTATAAGTTTGCTCGCTTTTCTGTAGTTATAATATGTGGTAATAATAGCTAGTCGTTTTGCCACTCTATTATACCTAATAGGTAGATGATTTAACATGGACTTTCTAAAATGAGGTTTTTCCTTATAAACCAGATTCGTTATTTCTTTTCTCTAAATTTCATCTTTTCGTTAAGGTTTTGTATTTATTCATTATCTTCTTGTTCATAGAATGAATACCTTTGCTATTTCTATGCTGTTGAGTCAATGACACTAATAGCAAACTCGACCATTCTAACATGTAATTACTTCGTGTACTGATTTATGTTTTCGAAGGCGCCTTCATCTAGAAACTAATAAGTGAATCAGCTATTAAGTAAGTAACCCGAGGCTTCGGCCCAACTGTTATTAAGCCAAGTTTTGTTAATGTATCGTAAAGACATTATTATTACTTGGAGTGTTTCAGATCACAAGAAAGCTGTTGTTTTAGAGATTCTGTAACTTTTAGTAACTCATACCTGAACTGCCAAACGCAAACCATACATTTTCTAGTTTTTATACAAACATTTCTATACCTAGGTAGGTATAATTCGTTTTCATTACTCATACTCCGAAAGTAGGCTAAAGATGCCTGAAGAGCGTGTAGAAAGAAAAACTTTCAGCCCTAGGGAGAATCGCTTTCACTGACAGCTGTCATGTCAAATTATGGCTTCGCACGACGTGCGCAATGTGCTTGTAGCCAGTATCAGTATCATTACGCATTAGGAACTTCAAAAACCTAACCTCCTTGCTTTGCAAAACACTACAAGGTTGAGACCAAAGAGGTTATACATTATATAACCTCTTTAGTCTCAACCTTGTAAGAGGATCAGGTAGTATGGAGTCTCTCATTCACTCTCGTTATTAGGAAGAATTTTATGTATTATTCGTAATGAAAAGCACAGTGTTTAGCATTTTGAAAGACTCATTAAGTCCCTCGAACTATTAGCGCCCTCGCTGCGCTCGGGCGCCAAACTCCGTCTCGGGACTCAATGAGTGACTTTCACACCTAGGGTAACAATGTACTTTTTTGTTGGTGAGATTTTAATCACATTTTAGACGAAAATTAATTCGAAGCCCATTGATATATTTCAATAGGTAAGGATATCAAAAATGGTACCTACTTATTATTTATTATTCACAAAAAGATTAAGTTTGGTTAGTCTTCGAAACGAAAATTAATTGTCGTCTTAAAATTATTCCAAAATGTGACAATAATTCCATCAAAATGCAAATATAAAAACATTTTTTATAAGATTTTATTCTATTTATTATTTTACAATGTTATTAGAGGTATTTTGTGTTTGACCAAGCTTTAGAGTAACTAAATACAACCCCACACATGTCGCGTGAGTTATTAAACGAAACTAAACAAAGTTTCGTTTAAAAACTTTAGTGGCAACAGTTCCATTCGTAGTTTGTGCCGATTTTACTTTCTAAACGTGACGTGAATACTATGAATTTCGGTTTGGTTTCATTTAAACTATGATCCGAAGTAGAAGCAAGGTGAATCGACAAATAGTTTTGACAGAATTAAAGAGTTATGATGTTAAATGGCTAACAAAATAAATGCGTGACTTTAATTAGTCCTTTTCAAAAAATTCAAATAACTCCTTCAAATATTTGAAATCTTTACATTTGGTCCACCAACGAAACCTTCAAACGTTATTTACCTATATTTATTATTTTTATCAGCCTATATATACCTACATACACAAGCTGCGCCCTACGGTTTTACCCGCATATTATTTCCAAAGATCTTTTCTTAGTGCTCCCCTACGTCCTTAAAGGAACCATCATGAGAAGTTTGAGACTCGTTCATTGTGGTTTTAGAGACTTCTTGATGAGTCTTCAATACTATACTAATATTATAAAGCTGAAGAGTTTGTTTGTTTGTTTAAACGCGCTAATCTCAGGAACTGCTGGTTCGAATTGAAAAAATATAGCAAAAATTAGAACTGCATCATTCGATTTTTAGAATAATAATTTATTACTAGGATTCGCACCTGTTAAAAATAAAGATTTCTTTCCAGTTTATTAACAGTTAGGACACTGGGAAAAAAGGTTCAGGATATTGTAGCCCTAAAGGCTCGTTTAAATTATTCAGCTTATAGATGGCACACATACTACATAAAGCTACAGTATAGGTCCGAGGAGAGACGGTCAATCAGGCAGTAGGTATAGGCAGTATAGGCACCTAACGCTACCCAGGAAATTGTGTTATCAATATTGGAACCTTCGTTAAGGTCAGGGCTGCCCTCGCCTCACGGGTTTCCATCATTAATCATTATTAAAAATTGATTTATTTTGATTAAGTAGTGTTTACAATGATTAGAAAAATCTTCGAAAGCTATTAAAAAACAATTGTTTCTATGAAAATGTAAATTCATCGTGAAATGCGTACGTACCTATCTTAATTTTTAACCGACTTCAAAAAGGATGAGGTTCCTAATTCCTCGTGATTTTTTTTTATCATAGACGAATAATGGTACCTAGGTATAATATAGACAAAGAAAGGTCCCGCCAAAATCTCCTTTTTTCTAGATGGCGATTCCGCTATTTAGGTTTACAAATTCATACCCCTATATCTAGATGGCGCCACCCCTTTCAGTTTACCTTAAACTTTACGAGATTTATTTTACTTTCTGAGCATGAACAATGTTCAGCTCCTGTTAAAAAAAAATTACAGGAAAGGGTACCGGCTCTCTCCGACTACCGACTGTTTCCTCTCTGGATAATGACACTAGCACAAATATTTTTGTTGCATAACCACCTATAACTGCCATGACTATGCCTCTATGTGTTGGTTTTTTTTTCATTTTCTTATTATCATAGTAAGTAAAATTAAAAGAACAAACAAAATATATGTATTTATGAAATAAAACACGGGCATAGGTACTCGTGGCAATTATAAGTTTTATGCTACGAAAATATTTGCTCTAGAGTCCATTATCCAGGGAGGAAACAGTCGACAACGTTTGTATGGAGAGGGAGCCGGGTACCCTCTCCTTTTAAAGACAAAATATTAATTTTAAACTAAGAAACTAACCTAAAGTTCTCCAATTCTGTATTACAACGTCATCTGTGCGACTCATTTTCAAAAGTTTATTAGTAATCTATTTTGTATGAACTTTGTTTATTTATTATTCGTATATTCTATTTTACTTACTTACTCTGGGCGGAGACTCTATTTATTTTAAGTTTGTCTCTGCTTGACTTGTTCATATTGCCGGTGTCCCCTAAGTTGTTTATTTGGGTCGTTCCCGATGTCAAGACCCTTTGCCCTTACGACTAGAGAAATGATGTGAGAAAAACAGAGAGACAAAAGGGCGGGAGATAAATTACAATTTATAATTTACACATAAAACATAAAAAAGTAGGAATTGTTTTGTCTGTTTACTTTCCTTAAGCTGACTTTTATCCCTTCGTCGCTGTCGTTCGTGTTGTTAAAATGTTTTCATCGGAAAGTGTGAAAAATAAAGCCTTCGGGAGGCCATTAAGTACTTTCTCGTGTTTCCATCGAAGCTGGATTAACGCCCAATAAAAATATACTGGAATTAAATACGTATCTAAACAATGACTTCAGTTAATGTTTGTTTAAAAAATATATATCACTAATAACAAATCAATGAATAACACAGAAACAGTGAATCTTGCACTAGGATTAAGGTTTGATTTTATTCAAACTCTTTAAATTAAATTTTTACTTCGGTTCTTTGATCATTGTTGATTTTTAGTGTAGCACTATATACAAGATCCACGACACCGTACGGGTGTCGTGGATCTTGTATATAGTGCTGTATTGTCGTAGAGCCATAGAAATATGTCGTGGATTTTCGTAGAGCATCGTAGAGCCATAGAAAAATGTCGTGGATTTTCGTAAAGCGTCGTAGAGCCATAGAAAAATGTCGTGGATTTTCGCAGAGCGTTGTAGAGCCATAGAAAAATGTTGTGGATTTTCGTAGAGTGTCGTAGAGCCATAGAAAAATGTCGTGGATTTTCGTAAAGCGTCGTAGAGCCATAGAAAAATGTTGTAGATTTTCGTAGAGAGTCGTAGAGCCATAGTAAAATGTCGTGGATTTTCATAGAGCGTCGTAGATCCATAGAAAAATGTCGTGGATTTTCGCAGAGTGTCGTAGAGCTTCAAAGAATGTCGTGGAGTGTCGTAGAATTTCATAGAGTATCGTGTACAGTAGATTCGTAGAGGTAAAAACATAGAGTAGACCAAGCACATTCGGAGAAAAAGAGAAAGACGTAGAGTATCGAAGAGTAGAATCTTAATTTTTTAACACATACTATCAGTGACTAGATACATAACGCATTTACCATTATTTAGAAATAACTAACAATCACTGTTTACCGCTTCAAAAAATGTTATTAGCAAAATGTAGTAAATGTTATTGTCCAGAATTAGCTAACCCTAATCTAAACAAACAATTTAGAATTCTAAGCTGTGAAATTTAGCTTGACTGACTGCAGTGGCTAAACTTAGAACCTCTAATTATGTCCCATGTTGGACGGATTTATGTAGTGGTTTATCTACATCTGTATTTCAACTCATATAATTTATTATCTAAGTCATGTTGGTAAGTAGGTACCTATTTCTCATCTAAGTAAATTAAAATAAATTCGTATTTGATAAATCATACATAAACCTTAATAAAAAGGTACAAAATACAGAATTCAATAGCATATAAAAACAAACGAATGAAGATTACAAAAAACCTAATGAAAATTATAAATATAAAAAATAATGTTGTATTAAAACCAAATAAACCTGTTCTTCAATCTACAAAAAAAATCCTACCTTGTAGCCCAAAAGACAGGCTGTATCGCCCCTTTTGATGGCAATGCCGATGCATTGGCCATAGCAGCCTTTGGTCACCTAAAGCATAGATAAGAAACTTAAAAACTATTATGATAATATCGATGGGAAATTAGTCCGTTTGTTGGATTATTCGTTATAGTCAAACGGTTACACTGATTCGGATGTAACTTTGCACAAAGGTTGTCAACAAACACACAATAAACAAGTCCATGTTCAATTAACAGAGCCCGACATAACGCTTTATCTAAATAACAATCTCGAAGTAATGGTTTACGTAAAAAATGTTGACGGTTTTCGCTTCCTAAAACACCATATTTTTTAATGTAGGACGTTTTTCGTACGTGTTATTTAAAAATGATAATAGAGCTTACTCAGAAAGAAGATTTTTTTAATGTAACCACACAGCACCACTATAATAGTTATTATTCTGTTTTCATTTCGATCGTCTTAATTAAGATTTGCTCAATATCTTCGGATCCTGATCATACATACATAGAGTCATCAGGGCAGCATGGGCCGCGCTGGATCGCGATGTCTCGGGCCATGGCATCAGAATCCTGTCCGATAGCGCGGCGGTGCTACATGCACTGAACAGCAGAACCATAAGTTCAGCCCTGATTTACGAATGTTACGAGATACTCAACAGACTAGGAGAACACAATAGACTGACCTTACAATGGGTTAAGGGACACAGCGGCTCAAGGGGTAACGACGCTGCGGACGAGCTGGCCAGGAGGGGAGCGGCAGCGGTCAGTTACGGGCCTCAGCCCTCCGTCTCGATCCCCTCTAACCAACTCAGAGCCTGGATCCGCAACCACGCCAAAATGCGACACCGCCACCTATGGGCTACGACGGAAAGCTGCAGGCAAGCTAAACTGGCACTCCCCGATACAAACAGCAGACTCACAAAACGACTTTTAAACTTAAACCGATCGCAAATACGCTTGGTAACAATCGCGTTGACCGGTCACGGCGCTTTCAACAAGCACCTCCACAACATGGACATAACGGACAGCCCACTGTGCAGAGCGTGCATGGAGGTCGAGGAAACGTCCGCACATGTGCTGCTGGACTGCAAGGTGCTAACAGAGATCAGACTAAGTACGGTAGGTGACGGTAAGTGCCTTCCAGGAATTTTTGAGAAGCCACATCTGGTGGCAAAATTTATGGAAGAGCTGGGCTGGTTCTCCCCCTGACAAATAGAACCTCACGCAAAGGGGACCCAACTAAAGAGGTCTGATTGCGGATAATAGCCCGTATACAAGTACAAGTACATAGAGTCATACATATAGATAAAGTCACGAGCGTAAAGGTATCTTCCCCTTCTAGAGGCTCGTGCTGCATCTGAGACCGCATATCGTCACTTACCATCGTATGAGATAGTAGTCAAACGCAGATTTATTAATTTAAAAAAGTTATATAGACCTCCTCTAAGAAAAGATTCTAGATAATTCCAACAATACGCGGACAGAGTCGCGGTTAAATGCCAGTACTACTTTAGGTATATACCTAATTCTTTAATTTTCTTATTTCTCCTTCGTATCTATTATCACGTACACTAGGTAACATAAATTTCAGAACAACATGGCATTTTTAATAATGGACTTATTTCATACGATTCTTGGGAACTTAATTTCGAAATTAATTAAGTTAGCCCGCTGGGTCAGAATACGTGATTTATATACCTACTAGCCAATTCTTTTGGTCCAATATATTAAGATCTACGCCCACTGTAATCTAACCCTAAATCTTTTTAAATACTCTGGGTAACTGCCAAATGCAGAATGCGTATTGCCTAAAACTTAGGCTCGGCACAAACGGGCCACCGACTACAGCCACCGGTGGCGGTCGCGCTCTACCGCTAGTAGACAGCCACCGGTTTTCGGAAGCCACCAATTTTTATAATCCGACACGGAATGTTTGCTCACACATCAGTTAATACGACATAATTTGCATTTCGATAATCTATCAAGATATTCCAAAAAGTATTTTAAATATTTTCGATTATATAAAAGTATAAAAAATTTATTGCAGCTTGCCGCAATACGTATAGCTACATGCTATGAATTAATAATGCAAGTCAAGGTAAAAACAACTTCCTACTAAAATGTTATAAAAATTCGTTAACCAATATCGTTATTCGTTAAACGTTTAAAGTTCCAAGCAATTTCCTGCATCGTATCCATCTTGGCAGCTTAAGGGTGGGCTCAGACTGCAAATAAAATAGACAGTTCCCCGACCATCTTATTATGGTCTTAACGCTTTTGTGACTATATGAGAAAATTATAGGCCCTCCATTCCGATCGACTGAACCGACTAAATTGTTTGTGCCGAATGGAACTAATGAGGGGTTTTTCCAATCGAACCAACTGATCGGTCAGAAAATTCTGAACCGATTAACTATAGTCATAAATAATGGAACTCAATGATAGATTGTTTTTCTAATCAAACCAACAACTGGTTGATTAGATAAAAACAAAAGACGATAGAAACTGAAGCAAAAGTGAATCTAAACGAAAACAAAAAACGATTTAAATAGATTGGTTTAAGTATACGAATTTGCTAGTTAAAATTATCACCGTGTTTTATTTTATGGAACAAATAAAAAAATGATGTAAAGGTAAATAATAAGCCCTTTCAACAAGTAAATAAAAAAGAGAACAATAGTCTCACTGCATACGACTATCGACCGATTTCATGTCTCTAGTCTGATTTTACCCTAATATTTTTATTTTCCACAAAGAACACATACACTTAGTGCCACGACACGATCCTGTTTACAATCTACTAAAGCTTGAGATGTTTAACTTGCCAGCAAGTGTACGGAGTTTTAAGTATACTCTGATTGAAATTGAATCTCTTTGGTTGGGCGACTTTTCTTTCAATCTTGAATCTTAAGAGGAAACGATTTATTTTTAAATTATTTTTTCAAATTAATAGGGTTCGAAAACGATGGTGGATTGTGAGTTTTGGCGGGAACGAGTTAACAACATGCCGTGCTGCAGTTTTATTTTCATGAAACTTAGTTGTAACCCCAGTTTAATTGTATAATTCTGGTGGAATGTTATTCAATTTAGTTCTGTGAAAGGGCACAAGTGTAGTGAAAGCAAAAATCAGATCCAAATCTCCTATTAAGGTTATGGTAAACTTGCCACCGCTTTACTATAGCCGACTATAGAGACTATAGCCCCTGACTTGACGGACTATGACGACTTTGACTTTTTTGAAACACTTTAGGCCCGATTTATGAAAAATCGGGCTATAATTTGATGCAAAATATAACTTGACACTGGCTAAATGCACAAACCGTGCGAAGCCATCATTAATAGAAAAAACGATGGTGGCCACTAGGCCACCATCGTTAGGTTGTTTTTAGAAAAATCCATTGGTACACTAGTACCAATGGACTTTTCTTCTTTTTTAAGAAAAAAATATGTGCGCTAATTAACATTGCTCTTGAAAACATTGTGATGAAACCCGCGGCTTATCTCCAGACGTATTGACAAGTTCTTTCCTCTGGACACGGTCTACTAAGCTGTGAAGTTTTTGTATACATAGAATGAAACTTCATACCTAAGTAGGTATTATGATTTTTCACTTACAATCACATGTGTATTCAAACGAGGACACAAAACATTTTCCAATTTGATATTCGGTACGAGTGTAAAGCAAACTTAATTTCCAACAGGCTGCGTTAACGATTCGTTACATATGCCGTCTAAACTATTTGTGATGCAGGAACTTTCAACTGAGTTGGTACTTGTGTATATCTACAGGCTGTTTTATCGTAAATAAACCTCTTTAATTGGGTCCTTTTTGCGTGAGGATGCAGTAGGCTTGTCCCCAGCACCTATACTATCCTCTCAACTTAGTCGACTGTGCCTAATCTATATCTATCTTAAACTAAAAAATCTGCACTAAACCGACATCGACAGAGCAAGGTGCGCACATAGTGTCAAATGTGGAATAGCAAAATATTCTGTTCAAAATCAATGTTTTTTATAAAATGTCAAAATGTCATTAGAAATCTAGAATTATACAATTTTAGTTAAGGTACTTACCTAAGCTTAATGAATAAAGAAACACAAGTCGCCATTTTTTTTTCTTGCCATCAAAAAACTTAATGTCCAGTTTTTTGTATCATAAAACAAAAAGACCATTTATTGAAACAGGCAAAAAAAATTCATTAATGAATTCAAATGCTCCGACGAAATTCCTTTTAGATTTGTTTAATTAGTTTTTCATTGCCTTCCCCCAGTTTTGGATGTTTTAATTTCCATTCAGTTTATTTTTCATTACTCAATATTTTTTGATGATTTTCTAATAAAAGTGACTGAATGAGTTATTACTACAGCAAAATTACTTCCTGCAGATGAACTTTACACTGAAAATATTTGTACAAAACAAATATTTTCATATTATATTTATATAAATATTTGTACAAAACAAATATTTTCATATTATATTTATATAAATATTTGTACAAAACAAATATTTTCATACCTATAAGACTTTTTATTTAGGGTTCCGTACCTAAAGATCAAAAACCGGGAGCCTTTTGTCAGTACGCCAGTCCGTCTGTCTGTCAAGACTGTTCTCTAAGGAACGGGTAAAGATAGAGAGTTGTTTATTTAGTAGTCTAATAAATTTTGAAAAATGCCGTAATTTAAATTCACTACGAATCATTTCGTTTATTTTGAAAAAAATATTTGACGGAGAAAGCCTTTTCTTCAGTAGCTGGAAAATGCAAGAGAATGTAGACTTTGAAATTTCGTGAATATTTTGAACAATGTATTTATCTAGAACGATCATTTTTCATTTTTGACCAGTCAAGAGTCAATAAAAATAATACCTAGTAAAGTGGTGAGGCGAATGCATGCTCGAAAAAGCGAGTATTTTATATTTTACAGAAGGACGGGCAGCCGTTTGACTTGCTGAAACGAAGGCGAGAGAAAAATTCGTGAAAATACTGTGTGTGAAAATTTTCTGTCTATTTTCGTGTCAGTATACGCTGGGTTTCATTTAGACGAAAGGAAAATATTTTGTTGATAAAAATTCGTAACTTTTAGGGTCCTATACTTGTACCTGTCTGTCAACAACAAAAGAGAATTTAGAAAGCAAAAATAATGCCGATCTGCTTACTAATCCAATATACAGCGTGAGCATTTAAGCCTAAAAACATTTTATGATAACAAATAAATAAAAAAAATCGTCTTTGACTTTGTTTAAAAATATTGTAAGACACTTTACAGCGCCATCTAGCCTCAAGTTAAGCAACTAGTCCTGTGTTATGGTAGCCAGACAACGAACAATGTACATTATTTTGTAAATATTTTATACTTTATATACATTCAGAAACACCAAGGCCAGGAACAAATATCTGTACATAAATATTTGTCTGAGGTGGGAATTGATGCGTCGCCGGCAAGCAATCAAATACTAAAAATTAAGAAGCACAAATATTTATTTTTAAAATTCACTAGAACTCGAGGTAGGTATTTACCAAGTTGACATGTTTAGTATAATTAATCCGTATTTAAAATAAAATGAAATACCCACCTAATTATCTATGGTTCGTTGAAGTAACCGGTCAAGAGGCTTGACTTACTTATACGAGTTACTGAAGTGGGCTGTTCATTCAGCGATTTCAGCACGATTCGCGGGGATTTATAGAAATACTTTACTCACTGCGGTATCCCCGCATGAAAACTATTAAAACGTAAAATGGAACACTATGAACAACTTTATAAATTTCATCAAAATCGGTGAAACTGAAAAAACACACAAACAAAGCTACATAGACCATTAGAATTTTTAAATTCGGATTTTAATAACTACCAACCCACCTATACGGAAACCATGTAACCTCTTTTATGCTTATCCTATCAATTATGATTGGGTTTCGTAGATAACGCCATCTGACGCCCAGTTGGTGAAATATTAAAAATGTTTTTTTTTTTTAAACTAGGTACCTAAACTATTTTTAAAAATTTTTGAAAACAACAAACAAACTCTGGGTACAGAGTTTGGGGATTTTTCAACATGCGACAACGCAATTATTTACCGAAGGGCTCAAGTCTAACATCTTAAAAATTTCGTATAATTTTCAGTAAATTAGGGTAATTTTTCCCGACTAAAAATTGAAATAACTCTTTTATTTTCGTGCCACAATGTTTTTTATATTTTTTACGAATGTTCTAGGGATAGGTACAAATATCTCGATTGCAGGGATTTTGTTACATACTGTAGACAGTAAGCATAAAATTAGGTAAATACATAACTTAATTTTGAAGCTTGACAAAATATATGAAATTGTTTTTTACCTACGACTTATTTTGCGATTTATCCAAAACAATATACCTACCAAGTGCCTTTCTAAGTTTCTAAGTTAAATTAAAAAACTAAAGACGGTTAAAAAAGAAAGGAAAATGTTATATCAACGTGATTACATCACGAAAAGGGTAAGAATCCCGAAATCTCGGCAACTATAAGACATTCTATACCAGTCTGGAATTCCTAACACGTTGGTTGGCAGATATGGAACGCGGAGCGCTCTGCCATCACGTTCCTAAAGAATATTTTCTATACGTGTCTTTAAGATCTCATTGTTGAAGATTGTAAACGTCAACGTCGACAATGACATAATCAATTAATTATTTTTTTTATTTAGAATTCTTATTTTTTCCCCGGACACTCGCACTAAAAGTTTCGTTTCGTCATTACTTATTGCTACAGCAATGGCTTTTCAAGTCGCGAGTGAACAGATATCTTCTATCTTCTTCTATACATATAAAATGCTTTGTCCTGAATGACTGACGGATCTACATACAGCCTAAACCGCTGATCGTAGAGACCTGAAACTTGGAGGATGTATTCTTTGTATGACGTAGGCATCTGATAAGGAAGGATTTTCCGAAATAGTACCCCTTAGGGCGTGAAAAAGGGGGGCAAAGTTTGTATGGGACACCGTGATTCCTTGGTCCATTTTCGTCTTCTACGCAGACGAATTCGCGGGCAAAAGCTAGTATAGGTATAAGCTTGCTAGCTCTTAAATCAGATCAGCCATCAGGTAGGTGTAATAGTCAAACGTCAAACGCTGATAGGTTGTAAAAATGAATTGCCTTAGCCATACAAAGTTTCAAGCATTTTTGATTCCATTGCGCCAGGAGTAATTAGAGTTCATTCATTTTATTTTTCTATTTTAGAAGGTAAATAAAATATATTGTTTAAAAGAAGTTTTAGTTTACTATTACTTAGGTACTACTAGTTCTCAAGTACCTAGTATTCTTTTATTTTTATGTGTATTTGCCCTAAAGTACTGGAAAGATTTTAATTAAACTTATTATGCATTAAATTCTTTGAAAGCATACTCGTAGGTCACTTTATCGCAAAGGTATTTTTTTTTTAAATTTATTATTATATTATATTAAAAAGGTATTTTCGCGGGTGAAACCGTGACCCTGCCAGTTAGCACTGAATTTTCATCTTGTTTATCTGTAAGCATTACAGACTTATTACAGAAGGTAGTTTCCCTCATTTTCTTCCTCTAATTAATACTTGTCAGTCTGTCTGAACTCTAAACAAGCATTACTCATGCATATTTAATTTAATTTTACTTATTCTCTATGTAGGTACATTTTAAATAGAAAATATTATTTGCATTTTGTAATTTTTTTGACAAATTATGGTGAAAGGGAGTGTCAATATCCAGGGAGAAAACAGTCGACTACTTTTGTATGGAGAGAGCCCCCGGTACCCTATCCTCTTAACTATTTAAGCCCTTAGAGTAAAAATTCCTACTAGGTAGTTAAAGAAAGTGTCATTCGTCGTCCAAAATGGAATCTATTGACGGATTTTGATGGATTATAGTGGAAATCGAAGAAGAATCAAATACACCGATTAGAATGGGACAAAAACTAGAATTCAATGAATCCATGAATTTGTTGGAACAGGTCAAAAAACTGTCACATAATAATTTTAAAATAAAGGGATACCTAGTTGATTTTTTTAAATCCGTCCCCATATACTTCTTCAATAAAATAATTTACTTTCAATATAGCACTCAGCCGTACCTTTTATGATGAAATAATTATAAAATGAATGATAATTAATAAAGCATCAATCACACGGGCTTGTGAAAAGGCTCTCCAACCGGAATTGTATAAATAATAATTTGTCAAATGGATGGCTTGTGGACGTAGCCACGCAGCCAGCGAGATTTACTCACGGAAAGGACTGTGTATTCGTTCCATTTTTGTTTTTAGGGTTCCGTACTCAAAGGATAAAAACAGGATCCTATTACTAACTTCACTATCCGTCGGTCTGTCTGTCACCCAGTATCTCATGAACTGTGATAGAAAGAAAGTGATAAAATTTTCATAGATTATGTATTTCTGTTGCCGCCATAACAACAAATACTAAAAACTGGAAAACAAATATTTAAATGGGGCTCCCATATAACGTGGTACGGAACACTTCGTGCGCGTGTCCGACTCGCACTTGGCCAGCTTTTTATTAACATATGATAGCGTTTGACAACTATCACACCTGCCTGATGGTAGGTGACGATGCGGCCAAAGATGTAGCACGCTTTCCGAAAAATATCTTATCTATTCACTCGCGACTTGAAGACCCACAAATAATACACAGTGTTAAAAGTGTTCGTCTTTTATTGAAAGAAGAAATGTGATACAGAATCAATTATAACAATGAATCCCGGTAAATGTGGAATTAATGATTGTTTAGAGGAGGATTAATTTTTTTGTTAAGTATAAAGAGGAAATATTTGATTATATGCATTGCATAGGAAATGGTGGGGAGGGAGGACGGAATAGACTAAAAATAAAATAAAATAAACTTCTTATTCCGTTTTCTCATACATAGAGGTAGATGAAAAGTAGAGTGAACCAATCGGGATTCAAAAATCTATATTAATATTATAAAGCTGAAGAGTTTGTTTGTTTATTTGCTTGTTTGAACGAGCTAATCTCAGTAACTACTGGTTCGACATGAAAAAATATTTTTGTATTGGATAGCCCGTTTGTCGAAGAAGGCTATATTGGAATTACACTGGTGAAACCTTATAATTAGATAGCAAATACGGAAACAGTAACGAGTCCACAAGTCCTCGGGGCATATTCAGGAGTGAAACCGTATCTAGTAACAAGCTGATGCACTATGCCCCACTCGTGCACGTTTTTACGTAAAAAATATATTTTCGTTTAGTTAAGTTTTCACGTGATTTTGGTTACTTATTTGGATTTCATGTGTCGTTGACTCCTCAAGGCAAAGGCTTTTATTTTTATTTTCGCTATACATCCTAAACACGTAACACACTCAAAATACCCAGTTCAAAATCGAGGCTTAGTTACGTCTGGTATAGTAGGAAGAGACCTTTATAGCGTTACAATGAAACTCCGCTGTATTCAGATAACAGGAAGTTAATTAGGATTAATGGTCGAAAACCTCTAATATTGTACGACCATCGGCATAATGCGAGCGTCCATTTACTAATTAACTATTTAACTATAATTACTAAATAGCTAACATGCAGGGGATAGCTAGCGTCTAAAATTAACAAGAAATTAACTAAGCTTTAGGTACTATAACCACATCTAACTAGGTTTTACCCGCGAATTCGTCCGTTATTATTATAATCTGATCCGTCAATTAGTTTGAGTTGTGCGTTGATATCAGTCAGTTAGGACTTCGAATTTTACATTTATAGATTAGTTTATTATGATTTCTTTGACTCACGAGTACTTTTTATGAAAGCGAGCTACACCTTAGACCGCATCGTCACTTACCATCGTGTGAGATTGTTGGTCAAAACCTAACACATTTATTATAAAAAGTTAAGAGGCCTACAGGACCTAAATAACTTTGAAAAGATATTTTAATGTGTTTAAAACTACCGAAATACTCAACTACTTTAAGATTAATTTGTAGTCTATATACCGAATTATTTGACAAACATAAAGTACCTACCTACTACAATAATAATGAGATAGGTACTGTACTTATATTCAAGTTTGTTTTCCCTAGAAACACCATTATCATAATAATGTGCTCTCTTCCAGACGACAATATAGGAAAATGTGCGGTGCTTTATCACACTACGAGGCAGCCGCAGGTGTCTCGATATGTATGACCTACCTACAATAATATACGGTGATGATAAAGATTGACTTACATTTGTATATTCAACTGAACAAAGTACTACTTAAAAGAAATAGAATAGACATAGGTTTATTGATATGTTTTTTGGCGCTACCACCCTGACAGTTGCGATTAGTCACTCGGCGCGTAAACACGTCTGTTTTCTTCCAATATAAAGTTAACAATAGCAAGTTACTTATGTCGTCAAAGTTCAACAATTGAATCAAAATTATTCAGAATTATAGCCGTTCTTTGAGCATCCAACTTTTTTTCTTCTTTAACACACAAAAATCTACGCCCTAAAATTAAGAGTGCTAAGAAACCATTTGTGTGGTTGTTCCTCAAGTCGGATCCTCTCAACTGTGTAGCCGACACACCAGAAGGTGCTGCCAACTAAAGTCACCTTGGCAGATTTAACACCATGAGCGGCCACACAGTTGATACCGAAGAACGTCAACCGACTGTTGTTTCCGTCATTGAAAGTCAGTTCAGGAGACAACTGTTTACACGGCAGAAATGACCAAAGTCACTGCAGATTTGCTTTCCAACCATGTGGCACTGTTAAAGATTATTGTAAATTGGATGGCATGTCTATTTGTTTTTAAATCATATGTCAGCATACATTTTAAGAGAAGTTGATGCATAAGACAACTAACGTTTTATAACCATCTGATAATACTAACCATAAATAAACTTTACTTAAAGGAAAGACATAAAAGCAAAATGTCCTATATTTTAAAATGCAACAAGATCAAAACATCCCAAATAACAAATTAGCTTAAAAACTGCCTAATTAACGTTTTAAATAAAATATAGAATCGTTGAGCAAACTTTAAGTTATAGAATGATTACTTGAATCTGGCTGATAGCCAGTTGGCAATGGTAAGGAAACGGTTATACAACTTTAGAAAAATTCCAGTGGACAGGAGCAATATTACACAGTGAACAATTCATATAGTTTCTATTGAGATGGTTAATGGTAGGTACCTAAGTCGTACTGGAGACCCGCCAAATTTAAAAAAAACTGGGTAGGTGTGAGTTGGACTCAGACTGTCTAGCTATCACGGTTCATGAGATAATGCCTGGTGTGGTGACAGACAGACGGCCAGCGGAGTCTTAGTAAAAGGGTCCTTAAAAAGTTGTAATTATGACCCAGTTAGAAATTAGAATGTTAAATTATTTTGCTAACCACGACTTTAGAACAGAAGTAGTTTATTGTCAAGCCATGTATACCTACATGCGCCGATGATAGGTTATGCCAAAAATAGTCATAACAGAGTTCATCACACTAGGCATACAAATTAAAGTTAATCACTCAAATTTTTTAGAACTAATTTATCGTAATTCGTTTAAATAATAGTTAGAATTAATTTTCTAATTTTATCGTTTAAAAAGTTTACAAAAAATATATTTTCGCGGGAACCCGGTTCACATTCACCATTAAGTATTCTTTGTTCCGGTTTATGATTTAAAAGTTGTAAGTCTTTTAGTGAATTTACGTAAAATGAAATGGAGTCTAAATATTCAGCTTTAAAACGTTTTTCGATTGTATAAAAGTATTTTTACCGTCCTCAAATTGTTCAATATAGCAATATTTATAGGTATATTAATATTCATTGACTTCTAATGTTAAAAAGCCATAGAAATCGCAAATGTCTTAAAGAAAACTGACCTTTTGAAATGACGGCTGTACGGCCAGGTAAATAATTGCGGAGCCATCGGAGAGTTACAAAATTGTTATCATTGGAATGTTATCAACTCAAGCAGAACTTTAATTCCCAATAACCTTATACAGTGCTTATAGTCCTGAGTTCAAAACATTCTCAACAATTTAGGAACTCTACAATGGGTCTGCAGTTATGTTGCCGACCTAATCTAGTCAATTAACATTAATTTATGTTGGGTTTTAAAAGCTTTCTAAATCACAACATAAAGTACAACAAAAACTAATAATTTAAGCCCTTAAACATGATTAACTAACTGTCAAAGTGTCAAACACCTGTGATTAAATAATATCAACGCTTTTGGTTATTGAAATGGAATTTAATATTGGATTACCCTTTAATTGTATTCTGCTCATATTTAGCGAAATACGTTTTTAAGCACAATCTCAAGCAAGCCGCTACAGTGAGAAACTTTCCCCAATGTTCATAACCAACTGACCTACAGAAAAAAAAACTTTTTTTGTTTCAACGGTTTTTTCTTCTTTGTAATTGAGGCCTTCGAATTGAGGCTCATAGCGTGTCATCTACCGGAGTTGCTACAGACAGACACATCAGTACCAACTTTTAGCTCATTGTATCAGACCTGTAGAGCCTAACCCCTTTAATCTTTTAATAACCTTATTTAGTTTAAATGTTTATTGCCGCCCATAAGACAAGTCTAGCTTGGGTCTAGATGTGTGGATTGTTCATCAATATTTATTTATTTAATATTATATAGAGGAAAGATTTTTTGTTTATTTATAATGAATAGGTTCCGAAACTACGGGACCGATTTTGATGAAACTTGGTATGAGAATAAATGTATTCTCATACAAAGTTTTATCAAAACCGGTTCAGTAGTTTTCCCATTGAATTAATGAATTCATTGGGAGTAACATAGGCAACTTTTCATCCCGATATTCCTACGGGATCGGGACTTACGCGGGTGAAATCGCGAGGTGATGCTAGTTATAAATAAGGGGGGTTTATATTTTGTGCTTATCCCTTGTCCATTGTCCACATCCTACTTGTTGACCGGCAATCGTAAATTACACATTACACAAGTCCAACTCTCCGTAATGTGAACCTCGCTCATTTGTACAGAAATACCAAATAACTCGTCGCACTTTAACCGTTTCAGATTTCAGGGGTGGTATGTAGTGCGTTTAAATGTCGTCATTCTTACCCGGTCGCGTATATGGAATAGCTAGTTCAATAAGTCCTTGCATAGAAAGACGAATTGAATTAGTATTTTTAACGTAAGATGAAAGAACACAAAACATTACCTTCTCATTTCTAACGTGCGCTTTGAGTTTTTATTTTTAACTAAATTTAAGATTTCTTTTTTAATCCGCGATCGGGATAAAAAATTGTCTATGCCCCATCTATCTCGGAACCAAAATTCATCGTACATAATTGGTTTTGCGGTTTAGACTTGACAGAATAACAATGACAGGCAGTGTACTTTAGCATTTATAATAATATTAAATAGGGAAGTAAAGACGTGTATTAACCATGCGCATCAAGCGTTCTATGTATAGATCTAAAAATATTATATCATTTATGATGTAAGTCTAGAACGAAATCATACAGTTCTTAATGCACATTGAACGCTAGATGCACACAAACTTTTTCATACCTAATAGAAGTAGCTAAGTACTTATGCCAAAAAATTCACCATTTAGAAATACTAATTCAGTTCAACTTAGCTGAAAGGACGTATTGAACTAGCATTTCAATGTAGGCTTCCCGGTCGGGTTATCAATTGTTAGGACCCTAATGCCTTCCTAACGATCCCTATTAGAATAAACATGTACCAACCTACATATTGTGTATTTGTATACTATTGTATCGGGATGCCGGATTTTCCTTATGGTTTAATGATTTCGCATTAGATTAGTAAAGAATTTGACCTATTTACCCGACTATGGAGATGCCAAAAGGGAGGGTTATGTTTTTGACCCCGTATTTTTTTGACCTAAGTAATTTAAAATATATACGGAAGCAGATTAACCTGTTTTCGCATATATTTTAAATTGCTTAGGTATCATAATTTCACAATTGAGTCATCGTTAGAATTGTCTTGATCTTTGGCTGCTGGTGACGTCACAATTAATTCAATATGGCGCACTCTATAAAACATAAACAGACAAAAAAAATTGAAAATGATTGAAATCAAATGGGCGGTATATTATTAAACAGAAATACGCAACTCTTTGTAAGGAACTGCGGTTCTTAAATATCCCAAAAAACGGGTAGTCTATATTAGGGACGCAGCCGCAGTAGAGACGTAAAAACGTCTGGTTTAAACCAAAATCATTTTTATTTTAATGCAATTAAACTCAAAGCTAAAATTCTTTATTCATTAGGATTCATATGGGGTTACATTGAAACGTCTTAAAAACTAAGTTGGGTGAAACATTTTTATTACGATGAAATTAACTTAATAGCCAAAGAGTTATCTTAGCAACATCTATAACAAATTATAACGTTTTTTAATAGCTTTCTAGATTGAATCTCTATATTCAATCTTCAAAAACTATTGTAGTTTACGGCATAGTGTAATTAACTTCACGCAGCATAGGTTAAAGTTGGGTAGATTAAAACAGGCAAAGCTGGAGAACAAAGCACTACCTCAATACTAGCTACCTGCAATAACATGACACAGATCAAGTTATTCAGTGGAACTAGTAAGTAAGCATTTTACAAGTTGCAAAATAAACCTTATCTTGTTCGTAGTAATAATAAAATACTAAGGTAAAATACATATCTATTTTCATCATTCATTTAAATTGTCACAAGAAAATAGTCGATTACATCTTGAATCAGCTTATCTTTGAAGACTCACTCCATGAAGGTTTTGCAAATTTCTTCCTGTAAAATGCACCTTCTGCAGGTTAATGCTGTGACGTACAGCCATGGCCGTTGCGACTGACAAATAATCGTACATATATTTTGCAAAAATAAAACATTTCCAATCTTATTTAAGGCTTTATCTCGCTGTTACCGAACTGCCACTTTTTTGTCCCAGTAGTTAAAACAAAACAAAAACATTTGTGTTGCAATTTGGGAGATGCCGTAAAAAATATAAAAAAACCACACCATTCGTACAGGTACTCTAGGTTCAGAATTTGGAAATAAAAAGCATAATAATTTCTAGGTGACATTCATTTTTCAATACAAAGTGAACATTTATCATTGTGGTAAGGAAAACGTCTTCGTTTCGCGGGAGAGAGGGGTTAGTTGTGAATATTTATTTACATAACAATAACGCTGTAGAATTGTGGTGTTTCAGTTCCATCAACTTGATGAATTGCTACTAACTCAGGCGTGTTATGACATCTAGATACAAAAACGTTAGAAATTGAAGGTTTAAAAACTTTGTCCCGGGTGAAAGGTTAAATTCCATGGATTTAACCCATGGAATTTATAACCTTCGCTTCACCTTTGCGATTATACTTTACCAACTACGTGGACTTCATCAGAAGGCCAATTCTCGTAAATTAAATTGTTCAAATTACATTGCAAAACCATTTCAATCGCATTTCGATTACAAAAAGTACCTTACTTTATTTTTTGAAATCGAAATTACAAAGGCAGTTTTTTTTTTCAAAAAGTGATTTTAAAGGTGCTTTTAGCTACTTTGAGGGTATTTTTTGAAATCGAAATGCAATTGGAATGATATTGCAATGTAATTTGAACAATGTTATTTACAAGAATTGGCCTTTAGATCGATTGAAATCACGAAAAGTGTTTTTCGTGAGGGTAATAATAATAAGGGTAATAGTTCAACGGTTGACCACTATCGTCACACGGTGGTAAGTGATGATGCGGTCTAACATGTAGCACGCGGTGTCTAGAAGATAGATAATACGCTTATTACGCGCTGTCATGACTCTTAAAACGCGAGCGAAGATAGTAAGACGGCAGTGCAAGTGGTGGCAGTGAGATAGGGTCCCTTTTTACCCTTTGGGTACAGAACTCTAAAAAATATAGTTGCTTTACTGTATGTAAAACTGGGCTGTAAAAAGGTTACGTATCGCCACCTGTCCTCCTGGCACCGAGCCAAATTGTCGACACATCCACAACGCGAGCTTTATGGCAACTTCGGACTCCTGCCATAGCCGTAATACGGTTTTTATTACTAATTGTTTTAACACTACATTTATGTGGGATGCAATTAATTTACTGTGAATTTACAACTGGATAATGCTTATGCGAACGAGAATTTCGAGTTTTCGGACGGAAAATTAATGAAGTAAGTTAGATTCGAATAAATATTTTGGCTGAGGCCACAGAAGTAGAACCACGTAAACTTTTTATTCCCATTCGATTGCAGAATAACACCACCTGAATCACATCCTGAATTACAGGACTCTGTAGCAAAATAAATACAGGACAGAAAGCTCAAACGCTAAAACAAGATTATTTTTCTAACCGATTTTGACAAGATATTTTTTCTAGGAAATAACTGATGATTCCGGAAATTGTGTATAGTTTTCTTGTGAACTGATGGCAATATTACAAGAATTTCCGGAAAGAGTTCCCGCAAACTATAGATTTTCTTAGTTTGACAACAGTATGAAAAAGCTGATAAATGATTGGACTATGAGCATCGGGAAAATACCTTTGGAATATCAGGAGTAACCATATCAGTAATCTTCTCGTTGCAAAATCAATCACAATTGTTAATCATTATATTATTATTATAGAACATTTATAAATATATATTTCAAAGTCCTGACTCAGAAAGCCAATGCAGCGGATTGGGCTATTTGGCATAAAGATAGCAATTTTAGATTAAAATTAAAGGTACCTACGAGGAGTAGGGGAGTAAATAGAGTAAATAAGAGAAAGATGATAGGATAAGTGTTGTACCGATTGCACATAGGGAAAAGGTAAGGAAGAAGAAGATATAACTATTATCACGTAAGCATCCGAAGTCGCGGGTAAAAGCTCGTCATAGGTGAACCAATAATCGGCCGATAGAATAGTCTGTTGGCAACTTCGACCGTAATCAGTTGGTACAATATAAACATTGGTATCAGTAGTCAGATCACGCGCCGCCCGCCCGCGCCCCGTTCTCACACCCGCATCATATGAAAACGCAATGCTGTGTTGACGACATTTTTTTCTCTTCAGAATCGAATATTTCGTACAACTGAACACCCAACTGGGTGTTTTATGCTTGTTCTGTTTCCTGTTATTCAGTAAGTACACGAATGTTTAGTTTGAAGTTTTCAAACCACGGTGTACGTATAGAAAAAAGGAAAGAAAGAAAGCATTTATTTGGACAAGCACACGACATAAGACAATCAGGAAAGTAGTAATAAACTAAAAGCACTAACATAAAACAACTCTATAAAAAAAAACGAAAAAATAAATAATAATCAGAGAATACAAAAGAAATAAAAAAATAAGAAGGAGCCGTGTGCCTCCAAAAAGGTTCTGCCTTAGCAATGATAGCTACCCCAACATTATGCTGATACAGCCGCTTGTCTTCCGGCAGGACCCTTTACGGATGACGCTTCGCAAATGTCACAAGAACACCACAGGTAGTCAGGTATAGGTATCTTCTATAAGCAAGCGTGCTTTATCTTCGACCGCACCGTGACTTACCATCAGGTGAGATAATGGTCAAACGCTGACCTATCTATTGTTTTAAAGAAAACTATAAAAAGGAGTCACATGAAACAAGAACCTAATATGCATTGTATCATTTAATTTAGGCACTTTAACTGACCTAAATTAAGAGCTCTTCATGTTTTTTTCTCATTCTCGTTAAAACGGTCACATGGACGGAGACCTTAAATTGAAAACATTTTTTTCCTCCGTCAGCCGCTGAGCATCCTATGCTGGCTGGTTCGAGAAATCGATGGGGTCCCTGATTAATGGGCTACTTTAATCCAACTCGGACAGATTGACTGATTTATATACAATTTGATGATTAAACGTTTTATAATTGTTAGAAAAGGAGACATTTTAGTTAAAAATAATTTGTAGAAATGATTTGTAATTTGATTGTAATTTAATTTGTTTTCATTGCATTATTTTTATTTATCGTTGCTTCTATATAGTTTGGTTAATAACGTTTTGCTACTAGATATTTTTTATCTCGTATAGTTTTGATAATAATATTATTGTGTAAGTAGGTCATTTTGCTTTTATAAATCCTTCTGATATTATGTAAGAATCATTTGATAAAAATGCACTCAATCAATATTTTACTGTAAAATATTGAAAAGGATGTTAGCTAGAGTTCACCACTCAGCCGCATAGTATTTTTTCTTTCTACTTCGGACACCGTAGGTCATGGATCTTCGAATTTTATTCTAAAATCTTTGCTTTGGACTCAAAAATCGCCTTTCACTGTAAAAATATTGTTGGAAATCCAAGAATTCTGCACAACAAAAGCGTTACACTTTACTGATCCATTTTGTACCTAAAAAAAATTTGGGTTCATAGGTTTGTCACTGTAGTTCGCTAGACTTCTAATAATATTATAATTATTAATATTATATTAATTAAAGTCTTTGTTTTGAATTTACTATCAAAGTACCGCCAGTTCTAAATGCCATAGCCAATTGTTTATGATATCATAGTGAAGGGTTAAGGAGTTGACAGACTCTTACTTGGAGAGTGTGGTGTATACGTACGACTAGCGCCTAGCTCTGAGATAGGTATATCATGTTGATTTGGGTCGAGTGGCTTCAGTCGACGCGACGATGCTTTGTTTGTCTCAACAGATATACTATAACTTGCAGAATATGTAGGTTTAAAGATAATGTTTAAAATACTCATTTTCATTTCAAAAAGTAGCACGAACTTCGGTCATAGACCTTAGGGTTCGTATTGCTCTCGTCCGTAGGGTATAGCCCTAGATGTACCATACATCACCCCTGGGTGGTGCTAAAGGAGCAATTGCCGAGTTGGGGGCCGCACCAAGCAGACTTTTCCGTATTTCGAGCTGACCGGTACCGCCACACAAGGGTCGGAATATCTTCCAACTTCACTCTTATCCCTCGATGGCCCGCGCTTATTTAGGAGTCTTTAAGTCACGATTGTATCTTCTGGGTAAGCATGCTACTTCTTAGTCCGTATCGTCACTTACCATCGGATGAAATATAAGTCAGTGTTTGACCACCACGCGCGCCTGAAGGAACACGGACTAGTCTGCATCGCGATTCGATTCAGGCCGGTGTGGGTGGGAACAAGCTTCCATCAATGCCTACCAGAAGATTGCTCCTTTTGACACCAAACAGGGACATCTAGGGCTAAATCCCAGGACGTGAGTAATAAGAACCCTCAAGGTAAGTCTTCACCTAGTTAATGTTCATTATATTTACAAAGTAGATCCTACACGAAGGGAAAGCGATAAATTTTCCTAATTCTTACGAAACAAGTGAAATCCAAGTAATTCTCAAGACCCCCATTCCGTATTTTATGAATATTCAAGTGGAACCGTGGAATTAGCATCGGTATAATCTCATAATTTATACGATGTAAACATCGTGTCTACAGGTTTTGTGAGCTGATATCACTAGTTGTGCCTTGCGGTTACACCCGGGATAAAAGGTGGCCTATAGGTGAGTCTAGGACACCAAGTCTCTACAGCTACTTTAATAAAAAAAATGCTTGAAGAAGTAACAAACAATTATTTTGTAACTACGTATACAAATAACATAATTTTAGTTAAAAGTCTTGTTTTTAATTCAGTTGGATCATTTGCATGAGTATTGTCCAAAAAAACTAAGTTAGGATGGTATAATACCTATACATAACTGGGTATAAAGTTACATTGATTTATTGGGAATAACATAGGCTACTTTTTATCCCAATATTCCTACGGGAGCGGGAGATATGCGGGTAAAACAGCGAAACATTAAAAATTAAACATTTAAAAGCCTACAAGCTGATGCTAGCTTGTAGGCTTTTAAATGGTTTCCGTATAACCCTTTTAAGATCATCGACATCGTTTCATATAAAAATAAAATCCCCACACGTAAAACTCAATGATGTTCTTAACCACAAAGAAAAGAGCACTATGGTTTAATCACACCTCACAATCATTAAGCGACCCAATTCTTCGAAATATCCTTATAACATTTTGGAATAATGGGACATTTAAATGCATTCCTATTGGAGGGAAGGAGTGTCAAATCCATTAAATGGCTAGATTTGAATACTTAGTCGTAGATTCCTTTTAGAATGGGTAAAGGTAGGCTAATAGACACGCTCTTGCAGTAGCTTAGCGACAATAGAGATATCCTCTGGCACATTAAAAAGTAATAATATTAAGAAATTTTGTTCAGATAACAAACCTAGCCAATGATTAATATAATTATCTAACGAGTCAAATGACAATGAATTATGGAATAAACGCCCTAAAATAAATAAAGTTGTTAATTCGGGCACTTTGAGAAATACCTTTATCAAATTGTAATTATGTATTGTACTTCAATAGAATAGCACATTCATTTACAAATACATAACCGATCATTTACTATTGACTAACAATGTAAAAGTATTGTCCCCTGAGATAAGGTGCGAATAAATATCTCTTTTTCAGTACTTTGTAACTTCAATATTTATTCCAATTTAAAACACAAAATTAAATGTTAATACATCAATCAAACATCAAATCAAAATACACAAAATTAAAAACTAAAAATAATAATAATAAACACAGTACTTTGTTATGTAAATAAGTTCTTTTGTGACAATAATAGGTCGAATTCTGCGGTAAAAAATGAGGTTTCCGCGGCCATTTTGTTTAAAAATATATGGTTTTCGAGAGAGCTTTTGAATAATTTGTTATTTTTTTGTGTTGGTTGGTCGATGTTTTTACGTTTGTAACTTTATATTTAAGGGCAAATACAAATGCAGACTATACGATCAGCAGATAGCTCGCTGACGACACATATTTAAAGGTAAAAAAACCGGCCAAGTGCGAGTCGAACTCGCTCACCAAAAATTACTAAAAACTGAATATAATGGCACGTAACCTTCTATTATATTCCGTTTTTAGTATTTTTGTATATTTTCTTATAACGGCAAAAGAAATACAAAATTTCAATTGTCTAGCTGTTACGGTTCATAAGATACAGCCTGATGGTGACAAACAGATAGACGGACAGCAGAGTCTTTGTAAAAGAGTTCCGTTTTTAACTTTTGAGTCATCATCATCATCATATCAGCCCATACATGTCCACTGCTGGACATAGACCTCCCCCATATAACGCCACCAACAGCGGTCCTGAGCCGCCTCCATCCCCTGACTACTCGCAACGCTACAATTTGAATACGGAACCCTAAACTGAAGAGTCGTTTACCTGTTTCATACTATCAATTGAACTTCGATTTCAAGTCAGTTACCTGCGTTTACCCTTATTATTAAAATTTGGAATACTTAGAGAAATGCAACCTATGTAAAACTTTTGGAAATACTACATTCACTTTATTTTTGATCAATAAATATTTATTTACTTTAAAAAAAAAAAAAAAAACTTTATACCAATTCCGAATCGCTCGATAGATAAGACCCCTTTTTCCACATCACACTTAAATGTAAATGAACTAATTCTATCAATCAAGATTATTTAAATTAATATATAATTAAATTTAGATTTAGATAAAGAGATAGTAAGTGTAAATAGTACTTCGATGAAATAAAAATATGTATAAGTCGTAGTGCTTGGATGAAATAAACTAGTGTTTAGGAGAAATGGAGCACTGGGTAAATAAACATAGGCATATCAAACGTTGTATTGAATTGAATGTTAGGTTTAATGAGTACTCGATGAGTTAGTAGAAATGTAACAAACAAGTACAAACGTGATTCGGTGTGGCATAGTGAACCCTCTATAGATGGGCCCTACAACCAAATCTCTGATCAGAGAATGCGGGCCAGATAATTAGAACTAGAATCCCTAGATACATCATTTGGTAAAATCAAATTGAGATTTGCTGATCATATACATCTTTTAGTTTTTTACGGTTCCGTACCTCAAAAGGTGAATAAAATAAATAAATAAAAAAATATTTCAGGACATTCTACATCGCCATCTAGCCCCAAGCCAAGTAATTAGACTTGTGTTATAGGTGCTAGACAAGGGATTTACTACTTATATAATTTTCTTTTGTTAATATATACTTTTAATATATAGAAACAACCAGACCACAGACAAATATCTAAGCATAAATACTTGTCTGAGGCGGAAAAAAAAGGAAACCTTGTGAGATCACTTTTTTGTCCGTCTGTCTGTCTTTTTGTCTGTTTATACAGTAGCTAATGATCTTAAGTACTTAGTCCTGTTCTCTCAAGTATATAGGCATGGAACTAGTCCAGTTTTTAGTAAGCCTTATTCAGTGACTCAGCGTGTGCGTTTTTGTTGTTGGTTTGATATGTACCCACCAAAGGGATTTGAACAACATAATATTTGATATGAAACATTCGATTCCCAAAATACATCTGTCAGACAAATGAAACCGGGAGAAAGAAATATATTTGCGCCAAAGTGGGACACTCTACTTTTCATCCCTCTATGAGATTGGATAAAAAAGTATAAATTTAAAAACTAAAAGAAGTTTAGTAATCTTCATGAATCGCCCTATTTTCTTTATAATTTAAAGTATGAATCAACCGGCTACCCTACTTTTAGATATTGGTTTGATAAGTAGATAGGATATTTGGAGAGAGTCGGAATCCCATCGAGATGACGTCATTGATGCTGACGAGTAGGGATGTGGCGATATCGATACCGATTCGCTAGGTATAATATAATATAAATATTGCAGGACTTTCCACACATCGCCATCTAGCCCCAAGCTAAGTAACTAGACTTGTGTTATGGGTGCTGGACAACGGATATACTACTTATATACTTTTCTTTTGTAAATATATACTTATAATACATAGAAACAACCAGACCACAGACAAAATATCTAAGCATAAATACTTGTCTGAGGCGGGAATCGAACCCGCAACCCTGTGTATGGCAATCCGGTATGGTGACCATTGTGCCAACTGGGTCTTCCAAACGAAATGTGCACAGCATCATCACCTTCCTAAAATCACTTCTCTTAAAATAGTGGTCAAAAGTCAACCTGTAAAAACACCATACAAAAAGAGTGCTTACTAAGATTCCTTTGTGAATTATTAGAAATATTGGTAAGTGGTATTACGTGCAACATAATTTTCACAGTTTTTCTCTGCCTGATCGTATAAGAAATTCAGAGAAAAGATCAAACTCAAAAAAGAATAATGGTCATTGATCATTTTAAAGAAAATGCAAATAGAAAAAGATACGGAAAAATCTTTAATTTGCAAATAAACTACACAATGCACATGAAGAGGTATGAGTTATTAAAATAAAATTGATTAATAATATAACAGTAACTAATGAGAGTTTTAACAGACATAAAACATATAAATAAATTCTAAGTGTAAAGCATGTTATGTATGTATATACTTATGTATAAAATAGTTGTAGATTCTAATGATGTTTTTTTTTTCGTAACCATTGTATTTTACTAAAATTACGAGTAAGAAATAAGTCTTTAACATCTCTTAGGATTAGTTCTTCCTTTTTTTCTTGTGTACAGTACCCAATATTATGCGTAAACGAACGGCCACAGTGACCGCACGTAATCTCAGGCTGTAAACTATCGATATTAAGTACACATCACTACAGAGAAATGTATTCAAACAAAAAGCAGTTATCGAGTAGATTCCGCGGAGTATCAAAACCTCTCGTTACCAGAATAAAGATTTTATATCAAAGAGGAAAAAATAATTTCGGTTTCTAAGTTTTTTTTTCTCAACTTTTTACGATAGTTTTTGTCTGAAAAGTTTACCTGTTAGTTGTTTTTATTCAGTTGTAACTTATTGTTGGAATTGTTATTTTCTTTTTTATGTGCGTAGTATTTCAGTTAGAAAGTAGGTACTTAACTACCTGTGTGTATCTATAATATAAAAATGAATCGCAAAAATGTAGCTAGTTTTTTATAAAAATATCGCCTACAAAATTATATGTTTTTATAGGTATTTGTCTACCTAACTGTTTATCTAGATCACTGAATACGGTACATGTCTAGACTAAACTAATATTAAAAAGATGAAAGGTTTTTTGTTTTTTTTTGTTTGTAACAATATAGGCTCCAAAACTACTGAAACGATTTTGATTTGATGATACCTAGAGTGCTTTAGACCGAAAATTTATCTGGTCTCGGCGAGTAGAGTGCAGACTGAATAGTAGAGCAACATTTGCTACCTTTGCTGCTTACAACGTTTGCTGTAATTACAGGGTAAGTAAATAACTACCTACGTTAAATCAAAAGTAGAGAATTATACTTTTATTTTCCTACAAACAAAGTAAATAATTTAAAACACGGCAGAAACGCGTACAATTTAAATGTAAGGTGTATTTGTAGAAGAAACCAGCGTTTTCTTTAAGGGAATACATTTTTCTTGCTTTAATTACACGGTCGGTGGCTGTCTTGCTAAGTGGGCTGGGCACGCTTAATAATTCAGTGTACATAAACAACCCCAAGCGGGTCTTTTACATCGCACGATTTTTTTTAAAGTTTAGTTTCTCTGGGTCACTTATCTCTACCTGCCTAGATCTATGGGAGCGCGTTCGTGCATTAAAATTAATATAAAACCAGATAAGTTAAGCGTATAAAAATTCTGTCACAGCTAACCAAATAGAAGAAGAAAAAAAATTGAATAAATGTTTTAAATATAAAACATTTATTCAAATAGGCGTTTGTTACTAATTAATTTTAAAAATACAAATGGGGCTCTTGGGCAAAAATGTCTAAATGTTAGATTTTTTAATTAAAATACCTATGGAGCTTAAAGGGACAAATTGTTAGGAATAAGCCGACGAGTCGAGGGCCGAGGCAGGTTAGGATGGTTTCCGAAAATTGTAACAGGCAAAATTTCAGAATGACGTATTTGTAATTATGAAATGTCTGTGCTTTAAATTGTTAAGGTTTTTGTCTTGGTTTGTTTTCATTTTCTAATTATCATAGAAATTAAGATAAAAAACAAAAAAAAACAAAACATAGGGACACGGTCATGGCAGTTATAAGTATAAAACTAAAAAAATATTTGCTATAGTGTCATTATCGAGAGAGGAAACAGTCGACTACGTTTGTATGGAGAGAACGTCGGTACCCGTTCCTGTTAATAATCTTTTGTCAAAAAGTCATGTCGTATATTATAAAAGTCTTCTCCCCCAGCGTACCAAATGCTTTAAAATTGAGAGAAGCAGAATGTGATGTGCTGAGAACCATTTCTTGCTGCAACACTATTCGTCTAATAGACGTAATGTTTCACCCCTTTTATAAATATCCGAGAAAAGCGTGTTACTGAAGTTTTTGTCCTAAGTAAAGGAATGGCGTCGAACGTAAAGTTCTTTGGGTTTTAATTTAAGGCGCTCTTCCAGTACCGTGTGTAGGTCATGTGTATTCACATTACCTTAGCCCGCGCTCTCAAAGACGTAGCGTGTTGCGTGCTAACTGTTATATTTGATCGACATGCAAAACATTTTAGCATTATTATCCACAAATATAGTTTCTAGAGGTCAAAACCTATCATTTGATTCATTTTTAGAAACAAACGTTAACTGTTTTTAAATAAAACCCGATAAACAATCTAATAATTCTCTGATTTCTAACATTTTTTTATCGAACGAAGTTGTTCATATCATGTTTTCAACCACAATTAACAAAAATATGGTTATTAAACTACAATATCCATTTATATCCAAATAACAAAAAAAGAGTATTTGATTACTTAGAGTTGCTTAAAATAAAGGTTGATTTTGGTAGCTTTATTAGCACAGGGCCTTAAGAGGAGCCCATGCAATGAGAATACTGCTTATTATTTTCAATAATATTTACTTAAACCAAGATTTTTTTTAACCGTGTATACCAAGATAATTTGGAAGGGGATTCAAAAAACCTTTTTTTTATTAACGAGGTGAACAAATGATAGCCAATACACACATGGTAGACATTTTCCGCGTACACTGCTAAGAAGTGGAAGTCTCTGCCCGCTTCGCTGTTTCTCCAAAACTACAACCTTGGAGTCTTCAAGTCTAGAGTGAATAGGCCTATGAATAGGAATAATGAATAATCTTTTAGGCTAGCATGCTATATCCTCGACCGCATCTTCGTTTCCCATCTGGTGAGATGAGCTCAAATGCAAGCCTACATTTAGGTAAAAAATTGGTTGTCTGTAAAGTCGGTTTATGGACGATAATTTTACGTGATAACGTCATAAGAAAATGACGCGTCCGTTCCCGTGAAGAAACAGTATTTAATAATAATATCGCTCATCTGGGCTTGTATTATGGTGACGAGTGACGAATAGAAGACTTACATAAAGGAAAAAAAAAAGAAAAATAATATAAAGTAATAACATAATTTTTTTATTATTCATCGTTTTCTTATGACGTTATCACATAAAATTATTGTCCGTAAACCGATTTACAGACAACCATTTATTTTATATTTTTATTAAAAAAATAGCAATCCCAAGGGTATACTATTTTTGTGCACTTAGGTCGAATGAAAGACAGGCTATAATAACTAAGCTATTCCTAATTATTTAAGTCAAGTTAACTCTAATACTAGTATAGCCACATTATACGACAGGAGAAAAATAGAGAAATATATTCTCTCCCAAAATCATGATGACAATAAATCCATCAGGTGTCAGTATCCTGCAATAACAGAGACCATGAATCTTATACAATAGGAGAATATTCATCAACTTGACGTATACAGTGTGAAATAAAAACCTCTGCACTCTTTTATGGGAAGGTACCTAATGGTTGTTATAATGTTACAATGTTATAATGTAGGTATAGATAACCGAACATTATGAGTTTTTTTTGGCTATTTGTCGTTTTAGTTACTAGACGTTTTAGCAACTTGATATTTTGACAATTTGGTATTATCCTTGCCATTTTGACACCTGGACATTCTAACCTAAAATAAAAAAAAATATTTAAAAAAGCTCTTAAACTATTATTACAAAACTCTCTACCAAACTGCAAAGCAATTTGTCGGCAGTAGTTCGCGCTTTTCCCTTCAGATAGAAGCGCTTCTTATATTAAAGTCTTATCCTATTATATATAATTATAGTAGTAAGCAGTTTATACTCTAGTAAAATATTAATATTATCACATATAGTTAGTATTTAAAGGCGACCAATTGTAAGTAAATGACAACTGACATAGTGACATATAGTGCCCTTTAAGGACTTTATTCAAATTTTAATGTGCTTTACGTTTTACAGAGAACTGATATCAGGAGGCAGATCATTAATTAACATTGGTATGGATTTCCATTTTTTAGAAAATATTTCTACGAATCAAAACCCGAATGTTACCGAGTAGCATAGGAATGTTACCTTAGTTCAAACCAAGTGATGGTAGAATTCGTGTAAAATTAAATTTCCACTTGAAATCTGTTAGAATTCCGTCTTCGTATGTTCCTTCGGGAAATATCGGGTAACTTCAACTTTAATATCCAATCTCCGACAAGTCAGACACAACGTTTTAAATAATAATGTTTAATAACAACTATATTTGTATATCTTAAGTTGAGTTTAATTTATTATACCTACCTACAGTATGTTTCAATGAGGGTATCGTAATGTGAATGAGTTAGTGAAAAAATAATAGACCACAGAAAAAAAAACTTGTACTTGTTTATGGCCTGTTTTCTATAACTAAACATCTTTTGATGGGTTCTTTTTGCGTGAGGATGGAGTAGGCTTGCCCAGTACCCTCTCGGCTTAGTCGACCATGTCCAAACAAAATGTGAGCCGTCACGGGACGCCTGTCAGATGTGAAACATCGACATTATTTTGTAAAAGTAACCCGTACACACTATACTGCATATAGACTGTATATATATATCATCATATAGTGTGGCGACACATGCCGTGGCGACGCGTCGCCACGGCATGCGTCGCAGAAATCGGTTTTACGTGCGGCTATAGATGTTTCACATCAAAAGTTGTCAATACGTCTGGAGACAACTAAGTTGCGGGTTTCATCAATATATTTTTCTACACGCAAGAGCAATGTTAAATAAATTATTGGTTTGTAAAATCTATTGGTGCACGGGCCAAGGGCCACACTGCTTTTCAAATAAACCATTAAGAAACACGGCATGCGTCGCCACGCCAGGAAATCGGTTTTACGTTCGGTTATAGATGTTTCACATCAAAAAAGATTGCATAAGAGTCTCACAAAAGTTCTAAAAATCATAATGGAATAGGGTTTTTGTATTCTTATTGATCCACAAATTAATTTAACAACCCAATCGAATTTGAACCACTATGCAAATAGTAGCAAATATACTTGTACAACTGCACTTACAAACTTTACTTAGCTAGTTACTGGTCTTGTCATGTTTTCGCTGATAAATTTTGTTTAACAAAAGCAAGACGAAGCATCGATTTACTAATAATTTGTCAAGTAACGTATCTAAATACATTAAAGATGGATTATGTCATGGAATAAGTCAAAGTTAATTTGAGAAACTCCAAAGTCACATTAAGCCCGCTAAGAGCTCGAATACCTTGAGGAGAAATAACTGGACGACAGCCGAACGACTGCCACGCAGCAGTAGCTGCACACTCTGTCACCAACATATGTTTTGTAAATCTATAATATAAAAATGAATCGCAAAATGTGTTGGTAAGCGCATAACTCAACAACGCCTGGACCAATTTGGCCAATTCTTTTTTTGTTGTCTTTGATATTGTCAAGAGAAGGTTTTTATGAAAGAAAATATTAAGAAAGTTGCGCAGAAAATGATTACGCAGGTGAAACCGCGGGGCGCAGCTAGTTATTAATAAGTAGTTAAGAGGGCGTCGTCGGTAAGGTCTTGGTATACTTCACAATAAAAATCACGAAGGGGAACTGAATTATCAATGAAAAACTGGGACCGTCTCCGTTCTTGCGAGTATACTACGAGAATGCGCTCTGTGCCCTACTCTTTATCCCGATTTTAACACGGGATATGTCATGGAATTGTCATTTACGAGGGCGGCACTGAAAATTTCGGGAATCAAGGAAGTGACACAACATTACTATTTAAAAATGTATTTATCTGTATCTGTATTTATAAATGTATTTAATGTAATTATATGCTTTTCGAAGTATTCTCCGCGAAATTTGACACATTTTTCCATACGATGGAACCAATCATTAAAGCAACCATTCCATTCGGAAGTTGGGGTCTCCAAAATGGCCGTTTCGTAGGCGTCCACAGCTTCTTCAGGTGATGAAAATCTCTGACCACGCAATTTATTCTTTATTTTAGGGAAAGTATAGAAATCATTAGGGCTTAGGTCGGGGCTGTACGGCGGATGGTCTAATAATTCTATGTTTTCTTGCTCTAAAAACTCTTTTGTTCTGTTCGCGGTGTGAGAACTCGCATTGTCGTGATGGAGGATGATGCGGCGGCTGCAGTTCTCTTTACGGAGTTCAGAAACGACCTGTGGCAAACAAATGCTAGCATACCATTCTGCATTAACCGTTCTTTGTCCCTCAAGAGGAATAGTCACAACATGGCCGGTTTTGGAGACAAACGTGGCCACCATTTTTTTTGCAACACTCCGTGAACGAACAATTTTTGTTGGTTTTTTGTTTCGGGTTCGTACGCGTATATCCAGGATTCGTCACCTGATACGATGTTGTATACAGCATTTGAGGATCCTGCGTGGAATCTTTTGAGAGTTCTGACGCACCAAGTAACGCGAGCCACTTTTTGCTCTTCACAGAGCGAAGGCGGTATCCATCGGGAAAACAACTTTTTTACACCTAATTGTTCATGCAAGATTATTTGTATTTGACTCATGCCAATGTCTAAAGTTGCCTGAATTTCGCGGTATGTTACATGTCGATCTTCCTCAATCAGCTTACGCACAGCATCAACGTTTTCTTGGGTGAGTGCAGTTTTTGGACGACCTTGACGGGGATCATCACTGAGCTTGACACGTCCAAGTTGAAATTCAGCAAACCAGCGATAAATTGTGGTTTTGGATGGGGCTTCATCACCAAATGCAGAAATCATCCGGTCAACACACTGTTTTTGTGATAAACCACTTCGAAAGTCATAATAAATCATCGCTCTTGAATTTTCTCGAGTCAATTCCATTTTCTCAACGACTAAACAAGTTTGACAAAACCTTGTGACAAGACCGAGATTCTTTTTTTAAATAAATAAATGGTATTCGATTTCTAAAACCAAGGACTTTTCAATTAAAAAGATTAAAATATGACAGGAACAGTGGAAATATTCCATTCCCGATACTTTTAGTGCAGCCTATGTATAAAAGTCTAAATCAGAAAGCTCGCGATATCGGATTGGCTGTCTTTACTGTCATCGAGCTCATCGATATCACCAGTCTGCAACCCTACATATTGAGATACAGGCTTGTCATTGGCACTCTTTCAAGAGTCACCTATGCATTGACGTGATGCATTTCTTATGCATCCATGCTAATGTATTGTCAAGTGGTGAGCGGCACCAGTCGTCGCTTGAGTGAGTTTCACCAAATAGTTCCTATGCCATCATGTTGGCTTCTATCTCCCTGGATTCAAGGTATATTTGCATTGCTGCAAACATAACGAAAGTCCCAGTGTTATGAGAGAATCATTCACCAATGCGACGTTTCACCGACTGAATTATTCGTATGTGGCTGTTTTAAACACAGGACCCATAACGGAATAGGAACTATTTGATAAAATGCACTCACTACTGCACGGTGTGCGGGTGACGCGATGGCATGAACTGCAGTCGGCTTACTTCCGACCGCCGTCCACACAGTCTTGCCGTTCGTATGTTAGACCTCTAAATAGCGTACAATCATCAACGTAAGTGCCTTAGATTGCTATAATAGTGTAGGAGTTACATAACTTTTGTTAGTGACTGCCCAACTTGGGCGATATGTCCCAATCTAGATTTTGATTGATGACATTGTTTTTTGTTTGCTTCCTTCCGATCTTGGATTGCAGTTTCCTTCTTGTTTGTAAAAGACGATGAAGATTTTTGTGTCACAACTTTATATCTAACTAACTACATATAATTGTGGATATTATTAAGTTCTTGGATGACGTTAAAATATTAAAACGTAGGTAGGTTGATTAGATACTATATTTTCCTATCTAAAAGCTAAAAAATACAATACAATATCAAACAACACGATTTTTTTATACAACGCACATTTAAGTAGGTAAATTGATTGATGGTGAATTTATTTATCATTTTTTCATTATATGCACAGAATTCGGTGATATTGTGTATGTAGCTATTCTTACCTTTAAAAGAGGTCGTATTAGGTACATCTTCCTTTGTTATATCCGTTACATTTAATTCTTGTAAGTGACCCCTAAATCTTCTGACTAAACGTTTTACGCAAAAATATAGTTTATTATTATCTTGACATAATAATACGATATAGGTACGTATTAATTATCTTAATCTTGTATCACATATATTTGGTCCAAGAACAAATCGTCGTGGTATTCGTAATCTGAAAATGAATATAATTATAAGATTACTGTAAAAGGTCCCCGCGGATTTACCTATATCATAAAACTAATCTACTTATCTAACAAACGTAAGGTTGTATCATTTTACTAGCTTTTACCCTCAACTTCGGCCAACTTAGGAGTTGAATTTACCAAATTCTTTCTTACCCAAATGCCAACGGCAAAATAGCTATCTGTATATGCCAAACTAGCTGCGCCCCGCGGTTTCACCCGCGTAAGTCCAGATCCCGTGTGAAAATTAGGATAAAACTAGCCTATATTTTTCATTTTGAACCAGCAGTTCCTGAGATTAGCGCGTTCAAACAAACAAACAAATCGCTTCGGCTTTATAATATTAAGTATAGATTTTAGCCCAATTTGTCCGAACAATGGACAGATTACTAACTGATATATTATATTAGACTGACTGATATATTAAATCAAATTGACTGATATATTATATCACTCAGTAATTATCCTGACGTCCTATCGTCATATAACCAGGCAAACTGATAAGTGACACCAATTCATGGTGGAAATACCAGTCGCACAAAGCGTTTTGCTTCGTCATTCCTTTTCGTACAGGAAATGGAATCAGTTGCCTGCGTCTGTATTTTCATTCCAATTTGAGGGTCTTCAAGTCGCGAATGAATAGGTATCTTCTAGAAACGAAAAGTGCGTTAATCAGTCAGGACTTTGATTTGTTATATTAATAGACTTACGTTGATAATCCTTTAGTTTCTTAATTTCGAAACATTCACCCATATGTGCTACTTGCCAGACTGAAATTTAAATAATCATAAAAAAGCAACTCCAGACTTAATCCCGTAAGGCCTTTTCTATGAGAATATCGGAATAAAGGGTAGCCTATTTTACCCCTAAGGTTTCAGTGTATCCTCAGATCAAGTTCCACCAAAAAAAATCTAGTCTTTTCAGATACAACTAAAAATTATTTCGTCTGTATAATATTATTGTAAATCTTTTTCATTGGTTATTCATAGCTGCTCACCGCGGTTTCAATTACGTAGATCCCGATCCCGTGGGAATATCGAGATAAAAAGAAGTGTTAATTCAGGTCTCCAGCTATCTACAGACTGAGTTTCATCGTAATCGGTCTAGTAGTTTTTGTGTAAAGGATTAATAAATATACACATCGTATGGTTGGTCATTTACTCGCCCACGTCGACTTTTTGTAGCGATGCTGACGCACGACAGCATCACTACTAATGTGTGTTAGTACTACTAAAGTCGCCTTGAGTTGGACAATTTTATTAATCGACATATTATTTCTTATTTGACATTGCCTTTGGACATTTTTCTTTTAAGACTTTAGTTTCGCGAAGAATTGAAACCAATATTCTCATTGTGGTTGATGAGATGTGCTAACTCGCATAATCAGGGGGCTGTAGACTGCAATCGCCCCCTCAAGTCAATAATACCTTCATATCTCTCCATACAATTGACGTAGTCCATCAAACAATAGTTTTGAAAATCATGATATTTGAAGTAAATTGTACGAGCACATAGCCTTCCAGTTCTGTAAAGGATATTATATCAGTCAGTAATTTTGTCATCTCTTTTATAGAATCGTGGTCATACAAACTTATCTAAGGCACCGAGTTATGGTGTAAAAACCAGACATCCGCACCAAGCCTGCGTCTGTCTTTCCTGACGAGTATAATTTGGGGGTCTTCAAGTCGCGAGTGAACACGTATCTTCTAAGAAACCGTGTTACATCTTTTGCCGCATCGTCACCTGCCATCAGGCCGGTGTCAGTCAAACGTTGACCTATCATAACAATGTGTAAAAATAATATCCACATTATGGCTGCCTATCCACAGGAGTGGAGTGGCGATGAATTCTTAGAAAACTCTTTTTATGCGATTCTATTGCTAGAAACCGCTCCGCTCCCTCTGTGGACGGTAGCGTAATGCCCACTTTCCACTGCGAACGGAACGGGCCCATTACGGACTCCGCTATATCTACTCATAACGTTGATTTTCATACATGTGCTTTCACCAAAGCAGAGCTAAAGTAAGCGAGTGAGTAAGCGAGTTTCCCACCCCACGGACTCCGTACGAAACCCGCTGAATTAGTTTTATTATATTTCATACAATTACTTCCACTGCAATAGAGCAAAGCGGAGTAGAGCAAGCGAGTAAAGGAGATTCCACTGCGCATGCTCCTGAAAACTGGTTTGACGACGGGGTGTTATAAGTTTCACGTGTCTGTGTGTGTGTGTGTCTGTCTGTGGCATCGTAGCTCCCGAACGGATGAACCGATTTTAATTTAGTTTTTTTTGTTTGTTAGGTGAATTAGTCGAGAGTGTTCTTAGCTATATTTGATCGAAATCGGTTCAGCTGTTTGAAAGTTATGAAGGATTAAAAGGATAAATATTAAATTGACTCGAAAAAAGGAGTGGTCCCCCGACGCGACAATATTTAATCAAAAAATTCAAATGTACCTACTTACGTAGGGTCATAATTTCGGGGATATTTTTTTTCTTTTTGTAGGGTTTTTTTTTATAAATTTTGTTTTGCTTGTTTTAGGCTTTTTACGTTCATACTATTTTTACTTTTTTGTATCGGGGGTTTTTTAAATTTTTAATTTAATTTTTGAACGGACTAGCTTCTCGCTCTGCCTAGTTGACCTCGTTGTCAGTAGAAGGCCAAATATTTATATAACTATTTTTGATTTCAAACAACGTTCCAGTTGGGTATTTCTCGCTCATTTCTCGTACGCAGTGGAAGGCGGCCATGCGTTTTAAGTTTACCACCTATAAGTGTTGTAAAACAGTGTGTATACACACTTGTAAGCCTTCATACAGTAGTACGCTAGATAATCACAGTTCTCTTCAAGTGATACTCGTCGTGGTGTTGTTCTTTTTTTTACCTTCTTCGTTGTTAAACTGTCGGGCCTGGAAACATTAACATTTTTAAGGTTCCGTACGAAAGGGAATAATTGGGACTCTATTACTAAGACTTCACTGTCCGTCCGTCTGTCTTTTCACCCGCGTAATAACTTTTTCAACGCCACTTTCTTATTTTTTTCTTTCATAAGAAAAATAAACTCACCTTCTCCTGACAATAACAAACACAACAAAAAAAGAATGAGTGAAATCGGTCCAGCCGTGCACGCGTGATACCGTGACCAAGAAAAATAGGGCCGAAGGTCACGCGCAATGGACAGACTTATGCCTGAGTGCGGAAAATCGGAGCTCCTAACCTGAAGAAAAATAGGGATTCATTTTTTATAAAGAAAATAATATTAGTTTTGTTACCTACCTACGACTGTGTGGTTCACCAGGACCTTGTGGTGGAGTACCTCCTGCTAGGTCACCTGGCGGACCTCCTGCGAAACCTGGCGGTCCAGCTGGGCCACCTAGGCCACCTGGGGGTCCTTGTGGGCCACCTGGTGGACCTTTTCCTCCCCCTCCTCCTCCTCCACCGGGACCCCCACCAGGACCTCCACCAGGACCTCCAGGAGGCGGCCCTTGACATTCAACTTTCACCACATTCCCAATCAATTTTACAACAACTAAAAACAAAAATTACTCGCTTCACACTGGGCGGGATTTTGAGCCTGCCTTTCATAGAAAGTTTGAAAAATAAGGTTGTTTTTTTCGTGTGTTTTGTATGCAGGTTTTTTGGAGACATTCATTCTGGTTGTTATTTAAAAAAAAAAATAACAAAATCATATTTTGTGGTGTTTTAAAAAAATAACATAACCAGAATTACTTATTTTTGAATGTTTTGATGTCCCCGACAACCCTGCATACTTTAAACAAACGAATAAAACAACTTCATTTTTCAAAAATCCTATGAAAGGCGGGTTCAAAATTCCGCCCAGTGTGGGGCGCGGGTCGGCATAAGCTGATGCCGTTGGCTTGAAACCGACGCACTTATCGCGGTAGGGCCTTAGGGCCACTACTTAAAAACCACGCTTCTTTTTTTACATTTTACTTTCGCACTATTAAAAAGAACATATATAAAAATAAATAAATAAATATCCGCCATCCTGTCAGCAGGAGAGATTCAGATAAACGACTTGAACAGCATTGCTCATTAAGCAAAATTTTATTTACAAAACTATTAAATTCTGCTTAAGGGTTACTTTTTGAACTACTTGCAACACTGCCGTTAAATGTGGAGATTAGTGCTTCCATATTGAGGTAAATTTAGTGATTTCATTAAAAACTGACAATTTCATAAGGAAATTCGTAAAAATAACATGGGGAGACCATAACATTTCGTAAGTCTAACAAGAGAAACTTATTTATTGTATTTTGGATAATATTAAGTTACGCGTGCATTTTAAATAAATATAATTGTTTGGTTGGTATTAAGTCAAAGTACCTTGTTTTTTACTATTCTTAGATTCCATATTTTAATAAGGGCCACCCACTGTTTTTATCATTGTGTTATTTGACTAAATAATTTTTCAACCTAAAACAAACTGGAAAATGTTAATTATTCTCATTTTTTAATATTTTTAAGGTGGCCCTTATTAAATCACCGTAATTTAATAAGGGCCACTAGAAGGTTTTTGAAAAATTTGGATATAACTGACAAAATAACAAGCAAACAAACAAATGTATAGTTTCCCAGATTGTCAATAAATCAAATATGTATATATAATAAAATAATTTAAAAAAAAATTCTCTATTTTACGAAATAGTTCGTTTTCAATGAAGGTGGCCCTCATTTATCGCCAGTTCCTTTTTTTTCATTTTTTTTATTTAAAAATACTCTATTCCTTGTCTAATTACCATAACACAAGCCTATTTGCTTGAATTGGAGCTAGATGACGCCGTGTGCATCGTCGCTTAATTTGAACAACTATCTAACTATCACGGTTCAAGAGATACAGCCTGGTGACAGACAGACAGACGGACAGAAAAGGAACCTACGGAACCCTAGCAATAACTCACCTAAGACGATAAGAAAACGATATTCCATTGCTTAAATATAAGCTACTCGTTGGACACAGATAATATTATGTCACATAATAATATACATAGTATTATTATTTTTACACATTTTTCATGTGAATTTAAGGTAACCTACAATAAAAATATATTTTACAAAAACTTATCTCCTACTAATATTAGAAATGTCAAAGTTTTTCTGTTATTGTGTACTTGTTTCTCCTTCATGCAAAAACTACTGCACCGATTGCGATGAAAATTGAAACTTGATATGTAATTCAGCTGGAGATCTGTATTAACATAATATCTACTTTTTATGCTAGTATTCCCACGGGATCGGGACATACGCAGATAATTTTTCGGGTTCCGTACCGAAAGGATAAAAACTGAACCCTTTTACTCCACGAGACTCCAAGTGACGAACAGTGGAGTCTCCACACAAGACTCCACTGTTCGTCTGTCTGTCACCAGGATATATCTCATGAACCGTGATAGCTAGACAGTTGAAATTTTCACAGATGATGTATTTCTATTGCCGCTGTGATGACAAATACTAAAAACAGAAAATGGTACGGAACCCTAGTGCGAGTCCGAGTTGCACTTGTCCGGTTTTTCATAAGGAGAACTCACAAGTGCGATTAAGGGTTTTTGAATACGTTTTTGTCATAAAAAAACTTTTATCATAGAAAACTTTACCTATAACTGCTAGAGTTGAAACAAGAAACAATCACGTTTAAATTTAAATTAATTTAAAATTTTATTGAATTTTATGAACGTAAGGCTATCAGGAAAAACATTTAAGTACTGAAATCAATCAAAGTCATAATTCCATTTATGGATAGCTGCGCCCCGCGGTTTCACCCGCGTCAATCCCGAGTCCAAAAGTGACACTTTTGATCAAGTGTCACTATGTGTTCTTCTCCATCACCTAAACTATCACTATGCCGATTTTCATCCAAATCGGTGTAGTCGTTTGGTGTTAGATATTTGCTATGGTCTAGGTGGGTTTTCCTTTACAAAATAAACTTCCGATAACCTTTTTAAGAGCTAAGGGGCACTGTGTGCAATGTCCTGTAATCATTTATATTTTAAATATTATTACCTTTTACAAAATATACATAAAAATTTGGCGGTTTTTTGGGATTTCATCAGAAACGAAAATCCAAAAGTGAAGTCGTTGCCCGCACTGGACCAATTGATGTAAATTGACCAAACCAAATGGTAAATGTACCATTTGGTAAGATTTGTACCATTTATACCTTAGATTGTAGGTTGCGTAACCTTACGTTGCAACCTCTTTTCCTTTCCCATTCGACCATTTCCACTAAGTCCATCAGGCTGCGAATATAGCCTTGTTTACACGCTACATCCGCCCCGCCCGCCCCGGGCGCCGGATACTGCCCTGGGTAAAACTACTTTAATTATATGTAGTTAAGGAGATTGAGACCAGGCAGTGGCGCGAAATTTTCACAAAACTAACAGACCTAATAGTAAAAATTCAATTACAAATCGAAATCGAGTGTTAAACTAACGGAAAAAACGGAAGAGGTCAATTCGTAGCGTATTTTTTTATTTACTTGAAGACGGCTCAACCGATTGAGATGATTATTTATGTGTGCTAAGGTTATTTTGTAGTTTAAAATACTAGTTAGAACGTAGGTAGTGTAATAAAACTAAATACTTTTCAACACTTTGTTTATTTCAACCACTCAGTTCGATTGTTATCCAGTGACTGCCGCTTCAGTCTTACACCTCATTATCGACAGCTAGTATCAATACAGCAACTAAATCAATATATCAACTAAATACCGCAACTAAATTAATACAACAACTAAAATATAAATTCAGATATTTAAATCTAAAGCTACTATTAAAATAAGACAATATAAGAATAGATAAATTAATTAAAAACTAAATAAAAATATGACAGTCATAATCGTGTTCAGCAGGAAATTTTAAAATCATAGACAATTAATACCTTCTTAAAATAACGTGGTTTCATTTTTTTTTTAACAATAACAACGACCAAATTCTCATAAATCAATACTAACAAATTAAAAACACAACAGTAGGTAAGTAGGTAAAACGTTAAATTACGCTTTTATAAATCATAAAATAGTGCACATAAAATGAACGGTTAGTTCAAAAATTCTTTCCGGAATACTGTTCTATTATTTTCCATGCAGTCTGAAAAGCGATATTAAAATGAGCTCCTTTAGGTAATGTTAGGACCTCTATGGCGTGGTGGGAGAACTTTCAAAAGTTCTCCCAGGTTACGGGTTGAATTCCCGCCGACGAACCTATATCTGTATCTATAAACAGGTGTTTCTGTATGTATAATAAGTATTTATTTATAAAACAAAGTTTATAAGTGTTCTACTCGTTGTCTGGCTATGAGATAACATAAGCCTAGTTACAAACTTAGGGCTAGATGGCGCTGTGTGCATTTTCCTGTAATATTAATTTATTTACCGTATTATGGCTTATTCTACTTTTAAGAAAATCACCTGTTAATTGAATTTCCCGCCACACCGGTTGGCAATCATTAACTTTTGTTTACATTTTCTGTTCTTGTAGCACTCTTAGTTACTCAATGTTATGTTCGCGTCATAATAAGGGTTATATAAATGTTTATTTTAAAATTATTATTATAAACTTTATTACAAAGTCCATATTTTTGTTAGTTAACCGTAAACGAGCGAGCGAAGCGTCTCTGCTTAAGGCTCCACTGGAGCGGAGCGGGGTAGCGGAGCGGTGAGTGAGGTAAAAATCAACCAATAGAAATTTTATATAGAAAATAGAAAAACTATCTATTACCTCGGTCCGCTTCTATAAACAAGCAGCCCCAGCGGCGTAATTTGCTCCAGGCGTATTGACGAGTTCTTTTCTCAGGATATGCTAAGCTGAGAGGGTGGTGTAGGTGCTGGGCAAGCCCACGGCAAGCTTACTCCGTTCTCATGCAAAGAGGACCCAATTGAGAATAGTGGTAGTAAAACAGATCGTAAACAAATATAAGGAGACTTCTGAATATCTTCGCCATGTTAGATCCGATTCTTTCTTGTCCATCCTAAGGTTGCCTGGAGGAGATTGTTCTGAGCAATAAGGCCAACCTTTGTAACACTTAGTTTTTTTTATATTTAATGTAATTTAAAAACGGTGTTTCAAATAATTTATCGATCTATCTATTTTTATTACAAAGTTAATAACTTCTAGTTGATTTCGTTAAAGTCGAACCACAAGTAAAGGACAATTGAGACGGAAACAAAATACGATCGATAAAAAAACCTAATAAATTGTTCGCTTTGTATTGTCCAATTAAGGTCAGGATATTCGAGCTCCGTAGGTAGGTACTCACTGGTCAATATTTATTTTTCCCTTCGGGGTGTGGAGTTTTATTATAAACTAGCCGCACTTCGCGGTTTTACCCGCGTAACTCCCGATCCCGTGGGAATATCAGGATAAAAGTAGCGAATTTTATTCCTAATGAATCAATGTATTCTCATATCAATTTTTATCAAAATCGGTCGTGCAGTTTCTGAGCCTATTCGTTACAAACATAAAAAGAAACAAAATAAAGTCGGTTTACGGACAATAATTTTACGTGAGACCGTCATAAGAACTCTTCGTTAACATTACCATGTTATCTTATATCTTTAAATGAGTAATTCTTGTATATATATATATATAATTGGAATCTCGGAATCGGCTGCAACGATTTTCATGAAATTTGGTATATAGGGGGTTTCGGGGGCGATAAATCAATCTAGCTAGGAATCATTTTTAGAAAATGTCATTTTATTCGTGTTTTATCGAAACTTACTTTTTTTATCAGAAAAATATGACTCTTCCTGACATCTATTGGCGAACTACTAATACTATTTTTTGTGAGCAATAAAGTTATTCCAGCAGATGGCGTTGTTAAGTAACACGATGTCAATGAGTGTTTGCTTTGAGGATAGTAAAAAAAAAAATACCGAGCTAAGCTCGGTCACCCAGGTACTATACTCTAATACGTTGCTATGGTTACTTGTCAATAACGCATGACGTCACACTTTTTTGTAAAGTGCTCTAACCAATTTATAAGACGTTCCTCTGTAATATTAGTGTAGACCATATCATCGGGGCGTTGATTAGGATAGTTTTCCTATGTTATGAGAACTAGCGTGTGGTTGTCGCCGGTTATCGGCGCAGGCGGTTCTCACTGTGCGCCGTTACGCGCCGATAAGTCGACACGAGTTACGGCGAAGGTAGGTAGGTATAAAAAATAACAAGAAAGAAGGTTTACTGTTACGTGGATATATTTCTTAATGGAATGAAACGTAAAATAAAATTATGAAGCATTCCGTTAAAGCTGACAGAAAAATCTTGCTATAAAAGCATCATCAAATATAAGGCACCAAAGAGAATTAATTATTAAAATAGAGATGAGATCTTTTCTTTAAAAGAAAAGACATCATGAAATCTCTGAAACTACAAGAGCCAAGAGTCTTAAACCTAGCAATGGGGTTTCCATTCGAGACATTAGGGCACTAACTAAGAATTCTTGGAAATTTGAAAAAAAAGGGTTGACAATGAATACTAATGGAAGTTTGTAATAAGATTACGCCCACCGCCAAATGCCTGTCGCCCTCGGCTGTCACCTAATTTAAAATTCTTCGGGTTAGTGCCGGAGCTACCCGATCCCCGAGCGACCCGTCAACATGAATCACCTACATTATTTATTTTAAAAATGTAAGGAGTTTTTATTATTTTGTTTATATTTAGCATTCGTTAGTGAAATATCTGACAAGCATTACACGATTGGCGCAAACCTATGCCAAGAGATAGCGCTAAGAAGCATCTTAAATAAAAGAAGATCAACAAAATAATCCCAAAACATCCGTACCGTAAAGCCCTAATAAAAAAACCCTTCTCATTAAAATAGCACGGTGACATCACTTGTAACGTCACTCAACTCCCGCCATCCGGCTTCAGAGTCCATTTCACGGGGCTCCGAGCAAAGTGTCGTCACAAAATGGCCGTCTGGTTAGCGTAAACGATATTTTTTATACGACGGTAAGCAAATAACGGCTTAGGGACAGACGATTTGTTGCATGGACTTGGGCATGTTGGTAATTTACCGTGATGACAACTTTTTGGTCGAACTTAATAAGGGTCAGTGTAAACTGCGTACTGACATGCTATAGGATTGATACACGTATTGTTATGAGTGCGGGGTCCAACTGTTTTGTCCAACTATAAATAAAGAGTGAGCCTGGCTATCACGAGAGGAAATGCCGCCAGCCTCTTGGGGCGATGCCGCGTGGGGATGCTCTGGATGGAGTGTAGGTATTTATTTAAGTTATAGGTACCTATAGACATTTTTCTTTAATTCGTTTTTTAAAATCATTGTGTTTGATAAGATTTGCCTGCTAAATTATGGGACTGTAAAAAGTCCAAATTTAAAAAAATGTTTGACAACTTTCCATAGAGGTATACTAAACGGTCCAATTTTACTTAAAAAAAATATTTGCTTACAATTAATAACAAAAAACGACTTGAACAAAAACTCGCGATCTAACTAAAGACGATCTGAACTTTAAAACAAAAGACAACCTGCCCCCTTAGACAAGATTGCTTTCTATTAGCGATGTCGCCAATCGATAGATTTAATTGTATGAAATTGACATAAACCATTGTATAAAATTAGCATAAGATGAAACTTATCCACTATTTTTTTTCTCTAACACAAGACTACGTAACTTTTCGTTGGCTTGTGTCAATTTCATACAAAAAAAAAAAAAACTGTCGATTGGCGATATCGCTAATAGAAAGCCATCCTGTCTAAGGGGGCTGAACTATAACAAAAGACGACCTCAACAAGAAAACGAAAGACGATCGAAACAGAAACAGAATACGATTGAAACAAAAAAAGAAGACCTAAACACCATACAAAGATACCAGTATTTATTCTTTTGGTTTTTTTTTGTTAAACAGAACAATACCCTTCCGTGATCGGGTAAAATTATACCTCGCCAATGTGAATGAACATAGGTATACATAAAAATATATAAAAGTCCATTAAATAAATACTGTTTAAAAACTGGAATGATAGATTGTAGTTCTTAGGTATACCAATATTATTAACTTAACTAGCTACATCTAATTTAATAATTAACGATAATTTAGAATATATCAGCTTTAAAATGTGATAGGTACTATAAAGCGTTATTTTTAACCTACGGTTTTTTAATCTTTTATAGTTAAATTAACGAACTTCTTCGTAATATAGTATTGGTGTGGTATTACATCTTGATTATACTGGAGTTATTAATAAATATAAATAGAGTAGATAGCTGTGGGTAATAAGAGCCACCTGCCATTTTAATTAAAAACTAAGTTTTTCGTAAAAATAGGAAAACCTATTCAAAACCGGTCATGAAAAAAATTCATTTGTTTATTTTCATGTTATTTTGACACTAAAATCAAGGTGTTTAAAAATCTTTTAGTGGCCCTTATTACCCGCAGGTACCTTATTTGTAGGGCACTTTAGACAGCGCCATAAATACTTAAATCTTAAGGCGACAGGTATTTTGCATTTGGCTGCTAAATGCCCCTTTATATCGGATTCCAAGAAGATACTTCATTATCTTTCAGTTCATTTAAATCAATTAGAATATACCATCCGATTATCCACCTTAATTTTAATTATATTAAGTTCATATTTCACTGCTCGAAGGGTCGTCCTTAATTTCACCAAAAAGAAAAATTTCTAATGATAATTTTACCTTATAAAATAAGTTCTAATTTTTGAATAATTGTATTCTTTGCCTCTCTGAAGACATTCCGTTTGAAATTGTCCGGTCTAGGCACTGGTTTGATTAATTATATTCAATTTAGTATACAGAGTGTAAAGCAAATCTGGTTACCCCGCCACTATAAAGGTTTAAAACTGCTATTATCAGAATGTTTTCAACTCAATCAGGATTCTAAGTACTGCTTGAGTTGAAGTCTTCAACTCATGTTTTTTTTGACAAGAATAAAACAATAATTAGAATAAAAACATTCTAATACTTAATAGTAATTTTAGAACTCTACAGTGGGCCTGCTTTTGTTTTGCCGACTGTACAAGTATACACAAAACCTAAAAAATTAAAAAGAATTAAATAAACAATTATTTTACATTTATGAAAATTACCCTTATTCACCTACAGTTTGGGGATGTTTTAAAATGTGACAACATTATATTTACATAAAGGCCCGCTGCCACTAGATATAGTCCAACGTGCGCTGTCAATAATGGTGTTGCCACAACTTGAAAATTTCTTTGTTTTAGTACATAAGGGTAATTAACCTGAACATTAAATAAAATAAAAAAACTTGTATTATCTTGCATTTTTTCCGGGACCTGGGCGAGGGATAACAGAGTTCTAGTTACACACTGTATTGTAGAATATTTAATTAAATACCTTTTTTATGGAATACTTTAAATACGGTGTTTAAAATGTAAATATGACCATAAGGCCACGTACAAACGCGGCACGACCCAAAGTGACGCATGTCACGTCACGCGGGTCAATTTAATGTCATGTTTGTATGTTCGTGCAGACAGAATTTATGACCTATTTAAAATCATTTTAACTATAAAGGTAATGACTTACTACATTTTTCTTTCAAAATGCTCGGATTGTTTTTAGATACAATTAAATATTATGATTTGTACCTACGACTAGTATTAAAATCTATATTCTATAATTAAGAAATTTTTTGAAAAAATATTTCAGTGCTTAAAGCGTCAATTTGTGAACCAGAAACAACTAGAAATATTTTTTTCAAACCAAAATGTATTTTTTTAAACATTATTGACTCCACATTTTTAGAATATTTTGGAATAAAAGTAATTAACGCGAACATCTTTTGATTAAAAACAATGGAATCATAAGGTTCTTTTAATTAAAACAAAAAAGTTTAAATATCTGTTTTTTTTTCTAAAGATTTAGGTTGTTTCTAATTAAACAACGTCTCGTAATTAAGGAGAACGCTTTAGTAAAATAAGTTATTGTAAGTATTGAAATATCTGCCTTTAGATACCTAATGTCCTACATAAAGTGGTTCGTGTTCGACTGACATCGGCGCTGTATCATCAACAGCTGTCGAGCAATCAAGTTTAAAATCACTTGCTTGATTGGTAACAAGTTTTTGTAACGAAGTTCCTTATCGCGGGTGAGCGAGAAACCTAGCAGAGAAAAAATTAGTTTCTCACTGGAGAAACTAGGAGAGTATAAATAGAGCTGATTAGTTTATTTATGATTAGTTTCTCTTACGGTATTTCGCGTAAGAGAAACTAATCATCATATAAATAAAGAAAATAAAAAACAAAAATAAAATAAGGTTAAAAGGACTTCGTTCAAAACGCGTTCATTTTTTTTAGTTTTTAATAATTTTCCAATAGCTCTATTTATACTCTCCTAGTTTCTCCAGTCTTACCATGACCACGATCGGTGCAACTCGATCAAACGTCGTGTATTAAAATAGCTAGAAGTTATAAAGCGATCGCGACCAGTGTTTATAGAATTAATTATCGCATAAAACTAAGACACTATTCCCAATTTATTAATAGTACATGTGCGCTCTATTATAATAAATTACCTAAAGATAAATATGACATGTCCATTAACAGGTTCAAAACTTTTATAAAGCATAAATTGTGCAGTAAGGCGTACTATGATACTTCGTCTTACCTTAATGATAATAACCCAAGGACGTAACTTTAATTGCTCCATTTCAAATAATATTTTGTAATATTAACCTTTGTGACCACATGAAAAAAAAACCCCCATAAGTTTCTTGTGACTTCTTCTCATTGGTGGGCGCGTTCCGAAGGCACACATCCTAACTTAGTTTTTAAAACGTTTCAATGTGATCTGTGTATAAAATTTACATAAGTATCCAAATGAATAAAGAAATTTGACTTTGACTTTGAATTTCAAGTCTCCAGGTACATTTTTCCTTTAAAATATTAACAAAATGTTATTTTTGTATTCTTAACTTTATAATCAGAACAAAAATGTAATTATACTCAATCCAACTCATCCTAACTGTATAATGTTCATCAATAAGCTTTGCCATACAAACAGAATTAATTGAAATAATATTGACGCATGCTAAACGGCTTACTTCCATTATCCGTATTTCCAATGGAAAATTAGATTTGTAAATCGGTATTGTGTCTGTGTGTTCATTATTTTAAATTAGCAATTCCTTACTGTTTTAAGTGAGTCTTTATTCAATTTTGTTAATACTTAGTCTCAACATGTTAATCATATTTTATCAAAATAGGTCGTCATAACGCGTCATAAGTACACTATCAGTTTGCCACCATAATACTATCATCAAGTATTGTACTTACGACCTTCTAATAGACGTTACACACAAACATAAATACTTGAACAAAAGTACTCAGTGCGATTATTATATTAAACTTGTGAGCTATGTCTTTAGTTGGCCGAGTGGTATAAAGGTTTTGGAAAGCCTTTTTCTTTTATAAAGTATTTTCAAATCTTTCAATAGGTAGGTATATGGCACTATCTGATAGGGAATTATTTCTGGCCAAGGGCCGGCAAAAGTTTCTTACAGCCTAGATATTCAATTGTTGAATTTTATATTAATACAAGCTGCACCTTGCGGCTCACCTGCGTAAGTCACGATCCCATGGGAATGTCAAAACAAAAATATTTTTTCTATTCGAACCAGTAGTTCCTGATATTAGCGCGTTCAAACAAACAAACAAACTCTTCAGCTTTTTAATATTAGTATAGATTTAAGTATTCTATCCGTTGTCTAGCCACCATAACACAAGCTAAGATTGGGGATAGATGGCGCTGTGTATTAAGTGTCCTTATAATATTTATTTTTAAGTGCCTATAGTTAGTCTCAATAAAAACTTCTTTTCGTTATTTTTGCGACAAGGTTCAGATATTTCTTGCAAAATCAGAACTTGAGCTTTCCCTTAGAATGTATAATAAAACTTTTTTGTAAAATAGACATATTTTAGTTTTTTGTTAACCGTGCATTTTCTAAGCAGTGCCATCTATCGATGCATAATGGAGCTAGTTGTTGCACGAAGACAAAATAAACCTTTTACCTTAGTATTCAATTGTTGGGACGACATTCGCGAGAAAAACCAATATTTGTCGAATGAAATAGCTTTTTCAACTCTAATCTATGTCTGAATAATGCATTGGATGCATTTAAACAGCTGAGCGATGAGCCGAGTGCAGTAAGCAAGTAGGTCACTATTTTATATATAAAAGGTAGTATACTTCAGTGCAATCAAATCGTATCATGTTCTAGTATGATCGCAACCATAAGCATCATCAAACTTCTGAGTCGGTTTACGCGCGAAAACAGGTATACGATGTAAGTATACTGTTTGTTTTCCAAAGAAAATAACCATTGTAATAATAATAAGCAACCCTTTTTGTTATTACAGGCGAAGCGATATGGGAAACTGTCAAATAATCGTGAATTGTATGACACAGCATTTCTCACTTTCATTTTTAGCTTTCACAGTGACGTCGATATAAGCCGAACACGCCATTTTGTGTATTAAATACGACTGAAGTGTAGGTAGATTCTTTATTTTTTTTGCGTAGGTAGTAAATTAACTTTTATTTGTTACATTGTAGGAACAAATAGATTTTTGACATCCACTAGCAATATCTAGCTATTCTTAAAGTTCTAGAGCCTGACTGGCAGACAACGCACAGCCGTAACTTAGTATTTTCTAAGTTAACCACTCAGAAACTAAAACTATAATTTACTAGAGAAACAGGGTGAAAATTGTTATTTCTATTTGATTATGATTATATGACCGACCCAAATATACTTTAGCCGTAAGTGTATTGGTTCGGAAAATAATACTGTTCCATTGGAACTGAATTTTTAAAATAAATTCGTCTATTTTCATGATTTAAAAGATTCAATTGAATTGTGCAGATAAAATCGGTTTGTGTAGACTAGATTGACTCTGTAATTTAAAATACTATTTTTTTAATAAAGTTTAAGATAGTCATTAATAATATTATGGCTATTTTATTCAACTAGAATTAAAGCTTGCATTCACTGACGTGAATCAGCTTCATCGCGTCAATGTGCTTTAACTTAAAATAATATTTGGATTTTCAAAATTAACGAAATAAATATAATTTACGTAATTTAACAATTACTTAGATCAAACAATTCAGCGACAGATACATAATATTCTAAGGCGTAAGGCACACAAAAATATAAGACATATTATTTGTGACATTGCCTTTGCTCTCCCGTTCTGTGTGCCTTACACTTTAAGTAATTATCCGCTTCATTCATTCATTCACTCTAAAGCCTTTTAGAATTCATTCACTAAAATAAATACTACAAAGTTGCACTTCTTAACGAAATAAATCATTCTTTACATAATATTAAGCTCTTAACACGATCTTTATTAAATTAAAAATAAATTAAGGTATTGAAAACAAGTATTATTTACCATGTTTTTGTTTTGTGGAGCTTAATATTTCGATTACAATTACCATGTTTACAATCGATTTACAATTACCATGTTCATGACAGATTGCGATGAAACTTATGTTATGCATATCTAGCTGAAGTTCTGGAATAACATTACTTAAAATATTGCATTATATATTGAAATTATAAGATCGTGTTAAGAATTATAAGTCTGAAATAAGGCTGAGTTTAGACGGACGGTCAGCGCGCGATAGCGACCGCTGCGATCAGGAACGCGATCAGGGCTGCGGTCACGCGCGACCGGACCGCGCTGTTGCACTCGTCAGTGTCGCAGCAGAACGTACGAGCGCCCCACCATTCTGAAAGAAGGGGGAAATGTTATAGATACCCATCAAAAACATAAATATATACGAAGGCCAAGTTTCGCAACCGATTGCTCGCAACTCAATCCGTCCATCATAAAAATTTGTAAGATCTTTATGTGAGCCAAGTCAGTTATTTAAGATAGTATTCAAGCAAAATTAGACATTTTTATTTCTGTAATAAATTTTCTAAATAATGCCTCTAGACCAATCATAACGTTTTTATAATACCAAGCATTTCTGCACAAAAGTCATAGTAATTAGATAGGTATAGGATTTAGAACTAACATGGTTCCGATTTTAGTAACATTAGAGGAATAAATAGTAAGTAAAAAGGAAAACAGAGTAAATGTGTGCAGCAAACCTATTTCCAGGGTTAAATAGGTAAATACATTCGTATTTATGTTATTTGTATTGTATATTATAAATTCGAATGATTCCAACTGAATAAATAAACTTTTCACTTTGACTATGGAGAAAGTATAATACCCGCATTGGAACACTTTTGTAACTGTTTCATAGTAACAATCCGTTCCTTTCCGAAGGTACACAACCTAACTTAGTTTTGAAGACATATCAATGTAATTATCCAAATGAATAATTAAATTTTGATTTTGACTTTACTTTGAACTATCGGTCGATTTCAAATCTGTTTTCTGTGTTCGCCCTTAGTTCTCGAATACACTTTAAACCCAGTTATCTTAATAATATAATAGTAAAATGCTTACAGTCATCCCTTTTGATCTCTATTCCGAGATTTAAATGTAATTTCACATCAAAGAGATAGGAAAGTATTTGTGAAGCACGTTTACAATCCGGTTGAGGATTTAATCCAATTTAATTTAGGTAATGATATTTAAACGATTATAAGTTATCTGTTCATCTTTACTATTTGTCTTCTACCTATATTATTAATAAATGAAGAATAGACAAACAGTGTAGGTAGGTACCTACAGACTCTTTGTCTATACCTTATTAATAAATAAAAAATCGAGTCTTAAAGTCTTAGAATAAGCAATAAAACAATATTCATTGTTTTTAAAATTCATGTCTGTCTGTTTGTCTTCTACGCCAATAATAACTATTAAAATATACGTTTTTAGCATACCTAGTTCTATATTTGGGGAAGGTCGTAGTAAATTTTAGATCGGATGACCGTGAAGACTGTAGTTTGAGTTCACCCTTATAAAATATAACCTATGCTTTTTTCATCAATTTTCCTATCGAATTCAACTCCAAAACAATAATTTATTTAAAATATAAGGTCAGTGCGCATAGACTATTATTTTACCATACAATAAACAAAAACTACTCAAACAACAATAAATAAGTAGCCAACTATAACTAAATAAATAAAAAACTAATTGGTACTAATATTATCCTCATTCAAACAAAAATGTAAGAAATATGAAAGAGAGTTGGCAAGTTAGAACAAAACAATAAAAATCTATATGAGAAATATTATTAGATGATAAGAAAGAACCAAGGCTCTAGATCATAGAAATAAAATAGCTATATTAATATAGACAGATATCAATGAAGGAAAATCAGGAGGCGCCCACTCTTACATTTTGTGTAAATTGGTCACGAGCAATTGGTCATTTTATTGACCAAATTTTTGTGCTGTCAATGGCAGTCAAACGTTAAAAAATTTAGCATCACATGCGTAATACTAAGGTATCACAATCCGCCATTTTATTGACACATTTTTTAATGTTTGCTCGCAATTCCTGTGGATAATCGGTTCTAAGGAGTGTCTAAGTCTTAGCCACTTCTTACCGAAATAACCTTAGACTCTAAGACCTTTGCTGGTTGAATACTGCGACAAAACTCCGTCGACGTTGTCAGTAACTTGAAACACTTTTAGTTTAAACTACTTACTTTTACAGTTACTTTGATGCAGGGCAATGTTAATATTTGAGTATTTGTTCTCGGGTTATAGAAAACGTGGAAGTACTCTCTATTGTAATAGGTACGTGTTTTATCTCTAAACTCTTAGCCAATTTTAGCGAATGACTTTTCTTGGAAATTCTAACATGACATGTGATGGACAAGAAGGAAAAAGGATATAGTCTCTACTCCCTGCGCCCCGCGGTTTCATCCGTCTCTAAACCCTTGGGAACATCAGGATAGAAAGCAGCAAAGTAATAATAAAAAAATGGTTGTCTGTAAAGTCGATTTACGGACGATAATTTTACGTGATAACGTCATAAGAACTCTTTTGCATCGTTGACATTACCATATACTTCGAGCATGCGACCGATCGCTCTGGAAGTCTTTGGGGGAGGCCTATGTTCAGCAGTGGACGTCTTGTGGCTGATATGATGAACGCATAACGTCATACTTTTTTGTGTTCGATTTATAAGACGTTATCACGTCAAAAAAGCGTAAAAGCAATATTATTTTTTCTTGTACACTAACTGTGCCCGGCGGTTTCATCACGTAGGAATATCGGGATTAAAAGTTTCTAGCCATCTACATCATTGCAATCGGTTCATTAGTTTTTGCGTGAAGGAGTAACTAACCGTCACAATTATAATATAAGTAGAATATTTGAGTTTAACTGATATGGTACAACTAGCTACGCCAACTATCTGCTAAAGACGAACAAGAAATGACTAAAACAAAGACGACCGAACGGACGAAACAAAAACCAAAACGATCGAATTAAAAACAAAGGATGATCGAAGCAGAAACAAAGAACGCTCGAACGCTCGAAGGAGAAGCAAAAAACGATCGAAACAGAAACAAAGACAAAGGACGCTTGAAGCAGAAACAATTTAAAGGACGATCGAAGCAGAAACAAAGGACGATAGAATCGTGATTTTCAAAAATATTGATCACTCTTTAGATTCGTTTTCTTGAAAAACGTTCAAATAATCCCCGATGTGGGTTACATGTTCAAATCAATAAAAAACAAAAGACAATAGATTCGTGCGACTTTATGCGGGTAAATCCACGGGGGTCGCTAGATTGTACTATAAATCCAAGGGTTAAAGACTCAAAGAGGCACTCTCGGAATATTTGCCTAGTAACTGTGCAGTACAGACACCAGGATCTCGATATAAATGTGATTTGCGAACACTGTCCGCCCCTCGGGAGGGTCACAGTGGTAACAATGCAGAATGACTAGTGGAAATTTACTGGAAATTCACGCGGGAAAAAGGTATCTAAATGGGAAAACGTTGGGGACAAAAAAATGTATTATTATTTATATAAAGGTGACCCTACTCGGTGAAAACAGAAAGGATTTTTTTTAATTGTTAAAAAGTAATTAGGTATTAGGGGACAAAGGATTGTTCTAGATGTATTTAGACAAAAAACTTTTGTTGGGCGATTTTTGAAAAGTCGAACTTGTTTGAGGGTTTACATGGTAAAGATAGTTAAAATTTTATCAGTGCAACACAAGAAGGTACATAAAACACGATATAAATAACAATAATAACTTGAAAAGTATGAGTTACACAAACGGGTGGCCTTATCGCTGAAAGCTTTTATGGCAGGTTATAAATTGCTCAATCAGGATAAATAAACATTACTTCGCGTCAATAACGACGTATAATAATATGTACTAATTTCATTTAATTTCATTTATTTGCATTCATATGGTAGGTATAATAGATGGCAGACGGACAGATTGTATGCGGTGATTTATTAGTTGTATAACTGTATAGGTACTAAGACTGTGGCACCCACAGAGTTATAACACTTTATTTATCGGAACACCCTCTTACTCTGTAACCGACAATAGCGTGAAAGTGCTGCATAAAAAACCCATCTTGCAACCCACTCAATTATCATAAAATCTTTACAAGGAATGTTAACGGACCGTTCGCCGTTCGCAGCTCGCCGTTCTGACTGTGCCCGAGGTGCAGGGCAAACCTACAAAGGCCTTGGGCCCTTCGCCTTTAAATAAAATAGTTAATTTTTGCATGTACTTTGTTTTTATCCAAAAAAATACACACTTTTTAGGTAATACCTACCTTTTAATTTATAAGCTACTAGCTTTGTCCACGACTGCGCCCGAGTTGGAGTTGAATTTTCCAAAATTATTTCTTAGCGGACATAAACTACGCTACGCGGGCCCCGCGACGGGTCCATACAAAATCTTACGCGGCGGGCCCCGAGACGGGTCAATTCCGTATGAACCCACCGCGGGGCCCGCGTAACACAGTTAATCCCTACGTTGTAAGAGGTACCTGTACGTTTATTTGCACATAGAACACGATATACACAAACCTACCTACCTGGGTATTTTACATAGGTGTATAAACATATTATGATTCAAAGTCCTGACTAACTGACTTATTTATAATATTAACGAACAGCTCAAACTAATGGTTAGATCGGGCTGAAATTTAACTGTTAGGTTTACAAATAAAGTTATCTATCTATATAATAGTCAAAGTCCTTACTAACTGAATCGCGGGCAGAAGCTAGTTTTGGTCTAAAAAATTCTTTAACATTGAGTTGGAAATGCATTTTAATTAAATAAAGAAATTGTACCAAAAATTACAATACCTACTTATCTTAATATATATAAATCTCGTGTCACAATGTTTGTCCTCAATGAACTCCTAAACCACTTAACCGATTATAATAAAATTCGCACACCATGTGCAGTTCGATCCAACTTGAGAGATAGGATAGTTTAAATCTCAAATTATAGTCGCAAAATCTACTATTTCTACGCGGACGAAGTCGCGGGCAATAGCTAGTATTAAAATAAATTTCACTATACCTAATATACCTAAATTAAATATTTCCAACCACATTTATTCTTCACTCTATTTTTATCAAGTTTTTTTTTCACATAGGAATATTTACCTAGATTTTTAATGGCTATGAATTTTATGATCTTGAAAAATAGAATTCTTTAGGCGTGTAATTGTTTTTTAACGATTGAATCGTTTATTCGATTCGTTTTATCGGGTTTATTAGGGTTGAGACTTGATACTTGGGTCATAAAGTTTAAACCAAACGCAGATAATAGGATCGATCGGTTGATCGTTTCATTTGATTGCAAAAAAAGGACTACCTACGAGTTGTTACAAACTCGATCAAACGTACAAACAGAAGGTCAATGAAATGCAATCGGAATGACATTGCAATGTAATTTGAACAAAGTTATTTACGAGAATTCATTCCGATTCCATTTTGAAATTGGCCAATGAAATACAATCAGAATGAATTTAACCAATTTTATTTACAAAAAATTACAAAAAACATACCTATCGTAGAGCTTTAAAACTGCTATTATTAGAATGTTGCCCACTCAAGCAAAATTGTAAGATCTTTCTTAAATTGAAGTTGAAAGTCTTTTAACTCATTAATGTATAATACATTAAAAGACATTATTAGAATGAAAAACATTCAAATAATAGTAATTTTAAGATTGTACGGTGGGTCTAAAATTGTATTGCCGACTAATTAAGATTGTGTAGGTATATTTGCCACGAAAATTTATAAATATTAAACTTATGAAAAATTAAAATTGTACGCGGACGAAGTTGTGGAGAAAGCTAGTTTTCCATGAAACTTTAAGACTTTAATCGTTAATACTGTTTTACGTCATCTACCTCGTAGCTGCTGGTTTAAATACTCAATACGGTATGTTTGATCGAATGCGTAAACAACTCGTGGTAAGGCTGCTGGTTCCATACCAAACGGTTGGGAAACTATCGGCCTTCATAAAAGTTGGCGATCAGCGTTTAAATGTTAGTTTACTGCAGATTATGAGGGCAATTTTATGTGTTTTACTGCTGAGTGTCGTGAAATAGAACTACCAAACCAATCTAACTTCTCTTTAAACGAGTATTTGTTCACTCCCACTACTAGCTGAGCCCCGCGGTATCACCCGCGTAAGTCTGGGATTAGTAAAATGTGAATTAAGTAATAATAATGAAACTATTTTAACGGATATAATCGCGTTCATTGTTTTTTTATAAAACCAAGCAGCCAACCAGTTCAGGTCGCGAAAACCTTAGAAAACACTCGGTAAATGAACGATATAGAAATTTAGATATTCCCACCTAAAGATACAAAGATATTTTATTCCATAATTGTAGGTTACAAAAGTTCTTATAAATTTAAGTATAATGTATAGGTCCACTTACAATTTACCTTCTAAATGTGGGTTAGGGTACATCTCGCCCACAGAAAAACAGGTCTGCGGGTCAAACGTCAACTTTTTAAATTGTGTATGGGTAGATTCGTTCAAACCAGTTTAGAGTAGACTATATTAAAAACTCAAATGTACCCTGATATTCCCATACGGTCATTCCATTAGAATCTTATTAGAATCCCCTGACGAGGCTCTACCGGTTTTATGGATATTTTGTCCTTTTTATCAACTATTTAATGGCAAAAAGTGGATTTAAATTAATGATACATTTCCCATTCTACTCCGATCTACCATTTAATATTCAAAATCGGACGGTCTTATGCAGCTTCTATATACGCCTGCACAGAGGTGTGCAAGAGCACAGGGAAGCAGCGGCTAGTAAACAGACGAACTCTGCAACTTTATTATTTCAAGTGTAAATAATGAATAATTGTTGTTATAATGTTAGTATTATTGTTACCTTTTTCATTGCAAGTCGGCACGCAATCGCGGACTACGGTTAGCTCGCTCACGTATTTCTGTAACAATACACAAAAAAAACTTTATAATACATGTTATTTCCAATGAATCAATGTATCCCCATACCAAGTTTTATTAAAATCGGTCCAGTAGATTCGGAGCCTATTCGTTACAAACATAAAAATATTTCCTCTTTTATTATGGACTAGCAGCGCTCCGCGGTTTCAAACGCGTAACGCCTGATCCCGTGGGAATATTGGCATAAAAAGTAGCCTATAGCCTACCTCAATAAATGGACTGTCCCACACAAAAATAATTTTTCAATTCGAACCAGTAGTTCCTGAGATTAGCACGTTCAAACAAACAAACAAATTCTTCAGCTAAATAATATTAGTATAGATAGATAGATAGTCATATCTATAGATAAATGATAAGTAACATATCACAAAGGGGAACTTACTCGGTATGGATCTATATCCAGTACCCCTCTAAGCCTCTATAGTAGGTACCTATTTTAGTTCCGCTGAAAAAAAATAAAAATCCAAATTCTAACTTCGTAATCCTTACGAATATTTTATATCCAAAGTTTGTTTATTAATTGGTTTGTTTGTATATTTATTTTGTTTGTTTGTTCCCTCTTTACGGTCCAACGGATGGATGGATGAAATAACGTAAGAATCATCAAAATAGGCCCACGCGTTTAGCCTCTAGAAAGCCACATAGGTTCAAACATACATATAAAGACTGATAAATACATTACCACTCCTTTGCGTTGCGCAGTCGGGCAAAAAGGACTTAATAGGAAAAATCTGCTAAATACCATAGTTTTATTTAGTCTTGCACATACTGTACTAGGCCCCACCCATCCTATACAATAAACATATTGGCTCACAATTTTCATAATGAGACAGTCCCGCGCCGTCTGCGTTTTATTGTCACCCTAATTTATGATTATTGTAGGCATTTGTGCAATATGTATAATGTGTTACTACGAGGGTAATGTAATCCGAAAGGAGGTTGTTCTAAACGTCTGAATGAACTACTTTTTTGTTACTAAGTTTTTTAATAAGTTTCATAATTAATAGTACAGCAAGGGAATTAAATCAGTTGCCTGCGTCTGTCTTTGCTGACGTGTACAATTTTGGGGTCTTCAAGTCTCGAATGAACGGGTATCTTCTAGAAAAGCATGCTACTGATCCGGTGTGACTACGTCTTAGACCGCATCGTCACAAGCAGGTGTGATAGTGATCAAACGCTGATTTATCATGTGTAAAAAAAAGGTATGAAAATAAATTTAGATGAACTATGAAGGTAAAAATTTAAAAAATATATAGATTTATGTATAAAAAGAAAAAAGTTGTCAAAAGGAAACCTCTAACATTAAAAAAAAATTCAAAGCACTTCTGTTTCCAAAGTTCTCTTTATTCCTGCTCAAAGAATAATTAATTCTCTTTGCCAAAAAAGAATTCAAAATGAATGTAGATTTTATGTAAAGGCGTTTAATAAAACCTTATCTATAAATATAAAATAAAATTAGATATATGGAGCAGATTTCTTTTTAGGGTCCCGTACCTCAAACAGTAAAAAAGGAAACCTTATAAGATTACTGTCTTGTCCGTCTGTCCGTGTGTCACCACGATTTTCTCAGGAGTGGACTTAGCAAGTTATAGTCCCTATTAGGTGTATGAAAATTAAGGTCCTGAGTCAACACGATAAAAATATTATGGGCAAATTTATTTTAAGTATAACGGCTCACCAAAGTTTTTATTTCAGCTGTTACAAAAATGACCCAGAAAACGAAATGTTACAATAATTTGTTAAACGCCCTTTTCGGCACATCATTCTCTACTCGATTATTTATTAGACTTTGAAACTATACCTACCAAAGATTGAAATTGTCGTTTATTAATAAAGAATAAAATATGTTACTATATGGATAGTTTTAAAGCCTTATAAAAAAAATAGTAGTTAGAAAATTATGTTAAACTAGCTGCGCCCCGCGGTTTCACCTGCGTAATCATTTTCTGCGCAACTTTCTTAATATTTTCTTTCATAAAAACCTTCTCTTGACAATATCAAAGACAACAAAAAAGAATTGGCCAAATTGGTCCAGGTGTTTCTGAGTTATGCGCTTACCAACACATTTTGCGATTCATTTTTATATTATAAGAAGACTAGCTACGCCCCGCGGTTTCACCCGCGTAATTATTTTCTGCGCAACTTTCTTAATTTTTTATTTCATAAGAACCTTCTCCTGATAATAACAAACAGACCAAAAAAAGAATTGGCCAAATTGGTCCAGGCGTTGTTGAGTTATGCGCTTACCAACACATTTTGCGATTCATTTTTATATTATAAGAAGAAGAAGATAAGCGCATATAACTAAATGATTTGACATTTTAATTTCGAACTCGGTAATTTTTACAAAAAAATTTTTTTCAAATGCAAGCCAGTAATATTCTCAAGGCTAACGCTTATTTATTAAGTACCTTTAACTTTCAGTTTCCGACGTTGTCAATAAAAGGCAGACACAAACACGACACTCGATAATAGCACCTAAAAGCCGTGTCACAGGGTAACATCAGTCCAGACCAGTCAACAGTACACCAATAATGGCCAGGCCTAATGGCCGGCTAATGTTAACAGTTGGCCGCCCGGCCAAGTTCCAACAAATACTTCTTGTTTCACGGTACTTGTATAACATCGTTTATTAGTTTTTCTGTTCCAATACTTCGATATTAGCCATGTAATGTTATTATTTTGGCAATAGTTTCAAAAAATGTAGCAATATACAGTTCTTATTACAAGTTGTGAACACAGATGGTCTTTGGTAGTTTTCCATGAGTTCAATAAGTGTGATTTAAATAAATAATTGCTAAGCGTGTTATTGTGACTGGATAATGGATAGAATCATACTCTGTTTCGTTTATAATAGTTAACATAATACTTGTAAGCCCACAACCAAGACATTTCTATACAAAACACTTGTTGAAGGCGGGTATCACACTTAAAAAGAGGGTACCGGCGCTCTCTCCATACAAACGTAGTCGACTGTTTCCTCCCTGGAAAATGGCACTAGCACAAATATTTTTGTTGCATAAAACCTATAACTGCCATGACTATGCCCCTATGTCATGGTTTTTTTTTTCTTTTTTCTAATTATCATAGAAACTAGCAGCGGTTTCACCCCCGTAACTCCTGATCCCGTGGGAATTTCGGGATAAAAAGTAGCCTATAGCCTTCCTTGTCATAGAAATTAAGATTTAAAAAACAAAAAAAACGAAGATATGGTGAATATGGTCATGGCAGTTATAAGTTAGGGAGAAAACAGTCGACTACGTTTGTATGAAGAGAGCACCCGGTACCCTTTCATATATGGAGTGGTTCAGGAAGGTTTATTCATTTTACAAACTAATTAAGGTTTTGTGTAATTTGGTTAAAATATGAAGATAATTGTTAACTCCTTGAACGCCATGGGCTTGGACTATTTCGACCTTTATCTTATAGATGGCAGTAGAAATCCGACTGAAAGTTTTACTAGCGAGCGCCGCGTAAATTAAAAAACTATTAAATAATTTTTCTGTGCTACCCGTCCGAAGCCGGGGCGGATCGTTAGTTATAGCAAAAATAAAACACAAGAGCGTGTCACGTTTTATTATTCCAACCAAAACTTCCATTGCTGAGTAGTCCGGTAGGTTCAGAATTGTTTGCGTAAAGTAATTATTATTTAGCCTTATAGAGGATGTTATTGTAATTAAATTAAGTTAAGGTAAACTAATTTAAGTTTTGTTAAGTGGTTTTAGAGGTAGATGTAAATTTTAGTAAAGACTCTTAATATTACTAGAAATAGACCGGCCAATAGTATGGATACTGGCATAGTATTCACCTCAATTTTTTGTTTTAATCGCGCCTTTCAAACCTTTGGCAAGTCATAGAAGACAACTTTGCTATGTAAATGAAAAATGAGAGGTCTCCTGCTGAGGAGCTCCTTGCACACGATAATCGACACAGAACAAATCTGCTTAAAGTCTGTAACTGATCTTAGAAAGAGAAAAAAAAAGAATGGAAAATTATATGTAACAATATATCGTAGACAGTCAGGTTTGCCTGTTATTCGAAGTTAAAAAAATCTATGTGGCTTTACCGAAACTGCGATCATAAGTTAAAAAACAATTAAAGAATACTTGAAAAACCTAACACCTTATGAGATTTTATTACATGTCATTTGTTGTTTGTATTAATGTACTCTATACATTGCCATATGTTTGAAAAGTGGCCATGTAACCAAATAAAAAATGCCTGACTGTTTACCTAATATACTAAAATGCTTTGGTTTTTAGTAGCTATGGATAGGTTTCTTGCTACTAAGAACAAAATCGCTCAGTTAAGTGAGACATTTGAATTCTGCGCAGAGGTGTTACGCAATGGAGGAATAAAATAATTAAGTTTTATTGTGAAAATTGCTATAATGTGCAATTATTATTGTGCACTTTATGGATAGGTTTAATATCTTTGCTATTGTTTGGTTAGGTATTCTAGGATGATAGATGTGCAGATTCTTCTGATACCTATACCTAATGGTTGGTATTAAGGTCATTGAAAGTCCCATCGAAATTAAAAATACCGGCCAAGTGCGAGTCGCCTCGCGCACGACGGATTCCTTTAAAAAATATTGTATGTAGACGAGGCTGTAAAGGTTAAAAGTCTTTTGCCTGCCCTTTTGGGAGTTTAAATAACAAAAAAAGACTGTCTGAAAAAAAAAACATGAAAATACCAAAAAATTCTTAAAAACATATTGAATTTTTTTTTTATCACAGTTGCTCATAAAGTGGATCTTATTCAACGGCTTTTAGGCTCATAATCCAACATATTAAGCACGCGTGCGTTTTACATTTCCAACTAGGTTGGAAATGTAAAACGCACGCGTGCTATAAAGTTATCCCGATAAGTTAAATACGTATCTTACTGCTAATTACATGTTAGGTAGGTGAAACATTCTTAATTTATCTGAGTTATACTGTTTTGATGTATAAAAAAGGTAGGTACTAAAGAGTTTTTTATCTAGCAATAATGGTTGTCCCTAAAGTCGGTTTACGAACGAAAATTTTACGTGATAATGACTTAGAAAACGATTAAAAATTGAGTTATGTTTATTTTTTGTTTTTTCTTTACTTAAATATATTGTTTTTCCGTACTATTGTATTTTGTTTTAACCCCCGACAAATGGAAAAAACCCTAAAAATATTGTATGTCAGACGAGGCTGTATAGGTTAAAAGCCTTTAGTCTGGCCTTTCCGGAGAATATTGATCAAAAAAATATTGCTTTAAAAAAATGTAAACATAGACTTATCACAAATATTTTGTTAATTATTATTTTGTTTTCTTTTCAAGTCTTTTCTTTTATTCGCAACTGTGATAAAAAACGTCGTACGATATACGTGTGGAATTGATCTTTGCATCTTGGCGTCTTTAACACACTCGCTGCCGCTCGCGTGTCATAAACCGCCTCTATGCAAAGATCAATTTACCACACTTATATCGTAATGTACTATTACCGTTTTTAGTATTTGTTGTTATAGCGGCAACAGAATTACATCATCTGTGAAAATTTCAACCCTCTAGCTATGGTTCATGAGATACAGCCTGGTGACAGACAGATGGAAGGACAGCGAAGACTTAGTAATAGGGTCCCGTCTTTACCCTTTTGATACGGAACCCTTAAAATCAAAATTGCGCCAAATGACTATGTCACAGCACAGCTTTTTATTCACAACTAGCTGCGCCCCGCGGTTTCACCCGCGTAATAATTTTCTACGCAATTTTCTTAATTATTTTTTTCGAACCTTCTCCGGACAATAACAAACAACAAAAAAAGAATTGGCCAAATTGGTCCAAGCGTTGTTGAGTTATGCGCTTACCAACACATTTTGCGATTCATTTTTATAAATGTCCTTTTTGCAATAATTAAAAAATAGTGACAGGTGATGATAATTTTGGGACACCCTGTGCTTGAGATATCATTAACTGAATATGTCACACAGACAGTAATACCGCACACAATAAAACGTCATAATAATATACTTTTATATCGTCGTAAGTAGGTTTATATTGTTTACTTAATGGGTTTAATATAAGAGGACCATGTTCATTGTCGTCTTGCGAGCTTTGTTATGTTTTCTCTAGGGTCTAGGTAGAGTTTAGACTATTCTGTTGGCCGACTGTTGTTCGAATAATAATATGATAATCAAATTAATTATTAATTAGATTTTTTTGTTAGCCTATTTTTATATTGTATTTATATTGTATATTGTAATTATTATTATATTGTATTATTATTAACCTACGGAAAAAAAGGAGGAGGTTCTCAAGTCGACGCCTACATTTTATTGTTATTTTTATGTATGATCACGAATTACTCGAAGACGGCTCAACTCATAGGCCTTCAGGGCACTCCCTGACCTGTTATATTGCTCTTACGAAAAAAAATGGGATGAAACCCATGGATTTGTCAACTCCAGAAGTATTGATAAGTTCTTTCCTTTGGACACGGTCGACTAAGTGAGAGGATGACATATGTTCTCCATCGAATGTCTAAGGCACTACTTGAAGTTCTGGCGCTGTTTAAAAATCATCTGAATTAGATGTAAAGGCCAATAATAATATTTCCAACATTCCAATCTGTACGCAGGTGAAACCGCGATTCCCAGCTAGTGCAAGACAATACTGTCATCATTTCAAAACACATTACATTTCCCGTTGTGAAGATAAAGTTAAACAGGTTGGAATAAAATAATAACTGCAGACAACTGTTTATCGCTTCCCTCTGTTTTCTATCTCACTGAATAAAATGTTTTACTCAACCTTTATGAGCTTTTATAACCAGCTTTGGGTATTGTTGGTCTAGCGGAAGATAGCACGACTTTCATTCCGAAGGTCGTGGGTTCGAATCCTGGCCAGCCGTGCACTAATAGCCTTTTCTTACAAAAAATGTATATGCGCTAATTGACATTGGTCTAATGTTACGGTGCGCGGGAAACATCGTGATGAACCCTGCGGCTTAGTGTCTGACCTTTCCTCTGGACACGGTTGGCTAAGTTGAGAGTCCATGCTGACGCAAAAAAGACCCAACGAAGGAGGTCTTGTTGCGGAAAAGTAGCCCTAATGTGAGAGCCCTATATGGAGCTGAATAATACTAATATTATAAAGCTAAAGAGTTTGTTTGTTTGTTTGAAAGCGCTTATCTCAGGTACTACTGGTTCGAATCAAAAAAATATTTTTTGTTGAATAGTCCATTTATCGAAGAAGGCTATAGGCTGTTCTTTTTATATTGATATTCCCACGGGATCAAGACTTACGAGGGTGAAACCGCGGGGCGTAAATTGGGGGGGCTGCCTGGTGGTAGGTGTCGATGCGGTCATAGATGTCAGATAATGCAGATAATGATAATGATGAATGAAATAAATGACTCTATGATTAAACACTCACTTTGAAGCAATCATCAATCCAATACTTGGCAAATATATCACGCGACAAACACTTCTAACTTTAGCGAACAAGAAATAAAACGACAAATAAATATTGAAAACCATTGATGTATTAAATAACTATGTGATTCCGGGATTTATCCGGCTCGGTTTCCGGGATTGGGTATAAATTGCCTGGATGTTACGTAAGCAATAGTCACTTCACTATGCCAAACCAATCGTGACAAACAAACTCTTTTTGTTGATGTGAATGAAAAGGAAAAACTGTTTTTTTTTTCGTGAAAACAGTTTTGTTTTGAGTTTCGCGACTTATGAGCGAAAGGAGCAAAGGTACGATTTGGTACTTGATACGGAAATTTTACGTTTTACGCCATAATTATCCGATTTTGATGAAACTTGGTTGAGGATACATTGATTAATTTAGAATTACATAGGCTACTTTTTATCCCGATATTTCAACGGGACCGGGATATACGCGAGAGAAACAGCGGAGTGCTGCTAGTTAGTTATATTAACCCGTATCGTCCCACTGCAGGGCTAAGGTCTTTATTTCCATTCTCTTCTGTCTAGGGCCAGCCGATCCCAGCCTGCCACCTGCGACTCGGTCTGCCTCAAATACCTTTTTTCGGGGCTACCATTCTATAGCCAAGTCATTAATTAATAGAAAAATTCAAAGGGCAGGTTCTCCATTAATTTTTGCTAATAAAATTTTTCACTGTGTATCACCAGGTAATTATGAAACCCTTTAAAATGATTTAACTGTTACGGAAGCGCCGTGTCTGCTTATTTTAATAAAAAGTTATTATTCCGTTTTATATCCGGCACACAACGTGTTGACTGACTTTATGAATTAGGGTTTGCGTATGATATTTTTGAATTATAATACCTATACACTACAGGGGTATTGGCAATTATATAAGAAAGCGGGGGCTACTTCTGTACAACTTAACAATCAACTTATGTTCTACTTTGGAATTTCGAATACTTTTTATAAGTTTTTGAGAATGTTTTGAATCCTATGTTAATTCGAAAACTAGCTGTTTTTTTAAATTAAGGTCTTTAATACTAAGAACAGTCGATAAAACGAAAATAAGTATAATATTAAGATAAATGGCCTCTCTGTGTAACAGCTAAAGATCAACTCAAAATTTTCGAAAAAATGTTATTATTTTCAAAATTCGTAGAACATTTTTTTTGTTTAGCTGCACAGAAGTGAACCTCAACCGCTTACTAGTATAATTACCAATAACCCTGATATGCCCCGTTTTACATATTTCTCTCAATAATACGTACCTACCTATATTGTGAACCCATTCAACTTTGCAATATTCCTCATATCTCCACACTCCTCCATGTCAAGTGAACTTTCTTCACTTCAAACTTATTGACAGCAATTTACTTTTCACTTCAAACTTTTGTTTTATACATTTAGACTAGCTTTTGCCCGCGACTTCGTCCACGTAGAACTCGAAAATGGACCAAGGAATCACGTTGTCCCACACAAATTTTGCCCCCCTTTTCACGCTCTAACCGGTAGAATTTCGAAAAATAAATAAATTGCAGGACATTCCACACATCGCCATCTAGCCCCAAGCTAAGTAACTAAACTTATGTGTTATGGATGCTAGATAACGGATATACTACTTATATATTTTTCTTTTGTAAATATATACTTAAAGAAATCGAAGAAATCGCTTTCAGCGATAAGGCCGCCCATTTCTGCAACTTATACTTTCTAGCTATTACTTTACTTTGTGTTTATCGTGTTCTGTCTCTTTTTGTGTTGTACAAATAAAGTTATCTATCTATCTACTTATAATACATAGAAACAACCAGACCAAAGACAATATCTAAGCATAAATACTTGTCTGAGGCGGGAATCGAACCCGCAACCTTGTGTTTGGCAGTCCGACATGGTGACCATTGTGCCATTGTCCCATTGTGGGTCGTCAAAATACTTTCTTACTGGATGCCTACGTCACATAAAGAACACACCCTCCAAGTTTCAGGTCTCTACGATCAGCGGTTTAAGATGTGCGTTGATCCGTCAGTCAGTCAGGACAAAGATTTTTTATGTATACCTACAATACAATACTTTACTGATAACTCCCTAGTTACATGTCATATATATAGTATAAATATGTTGTCATTATATAAGTCTATATTCATTAAACATTATAATTAAGATTGTACATTTGATTTATTTAATATAAAGAAAATAAATAAATTATGTAAGTAATTAGGAATAAATTAATTATGTATTGTTTCTACTTATACAGATTTGCGGTGGATATAGATTACTGACTTCAAATGGCTTATTCCCACCAGATCCACTATTTTTCCTTTGGGCTCCATGGAATGATTCCAAATGAATAAAGAATTTGGGTTTTTGACTTTGTTCCCTTTGGTTACAAATAAACCTTCTTTTTTTCTCTTTTCTCTGAAACAGTAGTATAAAGCGAATAATATTATGACTGTAACAGGATATTTGATATTGGAAGCGTCGATATTCTTTTATTAGAGCAATATCTTACGTCCGGATATTTCAATATCGTGGAAATGAATCCGTTAGGACGAGGTGTTAACGATTTCATAACGACGATAACGACTCGTTACGTTTTCATATTGTTTCAAATTGACTATGGTCAAATTAGTTAAATTATTAAACTACAACCATTAACATTTTATGCAACTCTTACTTCTAGCTTTCTGTCTTTTAACACACAAAACATATTTTTTTATGTTTTGTGCGCTGTGGAAATTAAGTGTGGGTACCTACCTATAGCTATATATCTAACCTTTGCGGCGCGTTAAGCCAACACCAATCAGTGACACATAAAGTTGTGGCTTCATTTCCCGCCTTCGAATAAATATTTCCTGGTCGAGGTGTTTTTATGTATAGGTAAAAATAAGAATATGTACTTTATGTTTTAACGAAAGTTTATAAGTATTTCTATACTTACGTTACTAAGTCACGGGTAAAAGCTTGTTGAACATAAAATCTGAGCCAAGTAAAGACGCAGGTAAAAACTAGTAACAAAATTAATCACATAATCGTAGTAAATAAATTATGTATTAACCGAAATACATAATAAGCATAATACAGAAGATATTCCTCGAAATAATTCATATTTTCCTTATGGACGAACGCAGACCACGAACTTTATATCTGCCGACAGAACTTGATGAAGTAACCGATGACTCCACGGCTGCAGCCACTTACTAAGCTGATGGATACTGTATAATGTATATGCTTGCGCGGGTAATAAAGGCCACCTCAATTAAAAACAATTTTTTTCGAAAAAATAGAGGAAACTATCTAAAACAGGTCATCAGATAAATATTTGCTTTATTGTCAATGTGAAAAACATCATTTCATTTGTTTATTTTCTTGCTATTTTGTCACCAATATCAAGATTAACTTCTGTTGGCCCTTATTACTCGCAGGTACTTTAAAAATGAACCAATTTTTTTTAATACTTGAAGACCTCCATATTTTATTTAACTTCAGGAAAAACAAATAAATAAATATTGCAGGACATTTCACAGATCGCTAAATAGCCCCAAGCTAAGTAACTAGACTTATGTGTTATGGGTGCTAGATAACGGATATACTACTTATATACTTTTCTTTTGTAAATCTTATATCTTTAAATGAGCAATTCTTGTATATATATATATATATATATATATATATATATAATTGGAATCTCGGAATCGGCTCCAACGATTTTCATGAAATTTGGTATATAGGTGGTTTCGGGGGCGATAATTCGATATAGCTAAGAATGATTTTTAGAAAATGTTATTTTATTCGTGTTTTATCGAAACTGACTTTTTTTTTATCTGAAAAATATGACTCTTCCTGACATCTATTGGCGAACTACTAATAGTATTTTTTGTGAGCAATAAAGTTATTCCAGCAGATGGCGTTGTTAAGTAACACGAAGTCAATGTGTGTTTGCTTTGAGGTTAGACTAAGTAAAAAAAAATACCGAGCAAAGCTCGGTCATCCAGGTACTATATACTTATAATACATAGAAACAACCAGACCAAAGACAAATATCTAAGCATAAATACTTGTCTGAGGCGGGAATCAAGCAAACCCGCAACCCTATGTTTGGCTGTCCGGCATGGTGACCATTGTGACAACTGGGTCGTCAATATTAACGATACTGAATTTCTGTCTTACGTGTTTGATAGAAATTCAGTACAGATGCAGGCAACTGATTCCTTTCCCTTGCTGTATGATAAAAAATGATAGAGAGGCGGGGTCGACCAACAGTTTAGTCTTCAGTCTACAATCTAAGATTAATAGAAGCTCAGGTATTTCTAAGAGGTTTTCCTGAAAATCATTTTGTATCTCTCTCATTAATAATAACAAAGTCTTTGTAATGGGAATTTAATCATATTATTTCAACGGAAATTAACTATAATTTTGTATCTACATACATTTATGTATGTAGATACATACATTTATGTATGTTTTGTCTCAAGGTCTCACAGATAGGCTTTAGCCTATCTGTGAGACCTTGAGACAGAACATGAATTATTATTACCGGCATGAATATATGGGGATAATACCTAATAAACTATCTTCACTAGTTTTGTTGACGTGATAACGTCTTATAAATCGATGAACACCGGTAACACTCACAAAAAAAATGTGACGTCATCGCTCGCGTTCCGTAATTGACAAGGTAACCATAGTAACGTCACTCACGACCAGAGAACGTCAGTTATTGACAAGGTAAACATAGCAAAGATAATACGTTGCTACGGTTACCATTAATGGTTCTTATGACGTTATCACGTAAAATTATCATCCGTAAACCGACTTCACAGACAACCATTTTTTTAGATGTTTAACTGATTTCCAGGTGCTCATTTTAAAATGGGTATTTTTTATATGGTTAAACTGTTTTTCAGATTTTTCGGAGGCGTTTAATTGTTTTACCGATGCTCATTTTTTTCAGATGTTCATTGTTTTCCAGATGTTCATAATATTATCATTTTGAATAGTTATTTTTATATTTTGTCATAAGTTTTCAACAGTCCTCCTGAGTATTAATGGTTTTTTAGATGTTTAGCTATTAAGCAGAAATTCATTTGTTTTTTTCCAGTTGATTAGATTTTTTTTTCAGATTTTTACTGTTTTGTAAGTTGCTTGCTTTTTTTGCCTTATAAGCTACACAAGGTGAGTGGGGTCCAAACCGCTTCGGCCGTCTATAGAACCGAAGTTTCGGAACTGGTTCCGTACGAGGTTTTTAATTTACTTGTATGGAACACTACTACTTGTTGATGTTCATCGTAGTCATACAGAATTTTACATCTAAGATCGTAGCACGCTACGGGGCTACGTAATCGTAGCACGCATCGGAGTTACGTAGTCGTAGCACGCGGCATACTACGATATTTTTTTTTATTTTTCTGATCATAATAGCCAGTGTCAAGCTATATTAAATTTGCTTTGCAATACAAAACAAAGTACGGCATACACTAATATTGGAAAACGGGAAAGTTTTTTGCTTGTTTGTAATTAATATGTTCTGAACTGCTGGACCGATTTTAATGAAACTTGGTATGAGGATACATTAATTCGTTAGGTGGATTTATAGAAGGAATGGAACTTACGGGGGTAAAACCACAGACCGCTGCTAGTATTTGAATAAAGAGACCGATTCAGCGGTAAGGATTTCAGTATCTTGAATGAAGTCATCTAAATTTATCTCATTGTGTAAATGATATTATTTAGCAAGTGGTCTTTGATTCGAACATTTCTGCGGGTTACTGTTAAATTTATCTTTACTGTCATGTCTGTCTGTTTCCCTTTGTATTGTTATCATTGAGATTTAATCATTATTTTGGTATTGCCATTGTTGGGTTAGGTTTGTCGCGGCGGGCGCTAATACGGTAAGAAAATTGAAGAAAATGTGAGTAGTTTTGTGAACAGTAGACCTCCAGAGTGCGGTGTTTGCTTAGTTAGATACCTCTATTTTAATTCCGAAGGTCGTGGGTTTAAATTCCAGCCGGTCATGCACCAATGGATTTTTCGCCATTTATTTTCTTACGTCCATAAAATCCATTCGTGCTCTAATTTACATTGTAGTTCATAATATTTGTGTTTCGTAACAACGGACATTTTTTTTCTAATTTTGGAAATGTTTTATTTTTAACTTTACGTTATTCATTCTTTATTCTGGTAAAATAAAGTGTATTAATGCGGCACCAAACCATCTTATCTCTCTCGATAATGGATGTAGATTAACGAACCGATCTTGAGAGCTCCCAAGTGGATGTGATATGAATTTAAAGTTGGAGAATTTGTGATAAATATTAACCTAAAACGCCTATTACATAGAGCCTAAAGCAGTTTATTTAAAGGAATGAATGCTGGAGTCAAATCTATCAATAAATTAATGTAGGACATTGCCCATGGCGCCATCTAGACGCAAGCTAAGAAACTAGGCTTGTGTTATGGTGGCTGGACTTATATACCTATTTTTTTTTTGTAAATACATAAAGAAACACCCAGACGAAAAATAAATATCTCTACTTACATAAATATTTTGTTTGAGTTTGGAATCGAACTCGCAACCTTCCGCGGGTAGGTGTTCAAAGCTGCTACAGAGGTGGTCAAAGAGGCGGAGGCTATGGCTTGTTATACGAGGGTTAAAACATTGGTCTACGTGTTATATTGGAAGTGACATAGACTACATTTTATAGTCGAAGTCAAAGATCTTTATTCCTTTGAATGCTTAAATCACATGGACACGTCTTAAAAACGCGCTTTATTAGAGCTTACGCGGTGGAACGCGCTATTTTTATCTGAACTACTAAAAACAGTAAGAAAGCGGTGTTGGCCTAATGCTTCGAATTTAATTCCAAAGGTCGTGGGTTGCACGTGCACCAATGAATTTATCTAAAGAAAAATTTATATGCGCTAATTGGCTCTTATATAGGTACGGTGAAGGAAAACATTGTGATAAAACCCGTTGTTTAGTTCGCCCCAGCCGTATTGACAAGTTCTTTCCTCTAATCTATAAGTGCTGGACATAGTATAAAAAGACCCAAGTAAAAAGGTCTAGTTGTGGAAAACACCTCGTATACAAATAGAAGTAGAACAGTAACTTACAATACAGTATTTAGCGGCAGCAGGACAGTCTTCCAGCCTGGTCGCGCTCCTGTTGTTGCAAGGAGTGATGGAACCGACGCCGTCGCTGTACTGGCCACATTTCCAGCATCTAATGCTCAGGGACGATGTCACCAGGGTCAGGAGGATGTACACTGTTGCTAGGCGGGTGGAAGACATTGTCTGGAAGGAGGAAATTTTTATTGATTATTTGTTTGTAATAAATAGGCTCCGAATCTACTGGATCTTGGTATGAGGATAAATTGATTCTTTGGAAGTTATCTATAGGCTACATTTTTTCCGTTATTCCCAAGGGATCGGGAGTTACGTGGGTGAAGTTTATAACAAGAAAATAATTAATTCAATCGGTTGAGCCGTAATCGGTGGAAAAATAATTTTACAAGTAATGTTATAGTATACTATAGTAAAGTTACTACTACCAAACTACTACCACACTACTACCACACTACTATTATATTATAAGATATCGGTAACTTTACACAAAAGATTCAAAACTATAAAGTTTTCCTCAACATTTCTAGATGTAACAGAATCTCTTTGAATCTCCATATTATAATTTTCAACTACCGTCTTCGTATGGAACATCTTGAAGTTATCTCGAATGAGTTATATTTGAGTTTGATTTATAACGTACGACACACCCTCGTGCTCTAATCGTGTGACGTTTTCTAATTTCGGTAAAATCCTCTAAGTAGGTATCTACTTAGAGGATTTTAACACTTCAAATTTCAAACAAACCATTTTTAGGAGACGAATTTTCATACTGTCCCGTGAAAATGGTTATTGTAACAACATCGAAATATCAACCTCCATAAAATAAAAACATTATAATTAAAGGTAAATTTCCCGTTTTAAATTACTTATTTTGAAAATACCTAACTGTAGTATCTAGTTTAAAATATATAAGTTTTTCACGTCTTGATTTATCCAAAATTTCAGCAGACCTTTTATAGCTTAAAAATAATTGAAGTTATTAAAGGTAGAAAGAACATTTTGTATGATATAAAAAACTGTTAAAAGCATATAAAAGCTTTCGTTCGGTCGAATTCAATGTAAGTCAAACATATCAACAAACGGCGTGAATACAGCATATCTATACCTCCTATACTATGCCTCCTAGTATGGGAGCTACCTATATCATAATATCATTTGAGTGACTGTGTTGGTACCGTTTGTTTGTCATAAAATATCATTGTTGATAGTGCCCCAACTGAGTTGTTCACAGTATGTCGATCGCCAGAACATCAACGCTACGCCTGGTTATTGTTTTCGAATTGCTTCAGGTCAGCTTTTATTAAAACAGTAACTTTTGACTTGACTGAAAAAATCTGACGTATTGCTTCATCGGTATATGATCTAGAGACATACATACCTAACTCCTTCAAATTTTAGCTCACATAAGTAGTATTAAGATCCAGAATAACAAAATGATGTTTTTTGGGACATATCTTTAGATCTTGACAATTTGCATGATATCTACCGATATATTAAAGCGGCAAACTGAAAGAATTTAAACGCTTTCTGGACTTTGACCTGAAGATATGCGAAAATTATAACGAGATATATAGATAGATAAACGCTTCATTTGCGCAACACACAAAATAGAAAATAAATAAAGTACAAGAAGTGTAAGTGAAAAACTAAAAGTAAAAGTTGCGCAAATGGGCGACCTTATCGCTAAAAGCGATTTCTTCCCGACAACCTTAAAATGGAGAATGGCTGCTTAGAACTACCCGAATTATGGCACAATCAATATTGATATTTCATGCCAAGCAGACGGTACGATAAACTCATTCAAATAAAATAGGGAGCTCCCTGCAACGTATCACATTGTTCACGTAACATTCCGTTCTGCGTCAGTGTTCGTGTCAGATGTGTGACGTCATACGTCGGATGTTATATGCGGTTGTATCGCAAGAATATTGAACACTTGCTTTACACCGCATTTCATCTGGGCTAGTCCCGATTCTGTGGTAAAATGGGAATAATAGGTAACTATTGTAAGTCGCCGCCCGTAGGCGCGCTTACCGGAATGCCACTCTCGGGGCACGAGCGGTCGCGCGGTCGCAGTTTTACGTTGATTTTCTTATTGGATTTTAATGCTTTTAAAAACCTATACCCACATCATGCGACCGATCGCTCTGGAAGTCTTTGGACTTGGCTGATATGATGATGATGATAAAATCCCTTCCCAGAACATAAAGCGATCTGGCATTGAAAATCATCTTCTCATCAATTTCTATTTCGGTGAACAAAAGTTGTTCGCCTAGACATCTAGAACAATCTCCCTTCGTATTAGAAACCCTTCGCAAAAAGACGTCGTATATACGACGAACTGAGCAACCTCCTTTTTTCGACGTCGGTTAAAAATAAAGCCGACTCTAATAATGAAAACGACATTTTTAATTTGAACGCTGCGCAGTGAAGTCTCGGAGTGGTAGTGTCAAGTGGTTACTAACAATGGAGTAAGCTATGATCACAGTGTGACTTGTTAGGCCCTTCGCAGGCTAAAGACTAACAGTCGGTCGACTGATCGCAGACTTTTACATTATTTTAGGTAACTAATTTAAACTTCAGTCGGTATGTTTACTTGTAGTTTACTTTAAATGTAAATTAAGATTCTCATACAAATACAAATGAAAACCTTTAGGGAAATACAAAATAAAATTTGAAAATCAGGTTCGGTAGATCAGGGTCGCAGCTGCAGTGGAGTTCCGTCACGTCGTATCAAAAGTCAAGACAACACAATTGTAACGGAAATATCTAATCCAATCTCTTCGTTAGATTGCCCACACCTCGATATCTGTTATGATTATGACATTACCGTTCCATTTAGTTTTTGCAAGCGACTCTACTAACCGGCATCAAAGAAAAATCGCCCAAAAATAGGGACTATAGACCTCACTATCTGGTATGAATTTCAACGACAGACAGACAAGAGAGTGATCTTATAAGGGTTCCTTTTTTATCTTTTGAGGAACGGAACCCTAAAAAAGTAAACGACTTATGTTTAGAGATTGCCTTATTTCATTAAACAAAGAAAAAAAATAGAAAAAAATAATTATCGTCAGAAGTAATAATTACTTCTATTACTTACCAATATTGTTTAATCATCTATAAATATAAAATTCTTTGTCCTGAATAACTGACTGACTGACTGACGGATCAACGCACAGCCTAAACCGCTGATCGTAGATACCTGAAACTTGGACGGTGTGTTCTTAGTATAACGTAGACGTAGGATCAGAAAGGATTTCCCGAAATTCTACCCCTAAGGGGGTAAAAAAGGGGGGCAAAGTTTGTATGGGACAAAATCCTATAGAACCATTTTCGACTTCTGCGCGGAAGAAGTCGCGGGCAAAAGCTAGTGTATCTATATTATATTGTGTCCATAATTTGTTAGTCAGAAGTCACAAACCAAAACCTTTATTTTTGGCTTCGCCGTAATCAGGAAGAAAGTTAATCCCTCTCAATTTTACCCTACTCCATGGTTTTACGGAAAAATTGATGTTTTTTTTACAATAAATTGACTTTATTTCCCTTTGAAGTGCTTTGATATAGGTTTATTTAAATCGGACCCCCTAGAGGCATTATGCCGTATGTTTACGTTTGGATTACCTACTTAATTAAGTCCAGAGTTTTCAGAAAAGTAACGGCGAATGCAGATTAAAAACCAAACGGTCACCCGAAAATATTAAAGTCAAACTAATTTTTTTCATTCATTTGAAATCATCAGTTCGTACCTACGCGAGGAGATCACATAGAAACGTTTTAAAAACTAAGTTAGTGAGACAGTTTGTCAACAGACACGAACAAAGAAATCGTTCAGCTGAAAATTTTTGGTCCCCGTAACTAGGTATAGAAAATATAACAAATTATAATAATTATTATATACTAAATAAAACGTAATCAAAATAGGTAGAAGCTTTATGACTACATCTCGATATGACAAAATGGTAGGTACGACTAAATCGCTATAAGACTAAATATCGATATGACTACATTGCTTTTGGACTAGTTCGCCATAAGACTAAATATCGTAACGACTAGAATCTGCTTAAGAAGTCCCGGTAGAAACTTGTGCCAAGCGGGATCTTTTGTTTCCTTAATTTTTTATTTAATTAATTCTAATCTTCAAACCAAAATTATTAAAACGTCAGAATATAATTTAAAACTACAAACAAAAAACAAAATGTTAATAGTAAAGTGAACACATAACTCAAGCGATAGCTTGATGCATTGCTTGTCACTGTCAACATGCATAAATAAGGCGAAGCAAATAAAAATAAATAAAAAGAAATGTAACTTTTATACAACTATTGGCCAATTTCCAGTCCGTAGTCTAAGTCCACCCATAATGCTTTAAGGTAAAAATGTTTCTATTCCAAAACATTTTCTGGGAAAAAAATGTGACATTTGGAAAATTGTTTTTTGTATATTATTTTGGGTTATTTCGCTTAGATTGAATCCTTGTGAGTAACATACATTAGGTACTATCAGGGAACAAAGTCGTATAACAAATGTTAATAAACTGTTGTAAGCCATTTTGACATCATTTTGTACAATTCTTATTCTTGTTTTGTATGTTGTATATTTAGCGAATTAATAACTTACCGTTATATCATTTTCATAATAATAGGCCCATGAGGTAAATCATGGCTGTACCTATTCCACTGTGAACCATCATTGTTATCTCATGTTTTATGAAATAAATTAATATGAAGTAATTTTTAGGATTCCGTACCTTGAAAGGAAAAAACGGAACCCTTATAAGATCACTTTGTTGTCTTTTTTTATAGTAAATGTTTCCGCGTTGGCCACTATCTCACACGATGGTAGAAGACGATGCAGTCTAAGATATAACACGCTTTCTTAGAAGATACCTATATACTAGTGACTTAAAGACCCCCAAAATATAGAAAAGTTCTGGACTTACTGGTTATGCCAATTTGACAGTACTTTTCATCCCAATATAAGTACTTTCACAAGTGACACCGCGGGGTAAAGACTGTGCTCAACAAACAAGAACTTCACACAAAGCAAGTAGGTACCTAAACTAATTGAATATACATGTTAAATGTACCATAACATTATCAATTGTTACCACATACAAGCACCAGCGGATACATTTATTATCACTATATCAATGTCGCTGAAATTATAATAATATTTGCTACCGATATGTACAAATGATATGAATAATTAATGTTACCGATAAATAAACAATTTCAGTTTACTAATGGTAATTAATTAGTCGTTAAACCAATACTAAATTCAGTTATTTACATTTTCCGCCTACAATGCCCCGAACTTACTAGCAACGTAACGCGGACCAAATACTAGGAAAGGGGGAACGAGTTAACAACATGTCGTGCTGCAGTTTTATTTCATGAAACTTAGTTTTAACCCGAGTTGAATTGTATAATTCTGGTGGAATGTTATTCAATTTAGTTCTGTGAAAGTGCACAAGTGTCGTGAAAGTAAAAATCAGTGTCAAACATGAATTTTTCTCGTTGCCCCCAAATCTCCTATTAAGGTTATGGTAAACTTGCCACCGCTTTATAGCCCCTGACTTGACGGACTATGACGACTTTGACTGTTTTGAAACACTTTAGGCCCGATTTATGAAAAATCGGGTCATAATTTGATGCAAAATATAACTTGACACTGGCTAAATGCACAAGCCGTGCGAAGCCATAATTAATCCACCGTTGCGCCCATGCTCGGGGGGTGGACAAAACTGACAGAGGGAAAGACTATTTTGTTCTTTCCCTGTGGATAAAATGTCTCCGACCATGATTGTCCTGCTGACCGCTCCGTCGGGTACACACACTAACAAACATGTGTATTTACGTTTACAACTACAAACAAAGGCCGAACGCACTCGTGAATTGCAAGAACTTTAGTAGTATATGAACTAGCCCCTGACTTGACGGACTATGACGACTTTGACTGTTTTGAAACACTTTAGGCCCGATTTATGAAAAATCGGGTCATAATTCGATGCAAAATATAACTTGACACTGTCTAAATGCACAAGCCGTGCGAAGCCATAATTAATAGAAAAAAAAATACTAGGAAAGTAACGCGGACCATATACTAGGCAATAAAACGGACCTTAAATGACAGTCTGTTGTTACTTAATTCGAGGTTGTCACAATCAACTATTAAGGTCTCTGCCCACTTCGCCGCAACATACCATGACCTTACCGGACCGTGTCAGACAAAAAAAAATATTGTTTCCGATAAAAGTATGAGATGATGCCCACTAGACCGTTCCGTCACTTACCAACACCGTCGCGTGTCATGCACGGACCGTTCACAATAGTCGTTGAGAATATTATGCATGGCACGTTACGTTGGCAAACCAGTGCGTGCAAACGGTGAAACTGTGAGTTGCCAGTTGCCGGCTCTACGGTGACTACGGCAACTATGTATTTGGTGGTTGTTGCATACGGGCATCAAACGGGATGTATACGAGCACAGAATGCCGTCGATCTGTTTCAGTGCACATAGAAGAGCATATCTTGTTACTTTTCGTGTCTGACACTGACTGATGATGACTGATGGTATGTTACGGTGTAATGGGCAGAAACCTTTAGCCGTCAAGCCGCAAACGGTTAATTTCAACAGTTACTTTTAAAGTTCCCTTATTCCTGCGTAATTATGGTCGTGATATTCCACCCATTATCTCTTATAAATTCGCCAAAGATAAAATACCGAACGTTCCACCATTAAACCATTGAACCACCGAACTTATAGTACGAGATCCCGCTGCGGGATTGATGTGCTCATCGACTTTTTGTTTAAAACCAAATTTTTATGTTTATTTATAATTAATAGAATATATATTTACTAGGGTGCCTATCAAAATTTGGCCGCCATTATTTTTAATTAAATTATTTTTAATTGATTTTTGGTAAAAAATTTCGCTTATTTATTTTTTAAATAAAATAACGTCTACATCACGGTAATTAATATGAAGATTCAAAAAAATCACGGTTGCCGTTGCGCACCTGGCCGCACCTCTTTGCAGCCAGGTGTAAACAGGTATGATTTCGATAAATTTATACGTTTATAACCTATTTTCATTAATTATATGTCAAATTGAAGCTAATTTTTTTCTATTAATTATCATATAAAGTTGCTTAATTAAATCTGGCCGCAAATAAGGGTTACTGGCTGTTAAAGATAATAAATATTTAAGGTAGAGTGAAAGAGAGTTAGCGCGTAACATCATTTGTCAGAAGAGGACAGCGATTGCCAGCTGTGCGACGCTTTTAAGCCATTGCGCATGCGTCGAACGTTAGTGTTCTCAACCACCGGGGAGTAATAGAGACGACTTATAATAAATACTCCAAAAAATATGTAATTTTTTTCAAAATGACAAATTTAAAAATTGCAACAAAAAATTAATATTGATTTGATATATCGACAGTCTAGTTAGCAATTTGTCTATCTCCTTATTTTTTAGAGGGTGATTTTTTTAACATTTTGATGAAGCAATAATCGAATTACAAATTATTTGAATGATTCAAACTTAAATATTATATCTCTATTAGATATTAATGATATTAAATGGTTTTTTAAAATGATAATAAATTTTGAAGTAATTGTTTTTTTCGTACAAATAAAAGATTCTCTAAAATGGAGTTAGATAATTTGCTAATTCGAACGTCGATATTTAATATTAATTTAAAAAATAAAAAAAATTAAACCAAGGTGACTTAAGTAAAAGAAAATTTTATTGTGAAAGTATTATTTAAAATTTTTATTAGATTTTATTCAAGTATTCAATTGTCTGTTACATATTAATTAAACATTTAAGTCAATTAAAAAAATTATCTTATAATTCTTATATTTCCGTAACTCTTATTTAAAAATCTGAATCATCGGAGCTTTCAGTTGTACTGTCATCAGAGCTATCACTTTCATCGCTACAAATATCAGAATCGTCGTTATCGGAAGCTTTGTTCGTGGATTCACATAGCACACTATTTACTTGCGTTGGAGTTGAGTCGCCCAGGAACCATGTTGGTTTTAAAAAACCATCTAGTACCAGCCAGCCATTATTTTCTGGACTGAATTTGATGCAGTCTGGTTCAGTGGCATTTAACCACATCGAATTAACAAAGATTGTCCGCAACAATTTTTGTTTCAAAGATTTCCAGCACGGTGGAATGTGCGTCGAGTCCAATCCTTTAATTCTCTTCATAATTTTTTCATTATTTTGTTTTGAAGCGTACATTTTGTTAAATAATAAAAATCTTGCGGTATTTACACTTTGACACTTTGGTATTCCATACATAAGGCACGTAAACTCTTGGACTGCATCAATTTTGTTTTCATTGAAGATGTCAGTAGGATTCGTTAAAGACGCAAAAACCTGTTGAATTTCTGGATTTTTAATTAATAAATTCAAGGGCCGAAGTTTCAGCTGGCAATCGCTGTCCTCTTCTGACAAATGATGTTACGCGCTAACTCTCTTTCACTCTACCTTAAATATTTATTATCTTTAACAGCCAGTAACCCTTATTTGCGGCCAGATTTAATTAAGCAACTTTATATGATAATTAATAGAAAAAAAATAGCTTCAATTTGACATATCTATAATATAAAAATGAATCGTGAAATGTGTTGGTAAGCGCATAACTCAACAACGCCTGGACCAATTTGGCCAATTCTTTTTTTGGTCTGTTTGTTATTATCATGAGAAGGTTCTTATGAAATAAAAAAATAAGAAAGTTGCGCAGAAAATTATTACGCGGGTGAAACCGCGGGGCGTAGCTAGTAATTAATGAAAATAGGTTATAAACGTATAAATTTATCGAAATCATACCTGTTTACACCTGGCTGCAAAGAGGTGCGGCCAGGTGCGCAACGGCAACCGTGATTTTTTTGAATCTTCATATTAATTACCGTGATGTAGACGTTATTTTATTTAAAAAATAAATAAACGAAATTTTTTACCAAAAATCAATTAAAAATAATTTAATTAAAAATAATGGCGGCCAAATTTTGATAGGCACCCTAGTAAATATATATTCTATTAATTATAAATAAACATTAAAATTTGGTTTTAAACAAAAAGTCGATGAGCACACCAATCCCGCAGCGGGATCTTAGACTATTACAAGACATTCATCACGTGTCTACCCGCATCCCTCAATACCATTGACAAATTTCCCGAAGAAATCCTTTAAGACAGCTGCTCACTTCAACCAATCACACTTCCCAGGCTCTGTGAAACTATTTTGAACTTTAAATTGATGGTTTAAGGTTCGATATTAGGTGGCGCAGTTTTGGCGCGATGCCAGTATCGAACAATAAAAGCAATAGGGAGTTGGCGAAATTTTAATGCTTTGTATAGGGTTGTCACTGTGGGATTTAAGGCTTCTACTGTACTTTTACTTTTAGAAATGTCGCCCTGTCTCGTCTGTGTGTGAATTCTTTTACTGTAAGGTTTAAAAGTCTATTTATTTTTCACAACTTTGCCTGTCAAATTCTCCATGTACTTAATCGGCATTGCCACCCTTTTGTACTCACTTCGTAATCCTATTTAAAATATTTTATTAATTTAATTAATTTTCATTACTCATACTCCGAAAGTAGGTCTAAAGGTGCCTGAAGAGCGGGTTGAAAGTAAAACTTTCAGCCCTAGGGAGAATCGCTTTCTCTGACATCTGTCATGTCAAATTATGACTTCGCGCGGCTTGTGCAATGTGCTTAAAGCCAGTATTAGTATTACGCATTACTACACAGTACCTGGATGACCGAGCTTTGCTCGGTATGTTTTTTTTTTACTTAGTCTAACCTCAAAGCAAACACTCATTGACTTCGTGTTACTTAACAACGCCATCTGCTGGAATAACTTTATTGCTCACAAAAAATAGTATTAGTAGTTCGCCAATAGATGTCAGGGAGAGTCATATTTTTCAGATAAAAAAAAAGTAAGTTTCGATAAAACACGAATAAAATGACATTTTCTAAAAATGATTCCTAGCTAGATCGATTTATCGCCCCCGAAACCCCCTATATACCAAATTTCATGAAAATCGTTGGAGCCGATTCCGAGATTCCAATAATATATATATATACAAGAATTGCTCATTTAAAGATATAAGATAAGATTTAGGAACTACAAGAACCTAACCTCCTTGCTTTAGATAACAACAAAGAATAATAATTATGTCTTCTCACGGCTCATGCATACTTCCAGAGTTTAGTACTTAGTAGGTTTTTCTCAGTAATCGAATTTAAGGAAATATATTTAGTTCACGATATATTATTTAATAAAATAAATGTAAAGACGAAAATGGTCAAAGCGACGTATGACTATGCAGCGCCGCCGCCCGCACTCTGTCGAGATGTTGCTGATGTGATAGGGTAACAATGTACTTGTTGTAACAATGTTGTATTAAATTTATAAGTACCTTATTTATGTTGTTTTTATTTTTAACCGCTGACGCAAAAAAGACGGAGTGTTATTAGTTTGACGTGTCTGTGTGCGTGTGTGTGTGTGTGTGTGTTTTAGTTTTTTTGTTTGAAAGGTGCATTAGCCGGGAGTGTTCTTAGCTATGTTTGATCGAAATCGGTTTAGCCGTCTCAAAGTTATAGGGGATAAAAGTCAAGATTAACTATCGAATGTAAGTTGATATTATTATGCTCGAGTTGGGTATCAAATGAAAGGGCATGATTTGCACATTACAAATAGCTAATTAAAAAGTCCCTCCCTACAAAAAGGATGATATAAAAAAATAAATTTAAAATTGTATTTAATCAAAAAAATTCAGATGTACCTACTTACGTAGGGTCATAATTTCGTGGTTATTTTTTTTTATTTTTTAGGGTTTTTTGTCATAGTTTTTTTGCTTGTTTTAAGCTTTTTACATTCATACTATTTTTATTATTTTGTGTTGGGTTTTTTTTACACTTGTTTATTTTTATTTTGTTGTGGTTCTTTTAGTATTTTTACGTAGTAAGTTCGTGTTTTATGTAAATTATTGTAGGTATTATTTATTACTTAATAAATTGTGAATTTGGGTGAAACCGCGGTATCAGCTAGTTTATATTGTAAAAAAATGCAGTAGGCCAATAAATGTTTTTGTCAGCCCTACCTGTAAACTTGTGAATTCTCTCTACTGCCCGTACCTTTCAGTTTATGAATGATTAGCGATTTCTATTGTTTGTCGATTCAGATTGCTTCGAGGGATTCTCGACTTTATGAACATTGTTTACGAAGTGACTTTGATTAAAAATTAAGTGAATTTTCATTGTGATTTACGGCTGTTTGATTTTGAGTAAGATTTGTATCTAAAATTGTAAAAAACTGAGGGATGTATCTTTATGAATCAATAAAAATAAATACAGTTCTAAGTAAGATAAATAACTAATATTAAAGATATTATGTTTTACTTACGAATTAAAGTTGCAAAAATTACTTATAAAGATAAATATAATTAATAACTATATTTATTTCAAAACCAAATACAATTATTGTAAATTGTTTTTCCTTTTATATTTTCATTTATTTTTTTCCTTTATATAAGTTTTCTATTCATCACTCGTCACCATAACACAAACCCAGATGAGCGATATTATTATTCGTCACGTCACCGGAACGTGACAATGACGTCATACTTTTTTGTGAATGCAAGTGTTCATCAATTTGTTAGACGTTATCACATCAAAAAAGTTTTAGGTCCTCGTAATGAATACGGATAGTTTAACAAGTAAGAAAACGTTATAATTCAACAAACAATAATATATTCATTCGCCATAAGTTGTGTACAAATTCAGAATTTGAACGGATGGCAATGCTCCCGTCGTGACTCATGTCACGTCGTCATCACGTAATATACCGACCAATATACTACTTACTTCAAACCTAACCAAGCTGCACGTCTGTTTAATATTTAACTAGCAGCGCTCCGCGGTTTCACCCGCGTAAATCCCGATCCCGTGGGAAAATGCGACTATAAATTGAAATGTAAGCTATCCTATCTTTCAAGTTGGGTCAAATTGCACACGGTGTGCAAATCAAATTAAAAATCGGTTGGGTAGTTTAGGAGACAAACACGTGACACGAAATTTTTATATATATATAAAGATAAAGACTAGCTGCGCCCAGCGGCTTCACTCGCGTAAAACATTTTGCATTTTTCTTAAATTTTTAGTGTTCCGTACCTACCTCAAAAGGTAAAAAAAGGAACCCATATAAGATCACTTTCTTGTCCGTCTGTCTGTCTGTCTGCTTGTGTGTCACCACCGATTTTATCAGGACCGGGTGGACCTAGCAAGTTGAAATAGTATAGATGCTGAGGTCTATAGTCCCTATTAGGTGTATAAAAATCAAGGTCCTCAGTAAACATGATTAAAAGATATGGAAAAATTTACATCATTGCGAAAACTTGTAAGTACCAAAATTTACCTTTACCTTAAGTTGAAAATTAAAGGGTGTCCCCATATATACAATGTTGGACCAATTTAACTTGACGTTTACATGGTATATTGCCTCGCGGACTTTTTTGTAGACAATAATAAGGTCTACAAACTTGTATTACATTATTTTGTTTTATCATTAATAGTTGTCACAACGCACGTTAAAAGCTGTTGTGGGTTTTCTACCTTAGGTTTACAATATTGCAATTACCTTACGGATCCCTAAATATTTTGAAAATAAGCCTATGTTATTTCCTAATTATTTACCTTTTTATTGGTGAAAGAATTTTTGAAATCGGTTGAGTGGTTTCGGAGATTACCCCCAACATACATAAAAACATACAAACTTGTTATTAACGTTACCTCTTTGTATTATTAGTAAAGATATAGCATAATACACAGGATGAATTTTGTACGTGGGCCTTCAGGGCTATATCCTTATAAGAGATAGCGAAAAATGCTCAAAATAATTACGTGCCCGATTTTGACACAAACTAAAACTGCATCTTTAGATTTTTGAAAAAGTCATTACCCTCGCCAGTAATCGAACCCGTTGATTTTGTAATAAAAAAATCACCTATATTTTATACCAATCGATAGTGTTGCCAATAGAGATTCATTTCTGGAAGCAAATGTAATATGGCAAACTAAAGGAAATAGCTTCTTTTTATAGTTTTCTTAAATCTTCACCTTTCCATCTCTGGTAAAATAATAGCGTTTGATGCAAAGAAGGAAAGTAGAGTTTTGGCGGGAACGAGTTAACAACATGTCGTGCTGCAGTTTTATTTTCATGAAACTTAGTTGTAACCCGAGTTGAATTGTATAATTCTGGTGGAATGTTATTCAATTTAGTTCTGTGAAAGTGCACAAGTGTAGTGAAAGTAAAAATCAGTGTCAAACATGAAGTTTTCTCGTTGCCTCCAAATCTCCTATTAAGGTTATGGTAAACTTGCCACCGCTTTACTATAGCCCCTGACTTGACGGACTATGACGACTTTGACTGTATTGAAACACTTTAGGCCCGATTTATGAAAAATCGGGTCATAATTTGATGCAAAATATAACTTGACACTGGCTAAATGCACACGTGCGAAGCCATAATAAAAGAAAATAAATAAAGGAAAGTAATATTTTTTCAACTTTTTTAATAATAATTTTCTAAATTCTCTACATCACTAAAAATTTGAAAAAAAAACTGATTATTATTTTTGTGCTGCAGTTTATTACGTCATCAGCCATACCTCCTCACTACATTTTTTCAGGGACAGTATATAGGTACATAGTAGGACAATTACAGAAGACTACAAAAATTAGTTATTCTCTTCGATTTGCCATACTATGTTTGTTTCCAAGGATTGATCTCGATCAGCAAGACTATCTATTTGGTATAAATATATAGGATGATTATTATTTGCAAAAATCAAACCTGTTGAGGTTTGATTCCTAGAAATCAATCTAGTAATTAATTTTTCAAAAATCTAATGATGCAGTTTTAGTTTTCAGCATTCTTCGTTATCTCATAAAGTTTAGGATTTAGCCTTGAAGGCCCACGTCAAAAATTCATACTTCGTCCGGCATGACGACCCAGTTGGCACAATGGTCATCATGCCGGACTGCCAAACACAGGGTTGCGGGTTCGATTCCTGCCTCAGACAAGTATTTATGCTTAGATATTTGTCTGTGGTCTGGTTGTTTCTATGTATTATAAGTATATATTTACAAAAGAAAAGTATATAAGTAGTATATCCGTTGCCTAGCACCCATAACACAAGTCTAGTTACTTAGCTTGGGGCTAGATGGCGATGTGTGGAATGTCCAGTAATATTTATTATTATTTATTATTATTTATACTGTATCGACGATTCTCACTCAGTCTGTTTCGTCCAGTACTTCCGAACATCGACGCGAGTATAGTATCAAGATCATCGCTGACCAACGCGCACGCGCACGCATCACCATTCAAGGAATATTAATGATTGTGTTAGTTATTTTCTAATTCAAAATTGTGATTTGTTGCGTTATAATAATCGATAAAACAATTACAAGTAAGCATTATTATATGAAAATTATTATTTTATATCAGAAAAAATACATTTTCGCAAGGTCATGACATTAATTTTATAAGTTAAGCTGTGGAATGACTAAGAGATGCCACGTAACAATGGCGGCGTTATTGCATTTTGTTACCTTAAAAATAACTTTTTATTTTAAATTGTTGAATTTATTATGGAGTGAAATACATTCGATCAAGTAATCTAAAAGGTTAACAATTGAAACGTGTGACAATGACAAGTAAAATGTGAAGACGAGTGAAGACAGTTATAATTATCTATACATATAATAAATCTGTAGACATCAAAAAATCTGTAATTGTAAGATATCCAGAAAAAAAATACACAGGTCGTCTTTAAATCGTTAGCTGAACACGATAGGGTGGTTTTTAGAATTTTTGTCTGTTTGTCTGTTTGTCTGTCTGTTTGTTTGTTTGAACCAGGTAATCTCATAAACTACAGAACAGATTTCGACAAGGTCCACACAAATATGTTCAGGAAATATCAGATTAACATTTAGGGTATGTTTCAATTTGAGTTTAATACAATAATTAAGATATTTGATAAAAAAACATTTAAAAAATGTGAAATCGAAACATTTTTCCGTGGTAAAACGTAATCGAACGTCAGAAGGGAACAGTACCCTTACCACGGGTTTTTTACGTATTCGATTAAACATAATATATTGAGTATTTACTATGAAACTTCCTAAAAATCAACTTACTAGGTCCACCCGTCTCTGAGAATATCGGTAGTGACACACTGACAGACAAACGGACAACAGAGTGATCGAAAAAGTGTTTCTTTTTTTCGAGTTCTTCAAAAAGTCATGGTAGGGCTGCAGTACATGCCTCCGCTCAAGATGACAGCTGTCATAAAACCAAATAGTTTGCATTTAATACTACCTACGTGAAACTGAAAATGAGGTTAGTACAAAGAGGTACTACTACATAATATTACCGATCTCCTTTACCGAAGACCTCCGATGGTACACTTCTATCGCGCTTTTCTCCTGCTATAGTTTGAATTATGAGTTCAAGTAGCGGAAACCTTAAATAGTAAAAAACAAAAAAAGAATTTTCCAAATCACTCCAAGAGTTTACTAAAAAAATAAATATATACGTGACGAATTGAGAACCTCCTCCTTTTTTGATGTCGGTTAAAAAATATACAGGTAGTTATTTGTAAAAATCATTTTTTTCCCAAAATTACGTAGGCCTGCCAGCTACCTAATAAAAAAACTGGGTATTTTGGTCAAGAATTTAGAAAATTGGAAAAGGGGTCCGGACATTCAGTATGGTAGCGTGGTTATATATTATGTTATGTTTTTTGCGCTGTGATTTTAGACCCGATGAATAAATTATGCCCAACGCTTTATAGGTTTTGTTGGATGGCATTATTTGTCATTTTCGATAGGTATGGGACTCAAAGTGAACCGCAAACTTTTGAAAAATTATAGGTTATCATTTTTCTTTAAATATTCCATTTCCGAAACGTCTCGCTTTAGAAGTTGAATGTCCTTTTGTAGTTTGGCATAAAGGTTTTGGAATAATCGGTTTTGACATAAAAACCTAAACTAGGCATAAAATAATTTTACACAATTATTTTTGGCATAAAGTCACCGCGCACTCTTAGAAAATCAAGGAACATCACGTTTCTTCAAAAACCCTGTATCGAAAACGCTTTAGAGGGTTGGTGTTTTTATTATTTGTTTTTATTTTTTGATGCCCTCTATCGATAGGTATGAGTCTCAAAGAGCACCGTGCACTTTTGTGAAATCATAGGACATCACGTTCCTTCAAATACCCCGTTTCCGAGATGCTTTAGATGTTTGGTGTGAAAGCATTTTTTGTTCAACGTAATGCCTGCTATCAATATGTAAGGATCTCAATGTGCATCGCGTTATTTTAAGTATTAGTATTTGTTCTGTCCAATGGCCTTTCTTTTTAATCATTAATATTATTATTTGATAATAAAAACAATGTATATTATTATTTGCACCAAAATAGATTATTATTTGCATGATGTTGGTGTAATAAATACTATAATAACCTCTTATATGATTAATTGAAGAATATGAATCGAGACACAAAGGTAGTTGATAATTATTTTTTCTTTAATTTACAAAAATCTAAAGATAACTAGGAAGACAAAGTATTTTGAAAAATTTGTGCGAATAGAAATTGGACTTAGTTTTAGCTTATCATATTGTTGTGTATTATGTTTTATTTGTGAAAAATTAACAAAAATAGTACATTGTTACCCAAGGTGTGAAAGTCACTCATTGAGTCCCGAGACGGAGTTTGGCGCCCGAGCGTAGCGAGGGCGCTAATAGTTCGAGGGACTAAATGAGTGACTTTCACACCTTGGGTAAACAAAACAAACCCGAGGTAAACACTGTGCTTTTCATTACGAATAAACATAAAATTCTTCCTAATAACGAGAGTGAATGAGAGACTCCATACTACCTGATCCTCTTACAAGGTTGGGACCAAAGAGGTTATAGATTATGTAGATTTTTTTGTTTTTGCTGTTTGTTTTCAATATGTTTTCAATACTCAAATACGTCGGTACTTACCGAAGTGATTTTTATTAATTAGTTTATCCAACACTGAGTAATGACGCGAAGTCCGTAGATTTAAATTACAGTTTTTGTAACACGGTTTGTCTAGAAAATGTTATTTACACAAAATACACAATCATAAATGAAAAACTTAACACAAAAACATAATAAAATAACAAAAGATAATACTAATTAAAATCATTCAAAATGCAAGCATTTCCTGCCAGTATTTTTTTACTCAAGGAACAACACTGACCGCACGGTCGCATAAAGCCACATCTGCAACATCTTGACAGGGCGCCGGCAGAGGCGCAGCATGGTCATACGTCGCTTTGACCATTTTCACCTTTACATTTATTTTATTAAATAAGATATCTTGAACTAAATATATCTACCTGAATTCGATTACTAAGAAAAAACCTATTATGTACTCTCTGTCAGTACTCTGGCAGTATGGATGAGCCGTGCGAAGCCATAATTTGACATGACAGCTGTCAGTGAAAGCGATTTTCCCTAGGGCTGAAAGTTTTTCTTTCTACACGCTCTTCAGGCATCTTTAGACCTACTTTCGGAGTATGAGTAAGTAAAGTGCCTTCGCCAAATCAATTAAAAATATAGTTTAAAAACAATGTAACTACCTATTTTGTTTTATAACTTACACCGAATGATAAATTGTATCTGATTAGGTTTTAAAAGTAGCTTGAACAGACCCCTGGGAGCTGGAAATAGAGGAATGGAAGCCACTTACCAAGGTACGCCGCCTCGCCGCATGGATACTGGTTTTCTTTGATTTGCAATTACACCAAACTCTTTAATTAATATCCACCGCACGCACGCACCCCGGGGTTTATTTTGGACTGTATTTTGGTTTAATTTTCACAATGTTTTACAATTTTAACTTTAAAAATGTTCGCACGCGCACGTTGCGTTTTTTCGTTCGTTTTTCTTCTTCTCTCCACGTGCGGCGCTAGTGTCGCTCGCTTGATGTGACGTCGCGCGTCGATGACGTTTTTTGCGGTGGCTTGCGCGGGAAGGATTTGAATATTGGACTAGGGAAATTAGGTATAAGGATGTTTAGGAAGTCTGTTCATATCCCCCCACTTGAAATCCACCAGGGATTTCACAAGGTATAAGATTTAAATGTTAAATAGGCGTACTACTGCACACGCATTGTATATACGGATTCATATGTTCCTGATTTAAGTTGCTGGAAAACTGTTAGGTTAAAATAAGTCTACATAAATATATAAGATAAATAAGAGATAATAGATAATATGATAAATAGGATACTAAGTTAATATAAGATTTTATAGAATAAGATAGTTTAATGAGATTCGTCTATAGGTAAAGGGCAAACTTTAACGACTGGGCGTATAAGTTGACCTCTCGACGTTTTTACGGTCACAACGCGGACTATGCCGTCCGTTCCAGGATGAGTTTGAATGATTCGACCAAGTCGCCACTCGTTGGCCGGTAGATTCGGTTCAACAATAGTAACGACATCACCCAACCTTGGCTGCCGGCCGTCGTCCTTAAGCCACTTTAGTTTTTGTTGAAGTGTATGTAAATAGTCTTGTTGCCAAGCACGCCAAAAGCTTTGCGATAGCCGTTGAATCATCTGCCAGCGAGTGCGTAATGTGATATTTTCTTGTAGTGCAGGCGCAGGCAGGGCAGTCAAGGGGCGCCCGATTAAGAAGTGTCCCGCCGTGAGAGCGTCGACTTCGTTAGGATCGGATGAAGAGTCGACTAAAGGTCTTGAATTTAGCATCGCTTCGATTTTAGTTAGAACAGTATAGAATTCTTCAAATGTTAGAATTTGGGATCCTACAACCCGCTTTAAGTGATACTTGGTACTTTTGATTCCGCTTTCGAAGATACCACCGAAATGAGCTCCAGAAGCTGGATTTATCTTCCACGAGATATTCCGTGCAGCTAGTTGCTTTGATACAGAATCCTGTTCCTTGTCCAAGAGCGCCGAGATTTCGGAAAGGTATCGCTTCGCGCCTATAAAGTTCGTGCCGCCATCGGTGATTATAGATTGGCAAAGACCTCGACGCGATACAAATCGGTCGAGCGCGGCAATGAAAGCTTCGGTGGTCAACTCGGTGACCAACTCAAGATGAATCGCCTTAACAGCATGGCAAACAAACAGGCACAAATAAGCTTTGTAGGTTTTCGCGTTGCGGCGCTTACTCTCCTTGATTAGGAAAGGTCCACCGAAGTCAATACCTACTGTCTGAAAACATTGACCTGGGGTTAGGCGAGAAGGTGGCAGATGACCCATCACAGGTTGACAAGGAATTGGTTTGATTTTAAAACAGGTTACGCATTTTGATAAACGAGATCGAATGAGATTTCTAATACCTAAAATCCAGAATCTACGCTGAATTAAGGATTGTAGCTGTCTAGGACCGCAATGAAGATAAGTTACATGATAAAAGTCAATTATTAAGATACACAAACGAGAAGTCTTGGGTAAAAGATAAGGATGTTTAGTAGATTCTGACAGTCTCGATTGCGACAGTCGTCCCCCCACTCGCAAGATTCGCTGGGAGTCGACGAAAGGCGATAGCTTTAAAATATGTTTAGGTAATGATTTATTTGACTTAAGGTTTAAGATAATGTCTTTGAAATAGGTTTGCTGGACATGCAAAATTAAAGATTTTAATGAATTGTTAAGTTCCGTCGAGGTGATAAAAGTATGTCGATTCCTCGCAGAAGGTTTAAGTTTAGAGTTTTGTATAAAACGACATATCCAGGCTAGTATTCGTTGAACAGATAATAGATTAGAGGATCGCTCGAGAATCGTGTCGATAGGGTTAAATTCTAAAGTTGAAACATGAGCACGACTCTGCTTTGTTGGTTTTAATTCTGGAATGCTGTCAGTTTCAACAGGAACTGCTGAAACAGGCCAGTCTGATGTGTGGTGAGTCAGCCATTTTGGCCCGGACCACCACGTTTGGCAAGTAGCTAATTGAGCGCATGACAGACCACGACTACAAAGATCGGCTGGGTTATCATGGGTCGACACGTGGCGCCACACAAACTGTGCAGTAGCGTCATGAATTTGAACTACCCGATGTGCTACGAAGGTTTTAAGTTTGTGTGGTTCTGTGTTTAACCACGACAGCACAGTCGAACTGTCAGTGAATAAGATTGATTTTGATAGATTTAGTTTTTGACTAAGCAAGGCGTAAACACGAGTAGCTACTTTTGATAGTAGTACCGCAGCACAGAGCTCTAAACGATTGACTGTGAGGACTTTTAATGGTGCTACCTTGGACTTCGCGATTAACAGATGAATTTGGCATTGCTGATTAGAAACAACGCGAAGATAAAGACAGCAACCATAGGCTTTGGATGAACCATCACAAAATCCTATTAAGTTAGCTTCTGTTAACTTTGCAGGTACGATTTGACGTGGTATTTTGATTAAGTTTAGATTTTCAAGATTCGATACAAAGTCCTTCCAATTGTCGGCGACATCTGTGGGCACGGGCTCGTCCCACGTTAATTTTAAACGCCACAAATCTTGAAGGAGTAATTTAGCTTTAAGAATAACTGGAGTTAGCCATCCTATAGGATCAAAAATACGAGCTACGTGGGATAAAATAGACCGTTTCGTAAACTCAATATTTTGAATAGATGAGTAAGAATAAGTGAAATTGTCAAGATTTGGATCAAACTGGACGCCTAAGATTTTAAGAGTATGTTTATCATTTTCTTCGCAAAAGAGTTTAGGGGACTGACAGTGTTCTTCGGGCACGGTGTCAAGAAATTGTGTCGAATTGCTACTCCACTTGCGTAACTCCATTTGAGCGTGCCCCAAAAGGTTTATGAGTTCGTTTTTTAGTTCTATCGCCTCGCTCACAGATGGCGCACCGGTCGCTATGTCGTCCATGAAGGTTTCTTGACGGATAGCTTCAGCCGCGCGCGGATATTGGGACCCGTGATCGTCCGCTAACTGATGTAAAGTACGTATAGCTAGATACGGCGAGCTCCGCACACCATACGTTACGGTGGCGAGTTCGTACTCTTGGATAGGGTCGCTCGGAGACTCGCGCCAAATAATGTGCTGATAATGACGATCTTCTTTTCTGATTAATAATTGACGGTACATTTTAGAAATGTCGCAAGTAAACACTACCGTGTGCAAACGAAAATAAAGAATAATGTTTATAAGATCGGTTTGTAGTTTAGGCCCGGTATACACAATGTCATTTAGAGATAACCCGTTGGAGCTTTGAGAACTCGCGTCGTACACTACGCGTAACTTTGTACTGACGGCTTCTGGGCGAATTATGCAATGATATGGGATTAGGTAAGTGTTACTAGAAGGTTCAGTTAGGTACATATGATTAAGATTCAGATATTCTCGCATAAAATTAATATAATCAACTTTGACTTCAGGTTGTCGAGCTAATTTCTTTTCTAGGTTAGTTAAACGGGACACAGCACTCGTGTAAGACGGCCCTAATGCAAGATCTCGGTTTTTAATTAAGATGGGAACTACGTAACGCCCATTAGGTTCGCGGTATGTCAGTTCACTGTATTGTTGTTCACACAGGAGATCTTCCGGAACGGATATGGTGGTGCGTGGTGGCTCTTCCACTTCCCAGAAGCGCTTAACCTGCTCGTCAAGTGTGCATGTAGCAACTAATAACGTAGCAGCGGCCGTGGGAGGCGAATACGCATTTGTATCGACAACACCGGTCAATATCCATCCGAAAACACTGTGGAGAGCAGAAGGTAACCCGACACCGAGTGGTATGCGTTTGCCGTCGTAGATGTCAGGAAATAGTTCCGCTCCGATCAAAAGGTCAATGTCCGCAGGGATGTCAAACACGCGGTCCGCCAAATTTAAATGTTTGCACTGTTCGCGCACGGACTCAGGTACTACCGCCGCTGGCATTTTACCTGTTATGCTATTTATTACTATAGGTTTAATAGAAAAGCGCGGGTCAGCATTATGAACCGGTGTGATATCACATTGAGTGATACCTTTGACATGGCACACGGTATTTTGTCCTAGCCCGGCCACAGATAAATTACAATGTTTCATTTTTAATCCTAAAGTTCTAGCACAAGCCGTAGTTATGAAACAGTCCTGTGCGCCGCTATCGATAAGTGCACGTACTATAAGTTGAGCACCGTTGCTCGGATTTGATAAACGAAGTTGAGTTGTACCTAGTAACACTAGATTTCGATTGTGGTCTGCGTGCCTGTTAGAGCTCGCTTGAGTATTGACGGAGCTTAATGGTTGAGCAGGGGAGGTAGGTACCTGCGCTACCTGCGTATGTACCAAAGTATGATGACGTAGACCGCAAGTTAAACAAGATAGTTTAGATAAACAGTTTTCTTTAGAATGATTCGTTCGTAAACAATTCTGACAAAGCTTTTTTGTTTTTACAAGATCTAAGCGAGATTATGTTCTCCCCCACAACACACACAGTTGTAAACAACAGAGGCAGAGCTAGATTTAGATAGATAGGATGAACGTTTTTGTCCACCGCTGTTATTCGGTTTTTTACCGACTGGATGCGTGTTGCCTTTTCCGTCAAAGGTCCGGAGGGGATAAGAGATTTGGATTTGGCTAGACTCCCGATTTTTAACCCGATCTTGAAGAAACATTAAAAGATCGTTGAAGGTAGGTATGTCAGAATTGGTTTTGTCTTCAAACGCCGTGCGCGTGCTTTCGTCTAGCTTCCTGGCCGACAGATAAAATAAGATAAATTCGCCTAACTTCTCTTTACCGATGGAATTATTTAATGATTTTCCCGATTCACAAAGTAAACTAGTTATAGATTGTAGTTCAAGCAAGTTGCCCGTTTTTATAGGAGGGTAGTTGAGGATTTTTTCTAAACAAGCAACCGCTAAGACTCGTTTGTTTTCGTACCTTTTAACCAATGCGTCGAAAACGATTTGATAATTATCTGCCGTGACCGGAATCCCTTTAGCGATCGAGAGTGCGGGTCCAGTTAAACACGATAAAAGATAATGGAATTTTTCTATGTTTGGCAAATAATCTTTAGAATGTATTAACGACACATAAGTTTCATAGAATGTCTGCCAATTTTCTATGTTACTATCGAACTTAGGTAATTCAAGTTGAGGTAACCGCGTATGTGTAATCGATTGATTGAAATTACTACAGTTGGCTGTGACATCGTTACCGGGGGAGGAGAGGGGGAGGAGAGGCGCGCTCCCGCCTGCACCACGCTGCGCCTGCAACTCGTCATTCGCGCTAATCACTGAATAATACAAATCATCAAACGAACTCAATGACTTTTGATCGATTACATAATCAGGGTTAGCAGCTAACTGCATACTTTGAACTTTCTGAGTTAGTTCTACAAATTGGTCTCGAATTTGATCAACTTTTTTATATCGTGACTTAAAGGCAGACACTTTTGTTTTGTCTGTTAACATTTCCCTTGATAAATCGTAAAGTATCTGTATGGAACGGAAAACATATTCACGTTGAGAATTATATAGTTTCAATTTTGTTTCATCCATCGTTAAAGTTGTAGGTAGTTAAAAGATTTGTTAGATAAGATAGGTTATAGTTTAAGTGTAACTAAGACAAGTAGATATTAGATTATTTAGGATGTTAATAGCTATAAATTTTATAAGATAAATGAGTTATAGCAATAAGTAAATAATAATAAGTAATATATTGCAGAATGAATGTTCTAGATTATAAACCTACCGAGTTAAGAATGATATCCGGCTACCTATGAATCCGTATATTATGCTGAGTTAACACAAACAACCAGAATCGGTCGGGTTATAATACTTAAATACAATTTTTTGCAAAATACGATGTTTTCCATAGGAATTCGCGCTCGAAATGGACCACAATTTATGATTAGGTTTTAAAAGTAGCTTGAACAGACCCCTGGGAGCTGGAAATAGAGGAATGGAAGCCACTTACCAAGGTACGCCGCCTCGCCGCATGGATACTGGTTTTCTTTGATTTGCAATTACACCAAACTCTTTAATTAATATCCACCGCACGCACGCACCCCGGGGTTTATTTTGGACTGTATTTTGGTTTAATTTTCACAATGTTTTACAATTTTAACTTTAAAAATGTTCGCACGCGCACGTTGCGTTTTTTCGTTCGTTTTTCTTCTTCTCTCCACGTGCGGCGCTAGTGTCGCTCGCTTGATGTGACGTCGCGCGTCGATGACGTTTTTTGCGGTGGCTTGCGCGGGAAGGATTTGAATATTGGACTAGGGAAATTAGGTATAAGGATGTTTAGGAAGTCTGTTCAGTATCTATGCCGAAAAATGCTAGGTATTCTATATAACCCAAAACCACATCGCAAACGAAGTCGCGGGCAACAGCTAGTAATGAATAAATATTACTGAAATCCATTTTGATTTTACAATTCTGAAATTGAAAATTATTTTGATATTATGAATTTCAGGATCATGAGTAGATTGAAAGAAATCATCGGTAGCAATAGACGTAACAACGAAGTTATGAAATTGATAAATCTTCCTGTAGGTCTACCGCCATTGGACCAAATATACGAAGTGAGTTGTTTTGTTTAGGTTTAACATATCTAATAAAATTTAGAACATTTCATGTGATATCTCTAAATTTAAGAAATTTGTAAAATTTAGTGAAAGTATTTTTCGTATAAACAAAGTGTCTAAATTCTTTTTAATTAATGCGTATGCATAGGTACTCGTGTAAATTATTTATATTTTTAACATATTTGTGTACACATATTTTCAAATAACTTTGGTGGATCACAATTTCAGACCATATGTATTCAGATTAGTGCAAAACAAGTCGGAACCTGCAGCAGGTACAAAACTATAAATATCTATTTATGTATCGCATGCTCAGAAACTTTCAAGGTTCTTTGGATGTGGAAGTTAGCCGATTATAAATTCCCTACTTTACCAACCACTTTACCACGCTAGTGCAGAAAGTATTACTTTATTTAACACTAGCGACTCGCTCCGGCTTCGCACTGCTATATTATACATGTGTTATACATATAAACCTTCCTCTTGAATCAGTGTAGGTATCTATTCTATAATATAAAAATGAATCGCAAAATGTGTTGGTAAGCGCATAACTCAACAACGCCTGGATAAAATCACATCATAATCCGTTGCGTAGTTTTAAAAATCTAAGCATACATACTGCGGAAAGTGACCTTGTAAATACTTTGTAATTTATGGTAAAATTCCATGAAAACTATTTTCCTCATCACTTTCCATACAATTTAATTGCCTTTTACTGAACGTCTCGTCACAATTGAAGTCGACTGAAGCATCCACATACGGCGTGACATGGAACCAAAATTGTCGCTTATTGACTGTGCCACACGGCATCAAATGTTTTTGACGCTTAGCGCAATCGCCTTAGGCCTTCGACCCTTAGGCACGCCTTCGTCTCCCGCGTCAGACTCGTCATTGTGCACATGCGACACAAGTCACAACCCTAAGGATGCAATGAGTCTAAGCTCATACCACAATTAGTTAGACTAGCGATAGCAACTCACGCCAAGTAAATTATAGAATTAAAATTAAAACAACAAAATATTTGAAATGAATAAAGAATGTCAAGTTACTAATTAAAATTTTAATTTTATGGAAATAAACTTTGGTGCACGTTTTGCGGATATCTGTTTCTGCGATTATATAAAACAGCAAATTTCATACGCATTAAAATATAAATTTATAAATGGCCACACATACATGTATTAATTATAAATTTTATTTTTAAATGCATTTTACGATACGATTGCGTGTGAAAATTTATCAATTGATTTGAACGATATCAAAGAGATTTTTACGATATTGACTGATGAACAACGTAACATTATAATGCATATATACTATCGGTATAAGAAAATTATGAAGCAGAATGAACTTGGTGAAGTGTGTGATGCTAATCCGAAAATTATATTACAAGGGCCAGCAGGTACTGGAAAAAGTACAATAATTAACTTTATAGAAAAACTAATAACATGGGAAGAAAATCAAACATCTGATTCACCAGAAAAATTAAAAGTGTTTAAATGTGCATTCACCGGCAAAGCTGCTTCAAATATTGATGGTGTAACATTGAATCACATCTTTATATAAATTTAAATATTTAAATAATACTAATTAACACAACAAGAAATCTGAAAAAAAAACGCCTTGATTCGAAAAAAGAATTATTGAAAGATTGTATATTCTTTATTTGTGATGAAATTTTCATGGTTGGGGAAAGGTTAATGGAATCAGTGAACATGCGCTTACAGCAAATATTTAAAAATGACCAACTGTATGGAGATAGATTTGTTCTATTAGTCGGTGATTTATATCAAATTGATCCAGTACGACAAAAACCTGTATATCCAAAATCCGAATTATGGACATGCTGTGAATTCTATGAATTAACAAAGATTATACGTCAACAAGATGAGAAATTTATTAGAGCTTTAAATAATTTTAAAAATTCCCAAATGACAGGAGAAGACATTGCTTTGTTAACATCACGAAAAATCGAAAATATTTCTCAAGTACCAGACTCAGTCATTCATTTATATCATCAAAATAATCGTGTTGATGATTATAATACTGTAAAGATAAACCAATCAAATGAAAAAGAAGAAATTGTTAATTCTCTTGAAGATTCGGACAAGTGGCAACCGTCTAATTTACGTGTGAAGATCGGTATCCGATACATGATTACGTCTAATATGGATGTCAGTGATGGTTTAGCAAATGGTACAACTGGAATCGTTAAAGGTTTTGATTATGATAAAGACAAATGTGTAACCGTAATTTGGATGAAATTTCATTCCAATGCTATTGGTAAAAAAGCCAGACTAGATTATTTGAAGAGACATAGTAAGCCCGGTTTTGAAAATTGGGTTCCCATTCACCGATCAAATATTGTCGTTAAATTGAAAAAATCTCCAAAAGTTCGCCGTACAGTTGGTAATATGTTTTCATTGCAAGCAGCAGAAGCAATAACAGTTCACAAGAGTCAAGGTCAAACATATCACGACGGTGTTTGCATACACATAACTGACGATCCATATGACAAATTACGCACTGATAAGAGTCTGCAATATGTCGCATTAACTCGTGTTAAACGACTTGAAGATTTATACATAATTGGTAACCTTAATTACTCAGGTGTACACAGTAAGAAATTTATTCGTACAGAAAATGAATTGAATCGACTGCGTACTAAAAGAAAACTGCAATTAGCATACGAAACATTTGAGGATAACACCGGTGACGTAATTATTTTTTTAAATACAGGGTGAACGTTTAATGAACATTATGAATTTATATCAACTGATAAGTGGTATGGCAATGGATCGCTGTTAATATTTACACAAACAAATACTATTGGATTAGACGAAATTGTAATACCGAATTTTGAGATTGCATATCGATCGGACGACGAAATCGCATTGAGATCTGGCAGTGGTATAATTTGCTACAATGAAAAAAGTAAATCTGTTGAAGTTATTAGTTCAATGTCGGATGATAATAATAAAATTTATTTAACATTATTATTGTATGAAAAATATTTATATATTGTAACTGGTGTTAAAGGGGACTTGAATAATGATGATTTTATGTATGCAATCGATACATTTATTAGTCAGTATATACGTGACGGTAAATGTATTTTTTTCATTGAAAATTTTGATTCGAATACAACCTCATCATTATCTGATTTTCTTAACAAAACGAATTTTAGAAAAAAAATATCGTCCGATTTATTAGACATAAATGAGGAGAGTCAATGTGACATGGTATTTACACGAAATTGTAATATTAAATAAATAAATAAATAAATATTGTAGGACATTCCACACATCGCCATCTAGCCCCAAGGTAAGTAACTAGACTTGTGTTATGGGCGCTAGACAACGGATATACTACTTATATACTTTTCTTTTGTAAATATATACTTATAATACATAGAAACAACCAGACCCCAGACAAATATCTAAGCATAAATACATGTCTGAGGCGGGAATCGAACCCGCAACCCTGTGTTTGGCAGTCCGGCATGGTGACCATTGTGCCAACTGGGTCGTCCATATTAACGAGAGTCAGTTTGGATTTTACGAATACATTCTATCATCTCATAAACCCATTTATGTTAAGATACCGCCAATGGCCTAATTGTTAAAAAGTCATGATGAGGCTTTCTCGATGAATCATGAACAACTCGATATTGCACAACAATATAAGATTTAATAGAGAATAGGAATTGATGGAAGTTGAGGAAATAAGTTATTGAAAACTGGAATTTGCAATTCTATCAGGTGTAAAGTAAATGATATACGAGCGTCGCAATGATAAATTACAAGTATAAGAAATAATTAATATTTTTATTACATTTTTATCCTATAATAAAGATACTTACTTTTCTATATTAAGTGTTTTATTTTTGAGATTTTTATCCCATTGTTATAATTTTCCTTTGTGTAGTTGAACAAGCTGTCATTGGTATCAATTGATATCAATAATGGAAATAATTATATGCGGGCAGCATATAATCCTCTGCTAAACTGCACCGTGTTTATTCAGTACATTTTTGAGTGAATTTTTCTGCAAAATCAGTGAGTAAAATAGAAAAATTACGGCCGTTTATCAAATAAATTGTCATTTATTTCATGATTGCAATTGGTTATTAAAACACTTCAGATGTTATTACTTCCAATACGTTTATAAAGGTTACTAACAAGGTTTGAATTTCGGCCGATTTTTCATTCCCTATAAGACCTACCTACTTCTTTCATTAAACGTTGAGATTATTGTTAAAAAGTTTTCGCAGCGTGACATAAGCTTTGTGCAGTTTTATCTAACTTCAAAAAAATGAGGAAGTTCTTCACATTTTGGCTTTTAGATTAAATAGATAGAGACTTTTTTTTCAAAACTTAAGAAACATTACATAGAAAAGAAACGCTTATTATCTAAAACATTTTACAAATATGCAACCTTAGGCAAGTCCAGTTCTTTTCTTCAATTCGCAACTGGAAATGGTCTATTCAGATTAATCAAGGGGTTTATAAGTACTTTTTGGACTATTTTTTACAAATAATAGGTCAGCGATTGACCACTATTACGCCCACCTGGTGGTAAGTGACGATGCTGCCTAAGTTGTAGCACGCTTTCCTAAGAAGAAGATACCTGTTGCCTTGCGACTTGAAGACCCCCCAGTTCACACCCACCACCACGTCAGGAAAGACAGACGCAGGCAACTGATTCCATTCCCTTGCTGTACTATGGAATAGAGAAGCATAACGCTTATTGCGGGTATCTGGCATTTCCACCTTGAATCGGACTTCGCCGTTTTAACGGCTTCACTTAAATCAATTAGTATGACCGTATTCTAAACCTCTATCCAAAATAATCATCAAAAGTATATAATTAACAAAGTTTGTTTAATCACTGTCATTAGGCGTTAGAATTAGTTAAAATCACGTAATTTGCTCGCAAATGTCAGCTAAAGACACGAGAACACATTTAACTTGAACGTTAATGTGTTTAAAGGGTTAACTTGAATCATTTTGGTAAGTATTTATTTTATTACCCAGAATTCTCAAGAAGTTTATATGTCTCTATTTGTAAAGGATAATAACTAAGAGGTATAACTTACTTTTGAGGTTTGTATTTCTCTTTGTGAGATTTAGCTCTAGATGGTCCCAAACTTGATCCCTGGGTGATACTAATGGAGCAATCTCAAGCAAACTAGTTGCCTGGAAAAGATCGCTGCGATAAAGTCGCCTATTGTGCCATTTTAGTTTCTATTGTAGGTATTTCTGTTTATAGATATTTATTTAATCTATTTATATAAAAGAGAAAATCACTGACTCACTCATCACGAAATCTCAGAAACTACAAGTGCTAGGAGTCTCAAACTTTGCATGGGGGTTGGATTGACGTGTAAATAGTCTCTCCAGTAGCGTTACCATGGAGGGTAAGTGTATGTCGCGGAGCGGGAAGATTATTGAAAAAAATAGTTTATATAAGTATATGAAATTCGTAACTAGAATCTGGGAATTGCTTGATGTCTGACAACAAATTCATACAGAGCAACAGGTATACAAAAGCCAACGTACCTCTGACCAACTGGACAATCGAGCCCGCCGAAGGGATCCTTGCTTGAAGATGCTGACGACGTCTTTGATACTTCACAACAGTCACAATAACACTGTGTATCACTGTTTGGCAACCCAGGGTGCGTTTATAGTCAAATCAGTACGATATTTCACATAAAAACCAGCGAAAAGTCTAGGAAAAAACTGGAGCGCGTGCTCACAGAGATTTTCAAAGGAAGCGAAGAAGAAGAATATGGCTGCGGCGGCGACCAATCCGCTGCGAGCCGACGGTCACACAAGCCGCCTTCATTGGACCTTCAATGACCAATGTAGCCTATCGGCGCGAAGCTCAATGCAACCCGCGCTTATTTGAAATGTTACAGACATCAAGCAGAAACAATTATATCTATGTGTCTATATGATAGCGGAATAGCCAGAAAATTTGCTATTAAAAAATAACAAGGCGTGAAAAGTTTACCTAAACATTAAAGTCTAAAATCTACTTAGATGGGAGCGTATCGCTTCACCATGGCACCCCGCCTTGGAAGATCGGAAGATTTTTCAAAACGAAAAGGAAACTCTATGGTTCATCCGTGCGATAGCGATTTTTGTAAAAGGGTTGTATGAGATATTTAATTAAACTAAACTATGTACTTATATTTTAGCGACTAACTTAAACTAATAATTATGTTTTAAAGTTAAATTTATTGCGTTGGTATCGGGTAGAGTTTAGTAACAGCGCGTTTATAGAAACCCGTACGAGTTTTGACCATAGCTACTCGTATGACGTTGTCTTTACCCTTAAAGACCTCAGTAATTATTCCTAACGGCCAGTTCAGTGGAGCCGCGTTTTCTTGTTCTACGAGAACCACTGTCCCGATTTCTACCGGTTTGTCAGGAGTAGCCCACTTCTGCCTAACTTGCAGCGTATGCAGATACTCTAGGTGCCATTTCTTCCAAAAAGATTGGACCATACTATCTAACAAGTTCTTACGATCTAACAGACCAATGCGTTGCTCTGACAGATCAGTAGCTGGTAAGTACTGCAGCGGAGTAGACATCAGAAAATGAGCGGGCGTCAGTACTTCAGGGTGTGGATCTGAAGACATTAAACAAAGCGGGCGCGAGTTTAGAATCGACTCTATCTGCGTCAGAACCGTTTGAAGTTCTTCAAAGGAAAGTAACTGACTTCCTATGACTCTATAAAGGTGCGTCTTCAGGCTCTTTATATTTCCTTCCCATAGTCCACCGAAATTTGGGGCTCTTGAGGGAATCATCTTCCACTCGATGCGTCTAGACAGCAGTTCATTAGACAAAGCAGTCTTGAAACTGGAGCTCGACAGGAGACTATAGAGCTCGTCTAATTGCGCTTTCGCACCCACGAAAGTGGTGCCATTATCCGAGTAAAGACAAGAGACAGGACCACGGCGAGAAATAAAGCGTTTGAAAGCTCCTAGAAAATTATCAGTAGTCAAACTACTGGTCAATTCAATATGTAGACACTTTGTGCTCATACATACGAAGAGGAGAATATATGCCTTTTGAGCATGTTGACCTCTGCGGCGCGAAAGAGTTACGCGTATCGGTCCAGCAAAATCCAATCCAGTGTGACTGAACGGTTTGGCTTCTAAAACACGACACGAAGGAAGGTCGGCCATGATAGGAGTCGGGTGTGTAGGATTCGTCCTGAAACAAGTATTACACCTACGCAACTTAGATCTAATCACAGTTCTGGCATCTAGTATCCAGTAGCGTTGTCTTATAATAGACATGAGAAGTCCAGGACCAGTGTGACAATTCACAACGTGATAGTGTTGTATGATTAAATCAACAATATGGTCGCGTTTTGGGAGAAGAACCGGGTGTTTAGCCTCGAAAGGAAGCATAGAGGCAGAAAGTCTCCCACCTATACGTAATATCCCATCAGGGTCGAGAAAGATTGCGAGACTCTGTAGCTTCTTCGAAGGCAATTTACTAGCCTTAATCAACTTTAGGTCTTCAGAGAAGTGTGCAGACTGGACTGCGAGAAGAAGCGCTTTCTCAGCAGCTAAAATCCCTGCTACAGAACGAGGCTCAAAATTCGATTTTGGTCGAGCGAATTTTAAAATATACGCTATGATACGTAGCAACTTCTCCCACGAAGAGACACGTTGCGCCAATAAGCATAGCAATGGTGGTTCTGCGTGAGTTATGGCAGTCATGACTTTAGCCTTGTGCTCGGGCAACTCAGCGCAGTTAGCGGGTGAAAACGGTTTGATCAACCATTTCTCTGGCGCGCAGCGGATCCACAGAGGACCGTTCCACCATAAATCGTGGTTTAAAAGTTGTGACGGAAGCATACCCCGAGAAACACAATCGCTTGGATTGGTAGCTCCAGACACATGATAAAAATGTTCAGGATCCAAGATCTCTTGAACTTGAGCGACGCGGTTACCGACGAAGATCGACCAACGATGTGGCGAAGAATGAATCCACGATAGCGCTATCGTCGAGTCAGAAAACGCGTATATTCCGGCGATCGGAATACGCGCTGCGTAAGTTTCTCGTACGGAATTTATTAATTTTGACATGAGTAGAATAGCGCACAACTCAAGGCGCGCGAGCGTAGTAATTTTAGTCGGCGAGACCTTTGACTTAGCGCACAGAAGACGCGTTTGGATACCGGACGGATGAGTACAGTGTGCGTAAACGACACAACCTAAACCTTTCATACTAGCATCACAAAAAGCGATAAGACGCAACTCGCAACCTACTTCGACACCTACATGTCGCGGAATACGTAGAGTATCGAGCAAGTAAAATTCCTGCACTAGTGCGGCAAAACGTGAGCGTATGTGTTCCGGCGCGGGATCGTCCCAATCACTCTTGCTTAGCCATAGCTCTTTAATCAGCAACTTGGCATAGAGTATCACAGGAGCGACTAATCCTAGCACGTCGAACAAACGAGCAACTATAGAGAGTATATTTCTCTTTGTACATTTTTCATTTAACGGGGCGGAGGTGAAAAAGAAATTATCTTCACACGGTTCCCATGACATCCCTAAAACCTTCGAAACGTCACTGCCAAAGTCAAACTCGAGAGATTTGCGGTGCGAATCTGGAAGAGATTCGAGAAGCGAATGTGAATTGCTTGACCATTTCACTAAATCGAAGTCACCAGATTTAAATAAATGTATTAAGTCACGGGCTAATTCCGAGGCAACCTGCCCACTAGGCGCCGAATGTACCAAATCATCCATATACAGACACGTATCGGCAACTTTCGCTGCTTCAGGATACTGATAACTCATATCTGAAGCCAACTGTTTGACAGTTCTCATCGCGACGTATGCGCTTGACTTTAAACCGAAAGGTTGGCGAGTGAAACAAAAGGTGCGAACATTTTCAGATTCGTGGAACCGAAATAAAATGCGTAGGTATTTACGATGTTCAATTGGTACACCTACACGTAAATAATGCTGTTTTATATCAGCGTTCATAGCGATGGGAAACAATCTGAAATTCAATAAAAGTAGAAACAGATCTGCTTGCAAGTTGGGCCCGATGTGCAATACATCATTGAGCGAGAGCCCGGTGTGCGTTTTCGCGCTCGCGTCTAAAACGATCCGAGGCATCGGCTTGTCAGGACGAACCACCGCGTGATGTGGTATGTAGTAACCGTCATCGGATAAATCGGATTCAGCTACGGGAGCGAGATAACCGTTGTCCAAATAATCTTGTATCACTTTATTATAATTTTCACGTAGCGCGGGAGCTTGTCTAAGTTTCCGTTCGAGTGCCATAAAACGGCGGTAGGCAGAAGCATGCGATGAACCAAGTTCAGCAGGATCCCTACAAAACGGCAAAGCGACCGTATAGCGACCTACGTCATCACGTGTCACAGTAGATGCAAAAATGTTCTCACACTCTGTCTCGTCAGGTGATAACAGACGCTTCGTAGGTACCTCTTCGAGTTCCCAAAATTTCTGCACTAAATCATTGAGCGCTAACGCAGAAAAAGACGTGACGGTAGGCGCGACTTCTTTACGCGGGTAATTTCCCATAAATACGTATCCGAAAGCCGTGGATAAAGCAGGAGGTACGCGTGGACCACAATCGACCCTTTCACCTAAGTAGATGTATGGAAACAGCTGAGCGCCTAACAATACATCTATATCTCCCGGTATATTCCATTTTAAATCAGCAAGCGGAAGATTGCGAACGTTTATGTTATTATCGTTATCAATAAAGTGTGACGGTAATTGATCCGTAATACATTCGACCACTAACGCGTGTATAGTGTATCTATGTTGCGGATAAATGCGCGATTCAATGTCTAAACAAACGTGACCTATTATCGGACGAGACGACGTCCCTACTCCTTTGACAAAAGAATTCGTCACCGGAATAATAGGTAAATTTAATTTGCGGGAACATTCTGTTGTTATTAAATGATTCTGTGAGCCATTATCGATCAGAATCCTAATAATCGATTTATTCTCAGGTCTTCCTTTAGGGTGAGCGTACACTTGCGCGGTCGATAATAAAATATCTCCCTTATAACTAGCGGCATAAGACTGAGAGTGCGTAGCGACCTCTGATAAATGCAACGAGTCGATCTGCGCGGAAGGAGCGGTTGCGGAAGAAAGCGGGGGCTGAACGAGCGCGGTCGCGGTAGGCGGCGCGGGAGCGGGAGCGAGTGACGAAGACACGGGAGCGGGGTTACGGCGCGCGGCGGGTGGCGAAGACGGCGCAGGCGACTGCGGCGTGACGCTGACTATCGCGGCGTGCGAATGTGTATTATTTTTATTATCTAAATCACCGAAATGTAATAATTTATGATGTCTCTTTCCACAAAAACACACAGAATTACTTTTGCATTGAGGTAAACTGTGCAACGTACTTAGACAGTTAACGCAACCGTGTTTCGACTTTATAAAATTAAATCGAGTCTTAGAATCTCGCATATTTTTAAATTGTGCGCACTCATATAAATGCCTATGTTTACTATCTCCGCAGAGACAACAACTCGTGCTAACCGAAGCGTCATTAAGCAAGTAGGTACTCGCGGCGGAGCGTGCGGGTTCGATCATTTTACCCACGACAAAAGATTTCGTATTTTGACGGCGGTTGTTATTCGAAAAACGAGCGGATGGTTTATTTGCATACGTCGAATTACATGGATTCGAACGTTCTAAAATTTTAGATTGATCTTGAATAAAGTCGATCAGCTGTTTAGTAGTAGGTATTTCAATATTACGCACTGAAAGTTCAAATGCTTGAATTGTTTGCGAATCTAATTTCCTTAATGCGCATTGCAAAAACATAAAATCAGCCAAATCAGGAATACCTACTTCTTTTATAGCAGATATCGAAGCGGAATATTCACCTACAAAGGTATCGAGAGCGTTTGCGTTGTGCGAGCTAGCTTTCAAGTCAAGTATATTATTCAAGTAAAATGTAGCTAATGCGCGCGTGTCTTGATATTTCTTAACTAAACTATCCCATAGCAATGAATAAGTTTCCCCAGATGGAATAATGCCAGCTGTGAACTTTAATGCGTCATCAGTTAACTTGGAAATTAAATACTGCATACGCTGCGAGTCAGTCAGCTGTTTATTTTCGTGAATATTGGCCTTAAATGACTGGTAAAATATATTCCAGTTTTCGGGGCGTCCATTAAAACTAGGAATTCTTAATGGTTCTAAGTTCACTAAGTTCTTGTTCAAGTTACTCGACTCATCTGAACGAGGCTTCGGAATGTTCGAAGAAGCTATCAATCTATTTCGCGTGCGTTTTATACGTGAATACAAATCCTCAAATGCATCTAGACAAGCGTATTGTGGCGTGCTGTCAGGTTTTATTAACAATTGAACCCTATTAATCTTGTCAACAATACTTTCGAATTTCTCGCGTAATTCGTCTATCGTTTCTGATTCAGCCAGAAAGTTCTCGTTCGTTCGCGAAGATGCATCGAACGAAACAATGTTCTTAGATACATTGAACAATCTATCCACGCGTTCAAATATTAAATCTTTCTTTGTATTTAATAATGACAAATCATTCTCGTGCGCCATGATTGCAAAATGCAATAAGTAATATTACAATCAGCGTAAATGTAGGTAGTTTTATCTTACAAGACAAGGTGCGTTGAAGTTAATTATTTAGTTATTAAAGTGGAAGTTTTTACTTTAATTAATGTAAATCTCATAGTACGACAGAGAATCTATCAATAAATACATAGATCTCGAGCGGGGGTTACAGAATTTACCAATTATAGTTACGTAAATCTGAGTTAGCGTAGGATAAGAGTACAAGAATTCACCAACTATTACGCGAATCTTGGAGCGAAAATATGCGTTTTAAGGTTAGAATTTCACCAATAATTACGAGAAATCTATGATGCTAATTTTTTATCAGGCTTAGAAGGACCATCTTATGGATTGACGTGTAAATAGTCTCTCCAGTAGCGTTACCATGGAGGGTAAGTGTATGTCGCGGAGCGGGAAGATTATTGAAAAAAATAGTTTATATAAGTATATGAAATTCGTAACTAGAATCTGGGAATTGCTTGATGTCTGACAACAAATTCATACAGAGCAACAGGTATACAAAAGCCAACGTACCTCTGACCAACTGGACAATCGAGCCCGCCGAAGGGATCCTTGCTTGAAGATGCTGACGACGTCTTTGATACTTCACAACAGTCACAATAACACTGTGTATCACTGTTTGGCAACCCAGGGTGCGTTTATAGTCAAATCAGTACGATATTTCACATAAAAACCAGCGAAAAGTCTAGGAAAAAACTGGAGCGCGTGCTCACAGAGATTTTCAAAGGAAGCGAAGAAGAAGAATATGGCTGCGGCGGCGACCAATCCGCTGCGAGCCGACGGTCACACAAGCCGCCTTCATTGGACCTTCAATGACCAATGTAGCCTATCGGCGCGAAGCTCAATGCAACCCGCGCTTATTTGAAATGTTACAGACATCAAGCAGAAACAATTATATCTATGTGTCTATATGATAGCGGAATAGCCAGAAAATTTGCTATTAAAAAATAACAAGGCGTGAAAAGTTTACCTAAACATTAAAGTCTAAAATCTACTTAGATGGGAGCGTATCGCTTCACCAGGGGTTCCTTTTATGACGAAGGTGCTCACTAAGACGGGATTTTGCGAAATTCAAACCCTAAGGGGGGCAAATGGGGGGTGGAAGTTTGTATGAAGGTTTGACTTTTTATTAAAGGTAGAAAATTGAAAATTAGAATTATATCTTCTTATCGTAAATAAATGATGATGTGTTTCAGGGATTTTCAATATTCCTATTTTAAGGAGGGGAAATGGGGGGTGAAAGTTTGTACGAAGGTTTGATTTTTTTTAAAGGTAGAAACTTGAAAATTAGTACTATATCTTCTAATCGTAAATAAATGATGACGTGTTTCAGGGATTTTCAATTTTCCTATTTAAGGGAGGGGAAATGAGGGGTGAAAGTTTGTATGAAGGTTAAAATTTTTTTAAAGGTAGAAACTTGAAAATTAGAATTATATCTTCTTATAGTAAATAAATGATGACGTGTTTCAGGGATTTTCAATTTTCCTATTTTAAGGAGGGGAAATGGGGGTTGGAAGTTTATATGAAGGTTTGATTTTTTTTAAAGGTAGAAACTTGAAAATTAGAATTATATCTTCTTATCGTAAGTCAGTGATGGCGTATTTCAGGGATTTTCAATTTTCCTATTTTAATTCCTACTAATATTTGTGAAAGTTTGTGTGTGTGTGTGTATAATATGTTTGTTACTCATTCACGCAAAAACTACTGGACCGATTGCGTTGAAACTCGGTATGTAGATAGCTGGATACCTAGATTAACGTATAGGCTACTATATTCCCACGGGATCGGGACTTACGGGATTACTCCTTTACGCAAAAACTACCGGACCGATTGTGATGAAACTATGTAAGTAGATAGCTGGAGACTTGAATAAACACATAGGCTACTTTTTTTATCCCGATATTCCCACGGGATCGGGACTTACGGGATCAGGACTAAAGATGTATTTTGAAAGGTTGCAGTGAGGGGGGAGGCGGAGAGGGTGTAGGGAGAGGGGGAGGGGAGGTAATAGGGAGGGGAAGAAGGGAGAGGCGGGAGAAAATAGGAAGTGGATGAAAACGGAGAGAGGAAGAAATGGGGAGGGGGAAGGGGGGGTGCAGGAAAGAGGGAGGGGAGGAAAGTGGGTGTGCAGGAAGGGGGGGGAGAAACCTAATCTAACCTACTCCATCCGTAACGGTTCTGTGTCAAAAAACATTCAGGGTCTCTCTGAAGTCCTAAAAATCTAACAAACTGAAGAGTTTGTTTGTTTGAATGCGTTAATCTCAGAAACTACATTTTCGAATTGTAAATTTTTTTGTGTTGGATAGTCCATTTATCGCGGAAGGCTTTAGGCTATTATAACATCATGCTGCGACCAATAGTAGCGAAGAATCAGTGAGAAATGTGGGAAAAAAACGGGGAAAATTATTCATCTTTGAGGCCTCTGTTTTTTGTTTGAACGCGCTGATCTCAGGAACTGCTAGATCGAATTGAAAAATAGCTACATTTTATCCCGATATTACCACGGAATCGAGACTTACGCGGGTGAAACCGCGGGGCGCAGCTAGTCTATATATATAAAAGGGAAAATCACTGACTCACTCACTCACTCATCACGAAATCTCAGAAACTACAAGTGCTAGGAGTCTCAAATATTGCATGGGGGTTCCTTTTATGACGTAGGTGCTCACTAAGACGGGATTTTGCGAAGTTCAACCCCTAAGGGGGGCAAATGGGGGGTGGAAGTTTGTATGAAGGTTTGATTTTTTTAAAGGTAGAAACTTGAAAATTAGAATTATATCTTCTTATCGTAAATAAATGATAACATGTTTCAGGGATTTTCAATTTTCCTATTTTAAAGAGGGGAAATGGGGGGTGAAATTTGTGTTTTTATATGTTTGTTACTCCTTCACGCAAAAACTACAGCACCGATTGCGTTGAAACTCGGTTTGTAGATAGCTGGATACCTAGATTAACATATAAGCTACTTTTTATCCCGATATTCCCACGGGATCGGGACTTACGGGATTACTGCTTTACGCAAAAACTACCGGACCAATTGTGATGAAACTAGGTAAGTAGATAGCTGGAAACTTGAATAAATACATAGGCTAATTTTAATCCCGATATTCCCACGGGATCGGGACTTACGGGATTACTCCTTAACGCAAAAACTACCAGGCCGATTGTGATGAAACTAGGTAAGTAGATAGCTGGAGACTTGAATAAACACATAAGCTACTTTTTATCACAATATCCCGACGGAATCGGGACTTACGGGATCAGGACTAAAGGTGTATTTTGAAAGGTTGCAGTAAGGGGGGAGGCGGAGAGGGTGTAGGGGTAGGGAGAGGGGGAGGGCAGGTAAGGGGGAGGGGAGGAAATAGGAAGGGGAAGAAGGGGGAGGCGGGAGAAAAGAGGGAGGGAATGAAAAGGGAGAGAGGAGAAAATGGGGAGGGGGAAAGGGGAGGGCAGGAAAGAAGGAGGGGATTAAAGTGGGAGGGGAATCTAACCTAACCTACTTCATCCGTAACGGTTCCGTGTCAGAGAAGAATTCTGGGTGTGTCTGTATTCTTAAAAATCAAAGCGCTCGCTTCGCTCTTGCGTGTTTGATCACAGTAACTATCCCAACCTACTTCATGCACGATGGTTCCGTGTCAAAAAAGCATTCTGGGTCTGTCTGGACTCCTAGAAATCTAAGCGCTCGCTTCGCTCGCACGTGTTTTGTCACATTAACTAACCTACTCCATCCGCGACGGTTCCGAGTCAGAGAAGAATTCTGGGTGTCCCTGGACTCTTAAAAATCAAACCCTCCTCTTTCATACATGTCGGTGACCAAAAAAAAACGCTGCACTTCGCTTTCTCAAACTTCAGTTTCCTTAACTTCGCTCTCCGAAACTTCACTTTCCACGGCTTTAATTTCCCACGACATCGTTTTCCCAAGACCTCGCTTTCCTTCGAGACCTCACGTTCCCTTGACGTGACGTAACAGCGTTTTCCATCGACACCGCTTTCCCTTAATACTAGCATTGCTAAACACAAAAACTACTATACGAATTGTGATGAAAGTAAGTAGGCAGGTATCTAGAGACCCTACAAATAAGCTACTTATTATTCCGATATTCCTACGAGACTCGGACTTGCGCGGATGAAACCGCGGGGTGCAGCTAGTAATTTATATAATGGTACAATAACGCGTATATCTATCTATCTAGATAGGATGTAAAAGCCAAATTAAATTGAAACTTAGGCGAGTCTATGCCAACACGTTCAAAATACACAAAACTCAAGCAATATGGAAACAAACTCCCATACAGCTCAAGAACGCCTTAAAACTTCAAGTAAGTAAAGACAAAAATATTCAAGTAATTCTCACTCCAAAGTCCGGCGGGTTAATTAAAAGTTTACCCATTTCGACCTAATGTTTATGCATAAAGGAATAGTTTGTAAATTGACTGAAGTCAACTTTAATATTCTGGGTTGAATTTATCTCTCGTCGGATCGTAAAATTCAGGCAAATATTCATGTTTTATCATTAGGTTAATGAAGCTTCAAATATGTTTTCTTGAAACTTTGAAAGGGTATTAGAATGGTTTGGGTGTTTGTTGTAATAAGTTGGTTTTCGGTCTTTACAACACGTCTTAATGTATCTTATTTCCAAAAAAAATATATCTTAATCGGTCGAGCCGTCTTGAATCAAAATGTGCGCAAATTGATATTGCTCTTACGGTGAAGGAAAACATTCTGATTAAACCCGCGGCTTAGTTGACTTCAGACAGACAGCCCGTACATAAAGCACATTAAAAACCACTATTAGCTTGTACTTAATATAATCTAGGTTTAACATTAATATTTTTAAGATACCAAGATGACTCAATTCAACGTCATCGTTAGGTAAAATTTAGTATAGGTTTATACAGTAGTGCCAGCAACTTTAATCCATGCGATTTATATTCAAATCTTAAAACATGGTGATCAAAATACGTATTAAGAGGATAGGGTAGGTATTAGGTATAATCCTAGAATTCGTAACTCACAAAAACCGTAGTTCAATTCATTATAAAAACTGAAAATTCGATTTGTTCAATCAACGCCAGCGTTCGACCGCAGTTAAAAAACGAGAGCCTTTTATTGGTGAACGATAGATTCCAATTTCGAATGTTGGTTTTAATAGCGATTGTGGCGCCATCATGGTATTAAAGGTTTCAAACCAATTTCGACAATCACTCCCAAGTGGTTAATAGTAATCTGAGAACAGTTTTTCTATTAGATTTTTGAAGGTTTTATGATCCCCATTGGTATAATTGTTTTTTTTAATGTAGTGACTTGTATATATATTCTGTGGTAGTGATTAACATCTGAATGAGGTTTTCCGGAAGTCTTGTGGAAGTGCTAAAAAAGAGCAAATTTTTTTTTGTGCTCCACCTCATAAAAATAAAAGACATGGTGAATATATAAAATAACTTTAAAAGGTAACTTAAAGATGTATAAATAAATTCATCCGTTACTAAATTTGCTCGTTCAGCACTATATCAAACTTAAACAACTAAGCTCAAAATGTTTACCGATCTAGGTAACTTAAATCTACGTATAATGTGAGCAAAATAACAGAATTTAACCCTGATTTACGGCTCTATATTGTGTACTGGAAATTTATAGCTATTTTTATTAAAACGTAATTTATATTCCTAATAAATATAGCTGCGCCCAGCGGTTTCAATCTCGTCAGTCCTTTCGATCCTTTTGATATATTTGCTGCAAGCTGCAGAGTGCATTCTCGTACAGCGTGATCGAAAAGTTTGGTTATAGTTTCTTGGGAATGTGTCCTCAAAATGAATAGGGCCATCTCTCCCGGAATTACCCTATTTAAAGTTAACTTATGAAATAATCAGTAAACTAATATTTTTAAAAAGGTTAACTAAGAGTCATAAGCACAGCAATATTAAATTATTCCAAGAAAGGTAAAGTTTAAAGTAGCATAAATTAAATAATTAACATAAAATTAACCACATAAAGTTGATTTTCCCTAAAGGAAATTTTTGCGTTGAAAAAGTGGTCCCCGGGCTGAAATCGGATGTAATCTAAGGGACAAAATAAATCAGTGGCCGAGAAAGGGTAAGTATCAAAGAGATAAAATATTAAGAGTATGATAGAGAAAACATCTGAACATTTTCTTAAAGGAAAACTATGATGCTAAGAAAATATACTTACGCCTCGGTTGGGTCACTGTCACTTTTCAAACTTACACGATTTTTATTCATATTAAGTATTTATTTTCCTTTCCCTGGTCGTTATTTAAGTAGATTTTTTTTTTATCCCCACACTTTGAAGTTTCGACAAAACTATATTACAATAGTCATGCTTGCGAGAAGACTAGAGCAATTTGTCATGATGAAACATACATTAAATAATTGAATTGACTGGTGTGCAAGTGCACAGCTATAACCTTCGATTGTAGACAAAAGAAGAAGAAGAACGTTGTTTTTTTTGCTACCAAGTGACAAAATAGCGTTGGTTTGTTTTTATTTAACTCTACACGAGTCTTTAGCAAAGTGCTAAAGCTGTTAATTTTTGACTGGTTGTTGGTTAAGTAGGTATCCAACATTTTCTCGTTGACTTAAAAAAACTCTACCACAAAGTTACCACAAACTAAAATGATGTTCTCTCTTTTCACTGTCAATTATACCTCTTCGGTAGATATACCTAGGGAGGGTAATTGGTAGGTCTCCGAGGGTAAATATGATTTTTTTGTCTCAATTGTTTTTTTAGATGGTTTTCTAAGCTTGAAAGAGACTTTGAAGAAATTGTGTTTTTTTGGTAAACGATTTATTGTTGGTTTAGTTGATATTCGTAGATTGAAGTCTGAAGTTTGATTGAGAAGGACGTTTGTGACTTAAGGACGGTAAATTGTGAGATACAGTATTAAAATAAAATAAAATTATTGTAAAGAAATATTTTTTTTGTTGACTTTACCTTTAAAGTACTTGTAATTTAGGACAAAGCACGAATCTGATAGTGATATGGGATAGCCTAAGAATTTTCAGGAATGTGGGACAAACAAGGAATACCTAGGTAAATCGAAATTATTTAAATCACGTTTGTTTATTTTTGTTAAAACATGACGTTTCGAGTAGTCAACAGGGGTCATGGTCACAGGTAGACTTAAGTGATAGTAAATTTTGAGGATATGGGTTTTATATACTTTCTATCTGAATATTTTAAAGCAATTAAGGCTTATGCAGATGAAACCACCGAGCATAGCTTAATATTTTCATTATAACGCAAAATAGAGTTGCAGTAAACTTCGAATTTTAAACAAACTAGCACTTCTACTTAATTGTTCCTATTTGTATATAACTTAAACTTAAAATGAAAATTTCGCCCAGAAATTGAGTTCGTTTCAGTAGTCCTGGATTAATTTAACTCAGTGTACAAAACTTGGTATCAAATTTACTTAAAAACAGCCATGGGAATTGTCTGGAGTAAGTAAGAAATTCTGTTATCAACTTAGTTTGGCTAGTAGCTTTATTAAAATAATAGTACATCTACATCTTTATTGAAGTAACATTTTTAAACGAAAAAGCATTTCTTAAAAAAATAGTAAAAAATACATATCTAATTATTTGAGTAGGTAGGTATATTACTAAATAATATGGCATACTCCAAAATAATTGTAGTTAAATATTATCATATTATATACGAGCGTAGGTGTTAAACATGGCTTATTTCGTTTACTTACGCAACGTAAAAGTAATTAAACTAATTAACAAAACTCCGAACAACTTGAAACTTGATACAAACGAACGGAAACTACAATCAAAAGTTGAATCTAGGTCAATACGCCACTCCGAAAGTCATTCCCGCGGATATCGCTTCATCGATTGTTTGTCTCGTAAGTCAACGCTTATTTACTCGACGATTCGCTTTATAAACGGAAATTGAGGATAATCGACTGTTCCTTTGAAAATCTACCTATTTATATAAATACTGCAGGACATTCCACGCATCGTCTAGCCCCAAGCTAAGTTACTAGACTTGTATTATGGGTGCTAGGCAATGGATATACTACTTATATACTTTTCTTTTGTAAATATATACTTACTTATAATACATAGAAACAACCAGATCAGACAAATATCTAAGCATAAATATTTGTCTGAGGCGGGAATCGAACCCGCAACCCTGTGTTTGGCAGTCCAGCATGATGACCATTGTGCCAACTGGGTCGTCAAGAAAGTGGTTGTCGTAAAAGAGAAAAAGACTTATCAAAAAATCTCTGAAATTATAAGTCCTACGAGGCTGAAACTTCGCATGGGGGTTCATTTTAGGACGTTGGGGAGCACAAAGAATTTTGTGAAATTTGACTTCCAAAGGAATAAAAAGGGCTGGTAAAATATGTAATTTTTAGTATTTTTTTTTGGGCTGGTTTGCTTAAAAGTATCCTTTTCGACGCCTACGTGGATGAAGTAGCGGGCAAAAGCTATCAATAAATAAAACTACAAAAGAACTATACAATATTTAACGAAATCACTGTGAAATTATTGACGTCAGCGCGAACGAGAAAATGTTAGATATCGATGATGGGTTTGGATTTTATAAAGTGTTAACGAAGTTATTCAATTTAAAACAAGATACAGGAGAGAGAAGCAAAATTACTTTTCTTCTTTAACTTAAATTGCTAATTATTGTAAGTATGGAAAATTGTTGTGTCTGTTAGTCGGTGAAAACTTTCTATCGTTGTATTTATATTGTTGTGTCTGGTTGTAGGTAATCTAAAGACGAAAACATAGGTGATTTTTTAGACATTTAACATTTAACTTTTGCATATCTTATTCAAAAAAAATAAGGTAATGTAATAATAAAAACTAAACTAAGACTTCAATTAACGACACACGTCACAAAATTGTTAAGTTTCTATTTAGTGTATTAGACAGTTCGTTCGAACTGCATGTACTAGGTATAGTTATGTCCGAAGACTTTTGTGGGCGATAAATTTTAATTTGAAGCAATTTCCATTAAAGTTTATTGTAATTGCAACATTTACAATAATGTAAACGAAGCTTTACACCTGAGAGCTTTTCGGGAATGAGCTTTCTGATAATAAAAGTTTATTTAGTGAGCTACTCTAACTAAATAAAATAAAATTACCTGTGGTGTCCCAATAGTACCTATCCCTCCTTTACGTTACATAAGAGGAAAATTTAATTTTTGTTAAAAGAATTATTGTCAAAATAAACCATGTTACAAATAAAAAATAAGTATATAGGTATAGATATTATAATAGCTCAATTTAGAACATAAAATTTTCCGACTATTTAATCTCAATAAGACTTTACTTCATTAAATATAGGTTATTGAACACCCTATAATATGATCGTAAAAAAATATATAGGTGATTTTTTTTTGGAAAATCAACAGTTTTGATTCCTGGCTAGGTTTAGAGTAATGATTTTTCCAAAAGTCAAATGATATAGTTTGAGTTTTTTTTAACATTGGGAACACAACGACTTTTAGCATTTTTCACGATCTCTAGTTTAGGTTATAGCCCCGAAGGCCCATGTAAAAAACTCACCCTGTATAAAAAAAGTAAGTTTAATTTTGAAGTTAAATATAAATAATAGTTAATTACGCTGTTATTTCAATTTGATATAGTTTCAAAGCATAATAAAGTATTTAGTAGTTGGATGAAATAATGTTTCAAAGGCGCAGTTTACAATTATCTTTACAGCTCCAGCCTACGGTTTTACCCGCGTAAGTCCCGATCCCGTGGGGATTTCAGGATCAAAAGAATGCTATTTCCAGCTCTTAATCTCCCTATGCCGATTTTCGAAATCGGCCCATTCGTTTGACCGTGAAGAGGGAACAAACAAATATACGAGAACAAAACAAATAAAAAAATCTTTAGGATTTATAATATTCAAGTAGGTCGAAACACGCTTAATTAAATTATTGAGAAATCTTCAAAGTTAAAACTTAATCTCTGAAATACCTCGAACAAACAACTTGAAAACTCACAAACTTACAACATCCACTTCTCTCAATCGTTAAAACTTAATACAATGCTTTTGGAACAATGTGGGAAAATAACACGTTCAAGGCTACCTATCGTAGATCTAGTGTCTATATTAATGAAACCTCGTCGAGAAATTCTAAAATATGTTAGAAGTTTAAGATAGCACTTGACTCACTTCACTTTGGCTTTACTTGTTTTACCTAAACTGAAATTAAATTGTTATTAAAACTAACTGAAATTATCCAATTTAACTCAAGATACTTTTCAATAGACTTTATACATACACTAGCTTCTGACCGCATCTTCGCCCGCATAACTTACAGGGAACAAATGACTTTTTTAACCAATTCACCATTTCACCCTCTCAGGGTTGGAGTTTCGAAAAACTCTTTCTTAGTATGTAGACACCTACGCTTTACAAAGGACACACCCGCCTTTCATGTTTGTAACGACCAACTGTTTAAGCTGTGTGTTGATATTATATCAGTCGGTCAGTATATTAAATTTACCTATAGCAATTTATAATAGTAGGTACTTATGGTTGTGATTTAATTTGATCCTAAAGTATTCTTTAGTAATTTTTCAATGGCACCCACTAGGATTCGTTCACGAAATTACCCCAAACAAATTTGATTAAAAAATCGCGTTGAAAAACGGTCCCCAAGAACACATTTCCCTGGAATTCCAATTTATTGTCACCGTACATTCTTGCCTTTCCCCTGTTCTTTTGTATTTTTTTCATTAAGGCCAAAGTGTGTGGTAAGGCTTGATTAAAAAATTCTGAATGTAGGTCTTAGAGGTTTACCGTAGATCTGGACTTTCCCAACTACTGTCTCGAAACACTCCATCTTCTTTTTCATATTGACATCCTATTTTATATGGGGTTCCCACAAAATGTGCACAGGTCCGATCGCTCTGGAAGTCTTTGGGGGAGGCCTATGTTCAGCAGTGGACGTCCTGTTATTATAAGTAGCCTGTAGTGTCCCACTGCAGGGCGAAGGCCTTTCTACTACACTTCCATAGTTCACAATCTTCTGCGACTGTCAATCTGTCTCTAACTTGTCTATACGATATGATGATAATGATTTCAAAATGATTTGGCAATATTTTACCATATCCTTTTGAAACACACGCCAAACATAAACAGTAGAAAAAACACAACAATTCACAAGAACATAAAAAAATCATTAAAATTAATAAATGAATAAAGAGAAGCCATGTGCTATCCTAAATTGGTCGACCTCAGTTATGAGCCACTGTAAAGCATACTTAACTGCGCTGATCTTCCGGCCAGACCCACTAATGCTATTGCTGATAGTTTACCGCAGCCACCTGCTGGAAACCCAATGTACGATGATCAGCACAACGTCCACAAATCCCTTATTCACATTCACCCACGCAACTAGACTACGCCACTCTATCAGACAAAACCTATTTAAAACAAAGAAGTTTATTCAACCGTTAAAATCACAATCGAAAACAAACGTTGAAAAGTTAAAAACTAATCGAAATTCGATTAAAATATTGCGTGGTAAAGTTTTTAGGTGTTCGAAAAACTTTCCGATGGAAACGATCATTCTGGTGTGCCAATTTGCAAATCGAATGGAAAAAATAGCTAAAAACGATAGCTTCATTAGTTTCGGTTGTTTGTAGTTTGGCTGTGTAGTGGATTGCTTGGGTTGTTTGCCCCCTGCTACCTCCTCCCGAACCACCTACAAAAGTAACTTAGTTCATTGGTTCTGAAACCAAAAATTTATACCGCTATTTCGAAGAATAACGGTCCAAAAAGTACAGTTGGGTACAGACTAGAGCATTTTCTAGTAACAGACCATAGAGCATTCGCTGTTTTTAAAACTCGAACAACACTTCGCACATAACCTTCGATGTTTTTTATGCGTTTGCCTGTAATCGTGTTTTGTTTTTGTTCCAATCTTCTTTTCTTTATGTTCCAACCGGACCAATAACACTGAATAATTGCGTAATTTGGCCAACCGAACTATTGCCATAAAGTTATATTGTACCATTCGTAAGAATGTTACATTACATTGAAATGCTCGAGGAGGTCTTAAGGGGTCACTTGCGAAGATACGTCATAATTGTACGGGAAAGAGGTTGAAGAGGATTAGCACAACTGTACGGTAGGTATACAGGAAGTTGCAAATTCAAGTCTTGTTGCATTTTTTGAAAACCCATTTTTCCTTGTAAAACGTTTCAAGAGGATGAACGTGCATGTTCTTACATAAGATTGACTTTATGAAAGTAAACCTATGTAACTTAAATATTGAAATGGATATTTTTCGCGCTTATTTCGTTTTTTTTTAATCCTGACGTTTCGAGAACTTTGCAGATCTCATGGTCACAGGCAGCCTGAGGTGACAATTAATTTTACAAAAATTACAATATTCTAATTATAATAAATCAAAAGTTCCTTATATACGCAGAATGAGTAGATTATGAGTTCAAGTCGCAAAAACCTCAGAAACTACTTACGTAATATATGCTTCCTCTGCAGACCAGATAAGCTACGCAATCAATTTAAAATGCAAGTGTAAGCTAAGTAATATTCATTACTCAAAGGCTTAATTAAAAAATATGTGCACACTAGACACTGCATGAGAATAAAATCTCTTGAAAGTTTTAATGAATATTTCTACTTTGATAAATTACACCTTAGGTAGTTAAATTACTCAGGACTTTTTAATATTTTTACTAGCTTTTTTTCATCCGCGTAAAATTTGAATTTTCTATATTTCTTAGCGGATGCCTACATTATAACAGCTATCTGTACACTCAATTTTAGCTCAATCTGTCCATTGGGGAGTGGGGACGCGTGGGAGTGGTGACAGTGGGAAAATCACCTAACAAAAAATCCCAACTCTACCCGAGAGGATAAAAATAGAGTTTGAATGAAAAACATTTAAAACGATATAAAAATGCTTTGCTGTGCGTTGATACGAGTAGGTATTTGAGTCAGTCAGTCAGGACTTTGATTTGTCTAATTGTGCCCCACGATTGAAACCTCGGAAAAATAACCTACAGGTATAGGTATAATCTGCAACAAAAATGGAACTGCGAAGACACACCGTAGAGTTTAAAAATCGCTTTCATTGAAATATTTTCAATTTAAGCAGGGATTTAAAAGTCGTGCTTGAGTTGTACGACTTTCATCTTAAATAACTAAGAAAAGAAAAAACAATTTAAAAGCTCTACGGTGAGCCTGCACTTCTGTTACCTAACTCTACTTCTCCAAAGGAATTATTTTTAAGAAATAAATCTATATATATAAAAGAAAGTCGTGTTAGTTACACCATTTATAACTCGGGAACGGCTAAACCGATTTGGCTGAAAATTGGTGGGGAGGTAGCTTACAATCATAAGACGGACATAGGATATTTTTTTCGATATTCCCACGGGATCGGGACTTACGCGGGTGAAACCGCGGGGCGCAGCTAGTATTTTCATAAAACTTAAGGACATTATTCTGTATTTATTGTGGAAAACATAAAAACTACAAATAAATCTTAATTATATCTCCGTAATTAATTATCAAGAGAATATAAAAGACTAAGGTAGCAGAAGCAATATTAAATATTTCGTTTATATAATGGTGGATAATTAGTTCATTAATTAAGGTAACTTTGTTGAAATTCCAACGAAATATTGGACAAAAACTTCATAAGAAAATATTTCTGATAAAATTGGCAGGCATTGGATTACGTCAAAAACAAACAGAATTTGTACAAACGAGCAGAAAAAAGATTTTAGGGAGCTCGCAGACAACATATCAACTCCTTATGTGATATATTTTTTATTTTAAGAAAATAAAACTCATCACGAAATGTACTACAAGATGAACTACAAGAGTTACGAGTCTGAAACTTCGTTTGGGGGTTCCTCTAATTACTATGATGTATTATGTGTCTGTTGTAAACTAAGTATTATTTTTAAAGAGACACTAATGTGGGTTAAACCTCTGCGCGCCCAACTACTGTAAGTTATAAGAAAAAGGTTAAATATCTAAAACTACAGAAATAAAACAAATGAAAAATAAATATTTCAGGACATTCCACACATCGCCATCTAGCCCCAAGCTAGGTAACTATACTTGTGTTATGGGTGCTAGAGAACGGATATACTACATGAATACTTTTCTTTTGTATATAAATAGAAACAAATAAATGGAAACAACCAGACCACAGACAAATATCTAAAGCATAAATACATGTCTGAGGCGGGAATCAAACCCGCAACCCTGTGTTTGGCAGTCTGGCATGGTGACCATTGTGCCAACTGGGTCGTCAAATATTAGTTTGAAGCGGGAATCACACCTGCAATCTTCTGTTAGTGGTTGTCATCTGTCCCATTAACTATTAGGAAAATTGCCCGTAGTCTATAGTCTCCAACGAATAAAAAAAACACAAAAATATTTCTTTATGTTTCTAACGAATATTTCTTAAAGCTTCGTTTGACAAAGGCTCAAAGCCTTCCGTTTGAAAGCTCGAATCGAAGCTTCTGAGGTGGTTATTTATCAATATCAGGAGCAAGTGATACGAATAAAGAGATTTAAACTACAGTAAAATAGAGAGGAACACCGGAATAATCACGCTTGCAAAAGTTCCAAAAAGATAAAGTCTATACTAATATTATAAAGAGGTAACGTTGGTAACAAGTGTGTAGTTATGTATGTATGTTGGTATAAAATAAAATTGAAGTATAATATTGGTATTTTCATCAAATCTAGATGATTTATACTGCTTTAGCAGGTTTTAATCTATGCTATTTAGTTCTATGGTGCCTGGTACATATTTAGATGGAGTAGTTTTATCTGCCATCAAAACCAATAGCGCCCTTTCACCCTAGTCGACCGTGCCTAGAGAAAAGAACTCATCAATACGATGTTTTTCTTCACCATAAAAGCAATGTTATATCATTTTTTTTTGTTTAGAAAAAACTATTAGTCCTGACCGAGATTCAAACCCATGTCCTTCATAATAAAACACTATTACCTACTTAGTTAAACGAATTTATGAAACCGAAATACATACGTGCGTATTATTGTACGTACTTTGAAGTGATAATTCGAATTCGAAGTACTTCGACTTTCATTCCGAAGGTCGTAGGTTTGGAAGTGAAAAACATCGTAAATATCTCGTTTTCTCTAGCTAGCGATTAAATGTAAATAATCACCTTACAGTTAATAAATTTCTCTTAAAATAAGTCAAATGTGATTTGGAATTTTTACTAGAAGAAGGTCAGATGGATTCTCTATTGTTCAATAGATGTTTTATATCTCTAAATACGACCAATATAAAAGATTAATGATACTAGAAGAATAGGTTTTTTGTCATCCATATTTATTGTTAACAAGGTGTTTTGTAACATACATTAAAAAAACCATTGACTCTCAACGTAAAACATATTTTTTTTGTTTAGAAAAGATTCATCGAGAAAACAAACAGATTAAAGATTTACAATAATAAACGCGTAAATAAAAAACTTTTTTCATCACATCTGTTGTCACCATTATACAAACCTTGTTGCTTATATTTCCCCATATAAGCAACAAGGCTTGTATAATGGTGACAACAGATGTGATGGCGCTGTGACTATTTATACTTATATTAAAAGAAGAAAGGACAAAAATGGGTGTCGTCGATTTAATTCACCTGGGGTGATTCACCTAGGTGTATTGAGACTTAATTTATCCGGGTGAATTAGGTATAGTAGTAGACTTTATTCTCTCATGTGGTCAACATGGTGCCTGTACTTGGAAGCAAATTTCAAAAGTCTATGGAACTAGAACTTTACCTTATACCTCTACGTTAATATATGCTCAATGCTACATCGGATAGAGGTCAAACTCTAACCTATACCTAACTCTCCTTATCCCTATGGAACAGTACCACATCATACATTCAACCCAAAACCAAACTGAAAAAGAATAAATCCAATGAATTCTGTCACCAGAATTCACTTTCTGACCTTTTTCCACGTAAAATAAGCCTCTGAGGCATATAAAATCTCGTCGACGCAGTCGCTAACCCTTTCAGGGATGTTTAAAAATTCACTATTATTCCGAAAGTGTACAGGGTGTTCCAGTTTGGATGTATGTGGACTAAAACGAGGTGAGATAAAGGCATTTAATGCTTGTTGGTTTGAAGTATATTATTTCTAGCTGAATAAAAGTCAATACCTACCCATTAAATTTTATCAATAAATTAGAGAATATTTGTTTAAATTTCTATTTTTATTTGATTACCGGGATTCATCGATCGATAAACGAAATATAGAAAATTAAACTTTTGTGAATTCCTTTCGCATTATTTTCTACACAAAGAAAAGTGAGTAAAGTTGCTTAAAAATGTTGTGTAACAAATATTTTTATCAGAATTTTAACTACTCTAAGATACTAACCCTACTCAACATATATAAAACAACGTGGAAATCGGTCGAGCAATTTTCGAATATTTGCGAAGTTAATATCCAGTACGTGCTGTCTGCTTCCCTCTGAATCTTAACTTTAAATAAGATATTTGGAGTGAATGCAAACTACAGACTTGACATCGCCCGACTTCTTCTAAAACATCCGGCCCGCAAATTTCTATTATTTTTTTAGCTTTTCGTAAACAAGTTGGCCACAAAAGGAGGACGGGTCGGAAGAATTTTTGTTCCACTCCCGTCTTCCTACCTTCACTCTTGTCCTTCGAAGGCCCCCATTTGCTTGGGGGTATTTGAGCCATGAGCGTATATCTTCTAGGCGTGCTACATTTGGACTGCATCGTCACTGATCATCGTGTGAGATAGTCAACCGCTGACCTACATATTATAAAAAAACATTAAAATCACAGGTTAAAACGCAGAAGGTTGCGGGTTCGATTTTGGCGTTGAACAAATATTAGTGTACCCGATATTTGTTTCTAATAAAATTATTTAGTAAAGTCACAACAGCGTGAGCTTAGCTAATTTGCAATTTAAAAAAAAAGAATGATAAAAACTAAGGAATCTACTTTCTACATGCGGACTTTCGCAGAGGATAAAGAAAAAAGTTTTTATTATTATCTAAAGTCTGTGTTCACCCAACTTGAACAAAAAGATATATCTAAGAAAACAACTCTTGAATATTAATAAAATGCGACAAAAAGTTGTGCCAACACCAACCATATGGCTCTATTAAAATTTACACGAAACTTGAGCCGCCTGCTGTTTTGCATAATTCTTCAACATTTTTCAGACGCTTTCGGAGCTTTGTTAAGCTTCATAAACGTGACCACCGTTGTGTTGGTGGTTTTGTAAAGGGTTTATAATAGAGATTTTTTATAAATTGATGATATTTAATGATGATGATGGTGTATGATGTTTACTAATCCTCGAAATTTGTCAAATAAATCTCAAATAAGTACGTAGGTATACTAAGTGAGTACCTTAAGAGTTTCTTGTGCCTTCTTCTTATTGGTGGGTACGTTCCGAAGGAAAACTTGCGACCTTAATTATGTCGTCTACCAATTGGACTTTAAGGTGAAAGAGTACCGGCGCTCTCTCTCCATACAAACGTCGACTGTTTCCGCCCTGGATAATGACACTAGCATAAATATTGTCATGGCAGTTATAAGTTTTATTGTCATTATACAGGGAGGAAACAGTCGACTACGTTTGTATGGAAAGAGCGCCAGTACCGTTTTCTTGTAAAAAACTTAGAATAAAATATACCTAAAAGACACAGTCGTATTAAAATAGTCTTTCAAACTAACCTCATTTCATATATACCTCCAAATGATCTACAAACATTTGAAGCGATATTCACACTCGACTGATTATTGCCCTCATGGTTGGATTGAAATGTTTATATTCTGTCAAATGAACCAGATATACAATAAATATGCGGTTATTGTTATTCTGTATCATTTCGTATATATTAAGCTGAGTTTATTTCGACCCGTTTCAAGCGAGTGGGGTATATAAATGTTGAGTAAATAAGTAAATAGAAGTCCTTTTGCATACTTTCTTTTTTGCTATATTATTCTTATTATGGTTTTGTGTTATATTTTGTAAAACTATATGAACAAAATATATATAATACGCGACGATCTGAGCAGTGTTGAGCTAGCGGTAGATATCCAGAAATAATAAATCTTGTGCGCTAATTGACAATTCACCTTACGATGATGAAAAAAATCGTGATGAAACCCGCGGCTTAGTCGACTCACCAGACGTATTGACGAATTCTTTCCTTTGGACAGGGTTGGCTAAGCTGAAATAATATTATAGATTCTGGGAAATCCATTGTTTACATATTTCAGGAAGAATAGTATGGATTAAAGTTATTAGCACTGAATAAATCATTTAGGTTGGATAAAAGTATAAAAGCGAATATTATTTTAAATATTATTTATTGATATACTTAGTGTGAGAGGGTGTGACACACGTCGTGCAGAACCAAGAGCAATTCTTAACCGAATACAATAGGCCGTTGGAATTTAACCTTTAAATTTAAAATCAAATGTAGCTAAATATAGCTGCAATTTCTAGCAATTTCAATAGGTGGTGAAAACCACATTGTCAGCCGGACGTGGCCGGATACTCTCAAAGTTTGCTGTAGCCTGAGGTTTGGTCACTTTGATCTAGATTCTTGGCTAGATGCTGGGCTAAGCGGTCAAATCTATTGTTAAAATATTTTAGTGATAATTTAGCTATTTGTGCATATTTTACTAGTTACAACCTTAACAGTTATTGTATAAAGTTTTGGCAATTCTTCCATTCATCTTTTTCTTGTAATATATTAGTAGGTACCTATTAATGTAAAATAAGAATTTTCCTGACAAGAAAAATTGGAAAAGTTTTCCTATAAATTCTCGGAAAAAAGTGATGAACGTTTTTTCCCTGTGAACACGTGGTCTGTCTGCTCAGTTCGACCGATCGGACGAAGTGAAATTTTTATAAATTTTGTATTCAATTAATAGGACAAAGAGTAAACGCAAATTCCTATAATCCAATCGATCGGACGACGTGAACTTTTTTTTACTTTTGTTTCGATTAATCGGACAAAGAGTAAACACGATTATGAAATTGTTCAATGAGATCAAAACCACTCACGATTTAAACGAGGGGACAGGTGTAGGCTTTTATTTCCATACGATCGGAATGTATACAGGTGAAACCGCTGGACGCGAAAAATAGACTAATAATGAAGCATTTTTAGGCCAAATTTCAAACAACAGTTTGAATCAGCTTTGAATTTAGCCCTGAATTTCAGCTGTATGAGAACTTTGTAAGAACCAATAAATACGAGTTTCAATGTCCTACTTTGCTTCACAAATATGAATATGATCTTTGTGTTTGCTTACGTAATGTAGACCGAGACGATTCCAACTTAGATATGTTTATATAATTCTATATATCGTCGTTTTAGAACGGGACCGTTCGATATTTACGCGACTATTATTATGTAGATATTAGATGATGGTCAATAGAAGTTAGATAGTGAGGGTACGTACGCACTATGCGGTTTGGCTGGATGCGGTCAGCCGTCCAGTTGGCCGCAACCAAATTATATGTATAAAAACATATAATATAAGAGAATCGTTTCTCTTCGCACAGCAAAAGGCTGCCGTCCGACCACTTTTTTTTTATTGATGAACAAAGGATCAACAGCACTTAAATTAAATTATAAACAAAAAACTATTCACTAAACTTACCGCCAATTACAGATTCATAATTTAAAAAATCGGTCGCACGAAGCGAACATTCGCTATGCGCTCTAAGTGATATATTCTACACTTATAAAACAAATTCCCTGTGCCAAGTCTGTCTGTCTGTTTGAACGCGATTATCTCAAAAACCAGTTAGTAGGTTTTCATAGAGTTTCATTTAATAACGAAATGATTCATAAAGAAAGTTTAAGTGTATTTTCATTAAGATTTTGTGTAAATTGGCTGAACTATGACGTTAGTAATCTGTTATACTTGGTTCGTCTTACGGTTAGCCGCAAACTGCGGTCGGCCACAAGCTCTTCGCGACGGCTTTTCGGCTGCTGGTTCCTAAGTGGGTGTATTTAAGTGTTAATTCGTCACAAGATCCGTCATCCGAAAACGGAGCTCACGGATAATTTAATATTTTTAATTTTAGTAATGGCTTTGTAGCGAAATAATTCATAGGCAGCCTCTATTGTAAAACGTCTCAACTCTCATCTGACGTTGAGTCGAAGAATTCTGATGGATGTAGCTAATCTAACTTCTCTTTTCTTAGGTATATCCGATTAAAAATATGACTAGAGAATATTATAAGCAGAATAATTTAATCCAGGGCGTTCAAAACACAATTAAAAGACTGACCAAAAACTTTATAAGTAGCCGAACGATGTCGTAAATACGTAATTAGTCCAGGAGGCGGAGCGTTGAAAAAAATTTACCAAAAACCTTTTAAATATACCAGAATTATATCCTGACCAGTCAAAAAGTAACTGTTTTATATGCCCCGGTATTTGACATGAAGAATTGAGACCTCAGTACGTTCCTGAGAAAATTGGTGGTGGCACACGGACAGACAGACGGACAAGAGAGTAATCATAAAAGGGTTCCTATTTTTACTTTTTGAGATAAACTAGGCAACTACCAACAATGGTAAATTCATATTTATTTAATTTCACAAGTCACTGAATTATATAGGGAGCTCCCTATATCAACTATCGGACGATTTCAAGCCAACTATCTGCTGGAGACTATAGGTGCCAATAGTACATAGTTGACGCATTTTGCGTCACTTTGATTGTGCGATTGAAAAAGCCCTTTGATCGCGAACAAAACGCTTCATAACAAATAAATGACCAATGTACGTCACGTCATAACATGACGAGTCATTCTATGTACCTATTAAACAAAAGCTATCGTTATTATTCAAAGAAATCTATTTTCTGATAATAAATAACTTTGGCCTTTACATCTGATTTATACAGCGCCATTAACTTCTAATCTATACTATTCAGCCCCCTAAACAAGATTGCTTTGCATTAGCGATATCGCCAATCGACAGATTTTTTAACTTTGAAATTGACATAAACCAACGAAAAGTCACGTACGATACAGAATAATGTTGTTACCTATTCAAGCTTCATCTTATGTCAATTTCATACAAAAAATCTGTCGTAAAGCGATATCGCTAATGGAAAGTAATCTTGTCTAAGGGGGCAAGGTGCTGTAGTGTCAAGGACATATGTTATATGGAGTAGCCTTGCCCAAAACATCTCTCAGCTTCGTTCAACATGTCCTGAGGAAATGTCTGGAGCTAACTAAGCCACGGGTTTTACCACGATGTTTTTCTTCAGAGCAATGCTGTAATAGCACATTTTTTCCTTGTGCACGACCGACCGAGATGCAAATAAGAAATGTTAAATTTTGAAAATCGACTCCAAAAAAAAGGAAAAAAAAACCGCACCAACATCATCTGAAGTCGGCCAGTCAAGCGATGGTTGGTATGGAACGATGATATTGGTGCGGTATTTTCCCTTTTTGTGTAGTTGGTTTTTAATTTTTAACCGACTTCAGAAAAGGAGGAGGTTCTCAATTCGTCTCGTATATATTTTTTATGTATGTTCGATGTTTGCCGATTACTCGAAAACGCCTGGACCGATTCGGAAAATTCTTTTTTTTTATTTTATTTAATGCTATAAGTATTCGATACCTCAACGTATTTTATGTGGGTGAAACCCTCTTACGCAGCAATTAATTTAATAAATATATATTTAGGACGCAGCTAATTAATTTAGGTAATACATATTCATTTTCGGCTTCGACAGACTCAAATTATTTTGTAAATTCATTGTAAATTACGTAAAAAAGAAGAAAAAAGTTTCTCAAACTTTTAAAAATAGAAACTGCTTACCGCCAACTTTTCAGCACTCACTCAACTATACAGCCAGGAACAATAATATTCGTAAATCGAACACTTAACTTTTCTTTCGTAGTATTTAGGCTCGGAGGCTCACACGACGTCCGACCTCTTTCGCGGTCAACACGACACTGAGAAGGGTTTGAGGTTCTGGTAGGGCTACGGGGTTTATCAAAGAGATAAATAAATATCATAGAGAGAACACACCTGAACATTTTGAAAAAATTTTTTTTTATCTTATGTACCTAAATCTTTATAAATAAAAGGGAAAAAGACTTTTTAGAAAGCTCTGAAACAACAAGAGCTACGAGTCTGAAACTTAGCATGGGGATTCCTTTTTAGGGTTCCGTACCATATGGGTAAAAACGGGTATTATATTCTAAATAAATAAAATTTCGTTTATTTTTCTCCCATGCATGCATCACATTATCAACTTTTTTTTGGAACAATTTACAACTTATCATAATTATAATAATACTAGCTGCGCCCGCGGTTTCACCCGCGTAAGTCCCAATCCTGTGGGAATATCGGGATAAAAAGTAGCCTATGTGTTAATCAAGGTTTCCAGTTATCAACATACCTAGTCTCATGGCAATCGATCCAGTAGTTTTTGCGTGAAGGAGTAACAAACATACACACACACACACACAAACTTTCACATTTATAATATTAGAAAGATAAGATTTTAAATTCTCAAAATAAAATAAAATACTAAGACTATACTGTCCATCTGTCTGCCTGTCACCAGGCTGTATCTCATGAACCATGATAGCTAAATAGTTTGAAACATAGATGATGTATTTCTGTTGCTGCTATAATTACTTTAATACTAAAACAGAATATAATGATACGGAACCCCTTGTGCGCGACTCGCACTTGGCCGGCTTTCATAGAACTGAGGCGAGCACTAAAAAAGGATTTTTGGCATACTCAAAAAGGATAGAGGGCTAATAAAGTTTGTAGTTTAAAGTAACAATTTTATATTCTGTGTTTGTTGGAAATCAATATCACTTTTAAACAAACACTAACACGGATAAAACCGATTAGCTCAGCTAGCGTAATGAAAGATAATAATTATGAAAAAGTAGGTAACTTTATATGAATTTATCTGAATAAACCTGGGTATAAATAACATTTGTCAATTTATACAAAAAGTGATAAATAAAGTTACCTATATGTGGTAAAAACATGTGTTCTGCCGCTTTCCGACGATGATTTAAAACAAAAATATAGGTTAAGGAAGTACCCTCTTAAGTCATGATCACTCTTTTTAACCCCCGACGCAAAAACGACGGGGTGTTATAAGTTTGACGTGTGTGTGTGTGTCTGTTTGTGGCATCGCAGCTCCCGAACGGATGATCCGATTTTGATTTTATTTGAAAGGTGAATTAGTCAGGAGTGTTCTTAGCTATGTTTGATCAAAATCGATCGGTTTTTGAGCTATCGTTCTGGTGAAGATATAGTCTATTCCAAAACCAGAAATAATTGTCATGGTTTTGACAGCTGATAGATATGTTAGATAATTAGTATTAGGGAAAGGTTCGAGGCTACGAGGATGATAAAAACATGAAATAAAATAAATAAATAGCTGTGTTATACACAAATACCTACATTTCTATCCGTTATCTACACCTTTAACACAAGCCTAGTTGCTTCGCTTGGGGCTAGATGGCGCTGTGTGAACTGCCCCAAAATATAATTATTTAAGGATCGAATTTATAAAAATCGTTCTTAGTGCTCCCCATCACTCTAAAAGGAACTGATGCGAAGTTTCAGAGATTTCTTGAGTGATTTTTCTTTTTTATATACAGGGTTATTGGTTATTATACTAACAAGCCGTTGAGGGCTACTTATGTGCACAGTAACAAACAACTTTTGTTCTACAATTTTTGAAAATTCGAAAAAACTGAAAATTTTGATGTTATGTCAATTCTAAAACCAGCTAATTTTTAAAAACAAAGGTCAATCAGACTAAGAACAGTAGATAAAACTTAATAAAAAATTGTAAAATTGTACGGTTTATGACCACTCCATGTAAGGAAAAGCTGATTTTCATGTAAACCTACCCTCAAAATTTTCAAAAAAATATTCGAATTTCCAAAAGTCTGTGAACAAAAGATGTTTGTTTAGGTGCACAGAAGTAGCCCTCAACAGCTTGCTAGTATAATTACCAATAACCTTGTATAAACTACATGCGTCCAGCGGTTTCACCCGCGTCGGAATAAAATATCGGGATAAAAAGTAGCCTATACGGTAATCCAGGTCTCTACCTATTTACATACCGAGTTTCATTGCAATCGGTTGAGTAATATTAGCGTGAAGGAATCTATACTAATATTGTGAAGAGGAAAGATTTTTTTTTATGTTTGTAACGAATATGCTCTGAAACTACTGGGCCGATTTTGATAAAATTTGGTATCACGGGGCTATTGATTCATTGGCAGTATTGTAGTCTATTTTTATCTCGATATTCCCATGGAATCGGGAGTTACGCGGGTGACCACAAAAATTTGCTACCTATTTCCTTTGATTTACCATACTATGTTTGTTTTCAAGAATTGATCTCTATCGGTTGATATAAAAATATAGGATGATTATTTTTCTGCAAACTGAACAGGTTTGATTCCTGGCTAGGGTAATAACTTTTCAAAAATTTTGCCAAAATCGAGAATGCAAGTTCTTTCAGCATTTTCGCTATTTCTTATATAGTTTAAGATATAGCCCCAAAGGCCCATGTAAAAAATTCATCCTGTATATCCCAAGGTATAGGTGTTCAATAAACATCTTATCTTATACCCTTTGGAGATGATAATTTACCCATGTTTATCGGCAGGTGCTTTACTTGGGGTGTCGTAAATATACAGTGTGGTGTAGTATACATGTTTGGAATTTTACCTGGGTCTATGCTCCGGAAAGTGATGTGCAAGAAAGTACCTACGTATAAGGTACGGTCGGGGTCAAAATTGCAGACCCACCGTAGAGCTCCAAAGCTGCAATAGAATGTTTTCAACTCAAGTAAGTTTAAAGTGTTTCAACTCATAATTTTATGACACAAATGTTATAAGAATAAGAACTCTACGGTGGATCTGTAGTTCTGACTCCGACCGCGGACCTTACCTGCGGGTAATACCCTTATTACCCGCACCGTTAAAGTGGCCCTCCACTATTTAGTAAAAATGGGGATAACTACGCTTTATGGTCAATCTGAAAAATAATTCATTTGTTCATTTTCTTGTTATTTTGTCACTAATATCACGATTTTTCATAATCCGAAAAAAGTTTATGTATATTCTAACGTTTTTGTTCTTCTGTGTTTAACTATGTAAATTTCTTTTTAACGTTATTATTAGGTTTTTATTTTCATAGTATTATACTTACCTACCTACCTACTTTTATTTCTTTTTGTGTATGTTGTGTGCTGTTCATTGCAAATAAATGTTTTCCTTTCTCTCTTTATGTGGTGTGGTGTCAAGCCAATAATTTCACGATATTAGTTTGAAGAGCAGCTAGAAATTAGTTTTTGAAAGATTTTCCAAATTTTTTTTGTGGAATTGTTTGTTCTATCATACCTCTTTACAAAATGACGTACAGTTTCAGAACATCCTGTATATATATTTTATTTTACTATCCGATGTGGATAGAATATTGATGTACATCCATTTTGTGATGAACTGTAAACTTTTATGCGTACTTCGGCGGTATAAAATCGTAGGTATATTGGGATTATGGTTGCATTGAGTTATTTATGTGCACCTTATGTACCTAACAAAGTAGTAAATAAGTACAAAACATTTCAGGACATTTTAAAATATAAGATATAAAAAAATTGATTTTGACCAAAAACTAATAAAAATAAATTAAAATTAATTTATTGAGATCAATAAAACTGCATCATTAGATTTCTGGAAAATTCATTACCATAGCCAGGAATCGAACCGGCTAATTTTCAAAAAAAAAGTATCTTCCTATATCTTTGTACCTGCTTGTATAGATGGTGTGGCTAATAGAGATCAATCAAACTATAAACCTACTTATTTGAACTCGTTCAAAAATAATGATGTAATGTTATCTATTCTACTATGAAAGGAAATCAATCTATTTCTCTAAAATATATCAAGAGTTTATTAGAAGTATATCTATATAAAAAGACAAACAGGATGGACTTCTATATTCACATGTGTACCGGAAATTACTTGAACTGATGACATCTACGTGTTTGCTAGATAGGGAATAGGACGGAGAGATTGAAAAATAGAGATGATATAAAAATAACGGTAAAGGTAACGGTAACACTTTACCGTTATTTATATTTAATAGACAAACCTTTTTTCTGCGCGCTCACTGCTATTTGGTTATAAGTTTTGTTGTTTATGTGTTTATTAAGTAGGTATTTTTGGGTGTAGGTAGGTCTAAGTAGGTACTTTACAGCCCCGAAAATTATTTCTTTCTTTCTCTCTAGTAGAACACAAACGTATTTATGATATCTATCTAGTCACCATGACACAAGCATATTTTTAATATTTATTTTCGAATTTAATTTAAGACTTACCTAATTTAAATGGCAAATGAGGTTTGGATAGCCGTTCCGGGTCGTTCCTGGTGCAGAGGCTGGCCATAGCTATTCAGCGTGGTAATGCTGCTAGTGTGATGGGGTCTTTTGCGCCAGGGGTGACTCGGGGCGGTTTGCTTGATTAAATTTGTTTATGTATTTTATTTTATTTTTTGTGTTCGTTTAGTTTAATGGCATAAGAAAAGACACCTAAAGTGATATTATCATTTTAAATGATGCCCCAAAGCAACATGGATGAACAAGGAAATAATTGGGCACATTTTTAATTATATTCCTTCCATATTGAACCTCCCACCTTTTTCATAAAGCTTGCCTATCTAGAATTTATTGTTGTCTATTTTACAAATAGTCAGAATATTAGATAAATATCAAATATGTATAAAAAATATAGAAAATATATAATACTTACTGGTCACTGGTTGGGCCAGTATCAAGTTTCTATATTGATAAAACTATATCAAACGAAATACTTAAATCTATTCGAATAAGTTGTTTCCACTGGTTAGGTATATGTAATCGGACTAGAATCCTCAGAATGCAGAAAATAGGTAAGTACCCATAGCACACCTATAGTCATTTGGTTGGTTTTTTTAATAATAAATATGTCAACGTTTGACCACTATCTCATCTGATGGTAAGTGACGATGCGGTCTAAGATGTACTGCGCGCTCCTAGAACATACCTATACGCTCGTGAGTCAAATACTCCAAATAAACGGGGGACTTCGAGTGGCGCTAGTAAAGGTAGGAAGACGAGAGTGAAATAAAAACTTTTCCGACCCATCCTCCTTTTATGACTGCACTGGCCCACGTATCGGAGCACGGACAAGTCCGCTTGGCGATACGACTTAGGTGAAAGAGTACCGACCTTAAGAGGAAAGGGTACCGGGGGCTCTCTTCATACAAACGTAGTCGAGCCCAAATATTTTTGTGCTATAAAGCCTATAACTGCCATGACTATGTCCCCATGTTTTAGTTTTTAGTAACATAGGGGCATAGTCATGACAGTTATAGGTTTTATGCAACAAAAATATTCGTGCTAGTGTCATTATCCAAGGAGCAAACAGTCGACTACGTTTGTATGGAGAGAGCCCCGGGTACCCTTTCATTTTACGGCTGCATAATTGCAGAACCACCGTAGAGCTCCAAAACGGCTGTCATAAGAATGTTTTCAACACAAGCAAGATTCTAGACACCTGCTTTAGGTGAAGTTTAAAGTCTTCTAACTCATCAACCAAATAATCAAACAAATATTATTAGAATGAAAACATTCTAATAATAGTATTTTTTAAACTCTACCGAGGACTGCAATTATGCAGCCGACTGTACTAGCTGCGCCCCGCGGTTCCACCCGCGTAAGTTCCGATACCGTGGGAATATCGGGATAAAAAGTAGCCTATGTGTTAATCTAGGTCCCCAGCTACCTATATATCGAGTTTCATCGCAATCGGTCCAGTAGTTTTTGCTTGAAGGAGTAACAAACATACACACACACACAAACTTTCACATTTATAATATTAGTAGGATTCTGTGTTTCTAGTAAATCAATATCACGTTTAATAACAGGTAAAACGCTGGCAAAATCGCGGGGCGAAGCTAGTCAGGACATATAGTAGTAACAGTGTACATCTGATTAAATACCCAGGAACATTGTGTCCGGTTGGGATCGAGCCAAATTCCCATACAAATTGCTACGTTACAATATTCATATCCATTAATGTCATTTGCAAGTGCAGCTGCGGGAGATTACTAGTGTATTTCGTTAGCGGTTACCCATTTTGTTAAGTGGGTATTTATTACTTGTTATGCCCTGGTGTTCTGCCCGCATTTATTATAATGTTACTAGCTGCGCACCGCGCTTTTCCCCGCTTTTTTCTACAAACCTTGTTATGACAATAACATAAAAAAAACCAATATGGTGCTGTCGTTCGTAGTTATTCGCATACCGACATACATTTGGGTAATTCATTTTTATTATTAAAGATAGATTAAAGGTTTGACCACTATCTCACTCAATGGTAAGTGACGATGTTGCACGCGCCCCTAGAAGATAGGGTTAGGGTACATCTCGCTCACGAAAAACTGGTATCCGGACCAAATAACCAATTTTTACAATGTAGATTATGTTGAAATTTAGATAATGGGTAGATTATGATAACCTATACGTTCGTGACTCAAACACCCCCAAATAAACGAGGTCCTTCGAGGGACGTGAGTGAAGGTAGGAAGACAGCAGTGGTATGAGAACTTTTCCGACCCACCCTCCTTTTGTGTCAGCAATAGCCTACGTATCGGTACACGGACAAGTCCGCTTGGCGATACTACTTAGGTTGGGTGGATTAGAGTGGAACTCAAAGTAGAAATAAACCCATCAATGGATAACAGCGGAACAAAGAGTTAAAACAGGTACTTCAGTAGATCTAATCACAGAACCAAACATTTGTGTAATAATTTGTGTTTCTTACTCTTTCGCGCAAAAACTACCAAACCGATTGCAATGAAACAAACTTAATTTGTTAGTTGTACTCCTAGACTAAGGCTTTATTTTATCCCGAGACCCTTACAGAATCAGGACATACGCAAGTAAAGCCGCGGGACGCTACTAATTGTGTTATGAAGGAAGTTAGAAGTTTTCATTAACAATAATTTTCACCTTGAACTTTTCATCTAATCAAGTAAAAACCTTACTAAGAACTTGCTAGAACGCAATCATTATAATTGACCGACTTTAAAAACATTAGCGATCTCAGAAAAGAGATTATACGCTCGGCCGATAACTCTGATAAATATATCGGGTCATTCCTGATTGTCCCCGAATGCTGTCCCCATATGGGCACGACCAGTAATCGAAATTTCGGGAGGGGGGGGGGGAATCAAAAATTAAATACCTTATATCTGCCTGGCCCTACCGGGTAGGTTGTGTTAAGGACACAGTCGCAGCGGAGTACCTATGCACTAATGAGTTATTGCTTCTTTAAATAATATTAATTGTAGACCTTGCGAGCATAGACTTTGATTAGCTTTGCGTTAAAAGAGCCGATTAAACTGTCAGAAATTTAAAAGTAAGCAATTTATGAGGAGCTCTTCTGCTGATAACTTCTCATCAGATCTTCACTAAATTATGAGACCAATTTAAAGTTGTTACCTTTCGAACAATAAAGAATCTTCGAAATCGGAGATACCTTTCTTGTGATTAAAACATTTATTTTGATAATTGATTTTTACAAATAGGTAGGTAACCCTCCTTTTCTACCGACTAAAATGATAGCCGTTTCATATCAGCAACAATGAAAAATAGTTTATCTGTTCCTTACTATAAATGATCGACAGATTTAAAGTCTTCAGTCTGCATTCATCACAACTGCAACATTATACCGATTGACAACGGAACCGGAAGGTTATCTAACAAAAGACTAAGCAACGAAGTCAATTTAACAACTTTTAATTATGTAGCCTAGTAAAAACTGATTTTTATCTTTATTTATTTAACAATAAAGTTTGAATTCAAAAAACATTAACAAATATTTGTAATTGAATGAAATCGGTAGGAAACATGCCTGCAATTATATTATTATACTCAGCGCTCCGCGGGTTAACCCGCGTAACTCCCGATCCCGTGGTAATATTTAGATAAAAAGTATCTAGCCTATGTTACTCCCAATGAATCAACGTATTCTCATACCAAGTTTCATCAAATTCGGTTCAGTAGATTCGGAGCCTATTCGTTTCAAACAAACAATCAAATCTTTCCTCTTTATAATATTAGTAGGTAAAGAAGAAGTATAGATAATGCTATATCCTAACTTAATACATGCATACAATATAACAAATCAAAGTAACGTTCAAACCGACAGACGTTACACAGGGATAATTCCTGCCTGTCCCCGAATTGATTTTGATCGAAAATAAAGAAACAAGAGACTTAAAACTACTACAAAATAAATTGGAACATGGCATAGGTATAAGCTTCGGCAGAGTCAGAACTGCTGTGGTCGCGAGTAGATAGGAGCGGCCAAGTGCGAGTTGGACTCGCGCACGAAGGGTTCCGTACCATTTTATATGGGAGACCCAATAAAAATGTTTTTTTTTTTTCTACTTTTAGGATTTGTTGTAAAAGCGACAACAGAAATACATAATCTGTGAAAACAACTCTCTAGCTATCACGGTTCCTGAGACGGACGGACTGACAGACAGACAGCGGAGTCTTAGCAATAGGGTCCCGTTTTTACCCTTTGGGTACGGAACCCTAAAAACTACCGTCAGCTATTAGTTGATATTCTAGTTCAAAAAGCATATACCATTTATTAATACAAAGGAATACTTCAGTAAGAGAAATGTTCCAGATTTCACGTGGCACTGGCTAAATGATCGGTCATTTTTCTATACATTGTCTATGACATCGAGTGGAAAGAAAAGAGACAAGACAAGGGGAGTTAGTTGAGTGCTTCCTTTTTGCTTGAAAAAGTAACCTTTAGAACATGGAGGAACAAACAAGGTAAGTATTGTTATGTTCCTTTAGGAAAACACTAAGGAATAATTCCTTCATTTGCAGTCATACCAAAAAGCATAGGGAAAGGAGTAACATTTTTAATATTTTGCGCATATCTCGGACTTTCATAAAGCATAACTTTTATTTTTTTTAACCGGTACTGTGTGCTCTACCAGCAGGCACCCGTTTATATCCATTCATTCATGACACACTGTATAATATAATTTATTACACAATGAGCGCTAAAAATTGCAAATCGCTTTTAGTGTGGCGATATAAAAAGATGATTTATGCACAATTTTAATAATTTAACAAAAAATAATCCGTTTGTTTACGATTTTATTTAAGTTTCATATCCAGTAATTCCAGCAGGATTGGCAGCAGGTTGAAGCACTCCTGAGAAAAAAATACCATCAATTAAAAAATCTTTTATTTTATTGGCCACTAGCAGCAGGCCGCAGTTTCACCCGCGTGGAAATATGAGGAATAACGTATTCTGTTACATTCAAGGATTGAATGTATGTTTATAGCAAGTTTCATCAAAATCGGTACAGTAGTTTTGGCGCCTCCTCGTTAGAAACAAAAATTCTTTCCTCTTTATAATAATAATAGCTGCGCTCCGCTATTCCACCCGCTTAAGTCCCGATCCCGTAAGAATATCGAATTAAAAAATAGACTATGTTGCTCCCAATAAATCAATGTAACCTCATACCAAGTTTCATCCAAATAGATTCGGTAGTTTCGGAGCCTATTCAATTCAAACAATCATTCTTTCCTTTTTATAATATTAGCACTAGCATTAGTAAGAAATAAGATATGATAATAGTACATTAGGTACGATATAAGTGTGGTAAATTGATCTTTGCATAGAGGCGGTTTATGACGCGCGAGCGGCAGCGAGCGTGTTATAGAAGCCAAGATGCAAAGATCAATTCCACACGTATATCGTACGACGTTTTTTATCACAGTTGCGAATAAAAGAAAAGACTTGAAAAGAAAACAAAATAATAAATCAACAAAATATTTGTGATAAGACTATGTTTACATTTTTTAAGGCAATATTTTTTTGTTAATTATGCTCCGGAAAGGCCAGGCTAAAGACTTAACCTATACAGCCTCGTCTGACATACAATGTTTGTTTTTGCGTCGGGGGTTAAGAACAAATTACAATGGTACGGAAAAACAATATATTTAAGTAAAGAAAAAACAAAAAATAAACATAACTCAATTTTTAATCGTTTTCTAAGTCATTATCACGTAAAATTTTCGTTCGTAAACCGACTTTAGAAACAACCATTTTTGCTAGCTAAAAAACTCTTTGGTACCTACCTTTTTTTTACAACAAAACAGTATGTAATTAGCAGTAAGATACGTATTTAACCTATCGGGATAACTTTACAGCACTAGGTTAGCAATGTAAAACGCACGCGTGCATAATATGTTGGATTATGAGCCTAAAAGCCGTTTAATAAGATCCACTTTATGAGCAACTGTGATAAAAATATATTTAGACACATGCCTTTAGAAGGCTATTGCTAATAAAGTTACTTTTGCCTCACCTGATGGTCGTGGTCCATTATTATTCAGACTATCATATCTCACAATGATTTGACCTGAAACATACCCCGGACAGCAGAAAGTTAATATCACCTGGATGACATAAAAACATAATGATCAAGTAGCAAAACATCTTGAATTGCAGATAGTCAGATGCTTAGAATACCTTTAAAATGACATTTAACTCAGCCTTAAATCGTACCAGATAAGTTGATTCGTATCTCAGACATCATTCTCAGGAACAGGTATAATAAAAGCTTAATAATAATTAAGTTGTTTAGTTTACTTTTACGGGGCTGTTTCCGCACTTAGCCTCATTATTAGAGCCATTGTGCGTGAAAAAAAAAATTAAGATTTATTATATTTTATTGTAATATCACTACAATCCCATTAACAAAATCACACCGTCTTATATTTTGAAAACGAGTGACCCATATAAAACGTATTACCTTTGGAGACTAACTTGTGTATTATGTAAATAAGAAATCTTTTTAAATTATTCCATTGTTCTCTTTACAGTCCCTGACCTTTAAATTCGTGACAATTACAATTTCGGACGTATTACTAGCTAGTCATTTTGCCACACTGAAAATTGTCACCTAATAAACTTTTTAACATGTGGACTTTCTACAAACAATGACATTTTCCTATTTAGACGTTCTCAAAACCCTCAACAATGTTCCATGCCACAATTTTATTCTATACTAGCGACCCGCCCCGGCTTCGCACGGGTGCAATGCTGATACTGAATACACTACAGAAAAACTGTGAACGTTGTATATAAAAACATAGCGGCCCGCTCCGGCCCGCACGCGTTAAATTTGGAGTAAAACAATCCCCCTTTCCCTATACCATGAAGATTTCCTGCTATCTTTGGAATATCTAAATTCATACACTACATTTTTACTTATTTACTTTTTACATTTTTTTGCCGCACCGGGCGGCCGGCCGGTACCGCCGCAAACGCTACCGCCCGCAATTTTTAAATCTGTAATATCTTCGAAAATATTCACTTAAATCATACGGTGTAAAGGGCCATATAGATCTATATTATATGAACAATGTATTCAAGGTATTTAATTGGTTAAGGATGAAAGTTGTATTGGTTAAAATCGCTTCGAAAATTAGCCATTATTTGTCGTAAAAAGTAAATGACAAAAAAAAGTTATTGTGGGTTATCCATAAGAGATAGACATATACCATCACGGACTTTTCTGTAGACCTTTTCAATGTGTACAATACTTAGTACATTATTTTGATTAAACTCGTAGGGTTCAGCCTGCGTTTGCAATGTAAGCGGAAAAAATGTAATTATTTACGACATCACATTAGAAACCTCAAAAATAACAGTACTTCTCCACTATTTAATGGATGTTATTATACATATAAACCTTCCTCTTGAATCACTCTATTTATTAAAAACCGCATCAAAATCCGTTGCGTAGTTTCAAAGATTTAAGCATACAAAGGGACATAGGGACATAGGGACAGAGAAAGCGACTTTGTTTTATACTATGTAGTGATGCACATTATTGCACATGACTGCAAACCAATTTTATTGAAAAGTAAAATTTTAAACTGACTTACCATAAGCATTCACTAAGGAAAAAAGACTTAATCAGAATAATCAGTAGTGAAAATAAATAGATATACGAATTCTGGACAACTTTTACTTCCTACAGTATCAAATATCATTTAAATTATCAAATGGGACAAGTTTAAGGATGGCAAAGGATGGACTTTCAATGCTTTTATTTTTTTTTAGGATTGACATTATAATATCGTACCTTTGATGTAATTTTATTTTTATCACAGTTGCTCATAAAGTGGATCTTATTCAACGGCTTTTAGGCTCATAATCCAACATATTATGCACGCGTGCGTTTTACATTGCCAACCTAGTGCTGTAAAGTTATCCCGATAGGTTAAATACGTATCTTACTGCTAATTAAATACTGTTTTGATGTATAAAAAAGGTAGGTACCAAAGAGTTTTTTAGCTAGCAAAAATGGTTGTCTCTAAAGTCGGTTTACGAACGAAAATTTTACGTGATAATGACTTAGTAAATAGCACCATGTTGCTGTTGTTTGTTACATTCTTTTGTGAAGAGTACCCTTCTTTTGTTTCTTGTTTGGTTTCACTACCGGTCATCTTACTAATCCGTTTTCACTTTAATGTTAAGTAAGTACATTATTTTAAACTGATTAGATAAAATCCGGGTAGACTTTTTAGGTTACCTTATATTGTTTGACAGCTATTGACAAGTTCCGTTTTTTTGACAGCTGCCTGATTAGTAACGTTCCAGTATCACTGTTTGTACGATACTGAGCATTAATTTTTTTATTTTTTTTTTGTTGTGGTTTTTCGTCAGTTTAATGTTTTTAATTTTTTTATTTGTCAACATTTATTTACAAGAGAGTATTTTATTTTTTATTTGCAAATGTATAGTTTCTTTTTAGCAACTGGCAGGTAGATAATAGAACCCCCCTTTTTTTATTTAATTTTGTGTATAGATTTTATTTATTTATATACCCAACATAATTTATTATTATATAAGTATTTTTTTTTTGTAATGACTGATATTGATACTGATATTTTTTTGTCATGTTCTGATGGGTCAAGGTCAAGCAGCTTTGATGAGAGTTACGTTAGCTTTCTGACACTCGCCGAAACCGTTGATTTAAAGTTTTCGGATGTGTCGAAGAATTTCAACGTCGTTCACATAAACGCACAGAGCATTCACGCACATTATCCTGATCTAGTAACTTCTTTCGATAACAAGCATGTACACGCCGTCCTAGTCTCTGAAACTTTTCTCAAACCATGCCTATCCAGCACTTCTTATTCGTTACCTGGTTACGAACTAATCAGAAACGACAGAATCGGTGCCCGTTGTGGTGGTGTTGCTATTTATTTAAAAACCCACATTCCTTACTCTGTTGTCAGCACATCACGTCAACCACCACCGGAGAATGCTGGTGAGCATTTATTCATTGAAGTGACTCTTTCTCGGACCAAAGTATTACTGGGAGTCTATTATAGCCCGGACAAGAATGTCAATTATTTCGCTTCATTTGAAAATCTCCTTGAAGACCTAACTCCGTCCTACAATCACACTATTATAATGGGTGATTTTAATACCTGCCTTCTTAAGTTAGACCACCGAACCAGTAAATTAAAGCAACTTGCTAATTCTTCTAATCTTACTATTTTGCCTCTAAATTCCACTCATCACTTTCCTAACTGCACTCCTTCTCTTCTGGATCTCATGCTTGTTTCTTCACCTAATAATGTAGCTAAACACGGACAGTGTTCGGCGGACGCCTTCTCCTACCACGATCTGATTTTTCTTTCCTACAAAATGCGACCTCCGAAACCCAAGCCTCAAATTCTTCTGTGCCGTAATTTCGGTGGCATGGATTTGGAGGCTCTCCGTAGTGATGCCCGGGATATTGATTGGTCTGAAGTTGCTGACGCCCAGAATGTTAACGATAAGCTGGCAGCATTTAACACGGCTATCACCAACCTGTATGATAAACATGCTCCACTACGTAAAATTAAAATAAAACAACTTCCTTCTCCTTGGCTCACTGAAGAAATCCGTTCTCTCATGCATAAAAAAAATGTAGCCAAAGGGAAATGGAAGCGTAACACTACCTCTGAGAACGAAGCTAGGTATCATAAAATACGCAATCACTGTAACAGAGTGTGTAGAGATGCATTACGCCGATATATTCACGAGTCTGTTGAAAATGAAGACACTTCCAAGGTCTGGAAGTTTCTTAGGTCCATGGGAGTTGGAAAATCACCTTCTAGCAGTAAATTAACTAAAGATCTTGATATGAATAGCCTCAACCAACACTTTACCAGTTCTTCCAATCTTCATCATTTAACTAAATCAGATACTCTTTCTTTTCTGTCTTCAAAACAACTACCCAATACTTCTCCTTTTTCTTTCTCTCAATTCTCCGATGTTGACGTTAAGAGAGCCATTAAGTCTATTTCTTCAAGCGCAGTAGGTACTGATAGCATTAGTCGAAACATGATTTTGCCAATTATCGATGAGATATTACATGTCATTTGTATCATTTTTAATAACTCTGTCTCCACTAATTCCTTTCCTATGTCTTGGAAAGAAGCACAGATAATTCCACTACCTAAAAAACCCAATCCTTCATCCTTCTCCGAATACCGTCCAATATCTATCCTTCCGTTTCTATCCAAAGTGCTCGAACGCCTTGTTCATCAACAACTGAGTGTCTTCCTTTCCAACAATTCCTTGATGAACCCATTCCAGTCTGGCTTCCGCCCAGGACATAGTACCACTACAGCATTGGTTAAGATAACTGATGACATTCGACTTGGCATGGATAATCAAAAACTTACTGTGCTTACACTCCTTGATTTCAGCAATGCTTTTAATAATGTTGACTTCGACTTGCTCCTTGGAATTCTGCGCTCTCTTAACATTTGTCCGTCGGCAATTGATTGGTTTCATAGTTACCTGTATGGGCGTCGGCAACGTATTCGGATTGACGAGAATTACTCGTCCTGGAATCCAATATCTGCCGGTGTCCCTCAGGGCGGCGTTCTTTCTCCTCTACTTTTCGCTGTGTATATAAATACAATATCTACTAATCTTTCTTCCTCCTACCACCTGTATGCAGATGATTTGCAAATTTATACACAGGCGCCTCTAGCACAACTGGATTCTGCGATTAATAGACTCAATGATGACCTCAAAAAAATCTGTGACTGGAGTAGTTCTTATGGCCTTAAAGTTAATCCTACAAAAACGCAAGCAATAATTATAGGTAGCTCGAGACTTACTTGCAAAATAAAACATACACAGCTTCCACCATTAGTTTTTAATGGCACTATGGTGCCTTTTAGCACCGAAGTCAGAAACCTTGGTGTCACTATGGATAGCAATCTAACTTGGGACTCGCAGCTCGCTGGGCTGAGGCAGAGGATGTTTGCATCTAATGCTTCGCTCAGAAGGTTGCGAAACTTCCTCCCCACTGCCACCAAAATTATGTTAGCACAAACTCTCTTGCTCCCTATTCTTGACTACGCGGACGAATGCTTTCTTGACTTGACTGAGGCACAACTAAATAGGCTTGAGCGGCTGCAGAATCTCGCTATTCGGTTCATTTACGGTCTCCGTAAATACGATCATGTCTCGGAATACCGCAATAAGCTCAAATGGTTGCCCATTCGTCTGCGTAGAGATTCACATGTTCTTTCTCTTCTTTATAGAATTCTGTTCCTACCAACTTCCCCTTGTTATTTAAAATCTCGCTTTCAATTTCGTCATTCTCCCTCTAAATCTGTCCGTTCCTCTAAAGTTCTTCTTCTAGCTGTTCCTGACCGCTCTTCTACTTTCTACCACAACTCCTTTACCGCTCGCGGTGTAGAATTGTGGAATGCTCTGCCTGCTTTTGTTCGGCAATCCAAATCTTTGGCTGTTTTTAAAGCCAATGTATACAAGCATTACCTTGCTCTCGCTGAAGCTTGTAAATCAAACATATAGTGTCCTATTATTTATTTGTACGTATAGTTAAGTGTATATTTATGTGTGTGTATATATATATATATATATATTTATGTATGTATGTATAGGTGCGTATTTATTTTTACTGATTTTATTATTTTTATTTAGAATATTTTATCTTCTATGTATATTAATATTTATTTTATTTTCCTCCTTATATTCCTATTACGTTATGTACAACCCACCCATCCCCTTCTTTAATTCTTGTCCATCCAAAGGTTGCCTGGAAGAGATCGCTTTTAGCGATAAGGCCGCCCATTGTGCCATATTGTTAGGTTTAATTTTGTTTTTGTAACAGGAGTTTATGTTAGAATTAAGGTTTAATGTGGTACAATAAAGAGTTTATCTATCTATCTATCTAGAAAACGATTAAAATAGAGTTGTTTATTTTTTGTTTTTTCTTTACTTAAATATATTGTTTTTCCGTACTATTGTATTTTGTTCTTAACCCCCGACGCAAAAACAAATAGAAAAAACCCTAAAAAATATTGTATGTCAGACAAGGCTGTATAGGTTAAAAGTCTTTAGCCTGGCCTTTTCGGAGCATAATTAACAAAAAATATTGCCTTAAAAAAATGTAAACATCACAAATATTTTGTTAATTATTATTTTGTTTTCTTTTCAAGTCTTTTCTTTTATTCGCAACTGTGATAAAAAACGTCGTACGATATAGGTGTGGAATTGATATTTGCATCTTGGCTTCTTTAACACGCTCGCTGCCGCTCGCGCGTCATAAACCGCCTCTATGCAAAGATCAATTTACCACACTGTACTGTACTATTAATATCTACTTAATATTTGCATGCTATGCTAAGTGCCTTCGAGGTGCTGGTGAAATATGTTGAACTATTTATGTGATTAAAAAAAAGGAAATACTGAACGGCGCGGCGTATGCGTCATCACCTGAACCAAATCTCAAGTTATCATTACCTACCTACCTTGGTGTAGGTATAGGTAGAAAACACTTACCATCAATATTGTTTATTTTAACGTTATGTTTTCTTTGAATTTCTGAAAAACAACACAATAATATCTTAGTTTTTATCAAAATTAGAACTTGCAGCGATCTGCGTTTTCACCTGTGTAACTCTAGTTCCCGGGAAATTATCGGGATAAAACACACGGTATCGATAAATATAATCGGGACAAAACATAAGGTATCGATAAAAATAAATAAGTAGGTACTTTGGGAAATCTTAAGGATACTTTTACTCACCTTGGAAAAAACTAACTTTGGAAAATAGTAAGTTTGTATTACGTCGTACTTTCTTTGGAAAATAGTAGGTACGGTCAAAATCAGAATTGCAGACTCACCGTAGAGCCCCAAAACTACTATTATTAGAATGTTTTCAACTCAAGCAAGATTTTAAGGTCTTGCTCAAGTACAAGCAAAATCTTTCAACTCATGAATTTATAAGATAACAATATTAGCATAAAAACATTCCAATAATTGTAATTTTAGAACTCTACACTACTCGAACGTACTCTTTTGAAAAATAGTAATCAGGTAATTCTTTATTTTGGAAAAATACCTACTTACTCGCTTTATAAAATTGCCTCACTTAAGAAAAATATAAATACTGTCTTTGAAAATAGTAGATAAGTAACTACCTACTCGTTTTGGAAAAAGTACCTACTCACTTTGGAAAATACTAAGTTTGATAGGTTTTTTTAAAACCAAATAGGCTGACATTTGACGCCTACAAGGTACCAATTCACCCTAGATTTGAAGACTCCAAGGTTGAATACTCACCACGGACAAGAGGGTCGACGTATGGATCGAGACTGGCCTCTTTCCCGTGTGTTTTCATCAGCTGCCTTATGAACGCTATCAGCTCTCTCTCCCATTGTGGCACGTATCTCTTTGCTGACAAACATATTATATACTAGCAGCGTAACTTTCGATCCCATGGGAATATCGGGATATAAAGTAGCCTATGTGTTAATCCATGTCTTCAGCTATCTACATTACAGTTTCATTTAAATCGGTTCAGTAGTTTCGGAGCCTATTCGTGACAAAAAATCTTTCTTCTCTATGATATTAGTGTAGATGTAGATAGACTAGCTATTGCCCATGACTTCGTTCGCGTAGGTTTTGATATTTCCAAAATCCTTTCTTATCGGATGCCTACTTCAAACAAAGAACACACCCTCCAAGTTTCAGGTCTCTACGATCAGCGGTTTAGGCTGTACGTTGATCCGTCAGTCAGTCGGGACAAAGCATTTTATATCTATAGAAGACTAGCTGCGGCCCGCGGTTTCACCCGCGTAAGTCCCGAAATATTGGGATAAAAAGTAGCCTATGTGTTAATTCAGGTCTCCAGCTATCTAGATACCGAATTCCATCGCCATCGGTCCGTAGTTTTTGCGTGAAGGAGTAACAAACATACAAACACACACACACTTTCACATTTATAATATTAATAGGATAGATGATAATAAAATAATTATTGATTAAATAATAAAAACTAAACGCGACAAATTAAAATTCGATTTTATGTTAGAGAACATACTTACATACTACGTGACCCATTTATTTTATTTTTTACCAATGTATACGTCCTGTATCACGGGGCTATGGAGCCCCGGACCTTTGGAAGGCGTGCGTGGAGCCGAAGCCAACACGTAGAGGCCCAACACAATAACAAGTATATTAGCAAGCAATGGGGTGGATTCTAAACCGGCGATTATCACTATCTACACTATAAAGTGCAACCAAGGACAACCTCCGGTTTGGACAAAACTACTTGAGCTATTGTGATGGGATGGTAGTGGACTAGATACTGGGGAACTATGGATACTATGGCACCTGCCGTAACAATGTTCAATAAACACGTAAAAATGGCAGGCGGAGACTCGCCAACTCTCAGACTGGGCCACCCTAATTAGCCGAGTAAATTACAGCAAGGGGGCAACAGGAACGTGAGTGGCTGAAGGATGGAGGAGAGGCCTCACTGGATTTTAAGTCATCGCTGGTAGTCCGAGCGAGCGGGCCAACTCATCACTGACGTTCAGCATCCATCCTTCGAGCATTTCTGCTATTATATTATATTATGTATATTTATGTAAGTACCTAGTTATGCATAGGTACCTATGTATCTTTATGTAGGTACCTACTTATGGGAAAGATTCTCAAATACAAACTTACGTGGGCGGCCTCGCATCGGGTTTTTGTAAAGGAATCCTTCAGCTGAAAATTGATTACCTTATATTGTACTTACTCAAATCTCTACACACATCCTAACTTAGTTTATAAGACCGTTTAATGTGATTTTGTGCGAATGATTTGAAATAAATAACTTTGACTTTGAAACATACAACTCTCTTTGCAAAATATTCGGTAGGTAGATACCCATTTTGGAAAAAAGATTCAATTTGAAAAGATAGATTGAACCCTAAATCGGTCCAACAACGTTTGAAATGGCAACTGCGGGTAATAAGGCACACCTACTACTTTAATTAAAACACTAAATATTTCGTAAACAGAGGGAAAACTGCTTAAAAACAGGTAATTCGATAAATAATTACTTTATTATCAATATGAGAAACCACTCATTCGTTTATTTTCTTGTTATTTTCTCTTTATTACCTACGATTAACAAACTTTCAGATTTATAGTATTACCTAGAGATTAGTATTAAGAGTCCATACGCCAACGATCTTGCTACACAGTTTACTAAATACATACGAGGGCGGCACTGAAAATTTCGGGAATCAAGGAAGTGACACAACATTACTATTTAAAAATGTTTTTATTGCTTTTCGAAGTATTCTCCGCGAAATTTGACACATTTTTCCATACGATGGAACCAATCATTAAAGCAACCATTCCATTCGGAAGTTGGGGTCTCCAAAATGGCCGTTTTGTAGGCGTCCACAGCTTCTTCAGGTGATGAAAATCTCTGACCACGCAATTTATTCTTTATTTTAGGGAAAGTATAGAAATCATTAGGGCTTAGGTCGGGGCTGTACGGTGGATGGTCTAATAATTCTATGTTTTCTTGCTCTAAAAACTCTTTTGTTCTGTTCGCGGTGTGAGAACTCGCATTGTCGTGATGGAGGATGATGCGGCGGCTGCAGTTCTCTTTACGGAGTTCAGAAACGACCTGTGGCAAACAAATACTAGCATACCATTCTGCATTAACCGTTCTTTGTCCCTCAAGAGGAATAGTCACAACATGGCCGGTTTTGGAGACAAACGTGGCCACCATTTTTTTTGCAACACTCCGTGAACGAACAATTTTTGTTGGCTTTAACTCATTTTCGAACACCCAAACTCGTGACTGGTTTTTTGTTTCGGGTTCGTACGCGTATATCCAGGATTCGTCACCTGATACGATGTTGTATACAGCATTTGAGGATCCTGCGTGGAATCTTTCGAGAGTTCTGACGCACCAAGTAACGCGAGCCACTTTTTGCTCTTCACTGAGCGAATGCTGTATCCATCGGGAAAACCACTTTTTTACACCTAATTGTTCATGCAAGATTATTTGTATTTGACTCATGCCAATGTCTAAAGTTGCCTGAATTTCGCGGTATGTTACATGTCGATCTTCCTCAATCAGGTTACGCACAGCATCAACATTTTCTTGGGTGAGTGCAGTTTTTGGACGACCTTGACGGGGACGGGGATCATCACTGAGCTTGACACGTCCACGTTGAAATTCAGCAAATCAGCGATAAATTGTGGTTTTGGATGGGGCTTCATCACCAAATGCAGAAATCATCCGGTCAACACACTGTTTTTGTGATAAACCACTTCGAAAGTCATAATAAATCATCGCTCTTGAATTTTCTCGAGTCAATTCCATTTTCTCAACGACTAAACAAGTTTGACAAAACCTTGTGACAAGACCGAGATTCTTTTTTTAAATAAATAAATGGTATTCGATTTTTAAAACCAAGGAGTTTTCAATTAAAAAGATTTAAATATGACAGGAACAGTGGAAATATTCCATTCCCGATACTTTTAGTGCAGCCTATGTAGTTACTACCGGCACACCGGCATGCGGCCCCGGTCGCCTTCGTTGGTGATTGTTACGAATGTGTTTTGTTTTTCTCAAAAGTGCTGAGATGGTACCGACCTTTTGCTGTGACTTTGAACCGAGAATTCCCTACAGTTTTTAAGCTTTTCTAGAATTAAGAATTAAAACTAGTATAATTTTGAAATTACAAGGAATTTTCGTCTCAAATTACCACAAAATATTGGTAAAGATTTTACCTACAATACCATTCCAGCACTTTTGAGAAAAATAAAACACATTCGTAACAATCAACAATTTTCACCAACGAAGGCGACCGGTGCCGGTGATAACTATTTAGTAACCTGTGTTGCATGGTCGTTGGCGTATGGACCCAATTAAGGTCGCGGGAAGTCGTTGGCCGCAGAGAGCATGCGACCGATCGCTCTGGAAGCCTCTGGGAGGCCTATGTTCAGCAGTGGAAGTGTTCTAGCTGATATGATGATGTTAGGAAAATAACCTACCTGGAACGCTATCGTATTTTTCACCATTTATTTGATTGTCTGCTTCTAGAATATAAAAACATTAGATATGATATGTTTTGTAAAAATACTTATAAAAATGAGTGCTTATTCGATTTAGCAATACCTAGTTAAAAAAATCTAGTTATAAATGCATAACATAAGCATAATTAGTAAAATAATTATGATAATTTTGTTAAGAAATACTTTTGTTGTTTACTGTACTAAGTGCAAGAACACAAAAAAATGTATTAGATTCGGGGGCGTCCACAACTGGGGGCCTAAGGCACGAACCCATGCAGTACCTACAATAAGGCAACAGTTTTATATATTGCTATCATTTTAGTAAGTAATTACGGGTTAGTATTAGACGGTCTAAAACGCACGTCGTCTTAAAATCATGTGGACTAATTTGCAACTAGTCTTCAATATAAAGTCGTCTATGAAGCAACTAGACATAAATCATGCGGACAAATAGCAGAACTCCGGTTTCACCCGAAATGCTGATCCCGTATGGGAATGTCGGGATAATAAGTACCTACCTACTAAAAGTAAGTGTTGGCCTAGTGATAGATACATCGACTTTCATTCCGAAGGTCGTTGGGTCGAATCCCGCACGGTCGTGCAACAAATTTTCTTACGATAAATGTGCGCTAATGGGCATTGCCTCTTATAGTGAAAAAAAACATCGTGATGAAACCCTCGGCTTAGTTAACAAGGTCGACTAGTAGTAGGTAGTCCAACCTCACGCAAAAACGACACAACTAAAGAGGTCTTTTAGAAAACATCCCTCTAAATAGGTACTTACAAGTATACGTAGGTAAGTAAGTAAAAAGTTTGATCAAACGGAAACAATTTATGGTAGGTGTACTGAGCTTAGAACGCTAATGTTATACCTTCAATCATGTGCTGTAGTTCAGGTTTAGAATCTTCAAATCCTTCTTCCCTGACTGCTTGCTTCAGATTTGAACGTAATTGTGTCACCCAATCTGGCTCCTTTATCGCCGTGTTTGTTGGTTGCTGACCAACTACAGCGGCATTCATCAAAGTTAAATTAATAATAATTTACGTGCGGGTAATATGATAAGTTCCACCTGCCATCTTAATTAAAAAACTAAGTATTGAATAAAAATATGAAAAACTATTTAAATACAGGTAATTCGGCCTCAACGCGACCGCTAAGTAGCTTCGAACTTAAAAGAAAAAAACGTCGAAGAAATATGTAAGTGTCCCGTTATTTCCTATCGGAAAAAACCCTAAATAGATAATTATTTGGAAATGCGTCGTTGAGAAACCAGTTTGTGATTGTAATCGTTAATTTCAATGCGTCTGTTATAGTTTCCGTAGTGTAGCGGTTATCACGTGTGCTTCACACGCACAAGGCCCCCGGTTCGATCCCGGGCGGAAACAATCTCTTTTTGCTACCTGTTTCTTCCTTGCCAGGACCCATACGTAAAATAGGCTTTTCCCCTTCCATGACACCTGAAAAAAACCTAAAAATAAACTTTTCAGATTTCTAAATTTTTTTTTATAAAGATTACTTTATAAAAAAATATTTAATGGGAAGTTTTAAAATGCCTTTTTTCCCCTAAAAATTTGTAGATGGCGCTCTTAAATATTTTTTCTGGTCAAGGGTCGAAAAGTTCATATGGAGAGATTCTATTAATGACACTTGACTATGACTTAGATTAAGGCGCCATCTATGGAAATTCGTTTTCAGAAAAAAAGTGTTGGAAATTCCCCAATAAGTTGTTAAATAAAATAATTCTTACTTGATCGAAAACTGACATCGCTAAATCCTAAACTTAATGCAATCTGAAATATTGATACAAAGAATTTACCAAAACATAGACACAAAATAACTAGGCACCTATTATACTACAATAATTCAAGTATTGATGTAGCATTATTCTGTGGCTAAAATAATAATGGCAAAACTTCAAATTATAAAATTACTTGTTTGCAAAGAGCTTAGGTTCTTGAAGTTCCTATAGGTTTAATGGCGTCAGATGTTGATGAAGAAAATGAAAAAACACGTGCCTTTAGAAGATTATATATTTTTGCCACGAAATATTTTTCTATTTGTGTTTATGCGCTAGTTTTGCCTTGCTATCATTATTTAAATAAACAAGATTCGTAAGCATAAAATCGTTTATCCTAATTAAAAACGAACGCACAGCCAAAACTTTGCTTACTTTAAAAAAGCTGATTGGTACAGTCATTTTTTTTTTCTAATTTATCTATAGGTACTAATATTATAAAGCTGAAGAGTTTGTTTGATCGCGCCAATCTCGGGAACTACTGGTTCGAATTGAAAAAATATTTTTGTGTTGGATAGTCCATTTAAGGAGGAAGGCTAAAGGCTACTTTTTATCCCGATATTCCCACGGGATCGGGAGTTAGGCGGGTGAAACAGCGGAGCGCTGCTAGTAAATTATAATAATTCTTTAAAAATAGCATAAAGTTAGGGAGTTTTTATAGAAAGAACGTCCCGAAAAATGCTGTGAAAAAGGGTAAATTGAGCTTTCTCAGTGCTCTCTATTGTGTTAGTTGTGTTTTATATATCTGTTAAAAATCATTAAGGTACTCACCACAGACAAACAACCACAAAGACACAACATTGTTCAATTAACTGAACTATCAAACTACTTGTTTTTTTTTCAAAATAAAATTTATCGATGGGTGAAATCAATTATTTCCAATTTCGTTAGGCAATAAATTCTTTGATTAGGTATTACTTACCTACCTTTTTAGGGTTCCGTTCCAAAGGGTAAATACGGGACCCTGTTACTAAGACTCCACTGTCCGTCTATCTGTCACCAGGATGAACCGTGATAGCTAGACAGTTGAAATTTTAACATATTATGTATTTCTGTTTTACTAAAAACAGAATATGTTGGAACCCTTCGTGCTTGAGTCCGACTCGCACTTGGCCGGTTTTTTATCTTATTTTTACATTTGTATTTTATCCTCTGTTTGCACGTTAACGTTCCGAAAAGTAGGAATGCAAAAAATATATCAAATTGCTCTATTCGGTTTAAGATCGGTTCAGTCACTTTTAAAGTAAAAGTGGGACAAACCCGTCTAAGAAAATAGTAGAAAAAAGCCCTTTTTTAACAATTAAGTTTTAATTCATAAACAAAACACATATCAAACATTCTTAAAAAAAATAGGTAGGTACATATAACTAACATATTATATTCCCATATAAAACACATTTATTATCCACTTAGTTTATATCGGCAAGTTTTATCATAATTTTTTCAGCATTAAGCACGCGGTTAAAATAAATTCGGATAAATTATCTAGGTAATGGCTTTGCACGACTTTTTTGTTTATCCGTCAGTCCTGTCCGAGAGGCTTATATTATATTTTGAGCTGAGTTTTGGAGCTGTTATCACGAAAAATCAATAGCACTTGAATTTCATGTTGAATAGAAAGTAACAAGACAAGGTGAGCCAAGACGCGGGTGTAAGCTAGTGTAGTATATCAGTGTAGTTCCGGAGTGACAGTCAGTTTGACCTTCTTCCTCCCTCTAACAGCTTGTATGTCTAGACTACCTTTAGTACTCTCTAGTAGAGCGTATATGTCGGTGGCCGTGTGGACAGGTTTGTCATTGATTGCTGTTACTATATCGCCTGGTTGGAGGCCACCGCTGGAATTAAAGAACAGAAAAAATATAAAAAAACATCGTCTTATCTGCAATTGTTAACATTTCGACTGAGAGCCAGTGTGTGGAATTCAGGGCAGAGTACACTTTTTTCAAAAAGGTGTTTAAAAATCAGACAACTGCATTTTGTTTTTTCGCTGAAGCCTTGTTTTATGTCATAGACGAACAATGCTAAATATAGACTATTACTCATGATTCTCATGGACAAAAATTTCAGTGGTGGCAATTTATTTACGCTTTTTATACTTTACGAATATAATTTTATTTCTTTGATCGATATCATAATAAAAATATAGTTAATAATGTTCTGCTTCTGTTAAAAAGTAATTAAAAGTGAAATATTAATTTAAAAGTTCTATAATTCTTTATTAAAAGGCCATGTGTAAAACGCCACAGTTTCATGAGTTTATAGGTTTAATTAGATTTGTAACAGATGGCGTACTGACTTCCGCAATACTGATACGCAGGACAGGCGACTGTCATCAATAAAATGTTTCCATTTTATTTTCGCTATTTTGGCACCGAGGGCAGGGTGGTGAAGATTCTTGGACTTTATACTGGTCAGGTACATTATATCGAATTTTGATCGATAAAAATAGGAAAAAGTTAGCAGTACTATTAACAGGGGCGCTTTGATTAGGCACAAATTTTACTGACGTTTTTTAAGGTATAACCAAATCAAGCGTAGTTTGTACATAGGATATGGTGTGGGCGGTGTTAATCTATATCTTGTAATGATTATTCAATGCTATTAACTTACTTGTAAGCAGGTGAACCGATAATTACTTTCCATACCAGAATACCGTGCTCTATATCTGTTGGCATCTGGAAAATATACAAATTACATTTAAAAAAAACGGGAAGTTTTTTTTATACTGATAAAAAACATTACCGGTCATACAGCTCCATCTAGTATCCAATTTACCAACTAGGTTTGTGTTATGGGAGCCAGACAACGGATACAATATTTATTTTTGTACATACATTAATATACAGTAGGTACCTGGATGACCGAGCTTTGCTCGGTATTTTTTATTTTTTTTTACTTAGTCTAACCTCAAAGCAAACACTCATTGACTTCGTGTTACTTAACAACGCCATCTGCTGGAATAACTTTATTGCTCACAAAAAATAGTATTAGTAGTTCGCCAATAGATGTCAGGAAGAGTCATATTTTTCAGATAAAAAAAAAGTAAGTTTCGATAAAACACGAATAAAATGACATTTTCTAAAAATGATTCCTAGCTAAATCGATTTATCGCCCCCGAAACCCCCTATATACCAAATTTCATGAAAATCGTTGGAGCCGATTCCGAGATTCCAATTATATATATATATATATATATACATGAATTGCTCATTTAAAGATATAAGATAGTGAAACACCCAGACCACAAACAAACATCCGTACATACATAAATATTTGTTTGAGGCGGAAATCGAACCCGCAACCTTCTGCCTTACAGAGCAAAGATATAAAATGTTACCTCCGGATTCCTCATCCTCAATTCCATGAGTATATTAGGTGTTAGGGACAGCATCGTGATGCCGAGGTATCGTTTTGATACTTGCGGTGACTTCGTTTTACCTAAAACAGCATCAAAACATTAGTTACTAGTGGCTTCCTCGTGGTCAATCTTGATAGTATTTTCCTTATGGTCAAACTGCTTGAGGACGATCGAGAAAACAAAAAAATCGTTTTTATTACACGAGGTTATCAGCCGCCGAGGGGACGAGGTGGATCAGTGTCCCGTCTGAGCCACGTACACGGCATGGCCCGGACACGGCCCGGTCAAATGTAAATAAATATATAATAAAATAAAATAAATAAATATTGCAAGACATTCCACACATCGCCATCTAACCCCAAGCTAAGTAACTAGACTTGTGTTATGGGTGCTAGACAACGGATATACTACTTATATACTTTTCTTTTGTAAATATACTTATAATACATATAATACATAGAAACAACCAGACCACAGACAAATATCTAAGCATAAATACTTGTCTGAGGCAGGAATCGAACCCGCAACCTTGTGTTTGACAGTCGGGTATGGTGACCATTGTGCCAAATGGGTCGTCCCTTATTCCCTTTGATGCATCATCATCATCATATCAGCCCATACACATCCACTGCTGGCCATAGGCCTCCCCCATAGGACGCCACAAACATCGGTCCTGAGCCGCCTCTATCCACCGGGCAGCTGGTCTCCCAACACTCCGTGCGCGTTGCATCGCGGCCGCCACCCAATAACCTTTACTTCCCAGCGGTTGTCGGTTCTGCGAGCTATATGACCTGCCCATTGCCACTTCAGCTTACTAATCCTGAGAGCTATGTCTTTGATGAATAATCTACCGTTATTTTTCAAACTTATAAAATTATTGAAATTTCGTACAATATTTAGGTATTTGTTTGTGATTATACTTACGTTTAGCCAAGAAGTCCTTAACATAGTCGATAGGTATAGCGAAGGATATGCCAGAAGTGACCTTCATACTGTTTATACCTATAGCTTCACCATCTAGATTGACTAATGGACCGCCGGAGTTGCCGAACGTTATCGGAGCGTCCGTCTGTATGTACACCATGTCTTTGCCTGGAATACAATTTATATTTTATTATATAACACAGAATACATAATAGTTACTATGGCCAAGTTTCAAATTAAAACAAATAAATAAAGTCTTTTTCTCTGTTATAGTTATACAAGTCGAATAAAATACATATTTTATATCTAGTAACCCATTTCTGGGTGGAGAGCTCTTTCCAATAGTCTCTATGTGGCTAGACACGTCCAGTATTATCTATACATATAAAATGTTTTGTTCTGACTGACTGACGGATCAACGTACACCCTAAACCGCTGATCGTAGAGACCTGAAACTTGGTGGGTGTGTTTTTTGTATGATGTAGGCATCGGATTTCCCGAAATTCTACTATTTAGGAAGCAAGTTTGTATGGTTCGTAAAAAAAACAATTAAGTAAAAATTCTATTAGAACCATTTTCGACTTGCACGACGCGGACGAAATGCGGGCAAATGTTAGTGATGTGGTAAATAAACACCTCTCAATCCAAGTTCCTCGCTGGCCCTCTGAGTGGAACTTACAACACCCGCCGTCACTGTATTACTTAGTGCTAAAGGACTGCCCATTGCTACAACCTGGAATTATAGGCAAAGGACTTAATTACTGGCTGCGCTCTGGAGCTTCTCCTGAAGGAATAATCTAGATAAATAGTAACCACGGTGTACATTTTTGTAAGGGCCATAGTTTCTCAGTGATAATTCACTTTCTACTTGGTTGATTTTGATGTAAAATGTACAAAGACCTTACTAGAACATAGAGCTATCAAATATTGAAAACCCGATTTCAATTGGTTCAATAGTTTCTTACTATGGTTTCTTATGTAACTGAGAGAAAAACATACACTCAGATAGGCATGGATTTTTAAAACTATGGTTTATTATTCTACTGCTTTTCATGACCTCTAGCTAGACTCGATTTGTTTTAATTTGCTTCCAAGTACATAATATGCTTTATTTTCCTTTCTACCTCTATTATTATAATTTTTAATTTGTAATTTATAATTTTAATGTAATAAGTAACATATGTATTTACAAAAGACAAGAATCTAAGTAGTTATTTTATTTGTTGTCTAGCTACTATAACACAAGCTTGATTTCTTAGCTTGGGGCTAGATGGGGATGTGTGGATTGTCTTGCATATTTTTTTTTCTACAGTAATATAATAAAGAGGATTTTTTTGTATATAACGAACATGCTCCAGAACTACTGGACCGATTTTGATGAATCTTTGTAAGAATCTTGTCATTGATTCATTGGAAATAACATAGGCTACTTCGGGATAAATCGGGAGTAACACGGGTGAAACTGCGGATCGCTGTGATATCTATACTAGACGTTATTTATCAAATATTTATACTAGTTAGCCTACCCATTCCCCTGGTTTGATATCAGCTGATGAACCCAGCTTCATGATGGGGAGTCCTTTGACTGGTATCCTTAATGTAGCCAGGTCTGACTTCATGTCTACGTCTTCTACAAAACCTGTGTGGGTAGATCCATCCTGGAATCGAGAAGATTTATTTCTTTTTTAAGTAGGTATAATGGTTTCGCATGACTTTTGTATAAAGCCAGTGTCTAAAATATGTCTAGTATACCATAAATATTATAAAGAGGAAAGATTTGATTGTTTGTTTGCATTGAATGGGCTCCGAAACTACAGAATCGATTTAGATGAAACTTGGTATGAAGATACATTGATTTATTGACAGTAATATGTGCTACTTTTTATTCCGATATTGTCACGGAGTCGGGAATTACGCAAGTAAAACCACGGCTCGTTTGAAATATTATGCTGAAAGTAAAAATTGCACAACATTAAACTTAAATGTCTCGTACTTACCATCAATCTTACACTGACTACAGCATGAGGTTTGTTCACTACAACGTGAGCATTAGTCAATATCAACCCATCTTCCTTCACTATAAACCCAGAACCGTTTGACAGAGTTATCGGTTGACCAGAAAATAAATCCAATCTTCTTCCATCCTTTATCTCAATATACACTACAGAAGGCGCCGAAACTGCCACGACATCCGCGATAAAGTTGAACGTATTTCTTCTACCTTTTAAGTCATTTATTTTACTAGCAGCAAACAATTTCTCTCTAAAACTAACGTAACCGATAAACCCCGCGGCAATGGCTATTACACTACTAAAATAACCATTTTTCCGCCTTTCTCTACCACTGTTCTTGTTATAAAACACTGGTATTAATCGGGAGGAACATCTGTAAGTCACAATTTGCACAGGTTTTAGTTTTAAAAATCTAGAAAATCTCGAAATTATCATTGTTGTTTTCTTGTAAAAGCATCGATCGAATCAGCTGGGTCGATGACATTGACGGTTGAAGAGAAGTTTGTGACGTCCCAGAGATAGAGATGTTGTTTAAATATACGGTTTTAAAACGTTTACTCACAGTCGTGAACGAACCTGTGAATGAAACAATCCACAGTTAAAATAATAATTCAAGGGTAAGTACAGTACAATATCATAATAGACCTTGCCACGGGGTTTGGGCGGGAACGAGTTAACAACATTTCGTGCTGCAGTTTTATTTTCATGAAACTTAGTTGTAACCCGGGTTGAATTGTATAATTCTGGTGGAATGTTATTCCATTTAGTTCTGTGAAAGTGCTCAAGTGTAGTACTTGTGCACTTTCACAGAACTAAATTGAATTATAAATTAGAAAGTAAAAATCAGTGTTAAACATGAAGTTTTCTCGTTGCTTCCAAATCTGCTATTAAGGTTGTGGTAAACTTGTCTCCGCTTTACTAAAGCCCCTGACTTGACGGACTATGACGACTTTGACTGTTTTGAAACACTTTCGGCCCGATTTATGAAAAATTGGGTTATAATTTGATGTAAAATATAACTTGACACTGGCAAAATGCACAAGCCGTGCGAAGCCATAATTAATAAATAAAAAAAAGACCTTGCCACATTATTTATTGTTTTATTTGTTCTTAGACCAGCGGCTACGAATATTACTAACTACTGGGTCTTTTCTGGTACTTGTAACTGTTATTTATTATAAGTAGAAATTAAAAATATTATAGAAAATAGTTATTTTATTCGATACAATAATATTACAGTGATATTTGCTTCCTATTATAAAGTATTTGGCTTACTTAAATACAATTTTTAGGAACTTATACTAGGTACTTAAATTATTTACAAAAGTAAAAATTAATAGCCTAAATCAAACATCAACAATATTTTAATTTTTTAACAGTTTAAAGTTTATTAACCAACCAGTCAATTATAAGATCATTTTTGTTAATTTAGTTTCTTTTTTTTTATCAGATCATTTAAAAAAGTTTAGACTGTTGATTCTGGCTGGAGTCATATTTTTTTAATATAGTTTTTATTTATTTATTGTGATTAATGGTATCAAAATGATGAATAGAATGTATGTTAACTCCATGAACTCCAATTATCACAGCCACACGTTTCCAGAGCCAATTCAAGATCATTCATTTTTAATCCACTACCATTGCAAGATCCATTACTTTCATCATGTTTTCCATTGACTCCATTTTCAGATTTTCCATTAACTTCACTTTCTTCTGTACCATTTGTATCTACCGATTTGCCATTAACTTCTATTTTAGTGGGCTGGTAAGTGTAAAATACTTGGCAGAAAGCAGTGTCGTCTCGGGGAAGATCAAAATCTACGTGTTTAGCTGCCAGCCAAGCGGCGCCCATTGCACTTGATACTCGAAGACGGACTAGTTCCAATTTCGTCGTTACCTGATGGAGTAATATAATTTTAAAAGTCTACCATACAAAATGTTCGAACTTCCTTTCTTTGTTTTAAAAATGAAAAGAAGTATGAACATTTTGTATAGTAGACTTTACGACGTTTACAGTTAGACACTAAACTGTTTTATTAATCTTGATCGTTTGATAATCTAGATAATAAATAAGACGATGAAACTAGTTTTTAAATTAGCGCATGAGAAATATCTAACTCAAAGTTTAAACACAAAGTCAAAAGTCAAAGAGATCACCTAGAAACAGTTCTGGCAATTAGAGCTGTAAAGACACCAATGATGCCGTTTTAGTTTAATTTTTAGTTATAAGTTTAAAGTGTCTATCTGTGGCATCGTAGCTCGCAAACGGATGAACCGATTTTAATTTTGTTTCTTTTTTTGAAAGGTGATTAATCGGGAATGTTCTCAGCTATGTTTGATCAAAATGAGTTCAAGTGTTCTAAAGACATACATTTTTCCTTATCAGTCGGGATTTTTTTTAATTGTCTGACAAATTATTTCACAATTAGGTAAGTAGTATCATTAACGGTCTCATATTTTCTTGATCATATTTTTTGTCTTCGCCCTGAAAGACCATTTTAAATGCACATTATCTAAGTAGGTATAGGAACTGTTAGGAACTTACCCCCCTCCTCTCTAATTCAGTCAAAAACCCCGGTCGCAGCAACTCCCAACTATTCCACACCGATCCAACACAAACCACCCTCAACTCCTGCGCATTAGCTCGATTGCACAGTGGTACGACGTGTGAAGCGAGTGTAGCTCCAGCCAGTGCAAACAGATGACGCGATAGAGCATCCGATGAGGTCGCTAGTGATGATAGTTTAGAGGTTAAACCTAGGAAAATAATAACGATTTTAATGGATGAAAAATTATTTTTATAGATATGTAAATGAGTTTATCCAAATCTTTCGAATATTTATTTAGATTTTTGAAACCGATGAAACAACTTACCAGCAAAATGTGGTTTATCAAAATGCTTATAGGCATGTGGCAGAAGATCATCTCTATTATCAACATCGAAATGTTCCTGTATAACTTGCCACACGCGACGAGTGCAGTGTGGCGAAGGACGAAGCCCGTCGACATCATCAAACACTGTTTTAACTGCTCGGTGAGCTATCCAATATGCTGAAATTATGTTCGATGTGTAAAAAATACTTTTTACATCTAATCTACATGACTTAGGATGATTTGTCGACCCAGTTGACACAATGGTCACCATGCCGGACTGCCAAACACAGGTTTGCGGGTTCGATTCCCGGCTCAGACAAGTATGTATGCTTAGATATTTGTCTGTGGTCAGATTTTTTCTATGTATTATAAGTATTTATTTACAAAAGAAAAGTATATAAGTAGTATACCGTTGTTCAGCACCCATAACTCAAGTTTATTTACTTAGCTTGGGGCTAGATGGCGATGTGTGGAATGTCCTGCAATATTTGTTCATTATTTATTTGCCTGAGATAAATAATATTAGACGGAAAAGGTTGCCTATATTTTTGTTTAATTAGTTGCTGTGGCCTCACGGTTATAAAAAATAGCCTATGTATTCATTCAGATTTCTAGCTATCTATATACTGAGTTGCATCGTAACACACAAACTTTCACAACTTGCACTTACGTCTAGAATATAATAAGCCAATAAAATTAATATTTTTTATAGTATATTTTAAGATATCTTACCGCCTCCTTCATCACCTAACAAGTATCCCCATCCGCCACAGCCATACTGTTTCCCGTCTGCTGTTAGAAGTAAAGCGTTTGATCCTGTACCTGCAAAGTATTTAGCATTTATTTAGAGTTTGGGATATCACTTCACATCTTCTCCCTCGAAGTAGAGGAAAATAGGATTTTCCTGGAATTTTCCCACAATTCATAATCAAAAAAATTTGGAGAAAGATGGGTCAGACATAAATAAATAAATATTGCAGGAATGTCCTGCACACATCGCCATCTAGCCCCAAGATAAGTAACTAGACTTGTGTTATGGGTGCTAGACAACGGATATACTACTTATATACTTTTCTTTTTGTAAATATATACTTATAATACATAGAAACAACCAAACCACAGACAAATATCTAAGCATAAATACTTGTCTGAGGCGGGAATCGAACCCGCAACCCTGTGTTTGGCAGTCCGGCATAGAGACCATTGTGCCAACTGGGTCGTCAGACATTTCTCGCACCAAATTCAATACTCTCAGGACTTGCATGCTGGAGAGTGTTAATCCAAGTAACATGACGTAGGTACTACTATAAGCTAAAAATATGCTAATGAATCTCCAAATAATAAATGTGTACTCAACTGTATCTAATCTTTAGATAGCACAAGTGAAAGTAAGATTTATATTTACCTACCTACTCAATCATTTCTTCTTCTTGTATAGCAACCATAGCAAAGATAATACCTTGCTATGGTTACCTTGACAATAACGGAATGTGAGAGATTGTTGTGAATGCCGGTGTTAATACTTTTATAAGACGTTATCGAGTCAAAAAGTCTCACATTCGCATGCATTTGTTCGAAAATAAAAAGTATAAAAAAGAGCTCATTAATTGTTTATCCAGCCAGTGTTTGATAACAAATAAATAACATTTGTAACAGGGTTCAATTCTGAGGTTATCGGATGTTCTATTTTCAATCATTGTGGCCTAGATTCAATACTGGATGTCATAGAAGAGTGATTAAACAAACATTTGCTTGGTTGAGTGTTGTTTAGGTTGAGTTATTGGTTGAGTGACGCAATGAGGAGAAAAGTTTAAGGAAGGTGTAGGGAAATACCCAAGCTTTTTATGAAGTTGTTTGCTTCTAAAAATAGCTAGGGTAATATGGCAAGGTTCAATACTTTGTGGAAGATAATAAGCTGATAATTGTCCTATTACTTTGTTTGACCTAAACCCTGGTCCTTCTGTGTAATAAAGCTCCAAATAATATTGTCATTCATCGCTAAGTTATTGGCACGAATTAAATTATTGACACGAATTCACTGACAACTCGAAAATTAATAAAATTACGGATATTCCTTATGACCTTGCAGCCTGATCATTATTTGTATAAAATGTAACGCGAAATATGTCGGTCCGATTCCATTTCTAGTATCGATGATAATGCGTGGAGATTTTAAGTTTACACAAACAAGACTTCTAATATTGTAATGTAGGCATGTATTTGATATTTAAGCCGGTAAAGTCAAGGTTTTTGCTAAATTATAAACAGCAAATTTACATTACGAATGACATTAGGTACGAAAATTTTGTAAAGTGTTAGATGAGCAGTGAAATATACCTAAGGCCAATTAACGTTATTCGCTTTTTTTCAAGATAAATACAAGTAACTAACTTTCTCAATTAGTGCTGTTATCAAAATAATGACATCCTTTATATTAAAAAACTGGTACTGTTATGAGGAAGCGCCCTGACACAGATAAAAGAGTCCAATGACTTATTGCCAAACGGAACTTAACTCTAGGTCAAATTATTGTTCAAATATGTTTTGGATATTTTACTTTACTATTTGCCTCATGAACTCTCCTCTAAAAACTTTTTGCGTAACCACGGGTTCGGTTTGTTATTATCGATTTAGCTTACCTACCTTACCTTACCTATTAAATTTCATAATTCTAAAAATCATCAAAAATGTCTTACCAGCTATCAATACCATTCCTCCATTAGGTGCTCCAGTATACAAAGATCCCGCTGTATCAGTTGCAACGTAAATATCTTTAGCACATCCATCATCTTTCTCTTTTACTCGTGCAGCTAACTCTGCATTACTGCTGTCTTGTCCACAACCAGATAAGGTTAAACCCTGGGGTAACATTTGGCCAATTAAAAGATAATTTATGATTGATTCTTATAAGCGTAGGTAAAAGTAAAATGTCAAATACCTTACCAAGCAATTCAAAGGCTGGTCTATTGGTATACCGGCATCTTCTTTTGCCTCGTGTACCATCTTAAGAATTCTATTGGTACATTCGTCAATGCCTAAGTTCCAGTGATTGGTCCCTGGACCTTTAGCTCGACCGACCACTGTGCCTTTTTCATCACAAATGATGAGGTTAGAGTGGGTTGCTCCACTGAAAATTTAAAAAACCAACACCATAAGTAATCTCTTGTTTTCGTGGGGGATTTTTTGGGTTAGTTAGGTTCTACTTATACTATTAACTATCAACTTAGAAGGTAAGTCCTCTTAATTAGGTAAGTACTTTTGAATAAACAATTTGTGTTATAGTCAAGTACGTGATACCATAATATTGGTAAATACCAGCCTCCGTAGTATAGTAGGTTTGTTGTTATTACAAATTTCATAAAGAATTTCACTAATGATTAAATACCTATTCTAAGAGCAATAACTGTCTAATATCTGCTATCACAGCAATTTGTCGGCTGATTGTTGTTATCGGACTGTAAATAGCTTTTTCGTTATAATCAATTATGTTCATAAGTATCGAACACACATTGTTATCATTTTGTCTATTATGTTTTGTTTGAGTAGAATACAAAACAACATAAACGGACAGATAAAATTACTGCTTGTCAGCATTAGAAATCCTTTTGAAATAATATTCTTATCTGAGTTGTTGTAAATAAATAAATAAAATTCTTTTAGTCTGCCAGGAAAAATAAAACTATTGTATTTAAGTATAATTTTATATAGGACCTATGTTGATTTGATTTAACTACCTGGGGACTAGTATAGGTAGTATATCATCCCACCTACATATCACCTACGTATATTAAACAGCAATAATTATAGGTAAGTAGGTTAGGTACTCTACAAAAAACCGTTTTTAGTATTCAAACTGTAAAGGATCCGTGAAGGATAATATTTACCATGTTTATTGTTTTAATTTTATCATTTTCTATATGTGAAAAATAGGGAAAATCACAAGTAGTTTAAAATCATATGGGTGCAACATATTTGGCATAGCCTAGCACAAGAGTGCTTCGATATTTATTGCTAGACCCCGTTAAGCATAACCTAGGTTCTTATTTATAGCCAACAACTTTCATAACCATTTTCTCAACAGGGTAGTAAAACTACCTAATTCTATTATTCCGTAGTACCATAATATCGTCATGTATAAACTATCAATAAACCACGTAATACGAGCTTATCATACCATCAATTTATCTTTTACCGATATAATTATTATCATGAACCTGACATTCGAGAATGCAAATAACGAATAAGGTAGGTACATTGATAGATAACTCTACATATTTGCACAACACACGAAATAACAACAAAGTAAACATAGATCTTAGAAGTTTAAGCTAAACATTAAAAAAACAATAAAGAAAGTGATTACTAAACAACAAAATTACGATTGTTGACCACTAGTATGATGAAAGCAGTATCTATTGGTACAGCAATAATAAATGAGTAAAATCAAAAAACATCGTGAAGTCGTCATTTATAGGAATTTAGGAATACTCTTTCCTTTTACGCTTTTACATCAACGAAAGAATTTTTTTATTTGCAATTATTATTCTTGATGATAATGTGAGACATGTCACGTAGGACAAAATAGAGGACTTTCTTTTTTGAGCTCGTTTGAAATTAAGTAAAAGGTTTTTTTGAGTAATGCAAGGACTATCGATCTAAAATAAATAAATATTGCAGGACATTCCACACATCGCCATCTAGCCCCAAGGTAAGTAACTAGACTTGTGTTATGGGTGCTAGACAACGGATATACTACTTATAGGTATACTTTTCTTTTTGTAAATATATACATATAATACATAGAAACAACCAGACCACAGACAAATATTTGAGCATAAATACTTGTCTGAGGCGGGAATCGAACCCGCAACCCTGTGATTGGCAGTCCGGCATGGTGACAATTGTGGGTTGGTCGTCAAATCTAATGGAATCTAAGCGTACTAAGCATTTTGCTTCGTCATTTCTTATTCGTACAGCTAGGGAATGGAATTAGTTGCCTGCATTTGTCTTTCCTGACATGTAAAATTTGTGGGTATTCAAGTGCACGAGTGACAGATATCTTCTTCTAGGAAAGCGTGCTACGTCTTAGACCGCATCGTCATTCGTCACCTACCATACCTACTATCATGCTAGTGTGATAGTGGTCAAAGGCTGATCTATCTTTTGTAATAAAAATATTAGTACCTACCTACATATTGATTGTAAAATAATATTATGAGTCTGTCTGTGGTGATCCCCGCTGTGATTGGTAATTGTCACGTATTATCTATTAAGATCATGATAATAGTTAGTAGGTAAAGAACTCGATTGTTATCTCTAAAGATTCAAAACAATACAATTAGGCCATAATCCTCGTCACAAAGGTTATTTCCCTGTAGATTGGTGATGATTAAACCCACATTAATGATTAAGTAAATGATAACAATGTCTGCGCACTCTTTGTCCTTGCATCATTCAATTTTGTGAAATAATTTATTACTTCGTGTTCGATATGTATACTATGTTTTTTTTAAATTATTAAAACATTATTTTCATAAAGAAAATTAACTTTAGTAGTTATTAAATAAATATAATATTAAATCGTCTGTGTAACATCAACCGAAATAACCAGTGTTAAATAATATAAGCCTAAGCAAATGAATTACCACAAAAAAAACCAAACCCCGGATATTACTTATTTCATTCAAGAACTAAAATTAATATTCTTGTTATTACAACTACTGGAAAGAATACATCTACTTACAGAAAAGAATAAACGCATTTTATAGATTTTAGACGTTTTACTTACATAAACAAAAGAAACACTACCGCTTTAATTCCTATCAATACAGTGCAACAAACCAGCTAACTTGACATTTACATAAATTAAAACTCAGAATACGTAACAGAAACCACTGAGAGTGATCATAATAAAACATTCGAGGACAGCAACCTATGAAAATATGAATTGTTTGAATTCCTACAACACTGCGTTGAAAAATGAACTTAATGAATGCAAGCATAAAGTTCAAATCACTTCTTAATCGTTAGGTAACTGATGAATAAACATTCAATCGAAATTACACTTTATTACTTCGAAAATAAGATTGTCTTTTACTAATTATGTCTTAATCGGTGTGGCTGACAAGCCGATTGAATAACGAGTAGTGATTGGTTGAAATTATTTGCATTTCGAACATGTGATACTTGGAAAGGAAATTGTTTTTGTTGTTATTATCTAAAATTATTTTGATTGCCCGTTGTAAAGTTGTTAGCTAATCCACGGGATTTCCGCAAAAGTAGGTATGGCTACATTTTCTACGCTTTAAATAAGATAAGTGGCTACCTATTGCGTTAAAATAATCCAAACTTGATTATAATACCGAATGTAAAAAAACTGCAATAAATTCTTGTTGCAAAAATTTAAAACTCTGTAATGAATAATTTAAATGAACAATAATATAAATAAAGATACTTCATTCATTTGTAATTTCATATTGAATAAATAATTACCTACTTTAGTACGTCGAATTTCGAAATGACAAAAGTTATTAACTTTTGGTATTTCGAAATATAAAATAAATTAGTAGGAATTTTAAACACTTCGGCATTGGCATTTTAATCAGTATCAAAATAGCGGATATACTTTTAATAAATATTTAAACAATTAAATTACTACCAATACTCATAGTAATTATAAATATTGTTTCGAAATACGAAACTAGCTGTAAGATTGCTCAAGGCAAGCCTTTCTACTTTCAATTTTAACAAACACCTTATTACCTAGTAATAAAGTTCATAAAAAAATGTATCTTACCCTTCGACACCACCAAAAAACATTTTCAAAATAAATTGAATCAAAAAATGAATATTAATTTATCAAGTTCAATTTTTGTTTTATCAACTTTTTGCGATAAAATTCTTAATTTAAATAAACAAACACTCGCTGCCAACGCGGCCCTGATACTGAGTGAATGATTATGGAGTGAAAAGTGGGGAGTGACGTTGACAGTGGCACAGGCACTACCGATACCGGCGCGATACCGTTATTGATTTTTGCGTCACTAGTATAGACGTTTTAAAAACGTTAGTTATATCGTATTTATAAACCGTTAGTTATATCGTATTTATAAACAAGAGTGAAGTGCAATCAAATTGACTTTATTCGGATTTGCTTTTATTCCACACATTGAGTCGTTGGACAGACTGCACTGAAAGTAATTTAAGGATATCTCCTGTCAGTCAAGAGATTTTTTTTCCTCACTGGGATGCAAAGGGTAACTGTCTTGACAAACTTCGTCAATTTTTACTGCCCGTAAACTTACATCTTTCAGTTTTTATTTTACTGCCTACTAATATAGTACTGCCATCTATTGAGACAAAATATAATTATGGAACAATGTTTTTATCACAGTTGCTCATAAAGTGGATCTTATTCAACGGCTTTTAGGCTCATATTATATAACATTATAACATATTATGCACGCGTGCGTTTTAGATTTGTTAACTAGTGCTGTAAAGTTATCCCGATAAGTTATAGTACATTACCATACATTATTTTTTAGGGTTTTTTTATTTGTTTTTGCGTCGGGGGTTAAGAACAAAATACAATGGTACGGAAAAACAATATATTTAAGTAAAGAAAAAACAAAAAATAAACAACTCAATTTTTAATTGTTTTCTAAGTCATTATCACGTAAAATTTTCGTTCGTAAACCGACTTTAGAGACAACCATTTTTGCTAGCTAAAAACTCTTTGGTACCTACCTTTTCGGGATAACTTTACAGCACTAGTTAACAAATCTAAAACGCACGCGTGCATAATATGTTGGATTATGAGCCTAAAAGCCGTTGAATAAGATCCACTTTATGAGCAACTGTGCTAAAAAATACGTATCTTACTGCTAATTACATGTTAGGTAGGTGAAACATTCTTAATTTATCTGGGTTATACTGTTTTGATGTATAAAAAAGGTAGATACCAAAGAGTTTTTTAGCTAGCAAAAATGGTTGTCTCTAAAGTCGGTTTACGAACGAAAATTTTAAGTGATAATGACTTAGAAAACGATTAAAAATTGAGTTTTGTTTCTTTTTTGTTTTTTCTTTACTTAAATACTATATTGTTTTTCCGTACCATTGTATTTTGTTCTTAACCCCCGACGCAAAACAAATAGAAAAAAACCATAAAAAATATTGTATGTCAGACGAGGATGTATAGGTTAAAAGTCTTTAGCCTGCCTTTCCGGAGCATAATTAACAAAAAAATCTGCCTTAAAAAAATGTAAACATAGACTTATCACAAATATTTTGTTAATTATTATTTTGTTTTCTTTTCAAGTCTTTTCTTTTATTCGCAACTGTGATAAAAAACGTCGTACGATATACGTGTGGAATTGATCTTTGCATCTTGGCTTCTTATAACACGCTCGCTACCGCTCGCGCGTCATATTACACTTATATCGTAATGTACTATTACCAATTACAATGAAAACAAGGTGGTGTAAACATCTCATAAATATTTTATTCACAATTATTATATTTTTACAACACTCGCTTATTATTAATAACATTGAGTACACATTTATTATTTTAATAACATAATTTATTTCTATTAACTTAGAGGAACAATGAGATCTTTTTGTAGTAAATTAAACTAAAAATAGGGGAAGTAAGTACAATAACCTACTGTAGGTAAATAAATCAGCAGTTTTATTTGCAAGATTTTATAAATTGTTCACAATTAATGGGTATTTTAATTATAACTGAGAAGTACTGATTTTCTTATGTGATGAAGGTTTGTAAAAAATATAAAAAAATGTATTTTTAGGAATGATCACACAAAATAAGTATGTATAATTTTATTTATACTTCGGTTTTTTTTAACCAGTTATTTTGAAATAATCTAATTTTAAGATACCAATGAATTATGGTAAATTAAGAATACTTAAATATCTAGTAAACCGTTATGAAAAGTAAGGCCAATTAATTAAGTTTTAGACAAATTCCGTTTTTTTATAATTTTATTTTTCCAAAATCTAAAACTTTGAATCCTAACTAATAAAAATAGGAAAGCTTTCGCAAAATTTGGCAAAGCTTTATAGTTCAAACTTTTATTGAAAGTAAATAAAATAATCTTAAGTAAGACTTACACAATTTAGTACCTTGTTTTAAATTATTTTAGTATTGCTTCAATAAAGTTGACAGCCAAGAAATTCACTTTATAATTATAATTTTAGATTGTAAGACTGTCACATTAATAATTTTAATACAAAAATTCTTAGCAATACTTATTGTATATTTTATTTTTCATAAACATTGTAGGTAAGTAAGTACCTAGTAATTAATGTCAATTTGGGATAAACTTTGGACAGAATAGGAGATCCTAAGAATAATAGTATCACACTTGTGGTAAAATGTGTACCTAGGTCATATTTTCAGAAGTTCAGAGATTTTTTATCAAAGTTTTGTACACACCATAGAATTCTGCAGCATTTATCAATTTTAAACATTCTAAGGCCATATTTTGTCACATATCGCCAACCATCTTTTTTCTAACTGAAAAGGACTTTAATAGGTTGATAAGTATATAAAGTTAATTAAATAAAGTAGGTACATATATAGGTAACGGAATATTTTACAAAACTTACATAATTTTAGAAGGAATGAGGAAGTAAATGGATTATCGTGGAATATCAATAGGACATCTAGCTTAACTACTTACATTAGGACGTCTATCTTGAATTTTGTAACCTATAAATACATTTAATTACATATCAATATTAATTATCTAACCTATCTACAGGAAATTTCGTAAAATAAAACTGTAAGTTTAGGAATAATTACAGGACAATAATGACATCAACTTTAATGTAGGTAGGTACGTGAAATATACGTAGGTCTAGGTATATTATACCAATAATAAAAACTTCTTAAAGTTTTCCATCAAAATGTATCTAATTTACATAGATTTTATACGGACAGTCTTTTCAGTAAATTAATAACCAATAATTATTTATTCAAATTCTTGCCAATCATTTAATTACGTCTTTCAGATACAAAAGAAACAATATTTTTATAACGTTACATAAATACCATTTGTCACATCTCTTATGACATTTTTTTAAAATTTTCAAGCGGCAACGGATGAGTGAGTTATTTTTTCACTTTTATAAATAAATTATTTCATTTATCTAGTTTTCTGAACATGCGACGGTTGTTTGAAATTGTGGATTTTGCCGTCGCATCGCTAGGCGTCACCTGGAAAACAGAAAAACGGTTTTACTGTGGAAATAATAGGTACTGTGCAATATTACAAACTCAGATTCGCGCCACCAAACAAGTCTTCCATTGCTTCTGTGTTTTGTTTATAACTATACTAGCTGCTGCCCGCGACTTCATACGCGTGGTAGTTTTGTTTTAAATACCAAAACCTTCCTCTTGAATCACTCTATCTATTAAAAACCGCTTTTAAAGATTTAGCATACGTAGGGACTGACAGCGGGAAGTGAATTTGTTTTAAACTAGTGAAGTGATAGTAGGTAGGTAATTCTGCAAACACCAGATAGACCTCGAGAGCACATCAAACTGCTACTGTTCTGCTCATCACTTTTCGAAGATCCTCACCACATCTTCACCCATTATCTTTTTTGCACAGTTGCGCCTCGTGGTTTCACTCACAGAAGTTGGGTTCAAGTGAATAAGTAGCTCACCTGTCAGCAGCAGTGTGAGTCTGCAAGCCAGCATCGTGTTCGTCCAATGAGTGCGAGTGTGTCGGCTTGTTGTTGGTACGTCGAGCTGAGCCGTCTTCCGACTCGCGTCTCGTGGGACCATCGCCGCCACAGAAACACTTGCATATTATACGTTTGAACGCGAATCTGGGGACAATAAACATTTCAAAATTGACTTTTAAATCGTAAGTAGGTAGGTACCTAATAAAATTGCCCCCAATAAACACCTGCCTACGTCGACGTAGAAAAGGTTGCGGGTTTGATTTCCGCTGTAAAACAAGTAGGTACTTACCTATATTTATTTATAGGTAGATACCTACTTTTAGATGAATTATCCATAGACGATTATCCATAGATTTATGTAGGTAGGTACAGTTATTGTTCTGTTAACAAATATCTGGGTTTTTGGTCTGGGTATTTCTGTATATATACAATGTGTTTCAGCGAAGGAGATTTAACACGAAAGAGAGTTGTTCTAGACGTCTAGGCGAACAAATTTTGTTCTACGACTTTTAAAAATTAGAATTTTTTTTCGATAATTCTGAGGGAATTTTTACTTGAAAATCAGTTGTTTCATACAAAAACTTCCAAAATTCGTAGAACAAAAGTTGTTCGCCTAGACGTCTAGAAGAACCCCCTTTCTTATTAAAACCCCTTCACTGAAACAATGGTATAACTAGCTGCGGTCCGCGGTTTCACCCGCGTAGGTCCCGTGGGAATATCAAAATGAAAGGAGCCTATAGCCTTCCTTGATGAATGGACTATCCAACACAAAAATAATTTTACAATTCGAACCAGTAGTTCCTGAGATTAGCGCGTTTAAACAAAAAAACTCTTCAGCTTTATAATATTTAGTATAGATAAGTACAATAAGTATGTATTTACAAAAAAGCCTTAAGCCAAGCACCTAAGGGTGTAGTTACCAGACATTGGATATAATACCTAAATAATTTTTTTTAGAGTTCTGTACCTCAAAAGATAAAAAAGGAACCCTAATAAGATCACTTTCTTGACCATCTGTTTTTTGTAAAAATATATTTACTATTAACAATAGGTAGATATATTTAATACTAGCTGCGCCCCGCGGTTTCACCCGCGTAAGCCCCGATCCCGTGGGAATATCGGGATAAAAGTAGCCTATATTTTTCAATTTGATCCAGTAGTTCCTGAGATCATCGCCTTCAAACAAACAACGATGAATAATATTCCACATCTCCCACTGATTCTTCGCTCCTATTGGTCGTAGCGTGATGTTATATAGCCTAAAGCCTTCCCCGATAAATTTACTATCCGCCACAAAAATAATTTTTCAATTCGAACTAGTAGTTCCTGAGATTAGCGCGTTCAAACAAACAAACAAAGAAACAAACTCTTCAGCTTTATAATATTAGTATAGATTAACAATAAGTCGTCAATTTGAATACTAACCTAAAATCCTTAGAAAAGAGCGCGTAAATGAGCGGATTGATCGCGGAATTGCAGTACCCGAGCCAGAACAGCACAGAGAATACAATAGGCGTGACACACTGGTTACAAAACGCTCGCACCACGTACACGCTGAAGAACGGCAGCCAGCAGAACACGAAGCCTCCCACTATGATGCCGAGCGTCTTCGCTGCTTTCGTCTCCATTCGGAACCGTTTCACCTGGTTATATCAAATATTTAATAAGATCAGATTTAAAAAAAGTAAGTGTATACTAGCTGCGCCCCGCGGTTTTACCCGCGTAAGTCTCGATCAAAATAAAAAGTAGCCTATAGTCGCCTTCCTCGATAAATGGGCTATAAATGGACTATCCAACACAAATTTTTTTTTTAATTCAAACCAGTAGTTCCTGAGATTGGCGCGTTCAAACAGACAAACTCTTTAGCTTTATAATATTAGTATAGATGCTATTCGTTATCTAGCACCCATAACACAAGCCTAGTTGCTTAGCTTGGGGCTAGATGGCGCTGTATAAAATGTTTTACAATATTTACCTATCTGACCGGAAGACTTGCAGCTTGTCACCTTTTGTACAGCTTTAGGCTGTTCGTTTTTAAGGCTTAGCCCTCTTAAGAACGTGAGAATAGATTTTTTAAGAATTGGTAATTTTAGGAATTAGTCCTTTTAAGAACTAGTCCTTTTTCAAGCTGCTAGGCATTAATCGACTTACCAATTTTTAATTAATATAACTTTTTAAATAAGTACTGATGTATGTATGTTACATAAATATATTGGGAAACAGCATAATATTTACACATATTTAACCTCCATTTTTGGGTTCAAACTCTAAAGATAAGCTATGTTGTTATCAACGTTACCTGAGCCTTAATATTCCTCTTCCCCATCCGTCTGGTCCTGGGTTTATCATCGTAGTCATCATACAGCGGCCCCGGGGCGAGGTGATGACTCGGCCGGACTCGGAGCCTGCTTTCTGTCAGCTCACGTCCATCTCTTACATATAAAATAGTTCATTATTTAACGTTATTTTAATTTTCGATACAAGGTAAGAGGTAGGAGGTAGGTACGGTCGGCTGCATAATTGCAGACCCACCGTAGAGCTCCAAAACGGTTATAAACTGTTATAAGAATGTTTTCAACACAAGCCCAAGATTCTAGGCATCTGCTTTAGTTGAAGTTTTTTTAATCATGAATTTATCAATAAAAAATTACAAGAATGAAAACATTCCAATAATAGTAATTTTAGAACTCTACAATGGGTCTGGAATCATGCTGCCGACTGCACAATCGATATTTAAATTTTCGACTCCATATAGCTCCAAAACTGTAATTATTAATGAATTGAATGATTTCAACTCAAACAAGATTCTAAAGTTCTGCTCGAGTTGAAGTTTAAAGTTTTTCAACTCGTGAATTAATAAACATTCCAATAAAAAATTAGGAACTCTTACAGTAGTTGGGCTGCGGACTCTACCCGCTTAAAAACTATCAGTAACATATTACTGATTACTAAATTCCTTAACGAATACCTAAATGTGTTTACCTTTCATAATGTACAGCATAGAGACTAGGGCTCGGTGATCGACTTGGAGACCGCGAGTTCTCGTGGTTTCCACATATTTGCTCAGACGATGGATATGATACTGAGATCTTTACTTTCTCGTGGGCACGTCGTGCGCTTGAGTGCCTGAAATGATCGATAATCTATAAATATAAAATTGAAAGTCTTGACTAACTGGTAGGTTTATTAACGCATAGCTCAAGCCAATAAACGGATCGAATCAAAATTTTGCATTATTAACCGCGACTTCGTTCGCGTGGATTTCTATTTTCCAAAATCATTTCTAAGTGGATTCACCCGCGTAAGTCCCGATCCTGTGGGAATATCAAAATGAAAAGTAGCTTATAGCCTTCCTCGATAAATGGACTATCACCCACAAAAATATTTTTTCAATTCGGACCAGTAGCTCCTGAGATTAGCGCGTTCAAACAAACAAACACTTCAGCTGTTCAGCTTAATAATATTAAATTTAAATTTGGTTGCCAAATTTTAGCCCGGTCCATGCATTGGTTTGATCTGTGGGTTGATATTATTATTCAGTCAGTCAGGTCTTATAATTTCATATAGACTAGTTACGCCTCGTGGTTTCCCCTCCAATAGTAGCCGACAGTCTTCCATACTCCGAACTACGTCCCAGAACCATACAACATCATCACGATGGTTATTGATAGACTCACTGACATTTACCACCTTTCTCGTCATTAATCATATTTATTTCAGTAAATATAAGCTCTTGGAAACGGAAGTAGAACATCATTAATTATGTTAAAGGTTAGCTTTTTTACTATTTAGTGAAGCTCTTTTTTGAGATTTCCACTTCCCAGCTTTCTTATAAATAATGATTAGTTTTGCGTATAAAACTACTGTATGAAAGTAAGTCTGTATGTATACTTATATGAAAGTTTTACTAAAAGTTTTAACATTACTAAGCTATCTAAATAATTTATTCTACTTCTCAAATGTAGTAAAAAGCTCTATGAATTGGCAACGATGATAAGCTTGTTACATATGTTTTTAATGTTATCTCAAAAATAAATAATATATACCCAACAATAACAATGATCAAATCTTATGTTGCTGAAAGTTAACTAAAGTTCTGAATACTGAGCACAACGGCCCCGATCCTGAAGCGGCATCGGGAGTTGAAGGCATGCGTAATAAATACCCAACAATACAATAACAATAATCAAATCTTATGTTGCTGAATGTTAACTAAAGTTCTGAATGCTGAGCACAACGGCCCCGATCCTGAAGCGGCATCGGGAGTTGAAGGCATGCGTAATAAATACCCAACAATACAATAACAATTATCAAATCTTATGTTGCTGAATGTTAACTAAAGTTCTGAATGCTGAGCACAACGGCCCCTGATCCTGAAGCAGCATCGGGAGTTGAAGGCATGCGCTGAGTCATTCTCAGTCTTTATAAAATCACGAAGGTCTGGCGGTAGGAGTGATCTTACTCTATATCATAACTGAATAATGACGAAAGACTACTTCAACAAATATCTAATACTGAATGACTTCTACCTACCTAACTACAAAATCACCTGCATCTCATTTACCTTACCAACCTTCTCAACCTTTCTGGTGATGCGCTGAGCGATGTGCTGGTCGAATGGTTCGAGGCGTTGGATAGAGGAGAGCCGTGGGGTCTGGCTGAGCCTCGACCGCGGTGTATTCGGAGTGTTAGTCGGTTGTCGTCGAACCGATTGCCTAAACCTTTACCTGGAACATATTTGAAGGTAGTCAATTCCAAAATATCTATTTACTAGCAGCGCAGTTTTACCCGCGTAACTCCCGATCCCGTGGGAATATCGAGATAAAGAGTAGCCTATGTTATTCCCAATTGATGAATGTATCTGCATACCAAGTTCCATCAACGGTCGGTCCAATCGGTCCAGTAGTTCGGTCAATCGGTCCAATCGGACCAAAAAATTTTTTCTTTTTACTAGGTACATAGTATAAAACAAAGTCGCTTCCCGCTGTCTGTCCGTTCCTATGTCTGCTTAATCTTTTAAAATACGCATCGGATTTTTATGCGGTTTTTTTAAATAGATAGAGTGATTCAATATGAAGATTTTAGTATATTAAACAAAACTACCACGTGTACGAAGTCGCGGGCAGCAGCTAGTTATTATACAAGTGTAGATGTAGATTATTTTGGAATCATTCGCATGAAATCAAATTGAAACGTCTCAAAAACTAAATCAGGATGTGTGTGCCTTTGGAACGTGCCCACTAATGGTAACATAAGATACTTAGAAATGGATTTACCCTCACCTTTTTCTCGATTTCCAACTCATAAAATATACTTTCATGTACCTACTTAAATTTCTTTTGACTTCGCTGAAAGCAGATTTTCCATTCCAGATTAATTGGTGTCTAATCTTAAATCTGGTGAACTCCATTTCACTGTATAAGCCGTTGGAACTCATTTATTAAAATATTTAGTATGTCAATATTAAAGTGCACAGCCATAGCCATAACGAAAAACAAAAAATCAAGACCTCGACTATTTTTTAGCTTTGCCGCAATTTTTTTATTTTAACTATCATCTGTGCCGAAAGGCAAATGCGTTTATTGCTATACAGCCACGTGAACACAATTTGTACTAAATAAAAGAGATCCAATCAAAGAGTATTTAATAACCTAGCACGTTGTTTCATACAACATTGCTGGAGCGTGTAATGTTCCAAATTCAAAAAATTCTTGCAATATATTTAATTTACATTGTCCGTAAATTTAATACATCGCGTGTTCTTTTATCGATAATAATGACAATATTTCCATGCTTGTTTGAGAAAAATATATTTCACGCGTACTTTTTTGCTTACTACCCTCACTCGTCTTATATGTTGCAATTCTAACCTGATCTAACCTACCTTTATGGAGTCGCTAGTCGGTTTTAAGCCGTCGTGGAGGACGGTCGAGTTTTCGCGGCACCCCCGGAGAAGCCAAGGTAAATAGTCTCTTGACCACTCTGGCGGCTCTCGTCCTCTCTTGGATTACGGTCGTTTTCGTCGCGCTCCCGCAGAAGGAGCTCCCTGAGAGGTTCGTGTCCCTCAGAGGCAGCTCCCTTGGAGAACGGTGTCTCTCTGCGGTCTCTCGGCTCTTCTGAGAGGTCGGCGCCTCTCAGAGGTGTCTCCTTGGGAGAACGGTGGCTCCCTAAGAGAGTGGTGTCTCCCAACGGTGCTTCTTGTTGGGAGCCGTGGCGGTCGGTCGAGTTTTCGTCGCGAGTGTAGTGTCTAAAAATGGCGTCTCCCTAAGGGAACGGAATGGTGTTGCGCGGACCTACATAGTGCAGTGTAGTGTGGTACTGTGTTTAGTAGGTACCCCCAGCGAGTGGTCATCGTGTCGTAGATGGTGTCTCACCATCGAGGATCGCTGAGGCTGGGGTGAGGAGCAATTAACTTTGTGAGTTCTCCCCCTGAGACCCGAGCGATCCTCCTCCGCCTCCTCATCCTCTAACGTAGTGATGAGGAGGGAACTCCGAAGAGTAGTAGTCGGTGAGTCGTATACAGAACAGCTTTGAACAAGCAATCTCATATATTTCATGGAAGCTTCTAGTACGCGAGTTAAAACCTGTTTGATCCTGTCTCGTACCGTTTTATTTATCGCATCCATATTGCATCATATTATTTTTATATAGGTGTAGGTAGGTACAAGTATATAGATAGGTAAAAATAGATGAAATATATACCTATGTTGATTGGTATAGGCATAATATAGCTAAGTGTAGGTATATGGTGTATTCTGCTTCCCTCTTACCTTGTATCTGTAATATATGCGCTATCGAGCCAGGGGTCATAACTGAGGACTCGGGGGGTCGAGGGTAGGACTCCACAGCGGCTGCGCCTTACACACCTGTGTCCTTTGGTTTAGGTGAAGTGCTTTTGACCTTTGGCCTCGGGTCATCGGCATTTCACCTTTGACCCTTTACTTTTGACCTTTGACTCTGTACTTTTTACCCTAAACTCCACTGCGGGTGCGCTTTACATACATGTGTACTTTGATCTAGGTGAAGTTTTAACCTTTGGCCTCTGGCCGTCGGTACTTAACATTTGAGCCTTGATCCTTGACCATTTACCCATGACATTTTACTTTTGACCTTTGACTCTGTTTTTTTTTGCCTTAAACTTCACTGCGGCTGCGCTTTACATACCTGTACTGGACCTACTTACTTCGTTTTAGATGATTTATTGTATCTATTTTAGTTATTGTATTTATTTTTATTATTACCTTTAGTAGTCCTAAATCCTTGATTGATAGCCTTCGTAGTCCGCACAGCAGCCTTGTAAATCCGCCAATAGAAGAACAGCATCACGAACATGGGTATGTAGAAGGAGCCTAAGGCTGAGTAGACGACGTATCCAGCGTCGTTGGTGAGCTCACAGGTCCACGGGCAGGGTGGGTTGGGGGACCAGCCCTCTTTTAGTTCTGCTTCTTCTGGCTGTGAAGAAAAAGTAGAATCACATACCGGGAAGTCAAAGTATAGGTACTGGTTTTTACGGTAATTGCGACTGTATCATTGAAATTTAAATTTAGATCTTCTACTCTACACTGAACCGAAGATTCTATATTTGGTGAAACCGAACTGCACTTGTGGGGCACTGCACACTGTTTATTTTCTTGTTATTTTGTCACTGATATCAAGGTTTTTAAAAAACCTTTTAGGCCCCTATTACCTTATAAGTGACACTTACTTTCTTGTCCTTCCATCCGACCAGCGGCGGGAAACATATAACAAACGACAGCACCCAAAGGCCAGCGATGAGCGCCTTGGCTCGCCTCCTGCTCATTATGCTGGGGTAGCTGACCGGCCTGGTGACAGCCACGTAGCGGTCCAGGGAGATGGCGCACAGGTTCAGGATGGATGCTGTACACATCCATACGTCGACCGCCAGCCATACTGAACACCATACGTCGCCGAATATCCAGATCTGAAATATATAAAAAAAATTAAAAATAAAAAAGTTGAAAATTGTGGTACTTACAAGTTTTTGCCAAAACCAAAGTTTATTTATCATGTTGACTTAGGAATTTAATTTTACACTTAATAGAGACTATACCTTAGTATCTGGTATTAATTTCTCCACCTTTTTCTGAGAAAATCGGTGATGACACACGGACAAGACAGTGACCTTAAAAGGGATCCTTTTTTACCTTTTGAGGTACGGAACCCTAAAATAACAGTCTCACAAAATTATTCAGAGCCCAAGTATATACCAAAATAATTTTATCATTTCAATGTTTAATTAAACTAGAATCAAACAAATATATTTTTAAGTATCTGCTTTCTTTTAAAGAATAAATTGCTCTAAGATTATGGGAAGACTTGACCATTTTTCAAATGTTGAAAATATTATTTTTGTACGTCGTTATTAATGAACCATCTTTAAAAAAATGGCAAGGTTATTTCGTGAACTGACTGTTGATAGACGGATTTGCATATTTTTGTTATTTTTCACTTTTCATATTGGACACAAAATGATTAAAATATTTACATAAGGGGGCAAACGCTTATAGCAGACTATTGAGTTCACCTTTTGAAGGCAAACAAAAAAAAACAAGAATAAATCTAAATTCAGAAATTTTAAGGGCAATTTTCTATTTATTTTTCGTAAAAAAATACTTTTGTGGGTAGTTTAAAAGCGTAATTGGGATTTTAGGAGTTTTGAAATATTGTTATATATAAATTAGTTAGCGGAAATGGTACATTTTGATAGGTAGAGTACCAACACGCAGCTTCTTTTGCTTGACAACATATTTGAATTCGTCAAATGTATCCACGATTATTGTGACGTGTTTGTAATTGATATTCTGCACATTATCTAGTTTTTGCATTACCATGAACCACGAGAACTTTTATTCCCGTGGTTTCATCAATTGAAAGATGATCGTGACAGAAACAAAAGACGATAAAATCGTCAGTACTATTCTAACTATTGAATCTCGGACAATTTAAAGTTCGATTTTGCCTTAATTAAATTAAACTGAGACATCCTTAAAATTGAATTTATTCGTTAATTAATTCGAGCGACATAATTTAAAACCTAAGTTACCAACTTAAAATACCTACTTTCAAAAGCTAATAAATAAACACAGTACCTACTTATAAGATACCTCAAGTTTATCCAACACGCTTAGTATAAACAATAAACGAAATCCTCGGGGATCCTTTAATAAAGTGTCTTAGGGTAATCGTATATTAAACGCTAAAATATACAGCCAGTTATTATGTCGGGGAACTTGGATCCGGTTTATTCGATAAGTGAGCTATTTTAAAATTATATTGGAATGTCTTGCGGCTCCTTTAAAAAGTTCCCTAAGATCGGTTTAGCTGTTCTTATTTGTCCAGGGGAGCCAATCAAATCGGAAACAAAAGAAAATTGAAACGGAAACAAAGGACGACCGAAATAGAAGCAAAAGACGATAGAAATAAAAATAAACAAAAGACGGTCACTTGTAAAATGAAAGATGAAACAAAACGACATAAAAAAATTTATGAAAAAAAATCGTGGGACACGCGTTTGAAACGTAAACCAATTTTTTTTTCCACATTTGGAAAGTTAGTTCTCTTATGGTTTTGAGTTTCACGTTTTCGTAACGCGTAATATTTTTTCTCGGCTACGTCCATTCGCCAATCTGCGATAAGAAACTTCGTTCCAATATGCAAACATCTTTGAATTATGAAAATCCGAGGAAATACAAATGGAGCAATGGCTTTTTTTAACTGACTTCAAAAACCGGAGAAGGTTCTCGCTTCGCGACTATTAATTTACTTCAAATTAATAAAAATTATTTAGTTTAATTTATTTATGTATATTTTATTTCCTATACCTGAGTATTCAATAAATCCGAAAACCGCGTAACCAGATCCGATTATCCGGTAGCCAGACTTTAAACTTAGATGTATATTGTAAACTCACTTAACGTAAACATAACTTAGTTTAAGTAAACAATCGTACTAAGTTACTTACAGGTATCTATTACCTTTGTAACGGAGTATACCTTACCTACTACGGATAATAGAACAAAAGTTGCTAATTTTACGTGACTGTTTATTCTCACTAGTTCAGTGGACCAGCCTCCATATACAAGATTACTTTCTATTAGCGATATCGCCAATGGACAGATTTTTTGTATGAAATTAATATACAGCATATTATTATGACATTGGCAATAAAAACTTGTCTACCATTTTTTTCTCTAACGCAAGACAAAAATAATAAAAACAAGTGTCTGTGATTGGTGATATCGAAAGCAATTTTGTTTAAGGGGGCAGTTCAATTAATTGTACTGGTTAATGTGAAGCAAAATATTAAAATACTATAAATTGATAATAAAAATCTCAATATGCCCGAAATCGATCTCCATTTCACATATAAACATAAAAATATAATTGTTTGTTAAGCTATTTGCATGATAAACCATTGATGAAAATTACAGAGAGTTAATGAGGATATCGTTAACTCATTTTTCCTGAGTCTTTGCCCCTTAATTTTGCCCCAGGAATAAAATAACTGTGAATACAATTCGTAAGACGCACATAGGTTTCAACTTACATGTGCCAAGCTCTCGTACCAGATTCCCTCTTGTTTTGTCTTCAATGTACCTGCCTAGAGCACCTTCAAGTTGTTTAATTTGATTCGTTAAGTAATTAACATGTTTATCTGATGTAATTAGATAGTTTGTTTTGTATAAACAATGTTACATGTAAATATTACGTTACAAAATGGAGGTAACAGCCCATGTGTGCAAAATTGGATATCAGAAAATGGTTTTGATTATATTCTTAACTAGCTTTTACCTGCGACTCCGTTCGCGTATTAAGGGTTAAATTTTCCATAATCAAAATTATGGAAAATTCAACCTTTACGTTCTTCATTAGCAATTTTTGTGGGATATTCCACACTGCGCCATCTAGCCCCAAGCTAAGCAACTAAGCTTGTGTTATTGTGACCGGACAATGTATAGAATACTTATTTACTTTTTTGTAAATATTCAATCTATTTATTTTGTAAGTTCTTAGCTGATGCTTGCGTCATAGCTATTTGTACGCCAAATAGCCCGAATCGTCCATTGCTTTGAGCTGTGCGCTAATATATCTAAGTCAGTCAAAACTTTGAATATTACACTTATAAACTAGCTTCTGCCCGCGGTTTTGACCGCCATTTCATATTAGGGGTGAATTTCGAAAAACCCAGCTTTATATAGTTTTGTTTTATTTACTAAAACCTTCCTCTTGAATCATTCTATTATCTATTAAAAAAACCGCATCAAAATCTGTTGCGTTAAAAACCTAAGCATATAGGGACAGACAGCGACAAGCGACTTTGTTTAATTCTATGTAGTGATAGTGATATTGAAGACAGTCAGTCAGGACTTTGAATTTTCTATTTATACAGAAACTAGTACTTAGTTAGATACCTGCGAATAAGTAGTTTTTGAATTGTACAGTTTAAAAGGGGTCGGGACGAAACCGGCAGTAGGTAGGTACATAAAGGAGGTGAGACCCTTCGGGGTAATGAAGTGACACCGTGACGAAGGTAAATAGTTATCTTCCGTGTTTTGATACCTTCATATTAGGAAATTGGGGTATTTTTAACCCTATAAAGGTACTGTGACTTTGATACTATCTTTCGAAGGGCTGTGTCGGTATAGTGATAACACAGACCCCTGAAAAAGGTGTAAAGCCACTACGAGCCTCGGTCGTTAATGAAAAAATTGGGTAGGATTAGACGCAGACGCAATGAAGTCTCAATTTATATCAAGTCTAATACAATTCTGACGTATGTAGCTTATTCAACCACTTTGTTAATTAATTAAGTACTTGAAACATAAATATTTAAATTAAGCAATAGTTGTGTTATGGTAACCAGACGATGAATGGAATACTTATCTTTTATAAATACACTAGCAGCGCTCCGCGGTTTCACCCGCGTAGCTAACGATTCCCGTAAGAATTATCGGAAAAAATAAATAAATATATTAATTAGTTATTTTAAACTTATTTCCTACTTACATTATTTGACGACCCAGTTGGCACAATGGTTACCATGCCGGACTGCCAAACACAGGGTTGCGGGTTCGATTCCCGCCTCAGACAAGTATTTATGCTTAGATATTTGTCTGTGGTCTGGTTGTTTCTATGTATTATAAGTATATATTTACAAAAAAAAAGTATATAAGTAGTATATCCGTTGTCTAGTACCCATAACACAAGTCTAGGAACTTAGCTTGGGGCTAGATAGCGACGTGTGGAATGTCCTGTAATATTTATTTATTTATTTATTATTGTTGGGAGACTTTTTGAGTAGGTATAAATACTCGTGTTGGGAATCTTCGAAAAAGTAGCCTGACACTTCCAATGAATCAATGTATCCTCATATCAAGTTTCATCGAACTCGGTCCAGTAGTTTCAGAGCCTATTAATTCAAACAAACAAACAATCAAATCTTTCCTCTTTATGTATATTACAGTTGGTATAGTCGAGATACAGAAACACTCCAACCAAAAACTTCAAATATATCTATGTATGAAGCGGGAATCGAACCTGCAACCTTTTGCGTCGCATGCCACAGATGCCGTTAATAATAGTATAGGTATTCAGCTAACTTGGAAGTCCCAAAATTAATTAAAATAATTATAACAATTAAATATGAGTCAGGCAACAACTGTCGCTTCCGGCACTTACCATTTGCCTTTGCTCTACAAACCTTATTATTGTTTTCATTTATTGTCTTTTATCCCTAATCTACAATATTATTATAAAAAGAAAAAAAAAATGATTGTTTTTATGTTTGTAACGTACGAATAGGCTCCGAAACTACTGGACCGATTTTGATGAAACTTGGTGTGAGGAAACATTGATTCATTGGAGTAACATAATCTGCTTTTTATCCCCATATTCTCTTAGGATCGGGAGTTACGCGGGCGAAACCGCGGAGCACTGCTAGTCCCTAATAATATTATACAATGTAATTATATCTGTTCGTCAGTGTGTCTGTCTGTAACGTTTTCAGGCCTCAACCATTAAACAAAATTTAGGCAAAAATATACAAGTAAGAATATATTAGGTAGGTATTTATCTGTGCGACGAATCAAGAAGCTCTACCTTTTTTTAAAGTCGGTTAATAATTAAAAATAAAACTGTTTTATACAAATCTATCTTGTTTAAACTGTTCTAAAAAATATTTAAAAAAAATAGTAAAACAGTACGAAAAGTATTTATAGCTTATTCAATTCAAAAGCCAGCCCAAAACAATAACATTTTCAGGCAAAACAAGCCAACCACAAATTCCAGAATAGATAAACTCGTAATCGAGATAACTTCAATCGAGTTCCAATAGTAGGGTGACCAAGTTTACCAATTGTTCTGAAATATATCTCACCGGTAGGTTCCTCTTCGCGTGAACAATTTCACTAGCACCTGTCACCCTACTTCTACTGTATTTATAGACACACTTAGGTAAAGTTTAGTTTTGTGTTTGGTTGGTGCAAGTCGGTATTTACTAAGTTTCTCGATAATCTTAAACTTTTTGAAACCATACATTGTGTAACAAATACCTGTGAACCCCCCCTGTGTACTTATAAGGCTACCAGGGCATTACTAAAAATAAATATAAAAAACTCCCCGCAGGTACTTTGCAGGCCAAGTTCGAGTTGGACACGCGCACGAACGGTTCCGTACCATATATTCAGTTTTTAGCATTTGTAACAGAAATACATAATCTGTGAAAATTTCAACTGTCTAGCTATCACGATTCATGAGAATAGCAGACAGTATAAGGTGCAGTCTTAAGAAAAGGGTTCCGTTTCTACTATTTGCGTACGGAACCTAAGCTACAACATTGTTTGAAACAATAATTGAGGTAAAAGTTTAAACAGTGACGCGATAATCTGATGTTCAACAGACGTTATAACGGAATGAAAATGTACTATGAATAATTATCTGGATATATAGGTACCTAACTATCTCTTGGAATTTTACTCTCTAGGAAAATATTATCTTAACAAAGGGGAAATTTAACTAGAGGTCTAAAATTGTTAAGAGATTTATAAACAGCGCACTGAGAAAATAAATCGTGTTAGTAGTGTATTTCTGTTGATCACAGACATACTATATTTTTTTAAATTACGCTTAACGGCTCCCCTAACGGATCCGCTGCTCTCAACGGACCCCCTGTCAAGAACTATCTCACGATTATCGTCCCCCCTGGGTTGCAGTGACATAAGCTACTTTAAATGATCGTGCGGGTTAAGCAACGCCTGGTGTTCAACAACATTCAAATCGACCAATCGAAAAATCCGTAGTGTGCAAAGTAAAGTAGGAAAATTATCGCGTGCGAGATATGTCGTTCACTATTATTACAGTTAGTTCGGACAAGTTTCGTGTTCTTGTACTAATTCGATTCTGATTGTATGTCACAGTGTTGTTGAGGGGGGGGGGGGGCGATCAACTCGTAAAGGCGAATTAATAGCTCACAGTGTTATAAAATATATAGCAGTGTTATGTTATATTTTATGCTTGGTATGTAAACCATGAAAACAAACTGTAAAACACCATTTTTGTGGCTTTTACTTGTTCATATTGGAAAACCTTTTTCATTATTCATGTCTATAGAAGCTTTAAGGCATACATTAGAGCAAAAAGTAAAATTCATTTCGTCTATCACTGATTGATTTTGACGTGATAACGTCTTATAAATTAAATGAACACCTGCATTCACAAAAAAGGGTCATGTTCCGGGAACGCGTCATGTTATTGACAAGGTAACCATAGCAACGAATTATCGTTGCTATTGCCGCACGATTAAACAAGAACGAGATTATAAAGTTTCATACAACGCTCTGTGATAAGTACACCCACCACCAGCTTGACGCGCGTTTGTGCGTGACTAGGCTCGTGTTATGGTAACGAATAGAAGACTTCAATAATTTTCTTTCTTTCGGAGGAAGGGTGGGAACGATTGAGTAAGTGAGTCTCAATTCTCAAGTCCCAGGTCCCAAGTCTCGAGGCTCAAGTCTCAAGCCTCAAGTCTCAAGTCTCAATTATTTCATCAATGTTTCCTTATGACATTATCATGTAAAATTATTTTTTTCAGACAACTATTTTTTTTAACGAGTAAAGATTTTTTTTAATGCCACAACACCATTATTAAATAAAGGGCCCAAAGCTGATAATATAATGCTGCCATTATAAATATACGTATTTTTTACTTACTACATTAATATAAAACATTCTTCTTCTATATTCTATATTCTAATCATGTAAGTAATTTATTTATTTTATTGCTTTATACTACATTATAATAATGTCGGAAGTTATTCTACTGGATTAACACAACTTAACTGTGACATAAAAGTTAACGTATTTCAGTCACGCGATAAACACAAATAATGTATTATTGAAAGTTTTATCTCAGGATAATTTTCTGTTATTTCTGGTAAAATTATAAATTATTGGTAGAAAATTGTATTTATTTATTTTCTACCAATAATTTACTGAAAATTTGAGGAACTTTCAAGATATGACAACACCAGTATCTGCAGCGAACCCAATAATTAATTAATTATAATGAATTATATTGACACATTTTAAAAATTACCCATACACTGTTCTAATAGGGGTAATTTTATCAAAATTAAAAATATTTGTTTCGCATTATTTTCTAATATTTTTTACTTTTTTAGTAGGTAAGAGTTTTTGTTACAACTTTACAGTCGAATTGAGATATTCCTTTAATATGTAAGTAGATAAAAATTGTAATTCAATTCAATTCAATTCATTTATTTCAGACTTTTATATCCATAGTGTTGTTAGTATGACTTATAAACTAGAAGTTAGTAAAAATATACATACAAGATACTTAATTAATTGGGCCGATATTTATGATTAAATAGTGCGACTCTAGACCGCTTGTGTACTGCAGTCCAGTGTCGCACTGTCGGGCAATCCAAGCGCTGCACTATTGGGCTGAGGAGAAGGTTGGAACTGCATTGGACGCGGCGCATCAGTGAGGCTACTCTTTTCCGCATTATAGTATGGAAATCATCCACTCTTGCCTCCGTGAACATACCCGATGCACTGCAGTACCGAGGCAGTCCCAACAACATTCTGAATCCATTATTATATTGGATTCGCAGGGCATTGAAGGCTTTCTGTGTGTAATTGGTCCAAAGGCTGCAGTGTAGAAAGTCTGGCAATAACTTTTAAAAAGACTTAATTTGACTTCCGTCGTACATCTAGCAAATCTTCGGACCAACATGTTACATCTTACCGCCAACGCCTTACGCTCCCTCTCCATGTCCATATTATCTGAAAGGTCCTCGGTGACCCAATGCCCCAGATACTTGAACTTAGTGACTCTACATAGCTCAACATCTCCTAACTTTACTGGTGGTATTAGGACTGGAGTTTTGTTGCCCGCCTTGAAAACTAATAGTTCACTCTTTTTTGTATTGTATCTGAGGCCGTGAGCCACCGCGTACCTCTCAAATATTGCCAGCAGAATGTTGAGTGCCCTGACCGATGGTGTCAGTAGGGCCATGTCATCTGCATAACTTATATTATTTACAATATTACCATCCATCGAACACCCGACCCTCGCACTACCAAGCTCCTCGATCAGCCCGTTAATATAAATATTAAATAGACGAGGAGAACTCAAACCGCCCTGTCGCACACCACATCCCAGAGTGTATTGCGTCGAGTATGAACCAGCCCATCTCACGGAGTTACTCTGGTTATTGTACCAATACTTAAAGATACTTATTATCGCACTAGGTGTGTTAGTACCGCTCCTAAGCTTATCCCAAAGTAGATCATAAGATACCAGATCGAATGCCTTCGACAGGTCCAGAAAACAGGCATACACAGGTGTTTTTCTAGTAGTATAGTACTGGACGGTATGCTTCAACCTCAGCACTGCGGTTTCAGTAGAGAGCCCGCGTCTGAATCCAAACTGGGCATCGTTTAATTCTATGTAGCTACTAAGCCGACGGTCAAGCAAACCGTCCAGAACCTTTGCTACCACTGTAGCCAGAGAAATTGGCCTGTAGTTGTTCCTGTCAGAGGCATCACCAGTCTTGTTTTTAATAATTGGCACAACTACGGTCTTCATAAGCTCAGGAGGCAGATAAGTATGACTGACACATAAGTTGAACAGAAGCGACAACACTCTTGGTAAATGTATCCCCGCGTGCTGCAGGTGCTCAATACTGAGATCATCGTGACCTGGTGATTTACCGCGTCTCATGTTTTTTTATTATGTGTGCAATTTCCTTAGCATTACAGAGAGTTACCGTGGAACTGTCTCCTATGACCTCAGTATCGGGCATCCGCATCACTGGATTCAGCGTTGATTCAACCTTAAAATGATCTTTAAACAGCTCCGCAATCTGACCTGGCTCACACTCACCTTCTACATTCGCCGGCAAACACGGCTTAGTTTCCAGGCTTTTTGTATGTTTCCAAAAGCTTTTAAAGTCTTTATTGTGATGGTAAGTGGCCAGTATGTCCATTTTGATTTGATTTTCATTTTCATGGCACCACTTTAGCTTAGACTTAAAAGTTCTTCGTGTCTCACGCATTTTATTATACAAAGTTCCCCTCGCGGGCTTACCTACTAACAACCATTCCTGAAAACTAAGCCGCGCCTCTCGGTGAGCCTCACTAACATGTTTGTTCCACCCGGGTACATAATTTCGTCGCCTACGTTTACTATCTTTACAGCTACTCTCGGCAGCTGCCCTCATAACGCCAATTATGTCACTATATAATTTATCTAATACCATTCTATGTCCTATATCATTACATAATTTATTAGCACATGTCTGAAATTTAATTGGAAAATCTATACATTTTAATTTATCATTACATATATTTTTGTATAAATTTATTTGTTCTACATCCCTCTCTCTCCATATTATTTTATTATAATTGTAATTGCATTATTCTTAATTCCACTCGGTAACTTATTTGTCTTTAATAGAATTTGGTGGATAATGGTCTGACCAGAAAACATTGTAACACACCTTAACACTACTTATACACTGCCAAGCTGTCTCTGTGACGAGACAGTGATCCAGCCAGCTTCTACAGTTATCATGAATTTCACTTACATACGTATGAGTATCAGAATTCAATCCCAGCTGTTTCACGTCCGCACAGATCCAACTCCGCTCGTCACAGAAATTAATTAATTCGTCAAAAAATAATTCATTAGGGTCCGCGTTAAAATCACCGAGAATTATAACCGATTGTACATATAGTTGTAATAGCTACCTCCCGCGGTTTCACCCACGTTAAGTTTTGGGCGGGAGTGCTCTGATCAAGGTGTATTGCATTTGCCGCCGTTGACACGAAGAAGAAGAAGAAGACCCACGTTATTTCCCATTCTGTGGAACTATTTTCCTACTTATTTACTTAGCACTTTATTTTATTTAAACCAGTACCTACCCGTTATTTAATGTAGTAAGCCTGTATTTCTCTGGCAAAATAATTATATATTTATTTTAAAGAATTAAAGTTCTTTAACCATAAAAACAGACGGACAAGAAAGTCATCTTATAAGGGTTTTTTTACCTTTTGAGGTACAGAATCCTTAAAATAATCTCAATCGGATCCTTTTAGTCGCTGAAACACATTTTACTAATTTCGTATTTCGCCTAGACGTAACGAGAGACTGGCATGATTAGCACCAGTGCTCTATTTATATTTAGACCCATTGCGAATTGGCGAATTATAATTATGTTAATTATTCAAATAATCGGTGAACATATTTAAAATATATGGTTGACTCTCAACGTCTCCCCTAACGGATCCCCTCCTCTCAACGGACCACCGTCTAGATATTTTACAAAGTGGCAATATTTGAACATTGTATAGATTGTATTTTAAAAATAAAATTCTTTATATTATATTAAATGTTCCTTGTTATGTGATTTGATATAGTTTATAGAATGTTTGTTTGTACGGAGCTGTAAAAGCGTATATTCGCGAAGCGGTTTCAATATATCGACATTATTGACTCGATTTACTCTATTCCAGTGATACTTTTTTCTTAGAAATAGATCAGTGAGTGTGTGGGTTAAGATACAGAAGCATAGCGAGAAGTATTTGTATTATTCATCGAAAACATAATTTAGTTTTTTGTAGCATAGTGTTTTAAAGAGAAATTTATTGTTTTTATTAATAACTGTTGAAGCCTCGGCGTGGAGAAGGTGGTGAGAAAGAGAAGTGGACTGTATGTTTAAAGGGTTTAATGTTCAGCCGACGAAATAAATTAACAGAATTAAATAAAGATAGAAAAGGGTTGTGAGCGAGACGCACTGTAGGTCGCTCGTAGTATGTGAGTCAAGTGCGCCAGCGCAGGCTACGGTGAGGAAGCGGGACGCGGGCGGGGGCCGCGCGCTAGCCACCGCAGTAGGGAGGTACTGAGTACCGGTTTGGTTGGCGATGCTCGCGTCAACAATAACAATTGATAGAATTTATACAATTAATTAATAATAATTGCACATAAACATGTAAATCGTCTTGATAATTTAAAGTTTAAAACTTCTATGCTAACGAGTGAGATAGTGACGAAAGTATCTACGAATTTAAAATCTCGGGTCGGTACCCACTGGTCCTATGAAATTTCACGCCACAAATACACTCGAAGAGTGGAGTGAAAATCCGATACAGTCTCTTCCAACTATCAAGATCTATCCGCAATAACTTCAGTCAGAGAAAATGGTGCTTGTAACAGCATCGAAATCTTGAACTCCAGAAAACAGAAACAAAAACAATGAAAATATGGTTTACGGTTAACGGCTCTCCTAACGGATCCTCTACTCTCAACGGACCCCCTTTCAAGTACTACCTCATGCTTATTCCCCTGGACTAGGGGAGATGATAAACGCTTATTTAAAATAAGATCGGAAGGTCGCGGACCATTCAGTTTTAAATAACTTTAGTACTAAAAATAACCATTCGGATTCGGTTTGTACGTGTTTACGTTATTTTAATTAACGGCTAATTAATTACCTATTTAACTTAATAGATTGTGAAAACCGTGTAATGTTCCAACTTGTACTACACAACACGGTCTCAGCCGATTGCCCCGAGCGTCGAACGGGCTAGCTCGGCAGAGAAGCTGAGTGTACGATCTCACTCAGACTAGACACTTTTGTTGGCCGACAGTTTAGTATCAGATCAATAAATAAAACATACTCCATCGTGTTCCAAAAAAGTTCCAGGCAATTAAGCCCCTCAGTGGAATTGCTCCTTCATCGGTGGAATCCATATTGAAGACCTCTCTAGACCTCTAATGGTTACAGATTTGATTTCCACCTCAAACAAATATATATGTGTGGATTTGTTTCTGGTCTAAGTATTTCTATATGTATAATATATTTAAGGAACTTTCTTGTACGTGAAGTTCTTTTCGGACGAAGCACCTCGTATAATTATGATAGCACTTCACGTACAAGTAAGTTCGTTTAGTCATAAATTATTACTCTGTGCTTCGGTTTTGAGATTATTATCCTAAAATATGAAACGTTAGTAGATATAACATAGGTAGATACACAGCATTGATTCCATTTGCAGCACGGAGTAGGTATAATTCATGATTAAGCGAACTTACTCGTGCGTGAAATTCTATCATTATTTATACAAAGTCCTGCGTAAAAAAAGTATTCTATCCATTAACTGGCACCCATAACATAAGCCTTGTTATTTAGCTTGTAATTAGATGGCGCAATGTCCCGCAATGTTCTCTAATTTTTATTTTATTTTAATCGATCGGTCAACAAAACGTATCTAATCTCCGGCATCTTTGAATGTAAATCTATTATTACTTGCTCCATACGCGCCAACGTTCAAAGCCTTTGATTCTACCCACACATATCTTCACAAACATTACCCTGTTTTTCTTGTTGTTTTACATTTATATTGGACTTTTAACCCGAATTACAAACGAGAGGAGTTATTAGTTCGGCCCCTATGTCTGTATGTCTGTCAGTATAGCTTTGAAACAAATTAATTGTATGCAACTTTTACAATCAGAAAGTTGAATGTTTTATGAGTGTTAAATTGAAAATCGTCAGTTACTATGAAGTTACGAGTAATCATGAATTGTGTACAGTTGTACTACCAACACCGTATTGTGTCTCTAGTAGTGTTGCCAATCAATAGGTATAGCATGATGCGTTATTATTACACATTATCGATAGTATTTTACTACGGTCATCATTTCAGCACATATACGTCCACTGCTGGACATAGGCCAAACGACGCCACAAACAGCGGTCCTGAGCCGCCTCCATCCACCGACTACCCACGACCGCTACAATGTCGTCGGTCCACCGGGCAGCTGGTCTCCAAACACTCCGTTGTCTAGAGGTTGTCAGTTCTGCGGGTTATATGACCTGCTCATTGCCTCTTCAGATTACTTATCTTGAGAGCTATGTCGCTGACTTTGGTTCTTCTACGGATTTCCGTATTTCGGATTCTAACACGTAGAGAAACTCCGAGCATAGCTCTCTCCATAGCACGCTGAACGATTCTGAGCTTATGAACGAGGCCCATAGTCAGTGACCACGTCTCGGACCCGGATATCATCATTTAACTATGGTATTTAATGGGTATTCCCACTAGTGAGAATTTGGCGTGGCGTCAATATGAATTTGGGGGAAAATGGAAAATATCCATAGTATTGTATGATAACAATCCTCCAGTTGTGAAGACGTTTCAGTGTGGTTTCATGTGGGTGAGTCCAAATGAGGAAAGAATTTTGAGTTTGACTTGGTTTATTTCATTGTTTTTAAGTCGTCACAGTATCTGCCGATAGAAAAGTCTATAGATTGTGCCGGCCCTGAAGTCTTTACTCGAAATATTTCTAGTCATTAACATAAACGTATCATTAAAATGAAATCAAAAACTCCCGGTCTCAGAGAAAAAAAATCCAAAATTCGATAATGTATTCTTCCATTTCCTTCCTGAATAATGCCTCTTTTTTTTTCATAAAATCTAAATTTGCTGTACCCATCTGTTTTCTTTTCCTAACAACAAATTAGTAAAGAAAGTGTGACCTTATAAAATTCCTAAAAAGAAATGCTTAAATAACAGAAACCCAGTTGGTCGGTTGGTAGAACGGTGATGGCCTAGTGGTAAATAACCTGCAATGATTTTTATTAGCAAAAATATGGGTGCGCTATATGACATGTTATATGACATTGCTCTTACGGTGAAGGAAAACATCGTGATGAAAGCCATGTCTTAGTTGTCTTCAGACGTATTAACGAGTTCTTTCCTCTAGACACGGTCGACTAAGCTTTTTAAACTCATACGATTTTTATAGAAAATATTTTCCCGGGTTTTAATCGCGTATTTTTATGTTTATTTCCCTTACCTCGACGTTTCGATTATATTACAACTAGCTCTGCCCCGCGGTTTCACCTACGTAAGTCCCGATCCCGTGGAAATATCGAAAAAAATATCCTATGTCCGTCTTCTGATTGTAAGCTACCTCCCCACCAATTTTCAGCCAAATCGGTTTAGCCGTTCCCGAGTTATAAATGGTGTAACTAACACGACTTTCTTTTATATATATAGAAATAGTCATTGTCGCGACGAGACTGGAGCATGTGCAAATGTCGCGAGACATCTCCGGATGTATCTTCGGATATAGTGAGTGTGGTATGTGGAATACCCGTGAAAATAATTGCTAAGCTGAGAGAGGAGTAAGGTGCTGGGTAAGCCTACCTCACGCAAGAAGCACCTAATTAAAGAATTCATCATCATCATATCAGCTAACAACACGTCCATGCTGAACATAGGCCTCCCTAAAGACTTCCAGAGCGATAGGTCGCATACTGTCTGCGTCCAACGACTTCCCGCGACTTCTAGATTTAGTTGCGGAAAACAGCCCGTATACAACTACAAGTTGGTTGGCTGGAATGTAAATGTTACCCATTAAAAACAAATCAAAAGCTCCCCCTAATATCTGAAATCTTAAATTATCAATCATTAAAGTCACATTTATATGAAAATCGTTGTTAAATAACGCTTATAGTTAACGTCGTGACACGCTATTTTTTACATTCTAACGGCTAACGTGTATTAAAGTCAGTCAACAAAAGTGGATGTTCACACGTTGAGTACAAAAAATACTATTATTTTAGTTTAAATTTTATTTTTAGTAACTTAATTTTGAATGAATGAGACCTTTAGCTCCTTTTTTATTTTACTTTTAAGGTGCTTGTTGTTTTTAGCTGCTTTTCTGTGCTTTTGAGCATCAGCTCAAAAGCACAGAAAAGCAGCTAAAAATACAAAATAGCAACAAATCATTGTTGCTATTTTGTATTTTTATTTTTAAAGTCATTTGTGTTTTGTCTTGCGTGTCTCTGTATGTACAAATACGTATATATTTAAATTCAAAAGTTTTTTTCCGTTGTCAAACACCAATATTACAAACGTAGTTCCTTAGTTTAGGACTACATTGCGCTTTACTTAGTAAAATACAGCAAAACAAACAAGATTTTCGATGGCTTTTTGCCGCCAAAACGCCATTAGTCTGGCCACTAAAGTGCTATAAAAGTGGCGACGAAAGCTTTTTTACAGCTTTTTAAGATACCACTTCCTAATATTTACTCTTTTAAGCTTCAATAATGACAAAAAAGGGTCTAGAAATAGCTTTTCAGGGCCCATATTCTAGCATTCATTCAACAACAAACTTTTGACTCTTATACGCAATAGAAAAAAGATCTTAATTTCTAAGATTTAGGGTTGGAAGTAAGTAAGCCTTTTTAATAGGATAAGTCCTTTTTCAATAAAGGTTCTATATCTCGTGCGACCGCGTACAAAATAACTGTGAATTATTTCAGTTTTTAGCTCGAGCCATTTTGACCTTTAATTCTGAATGTTAAAGTTTGTATTTCAGTGGCTTAGTGACGGTTCTAGTCACATCTGTTGTTATGTCTAATTAGTGAAAATGATGTTTTGTAATATTCGACGATATTGTTTGTTGGACGTTTAGATTACGCAGGCGTTTTTCGGATTTGTTGGTTTTAAGGCAAACGTTAAAGATTAATGTAGGTGTATGCAGACTTTAGATTTAAGGAAAATAATCGAGTAATCGGTGAAAATATACATAAAAGTGAGTACAACTCATATACGGGAAGTTATTCCGCAACTAGATCTCCATATTTCAGTCCTTTTGTGAGGATGGAGTAGCTTTGCCCAGCATATATACTACCCTCTCAGCTTAGTCGACTATATTCAGAGAAAAGGACTTTATCAATACTTCTGGGGCTAACTATACTGCGGGTTAGAACAATTTCAATTAGTGCACATCTCATTGGTGCACGGATCAAGTAGTTTATTTTGTTGCGGCCAGTATAAAAACGATTCTTTCGTGTGTCTTTAAATGTGATGGTCGGCGAGCAATCGGACGACAGTTTAGTTTGTAGTCCGCCTTCACTCAAGTCACGAAGTAAAAGTTAAAATATTAAGAAAATAAGTAAATAAAAAGTAGGTCACCGTGACACGCCTTTCATCTTTAACTTTTACTGAACATAATCACAATGATAAAGTTTTAATACCAGAATATAAAGTTAGTTCTATTAATAAATATTGGCCGCTTTTTTATGAACTTGACGTTTAAACTTCATACGCCATTTTCTGATTATCCCGAAAATGTTTGAGTACGAAAACTCACCTTCATATTCGGATTGTTCCTTTACTTGTTCTGTAAGACCTTGCTTTTTGATAAATTGCATAGTTCACAGTCATGGAAGTATGTTCTGTTCCACTCTGATCCAATAAATAAATCCATTAAAGTATCTGCTGCTTCTCATTGTGGTTTCACTCTTAATCCATCGATCAATTTAGTCCTACTTAATCCATCGATCAATTTAGTCCTACTTAATCCATCGATCAATTTAGTCCTACTTAATCCATCGATCAATTTAGTCCTACTTAATCCATCGATCAATTTAGTCCTACTTAATCCATCGATCAATTTAGTCCTACTTAATCCATCGATCAATTTAGTCCTACTTAATCCATCGATCAATTTAGTCCTACTTAATCCATCGATCAATTTAGTCCTACTTAATCCATCGATCAATTTAGTCCTACTTAATCCATCGATCAATTTAGTCCTACTTAATCCATCGATCAATTTAGTCCTACTTAATCCATCGATCAATTTAGTCCTACTTTTTCAGCTACCCTGTAGGTTTTATACTACGCCCTAGGTTTTTTAAACAGATAGCTATAAATTTGAATTTACTAATTTAATTAAGTAATACTTTATTAATTTTTATTGGAAAGTATTAAGTAAATATGAATTTTCTTTTAGCATATAGGTAGTTCCTTAAGTTAGAATTTATTTTGTTTTTGTTATAAATAATCATTTTGCGTTTTGTTTTTATGGTACAATAAAGTCTTTATCTTCTATCTATAAAATATCTCACCTCAAAAACCTCCCTCGTAGCTGAGAAGGGTAGAACAGCTACCCCGACTAGTAGATCAGCTACAGCCAAAGACACGATGAACAGGTTGGTCACACTTCTCAACTTCGACGAGCAGAGCACGGCGGCTATCACTAGACAATTTCCTGGAAAATATGCAAGCTTTAAAAAAACAAAAAAAAAGTAAACTTAAAATGTCTTCTCTTGGGAATGAAAACAAACTATCCTATATCCAATTCCACACTTTATACAGGCTGAATTTAAAGACACTGATAAATTACTTTTGGTAGAGATGACGCTATAATTTTTTAAAACGTTCTGTTGCATTTTCCTGACAATACCCAATCAAGGTCGAAACTATTTTCTATTATATTAATATCAAAGAGTCGATTAGTATTAGTAGGTATATGATTAGTATTAGGTCCAAATACCTTTACCATCCTTATTAGGTACTTACTGCTCTCAGAGCCAAAAAGGCAAAAATCAAATGGAAGCATGTTATCGATGACAGTCGCTTGTGCACCTAGGCAGCGTTAGTACTAAGGTGGTTAGTGATTAAACTAGATTAATTATTTTGTACTAGTAATAACTAAATTTTGCGACAAAACTCGGTTACACGTTATCCGTCTTCTTCTACTAGTTAATATTTACTAAATTAAAAATCTTAGGATTCAAGCTCTATGTAAACCTTTTAACACAAAGCTAAGACGTTTTATAATGAAGTAAATTAAACTTGTTATAATTTATTATTAAAAAAAAATAAACAGTACAGTAGCTCCTTAGTTACTAATGTGGTTTCGAATGTACCATCTATCTTCTATTATATATATAAAAGAAAGTCGTGTTAGTTACACCATTTATAACTCGGGAACGGCTAAACCGATTTGGCTGAAAATTGGTGGGGAGGTAGCTTACAATCAGAAGACGGACATAGGATATTTTTTTCGATATTCCCACGGGATCGGGACTTACGCAGGTGAAACCGCGGGGCACAGCTAGTTTAAATATAAATTAATGAGGTAGTGGAAATTACTTAATTACCTACTAAAGAATTCTTCCAATAATAGACACAGTAAAAGTTGAATGTTTTACAAGTTGTACAACTGTTCAAACACCAAGCAATGTTGAACGTTTTATTACGTTTTAAAGTTTGAATGAAAAATATATTTATTTAACATATTTAATAACGTCATCGTCACGTCATCATGATCACGGGAAGATTCGTGAATACGATCGGTGCAACTCGATCGAAACTTCGAGTAAATATTAAAATAGCTATATAGTAGCTATAAGGCAATCGCGATCCGTGTTTTAGAAAGAATAAAAATAATAAAAAATCACACGATATTAAATGTAACACCACCAGTAGGTTGTGCTCCTGTGACCATGGAAGCTGTAAAACTTTGGAAACGTCAGGTTAAAAAATAACTAATATATACCCTTGTACAAACATCGAAATCGGTCGAAATGTTTGAACATAAAGTGGACAAACAAAGTCAAAATCAATATCAACATTTTTATTCATTTCAAATATTTCGCATAAAATTACATTGAAACATCTAAAAAACGAAGTTGGAAAAACAAACTGACCTATATACCTACATGTATATACCTATACTAATTACATACGAGTAAATCATGACATAACTAAACACAGCACAGTTTTCCCCAATCCATACTGTCATGTAAGCGTAAAGTAAATGAATTATAGCATTCTACAAAGTTGCCAGATGTCTCTGACACAATATATTGAAAAATTGAAAAACTTCTGAATAAATAAAGTTCAGTTTATCGACAACTTTTGAAGTGGGTAACTACCTACCTACCTTTCGAACAATATGATTTATTAAGTAGCAGCTGCGCCCTGCGGGTTTTCACGATCCTGTGGTAACATCGAGATAAAAAGTAGTATTATGTGTTAATCCAGTTCTTCAGCCCTCTGCATTTTAATTACATTACATTGGGTTTAGTGATCTTTGCGGGAAGTAGTTAGAAATAAACACACGAACTTTCATCTATACATATAATAAATCTTCTATACATATAATAAATCTGTAGACATAAAAAAATCTGTAATTGTAAGATATCCAGAAAAAAAAATACACAGGTCGTCTTAAAATCGTTAGCTGAACACGATAGGGTAGTTTTTAGAATTTTTGTCTGTTTGTTTGTCTGTTTTTCTGTTTGTCTGTTTGTCTGTTTGTCTGTTTGTCTGTTTGTCTGTTTGTCTGTTTGTCTGTTTGTCTGTTTGTCTGTTTGTCTGTTTGTCTGTTTGTCTGTTTGTCTGTTTGTCTGTTTGTCTGTTTGTCTGTTTGTCTGTTTGTCTGTTTGTCTGTTTGTCTGTTTGTCTGTTTGTCTGTTTGTCTGTTTGTCTGTTTGTCTGTTTGTTTGAACCAGGTAATCTTATAAACTACAGAACAGATTTGAACAAGGTCCACATGAATATGTTCAGAAAATATCAGAATAACATTTAGGGTATGTTTCAATTTAACTTTAATACAATAATTATGATACATATTTGATGAAATAACATTAAATAAATATGAAATCGAAATATTTTTCCGTGGTAAAACATAATCGAACGTCAGAAGAACAGTACCCTTACCACGACTTTTTTACGTATTCGATCTAACATACTATATTGAGTATTTACTATGAAACTTCCTAAAAATCAACTTACTAGGTCCACCCGTCTCTGAGAATATCGGTAGTGACACACTGACAGACAGACGGACAAAAGAGTGATCTTCTATGGGTTTCTATTTTTCGAGTGCTTCAAAAAGTCATAGTAGGGGTACAGTACATGCCTCCGCTCAAGATGACAGCTGTCATGAAACCAAACAGTTTGCATTTAATACTACCTACGTCAAACTGAAAATGAGGTTAGTACAAAGAGGTACTACTACATAATATTACCGATCTCCTTTACCGAAGACCTCTTCGATGTTATATTTCTATCGCGCTTATTTCCTGCTTATCTCTAATGAAATAGACTGAATTATGAGTTCAAGTTCACCTTTGAAAATTAAAACAAAAAAGAATTTTTCAAATCGGCCCGGGAGTTATGGCGGGAACGAGTTAACAACATGTCGTGCTGCAGTTTTATTTTCATGAAACTTAGTTGTAACCCGAGTTGAATTGTATAATTCTGGTGGAATGTTATTCAATTTAGTTCTGTGAAAGTGCACAAGTGTAGTGAAAGTAAAAATCAGTGTCAAACATGAAGTTTTCTCATTGCCTCCAAATCTCTTATTAAGTTTATGGTAAGCTTGCCACCGCTTTACTATAGCCCCTGACTTGACGGACTATGACGACTTTGACTTTTTTGAAACACTTTAGGCCCGATTTATGAAAAATTAGGTTATAATTTAGGTTATAATTTGATGCAAAATATAACTTGACACTGGCTAAATGCACAAGCCGTGCGAAGCCATAATAATTAATAAAAATAAAAAAATAAAAAATCGGTCCAAGCTTTTACGAGTAATCAGCGAACATACATAAAAAAAATACGCGACGAATTGAGAACCTCCTCCTTTTTTGAAGTTGGTTAAAAAATAGATAGATATTTGTAAGAATCAATTTTTCATTTTGTTTTTCCGAATATTACGTAGCCCTGCCAGCTACCTCATAAAAAAGTCTCTGTGTGTGTGTCTGTCTGTGACATCGTAACTCCCGAACGGGTGAACCGATTTTAATTTAGTTTTTTTTGTTTGAAAGGTGAATTAGTCGAGAGTGTTTTTAGCTATGTTTGATCAAAATCGGTTCAGCCGTTTGAGGTTTATGAGGGATAAAAGTCAGGATTAAAAACCGAATGTTAGTGAGTAGATAGGCTCGAGTGGGGTATCAAATGAAAGGGAATGACTTGCACATTACAAGTAGCTAATAAAAAAGCCCCTTCCTACAAAAAGGATGAATTAAAAAATTAAATTCAAAATTTAAAAAAACCCTGACACAAAATAATAAAATAGTATGAACGTAAAAAGCCTAAAAAAAGCAAAAAAACTATGAATAAACCCCTACAAAAAGAAAAATAATAACCCCGAAATTATGACCCTACGTAAGTAGGTAGTACTTCTGAATTTTTTTGATTAAATATTGTCGCGTCGTGGGCCGCTTTTTACCTATAAAACATCTTCATAAAATGATAATATTAAAATTTCAACGAAAATGTTGAAGTAAGTATTAAGAATTACAAGTACTTAAAAACTAAATACTTACACAACTTAACTATCCAAATAAATGCTTAAACAAAAAATTCAACGACGACTCTTACATTATATTAAATTGACTCTAAAGTAAGAGCGGTCCCCGACGCGACAATATTTAACCAAAAAAAAAATCAGATGTACGACGTAGGGTCATAATTTCGGGGTTATTTTTTCTTTTTGTAGGGTTTTATTCATAGTTTTAGGCTTTTTGGCTTTTTACGTTCCTATTATTTTTATTATTTTGGGTCGGGGGTTTTTAAAATTTTTAATTTTTCTTTTTTATTCCATTTACGAGACGCTTTAGAAGTTGGACGTCCTTTTGTAGTTGGCATAAAGGATTTGTCATAATTGGCTTCGGCATAATAACCCTAGGCATAACATAATTTTACACAATTCTTTTTGGCACTAAGTCACCGCGCTCCTTGGAAAATTATGGAACATCATTTTCGTTTCTTCAAAAACCCTGTCTCCAAGACGTTTTAGGGGTTTGGTGTTATTTACATATATTATTTGTTTTTATTTCTTCGATGTCCTCTATCGATAGGTATGAGACTCAAAGGGCACCGTACACTTTTGTAAAATCATAAGACATCACATTCCTTCAAATACCCCGATTCCGAGACGCTTTAAATGTTTGGTGTGAAAGCGTTTTTTGTTCAACGTAATGCATGCTATCAATATGTAAGGATTTCAATGTGCATCGCGTTATTTTAAGTATGAGTATCTGTTCTGTCCAATGGCTATTCTTTTTAATCATAAAAATTAATATTTAAAAATAAAAATAATACAAAATATTATTATTATTTGCATGATGTTGGTGTTAAAAATACTATTACCTCATAAATTATGAATGGAAGAATATTAATCCAGGGACAAAAGTAGTTAATAATTATTTAATCTTTAATTTATAAAAAAACAAATATAACTAGGAAGACAAAGTATGTTTAAAGTTTTGTGCGAATAGGACTTAGACTTAGTTATAGCGTATTATATTGTTGTGTATTATGCTTTATTTGTGTGAAATTATTAAAAAAAATATTACTAGCACATAAGTGCCTTCACCAAATCAATTAAAAAATATAGTTTAAAAACAATATTACTACCTATTTTGTTATTATAACTTACACCGAACGATAAATAGTATCTATGCGGGAAAATGCTAGGTATTCTAAATATACCAAAACCACATCGCGAACGAAGTCGCGGGCAACAGCTAGTATTATTATAATATTAGTAAGAAAAGTAGGATACTAGTTTCTGCTTATGTACTTTCTTGGCATCAGATAGACTCTAGTTGACCCTAAGCGCTGTGCAAACTAAGGCGGTACCGGTTCCGTGTTCCGGAGGCGGGAATTTATGTTCAAGATTGTATGCACCGTGATACATAGGCCCGGTCTCTGTGTGGCATGATGCATAGAAACTAGAACATTACAAGATTCCCAGCCCCGGAACACTACCGTTACCGCTTTGCACAACGCTAATATAGGATTCAATTTCTAGGATTGTGTGTTTCAAAGTTTATTTCTAAAAAAACCACGACTGTAATCCAGTCCCCAATCTGTCCAGTTGCTACTGAGCCGTATATTCATCCTCTATTAGCCGTCAATAAGGCATTATACGAATAAGTCTATTGCAGAATGAGGTATAATGAGAAGAAGTCTTTTGAAAAAAAAGCCATTCCGAGAACATGTTCTTTTTTTCGCCGTAAGCCATTTTACGAATAGGTATTATCTACCAAACCAGCCATAATCGTTCACATTCTTCTCTCTCAAATCATGTCTCATACAATTCATCTCTTAGGTCGTCCTCTTCCTCTCTATCCCTCTACATTCATACATATTTCTACTCATAACATTATAATTTAAAACGGTATCAAGAAATATCTTAAAGCTTTTGATATAATTTACTTCTTAATTCTCAATATTTATCAAATTACTTTAGGAGTCTTTTTGCCATCTTCCTAAATTAATTTCATTTTCATTATTGTCAAGAATTTTAATTATGACAAGCTTATTGAACTTTTATTGTATTCATAAGGAAAAACAATTTCTACTTAACTTTATATTAAAAACGAAATGGAAGTATATTGGGGGCTTTTGTAGAAAAACACGTTTGGTAAATACCTAATAGACAAAACATTAATGCTAGAGAGCTCTTGAATTAATTATTACTAAAGGTTACTGAATTCTCACCAAATTCGAAAAATATGCAGAATTTCGTTAAAAAAAACATTTACATATCGAAATATAAATTTATATAGTAATACAAACATAAACTCAACACACATACACAAACTTTAACATTTATAATATACTAGCTGTGCCCCGCGGTTTCACCTGCGTAAGTCCCGATCCCGTGGGAATATCGAAAAAAATATCCTATGTCCGTCTTATGATTGTAAGCTACCTCCCCACCAATTTTCAGCCAAATCAGTTTAGCCGTTCCCGAGTTATAACTGGTGTAACTAACACGACTTTCTTTTATATATATAGACTAAGTAGGATTTTGTAAACTATGTTTTTAATTAGGTTTTAAAACTATCTCAAATGAAAGTGTAATTAACAATAATTGACGGTTAATTATTCATGATTGCGGTTTATTAATTTTATTATACACAGGTGTATATTATGTTTAGCTTTGTTTTTAACGAAAAGTCCTGGTAAAAATTTTAATGTCTTTGACATTAAAAAATTGCCCATAGTTCTTTTTTTCGATTATAATCATTTTAAGACTATTCACATTGAATCGTCTTAAAACTTAGTTAAGGTGTCTTCGGAACACCAACTTAATACAGCCTTCAAATGGATTGAAAGAAATGAAAAAAGTGGTGTCAAATAAAAAACTAATGTCCATTTCATTCTTAAAACAACTTTGTGAACTACCCCTAGAAAACATGTAAAAACGTTAACCAATAAAATATTATTTTCACGCGTACCAGCGCCGCGCACCGGGCGGCACCCATAAAAAATGTACAAATTTAAAAATTAATATCCACTCAATAAAGTTAGAATTGGTGATGAAAATATTTTTAACTATTAAATTCTTTAAAGATATTTCAGGTTCGGCTGATATTTTTTATAACACATAAAATATGTTCTAAGAAAGGATAAGAAGTCTGATTTATATGGAACAAAATAATAATACTAAGAACTTATCTCGATGTTTTAGAAGGAACATATAGGCGTATCAGAATAAACTTTATTATGGGCCTTAGAAAGAACGTTCGGGAAATATCAGATATAGAAATCTTTAAAAGAATGTACACGATTCTTAGGAAGAGCAATCTAGGGGTCAGGATTTTCAGTCTAGGGGTTCTCGAAAGAGCAGACTTAGAAAGAGTAGAATAGGGGTTTTAAAAATACAATCTAAGGTGAGAGACGGTTTAGCAGTCTAGTGGTAGAAAGTGGGCACAATTTCGGGGTGTTATTTTTCGTACTCTATCAGTGAATCAATTAAAGTGCGGCATTATAAAAAGCTTGTAAATTATTCCAAAACATAATAAAAAATAAAAGAAGAATGGTAAATTTCCTCGAGTTTCTTATAAAAACAGATGGTACACGTAATAACAGAATGTTTAGGGCTATTTTAAAGGGTTTATTTTATTTTTATCTGACTACAGCAAAGCAAGAGGGGGGTATGTTTTAATATTTATCAAGGGTTCGTTCGTGAAAATCTGAGAAACACTTAACGATATTATTTTCTGATGTTTCAGAAACCAAACTTATTTTGATTTGTTTCTTCTCCTACATAGATATACTATAAGGAAGTCAGTGTTCTCTGAGTAGGAATCACCATTAAGTTTTGAACAGTGTAAAATAATTAAAGGTTTTTTTGGGTTAGTGCCTTTGTAGTTGTGCTTTATTTTCGGCCTGGCTATATGAGTGAAGCCATAATTAATAGAAAAAAGTAACACGTAATAAAATTCGACCAAGCAACGTGCAAGGAGCGCCCGTAGGTGCCCGTAGCATTTACGTAGCTGTACTACGAGCTACGCTGTCGTAGCGCTAATACCTACTCGTAGAACTGCTACGGTTGTAGCTAAATTCGTAGTACATTCAAAGTGAATCGGGACTTACGCAGAATCCACAAATCCACAAGGAGCAGCTAGTCTATACATACTATCTATTTTAATATTATATTTGTGTTGGAAAGTTTATTTGTTGAGGAAGACTATAGGCTATTATTTAACATCACGCTACAACCAATAGAAGCGGTGCATCAAAAAAATGTTGCATCGAAAAAAAAATGAGAAGTAAAATATTTCTTTTGAGAGCTTCCGTTGCTTGTGTTGCGTAAATGGTTAAAGTTACGCAATAATCATGTATGACGGAATTCTACCCCTCAAAAAATCCATAAAAAATCCGCAGCAGCATATTTCTATCTTTTAAGGTTGACTTACTACTTAAAATAAATGCATTGCAAAGGTGTTTTTACCATGGAATATATTTCAGTATCCGTCTTTGAATTAAGGCGAGTGAAACCTTGGGTTACAGCTAGTCGTGTATAAATGTAAAATCCCTCCCACGCGATACCATGTTACATATCCAGGTAGACAAAGCCTCCCGTGACGTAGCAATTGGCAAATGGACCGTCCTGTATAAATGAATACACTATCTAGATGAATAGCGAACCATCCCACCCTAACACCCCTACCACGAGTTGTACTCAACTACTTGTTAACTGAATTGTACTTGACAACAAAAACTGCTTGGTAGGGATAAGCGGAAGTCAATTTCCAAGCATCTATATTAGCAGGTTTCAATCTATACTAATATTATAAAGCTGAAGAGTTTGTTTGTTTGTTTGAACGCGCTACCCTCAGGAACTACTAGTTCGAATTGAAAAAATATTTTTGTGTTGGATAGGCTATTTTATATATCGATATTCGCACGGGATCGGGAGTCACGCGGGTGAAACCGCGGAGCGCTGCTGGATTTTTATAAACTGATACTTCGTCGTACCTTGATGATAAGAACCCATGGATATGAATTTAATTGCTTCGTTTTAAATAATACCTTCAAATATTTGTAATCTTGACCTTTGTGAGCGTGATCACAAAAGAAACCCACGAGTTTCTTGTGCTTTCTTAACTTCGTTTTTAAGACACATGTAAATTGTGTGATTCTAAATGAATAAAGCATTTTGAATTTCGATTATTCACTCCCAGTAGGGATATGTGGAAAAAATCCATTTTTTGGTTCCCCCACCAGGGGGAATACGTTGGTAGGGACTAGTGCATCGGCCCGATAGTTTGACGAAATCTGCAGCTCGGTGGGCGAACATTTGCCTGTGACTCGGGCGGCAGGCGAGTTCGATTCGTGGAACAAGTTTTTAAATATTTTTTGCCATTTTGCACAGCGCCATCTAGCCCCAACTGGGCTTGCGTTATGGTGACCAGATAACAGACATAATACTTATATAAGTATTTTTCTTTTATTACATTCTTAATATACGTACAAAAATGCCCAGACCCGATACAAATATCCATAAGTATTTTTTTGAGCCGGGAGTCGAAACCGCAACCTTCTTTTGCTAGACAGATAGATAAATTTATTCCACACACCTTAGCACAAATTGATTTTAAAATAAACACAATATTAAATCTTGATGCCACAGAGGGCGGCCTTATCACTGAAGAGCGATCTCTTCCAGGCAACCTTTGAATGGACCAGAAGTTAAAGGAGGTAATCAAATAAAATCAAATGTATTTAATTTCTGTCATTCAATTCATTAACAAGTAACAACACGTGGTAGGGGTGCTGTATAATGATAGTGGAGCTTTTAGATGATTATCGTGTACGTTTTTTCGTAATTAATATTTCCACCTTTATAAAACTAGTTACGCTCCGTGGTTTGACTCGCAAAACATATCGAGAGGCGTAATGCGGGTCATACATACCATTCTATTTTTTTTTAATGCGAGGCATTTTTGGCTATTCAGCTATTTCTGAGACGCGGTGAAATAACTCTACCTGTGACACAGAAGATTTTGGGCTCGATTCCGACCGTCGAATAAATATTTATAAATAGATAATAAACAGTCTTGGAGTTTATGTATGTATTATAAGTATTTATTTACAACAATAAAAGTATATAAGTAAATCCTTTTAACCGTTCGTTGTCTGGCTGTAACCCATTTATAATAAATCTCTCCACACATCCCCAATGAATAAGTATTATCCTTCAGAAACTATTCACAATAATAGAGGTAAAATACATTTTAATAAAATAGAGGGTAAGTACGATAAACATTAACTTGTACTTGTATACTAGCTTTTTTCCGCTACTAGACCTTTTGTTTCTTTCACCGTAAGACCAATGTCAAGTAGCATACATATTTTTTTCCAAAGAAAAACAATTTTCCAGGGTTTGAACCCACGATTTTTGGAATGAAAATCGAAGTATCTATCACAAGGCCAAAACCGCTCGTTTAACTTTGTGTTCTGCGCAGAGTTTTAACGCTACGTAAAAACAGAATAATAATAGAAAAATATAAATACTTATTTTGTTTGTAGATTATTATTATCAACTAGCTGCGCCCCGCGTTTTCACCCGCGTAAGTCCCGATCCCGTAGGAATTGACTCTAGAAAACGTTTGTATGGGAAATAGAAAAGGACTGTTTTTAGGGTTTTCCCGGAAATTATTCGTTTTTTTCTCGCCTTTTAAACCTTCCCTAGACCTCCACGAACATTTCAAGACTAAGATAATATAAATCCGTTCAGCCGTTCTCGAGTTTTAGTGAGACTAACGAACAGCAATTCATTTTTATATTTATTATCAATGTGAACGTATCAATCCATTACACTATCAAAGCTCGGCCACGAAATAATAGCTACCTACATAAGGTACCTATAAATATTTAAGTACACAAAACATCGCGTTCTACTTGAACATGGGCAAAGTTAGTGAATCACTTCGTATAGATAAATAATCACTTCAATAAGAAATCTACAAAAGTGTTGGACAGAGAGATTAAACTTACCTATTCATAGAGAAATATGACAGTTATCATACTAAAACTTTAGTAAGTCGGTCAAAACAGTAAGGTAAGAATCTTGTTACGAATATGTAACGTTATAACGGTCGTGGAACGGATGCAAGGAGAGAGGATGTAGCTAAAACTTATCCATTAGGTATTTATCGATCTTAGTACTTAACTCTCAACTGAATTTAATGTTAAAAATAATAAGATTAAAAATCTAAATAATTCCGTAGGGTGTCAAATGGCTCTATTTACCTAAGTATATCAGTAACATATAGAAGATTTCTTTGTTTGTTTGTAATAAATAAAGTTTTGTGTCGTACTTCCTATCCCGATATTCCCACGGGATCAGAACTTACGCTGGTGAAAATTCAGGGCCCTGCCAGTATTGCATTATATAAATCCTGATACCTTGCCTACCATTCGAAGTAGTTGGATTAGCTACATCCATCAAGGTCTCTGATACATTCCTACCTAATTTTTTCTGCTTATAGCTCTCAGATGACAAACGTCACATTAGACGAAGTGATTTCACTAGTTAACATACTTTGGTACAAAAGTTTGTTAGTTTGTTGTTCAGTCTACTTCTAATAATATGTTGAAAGTCTTTGTTGTTGGACAAAAGTTTCTATTTGAAAAGACTACCTCCTATCTACTTAGGAGATAATGGATGGTGATATATTATGGGCAGTATGGAAGTGGAAGACTGTGTGATTTTGATGGTATGATTTATTATTTACTGTTGAAATAGTAGGATTGTTAGCATTGCCACTATTTGATTGAACTACGGGGTCACAGGAGGTTAGATGGCCCGGAGGGGCATTTCCGCGCATATTTTTCAGCGTGACCCGTTGGTCAGTTGAGACCAAGAGATAATATTGCTACTTCACCACTCGTGGTGACATAGAAACATTTTCATATAATGTCATTATTTATAACGGATTTAGGATTAGCTACATTCCTTAGAATTGTTTCGACTTGATGTATGACGAGAGTCGAGACGTTTCACGAATAAATGCTGCATTCCTAATGTATCAGCCAATTTATTTTAAATGTAGGCACCAATACATGTTAAAACTGAAATATAAGTATCAAGTCAAGCTTCCGTGGTTTGTGACATGTTAAGTTTACCCCGTGGGTATACCTACCTATATGTATATCACAAAATAGACTGGCCGAAATCGACTGGTCGTGGCAGAAATCAATTTGTTTCAAGTCTGCGTTCATCCTTATACTTACGGCCCTTTGTTTTATGTAGACCCTTCACATATTTTTTAATATTAAAAAGTGTAATAAACAAGAAACCCACTCAACCAAATTCACTTCACCTATAAATACGAACACAATTCACAAATCCCACATTAATTTAAGAGGGTTTTCAAATTTTGTACATGCAATAAATAAATTATATCTATGAGAGCCTCTTGGGGACCCCTGAGGGCACACAAAAGGTGCTTCTGGACAGGGCGTGTATTGTAAGCCTAGAACATAATGGGCATGCACAAATACGGGTTTCTTGACTAAGTATATACCTACTAAGGGGCAGACATGACGCGAGTATTATAACTAATTCGGCCGTCTACAACACCGTAGTTTCATTATTTTACTATCATCATTATACCTAATTATAATTATATTTGAATAGTTAGTGAACTTTATGCGATTTTAAAACAATTTCTTCTTTCCTCTTTTTAACTCATATAGTCTCTCTCTACGGAATGTTAAAATCAAAACTGGCCCCAGAAACAATGCTGAGTACCTTTTAGCGTAGGGATAGTGTTGGCTTCCAAATATCATACATCATATCGACTATAATCATTTTATTTCCTTTATTTACGTATAGCTCGAGTCGCAGCCGGACGCGGCCCGCATTACGGCCCGCATCGTACGCAACTGTCGCGTATCACTCACCTGCTATGACGAGTACATCGATGAGCGCGAGCACAGCGAGGCTGACGAGCGAGACGGGCTCGTCCCATCGCACTTGTTCGAGTAGAGCCGCGCAGGCGGAGGCGTTCAGTGAGCGCATTACGGCCCGCCCGCGCTCGACTCGCAGCCGGACCCGGCCCGCATCGCACGCCACTACGTCCAACTCATTGCTTATTTCTACAACAAACAAAATAAATATTTTGAGCACAACTCGACCAGACAATCATTACTAAAAAATGGCAGTAGTCCGGACAACTGACCTACTGGCACAAAGCCGTATAGACAACGGGATTCAACAGGCTATCGTTGTCGGAATTCCAGTTGCTAATCTGTCCAGTTCCGAATCTGTCCAGTTGTGAATCTGTCTAGTTGTGAATCCGTCCAGTTGCTACTGAGCCGTTTTAGACTAACGCACTTTATTCTGTGATCCTTAAGTATTGCTATTATCTAAACGACAATGAATAAAAATAATAAAAGTACGTATAATATTTTATTATCAAAGCGCCTCGAACACATTGGAACCGAATTGCCTAGAAAATGAAATAAAAATAGAAAATAAATTGTACATTACAGGATATTGTCGGCGGTGAATACCGTCATTAGAGTCTTCCAACGGAAATAATTCAACGTTGTCAGTCTTGTATGGGTGTTTGGGTGTTTTCTTTGATTTGATGAAACGAACAAGTTCGTTGTGTGGGTAACATATTATTATTCTATTGTAAAACGTGTGGCAATTCAATTCTGTGGAAATTACGAGTAGGTATTTGCTATGTTGAGTGATTAGGAAAGGCTTTAGGGCGAACGCAGATTTGAAATCGGCCGATAATATAATTAACTTGATAGTTGGTGTGATACTGTATGCTATATATCAGAGATGTAGCCGCAATAGAGACATGAAACCTTCTTGTTGAAACAAAGTAGTTCTCAAACTTAACGACTCTAAATAAATAATATATAAAATGAGAAGTTGTCAAGTAGTTTTCTCCTGCAGTTATCAATAGTTCTATACAAACCGGAAGTTGTCCTTGGCCGCATTTTATAGTACAGACAGGGATAATCGCCGGTTTGGTGTCCACGTCGTACTTTGTTAGTGCAATAATAACAATAAATAGTGGCTAAGCGACATCTAAACAATGACCTATCATTTGTAAAAAAGAAAGAAAAAACCTTTTTTAACAATCGGCTAACTCAGCTAACTGAAAGAACCACAGAGTAAGTACCTAATTCAATAGGTAGGTATAGGCAACTTACCTAAAAGAATCTTTGTAGGAATTAGAAGATTAGTCTCGTAAAGTTAGTTAGATCATCGACTAAAGATATTTAAAGAAGGTGGGTACTTTGAAATAGAGAGAATCCTTTTAAGGTGAAAGAGTACCGAGCGCTCTCTCCATACAAACGTCGACTGTTTCCTCCCTGGATAATCACACTAGAGCAAATATTTTGTTGCATACAACCTATAACTGCCATGACTATGCTCCTATGTCTTTTTTTTCATTTTCTAATTATCATGGTAATTAAGATTTAAAAAACAAAAAAATAAAATATAACATAGGGGTATGGTCATGGCAGTTATAAGTTTTATGCAACAAAAATATTTGCTCTAGTGTCATTATCCAGGGAGGAAACAGTCGACTACGTTTGTACCTTTTCCTCTTAACCTTGTTCTTGTGCCTTCTTCTCATTGGTGGGCGCGTTTTGAAGGCTCACATCTTAACTCAGTTTTCATTTCATGCGATTTATTCCAAATGAATGAAGATTTTTTTACTTTGACTTTGACTTACGTTTCCAAGGCAATACTTGGATTTTGTTATGCGGCAGTAATGCCTCAGACTTTACATTTTGACTTAATTTATTTTTAACCGACTCCAAAAAAAGGAGAAGGTTCTCAATTCGGTTGTATGTCTTTTTTTGGAGCATGTTATTCGAAATCTTGTTATTATTATGTTAAAACCAAAACTAGTTAATATAAAAATCTAAATCCAAAATAAAATAGTTTTAATAATCTAGGCTAAATCTTTTTTTTTATTTCAATTTTTGTGCAAATAGCGCTTATTTTGAACAATACAGCATAATGTTCGGGCAAAAGCCCTCCCAGCGCTGATTATCAGTTGGTGTATGCTCTAAGTAATTATAAACTGTAATGATGATTATCTTTGCCATCGAGTCGTTGAAACAAAGGGCCGATGAAGGCCTAATTCACGGCGAATCTGCCTAATGGCTTCAGACAATTGATGTTTTCATATCTTAACGGTTTTATTGGCTATAGTGATTACCGCACGAGTCATTTATGAACACTTTGTCCGAGATTATTTTAATTTACATTCGTGGTATTGAAACTTGATTTAAGCTTAAAGCTGTCATATAGGTAATACCTAATCGAATATAGTCCACTGCAGCGAAATTACAATATCACGATTTATTTACATTTTTGGCACAATTTTTAACTTAGTTTTATATTTCTCCCACAAATGTAGGACTATGAACTAAAAAATGTATGTTTGGTAAATTTGATATTTTTTGTTTTTGTTGTTATGTAATCTGTAAGTAAGACATTGCTCATACGATGAAGAAAAAACATCGTGATCGATGTTTTCCGCGAGACTTACCTCTGGACACGGTCGACTCGGCTGAGAGGATAGTATGGGCACCCATTCTCACGCAAAAAGGATCCAACTAAAGATGTCTAGTTGCGGAAATCAGCCCATATTACAATTACAATACAAATGGCACTAAGTGTAGATTTAATCGGATTTAGCAATTTTATTGTGGCCCTTGGTATAATTCAATATAGATAATGGGCAGCGATAACGTTAATGAGGCCAAAATAATCATCTTGCTTATTTTGTTTTTGACTCTCACAAATTTTCACAATAATATAATTTCTCTCAGTTTGAAACAATCGAAAACAAAACCGATACAAAGCTAAATATAATTTTATCTAAATTACAATCAATATAGATACGTTTGTCTGAATTAACACTTGAAGACATAGAATTCAGGTCGGTCGAAAATTATTTAGTTTCAGGAACTATGAATGATTTCTCGTTTGCGAAAGTGAGACAAACTATTGTGTTAAACAAGTTAAAAGGTGCTTAAAAAAATTGTACAGAATCGGTAACAATAGAAAATAGGCAAAGTAATGTCAAAGCTTAAATCCTATTTATATAATGTACTCTGTGATTAAGCCCTTACTGTCTCGTTTTTCCGAATGACATTTAAAAAAATTTGACAACACACCATAGCTATATTTATTTGACTCAAAATTGCTGAAGCATTTTCATGATGGATTACTAAATAGATAAATCATTAATAATCATTTACAAAGCATTATAAAGTTACGACTTAATTTCATGGAAAAAATACCAATATCAAAAATATTTAATATTATTTATTGTTGTTTAATTCTCTGAATAATTATTTATTTTTTGCAAGGCTATTTCCAATTCAATTCATATTTTATCGACTTTTTTAGTAACATTTTACCTATCTTTTTACATTATCTTCTACATTATGTTTAAAGTCTACCAATTTTAATCTATTATTTAAGTACTACATTAACTGCTCGCAAGTGCAAATACACAATGATTATTGTAACCAACGACGGTGTAGGGACAGTCTATTTCGGGGTAGATTTTATTGGGGTTGAAATACGTTTATTTTTACTACATAGAAGATAATCGGAATAAACGAAACAACAGTTTACATTACATTTTTTCAATTTTATCGAAACCATGTTTTGCAAAAAATAGGCCCTCGGCACCTGGGCTAGTATTGCAAATGACTTACTTAGTGATGTTACGAAATAGAACCAATAGTCAATTAAAGATATTTGAAGTTTTGAACTGAAAGTTGTGGAGCTCCTCAATTCAATGGTGTCACAAGCATCATTTTTACGAAGTATTTTGTTTTTGTTTTGATCGTCTTTTGTGTCTGTGTGTAAAAAAGAACATCGACCCAAACTCGGACCTTTAACGTGTTTCATCTTTTTTTAACTGTTTGACAACGGTTCAACTAGTTGGAAATAATAGTTTAATAACTACGCAGCACCAAATAGGTTTAATATCATTATAAATAACACTAAATTGGTTCTAAAATGACTATTGATGGAATGTTTTTATTTCAATAATATTTATCTTATTAATTAATAAGTGGAAAGAATTCAAACTTGAATTCGAGCATCCTTAGAATCTTGCTTGAGTTAAACCTTCTAATAATAGCAGTTTTGGAGCTCTACAGTGGGTCTGCAATTCTAGCTCCGTCAGTACCTACCTACCTACCTACATAAAAATATTTATATATGACTTACAAAAGAAATAAAACAAAAAAATCGTTGACATGTAAAATAATATTTCACTAAAAAAAAAATGTTATTCTTAGCAACTCATTATAATTAAGATCCTCGTAAGTTCAGAGAAAAAAAGAAAAATCGCTCGTCTTCAATAAGTGGGTAAATTTTATCTTGACCCCAACTTAATAAGGGGCCGTAAAGGAATGAGGGATCAAGGGTGAGTGGTCGATGATAATATCAGGGCCAAGTTCATCAGACGAAGTAATTATGGGCCTTGATTGTTACGTTTCGTCTTTTTGATAGTACTTATATAAATGTATTTTTAGTAGATATTTATGTAGGTAATTAATTGGAGGGTAGGCATGGGGGGACACGATATTTGCAAGTACTTTTGGGCAATGTACGGTTTACCTACCGTCACTACCTTTCGATAGAATAGACGGAATAAATATAAAAGAAGGTATGATCGATGTTACTGTTCGCCGAAACATCGTCGATCAATTCAAAATCCTCACTGACTGAATGGCTGATATATAAAGCCAATGGAAGGATCGGGCTATGTGGCATAAAAATATCTATTATAATTAGGCATCCGATATAAAAAGATTTTGGAAAATTCAACCCCTACGCGGACGAAATCATAAGCTGAAAGCTAGTTATACAATATAATGTAATGACGACCCAGTTGGCACAATGGTCACCATGCCGGACTGTCAAGCACAGGGTTGCGGGTTCGATTCTCGCCTCAAACATGTATTTATGCTTAGATATTTGTGTGTGTTCTGATTGTTTCTATGTATTATATGTATATATTTACAAAAGAAAAGTATATAAGTAGTATATCCGTTGTCGCACCCATAACACAAGTCTAGTTACTTAGCTTGGGGCTAGATAGCGATGTGTGGAATGTTCTGCAATATTTATTTATTTAATGGTTCACCGATTATCTGTCGTAAATTTTAAATTAAAACAATCTTATAGGTATTAAATATATTTACTCAATTTCACAGTTATTTATCTAAAAAGAGATCGGCAAAGTAACTTCAACAAAATTAAAGTTCGGAGTAACAAAATAATAATTTATTCGAACCACAAAATGTTCTCAAAGATTGTCCATGTTATTTCACGCCTCAACGCTTAGCCTTCATTTATTTTATCATTTAAATCTTTTTATACGTATTTAAGTAATAACTAAAAGCAATTACTTTTGCGTAAAAAAAACAAACAAGTTTTTAATGTTTTTATTTTTATGAAAAAGAAAAATGAATACCACAAAGTTAGGCTTAGGTTTGGAAAGTTGTGATTCGTTCGAGATTGTGTTTTATTACTCGGTGTCAGAGAAATTGAAATTGTAATAGACATTTCAGACATATTTCAAACAAAAATTTCGTCATTGTGCCACCTCTGCGTAGAACACAAACGCCACACTAGATTTTGTATGTGTTTAGGACTATGATGAAACTATGATGACCCTTGGTGTTACCGATAAGACTAGGCAGTAGAGCCACGGACAAAGAACGAGAAAGACTAGCATTTGTCGCCGTACTCTATTATATCTATGTTTTTTACGACATTTTCATTAAATTCATGCGCCATTCCTTGTATATTTTTCGTATTTGTACAACAGACATTACTTCGTAAAGGAGTAATCAATTTAATTTACTTCCTTTTAGGATTCGTTAGGTTTATTTTAACAGCCCTTTTGATATAACGTATTAAAGGAGTAGGTTCCTTCGCTGTTTAAATTGTTTACTTTGTTACTGATATCGTCGAAAATGTTTATAAGCCAGGTTATTTAATTTACTGCCGTATTGAACAAAGTACTGCTGTTTTTTTTTTGAGTTAGTGAAATTATGGGTGACTTGCCATCTAATCGGTCATTCTCATTTGCCCCCAAGGGTCATAGCTGAGATTTTTATTTTATTCGTTTCTAATTTTTCCCCAAAGGCGACAACTGGGAATGATAAGATTTCTTTTCCCATTTTTTTCCAGGTAGAACTACAGTCTAGACGACGATGATTTATCGTTAGTCAATAGACAAAAATATAGTGTATAAAAAAACTTTGAAATTCCTCTGGGCCCAAAATTAATGAAGTTAATATTTCAATTCAAAGTTCTTGATAGTCACCATAATTTACTAAAAGTTGAAGAACTTGTCAAAATGTGTAAATAATGGTGTTGTTACATTAAAAACAACCCCCAAACTATTGGTAAATAAGGGTATATGTCACAATTTATTAATTTTTCCTTAGTTTTCGATATCATTTCATTTTTTGGTGGTGGTACCTTCATATGCTTAACAAAGATTACAGAGGTTTTCTTCATACACAATTAACTACAAAAAACTAGGGAGCTGACAATGACAATCGTAAAAAAGCTCTAATATTTATTTATTTTAAAATGTGTAAATTCGTCAAATACCGGAGTATTTAGCACCGGAGAAACTCAACCTCAAAAAATTCGAAAAATGACAATTTAGAATAATTAGATTTCCGTACCTCATTTTTAATCAAATAACGGATAACTAATATGAATAGTGCAAAACATAATAAAAATAATAAAAATAAATATATAAGACAAGTAAAACTAAAACCCAAGAGCATTGTCCAAGACTCCGTCTTGGAAAGTTCGCGCCTTCACAAGTCAAGTGGCCCGCAGCATTGTGCTGGCCTGTCGACAGAGTTAATTATACCTAGCCTAGTCTAGTCTAGTCCAACGTAGCCTTTGTTTTACTCTAGGGTCTCTAGAACAATCTGTTACAAAGTTTTCAAATAGAGTATTTCTGTTTAAGAGGTCCCTCGACCCTTGATTCGATGTTGGTCTAAAAGTGACATTAAGTCATTAGTCAATGTAAGTGCGAAATCGATTTGGATCTAAAAAATGAACGAAAGACTAAAATTTACTGATTAATTTAATTTAATGTATAATTTATGTATAATAACAAGTTTTATTCCAATAAGTTCTTAACATTTAATATTATTTTGTTTTAACAACAAGAATTTTACCTTCAGTTCAGTTCATAAATAAATATTTCGGTACAACCCTAAGCTAAGCAATTAAGCTTGTGTTATAGTGATCAGTTAACGGATATAATACTTAATATACATTCAGAAATACCCTAACCAAAATTTGCATAATTACATAAATATTGGTTTAAGGCGGGAATCGAACTTTTATGGTACGTATACCTAATGTACTTTGAAGTTAGACCAAATCGAATCTACATTTTGTATACTATTTCTTATAATGCCTAATAAAAGCTAAAATATATAGGTACTTCAAATACTTACAGCTCTTAAACATCTACTTCCAACCCAGACTTCTATTCTGTTTGTTTGTAACCAAAAATAACTTCCATGTGTTTGTATTTCTCAACCACAAAAGCTGTAACCACACGTAACTACGTGTGTCAACGAATTGTCATTCCTTAACAGCCTAAATGCGGGAAAGGAGAACGAGAAGAAATTCTCAAGTTAATTAGTGGAATCACGTGCGCGGGGTCTTACGGTGTTAACTAGGGATCATTAGGATAAAGCTATGTTAAGACGATTATTTCTAGAGTTATTTTAATATAAGAAAAACTTAATGAAGTCGTATAAACCCTTTGTGACCCAGAAAGCATCGCCTTACAAAGGAGTTATATTGTTAAATTGTGCGCTAATTAAGATTACTCTTACGGTGAAGGAAAATATCATGGTCTTGATTTTATATCGGGATAAAAGTACCCTATAGTACTTCTAATGAATCAATGTATTTTATACCAAATTTATTTAAAATTAGGGCGCTAAATCTGCCCTAGATGTAGTTAAACAAATTTAGCTAAGGGATTTAACGGGTAATCTACAATTAAAATCTGATTTAAAAATTACAAGGTAAAATCTATTTAGACCGATGTAGTGCCTGGGACATGTATTAGATGAATAACATTTGTCAATACTTCTACTATCCTTAGTCGAAACTGCTCTAAAACTCATCAATATATCTGTAGACAACTAAACCGTGGCTCACATCCAATATATTCTTAATCGAATCAACATTATTGAAACCCAGTTAAACTCCACTTTAACATTCTTGATAACAGTTATAAGAACACGCTATAGCCACCATAAAGCTAATGTATAATTCAAGCAAGCACCTGGCTTCGATCGATGAGACCTTCAAACTGATTCCACTTCCTCAATCACTTTTAAATGTTAATTTTAAACAGTTTATTTTCAGTAAATGTTTTATCCGCGGACTCTTGAGTGGCTATTCGGTTTTATGCTTTTAGCGTGGTGCGAATCAAAAGATTTTCTTCTTTTTTACCTGGAGATTATGGTGAAGATAAATGCGTTCTTGAAGTTAAGCCCTTAGTGGATGGTGTAGTTCTACGAAGACTCTACGAAGTGCTACGAGGAACTTTTAACATTTAAATCCTAAGTAACTTCAGCAATATAAGCATGTCACTGATGACTAATATTGTTATTTATTGCATGGAAAATTGTTGTTGAAAGTGTTGTTTTGTGTACAGTTTGTAGGTGTTTTTGAAATGAAATTCCTTCGCAGATTGGCGGGGGGGGGGGGGGGACCTAGCCCAGACAACGTGTTACGAGTTCGTTATGAAAAAAACGTGAAATGAAAGATAACCGTAAGATAAACTGTAAAAGGTTACACTATTAAAACCAAGGATTGGGTATCCGAAAAGTTCTTGTATTTAAACAATCTATATTTAATTATATTGTCGAAATGAAAGGATATGAAAAAAAAATTTCGAAAAATTTTCGTCTGTGTAGAGCGATGTTGGCTTAGTAGATATCTCAACTTTCATCCCGAGGTTCGAATTCCAACCGACTGGATGGATTTTACTAAACAAAAATTCAAAAAATGTATGTGTGCTTACATATTATAAATATCATATCCGTTGCCTTGCCACTATAACACCAGTCTAGTTGCTTGCCTTGGGAAAGGATAATGCTGTTTGAAATATCATATAATATTGATTATTGTTTATCGTGTAGTAACAAATTGGCAATGGTACCTACCTATGCAAGATGGTGGCGCCCTCGCACGCCTCGTCCACACGGCCCCGGCGCGGCGGCGGTGGACCGTCACGACAGTAATTGAAAACGTATGGTTTATAACACAAAACCTTGAATGAATATAGGTTATGTTCGATACTTTTATCTGATTTTAATTTCCAAACTTTTGTATAAAATACATGATATTGACAGGATTTCTTTAGGGATGCCGCTATTGCTTAAAGAAGAGGTTTAACGGTAGAAAAGCAGCGTTAAACCTCTTCTTCTGCTTAAAAATTAAGTCATTGTGGTGATTATAATAATAGACAACACAAAACTAGGGGCAAGAGTCATAAACAATTAAATACTTACGTTTAAAAGTCGTGATAGCTCAGTTTTATAGCTCATATTTTTCACAATCTGGTTAGCTTATGTTTTACCTACAATCTTGGTAGCTCAGTTTTAACAATCTGAGGAACCCAGATTTTTGGATTGAAAACTTTAAAATCAACAATTGTCTTTCTTCTTCAAACTAATAATTACCAATGTTACTAATACCCTGCATCAGCGGTTGCGGAAAGTCAAGCTTTGAAGTCATCACATGATAAACAACAGGTTAATACAATCAATACTGCTTTTTACCTAGACAATAATGCAAATACCTAGTTTCTAGTTCAAACACTGTCTATTTTAAGCATAGAAAAGCAGTAGGCGAATCTAATATGCACCCCGAATGACCTTTTTTCACTCCATTCTAAGCAAGGTTTCACTCGATAGCACTCTGCAAACATCTTGAAGTCGGCTACGGTTCCACATTCAAAAGTTTATTTTCAGTTGATTTTAGAAAGATATTCCGGATTTAAAGTTGGGCTTATTTTAGATAGAAGAATATAGACATATATTACATACATATATTTCTAATAGTCAATCAATAGCCTGACAATTAATTGAATTGTCATCAGGTTTTTCATGTTTGTTTAATCGGTCTTCAGGGTTCCGTACCCAAAGGGTAAAAACGGGACCTTATTACTAGGACTTCACTATCCGTCTATCCCTCTGTCCGTCTGAGTTTCTGTAGCCGCATTAACATCAAATACTAAAAAAAAAAACAATTTAAGTGGGGCTTCCGTACAACATAGTACGGAACCCATCGTGCGCGAGTCCGACTCGCACTTGGCCGGTTTTTTAAATATTGATATTTTATCAAAACTTTTACCTAAGCACATCCCATATCAAAATGCATTTTCAAGTTTAAACCACGTCAATTTTACTTACGCCAAAAATCACAGACAGTATCTACTTGAAAAATTAAAGTTTTCTCATCGAATCTCAAATATTCCGGAAAAATTGTGATAGAAAAATATATCCAAAAATTGAGATGATCTTCTCATATCTAAATCTCTTTACTGATAACTTGTTTTACGAGGGTTTTTATAACTGCTTAGGGCGAAACAGACTGGAGACTAAAACGTGTACCTAAGTAAGCTGATCAGGGACGCAGCCTCCTTCTCTCTTAGAATAGCAACATCCACTTTCGTCATATAAGTAACACGTTATGACGCATTTGTGGCGTAACGTTAGCTATATTTTGTTGTCGCTGAATTTGATTAATTTCAAAAAACTCAAATGTTATTGAAAAAATATAAATAATGGCGTCTTCGGCATCTTTTGTTTTGTGTTTTCGATAGTCTTTTTTTGCAACCGTCTATCATTTCTGGTTCAACAACTCTTATTATAAAGTGGGGTTAAAAAGGAATATTTATGTTGGGAGTGGAAAGGAAATTAAAATTGTTATTCTTATGGGACTGGAAAGGTATAGGTAAGTAACCCCTTAAATTCGTATCCAAAAATCGCCTGGCCTAACTATCGGTCAATTAGAAGTCTGTAGTTTACGCTCCACTATTTAAGCAAAGAGGGACAAAGTTGCTTATTTTGCTAAGAAAAGATAGCGTTGTAAATATAACTAGATAACCGTTATTTTTGCGAGATAACATTGTTTCTGTCGTCTTTGCAAAAATGTGTGAGTATTCTTTTCGTGTTATTTGTTGCTTATATCAGTGTCATTCAATGGTTTTATCCCGTGTTTTTATCTATTTTAGTATTTTTTTCTTGTTATTTTAGTTTGGTGGTAGTTTTCTGTGGAGGTCTTATTTTTGGACTACACTGTCCGTTAAAAGCGAATTCAGTCTAAGTACAAACTTGAAATCGTATGAATTAGCTAAACGAGTGTTAGCTCTTTTTCATGACAATGGCACTTATATGAGGATAGTCAGATCCGCTTCAGTGTGCTGTCGTTCCAGGGGTGGAAATTTTAGTCACCCGCGCTAAACGATTGCCTCATTCTTTATTTGTACTGCGAGGGTATGGAATCAATTGCCTGGACTGCATCGTCACCTACCATCAATCAGGTGTGATAGTGGTCAAACGCTGACCTATCATGAAACAAAATCGGTGCTACGACGATGCCACAGACAGACACACACACACCCACATACACGTCAAACTTATAACACCGTGCCGTTTTGCTTCGGGTATTAGTAAAATCACAACTCTTACCAAGAGGTATTGTCTTGTCTTTGACATATTTAGACATCAGTTTATCTGAAATATTTATTTATTTCACACAAAAATATCATAATACACACCCCATGTCTAACACCATGATTGATTGCCAGATGCCCATGTAAGGCGGTAACGTCTCCCTGAGCAACAAGCCAATTGTCACTGTCCTCGGCAAGGGTTCCCTATTCTATTACATCAACAGAGCCAAGTCTTAACGCCAATCCTACATATTATAACAACTGGAAGTCTTGCAAACCTCTTCATGGAGACAGTCGACGAGCTGTCAGCCGACTATTTAATCTAAAATAATATATCTGCGTTTCCCTCAAGTTGCGTTTAACTCGGAACTCGTGCCGTGAAATCTCAAGATAAACAAACTTTGGTCGTAAATCAAGATCTAACCTTTCAACCCTTCGATATTATCATTCTTTAAATTATTTTTATTTGAATACTAAAACCTTCAGCTGGATTTACTCACAGTATTTAAAAAAGAACTTCTTCTTTTCGTGGCAGGTAAAATCTCGTAAGTTTCACCCGCATAAGACCAGATCCCGTGGGAATAACGAGATAAAAGTAGCCTATGTGTTAATATAAAGCTGTTTACATAAATAATTTCATCGTAATCGCTTCTGTAGTTATTGCGGGAACGACACGCAAAGAAACATACTAACACACAACCTTTAACATTTTTAATATTAGTAGGGTTGCCACAGGACTTAGGGCGGGTGAAATAGCAAATCGCAGGTAGTTTCTTCCATATTTTGAGGGCTCAGTGGCCAGAATTCATTATGAAGCCCGCCCATTGTAATAACCCTTTCGACCTTTAATATTACTTTGATTTGTTCCTCATAAAACTGATGCTTGTATAAACGTTGCCTTTTCCTTTCCAACCTCAATTTTAACCCGTGACTTGCCGCAATTGTATGATCTATTTCAAAACCAAAGCAAAATTTTGTTTTAAGCCATAGGCCAAAAGTTATTGACTTTTTTGCATTGATATCCTATAATACAAAAGTTTGGTGTTCCACACAAAAAAAGTTTTGTTTTGTTCATAATCAAAGCGTTGAGAATAATGCTAAACTATTTTCTGTTTTTCCATAGTACATGACTAATATTAGTTTCAAGTTTCCCCACTGCTCTCAGTGGCAAAATGGCGAAAATCGAATGAAAGCATTTTGACATTGATGACAGTCGCCTGTCCAACGTGCTTGTACTTTGGAGGTCAGTGATTTCTTATCATTGGAGGGCGCGTTACGAAACTAGATATCGTTAATTTTAAGACGTTTGCAAGTGGTCGATTGTTTTCACGATGGATGCACCGTCTGTCAAAAAGAAAAAATATATAAATGACAACAAACAGCAACTTTTAAAATATTTTCTCAAAAACTAACAATCACCCCATTCACTATCATTCTCTATTTTTGAAACAGACTATAGAATGTCGAATGTAAAGCTGTTTGTTTTGGTACATGTGATGAACTTACAGTGGAATGTCAAAAGTCTAAGTTTCTAGTAGTAGAAACTTAGACTTTCATTCCGCAGGTTGTGGGTATGGGCACAATACCATTTCTCTTACAGTAATGGAAAACATCGTGATGAAACCTTACTTGACTTCAGTCAGACGTATTGACGAGTTATTTCCTCTGGACACAGTCAACTAAGCTGAGAGGATGGTATAGGCAAGCCTACACCACTACAAGTTGCTGGTGCTGTTTAAATCATCTAGATAAGATGTGAAGGCCAATATTATTTAGACCTTTAATTCTATTTTGTTAAATATTTACAAAGGTTTACAATTGTTCTATTATTAGATGCGACAATTTGCGTGTTTTATCGGTTAATCGCTTGTACCTTGCGCCTCACTCATTCAACCTTTGCATAAAGCTGGGGTCGGGAAATAAGGCAGGTCGGCCACCTTAGATCCGCAATCCGGACACTTGAGCTTCGGTAGTTAGACACCTAGGTGTACTGGCCTTAATTCATTTCGTATTTTAACAAGCACCTTATAGATATACACACATAAAATAAAGGAAGAAGGTACAAAGAAGTATTCTATTCGTTATCTATCACCCATAAGCCGATGATTCGCTTATTTAATTTTACTTTTCTTACCTCGACGTTTTGATTACGTTGCAACAGTCATGGTCGCAAGTACATTATAATAAGTTCGTGAATGTTTGGTGGAGAAAACGAAATGGTGGATGTATTGTCATATATAAATAAAAATAAATAAATAATTGATTTAGATATTTAGTAAATAGTTAGAATTTTAATTCGTTATTAAGTCTATTACAATAAAATGAGAAGTTGTAACTAGACTTTTTAACGTATCTACTGCGGCTGTGCAACCTTTTTTTTTAACTAAAAGGTCTAGTTAATTGCTTAGCTAAAGGCCACCCCTCCTTTTTCTCCATTCACTTCCGTCTAGGCCAGTGTCGGTAAGTAAGTATTAAAAATCAGTCTGAAAATAAAGTATCGTTCGAAGTTATAACAGTCATCATTCAATGTGAAAACGGCCATAAAATACCAACGTTTTATATAACATAAGGCTATTACATTATCATACGATTACATAACTCCTATAGCCCGATACATTTTATATAGGTACCTACTTTCTTAGGGCTTTTGCAGACTATAGACTGTGACTGAATAGTTCATCCAGACAGAAATAAAAAAGGTTTCTTTGATGCAAGAATTAATTCTCTTCCTATACCTATAATTTCTTTGTTTAAGTTAACGATCTTAAATTGAAAAGCAGTAGATAAGTATTCTTAATTGAAACGCAATATTTTTAAATTAGGCCTGGTGACATACAGACGGACGAACGGACAGTTAAGTCTTAGTAAAGGGTCCCTTTTTTACCCTTGGGGTACGGAACCCCAAAAATGGAACTTTTCTTTCCCCTTAACTAAAGACGTTTCAATAAATAATTTAGCAGCTAATTACAGCTAAATACATTGATAACAGCACTGAAAGCTAAGACAAGACCTTGAGGTCGAGCTTCGAGGGTCGATTCTATGACGCAAAACACTCGTGCCTCGCTATAATTAGAGCATATCATTAGTCAGACGGTGCAGTTGCCTACTACCCTACTACACGGCTTTTTAAACGTTATTTAGTTAGGGCTCATGACCTATACTCAGCTCCCTATATGATTTAGTGACTGGTACCCTCTGTTTGGCATGAATATCATTATTGGTACCCCAAGTCGCCTGCTGGTTATAGTTTTCGAATTTCTTCAAGGTTTAGGAATGCAAGCGTTTGATATATCGGTAGATATAATCCCGGAAATAACCTCTCCTGCAATGTTTGACTCGTGCATTGCCGAGCAATTTGTCAAGATCCAGAACCAAGGATCGTGACTTCCAGTTTTTAACAGAAGGCCAGTTATCGTTAATACCATTGTTCAAATAACATTGCAATATCGTTCCGATTTCATTTCGATTACAAAAATACCCTCAGAGTAGCTCAAAATACCCATAAAGTCAACTTTTGGTAATTTTAAGAATATTTTTTGTGTTAGTCGTAGTAGGATTAGTCAGGAGTAAACTTCCTCTATACTTATTAGAGTCGAAAAAACAATTTTGTAACTTCATATTATCGGTCTAATGAACGATGAACAACATAATCTATCTATAAATACCGATTATCAATTTATACTCTAAGGTGACCGATTAATAGCGTGTTCTCCTCCATATATGTGCGATATGACGTTATCAAGGCTTTCATACCGTTTTATACTGTCAACTGTAATCAAGCTTCTATATACGGAGTTTTCAATCGCCATGACGTCGCAGTGACGTCATTACATTGATCACTTTGAAGCCGTAGAGGTAATTATAGTGCGGAAAGTGTAGTTTAAAGTGGAATTTATAGTATTTATTAAATCAATAGTACTATTTTAGAAATATGTATATATTTCAAGGAGTTTTATATGTAAGGTACCTTCCAGTAATAAATTAAAACTAAATATCTAGCTATTACTTTACTCTGTGTATATCGTGTTTTGTTTCTTTCTGACACCAGTACCAACAAAGTTGTCTATCTTTTCTAGTAGTTCTGGAAACAGTTAATCTCGCAAGCAAAAACTTTTTGCAACAATTAATAAGTACACCAGCCTATTCACTGCATTTTGAAGAAATATTCTGCTCATCAATTCAAAGATTCTCATCAGATTTTCACCTTTCTTATGAGCCACAATTGAAATTAGTAGCTTTTAAATAATAAACCGAAATCACATTTCATAAGAGCTGTCCCACAAAATAGGACCAAAAGGAAGTGGTCACTACTACGATTTGAATCGAAAAATTCCGACGACAAAAATAACTATAATATCGTACAGCCTGTATAAGAAGTACAGACTTAGACGTGCATACCAACATACTGACACACGAAACCTAATTTTATCAGACTTGAAGCAGAGACGCTTCGTTCGCTTGGTCAGTAAACTAGCTGCGCCCTGGCCATTTTTTGTTCTTAGCCCCCGAAGCAAAAACGACGGGATGTTATAAGTTTGACGTGTCTGTGTTTGTGTGTCTATGGCATTGTAGCTTCCGAACGGATTAACCGATTTTAAATTTGTTTCTTTTATTTGAAAGAATAGGTACTCTACAAAATAAATAAAAAAAAATAGTAAATATCCCCTTTTTAATAACCTTAATATAAGTTGTTCTATCACACCTTCATCTAGCTTGCACGCATAAAAACAACTAAGTAGAATAATCCCCTTTAACGACGTTGTGTTTATATTATAAACATAAAAAAGGTGCATGCTTCCAAAAATAAGCTTTTACATTTTTGTAATTTCCGCTAATTCAATATTATCTCTTCCGTCCGTCGGACGAAATTAGATTTCGAGGTCCTTTATTGACTTATACATTTTGACATTATTTGTTTCTACAATCTCTTTTGTTTTCTTTTCCTTTCTCGTTGTTGACGGTTTTTTTTAATTATTAGATTAGTTGATAAGTACACATTCTCTCTAAAGGTCAGTGAGACAGAACCTTAGAGTAAAACTTCCAATATAGGTAGTTAAAGAGAGCTCACAACGTCATAAGTAACTTGTTGCTATAAATTTGATTTTCTTAAAAAATTATGCTCACCGATGAAGTGACCTGCTATTAAAATGTTGTAGGTTCATTTCCCGCCTCAAACTAACATTTATACACAGATTTTTGTTTCTAGATATTTCTGTATTTTTTCACAGTTTTTTTGTTTGCTTATTTTACGCCACTACTGGGCAAAGGCCTCCCTAACATATTTCTAAGCAGGTTGGTCCTGGGGTAGGTTAGTTTGTATTTACAAATTATGGAAGTAAGATAACCATTATCTCACCATAACATAAGCCTAGTTCCCGAACTTGGGACTAAATGGCACTGTTTGGAATATTCTGCCATATTTATGTAATTTAATTGTAATATCACTGTTCATTTCAGCTTCCAAGAAACGTATTTACAACTTGAAACTACATATTTTACGAATTTCTTAAATAACTTTCTTATTCTTGCAGTAGACACGTCTGACGATTTAAAAAGAGCAAAGCGTACGAAACGTCATAGAACTCATATTTGTGCATACTGGTTCATACTTCATTGCTAGCGCTCTAAATTATTATCCTTTATCTAAGGACAAAAATGTTTAGATTATGTTTACAACGTTAAAATAATCCACCTAATATTAGATTATAATAAATCAAACTCAAAACTTTAAGGTTACAATAACATTTTCCCACTAAACTTTAATTTAATAATCATAGTTTAAAATAATACAAATTGCTTTAGACGTAAATGATATTGGACGAAAATAGCCAAAATTATTTGAGTTATTTTGGTAATTAGATTAGACAGTGATTAGTCAATTAGAATTTAGTTCCATAGGTTATTACGTATGGATAAAATTATATGATACACATTTGGTCGAATAATTAACTATACCTAAGTAATTAATTTGAAAGTGTGCTTTGTAATGTTTTTGAACGGATTAGTTTCGTTTCGACACCTTCCTATTTTGGCACTCTCAATAAAGTATAATTTGACCGATTTCCGTAAGTATTCAAATGTTTGGTTGGAATTTTGTACACAAAAAACTCAAGAAAAAAGTCGAGTTAATAAGAAACGCAGTCGCAATAAAGACATGAAAAGGTTATATGACCAAATAGCCAATAATAGTTTTCATTTTAATGCAATAAACTTTATATTCCAAATCCAAGAGGTGGGATAAGGAACATCCATTACAAATTATGACGTTAAATTATTTTGGTTACGTCTCTTCTGGCCGATTTTATAGTCGTATAACGTCAAAACACTTTTAAAAGTATCTCACAGTCCTGAACAAAACTTCATTTATTTTTCCACACACAAAGTTTAAAGCCATGACTTAAATGTCCACTAGGAAATCCCAAAGGCATGTTCAATTCTATTGTGCAAAGCAAAGACATTTAACATAATAGTAGAATAGAAAGAACATTTAAATATTTGTACTAGCTGTGCCCCGCGTAATTCTTTTGTAAAATTCGTTGAAACTCCACTTTAAATAATACCTTCAAATATTTGTAACATTGACCTTGGTCACTTCTTCCCATTGGTGGGCGCGTTCCAAAGGCATGCAAACTAACTCAGTTTTTGAGACATTTCAATGTGAATTCATGTTAATTAAAAGAGAGGGCACAGCTTGTTTATTATTATTAGGATTTCATTGATTGTCTTGCATCCATTATACCTAGTTGCTTAGTTTAGAGTTGGATAGCGAGTACAAAATCGTAAATTTTTATGATTTTTTTTGCATTTTCAAACACCTTAATCAGGGGAATAAATCGCTTTGGAATACGTCGACATTATTAAGTGTTGATTTTTTTATTTATTTTTATTTTATTTTATTTCAGTGTTTAAACATCTTTGTGTTCACAGCTTTACATTCTATCTTTATCCGCCTTTTTTGCCGACTCTACATTCGGTATTTATTCTGGGTACCGTCGGTAAAAGACCGTGAAAATTGTCAGCTAGTGTCACGTCCAATAATATATTATTTTGTGATATTCTGTATTATTTTCATGAGTCGAAATATTGTTAAGATTTTTTGTTGCATGTGTTAAGGTAGGATTAAAAATCTATTGATTTTATTTTTTGTTTTCTGTACTAAGTTATCAACTATGTAGACGGAATAATAATATAAAAAACTAGCTGCAGTTTACGGTTTCACTCATTTTAGTCAAGCGGATACCGTGAGAATATGGGGATAAAAATGTACATCAAAATCGGTCCAGGATTTCGGTTTCGAAGCCTATTTGCAAAAAAATATTTCAGCTTTTTAATGTTAGTGTGGATAAGCTTCCATTCCGCACAACTAAACCGACCAACTGGTTTTACCAAATGGAATTCATGTTTTTTTTTCCAAACGACCAACCGGTTGGTCCGATAAATAAGTTAACAACCAAAATAATAATAAAAATATTGCTGGAATTTTAGTCAAGTGTGGTAACATTATTTATAATAGTTATGCTAAAACATATCAAATCGTAGACAAAACTAGTATAAACCTACACGATTAAATAATCTACGGAACCCTTACAAAATGTCACACTATAACCACACCCCTGCCTACTAAACCCTTTTGTATCATCCCCAACACGACCCTGATAGCCGTAGCACCCGTTGCTTCATTATATTCAATGAATATACCACAAAATACTACTCCAATAGAACTAGGCGGGATTTTTCGGAATCACCGTAGCTTGGTTATTGTAACCATGCACTTTGATTTGTCTTGCATGTTTTTTTTCAAGTTATACTTCTTTAGGCGCGTTATGAAAAAATGATGGGAGTCAAATTTTAAGAAGCGATGAAGATAAAGTAACAGGTTGAAGTTGTCCGCAAAATAAATATCAGACGGACGCACAGACAGACAGACAGACGGACGGACGTTTAACTTCTTAAAGTATAACTTCTCACGCGCTCTTCTTAATACTCTTCGGCTGTACTTAGAATAGTTCCTGAGTGAAACTTTAGTTAAGGAATGCTAAAGTGATCAGTCTGACGGTGCAGCCAAAAAAAGGACGGGTCGGTAAATTAGACCTATCTTTTAGAAAAGCATGCTTTACACTTTATACCGTATTGTCATTTACCATAGTGTTAGATAGTTTTTGCCCGCGACTCTGTCCTCGTAGAAGTTGAAAATGGACCAAGGAATCACGTTGTCTCATACATACTTTGCCCCCTTTTTCACTCCCTTAGGGGTAGAATGCCTACTTCACACAAAAAACACACCCTCCAAGTTTCAGGACTCTACGATCAGCGGTTTAGGCTGTGCGTTGATCCGTCAGTCAGTAGTTCAGGACAAAGCATTTTATATGTATAGAAGATAGCGGTCAAACGCTGACTTATTTTTTATTAAAAACAGCCCACCCGATTCTTCTTTTACGGACTTACGCGGGTGCAACCACAGGGCGCAGCTAGTTTACATGTAATATACCAGGTAATAATATTTAACAACATTATAGGTACTAAGAAATACAAACGCAGCCAAATTGCTGTTTAATATCACTTTAATGTAATTTATATAACTTCCGACACACCTTGTTCTATTCTCGTAGCACTTAGCTATTATATCTGTACACTATAAAGTGTAAACGTAGTGCATATTGCACTATTTTCGTGTAAAATAAGACATTGACTTATATTATGTAGGTTTATTATGTTGTTTCTATGCAAAGGGGTAGAGCAACATAATTATGGAAACTGGTATAGTAGGTAGTCAGCCTCAGTATTTCGTTACCAGTTTATTTTTAATTAAAAAAATATATTCAGAAAATTATTGTTTTTATTTGCTAAATAACAGGAAAATGTGACACTTTACGATATTTCCTTACATGGCATTATTGTTGTTTGTGTTTCTTAGAAGGAGTCCTTTTGCGTGAAGTGCTCGATGTGTAAAGTAGTCAATTTGTGAAGTGCCAATTGTGCGACTTTCACTTTTTGCTACGGTTATTAAGCTCGCGAACTGCATATAACCCATTCATACTATTAAAAAACCAATTTCATCGTATAGTATTTTGTGTTATATCTAGTCCAGACACAGAGGAAGGTGCCAAAATAGGTTGATCTGACTTACTTCAATGTAGGAAGCTCTCATTTGTACCGGGGTTTGATTGACGCCGACGTATACAGTCGATACGTGACCTACCACGACTGACGTGAAACTGTCACTCGCGTCATTCCGATCGGAGCTCATCAATCTAAACGTTGCATTAAGATAAAAATGTCAAGGCAAGTTTCTAACAAAGAAGTTACATTTAGATTAACTACAACTTTCCTTACACGTTATGACGCATTGGACGTTACAATATTTCTATAAGAGAAATCACATAAATTTTGTCGTTAATAATGTACGCAGTATGGCGTCTACACTTTGGCGGCTCCACGACTTGATTTAACTCTTGGGACTTGTGACAATTCTATCGCTTAAGAGCGATCTCTTCCAGTCAACCTTTGGCGGGTGTGCTAGTGGTCTTTACTGTAGTAAAAAATGAGCTTCAATTGAGCATAAAATGTTGTTTCAAACTCAACAAAGTCAAAACCAACATTTTTATTCATAAATATTTATTTTCTAGGTCTAGGTAAACAAAGTTCTAAAAAAATAAAATAAAATGGTACTCTAGATCTTGCCATTTAAATCAAAATCACATCGTGAACGAAGTCGCGGGCTACAGCTAATCAATAATAAAAGTAGAAAATACAAATTTTTAGAAACACTCAGCACAGCAAACAGTCATACAATTTGCATGAAAGTTGGTATGTGTAAGCTTAACTCTCAGCTTATTTGTGTTCCGAATGTTTTTTACGATTTTTTTCTTCTTCTCATGGTACCTCTCCAACTAATGAAGTTTGGCAGTCAGTATTTGACCGTCTATGATTCCTCTATGATTTGACCGATCCCTCACGAGGCTAAAAAGTTATGCGGCACTCGCTATCCCTGTCCACTCTCAGATATTTCGCAACCAGGATTTTTTTCCTACGACCGACTTTCCTTTATCCAGCAACTTTCCCCGTCATTATCAATTGCAGGAGTTCTCTATCTTCTATATACCTATCTTTAAGATTTTAGTGAACGATAAAAGTAAATATGTAATGAAATAAACTCGAATGTATGTGTGTGGCTGGCATACAGCCCGCATGTCTTGGCAACTTCGAAGCGATCTCATTAGATCAGAGGACACTGTCGTTTCATTTTCAACAACATACTAGTTCAAACAATGTAGGTAATATGAGTTCCACTTTATTTTATATTGGCCATGATTAAAATGAATAGTTTTATAAATTGTCTAAGCATTTAGCACATTGGTCATAAAGAATTATAAATTTAATTTTATTAATAATAATCATAGTAACTACCTAAATGAAATTATCTCCATACCAAATTCTGGAGGAAAGTAAATTAAACTCGAGCGTAATTTTTCGTATATTTTTTAAATTCATTTACCATCCGATCATAAATGAATTAACTCTATAGAACAACTAAAAAAAACGACCGGAAATACTTACCAAAAAGTAAAAAAACAGAATATAAACTGAAGCATTTCGCAATTTCCCTTTCTCAATCTAAGGGTTAACGCAGACTTGAAACTTTTCAATTCAATTTAAATAATTATAAAACTATTTCGAAATTATTAGTATTAGCTTCAAGTGGCCAAAGGGCTGACTCCTACTTTAGCCAACTGATTGACATTGCCACCTAGGGATAATTTACAATTTAATATTATTAAATTCAGCACATCGCAACTTAATTTTAAGACGTTTTAATGTGATCTCAACAAACAAACAAACAAATGAATCCTAGACCAGGGACATAAATATTTGTTTGATGTGAGAATCGAACCCGCAACCTTCATTTGCGTCACAGGTGGCATTGCAAAGCGAGCTATATCGGGCTAAGCTAACCCCCTATCCCCCAAATGGGGGATAGTAGGAATCTTCGTGACATTATCGTCCGATCGTAAAGTATCCAGATCTGCGTCCGTTTTAATACAATTACCTGTAGATATTGAAGGAAAGGGGTCTTTTGATATGTACTTACCCGATTAATTGGTTTCGTTCTCCTTTGCCTTTCGCTGGCTGTCCTCACTCCACACTCCTCACGGCACTAATTAATTGAAAACACTGAAAACAAAACAAACGCTCTTTCAAATTAAATGAATATTTCATCGGGTGTTCAAATATATTTGTGTAACTAGCTGTGCTCCGTGGTTTTACCCGAGTAAATTCCGATTCATCGGGAATTTTGAGATAAAACGTAAATATAAAAAAAATAGCAAATTTTCAGTTTTATAATTATTAGTTTTAAGACTTGCTGTGCTTCGTGGTTTTACCCAAATAAATACGGACACGGGTATAAAAATTAGCCTATTTCCTTCTCCAAGGCCCCTATCTATACTTAAGTACCTAAACTAAAGTCTATTACAATTAAGCATTAGAGTGTTTTAGGTCAAGAAAGGTAAAACTAAAAATTGTCTATTAATCAGTAAAAATCGTTTTAAAGACTAGGCTGAATGGGCTTACTCAGCGGTCTGTACCTTCCTTGACTAGGTAAAATTAAAAAAAACATATACCTAATTCTCTTGACCAGATACAACGGTGGCTATAAAGCTCGCCACATGTCAAACCATTTGGAACTCGGTTAGAATTGAGGTTGCCTTGCAAAAAAAAACCTTTTTTTTTAATGAGAAAATAAATTCGTTTTGGTCCTTAGACATAGATTAATCAACTGTCAAAATGTCAAACTGGTTTTACCAACCTTGTGTTCATTGACATGGAAATCAATTTTAGATTACCTGTATAATGCATTTAGCTAGGATTTAGCTAAAGTTCAAGCACAATTTCAAGCCACCCTATCTCATTGGTGCAGCGCAGCGGGTGGTTTAGACGTGATAACGTGACAGACAGACAGACGGAGTTACTTTTATAATATTAGTAGAGAAGAAGGCATTATTTTGTTAGGTTCTATTAATGAAGGTTTCTATGTCAAATCAGATTAAGTCAATCTGTCAATGTGAAATCTCTTGGCCTGCAACTGGCCAGGAACTTTGTCCGCCTTTTGCCAGTGACAATTTCTTACTAAGATACTATCATCTGTCAAGCTATTCGAAACAGTATTATTTAGGGAGAAACATATTAATATAGGTCATTAGTTTGTTAAATAAAGCACACAACACACATTAAAAAGCAAGAAAATAAAAATCATTAATCTGCTTTGCTTCAAAATCATTTTATTGAAGACAGTCGTCTGTCCAGTATGCTAGTACTATGGGGGTCAATGTCCAATACCAACCTACTTATTATCTAATTAAATTCGTTATGTCACATAGATAGGTAAGTCTATATATAGTCCACATCCGGGCTATAAATAATTGCAGCGAAATTTAACGTGATAACAGCATCCTGAGATAACTTCGCTCAGTATGTTACTATCAATACAATTACTATATTTTATTATACAACCACACACCACTGACATTTTAGATGTAATTTTCGGTCCGCAACAAAATGCTATGTTATAGTATACAGCTTACGAATGCGCTTGAATGATGTACACCCTACATATTATTCCTAAAAAGTTTTTTTTTTTTTTAACATAAAATATACAATGTTTTAGGTTAGAGCCCTATCTCACCGGGGCGCCATGGCGACGCCAGTTAAGTAAACAACTAATTTAAATTGTAGCCAGGTGAGTTAACTTCCATACATTTCAATACAAATTCGTTGGAAACGTAGCCGGCGACGTCGTCGCCATGGCGATGGCATTCCGGTGAGGTAGAGCACTAACTTAAAATTGTACTAACTTTTATGTTATTTAAACAAGAAGAAATACAAGTCTAGTTTAACAAAATTAGGTCACGCGTTCTGCCTTTATAGAACGTCACATAGAACCAAACAAACATATATAGACCGATAAACACATAACCCTCTTTTGTGTCGCGCAGTTGGATAAAAAAATAAACACCGAAATCGAACAATCGGAAGATTTTATCTGATCGTGTCTTAGGACTTCTTCGGATGAATTTGACTAAGCAGGAATCTGCAAAAAAACAGAAATTGTCTTTAACCTAGAGGCAAATAGTTTGTAGTCTGCAAACAAGTATTTTAAACCGACTTCCGTGTCTAATAATAAAATCCCGCTAAATTCGATGCGATAACAATATCCTTCCCGTTTCTCTGATAACATATGAATTATATAAATTACTACACATCCTGATACCTACGTACTAATATAACTAGTAATTCTGCGAATAGTAGATTCGCGAGCACCAACTTTGAGGCTTTTTGTAATGAGACGGTAGTTAAAGGGCCGATTCTACTAGTTAAACTACCCTGATCTAGACCCTCCGATCAAATTTTAAACTAGCGTTGGGCGTAACAAAGTTCTCAACAGGGGATCCGTTGAGCGTAGGAGATCCGTCAGGGGAGACGTTGGGGTCAACCTAACCTATAAGTGAACTGTATTCTGTTCATCACTCCGAAGATCTTTTCCAAATTTTCATGAGAGCAACTTGAAGTTAGTCTGCTTTCCTTATAAAAGACCTTTACGATTGAATCCAGGAATTGCAGCTAGTTTGATATCGAGGTGGTCCAAATAGTAGAACCGCGGGGACTCCGAAAACAACAAATGTTAGTATGTATTTTTTTATCGTGTCGGTATAATATCGTAAGAGAGCGTAATATAAAACTCCTCACCCCAAATACCAAGCAGGATAATTCAATCAGAATGAGTTACTCACGCATCTTGGTTTTACTTTGACTACAAATATTATATTTGCTGAGTTTTTCGCTTGTTATTGTAAAGATAGGCTTTGTGGTTCCAATTTGTGAGGTCGAAGAGGTTCCCTTTTGGTCGAAAATATTACTAGATACAGAGATATAAAATACTCATGCTGTAATAGAGGACATCAGAGCATTGTTGATGACTTTTTTTAATCACTATTTGTTACAAAAGTCAAGTAATTTTTTTATTAATTGGAAATCATACAATTATTTTTTTAAATTAACAATTTCAATCGGTTGAGCCGTCTTGGAGTAACCATACATTTTTTTTATTTCCTCGTACCGAAAAATCTTGTCACTTAACGAGATATTATAACATTGTATTTATTGTTTGTATTAATGATAAAAGGTGGCCGCCCAATTAAATAAAAATAAAAATGGTGGTTTGTGGCTTACCGTTTACTATGTTAAAATGTAACAACCCCTAAACTAAATAAGTATGATGTATAATATCTCGTTAAGTCGGGAGTTACGCGAGTGAAACCGTGGAGCGCTGCTAGTATCTAGTATATCGAAATATAAAATAACCTATAGCCTTACACGACAAATGGACTATCCAACACAAAAAGATTTTTTTCAATTGGAACCAGTAGTTCCTGAGATTAGCACGTTCAAACAAACAAACTCTTCAGCTTTATAATATTAGTACAGATGAAGTAGTTAGTTTTTATTTTTTTAAATTCTTATCATATTATTATGAGTAGTTAGTTCCATGATCCAACGTAAATTTTTCATCGTGTCAACGGCGTAAATGATTGTCCAAAACCCAGTGCAACCGCATTATTGCCCTGTTGAGATCCAACGTAACTAAAAATGAGATGGCTCCTTTCCACTCGGATGCAATCATTGCAATCAATACTGTAGTGGGCGCGAGGTCAAAATGTTTACTTTTTCTATTTTTCACCAGTGATCGGAAAAAGGGATCCAAATGCCACAAATAGATGGCAAGTAAACCGAGATACCTATATCAGAAAACTCATAGAGTAAGATCCCGCTTATCACCGAACGTTGGTCTGGAAGGTGTTGGAACTATTGACACTGCTATTAGCAACATTATCGATTGGTACAAAAATATAAGTGATTTTTTTTGCAAAAATTACAGGTTTGATTCTTTGCTTTCCTTCCCACTATGGTCTGAACTTCATAATTTCACATTGTTTATAACTGTGTTGGCTGCGCTGCACTCAGAAATACGCAGATTTTATTAAATTATGAAAGTTCGGTGGTAGGCGGGATTTTGGACTATCATGTTCCAAATTCAAACTCATTACTGCCCGCGGTTCGAGTAGATGTGATGAAAAGCTTAAGTATTTATACCTACTTAGTGTTTCCCCCTAAAACGTGATGGCCGGCGAGCTTTAGACTTTCTAACATGACGATTTTTTTTAAGTCAAAGCAAATAAATAATCCCAAGCGACCGAACGCTTCGCAAAACAAAAGTATTTTTACCGCCATTTGTGACGTTATTTTTGTCAGGTAGGACGTGACTTAATTTTATAAAATATGCCCCAATATTTCGTACCAATAAGCAATAAGCAACCGAGATCAAGTTACTAAGTTAATAGGCAACTGGGAAATTATAAAACTCGCTTCTTAACTTATTGCCTTAAGAGGGTTAGTTTTCTATCGATAGACATTTTGAAACAAATCTATACTAATATTATAAAGCTGAAAGGTTTGTTTTTTTGAACGCGCCAATATCAGAAACTACTGGTTCGAATTGAAAAGTTATTTTTGTGTTGGATAGTCCATTTATCGAGGAAGGGTACTTTTTATCCCGATATTCTCACGGAATCGGGAATTACGCGGGTGAAACCGCGGAGCGGTGCTAGTATCTACGAAAAAATATTGTGCTATTTGTGGGAATCATAATACCAATTTAATTGCCGGAAATGATGTAACTTATTAGCCCAGGAAAGAGGACACGCGTGAGCATAGTGAGCTCCTAAAAATTTTTTCATGTTTCCAACAGATAAAATAGGTGTAGATCGTCAGTTCTTTTAATAGTTATCACAACTTTCAAGGACACTTTACTTGAATATGAAAGCGGGACATTATTTACCTTGGCGAGGACAGCGGGACACACAGTTTAAAAGTGGGATTGTCTCGCCCAAAGCGCGACGTATGGTCACGTTATACATGTCGCATATACTTATCCGTACAAAAACAAATGGCAATGGAATTTTCAGTACTTTATCCGGTAGTTTCTTTAAAAGTATTCGCATGTTAGCCGTCGGAAAATTAGAATATTATAAAGCAGTAAATTTAGTATATTTAGTATCTCATTATTTAATGGGATACTAAATATATTTGACGGAATAGCGGCTAATAAATTGATGGAACACCTGCATTCACAAAAAGTGTAATGGAAATATTGTGTGACGCCATGCGTCATGATAACATTAGTATCACGCTTTGCGAAAGGAGGCTAGGTGGATAAAATTAAGACCAAAAGTTGTAACGACACTTTTTGATTTTATTACAATTCCTTCACTAATTAATCGAAAGGAACTTCGTTCCATCCGGCTGTCCCTTGACATCTCTCAAGTTTTTTAATAATAATATTGTTCATCTGGGCCCTGGTTAAGGTGACAAGTGTGGGAATAGAAGACTTATATACAGGTCAATAAAATATAAAGGAAAAAAAAAACAAACAAAAGAAAGGAAATAGGAAAAAATATATCTAAAGGAATAACAAGAAAAATCTCAATTTTTCATCGTTATTATACTAAAATTATCGTCCGTAAACCGACTTTACATATAACCATTTGTCTGTCCAAGCTTTTTAGGTAGGTATTATAAATTATAATAGTTATTATAAAGGTAATAGCTAGAAAGTACAAAAAGCTTACATTACTTTGTGTAGGTACTTAACTACTTATATCGTGTTCTATGTTCCTTTCTGTATTATACAAATAAAGTTATCTATCTATATATCTAAGCTTAATAAACAATTTATTCAAGCAGTTTTTGCGGGCAATAACATTTCGTTTCAATTCAAGGGATGAAAATGGGTATGTCATGTAATCCTCTTAATAAGTCCCTCCCCGTAACTTAATACAAGTAAATAGGTATTCGAAACGTAAATATCTACAAGTTTGTAACCACCAACAAAACACTAACTATACAGACAATTAGTGTTGTAAACAAAGTACCAAGACATTGCGGTCGTGGGTTGCCAAGTATCAAGTTTGTATGAGTGCACATCGCATTGTTCCCCGTATAAGCAATACCGTGTATTGAGGGGTACTTCCCGCTGGCCCCATTATTTGGGGCCCATTGATGGGGTTAATGGGAATTTGTTTACCCTTTTTTAGGGTTCCGTACCTCAAAAGGTAAAAACGGAAACCCTTATAGGATCACTTTGTTGTCCGTCTGTCTGTCTGTCTGTCAAGACCTTTTTTCTCAGGAACGCGTGGAGGTATCAAGCTGAAATTCATATCAAATACTCAAGTCTATGGTCTCTTGGAGCTGTGAAAAAATCAAACTTCTAAGTCAACGCAATCAAAAGATACTCCCGTTTATGCCGCAAATTTTCGACACTCGCAAGGGAATCAAAACCTACAGGGTACTTCCCGTGAACTCAGAATCTTGAAATTTGGTATGAAGCAACGTCTTATAGCAGAGATATAGGAAAAATTGCGAAAAGTATACATTTTTAGTTATATCATATAATAAAAATATTTTAAATAATTTTAAACTTACTACCCCTTTCCTCATGAACGCGTAGTGGTATTATATTGAAATTCATATCAAATACTCAAATCTATAATACCTTTAAGCTGTAACAAAATTAAACTTCTATGTCAACGCAATCAAAAGAAACAGGAATTAAAACCGCATATTTTGAAACTCGCCACTACTCGCAAGGGAATCAAAACCTACAGGGTACTTCCCGTGAACTCAGAATCTTGAAATTTGGTACGAAGCAACGTCTTATAACACAGATAAAGGAAAAATTGCGAAAAGCATAAATTTTTAGTTACATCATATAATAAAAATATTTTTAATAATTTTAAACTTATTACCCCTTTACTCATGAACGCGTAGTGGTATTATATTGAAATTCTTAACAAATACTCAAGTCTATAATATCTTTAAGCTGTAACAAAATCAAACTTCTACGTCAACGCAATCAAAAGCAGCAATTAAAGCCGCATATTTTGAAACTCGCAACTACTCGCAAGGGAATCAAAACCTAAAGGATACTTCCAGACGACCTGGAATCTTGAAATTTGGCATGAAGCAACGTTATAAAGTACACATATAGGAAAAATTCCGAAAATCTTAAATTTTTAGTTACATCACATAGTATATTTTTTTTAATAATCATAAACTTACTAGCTGACCCAGCAAACGTTGTTCAGCGATTAAAAAAAAAACAGATGTTTTATGGATTTCATTTAGCAATAAAAATACCATAACTTTTACTTATATACCTACAGGTTTGTACGGAACCCTCGGTGCGCGAGTCTGACTCGCACTTGGCCGGTTTTTTTGTTCTTAGAAACCGGCCAAGTGCGAGTCGGACTCGTCCGTACCTGTTTTTTTGTTTTTTGGTACTTGTTGTTATAGCGTTTCAACTGTCTAGCTATCACGGGTCATAAGATACGACCTGATGACAGGCATACAGACGGACGGTGTAGTTTTAACACTCATAATTTCTGAACATTATTTTCCTAGAACTATTTTCAAGGCTTTGAAAAAAAAACAAATTTAAATAAAACTGTCGGTTATTAATTAACCGTCAATTATTGTTAATTAAACTGTTATCATATTTTTTTTTAATTTTGTGTCAAATCTATAACAGCCTAATATTACAAATGGAACAAAAAATACTTTAAGAATTACATAATTTATCACAAATTAATTATTAATTATTTTTACTTTTATTTCTCTTACCTCGACGTTTCGCCTATGTTACAATAGTCATGGTCGCGAGGATACCCGGGCCCGGGGAAATAACAAAGGTGAATATAAATCGTATGAGTTTTAAAACTTTAACACTTAATTGATAAATAAAACCTAACGCCGCAAAAAACCCCAATGACTTACTTGTGACTTCTTCTCTTTGGTGGGCGCGTTCCGAAGGGACACAATATCCTAACTTAATTTTCAAGACGCTTCAAAGTACATCACTTTAAATGGCATGAATTTTGTCATATTTATACCGATTTTACCAAAAATATTAAGTTATTTCAGCGTACCTTAAGCACCCCTTACCACCTACCTCGTTACACCCGAGAAACGGCATTGCATTATCGGGCACCACAGTTAGCTAAAGTTTCATTTACAATACGAGTTAAGCTTCAACTGTTAAACTTCAGGTTTCAAGTGCTTTCAATTGAAAAATGTGCTTTGTTAAGTTTAAATTGGCTTATTTAACTTGGTTAACTTACCTGCTACTCTTAACTTTTGAATCAAATCCAGAGTTTAGCCGTAATGGACTGGTTGTTATTTGTTTTAGTATGACAGTTCAAGCTTTACTTTTACTTAAGGTTGTTCACTTGATATAAATAACGGGTTTTATTTCGACCCTCAACGATAGGCCCCCATGGTTACAATAAGGAAAAAAGATAAACTATTAAGTCGAAAAACCCAGGTCTGTAACATTTAAAAAAACGTGTGGCACTCGGGGAAAGCTATTGTATTGGAGCTTCGTACAGTCGCACCAAATACATACACGTTAAGCGAACGCTCAGCCGAGCTACATGGTAGGCGGAGTGGGGGGTGTTAGGTTTTATTTTCGTTACGGCATTAAAATGTAGCCTTTATATTGAATAACTGCGCCCCGCGGTTTCACCCGCGCAAGTCCGAGTCTCGTAGGAATATCGGAATAATAAGTAGCTTATTTGTAGGGTCTCTAGATACCGGCATACTTACTTTCATCACAATTCGTATAGTAGTTTTTGTGTTTAGCAATGCTAGTATTAAGGGAAAGCGGTGTCGATGGAAAACGCTGTTACGTCACGTCAAGGGAACGTGAGGTCTCGAAGGAAAGCGAGGTCTTGGGAAAACGATGTCGTGGGAAATTAAAGCCGTGGAAAGTGAAGTTTCGGAGAGCGAAGTTAAGGAAACTGAAGTTTGAGAAAGCGAAGTTCAGCGTTTTTTTTGGTCACCGACATGTATGAGTAAAGAGGAGGGTTTGATTTTTAAGAGTCCAGGGACACCCAGAATTCTTCTATGACTCGGAACCGTCGCGAATGGAGTAGGTTAGGTTAGTTAATGTGACAAAACACGTGCGAGCGAAGCGAGCGCTTAGATTCTAGGAGTCCAGACAGACCCAGAATGCTTTTTTGACACGGAACCATCGTGCATGAAGTAGGTTGGGATAGTTACTGTGATCAAACACGCGAGAGCGAAGCGAACGCTTTGATTTTTAAGAATTCAGACGCACCCAGAATTCTTCTCTGACACGGAACCGTTACGGATGAAGTAGGTTAGTAGGTTAGGTTCCCCTCCCACTTTAATCCCCTTCTTCTTTCCTGCCCTCCCCTTTCCCCCCTCCCCATTTCGTCCTCTCTCCCTTTTCATTCCCTCCCTCTTTTCTCCCGCCTCCCCCTTCTTCCCCTTCCTATTTCCCCCCTCCCCCTTTCCTGCCCTCCCCCTCTCCTCCTCTCCCCCTACAACCTCTCCGCCTCCCCCCTCTAAGAAAATACATCTTAAGTCCTGATCCCGTAAGTCCCGATCCCGTCGGAATATTGTAATAAAAAGTAGCTTATGTGTTTATTCAAGTCTCCAGCTATCTACTTACCTAGTTTCATCACAATCGGTCTGGTAGTTTTTGCGATAAGGAGTAATCCCGTAAGTCGCGATCCCGTGGGAATATCGGGTTAAAAAGTAGCTTATGTGTTTATTCAAGTTTCCAGCTATCTACTTACCTAGTTTCATCACAATTGGTCTGGTAGTTTTTGCGTAAAGCAGTAATCCCGTAAGTACCGATCCCGTGGGAATATCGGGATAAAAAGTAGCTTATATGTTAATCTAGGTATCCAGCTATCTACATACCGAGTTTCAACGCAATCGGTCCAGTAGTTTTTGCGTGAAGGAGTAACAAACATACACACACACACACACACATTTCACCCCCCATTTCCCCTCTTTAAAATAGGAAAATTGAAAATCTCTGAAACACGTTATCATTTATTTACGATAAGAAGATATAATTCTAATTTTCAAGTTTCTACCTTTAGAAAAAATCAAACCTTCATACAAACTTCCACTCCCCATTTGGGGTTGAATTTCGCAAAATCCCGTCTTGGTGAGCACCTACGTCATAAAAGGAACCCCCATGCAAAATTTGAGACTCCTAGCACTTGTAGTTTCTGAAATTTCGTGATGAGTGAGTGATTCAGTGATTTTCCCTTTTATATATATAGATTTAGATTGCTTAGCCAGCAACTTAAATTCATGCTACTCAGGATGCTGCAGTGCTTGGAGCATGTCCCGGGCACTGCAGCGTCCTGCATCTAATTCTTCACATAATGCTTAAAGCATTAGATGAAGTAGGCTCGCCCAGTTTAGTCGATCATTTTCAAAGCATAGCAATAATTCAAATAACTTGCCAGGAGTCAGCTAAGTCGTGGATTATCAAAAACAAAATCCTTCACTGTAAAAGCAATGTTAGAAAAAAATCATTCACCGAAATAAGTGTAAAAAGCCCATCCATAACCCTCAAATTACTAAGGCATATAATACGTAAAGTTTTACCGAGAAACATCCATACTAAATCATTGAAATCCCTCTTTCGATCTCGACGCATAACATTAGATTAGACCTTTAGACTGGAAAACGTAAATCAAGTCGTGTCCGGTAAAAGAAAAATGCCCGGAATAATGTAGCTGAAAATGTGATGAACCGAATATACGGGGATGTCTAGACTAGCTTGAAATTAAGGTTGATTTACATGTGTTAAGTGAGTGAATTAATTAAATAATTATTAACAAAACTATGATATGACCATTATTTATCGGTTCACGATTAACCGTTCCCCTAACGATCCTCCTACGCAAAATAATCCCCCTGGCACGAACTTTTTCACAATGAGCGTTGATTTAAAATAAATTTTGCACTCGTCCATCACTTACTGACTTATTAATGACTTGATGAAGTCTATTATCAGTCAGTCACATTATTATCATTAGGGTCATTTACATTACATCAATATTTTTGTCCTTTGTTATAACTTAGCTTGTAATTTTGTCATCTTAATTTGCGTAAAAAATGCATAATTTTGGTGGTGGAACTTTACTCAATTTAAATCATGAATGTATCGCAATGTATGAAAAGTGTAACGCAATGTGCATTTATGTTTTTCTTGTTTCACTAAAGCTCTTCAACTCAATTCAGTTATTGGAATTCCACATTACCAAAACCCTAGACAACACTGACAGATGAACCAATAGACCTTTATCTGATACATTTATAGTCTATAGGCTAAATATTCATGCTTGACACTGACTTTATAAATGCAGCTGTTAAAAAAAAAGAAGATTGACGAAGTAGGCTTAGAAATCGCATGTATTGCACTTATTAATTCTATCAAATAATAATCATAGTAAATAATAGTATGTTCCTATTTCAATAGGTATTCTCTTATATAGTATTTGAGTGGAGACATTTAGCAGTCTAGTTAGCTATAGATTGCGTCCCATTTCACTGTTGAGTGAGTTTTACACCACCGTGTCTTCCACAGCGATAATGATGAATCTCCTTACGTGGCTTTGTGTGGTATTTTACAGGAGATATTAGCGTTTTTTATTAACTTTTAGACAAATTTTAAAACATTTTAAATTAGCACTAAAAAAACTCTCCCATTGCCTACTTTTTGTTCCAATGTCCATCAGCCATTTCTGGTCACTCTGCGTTTAAGATCATCGTCCCATGGTTTTTTGGGTCACCTTCGAAAAAATTTGCTGTCTTGATCGATTTAATAGGTGACTCTGATTTGAAAAAACCCTTTTGAGATTAAAATATTTAATCTTTGGGTATTATCTTACGCTTAGTTTAGTAAAGTGATAGCTGAGTAGTGGAAGATGTGTTTAACTATCAATTATTGTTAATTACACTGTTTTATATTATTCAAATTTTCTGTCAAATCTATGACTGCCTAATATTATTAGAAAAACAAAGATTTACACAATTTAATTTGAATTATGTAACACTTAATTTTTTTTCAAACGTCGATGTCGACTGGACCTCGTGCCGTACTGCCTAACTCCTTTGAGACCAGGCTCTACACCTGTATTTTGGTACTTAAGTCTTATTTTACTTTACTTTACTCGATATAAAAAACCCCTGTGCAAAATGTCACGTTTCTAGACTTAGCATTGCTGTTTGAAGCAATTTATTAATCGCTTCCTCTTATGTTTTATCGTACACATCAGTAGGTAAGACATTTTATATCAATTTACTCCCGTCTCGTTGGGTATCTCATGTATATCATTAGATATCTCTTTCTATCATATAGATTAGTAGATATATCCATCTCTTTAAAGGTAAAGATGTGAAGATTTTTGCTTTCGATCTTTTGTTTTGTGATTACTTCGTACAGTTTGTATGAAATTGTCACAGATTTGATAACAAAATATTAAGACTAACCTTAGGGAAGTTAAATGGATCCGATCTTAGTGAAGGTATAGTGGGCGTATATTTATGGGTACTTAACTAGTTTCGAACCACGATTTACCATATACTAGCTATTTCTAATTATCTAGGTATATTTTTTAAATTTTTTTTTTGGCTTTTGTAAATTCAATTCTGCAAAAGTAACCGTTTCCGATAACGACAATAATAATTATAAAAATGGTATTTTTTTGCGATGACATGAGATGGCAAAAACACAAGAAAAAAAGTGAACAACAACATTTTTGAACAAAGTTAGTTACTGTGAGGTACCTAAAACCTACCTTACTTACATATTCCCTCATTCATACAACATTGTATGAATTCTCTGTCAGTTCTAGCGATAGACATACAATATATAATACAGCAATAGACGGAACACCAGAATACTTTCCAAAGAAAGAAAGACAAACGCGAAATCCATAATCACTTACAGAGAAAATATAGCAAAATCAAATGAGACACTGGGACAACCAGGCAATAACAGTAACTTTGCATAAACAACGTTTAAAAGGAGATACTTGGGGTAGCGCCAAATTAGTTGCAGCTAAATATTACTTGGGATATTTTGTAAAGTGTACTGTATTTTTAGTATAAGTATTTTAAGTCTATGATTCTGCCACAATAGCCCATTGTCGTGTTTTATGAGCAATAAATCGCATTCGAGAATGGAATCCGCTATTTTATTGTCAGTTTTTCATTTACCGTGTGATTAAGCAAAGGGTACGATTTCGGAAAACATTAAATTGTTATTGGAGTTTTTTTTAGGAATTTGTTCGGCTTTTAATTCGTGAAAGAAGATTTATTGGACTTTAAAGAAATTTCAAATAACGATTGTACAATTTTTACAAATAAAAGCCTCTTTAGTGAATTTTTAACAAACTTGACAGCTATTCGACCCAGTCGATGCAAATACTCATAGCCACTCATTAAGCACTGGCTATGTGCACAAGGTCAACATAACACAAGTCTAGTTGTTTAGTTCGCTGTGTGAAATATCCTATAATATTTATTATTATTTAAAAAAGTTTGGCGAGGTATCGATCGATTAAAAAATATCTCCATCATAAAATCATTCCTAATTGTTAATACCTATATTATATTTAGTAGGTATATGTATATATCACAAGCAGAAATCTTTTAAATCTATAACGTTTGCAAGCTAATCTACCCCACTGAGGTCGCTACTCCATAAACACTAAGTACATCTTCAAGTCTGAAACTAAAGTTTTCTCACAAAACTAATAGAAAAACATGAGAAGAACTTAAAGAATAATCATTATCATTCGACTCCTTCAAAACGCCTACGTGCCAAAAACGTTTGATGATTTAGGAGACATTCTAGAAATTATTGTAACTTGTTATTAGTTGATTCGATGGTGGGAAGTCTTTCTTTCTTTGAGGTTCATTGGAATTAGCTCATTTGTAACTATGATGCTTGCGCTTGATATTTCCCGTAGTTAATCAAGTGACAACTGTTCTAACCTCCATTTGGGGGAAAGGATTCTAGTTAAGAAATACTTTAGGAGATAATGCAACGTTCATCTCCCATTATCCCCCAAATGCATTTAGGGGACGATGGCACGCCAAATTCTTACTACTCCTCTTTTGGGGGATAGTAGGAATACCTCGTTATTACGAATACGCAACGCACCGTCGAGGCTTGGACGCCCTGTGGTTAATGTCAACCCTTGTACGTTTATATCTGCCTACTGTTAAGAGCAAAAGCCTCCCCATTTTTATTAATGCGTGTATCTTCAGATATATTTCTCGCCACTGGTGATAGAATGCATCCAGATAGTTGCACCATCGTTTGTCGAAAACGTTTGCCGTATTGAAAAAAGCTGGTCGAAGTGAATGACTCTGTTTGGCCATTTCACTAAATGCATTAAAAAATACTTACGCGTAATAATATTGGCGTTTACATCTGATCTAGATGATGTGCGCGCCAGCAACTTTTGTCCATGCCGTGGAAGGCGCCTGGGACACGTATTAGATGAAGTAAGCTCTTCAGTTTAGCTAATCATGTTCAGAGAAAGGAACTTATACTCATCGTCCTCTTACGCATCTTGCTCTTACGCTTATTAAATAAGTATATAAGTAAAACAATTTTAATAAAGTCAGAAGAGGCCGACCGCAAGATAACTCGAAGTGATATTTTCCATATTTCTTTCGATTTATCCAAGAGCGTCCCGTCCAAAGTAGGCTAGTTACAATAGTGGTGGTAGCTCTATGAATAATTCAACAGCGTCCAAACTCCAAAGTCGAAACCGAACCGCCTGAAACCGGTTCAATTACAGTAGAACCGTTGTTTTTGAATTTATTATTGTACTCATGAATCTGAAACTGAAATTCAGGGGTTTGTTACTCTAACAAGAATTGCCAGTTCTATTCTATTCGGTATTGTTTTACGTTTTAATTTGAATTGTTTACGATGTAATACGATTATGGACGAATTTATTAGAAAGAGATCGAATTGATTTATTGTTTGGTACAAATTATGAGCTGTTTGGTATAATTTAGATTAGCTCATTGGCTTTGAAGGCGTGGTGATAGCGTGTTCTAAGATAGTAAATATCACATATTCGATAACTCTCGGGGGGCGACGAGGCGCGGCAAAAGGCGATCAAGCGAACAGGCCACTATCTCTAGCGATATCGCGCGATAAATCGGTGTATCGCGAAAGTTAAAAAAAGACGAAGTGCGAAAGTCAGCAAATAGCAACCAAAGTTCCAAGCACGCATGAGGCTTGACAATTAACTGTGTGTGTAGTCCTACGTAAAACATGTCCCAGGCACTACATGAATAACATGAATTAAAATTTCTGGCGCTGTATAAATCTATATCAGATTAGATGTAAAAACCAATAATATTAGGACTACCAATAAATGCTAAAGTTTGTGATTGTGTGCGTAAATAATCCTTTACGTAAAAACTATTAGACCAATTGCGATAGAACTTGGAGGTTGCTCTTTGTTTCTAGCTGAAACCATATAATAAAACAGCAACTACTTCTTATTCTTATTCCCTCGGGATCGCGACTAAAGCGAGTAAAACATCTGAGCGTAACTGGGTTCTTACAAAGTGTTAAAAGCCATTGTGGTCGGGGATTTTTATACATGCCGCGGAGCTACGAACGATGGGATGAGGCATTGGTCATATTTTGCGAATTGCTCATTCTCCACCTAAACAGCTAAGTTACATAAGCAACTGAACATAACCGTTTTAGAACCTGACTATACCGTCTAAATATATGTATATGCATTGTTTTTAAATGGAACTAAATAAATAAAAAAATATTTTTTTACCTGAACAAAATTCACTTTTGACAAAAATAATTATAATATGAATAATAACCCGTGACTTAGTTAAATTGACCAAAATCCTTTCTTGGATGGTTTATTCCACTGTACAAAAAACTCTTTTTAGAGTCCTTTGAGCACCTTAGAAAATAAGCACCAGGTCTTTAAATCCACTTCAATAAAATTATGATTTTGATGGCTACATCGTAGAATACCTATCACGTATACGTACCGACTATGGCAAATTTTAGCCCGATCCATCATATTGGTTTGAGCTTAAAATATCAATCAGTCATTCAGGACTTTGAATTTTATACTTTTTTATATATAGTTAAAACGGAATTTTTCTGTATTTTCTGTTTTTTTTTTTGCACTCCATTATTGAAATATCCAGTTTTAAAACACTTTTCATTACTCATACTCCTCATAAAGTAGGTCTAAAGGTGCCTGAAGAGCGTGTAGAAAGAAAAACTTTCAGCCCTAGGGAAAATCTCCTTCACTGACAGCTGTCATGTCAAATTATGGCTTCGCGCGGCTTGTGCAATGTGCTTGTAGTCAGTATCAGTATAATTACGCATTAGGAACTTCAAAAACCTAACCTCCTTGCTTTAGGTAACACCAAAGAATAACAATTATGGTTTCACACGGCTCATGCATACTGCCAGAGGTAGTATGGAGTATGGAGTCTCTCATTCACTCTCGTTATTATCAAGAATTTTATGTATTATTCGTAATGAAAAGCACAGTGTTTACCTCGGGTAAAAGACTCATTAAGTCCCTCGAACTATTAGCGCCCTCGCTACGCTCGGGCGCTAAACTCCGTCTCGGTACTCAATGAGTGACTTTCACACCTAGGGTAACAATGTACTATTAATAGTGAAAATAACCATGTTAGTTTTAAGTTATTTATATTTATAAATTAAAATGTTTACGAAATGGAATGTAGCAACTTGAAAGTAACGTTATAACTTTCAAAGGCCTAATAATTTCAAACGTGACCTTATTTCAGTAAGTTCGTTATCGTCACGGAGAGCAGGCCACGTCACGGTAAGAACCTAGTTTCTTTAGGCATTCAGTAAATTGGTTAGTGCATGCATTAGTTTGCCTTTGATGTAGACTAAAATATGGGTTGTCACACTTTACTTAAATGGAATATGTTTCATTACACGGGCTTACAAAACTAAGGGAATATCCGGGTAAAGTAAATCAGGTGCGTTGTATGAGGGATGCAGCCGCAGTAGAGGTGTGAAAACGATTAAACTAGGGAGTTCTTGTCTAGTATTTTTATCACCCTCACAGCTTAGTCGATCGTGTCCAAAGAAATCGTCAATACGTCTGGAGACGACTAAGCCGAGGCTTTCATCACTGTGGTTTTCTTCACCGTAAAAGCAATGCTACTTAGCGCACATATAAACATTTTAAAAGCACGACCGGGATTTGAATCCACGACCTTCGGAATGTAAGTCGGGGTATCCACCACTAGGCCAACACCGTTCTAATGGTATACAGGGTTAAAAAACCTGTATAAATGTTAATCTATGTAAAACAAAACAATAAAACTATAAACAGAATCGAATCGTGTCATTGTTTTCAATATTTCCAATTAATCTTCCTATTGTTACAATTGAATGTTCAATTATATTGATATAAATACTAGCTACACCCTGCGGTTTCACTCGTGTAAATCTGAAATCGGAATAAAAAGTAGGCTGTGTCCTTACATACAAGGTGCCATCTACATACAACAGTACATTCATAAGTTAAAGGACTTTAAACTTAAACTCAAGCAGCGGACCTTAGAATCTTGCTTAAGGTGACCGTAGTCGACTGTTCCTCCCTGGATAATGACACTAGCACATGTTTTTTTGCCATAATATAGAAATTAAGATTTTAAAAACAAACAAAAAAAAACATAGGGGCATGGTCATGGCAGTTATAAGTTTTATGCAACAAAAATATTTGCTCTAGTGTCATTATCCAGAGAAAAAACGGTCGACTACGTTTGTAAGAAGATAATGCTAATTTATTTTTATACTAGCTTTTGCCCGTGACTTCGTCCGGGTAAAAATCGTAAATGGACTAAGAAGTTACGTTGTCCCTTACAAAGTTTGCCCCCCTTTTTCATCCTCTAAAGGGTAGAATTTCGGAAAATCCTTTTTTATCGGATGCCTACGTCATACAAAGAACACACCCTCCTTGTTTCAAGTCTCTTCGATCAGCGGCTTAGGCTGTGCGTTGATCCGTCAGTCAGTCAGTCAGGACAAAGCATTTCATATGTATAGATTATTTCTAGGTTCCGTTTCCAAAGGGTAAAAACGGGACCCTTTAACTAAGACTCCACTATCGGTTTGTCTGTCACCAGAAGGCCAATTCTTGTAAATCACATTGCAATATAATTCCGATTGCATTTCTATTACAAAAAGTACCCAAGTTGTGACAGACAGACAGAGTTACTTTGGTTATTATTATATATTAGTAGGTCCATGGATTATTATAGACATATTGAATTGCTAGATTTGTCTGTCTATCCGTTCATTGTCTGCTATCTACGCGATTCGGTCGGATTTAATAACTTCCAATAGTGACGGGACGTGGTTTAGACGATGCAAGACTGGAAATAGAACGAAAGACAAGGAAACAGTACAATCTATATATATAAAATGCTTTGTCCTGAATGACTGACTGACGGATCAACTCACAGCCCAAACCGCTGATTGTAGAGACCTGAAACTAGGAGGGAGTGTTCTTTGTATGACGTAGGCATCCGATAAGAAAGGATTTTCCGCAAAGTTTGTATGGGACAACGTGATTCCTTGGTCCATTTTCGACTTTTACGCGAACGAAGTCGCGGGAAAAGGCTAGTAAAACAATATTACTGGTTAATTTTAATTGCTAGTTCTACACTAAGCAATGCTTGTACTATGGGAATCGATAAGTAGATACTTTTGATACACAAAAACTTTCCCTTATATTAATTACATCCTAAATACCTAAAATTATTTGTTATAAATTTTTATCTATGTAACCGTGACAAAACAAGTCAGCATCTGGTACTATTTTTTTTTCAATTTCTATCTTAGATAAATAAGTCTGTTACAAAGCAAACATTAGGTAGGTAAATAATATTTTTAATTTTATTTAGGGTCACTTCTATTCTAAAATAGCCACCACAAAAAAAAACAGGAAAATAAAATGCTTAACATTATTTAAAAAGGTCACTGAATTTAGGGCGAAAGAAAAGTTACAGTCGTAAAAAATACCTGGTGCACCATTCCACCCGAGCGACGACGGCAAATACTTTGCGCCTATTTTAAAGAGATATAATACCTGTATAGAATAGAGAATACATCAATAGATGCTCACTAGGTTTGTTATCTATACTAATATTATAAAGCTGAAGAGTTTGTTTGTTTGTTTGAACGCGTTCATCTCAGGAACTACTGGTTCGAATTGAAAAAATATTTTTGTGTTCGATAGTTCATTTATCGAGGAAGACTTTTATTTTGATATTCCCACGAGATTGGAACTTACACGGGTGAAACCGCGGGACGCAGCTAGTTTAAAATTAATAGAATTTATTTAATTTTTTTTTCTGGTATGTCAATTTTGTGTATTAAGAGTTCTAAAAGCCTGCAATATATCTATGTTTTTTTCATTTTTACTAGGGAGTGGTCAAATTTTAATCCCTAATGCATGTGTCAGATACTCAAATGCTGTCAAATACAAGAAAACAAAAAAGTTATAGCTTGGGTAGTCCTTAATAATTATGCATACAATCAAACATAATTTAGTTTGTGTTCGCTTTTTTGTAGATGAAATTTTTATCTCTAAGATCTATTCATTTCCATTTTGAAGCGGTCCAGGTTGTAATTTACAAAAAATACATTTATTCTCAAGGGAATTCCTTTCTTACTGAGCTCAATAAAATAAATTAACAGCTTTCTTGGATCCTTGTAAATAATACAGTGCCAGGGACGTCTTAAGTCAGATTATAGACTTGACAAGTTACAACTAAATTAGGTACATTTATCTCTTGATATTGACTATTTTATTACAATGATAATATTGGCCTTCACATCTAATCCAGATAATACAGCGCATGCAACTATTTAACCCATGCTCTTTTGGGCCCTGTAGTGTCTGGGATGTCTATTAGATGGAGCAGGCTTGCCCAGAACCTATACTCGTATCACCGTCTTAGCTTAGTGGATTATGTCCAGAGAAAAAAACTTATCAATACGTCGGAAGCCAACTAAGTCGCGAGTTTCTTTACCGTATTAGTCAGGTTCTCACAAAATTTTACATATTTAAATTTCCGTTTTAATCTCACCTAACTTGTATTCGTTTCATTATTTCAATTTCTATCGATTGACCTTGATTATAATCTGAAAGTCGTTAAATATACAAGTAGGTACAATAATCTACTTTAATATTCATTTAAATATTCTCAAAACAACGAAATTAATTTTGAATTTTAGTAATTATCATAAATATCAGTCTTGTTTTGTCCCATTATTACTCAAATAATTTCTATTATTTTGTCCCGACTTTTATCGCAAAATGACTAAAAAGAGAAGATAAAGAAAAGAAAGTAACCAGTCTTGTTTTATTTTTCAGTCTTGTATTACTTAAAGTGATATTTATTTTCTACAAACACAGAATACATAATAGTTAATACGAACTACAAACTTTAACAACCTTTTTCACCCTGATATAGAGGTCGAATTTCTAAAAATTCCCAGGGCTCGGCTACGTTCTGAAAGGATCTCTCATTCGATGTTTCAAACTCGATTTCTTGATGAGTATTTTTTTCTTTACTAAATAGATTATAAAAAGACTAGAAAATACCAGTCTTATTAGAGCACGTCACTATGAATGCAGTTTGTATTCTGTAGATAAACGCAATGGAGTTTATTGAACGTGTACCGAGGCGGGCTCGATCGGAACATTGTGTTTACTAAGAATACCTACAACATCAATTACCTATTACTAATGTTGTAGACTTATATTCCTTTTATGACTTATTTACTTTGTTTGTGTGGATATTACATTGGCCTTTACATTTTTATTTTACAAATGATAGGTCAGCGTCTGACCACACCATGCCTGATGGTAGGTGATGATGCGGCCCAAAACCTAGCACGCGGCTCTATAATACCGAATCTAGAACTTAAACTTTTTGGGCACTTGCGACTTGAAGACCCCCAAATTGTACAAGTAATGTAGATGATTTATATAGCGCCAGCAAATCATAATAGGTGCTGTAGTGTCTGGGAAAAATGTATTAATGGAGTACCCTTTTCCAGTACATATACCACCTACTCAGCTTAGTTGATCGTACTTGTACTTGTATACAGGCTGTTTTCCGCCATTGGACCCTTTTTAATTGGGTCCTTTTTGCGTGAGGATGGAGTTGGCATGCCCAGCACCTACTACCCTCTCAGCTTAGTCGACCATGTCCAGAGGAGAGAGCTTATCAATACTTCTGGAGCCAACTAAGCCGCGGGTTTCATCACGATGTTTTCCTTCACCGTAAGAGCAATGTCAATTAGCGTACATAAATTTTTCTTAAGAAAAATACATTGGTGCACGGCCGGCCGGGATTCGAACCCACGACCTTCAGAATGAAAGTCGAGGTATCTACCACTAAGCCAACACCGCTCAATACTAGTTGATCGTATCCAGAAGGAACTCGTCAATACGTCATCAAACCCGTGGGTTTCATCACGATATTTTACTTCACCGTGAGAGCAATTATTTAAGTTTGGGGTTTTATTAGTTTACTAGCTACGCCCCACGGTTTCACCCGCGTAAGTCCCGATCCCGTGGGAATATCGAGATAAAAAGTAGCCTATATGTTAATCCAGGCCTCTAGCTGTCTACATACCGAATTTCATTGCAGTCGGTTTAGTAGTTTTAGCGTGAAGGAGTAACAAACATACACACACACAAATTTTCACATTTATAATATTAAGTAGGATTGACTTTGGACTATTTATAATACTTATAGTTATGCGTAGACCTTGCGAGCACAAACTTTGAAAGAGTTTTATGTTCGAAAGTGGATCCGGGTATGAGCCGAGTCCTTAGAACTTAAACTTTTTGGGCATCTTAGTTCAATAAGGGGTAATAATAGGTAATTTTTACGCAACTCCTGACTTTCTTATAATAAGTTTAAATAAAATTAACTTATCTTAATTATACCTGCTCGAAGCGAACTGAACATTTAATTTAAATTTCTATCAAATAAACGTTTGGTTAATTATATGGCGATTCATATAATCGAAACATTTGATATTGGGTAGGTATTCTGCGAAAGCAACTCTATTAATAAGCACGTTTCATTTTATCGTTTTTAGTTTGATTATAATATAATTCCAATTTAGGTAGAAAATAAATAATAGGTTTACCTATGTTAAATTATATTTATATTAAATCTTTTTTTTATCTATTTTTAAGATTTTAGTTTGTTTTTAATTTATTTGTTATTTCGTTTCTTTTTAATTTATTTGTTATAAGTTAATTTGTATTTTTAATTAATCTACTTTTATTTAAAATCACTATAGTATTGTATTTATTTATTATGTTTTATTTGTTTATATTTTATATACTTACCTAGAATAAAAAAGAAACATAAAGGGAAGGTTCCTTTTTATTTTATGTTTTTGTATGTAGGTATACTTATTTTGATTACGTTAAAAAATATTACGTATTACACATATTACGTTAAAAAATGTTGTAATTGCAACAAAAACATTTTTATTTATAGACCCCTTAAAACATCAACGTTCTATTGCTTCGTTACCTGTCCGTTATCTTTCCTTAAACTTCACTAATCACTTACAGAGAGTAGGAAACACTCCTAATTTCAACTAATTCACTAACAAATGAATGAACAAAATAACTTAAAAAATTAATGAATTAACTTTCCTTCCACTTTAGATAGTCGTGTAAACGACCCTTATCCATTTCGTACATACTATACCGAATATTCTATTAGATCGAAAGCATACTGAAGACTTTTTCATCGGCCATTGAATGAATGAATAAATCAACGAAACGCTCTTTTGTTCCCGTTTTGATCATCTTTTGTTACCGGTTCGATCGTCTCTTTTTTCCAGTTCGATCGTCTTAGTTTCTGGTTCAATCGTCCTTTGTTTCCGGTTCGATCATCTTTTGATGCCGATGTAATCGTCTTTTATTTCCGGTTCGATCGTCCCATATTTCCGGTTTTAAAGTCTTTTGTTTCTGGATTGGCCGTCTTTCTTTTTTTACTCAATAACTACTATTATTGGGACCAATAGACACCTAGAAAATATTCAGTAGCGCAATCGCTCCCATAACTAAACTAATGTAGCCAATTATCAAAATAGAAAAGGTAAAATTTATTGCCAATCTTCGACCTCTATGTTCCCAGTCCTAGTTTTGGAATGAGAAAAAGAAACTAATGATTGCTTTTAAATTGAACAGTCGTGTCGCCGATCGCTCTTTGGATGCGTTTTCTTAAGTATTCACACACCAACAGTCACTACCTTCCCAGTTATCAATGTGGTACACTGAATGCGGTAAAGTCGTACGTTCAAATCACTTGATCGATTAGTACGAACGAATGAGTATCAAAAGAGCGACCGGTCGGCCGTAGACTCTAGTCTGCGTTCGCCCACGTATTCCCGTACCATCCCGTCCACCTGTCGATTCTCCAGCCGATTAATTGATAAAGTGAATTTATCGACTAATCCCATTAATCGACAACGGTACATCACTAACGAGTTTCAATTTATCCTACCGGAAAATGTTCGTAACTAAAGGGAAAAAAAGCAATGAATAAAATTGGTTCTCTTGGTATTCGTTCGCCTTGATTTTTAGCGCAGAATGAGCGTTGAGCTATTTGCAAAATATGTGCTGTATTTGGCGATTTTTCAGCCGCTGGACAAAAGGAAATTTAGCAATGATTTTAATACGGTTAAATTAATAATTAAATTAAACATTACTTTTTAGAGTTCTGTACCCAAAGGGTTAAAACGGGACCCTATTACCACACCATTACTAAGACTTTACTGTCCGTTCGTCCGTCCGTCTGACAATCACCTGACTGTATCTCATGATCCAATAAAGCTGTTCTTGTTGAAATTTTCACAGATAATATATGTTGCCGCTATAACAACAAATTCTAAAAACAAAAAAATATATGAGATTCTCTTACAACATTGTAGAGATCCTTCGTTCACGAGTCCAACTTGCACTTGACCGGTTTTTACCTGAACTGCAAAACTTATGATGTGAAGTAATTTAATAGGTCCTACATGGCTTTCTACTTTTCTTAGGCTTTTCATGTTTTTCTTTGCTTTTCAATTACATCCACAATATTCCACAACCTAGTTTTATAAAAAAAATTGATGAGTATTTCGAAATAAACTGACTTATTTACAAAAACTAAAATAACTATTTTGATGACCGGAAATCGGAAATTACGTATTTGAATGACCGAGATATTTAGACATTTCTCATCAAAGATGTGTTATTTTGAGATCAAGTCGTTAAAATACTTTTTCGTTTATTTATGATCTTTATCTGCACTTTACGCGTACCGCATTTTGTAGTTATTCTTTATGGTCAAGTCATTATGACGTTTTCATTCAAACTATGGGCTTATCCCAGAAATGCTCTTTCTCATTTCTGGAATTATTCTCCAAAAATTCCCTAATATTAGGTATTTGCAAGTACTGAATAAGTGGAAGAAAACTCCAAAAATAACTGCATCAATCGACGTAGACCTAAGGCCATAAGAAAGTTAAGAACCCAGTTTTGCACTTAGGATAAGACCGCATTGCGGAAAAAATCGCGCTAAATCTTTATTGCAATTCTATATTTTATAATACATTTTCCATAATGTTTAGTGGGTAGCTTTTTATTGCACGATTTCCTTCGTAGTCTTAGCCTTATTGGCTGATCAATTTCACCCCAGCCGCCCATTGGGTGAACAGTTGTCAAAATCAGCTTTACTGTCCTGCAACCCCAGCTACTCGCACCATTAAAACCGAGTCCGATTCTATTTGCGTAGCTGAAACCATTTTTATGAAAGGTCAAGGATTAGTACCCTACCACCTGATGTAACAATAACATGACCGTTATCTTACGGGTTTAGTGACGGGTGGAATAAGTATGAGAAATCTTTTCATGCTGTTACCCACACACACATATCACACACACAAAAGATACCAACGAAGTTTGTAATGAAACCATCATAGAATATAGACAGTATTTATTAAAAGTTGTACAAAATACAGTAAAATATTATAAGAGTCTACCGATAATTAATGCCGCAGAGAGAGAAACCTTATGACGATACGTGTCCAATAGGGCTGCATTCTGAATCGGACCCTTAACCCAACCATCCAGCGAGCACCTCTTATGGTGTTATTCAAATTGTTAGTGACATTTAAGAAGAACACAAAATACCCTATTTTTTTACAATTAATTTATTTTAATCCATTTTCGTCATAAACAAAAAATTAAGTTAAAGTAGTGAGATCGAAACACTACCCTACGTACGATAATATTTTAGACGCGACAATGTAGAATTAGAGCAACCCAAACAAGTTAAAATAGCACATGCGATTTCTATGCAGCGGCGGTGTTCACAGTGGTGTTCACATCACAAAATCCTATAAAAACAAGCGGTTTTGATATAAACGGTAATCTTTCGTTGACTGACTCAAGAGGAGGTGTATGGCGAGAGAAAGCGTGCTTGGTCTGCAAGTATTTACAGATCCGCGGTGGAGTGGAGGCAGAGTGCACACACCGAGTGTGCGAGCCGGGTTGGTTTATCTATGGTTCTAATAACTTGTTTTGAAACGCCTTGCGACTGACTTCAGGGCAGTCATTAATTTTGACTCTAACGCTTTCGCTGAAATCAAGTCAACCTCAAGAACTTAAATTAAGTTTTGACGTGTAGACATCTTCGATGTCAGAAGAGTTCCAGTAGGTCAATTGCAGAAACCAAAAGCAAATAAAACCTCATAAATACGTCATAATTTGTAACGGATACCGTAATCAAACATGTTTGTTATAAGGTACGTAAAGAGCGAAACGAAATAGAACTACTGGAGATTGAAATAGCAAATACCTAAATCCGTCAGAATTTTGGCTATTTGACGTAGAATGAGAGTTGAGATGTTTCATGAATAGAGGTTGCGTTCCTGATGCATTTCACCTGATGTTTAATATTGTTACTTTTTGTTTTTAATGGCCAGGTGTTTGGGGACGACCCAGTTGTCACAATGGTCACCACACCGGACTGCCAAACACAAGGTTGCGGTTTCGATTCCCGCCTCAGAGAAGTATTTATGCTTAGATATTTGTCTGTGGTCTGGTTGTTTCTATGTATTTTAAGTATATATTTTCAAAAGAAAAGTATAAAAGTAGTATGTTCGTTATGTAACACCCATAACACAACTCCAGTTACTTAGCTTAGGGCTAGATGGCTATGTGTGTAATGTCTTATATTTATTTATTTATTTACTACCCTCGGATCATATCACGGTCTTCACAGTACCTCCAGAGTACAATAAAAGTAAAAGTAACCCCATAAAGGTACCTTTATGACAATTTCAAAAAGATGAGTAGGCTTGCCCAGCACCTACTACCCTCTCAGCTTAATCGACCATGTCCAGAGGAGAAAACTTGTCAATACTTCTGGAGTCAACTAAGCCGCGGGTTTCATCACGATGTTTTCCTTCACCGTAAGAGCGATGTCAATTAGCGCACATAATTTTTTCTTAAGAAAAATCCATTGGTGCACGGCCGGGATTTGAAACCACGACATTCAGAATGAAAGTCGAGTTATCTACCACTATGCCAACACCGCTCTTAGACGTATGTAGTAGTAGTAGACTGTATTTTATAATCACTAAGTTACGTAAGTGCATAGAGTTGACGAAGTGCAACGAAATACATAAAATGTACGTATACGAGTACCTTGGTGGCTTCGTTGGTTCCTAAGGAAATTATGCAATATCTTAGTAACGGTGTAACTAGGTTATAGGGCACAGAAATGTTTTGCCGCAAAACGGTGAATTGATAAAACTACAAGAGGGTTACAGCGCTGTGTAGCTGCATCTCACAGCATATGCTGAGCCTGTTCTTTTTGCCATACCTATTAGTTTATTACTGTATAAAAACTTTAATTTAATGGCAATAAACGATATTTATTTATTTAAAAGAAGCAAACCGAAAAACGCAAAACCGATTATTGAAGTTGTTAATTATTGCATGAAATATTTTAGTGTGTACCATTTGTAAGGGAATTCATTCTCCCTATTTATTATCTTAGAAACACCCACAGCTAATACTATAAACTAGAAACAAAAATATAAATCAGATAGCCAATAACGGGTATCCGCAACGAAACTAAAGTGAGGTAAAAAAGCAGTTATTACACAATATCAGAACCAGAATAAAGATCTTTATATTAGGTACAGAGAATCACATGTGTTCAAATGCAAAACCTAAAAAGCAATGTGTTGTATAAGTATTAAGGCTAAGGAAGGAGCATCATACATAACAAATGAATGTAACTTATACGTATGTACGTATGTGCATACGTATTTTGATTTTGGCTCTTATTCGCACCTTGATAAAATTACTAGCTTTTCTATTACAAGGGACTTTGATCAATCTATAAATATAAATTCAGAGTCCTGACTGACTCACTAATATATATTAACGCGGAAAGCTCGAACCAATGGACGGATAGGGCCGAAATTTGGTACAACAACTATTATGATGTAGGCAACTAGGCATCCCGTAAAATGATTTTGGAATATCGACTCCTACATCTCATCGCAGTACGCAGGTAGTAAATTAATATCCTGGATAAAAAGCTAGACAGCTAACTAGCAGGATGGTATACATAGTTCAGTTAACAAGCATTCAGTGGGTACTATTTTAGGCCTAGTTCATAGTTGCAATCGATTTTGGCTTGCGATTTGATTGCGTGCTTACTAACCAGATTGCGGAATAGATTTGTTTGTGTTAGCGACTACGGTGTGAGTGGTGTGAGGCCTACATTGAAGGTACCAATTATAATATTAATTACTAGCTGCTTCCAACGATAATCTGGATAAATAGTAGCCGCATGTCGAACTTACTTAAGGCGGCCGCAGTTTTTTATTGATAATTCGGTTTCTATTTGGTGGATTTTGATGTTAAGTATAGGTACCTACTACGAACCTACTTGGAAATAGAGAGATTAATTATGAAAACCAGAATACAATTAGTTTAATAGATTTTAGTTGCATTGTAACAGATAATAAATAGAAAAGCAGACAGACAGACATGAAGAAAGACAGAGAGACATTTAAAAACATTTGCTTATTCTACCTAAACTCAGTGTTTTTAATTTGCTTCCAAGTGCCTACTGACATTTTGTCTTTTCTTCTTTTATTATATCTAAATAGAAAAAGTGGCTTATTCCCAAAGTAAAGATAGATTTTTAAAAGTAGTTTCATTTAAAGTAAAATTAAAAAATAGACAATATTCTGATTGACTGATAATATATCAACACACACCTCAAACTAATAAAGTTATCTTGCTTGAACCATATTTAAGCAAGATAAGTTTATTAGTTTGATACCATTATCAAGATATCTTTTACAAAGAAACTGCATCTGGTTAGAAAAGATTTTGGGATATTCAAATCCTACGCGGACAAAGTCGCGGGTAGAAGCTAAAAGTACATTTAACATTAGGTTGAAATGAAAACATGTAATTCCCACGATATTCCATACATTATTGTGTTTTCATTGTCATTCCGATAACAGTTTCCCAAAGCTTTAAGGTCAGGCTATCGATTAGAACTTTACACGAGACATTGTAATTATGACAAAGACGTTTCCAACGCTCATTTACCAAAATATGATAATAATCTACTTTCACGGTTATTTCTGTGACAGCTTTATAAACTTTTAATAGTTAATTTCCATTAATTGGACTAGCCCTGGCTTTGCACAGGTAGCAGAGCATTATAGGTACGCATATTTTTTTGTCATATTTCAGCGAATTTACACAAGTTTTATGCCTTCATCTTCCTGAATTACTCGGGCTATTGGTGACAACGTGTTTTAATACTACAGTAAGTAAGTAATTTTTTATTAAAAAAAACTTCCAACTTTAGATATTATGTCAACTAATTTATTGATTTTTAATAGCATTGACTTATTTGTGTACTTATACATAGTATTCGTTTCTCTATTCCCTATTTTTTTCTAGCTCGAGATATAACTTCAAAGAAAACGTAGATTTTTATTCCTAATCAAAACAATGTTGCAAGAATTTCCATTAAGGCCCCGCTAGTCGATCGTGTTTCCATACAAATTAATTTAGAGTGTAATTCCTTTATTCTTCATGGAATTTAAAAAAATAAAAGTTAAATCTACGAAACTAGTAAATATTTAGCCCATGATGGTGGCGGAATAGTAAAATTATATTTAATTTAGAAATTATACCCATAAAAACTTTAGCATTTTTAGTAAAAATAATGCTCATTTCACGGGTGAAATAGCTACGCCAGGAGAAATATATTATCGAATATGAAACCATCATCATGTAGTAAATTTATCAATTAGTTAAAATAACTTTATTTTGAAAGAATTCATTTTGTAGATTTTTTGTATTTTTCTAAATTCGAAAGGTCTGTTCACAAAATTTCCCGGCCCGAATTTTGTTCAAAACATCGTTACCTTTCACCTATAGAGTATTACCCCGTCAGCGGGTAGCGGGGGGTGTATCTTATCCAATGCGCGCTGGAGCTTTTTGAATACTTTTGTATTAACTGGCTATACCAGCAATGTATACGTAACTATTTTAGCATTCAATGTGTGTGTAATATCGACAAGTACTGTCAAAGTTTCACGGGGACCAATGAAGACAAGTAACAGTGATTTTGCCAACCAATAGTGAACTATTATCTGAATCTCGCATCCAATAGACAATAACAGTTTATAAAACGTCAACTCATTATTTTATACATTTCTTTGTAATTTATCCTTTTTGATATTAATTAAAACTTTTTATTTACTGACGACATAAAAAAAAATTTAGATTTTTGAAGGCTAACAATGTCATCAAAATGTCATTCAAGAAAGTGAAAAACTGAGACATGACTTTTAAAAAATAATAATTAAAAATAATAGAATAAATAGAATTCTGGCTGTGGTACGGAGTATTATGGCAGAATATTAGCTGTGTGCATTGGATGCGATTACAGAGTGTGTTCATACACCGACGACGACGAGACTAACGCACTTTCTTTGTAACAATTTATCTGTTCCTTCGTTATTACGTGCAATACAATACAACAACGCGTTGATTCACCCATCTAAAAAGGTTGGTGTATATAAACTTGAAGATCAAGAAGTAAGAAAAGGATGGAGTTCGCTATAACTAATATAAAATATATTACCCACCATGATTTAAGCAGATAATAAGAGAGAACGCAGTATTCAGCTATCGGATACCACTGTTACTGACTTTACACCTAGTTAAGTTTTTTTATTTTATCTTTGTGAATTATAGTTGTTAATCCTTTTTCTAAACTTTTATTGTTGAGGGTCTTGAGCTATTAGGTTTATCAGGTAGGACTGACTTATAATTCTGACTGACGGACTGACTGACCATCTTCAACTTCTTCTTTAGACTCTTCTAAATTTCTGAAACTGGTAACGGAACCTTCCGTTTCATTACAATAACCGCTCGCTTCTATGTCTCCACAATAATTCGTGCAATTTTCTTTGAATTTACGCATTTACGCAATAAGATTCACGTACCTATAGTACAGAATATACACGGTGTAACAAGGGGGGTGGATCATCGGTTACTGGGGGGTGGGGGACATCAGTACCTATCGATTTCACCCCCTGTATGTTCTGCAATAATTAGTGGTTCAAAAGTTATTTGGGTTTTAGTGAAATTTTAGTAAAAATCAGATTTCAGCATGAACTTCGCAATTACAGCCAAACTATCAGGTTTACGATTCTGCCTTTTTTTGTGAAACAACTTCAATAATGGACCTTTTGTACCCTTACACCAATCAGAGTCTAAGATTTATAAAACTCAAAATAAAATCATTAAAGTAAAAAAAAAATCAAAATCTAATGTATACATTATCTTTGTATGGTTCTAAAAAAATATTTCGCAGATTATTTTTTTCTGCAACCTATCTTAAAAACTACTGGCTTTCATAAAGAATAATCCCTGAAAGTTTCAATTTGCTAGAGCTTGGGCATCATATTGAAAAATGTACTTGATAGTCCCAAAAGTGAAAATAATATCTTCATGTCAACCAATATATCCTCATACCAAGTTTCGTCTAAATAAGTTCAGTAGTTTCGGAGCCTATTCAATGCAAACAAACAAACAATCAAATATTTTCTCTTTGTAATAGGCATATAAATATTTCCCATAAAATATAACCCTGTATTTATGTACATCATACTGCTCGGTAACTAGGATTTACTAGTATGGTCACAGTATGGTAAGAGGCTGTGCAACAGAGTACATTGTTTAGACAGAACGTTCCATTTTCAAATCACTATACACTTCAAGCATTCAATGCTTGAATGAAGTAATGTAAAACTCCTCGCCAGTGTGACGTTTGTAAACTTCAACTTCCGTGTAAGCTTGTTGTCACTGTGTGTGTGATGTGTCGGGCCAAGTCGCGCTGCGGAAACGACCGAAGCGGCCCCGAACTTCTATATGTAATGTAGTGTGTGGTAGTGTTCTGACGCTGAAATTGTTGTATGCGTAATATCTTCATACTGCTCTTTACTGAGCCTTTCCTTTTCCTAAACAGTGTAAGGTGAAATAGCTATAATTTTAGCCACGTGCGTCTATGAGTTGAACCCGTCAAACAGTAGATTCTTAAGTTTTAATAAAGATTACTTACCTAATAATAAATAAAATATAGTGCTCTATCTCTATATTATTTCGGAGAAAAACCACGATTAGCTTTTCTCCGAAGTTATAGGCGAACGCAGAGTACATACTTTTCCATCAACGGCAACTTTATAATAACATTCCTATTACTGTAAAGGAACACATCGTGATGAAACCCAACCACGACTAAGTTGGTCCCAGACGTATTGGACGAGATTTTTCCTCTGAACATGGTTGACTAACCTGAAAGGGTAGGAGGTAGGAATAGGGTAAAGAATAGGGGGATAGGTGGTGGGCAAGCTTACTGTATCTAGTACTACAGACATTATTTAGCCCCGAGTATGGTCGAGGCATGACTCTGAAGTTTGAATTTCATTTGCCCATTCGCCCAGTACTTTTAAGAAGTAAATATAGTATTTATTACTTTGGGACCCTAAAGCCCGCTTACAAATTGAACGGTCAGCGAGCTATCTGTCGATCGAAAAGTTTGTAATTTACGTTACTTAATATTTCGTAGATAGAATCGCTACTGAAAGCTTCATACCATTCGCGAAAAGCACTACCCGACAGAAGTCATAAATACGTTCTAAATTAACATATTTCCACACTTGAAAAAACATTAAAAAACCGCACTCTTGAATAAATCTACCTTCATCATTTAGTGGTTGAAACGGTATCAAATTTCGCAACAATTTTTCCAAACGAAAACTGGCTTTAATTCGAAGTTTTACAATTGAAATTTCAATGGAGGTTTAAGGATTTAAAGTGGATGCCAAAGGGCTATTCACAAATGGATTGCGGTACAAATGTGTAAATTGGTCACGGAATACGTACCTACCTACCTTTATACGTATATTCTGTAAACCCATGGACGTGATTCAATATAAATATACTTTTTTACATTTCGGACTAAATTCTTTGAAATTTGTAATTTCTTTTCATTCATTATTACAATTCTATTTGGTTTTATATAAGTACTTTGTTTACTACACTTTATTTTGATAACGAATCTACCATTCCATAATTTATGATAAACTTAGACGCCACGTTCATGGGCTTTACAAATATTTTACAAGTTCATAACTGAAATGAGGAGATTCCTGGGTAACTCTTGACTGTGACAAGAGTTGCCGCGTATTTCATTTAAAAGAACCTGAGTGTAGCTACTTCAAATCCCGTCGCGGTGCAAAGGAAATGTATTTTTCTTCAAAATTTGTCTTATTAGGTATTCGACTTGCTAAAACTGCAGCTGGCTTGCAATCTACACTAATATTATGAAGAGGAAAGTTCTTTTTCTACCTAATATGCTCCGAAGCTACGGGACTGATTTATAAGGAAACTAGCGAAAAAGGAAAGTGACACACTAGCAAATGACAACTTAGTGAAATTAGCAAATAAGGAAAATGGTAGATTAGGAAACTGTCTAATAATGCAACTGACGAATTAAGGAAACTGGCAACAAAAGAAATAACCAATGATATGCGGACTCTTGATTAAACTTGGTAAGAGGATACATTGAATCCTTTGGATTAACATAGGTTACTTTTTATTCCGATATTCCCAGTTCAGTGCTAGTTTTTACTAAAATAACTGTGAATATACCTACTAATTGATAATATGAATCAAACAAGGCACGTTCTCCTTCAATCATCAAAAACGCCGCTACAATAAATAACATAGGAAATAAGAAGGTATAGTCAGACCATTTTTAAAACGCGCACGTTTCATTTTTTCTCATAAATATCTATCACTGATTGAACAAAGTCCTGTGAAGAGACGTATTAACTTAGTTATAAGCCTGTCCTATTGAAAGTGATCATGAATAATATAATTATGTCATTTCATATCATAAAGATTCTTGGATTTTTGGATCGCTAGCAGTACTTACTAAAACGCAGAGTTCGCCAATTTTTCCAATCTCGACTTCAGCATTTTAGGCTTTTAGATGTCAAAATATTGCAATAATAGTATCATTTCGCAATATGTTTGCCACATCGCGCCTAGAATTATCGATAACATAGTGAGGTTTACTGTAACAGCCAATATTTAATGAGTTTCTTGTGGCTTCTTATCATTGGAGAATATGTTCCGAAACCACACATCCTAACTTAGTGTTTGAGACGTAGCTTGTAATATAATGAAAAGCTGGTTCATCCAACATTTTTATTGTGATTATTGTGACCAGCAGAAGTCTAAAACGTTAATCAGGGCCTAGCTGCTCTGGTACCTAGAAGCCTATGAGTATCGCATTACGCCAAGCTGAAGAAGCTTACACGGGTTCGTGATTCCATACTGTGAAGTAGTTTAACTACGAGGATATTTATTCCTTTTGGACAAATTAGTTTGATCAGCAAGAATGTATCGATTAAACGACTGGAGGAGAGGATATTAATATCTCTGACATTTATTTGCTAGAGTGGCAACTCCTAGGCCGCGAGGTAGAGCACCAATGAGATCGGAAGACCACATCACCAGGACACACAAGCCGTAATTGAATGTCATCATCATCATTGCGTATGGCGTTCATCCTGCATGGATCAAATCTATATATCCAAGTTTTTAACCAGCTTGCGGCGGCTGGTGGAATTTTGGAAGTCCGCAAATTAACACCTAATTAGTGGACTTCCAAAATTCCACCGGGTAAACAGTGGGTGGGCAGTCGTTTACCACATGGGAAAGGGAATTGGATGTTAACGGCTCTAGACCGTCAGAAGTAGAAGAAGAACAGTGGAAGTGGAAAGCAGTGGAAGTGTTTACATCCTGGATGAGATATAGAAAATATTGTTAGAGATGGATAGATGGAGACGTATGCCAACGTAAAGTGCTCCAACTATACCAGCTTCTATCCTCTGTTCACTATCAGCTGAGTTGATTAATACAATAACATGAAATCGTTTGAGCCAATTACTGTGAGAACAAAATATATTAGTATTTGTAGCTAAACAGATAGATTAGGACCTATAGTCTGAATGAAGTAAGTACTTGGGCAAAACATCTCAAAAACCTTTAAATTTCCACAACAAATATTAAACATACTTAAAAAAGAAAAAGGGAAATCGGTAAAAACTAGGTAAAGCAGAAACACACATTTCGTCCGTCTACGTAACCGTAGTCTTACTCATAATTCATAAGCTTTAGTAGGCAGAACATCCGCCTGTGACGCAGAAGGCTGCTGGTTTGATTCCTGCCAAACAAATATTTACGAACAAACAGGTATTTGTTTCTTATCTGTCTGTTTCAGCATGGATATTAAGTATGTACCTATTTACGAGAGAAAGTGTGTAAATATTATATTCGTTATCTGGCCACCATAACATAAGCCTAGTTGCTTAGCTTAGGGCTACATAGCCCTCCATGCAAAATCATGTAATATTTAATTTTGTTTATTTATACATATTTATACATAGGTACTTAAAACTATTAAAAAGTACATCGAAGAATGAACAATTTAAAAAGTTGTTAACTTGTTACGATCATAATCCAGTTTAAACTGCTTTAAACCGAATAATCTCAGCTTAATCCAGTTTAAACCGGTTAGTTCTGAATATGGGCGTTAACTGCTATAATAACAATATTCGGTGTAGTTAATAGTTACATCTCCCTGCCTTTATATTTCGGAATAGTATGTGTCGAGCAATTTGGCTGTTGAATTGTGTGAAAGCTCATAGGATTCAGTGTCCAAGTTAAGTGACATCGACCAATTTTAGCAGGCGTAATTTGGCACTGGATTAAATAACTATGTGTGATATTTCGTCAATTAGAATTTTGCTATTTTCCAAACTAATTCCCATTTTGGGCTCTACCACACCGAAGCGATTTATCGTGCTATATCATGCAATATATCGCGTATGGTATATGGTTGAAGAAGACATTATCCATGAATGGAAAAGTTGTTTTGTTTGTTCCTTCTTCACTTTGCACTTTGCTTTTCATCCGGGTTTTAGAGTATCAGGGGGATGGTTATGTGGACGAAACCGCGAGTAATGGCAAGTTATAATTAATACTAGCTGTGAGTCCGAAGAACGAAAAAATATACGCGACGAATTGAAAACCTCCTCCTTTTGAGGTCGAAATACATCCAAGGATCCAATATATACTCATACTAAGTTTGAACCGAATCGGTTCATTAATTTCAGAGCCTACTAGCCTACAAACAAGAAACAAAAAAAACCAGGGGGAAATACTAATATTTTCTCTTAAACATTCTGTTAAAATATTTTCAGCCATACGAATTATCGTCATATTATTTTAGGCTATTATTACTTCTTTGATGTAGAAAATTGAGTGAGGACTACCCTAGAATTAATCAATTTAATTAACTGCCTACTAGTGCTTACTGAATTACCTCCTTGCTTGGGGGCGATCGCAAAGTACAGACTTTTGATCGGACGATTATTGATAGGTAATTAGTTTGAAGCAGCGAGTGTGGGGTGGGTGGCCCACCTGACCTGTCCAACTAGTTTAGAAAAATGAAAAAAGGGAAAATAAAATAACTTACAAAGACCGACGTCCAAAGAAAAACACAATAAATTCGAAGTTTGTTCAGATCGTCTTTGTTTCCCAGCCAATCGATAGTTGCCTTAGTTTTTAGCGAGCTAATGGTGCTAACACAGGAGCGAATGACCGTTAAATTTCCAGTCTGCGATTGTCCAAAAGTTTAAGTTGCCTATATATTTTTATTATATATTTCAATATTTCATACATTCACCTAATTATAGGAAAACTTTTCCAGTAAATAACGATACATTATTTTCGTACCGGATAAGAACAGCGAATTGAAAGCTTTATTTTGTTAAGCTGCACACTGGTGATTTTTATCGGCCGATAGTGTTACCAGATTTCAAAACCCTATATCACGCCTGTCGCTAATAACTAACAAAATGAAATAAATTGCAGCGATAAATTGCGATTAAAGTATATTAAAAATTAATAAAAAATATATAACCATAAGTTGTGAAATCTTTTTCGTCATTTTGGTACATTTTATATCGTCATTTTGAAACTTACTAAGTGAAAATTGTTGTTTTTTTTTGACAAAAATAAGACTAAGCATCGAAAGGACAAGACATTTTCGAGCCAAAACTTTCACGACACTTGGTATTTGAATTTTATCGACCGACCAAAGAGTTGCCAGTACATTTAGAAATTGTAACTCATTTTTAATTCTTGTTTATTTTACCGGTCATCTGCCTACAATATGGCTGTTATCTTTTATCTAGGAGATTTATAATATAAGGCAATAGCGTATTGAAGCCATATTAATTATCTAACTAGTTATCAAGGTCAATATTTGTACTGATTTATAGCAATATCGGTACCATAATTCAGACCCACCATAGAGTTCTAAAATTACTATTATTGGAATGTTTTAATTCTAATAATTTTTGTTTGATAAATTCATAAATGAGTTACTTCAACTAAAGCAGGTGCCTAGAATCGTGGTTGTGTTGAAAACATTATGGTGAGGCTCTACGGTAGGTCTGCAATTATGCAGCAAACCGTACCTGCTTATATATATAAAGTAGCTATAGATGCATCTCACAAAGCGACACGGGTTTTACTTGTGGTAACTAAGTGTAAAAAATAAAGATGGGTACATGTACGATGCGCGTGTGTGCGTGAAGACATACCATAATCATTACATAATCAATTGTAGACATAATAATCTCCCCGAACAACAAAATCCATAGTATTATTTTCTTGGTTAGCATTATAATTTTGGTTCAAAATGTAGGTACCTATAGAAAATCAGACTTAAAAAGAAAAATAACAATAAAAGTTCAAATGAAATGACCATAGAGGGCGAATTCCATTCGGAATTTTGTTTTTTTTTGGGATTTTGGACAATCGGGTATATCGTTTTCAGTGTTTACTTTTTGGAATTATGTTAATATTGAGTATTTAGCCGACCACAGGCCATATTTTGAGGCTCGTTCCATGGAGGTTTTATATTTTTTACAGTAAAATGGACTGCAAGTAGACGTTGTGATGTTTTGTAATCAATAGACAAAGATCGTCTTTTGTATAAGTTTCCATCGTCTTTCGTTTCCATTTCGATCGTTTTTTTTTTTTCAAATAAAATTTTAAAAAATCAAGCTAGTACCTACTCTGTCCAGTTGCTACTATAATAGTATATTTATTTTGCAAAAATAAAACGTTTGCAACATATATTAATGCCAAAATATATGTAAGATTACTTACTGTTAACCAAAATTCTAACATTTATCGAAATTTTTACCGTCGCAACTGTTAACCTAATAAAATTATGGATCCGGAAGGAATAACCAACACAATTAGGGATTCAAGTTTTCGGTACATTTTTCCCAATCAATTAGTTGTGTAGAAGGGAATCAAAAGTACCCACGGCGCAACCAGTTGATCATAGGTAGTTGTGTCATGGGTCCGGCACGTTATTTATCTGATCTATCAAGCAGAAAACTATAAGCGTAGGTGTAGGTAGGTATCTATTAACGCATCACTTAACTGAATAAAACGCTTCGAGTGTTAGTAAACATTTGTATCTTAATGTCAATTTATCTAGAATAATAAAACGCTATAGCTCTTACTCTAGATAATATAGAATAACACAATTTGTAGCAGAGATAAGATAATATTCATTCAATTTTACACTAATAAACAATTTCTCGCTCGTACTGCTTTGGTTGCCTGATTTTGTCTTTCCTGACGTGTACAATTTAGGGGTTTCCTTGCGAGGGAGTATCTTGATGCGATGCGATGGTGATAGATGCGTGTGGTGATTGGAACTTAGCATCAGGTGAGATAGTGGTCGAACGCTAACCTATCTCAGATTGAAAAGTCCCATCGCGCCCCTTTTGCTATTGGAGTACCTTACGACCAAGGCTTTATAGCTCTGTGCTTTGCGGGTTCAATTCTAGCCATTTCTTTTTTATCTTTCTTTCAAATTATTTTTAGATCTACAGATACGAGGTATGTCAGAAGTATGTACTATGTTTTTGTTTTTATTTTGTGGAGCTCAATATTTCGAGCTACAAGCATCATTTTTACTAGGCTAGAGCTCGTGAGTAGATCTTGATAGTTAGAGGCGACGAACTACCTCCTTTTGCGTGCGTTTGCTGCGTGGGTGATATTAAATTAAACCCACGCACCAAACTGTTGTAAATTGTACAGAAGTTGTTTCAGGTCTTTATAGAATTATATTATTGTTTTTCAGAATGAATGAATAAAGCAAATATTTATCTAAGCATCCTTCAAAGGCCCTCGTCTTTAGGCGTCTTTGAGTCATGGGCGCTAAAAAAGCGTGCTACATATTAGACCGCATCTTCACTTACCATCGTGTAAGATAGTGGTCTAACGTTGACCTATTTGTTATAAGAAACTTGACCTGTTTTTAAGAATATTTAGTTTTTAATGAAGACCCTTATTTCCGGCAAATTCTTTATTACATAATGACGATGTATTTTTCTCCCTCAAAGAAAAGCTTTCAACGGCCTCTAAGCTTTAACCTATTATATTACTATTCCGAGCTTGTTTTCACATTATATTTGATGGTTAAAGCTAATATTTAATTTGAATATAACCATTGCTTTTACGGTTATAGTGTTAATAACTGAACGATTCATATTTGTATTATGATTATGAGTGTTCCTCTCTATTAGAATAATACTTAGTTTTTAATTAATACCTATTTATAAATTTTGATCATTTTAAGTTTGACGTGTCTGTCTATGGCATCGTAGTTCCCGAACTGATGAACCGCTTTTGTCTTTTTTTTGTTGAAAATCTGTAATAATAATAAACTGATAGTTCCACAGTATCCAGTCCACTACCATCCCATCACAATAGCCCAAGTAGTTTTCTCATGCAGTTTATCAATGGAACCGGAGGTTGTCCTTGACTGCATTTTATAATGCAGATAGGGATAATCGCCGATTTGGTGTCCACATCGTACATTGCTATGAAACTTGTTATTGTAAAGGGCCTATACGTGTTGGCATCGGCTCCACGCATGCCTTTCAAAGGTCCGGGCTGCGTAGTTCAGTGATATGGGATACTTAAATCTATTTTAATTTGACAGAAGTAAAACAACATTTCAAATAATATTGCAAGATTAATTTCACCTCAATCTGCTTGTGACAATGAGAGATGTAAAGTTTTCGCAACGTCAGGTATTAACAAAAAATAACTACACGATTGTATCCATTAAATAGTTTAAGTTAGTTATAAGTTTAAGTTAGTTATAAGTTTAAGTTGCGAAAACATAAGAAAATACCATCCACAATATTTAAAAGAAAAAAAAAACATTGGGGCGTCTTGCGTAAGATTTTGCATGAACATATTTAACTAAGAAGCTACTAGCTAAAACTACAAGTTACAAATTAAAACTACAAGTTAAATAGCTACAAGATTGATTTAATTTAAATAGTCTGACACTTTGACAGTTGGTTAATCGTGTTTAAGGTAAATGTATTAAATGTATTTATTTTTTGTTGTCTAAATCAAATTAATTTTACTATTTTTCATAATTGCGAATTTTAAATTTCCTTGATGATTTAAGATTGATTAGTTGGCTTCTTAATACTATCTGCCTTAAATCCCGGATCTCATAGGAACTTCGGGAATAATCAGGATGAAAGTAAAATATTTTGCTGTTAAAACTTAAATAATTTTCACAATAAAATACTTATATAAGTAGATATGTATACATATAAGCTCACCTGATAATTCAAAAATGCAGTCCTAGAAAGCAAAAAAAAAACTTCACATAAAAACAAACACAACACTTTTAAATATTAATTAGTATCACTGAAAACTTTAAATGAAGTACAATGTTCAATAAAATAATTCGCACCCACACTTATAAACCTCAAAATACGCAAACAATTTTAACTAAAAAATCACACTGTATTCCATTTTAGAAATAACGTCCAAAAAATTGATTTTTAAACTTAATTTTGTTAACTATTTCATTTAAAAAAAAATCCGAAATTCAGTTTCTATTTCTAACAGTTTCAATCAACCGAAAACAACTTTTAACTGTTAGTAAACTTAAAAAAAAACACTATTCAATTTTCAAAATTTTTGTGTGTAAATAACGTTCGATATTTAAAAGTCGTATTTAAAGTTGTTGAGTTGCAGCACGCGTGAATGCTCCGGTAGTTTGAATGCTACTGGGCTTCGGGTTCTAACGCATGCGTTCAACCAAACCGTAGCTCTTCTGTAGAGCTGTTCTATTCAGAGCCTTCTTGGAGTTTTCTTTTAATTTTCACTTTCTTAAGATGCATTTGCTGCGATGAGATATTATTTTAAGATGGCTAGGGGTGGGCGGAAAGTTAAAATGTTATTAATGGAAGTTTTTTTAAGTTGAGTAAATGTTTAAAGATTTACTATGGCTGTGTTTTGACGGTTTTTCTTTACGTCATTTTTATCCTATTAATATTATAAATGTATGTATGTTCGTTAATCCTTCACGCAAAAACAACTGAACCGATTGCAATAAAACACGGTATGTAGTAGTTTTTAACCCCCGACGCAAAAACGACGGGGTGTTATTAGTTTGACGTGTCTATGTGTGTGTGTGTCTGTCTGTGGCATTGTAGATCCCAAACGGATGAACCGATTTCAATTTAGTTTTTTTTTTTGCTTGAAAGGAGAATTAGTTATCCTGATATTTCTATATACGGGATCGGGACATTACAATGTGAAACCACGGAGCGTAGCTGGTACGCCATGGGTTAAAGAAATAATTACGAAGAAACCGACCTTCCAAGTACAGATGATTTGTTCTGTGTCCCCTTAATATTAGAATAGATATTAAAAATATTTACCTATTTTGCTATACTATCGAAGTTAAACTTAATTAAACTTTTCATCGTATAATTATTCTCGCTATTATTATTAAACTACGCTGTAAACATCTAATAAGTCTTGCAAAGTTAGGTCAAATGTCAGTCTATTTTTATTTTAAGACTAACGCAGACTAGGAACTTAAAATTAGTCAATAAATTGATCGTTAGTATGAAACAGCAAAATAATTGTTAATATCTTCGATATTTTTTTGGCATATTGCACACATGGTGTTGTTAATCAGACCTTAAGCTGAGCAACTACGCTTGTGTTCTAGTAGCCAGATTACAGATAAAATACTTAAAATGATATACTTTTTGTAAATATATTCTTAGGGATTATAAATAGGTACAAATAGAAACAAAAACAAATATCACAGATTATAAAATTCACAGTCTTCACCTCACTGACTGATTGACTGATATTATATCAACGCACAGCTCAAACCAATGGACAGATCGAGCTTTTTGCATACAGATACATACTGTTTAAATGTGAATATCTGCTAAGAAAGGATTTTTTTAAATTCAACTTCTACGCAAAAGAAGTCGTAGGTCAGTTTGTTTATACCATACATTTTTGAAGCTTGGGTTTGCTTTCACAAGCTATCGGGCGACCTTTTAGTTTCTAATCTGCTTGTCAGTAATCTGGAGTGATAATAAAAATGTGTTTAATTTAAAGGTTCATTCATTAAAGATGTCTGGAAAAAGGCTTTTTTAATAAAGCAAGTATATTTTTGAACTAGATTTAATTTAATTAAAATAAGAATCAGAAGTACGTAATAAAATGAACTACAAACTAAGTTAAAAGTTTATTTCATGCCTTTCAAGATTTTAATAACGTAATGTAAAATTTATGTCTCTGAGATCGATCAGAAGAGTAGGGAGGGAGTCACTTGAAGAAAGCAAATGACGAATGTGTCTGCATAAACGTAACGGATGTCACTAGTCCAATCACTTTGGGTTATTAAGTTTATTGTATAAAACTGAAATATCCATTTCCCCCGGTTTTACACCGAGTGAGACGGACTTTTTGATTTTCTGCTAAACTGTTTTCATTTATTCAACTGGCAAAATTATTTTTCGTAGCTTTCAAAATGTGGTGCTAAAACTGAAACAGCAAAACTAAGTTAGGCGTTAGGATGTGTGCCTTTGGGACGCGCCGACCAATGAGAAGAAGGCACAAGAAACTCATTAGATTTTTGGTGATCATATAAGTCAAGATTACAAATATTTAAAAGTATTATTTGAAATGGAGCAATCAAAGTCACATCCATAGGTTCCGCTCAAAATTGAAAATTCGTTCTCTCGGTCAATTAATAAGTATTTGATTTAAGCATTTTCATAACATACAAACACAAATATTTTAAAATGTAAAACAAAAATACTAACACAGATCTCATCTTTAAATAGATAGTATATTACTAAAATTGTTGGCTAATAGAAACAAGCAGTAAAAACATCGTAAAACACAGCTATATCAGATTCTTCTTATTTTATTGTTACTATCAAATGGCCCTTGATGTTAACAGTGAAAGGCCTTGGTTATGAATTCAGAAGGAATTCAACCACATTAGTCAGTTCCACATTGGTTAAATTACATAATGTCTATAATTATTCCCTAAAAATTTAATTAACTATTAAAAGCAGATTAATTAAATTACAAAATTTCAATAATTATGTTGTGTCTCTAATTGTCTCCAGTCTATAATGGTGAAATTACATAATTTCAATAATTGTTGCGTCAAATTACAAAGTTTCAATATTTTTTGTCTATATTTCTCAAGTGCAGATTAGTTCAGATATCCAGATAATTTCAAAATTATAGAAGTGATTTTTTTAGATACTGATCCCCATGAAGTTTCTTGTGCCTTCCTCTCATTGGTGGGCGCGTTCCGAAGGCACACATCCTAACTTAGTTTTTAAGACGTTTTAATGCGATTTCATGCAAATTGTATTATAGCAAATGAATAAATTGAATAAAGATTTTGACTTTGATAGTACCCCGTGTTTCTACTAGCGTAAGTCCGGATCCGGTGGGAATACCGACAAAAAATCTAGGTATTTAAAATTTACTTAACCCTTGTTCGTTGATAGATAGGTTATCGATTTCGGCGATATCATTAGAGAACTTAAAGGAGATAATTAAGCCTATTTAGTACTAATATACAATACAGTTCATTTACATATTTTATTTGTCAACAGTACACAACAAGATGGCGCGCGCGGCGGCGCGGGCGCCGGATGTAGGCGATCAGTACCATACAAAATATAAAATAATCCGTAATTGGAGAACAATGGACAATTAATCCAAAACAGTACGTTTACCTACTTACAAACTGCAGTAAAACTTTGGCTTGAATCTGGTTTTTTAAACTATTTAGTATTACAAAGAGAAAATATTTTTCTGTATTTTGACTTGAAACGTCTTATCTATTTAAATATGAGTAATATATTGCAACACACGTCGCACCATCTACCCCTAAGCTAAGCAACTAGACTTGTGTTATGGTGACCACATGATAATAACTTGTATACTTTTTGCAACATACAAAAACAAAATGTAACGGATGTAACGTCGTAAATCGTAACTAATCGTAAGGACTTTTGTTAGACGTAGGCAAGGACTGCAGCAGTGGATTTTTTATCATTTCTACGAAGGCTGGCGAGAGAAACCGGGAGATACTACTAGTGACATTAAAAGCAGGTTAGTTCTGACTTCCGGGTCCAAAAACCTAAAAAGGATAATTACATTCCGTTGAAACTAAAACTTTCTTTATAGAAATCGTAGTTAGGTTAACTGAGTTTTTGTCGGCTGTCACACAGATAAACAGAAACAAAATTGTAGGGCTTTCATACAACATGGCATGGAACCCTTCCTGCGCGAGTTCGACTCGCACTTGGCCGAATTTTCAGTTATTTCTGGAACAAGTTTTAGAGGGAGGGGCTTGCAAAGAATCACCCTCAGCTTAGTCGACCGCCTCCAGAGGAAATAACTCGTCAATATTACTAAGACATTTTGATGTATTGTAAAATAAAAAGTTACATAATATGTACCTTTTATTTTGCGGACTTTCTAAGTTTGCGTCATTTCACTAGATGACCGTACTGATAGGTTGCGGTAAAAATAGATGACATTGTGTAGGTGTCTAAAATATGTCACAGTGAGCCCACGTGGGAGCCATGGGACCAACATTTAGGAGAAATAAATCGCGTCACGTTTTTTCATTTCATTTTTGTAGAGTTGCGTACTCGAAACGACGTCGCGACGCCTTACAAAAATGACATCGCGATGGCGTTTTCTGGAAATCCTTTTTAGGGTTCCGTACCTCAAAAAGTAAAAAAAAGAACCCTTATAAGATCACTTACTTGTCCATCTGTCTGTCCGTATGCTTTTTTTTCTAAACTAGTACCTAATCAATGAAGTTAGAGCAATGTCAATTAGAGCAAATAATCTGTTCCTAAGAAAAATCTATTAGTGTACGGCCGGCTTGAAAATCAAGGTATTCACCACCTCGCCAACATCGCTCCGTATTCAAATTCATATATATTTCATTGGTACTAAATAAAACAAAACTTAAATTCGATATTTCTTGTAGTACCTAGCTGCTGCCGTCTAAAAGCTTCAATGAATCAACGATTCAAGCACATACTAAAGGACAGTGAGATGTTTAAACCTTCTCTCTGTAGCATAAAAAGAACAAAAGTATCGAAAGTGGTTTTCGATCAGTAAAAAGTAATTACTTTTCCCATTCTACGTTTAATTAATCGATCCATTGATCTCGAAATTAAGTTCCAATTAAATTGGCTTAATTACCTACTCTACCCTGTGCCCTGGTGGAACTCGAGAAGGATACTGATAAGGGCGAATACAGATTGGAGACTAAATAATCGCCCGATGGCTAATCGACCGTCATATTTCATTCCGAATAAAAGCAAATAAAATGGAAGCATGAAATTTTACAACAATGATAGAAAATTGACATTTGTCGCATGACCTTAATTTTCTTTTCCATACAAAAATAAACAGCTTCTTTTATTGTCCGATTTCAATGTTTCTGTTTTTGATCAATTTATTCCTAACCTAGGCTTGTATTTCTTTTTTTGTAATAACTTAAAAGTTGTAAGTTAAAATTACAACATTTTCTTTTGTAAATAAAAACAAAATATTCAAGCTATTTACCATTATATTTAGTTGCATTAATATTTGAGGGAAGAAAACAGGTATGTCATGATCCCCATACTACCTATCAACTATCGACCGACTTCAAATATGTTATCGGCGTCAGCCGTTACTTGCGGTTTTTAAATCAAGTTTTTTGCCGACGTTCGATGCCCAAAGTCTATTTGTTTTGTAGCAATTTGATACTTACTTGAAATGTTATTTGGTATTGACGAATGGCGGAAAGGTAGATGAACGTTCTTTAATGAATCAAAATGAAATACCTACTTATCTGTTTGTTTATTTTGAGCTCCGGTTAGGGATTAGGCGCAAAATGACACAATCGCAGAATGACATTATTTCATTTGAAATTCTTGGTCTACATAAATTCACAGGATACCATAATAATTTTAATGAGGCCTTGGTAGGTACTTATTTTCTCAGGTGCTCAAAGAACACCACATTATCACCTGTAAAAGTGGAATAGATCAAGAACACAAAATTAACCATTTATTATGAAGAAACCCTAGAAAAGTTATCGATATTTGTAAATGGAAAAGTAGAAAAAAAAACAAGTATACCTACCATTGTCGATCAGTAGGGACATATATGGAGTAGAAAGTTCCAAGTATACCACCAGTAGCAATAATTGAAAAACAAGTATACCTACCATTGTCGATCAGTAGGGACATATATGGAGTAGAACGTTCCAAGTATACCACCAGTAGCAATAATTGAAAAACAAGTATACCTACCATTGTCGATCAGTAGGGACATATATGGAGTAGAACGTTCCAAGTATACCACCAGTAGCAATAATTGAAAAACAAGTATACCTACCATTGTCGATCAGTAGGGACATATATGGAGTAGAACGTTCCAAGTATACCACCAGTAGCAATAATTGAAAAACAAGTATACCTACCATTGTCGATCAGTAGGGACATATATGGAGTAGAACGTTCCAAGTATACCACCAGTAGCAATAATTGAAAAACAAGTATACCTACCATTGTCGATCAGTAGGGACATATATGGAGTAGAACGTTCCAAGTATACCACCAGTAGCAATAATTGAAAAACAAGTATACCTACCATTGTCGATCAGTAGGGACATATATGGAGTAGAACGTTCCAAGTATACCACCAGTAGCAATAATTGAAAAAAAAACTCCAAGTAAACAGTGGGGATATGTCAGTAGGGATATATGAAATAGGGGCAATAATCCGACCATTTTGTCTGCAGTCTGGGTTCGCCCTATTTCCAAATGACATTAGCTTCTTCACACACATGTAGATAGATAAATTAAGTATTCAAAGCCAGTGAACCATAAAAACATCAATACATCGATCTAGTAATAAAAAAACGAGATTGTAATATTAACAGAGATGCCACTGGACATTGTCGCCTAACAGACTATTTAACACGTGGACTTTCTGCAAACAACGACAACAAGTTGTGTATCATCGAGTTATGTTGTTACTAAATAAAGATTTATCTATCTTCATTTTCCCTTAAAGACCTTCTGATTCGGAGCCTTAGAACATTTTATATACAAAAACCTCTGCAATGAACATAAACATCACACTAGACATTTTGTACAAAATTTTCCCACTAACGTCTGTAACCATTCGTTGTCCGGTCTACTTCTGATAATATATTATATTGATAGTCTTTGTAAAAAACGGAATAGGTACTCTAAAATTAGAATAGAGATTCGGTCTATTAAGTTTTCTGAAAAAAAAACCCAAAATAAACATTATAAAATAACAAAACGTGATTGTGTACATTTTCAAGAGAGTCATTGAGTGAATGATTTGGAAAATTTCTAATCTGTATTAAAATTTCTTAAAGAGAAAATTAAAATCACTAACTCACAGATCACGAAATATCAGAAACTACAAGTGCTATGAGTCCCAAATTATTCATTTTTGATGTTTCCTTTTACTCACTGCCCCCACGGGGTAAAAAAGGGCTTATAAAATTTGTAGTTCATAGTAACTATTATGTATTCTGTGTTTGTAGCTACGAGAATAGGCTCTATTTATCCCGATTTTTCCACGGGATCGACACAAGCGCGGGTAAAACGCGCGCGGACAGCAGCTAGTTTTGCATAAAAATAAAAGCATATTAAACATAGATAGGTAAGATGTACGAAAATATCACAAAACAAACAGTAAAAGAAGTTTTTTGAGAAGTTGTTTTAAACTTTCGTTCGTTCCGCTATCGATTTCATTGATATAATTTGTGTAAGTGTGCCTACTACTGAGCTTCTCGAAGCTTCGCGAAGCTTCCCGAAGTTAGCAATTAGACTTGAGTTATTCTCAGAGTTTTATTAAACTTCTAGTCCGAAGCCGACTTCGGATTTTAGAATTGGTTTGTTTCAAGTTTACGATCAAGTATTTTAAAAGTTGCAAATGGTTATTGTTACTCTTAAAATTATCTTTTATTTTATCAAAAAAATCTTTTGGTTTATCAAGTAACCAACAGCGCTCCGCGGTTTCACCCGCGTGACTTCCTAACCCGTGGGAATATCCTTATAAAAACTAGCCTATGTTATTCCCAATGAATCAATGTATCTTCATACCAAGTTTCATTTAAATCGGTCTAGTAGTTTCGGAGGCCTATTCGTTACAAATAATAACAAACAAATGGCGGAGCGGGGGGTGTTAGGTTTTATTTTCGTTATGGAATTTCTTGATTCGGTCGCCGCGCTCAAAGCCCGCGATAAAAGCTATGCAATAGCAATGTCGCACTTTTCTCTTTATGCTACCATGATTTGAAAAATCATTTTCAATGTTAAAAAATTTCACTAGTTTATTTAACTCAATTCGTCAATTGAACTAGTGGGAATAAACGGTAAATAATTTCCCCTCTTTTCTTGCTTCATCGGTTCGTTCTTCTTCAATACTATTGGGTTATTAAGGAAGTAGTCGAAGATTGGATGAAGTCTCTCGAAAGTCTCTCGAGCATTGTGTGCAATATCGATAGGTTCTTATGGAATCAAGGTAGAATACAAGATACGTATAATATGTCTGTTGGACACAAAGCCATTCGTTGTCTGACAGTTCTCAAATTGATTTTTAAAATGATACGTCTTTTAAATTGTTTATAACAAAATTCTCGTGTCACAATGTTAGTTATCATACTCTTCCAAAACGGCTTGACTGATTTTTATGAAATGTTATATTCATATTCAGTAGGTCTGAGAATCGGCTACTATCTATTTTTTTATTATGTTTCCTTTAGTTTTTTTGGAACGAAGTTTCTTATCGCGCGTTGCGAAAGGGGGCTAGACGGAAAAAAATAAGACCAAAAGCTGTAACGACACTTTTTGATTTAATTACAATTCCTTCACTAAGTAATCGAAACGAACTTCGTTCCATCCGGGTCTCAAGTTTATTTTTGTAAATTGCAAAACAACGTTTGCCGGGACAGCTTGTTGTTTAGGAAATGTTCCTACTAGAACCTAGTACCTACCTAGTAGGAACTTATGAGAGAGTTTTTTTCTCATCAGTTCCTTTGTACTTTTGTTCGAAAGTTGAATAACACCCCGTCGTTTTTGCGTCGGGGGTTAACAAAACTAAAACAAAAGACGATCGCAACTAAAACATAAGACGATCGAAACTGAAACAAAAGACGATCGCAACTGAAACATAAGACGATCGAAACTGAAACAAAAGACGGTCGCATACTGAAACATAAGACGATCGAAACTGAAACAAAAGACGATCAAAAACGGAAACAAAAGACGATCGGAACAGAATCAAAGGACAACTTTAATAATAATAATAAATAATTAATTATTAAAGTTATACAGTGTGTCACAAAAACCCTGTAATCTATCAATTTAATATAAACGTTAGTTTTAATAATAATAAAACTTATATTTGTTTCTCGTTTACGCAAAAACTACTTAACCGATTGTGATAGAAATTAGTAGAAAGCTAGATTCCTAGAATAACACAAAGGTTACTATTTATCCCGATGCTCATTTTATATTTACTAGATACCATTCACTTCAATCAGTTTCGAAGTGTTGTGTGCAAAGTAATTTCAACAATTTCGCGGTTGGTTTGATGTTTTGTAATAGTTTTGACATAAAATACAAAATGGTTACTGTTTTGTATCGAAACTGCGGTTTTCGGGCTTAAGTTGAAAAGTCTATAACAAGTTTTAAAACTTCTTGAAAATCCTACTGCTACTATTATTATAAATGTGAAAGTTTGTGTGTGTGTATGTGTGCGTTTGTATGTTAGTTACTTATTCAAGCAAAAACTACTGGACCGATTGCGATGAAACTCGATATGAAGACAGCTTCTTCTTCTTTTTCTCGTATAGTGGTGTGGCTCACCTATTGTTAGAGTTTTCAGATCGCCTTAAGGCCTCTAAGTTGATCTAACGACTGCTACTAGAGGTAGCAACCGGGACCAACGGCTTAACGTGCCTTCCGAAGCACGGAGGGACTCACGAAAACACATTTTTGCCACACTACTAATTGGTCACCCATGACCGCGCCAGGCGTCGCTTAACCCACACGACCGTAAACGATCAGTGAGCTTCGCTTAGCTGTGAGCCTCCTCCATGAAGACAGCTGGAGACCTGAATTAACACATAGGCTACTTTTTATCCCGATATACACCGCGGGGCTCAGCTAGTAACTACATTAAACAGTAAGAGAATATTGTGTGTGATGTGTCTTAAGGTACAGCGAAGATATATCGCACATTGCACGTCGCACATGAATTTCACTTCCATGTAAAACAAATGTATTTAAATAGAGACACAAGTAATTTCTAAAGATTATGTGATGTAGATAGATAGATAGATAACTTTATTTGTACAACACAGGAAGAAACAGAACACTATATACACAAAGTAAAGTAATAGCTAGAAAGTATAAGTTGCACAAATGGGCGGCCTTATTGCTGAAAGCGATTTCTTCCAGGCAACCTTTGGATGAACCTTTGGAAAGAACTGATTCAGTTTTAATGGTACGTTGTGATGTACGTCTTCATCTATGTATTTATAGCCTCAGTTAAAATCCTAAGTTTGTTTATTTGTTTGTTTGTTTGTTACCTGTTCACGGTAAAACGACTGGATCGATTTGGATGAAAATCGGTATAGTGATAGAAAACGACATTGGATACTTTTAATCCAGAAATTCCTGGATAGGGACTTACGTGGGTTAAACCGTAGAGCGCATCATTAATAATTCACAAAAATCTTTTGTTTCCTGAAATACTTTCATAGAATATTATGACATTAATATTATCTCCTTTCAAAGGTCTCTCAGAAAATAAGTAAAGTAGGTAATAATAAACCTAATCTGCAATATATTTAGCCAATAAATCTAAAATTATTACGGTACATAAATTGTATGTTATATTTTTATGAGAGAGACGTTTCATGGCCTATGGTTTTGTGTATCTTTGATGCTAACGGTAACTTTTGTAGGATCTTTGTGATGTCTACATGTCCTGTGATGGATAAATATTATTCTACGAGGTTTATAAGTCTTTTTATTTTATACGGATGGTCTTTATTTAATTCAAAGGAACCTTTTGAATACGTACTCCATTCTTTTATCTTGAACTGTGTTCTCTGTTGTTTGTTATACCTTTGAGGTCGTCGTCGATTTGAAACGAATAAATAAATAAATACTGCAGGACATTCCACACATCACCATCTAGCCCCAAGCTAAGTAACTAGACTTGTGTTATGGGTGCTAGACAACGGATATACTACTTATATACTTTTTTTTTGTAAATATATACTTATAATACATAGAAACAACCAAGACCACAGACAAATATCTAAACATAAATACTTGTCTGAGCCGGGAATCGAACCCGCAACCCTGTGTTTGGCAGTCCGGCATGGTGACCATTGTGCCAACTGGGTCGTCCATATATTGCAATACATTGCGACTTGGCTTGTGTTATGGTAGCCAAAGAACAGATTGATAACTAATATACTTTTTTTGTAAATAAATACTTACAGAAACACCCAGATTACAACAAATATTTGTTTACACAAACAAATATTTATTCGCCGGCGATAATCGAACCCTATAAACAAATGTATATTTTGAATGAAGTTCAAATTCATCTTAAACAAGTAACCTTAATATGTGTTTTTCTCTGTATGGACACGGTCGACTAAACTGAGAGTGGTAGTATAGGTGCTGGGCAAGCCTATTACATCCCCACGTAAAAAGTTCCCAACTGAAGACATCTAGTTGAGGAAAACAACCTGTATACAAGTACGTACCTTAGCTATGCTGAAGGTCCCTAAATAAGTAAAAATAAAACCTTAGCTATCGACAGTCGTGATCTTAATAACAAAATTCATTATTTTCAGTTATCCCATTCACTCACAAAAACTCATTATCACCAACACCGTTACCAGCAGGACGTCATCAAATCCAAGACTTACTTATCTACTACTTAACTTGGAACTCATTCATAATGTAAACGAACAACTTTCTATCGCCCAACATAAACATCGAAGCTATAACTAGTCGATCGATCGATCGATAGTCAATGTAAAGTCTTGATCCGTGGAGTCAATTTTCATTCGAATCAGTTGAATCCTCGTTTGTTTTTCCTGGCATGAACAATTTGGAAGCTTTCAAGACACAAATGAACAGGTATCTTATAGAAACGCGTACTACATCTTAGACCTCTTCGTCAACCGCTGATATATCACATTATGAAAAATACAGGTGTTGACAATTTATTTCGGCGTCAAACCATCAAGGTACACAGCCATTGACTCTTTATAAGCTTATTCCACATCAAGCGACTGGTTGCAGCAGGTAAACTTTTTAAACCAACGCGATTCTTCACTGCTCCAGTATGCTCGCGACCAATACTATGGCTACAGCAGCTCAAACATACAAATTCAATCATATCAACCTAAAGTACTATTTTAATCTGAAAAAGCGAGTCAATTAGCTTCTCTTTAAAGTTTGTTTTTCTTTTATGACATCGTTTCATATAAAAATATCACGTCCCGTTCGACACGAGAAATATCACGTTACGTATGCAGCGACCTTAAACTATTACTTTGTCGATTAGTAGTGAGGTTTCATGACTGTGGTTGATTTATCATATCTGATGCAAATACTCACCATTATAAGGGATTCAAGTTGCTAACGTGGTACCATAAATTTCTCTGCCGCAGCGAGATAAAAAATATTTCGCAATTGTATCGGTCGCCTTTTCACGTCAGTACTCGTTACGTCAGCTAAGCTGAAGGACTATTTTTATCCTTTCCTGAATGATTAAGTCGTCGGTCTACGGTGTCCCTTATCTGAGAGTTATCTGATGGACCCTTCTTCACGCCCCATCAATAAGGGTTCGGCTATGATTTGTTGCAAGCGTCTGTCTTCTTGACGCGTTCACGATAAAGATTGGTTGGCTTTTAAGGATTTGTTATTAGATTTTTAAGCGTGATATATTAGGTTTAGACTCTTACTTAACCGACAAGTCCAGCGATGAGGCGATGTTATTTACTGCCTTTCCGATAATATGTTTGTAACTGAACTTTCATGACCCATTCATGAAAAATAGAGGCTTTCTCTTTTTAGAGTTTTTTCCTAGTTTGATAATCAGTTGTAAACATGGGGCATCAATATTTTAATTATTATTGATCTTAATATTTTGTTAAACGGATGCACTCAAATATAAAGATCTAACGTTATTAAAAACTTACCGCGGTTATAAGCCTTAAGCATTAAGCTTTATGGAATTTTTAAGGAAAATCGCGTCTCTGAAAATTGCAGCGCCGTAATGCTACTTATTTCGTAAGAACTTTGTTCTAATAATGGACTGTTATCTAAATAAAATGTTTTTTTGTTACTGGAGTTTCTGCATTTTTTGGAGATTCATTTTACCCTAAAAAATATATCCAGATAAGTTATATTGTGTAAGTTGAACTCAAGGAATAGCCCCGTGGGTAGGTATATGATATACGCCCCGTCCCAAGTCCGTAGAGTCGTACTTATCGTGAGACCTTCATTCTTCCGCCACATTTGTCCCTAGCGTCTCGAGCTACTCCACTTGTCATAACTACGTGTTATGTTCTCAATCTGACCGACTTCCAACGGTTTGACCTTTAAATTCATTTGGGGCGAGACCGTAACTATGATTTGTTGCATTACCCTCCCTTGATATTGCTTATTCTTTTTAAACTTTCGGAAGGGGTAGGCAAAAAGCATTTTACCCATACATCCTTGTCTGATGTATTATTTCCTGTGAGTAATTTTATTCATCGACATTTTTGATTGTCATAGGAATCACGGCATTGAAACAAAACAAATATACCAACTTAAAATGTCCCGGTGCACTTTGAGACCAATACTTTCGACAGAAGGCATCTAGATAAACAAATTATGCCTTCACACTGAACCTCTAAACCGTCTCGAAAACAAGATATTCGAAGAAACGTGATATTCCGAGTTTTTCAAATTGCCCGTTTCTGAGATGCTTTAACATTTTGACTTCAAGGCCCATCACTTTCTTCATAAATCAGTCAGTATAATTTAAGTACTTACCAGAAATCAGGATTTTAACTTCAAAAGATGCAATAAATCGAAGTAAAAGATACTCCCGGTAAAATTAAGAAGTTAAAAAGGAATCTCAAGTCACAAACCATACGGTAAAACTTTTTTATACTTATTTAAGTAAAGAAATCCGCCTTATCTGAGTCAAGTCGACACGGGAGATTCTGAATTACTACCTACCAACAAAGAGGTAAAATATATAATACAGTAGATAATACATCTGAACATTATAATTTTCTAAACTTGGTTTAACAATTTACATTTGTTTGACGCACCTACGATGAAGGTTATGATTTTAGGATAGTTTCCGTTATTATAAACTAGCCGAGCCCTGCTGTTTGACCTTTTTTTGTATTGATGGGAAAATGCATTATTGCATCCTCCCGCCACTCTGAGTGGGAGGGGGCGGTGGAGGTATGTGGGGCTGCCTTCAGCCTGAGGATGATAGGTGGCCGGAGGCTTACCCACTAAAAACCCATCAATGTTCCGCCAACAGTCCCACGGAGTAGAGGGTATGCTTGCGCAGGACTTCTGTGACTCCCTGCGTGTCCCGATCCCGTACAATTTTTTAACAAGTTTTTACTCCTCTACTGCACTATTCATCCAATTTGACTTCCTTATATCTGGTCTGTGATTGAATGTTCTTGCGCGTTTTCCACACCTGCAATGGAAGCCAAAACCTAAAAAAAAATGGACTCTGGTATTATATTGGGCTTTACATCTAATAAAGATGATTTATACAGCGCCAGCACCTTTAATTCGTGCTTTTCAGGACGTTGTAGTACCTGGGACATGTATTCGATGGTACTCCATCAATTAAGTAATTAACATCATCGCCGGTAGGTAATATTTTGTTGATACTAATTTAAAGTCAGAATAAAAAGTTCTAATGTTCTCTCTATTTCTTTGTAATTTAGATATCTTTGGCTCGCAATAATTTTACTTTTAAAATAAATAGTTCATGCCAGCCAAAAATAGACCCTATTTAATGTATTTTCACGGTCGGTTTAAGCTTGAATAAATTGTTAGGAAACTCTTTGAAGTAACGGAAGACGTGACTGGATTTGAATTTGAACGTTAACATATCTGTATAGAAGATGAAATATTGTTTGTATTGGGAGTTTCCGTGAATCCCGAACCCGTGGGAATATCGGGACTATTAGCCCTTAAATGTTAATCCCTCGTTAGTTAAAAAATGATTTGTCATTTGCGCAAATCTGTTATTTGTAAAAATGCGGAATGACAAAACAAAGCCTTTCTTTAAAGGTCCCTAGCATCGAGTCTCTAGCTATCTACATAGGGAGGTACCAAGTTTGGGAAAATTACCCTAATTTACCCAGAATATGAGGGAAAATGTGACAACATTATTTACTTCGAGTCTGGTGCTGATGATAGTGTTGCCACATATTGAATATTCCTTCATTTACTGTAATGAAGGAGGTAATTTTTTCGAACTTTAAATCACTTACAATAAGTATTTTTTTAAATTTTGTTGCAAAATCATCATGGATCATATTTTTTGTAAAATCCTACATACCTACAGTATTATTTTCTTAAAAAAAACGTAATAATTCGACAATTGTTTCCGCAATTCCAAAACGGAAAACATCTCATTGGGACATATAAAATGTAACTGGAAAGCAAGACGGATTTTCGCATCTATTTAAAGATGAAATCTCCACGTGTTCCCAAGTCACGTATTGGGGAATAAACAGGCAATTGTCGACCTTAAGTTCGCACATTGTTAGCTGCAGGAAACGATGGTAAATGAGTTTCACACATGATTTGTGGGCTTGTTAACTCGGAGATATAACGTTCAATGTTCATATAGCTTTTGCATCTTAACAAGCGACACAATTTGTTAACTTTTTAAACTCACATGATTTGTAATCATAGTAACAAACTTTTTATTTACCTTATACTTTATTTTCCTTTTCTTTTTATGTTCACAATTGCTTATTTTTTAACGAAAAACTAGGATTGCTTCAATTTATGGATTCTTTCACCGCGTTCGGATATTTTCAGTTTCAAGTTTTCAGCATATTTTGTCTGATATTTCGTGACCACAAACCTCATTTCTTCCTTTGATTTATTTGTTTTCGCAATATGCCCTATTCTATTTTTCCCTATTTGCCGGTGTGCATTTTCCAACAAATTATTTTAATTATTAATCATTAAGTCGCTTGTTAAGACGCGAGATCTATACTAGACAAGTAGCATATTTGTGAAGACATTGTTCTTGGATTTATGTAAGTACCTAATTTCTTGTTTATGTCATATTACTTGTACAATCAATGTCTGGGATCTTTCTCTCGATGGGTTTTTCCCTTATCCTAGTTTTCTTTTGAGTAATAGGACCTTATCGATGAAAGCAAAAAGGTAATTTAAAATTGTTGGAATCTTTCGTATGAAACCACATTAAACCATTATAAAAATTAGGTTAGGATGTGTCTTCAGGGGCACTCATCAATGAGAAGAACCTCTTGGTTCCTTTTTTTTTAAGTTACACCTATCATATTTCAAATGTGAACTTTAACCATTTATTTCTTATCAGAGGTAAGATGAGACATAAGGGTTTTTTACAAAGCTTTCAGCATAATAGCGCGTTTTGTAGCGTCAAACGTCATTCACGCATTTAATTCAAATGCCTGTCGTCTATAACGGGCCAAAATTATTAAACGTACTCTATCAGTCGATTTCTTGTCTGCAATCTGCATTCCCTTTGAATAATTTTTCATAAATCTTTCAACATGAAACCTTTAAAAATCAATTTACTTTGTAATCCCGCAATTTGTGTGTTATTACATTTTAAGCCGAGATAGAAAGATTTTAATAAATTCCCTGAAAATGATTGATCGCTTCATGAAAAGGTATGATAATGAGTTAGACAATATTATTCTGTTGTATTATAACAACCATGTTGTTACGTGTTGTTGACATCGAACCGCTCTGCCATTTATTGGTCGTAATATTTTAAAAGCTTTTACAGCTTAAGCTTTTATTTTAATTGGTGTTTTTGTACAATACATTAGTAATATCAAAAACAAACCTTATTTTCCTGTTTCCTGCTTTACTATTAGTTAAAATGTTCTAAGTATTCTACAATATCGTCTCTTGTTTCTGTTCCGATCGTCTTTATTCTGTCTCTATCGTCTTTTGTTTCTGGTTCGAACGTTTTTTGATTCTATTTCAATCGTCTTTTGTTGTTTCAATCCTTTATTTTTATAATCACCAGTAATGAAACGGGACAACTTTTACCACTAGTAAATGATTCGAAAATTCTAGTTTCCTATTTGGCTATTGACGGACAGTTTAGAAATAGAAATCTCAAGTCTGCCATCAATGGTGAGTTCATACTAGTACAAACGGTTCATACTCCGTTACGAACTCTGTACATGGTTACATCACATACATATTATTGTATTTGTCAAGTATTGTCTGAGAATGGCAGGTTAAACCATTCGTTCCGTAGGAAGGTAGGTCCCACTGCGTACCTACTGGATACTCGTACGATGCAAACTTTTCAATTTTGCAGCAATCTACCTATTTCTGGGGTTCCGTTTTAGAGTTTTAAAATTTCAGACAGGATTTTTAAAAACAAAGATTTTTTACAAATGTTATTAATTATAAGAAAGTAGGTCTATTATCTATCTATTAACACTAAAATAGTAGATTATATCTCAAAGATTCGAAATAATCACTTTTATTTGAGGGCGCTATTTTTTAATTCACAGCGGAGCAAAGGATTCTAGAGTGGAATCCTGAACGTTGCAATATGAAACGGTGATGCACTTATTAATAACATTTCTCACAAATATTTTTGTTTCATATAATATGGGTTTACAGTGGTAGGGAATAAATACAGCAATGATTTTCCTTATCGACATATTTTATGTAAATTACATAGTTAAAGTATACTCTACTCACAAATATTATTTAAAAATATACCATCTGATTAAATTAAATGATATGTCAGTTCTACCAACAAACAAGTTATGAACTCTACATTTTACCACTGTGAACCAGTGCCAAATATTGAAAACTGCCTTCACTCGACGCAGTATTGCTTTTTACAGCTCACTTGTTGTTCCCCCAGGGCTGGCACGGAGTGGACAGGTACATCGTGACACTGTTATATTATACTATTAAAAGAGCAATTAATGCATTGTTTAATCCCGGCCGGTAGTAAATCTCTAAACTGATAAAACGTATTTTGGCCCCAAAACACTCATTCTAAAAATCGAATAAAGTATAACAGAAACACAGCCGCGGTGGAGTTCATGAAACATCTTACGTCCAGTCGACATAATTATATCGGATGTGCAGCAATTCTAAATTCTTTGTTAAAAGAATATTGAGGCGACCTTCTAACAAATGAAACGTCTTCTTTTTCCGTCATTGCGACACACTGCCTGATGTAGCTAATCCAACCTCTTTGTTGTTGTAGTAGGTCGGTTGTTAATCCGGTTTACTAACTAGTGCAGTTTTTCAGTATTGTTAGAACGAAACAAGACCGATAGAAAAAAAAGCAAAAAAAAACGATCGAATGGAAACAAAATACGAGGTTTTCATTAAAAACTGAATACCTCGGTTGAAAATCGCAACTTGTGCTCAATTATTTCACACAAATTGGTTCGTTATTCGGAATTTATTTGTTGAAACGTAATCGAGGAGGAGGTTAGTGACAGTTCCTTGTTATTAATAACAATCATAAATAACGTTTAAATTGTTAATTGTTTATGGAATTAATTAATTTAGGTGACAATTCGAACTTTTAAGCTTTATTTGATACTTGCTGTGCCCGCGGTTCCACTCCCGTGGAAATATTAGAATTAAAAGTATCCAAAGTGGCACGTCATACATTGATATCACCTCCTTAAAAAAAACAAATATATGAAAAAAGAGACGCACGACTCACAGATATATCGAAAGATGCATCACTGCGATACATAGTTCGTAGTTGGTCGTAGTCGTAGTTGGTCGAATCAAGATCACCGTGCCCCGTTTCGCTCGCGCCGTATTCGCTATGGATCCGTATTTACTTGTGCGATGTTGATGTGGCAATGCATCTTCGGCATAGCCATACCCTACTTGCTTACGAGGAATCTTGCGAAATGTTCTCGTGTATACGTTTAAAATAAAGGTCTTTGGATTTCTTCTCGTTTTCAATAAAAATTCAGAGATTTCCTTTAATTTTAGAAAGTCACAATTATCTCGTCATGGATATTCTTTTCCTTTGTTTTTATCCGACCACTAAGGAGTAATATTTTTTCGTTTGAATAACGTACACCTACCATCTGTTAAGATTACCTTTACTTACTAATAAGGTGTTAACAAATAGTAGCAAGTAAAGTCACGTTATAGATTCTAACAGAAAAAACATCAAGATGGGTATTCAGTAAGTAGAAAATTTGCATGAAAATAAGGGCGATCTTTATAAATTAATTACACCATTGTGTTGAGATATCTTAAGGGCATCAAATTATATCGAAATCAAAAACACCATTGTTTTTATTAATTATGGTGTAATTAAAGTAGGCGGACCTGACATAGAGGAGCCGATAAGATTGAAAAATTATCAAGGGTTAGCTGCTAGGGGATCCGTTGAAAGTCAACCTATTTTTTATTTCATAGAACTTTGTCGATCTTCTTTAGAGGTTGACAGGTAGCGTTCATAGGATCATTAATAGAATGTTGGTTTAGTTCCAATTGAGCCCTAGAATTCATCCCAATGTCTAAATTCATTCCAAAGTAATGGTACTTACGCGTCTCTTACACATAGCAAAAGTTTAGAATTTAAGAAACCGATTCGATTTGCCTTCAAATTAAGAGGTCGGCAAACTATTTAATCTGTAGTCTCCCTTCTCCCTTAAAGGTCTAATAATAGTAATAAACACACAAATCTTGATACCGCAAGGTTTACCAACTCTTATACAAACATATCAGAAGTAACTACAGCAAACAGTAATATCAAACACCAAACACAATGAAAGAAAAAACTAGTCCCTGAGGTGTACAATAAAGCCGCCAATATTGCCGGTAGATTATGCCGCATTTAGATCATTTAGTTTATTATATACAGCGTTAAGTACTTTTACGTGAATGTTACGCGTGAAGTAATTTATTAATACAGCATCAAGCCATAAGTATACTTTAAGTTTCATTTGAGGCGTTTAAGATTTTCTTCTTTCGCTCTGTTGTTCAGTGAACAAATTCATTGAACTATTTACTCAGTTTGGTACAGTCAAAAAAAATTGCCCTCTTCTATATTCCCACGTGATTTTGGTCAATTTGGTAAAAACTGGCACGAAGTATCCCAGAACAGGAAGCGGCGTAAGACGCTTATTTTGGAAGTAGTAGATACTTATTGTCAGCTCACTCGGTTTACTCAGGATCAATGAAAACTACATTCAACTTACTTAAGTTTCAAAATAAGACACTTAACCGTGAAAACTAAACCGTTTAAACACAGCACAAAACCCAACATTAACCGTTGGAATAACAAACTGCTGATCTGGGACGAGTCTTGCTACATCAGACCAAGTTCTTTATATTTTTCTAGTTATTCTTTTATTTTTTTTTTCTTTATAACCTATACCGTCTTGCTCCAGGGCAAAGGCAATGAAGCGCAGTATACCTACTTGGTGCCAAGCTTACTGGAAAAGTAAAAAACACGGAACTGTGCTTCCGAACTAAAATAACGGATATTAACTACAATGTTCGGCAGCAGTATGACCAACGTCAGTTATTTAAGTTTACTGAAACGCCATATTTGTGGCATGTCCACAAGATGATGAGCGAGATGTGGGCAAAAACCACCATGGCCTGGATCCCAATAGGAGGTATCGCGCGTGCGAGAGGCCCAGAAGTAGTTCTTTTCTTATTACTAAAATATGAAAAATGATTAGCCAGAAATAGCTTGAGATCGAGAATTATAGAAACGATGGAATGCAGCAGCAGTGGAATACAAAAAAAGGTAGATAAAAAATAGATGAAAAAAATACACCATCCCCCCCAGTGCAGACAAAAACAATTAAGTGACATCTTTATCCGAAAAAAATGACACTAAAATCTTATTAATATTCCTATAGGAATGTATACCTAACACCCATTCATGTTTTATTTTTGTAACATTAAAAACCGCTTAGCACACAGTATTCATGGTTTGTTGCGACGAACGTGCAAATCCCTTGAGAGTACCCGGGACGGAATATTAAGTACTAGCGTGGTTACACAGTGCAAATACAGTGGGGAATCTTTTATAATGTGTAAAGCAACATGAGCTATGAGAATAGGAACAAATAAAGTATTTTAGAAATAAGTATGATGTTTACCGGAATAATCTTTTCAAAAAACTGTTCAGCTTTCTATAATTTTCACTCAATTCACTTGGATCTGCTGACTGGACTCACCAGTGGATTATATAGCACTCTGAAGTTCACTGTAATCCACTAATAGCCCATTTAGATAAATCTATCTAAATGGGCTATCTATGGCAAAATGGCTGCCATTTTTTTTTAAATGTTGATATATCACTCAATCATGACTTTGAATATTATAGTAATAAATAGTACGGTAATCCGAACTGTAGTTAATTTAGTCGCGCGTATGTAGTCGTACGGCAACGGCAGTTCTGATTTCCATGCTTGAATGTTAATCTGTTTATAGATAGAGTGGTGTTTAGTGATTCAGTCGATCAGGATTGCATCCGGCAGCGGCAGCGACAACAGCAGCTACATTTCAAGTTGAATCTCTGATGATTTATTTATCTAAACTAGCTATACGCTTATATACTACCAAACCTCTTAGATTTACTTCTATACTGCGACTTTATAATCATATATAAGTAATAACATATAAAGTATGGAGAGTGGAATAGTAGTCGCCTGAAAGTTTGAAAGTGACCCTTTCAAACCTATGGCAATGTTTAGATGATAAAACTTAAACAACACAATCATGTAACGTAATTACATTATCCTTGGAAGTAACAAGGGCTACTTTTTTACTATTCCTACGGGACTGGGACATCTACGGGTATGGGCTAGTGCACTAGTCCCTACCAACGTATCCCCCCAGAACGGGTTTCTTTCCACTTATCTCTACCGTTGAGCTACTAGTCGGGATAGGTGGAATAAAAGTTCCATTTTTACGAACCGATATGGTTAACCGTGGAGTTGCTGCTAGTAAAATGAATGATTATTATACGTTTCCTTATTATGGCGCAATAAAATAGAGTTTAAAAACTATATTAGCAACGCGTTATTTTCCAGATTGCAGGCTTAAAAGTTCAGTAATTGGTTTTCTGTTGCTACACTACGTTTTTTTCCTCCAAAAATATTATTATAATTGTTGGATCTCCGAATCCTTACTCACTACTGACTTACTCTACTAGCTCAGCGGCCCAAAGTAGATCTAGACCTCCGAAACGAGAGTCTTCCATCCCTGTCCTCCGCTATTTCTTGCTAATTGTTGACTTAAAGTTCGCACAGGTCAGCTTCCACTGTGTCCTTCCAGCGATACCGCCGCGCTGGAGGGAACCAGCCTTGGCCTTAGGGCTTAAAATTCAATTCAATTCAACAAAACCCCTTAAAATCATTGCCATTTTAAAAAATATGTTTTATTTACCGAATAACATAGGTACATTCCTGTTTTAACACAATGGTGCTACCCGCAGGCTGACTGGCGTTTTTGCCGCATTTTTTGTTGTTTGACTGCCGAGAAACAATGAAATAAAAGTTAGGTGTGCTATGGTATGTACAGTCAGCAAAAGACTGAGGGTAGCAGGTGCATATTTTAAACTTAAGGTTCAATATTTTTGGTTAATATGCGTGAAATAACTAACAATTCAAAAGCTTTACTGATATCAAGCATAATAATTAACAATTACTGAATCGTTATTTAAAAAATTAAAACTATATAATCAAGAAAAAACAGGTTAAAAAAGGATTAGGTGGTTCACGATTGACCGTCCTCTTAACGGTCCCCCTGTCATACGTTAGGAATAAAATCAAATATTTTTTGGTGTTTCTAATCTAACCCGTTACCGTGTCATATTTTAATAAATAATATTATATTACTTACTTATTGTTTTAAATAAGTATATATATTAACTTGAGGTTTTTAATAAAATTTGTGACTCTAAATCATTAAAATGGTAAAATCTGTCCCTCTAGCCCTACATACTATAGTGACAGTACAAAATATGTATGTATTTATATTAACTTTAAATATAATAGCTGCGCCCCGCGGTTTCACCCGCGTAAGTCCCGATCCCGTGGGAATTTCGAGATAATGTGGGGAATTTCGAGATATGCCTATGTGTTAATCCTGGTCTCCAGCTATCTACATACCGAGTTTCATCGCAATCGGTCCAGTAGTTTTAGCGTGAAGGAGTAACAAACATACACACACACACACACAGACAACTTCACATTTATAATATTACCAGTAACGCCATCTATTGAGTAGCTATGTAAACTACAGCAACCAAAAGTAGGTAACACAGCAACAAACTCTTAACAAACTCATTTTTTACAAACCTTTCCCCTCCTGAAAATAGGAAAATTGAAAAGCCCTAAAACACGTCATCATTAATTTACGATAAGAAGATATAATTCTAATTTTCAAGTTAGAAACTTGAAAATTAGAATTATATCTTCTTATAAAAAAAAATCAAACCTTCATACAAACTTTCACCCCCCATTTCCCCTCCCTTAAATAGGAAAAATGAAAATCCCTGAAACACGTCATCATTTATTTACGATAAGAATATATAATACTAATTTTCAAGTTTCTACCTTTAAAAAAATCAAACCTTCATACAAACTTTCACCCCCCGTTTGCCCCCCCTTAGGGGTTGAATTTCGCAAAATCCCGTCTTAGTGAGCACCTACGTCATAAAAGAAACCCCCTTGCAAAATTTGAGACTCCTAGCACTTGTAGTTTCTGAGATTTCGTGATGAGTGAGTGAGTCAGTGATTTCCCCTTTTATATATATAGATATAGATTGGTGTAACTACCGCACTGAAAGGCATACGATCATCTTCTGTTTCCGTTTCGATCGCCTTTTGTTTTATTTGTAGGCCGTTATTAGAATAATAATCGGGTCGGTCAGAGGCTAACCCAAATATTTTCCTAAAAGAAATTCAATAGTGTATTCCTCCCTATATCTTAACTAATATCCCATTAGACTATTATCAAAGTTGAAAGTTAGAACTGGTAAATTGGGACCAGTTGGCCCTAATTTTATTATGGGACGATTTGCCTCAAAAAATAACCCCATCCACTTCCAGCACAAGAATCTATAAAACCATCACATTTCGACTCCAAACGACACTGCAACGTTATTAAAAAACGGCCAACATCGTAACTTTTACATCACGTCAACGTAAACCTAGTTTGAGAGAGTTTCAGCTCGAATACCGATGCAATCCATCAACTTTCTATATCGGACAACAGGTGGTGTCGGGTGCTCGAGCTAATATCAAGTTACGTGTGACGAAAACATGCTGATCTTATGCTATTTGGGGCTATTAAAGTGGCCTGTAGCGTGTTGGGAACGCTTAAAATTTTAAGCTTTTAGCTTATCAAACGGAAGTTTTTATTATGTTTTAGTAAATTTTTATTATGTTTTAGTAAATTATTCGGTATTAAGGAAATGTAAGTAATGAAATGCATTATAAGATAAATCGCTTGATTATTAGAAGGTCGATTGAGAATGTTATTGAATTGAAAAACAGTATGAGAAGTGATGCAAATAAATGGTTAAAGGGACTTCGGAAGTTTTGGTCCTAAAACCTGTGCTTTTCTATGAGGGCGAGAAAAAGTTCCTTGTTGCGGGGATTTTGGAAGTAATTCGAATTACGTTTAGAGAACATTTATGATGTGCTGCAATTATTATTTCATTACTAGGTACTTACATTATTTTCTAAATTTTAAACTGTCGCAAAAAGGCGGTCTAGTATGACGTTTGTGTTCTACGAGATAAATGAAAACAAATCTTCTTTCTTCTGACCGCAGAGAACTCTGACCGACTTTCACCAAAGACAATTCCCTACTTAGATTCGTCATCTATTAAGCGATTCAAAAAAGGCCATTGGCGAAACAAGATAATTCAAATTTGAATTTTCTCCAGATAACGAAATACAAAAGAGCGTAATTATGAAGCTAATTTGAGAGCTCAAAAGGCGGACATTAAAGCCAGACTCTGTTACAAAAGAGTTGGTATTAGGGTAAAGTATGGCGAAGTGAGAATCGAGCGTAAAATTTGTTAACGATCGTGGTTTTTAAAGGAAACTAAGATAGATAAAACGAGCGCTTTGTTTTGTTTGTTTTTAATTAAAAGCACTTAAAAGGGCGTACACACAGATTATACCCAAATAGATGCCGCAGATAAAACAACAGATTTTGCACAACACATACTTGCTATGGTTCAAACTATGTCAGACTTGGTAGACACTGATATCATGATTGTTAGTTTTACTTCATATTTTATGCTAGTTTAAGCATGATAACTATATGTTTAAGTGCACATCTTCTTCTTCTTCTCAGTGTACCTCTCCAACTAGTGAAGGTTGGCAGTCAGCTCAGATTATTTGACCCGATACCTCACGAGGCTAAAAAGTTGTGCGGCACTCGCTATCCCTGTCCAATCTCTAATATTGCGCAACCAGGATTTTTTCCTACGACCGACTTTCCTTTTTCCAGCAACTTTTTCCACCATTATCAATTGCAAGAGTTCATATCTCCAATTCCTCAAAAGGTGTCCTAAATAAGCAACTTTCTTTTTTTTGATTATTTCCAAAAGCTTGCGTTTTTGACCAACTCGACGTAGAACTTCCTCGTTCGTAACTTTTTGCGTCCACGAGATCGACATCATGCGCCCACATTTTGAATGCCTCTATACGTTTCCTGAGCTCCTCCTTAATGGTCCAAGCTTCACATCCGTATAAAATAAAATAAAATAAAATAAAAATAGCCTTTATTCGCTGACCTTATTTAAACAGCTTTACCTTAGGATTATAGTGTAAGTATCTTTTTAAATCTAATCGTAATAGGTATCTTCAGCAACCAGTTTTTTGGTCAGGTTGTCCTTGGACATAGGCCTCCCCCAGAATCTTCCACTTCTCTCTGTCTCGAGCTAAACTTCTCCATCCTTTTGGTAGGTCATCCTCCCATCTTTTGATTTGACGTCCTTTTTGTCTTTTCCCACTTCTAGGATACCATTCTATTATGTCTTTAGTCCATTTTTCTTTATTTGTTCTCATAATGTGACCAATCCAGTTCCATTTAAGTTTCCTTATTTTTTGTACAACATCACTTACTTTTGTCCTTTTTCTTATTTTTGATGTTGTCCACCTGTCTCGTAGCCTAATGTTGAGCATGCTGCGTTCCATGTTGCGTTGGCAAACCATAAGCTTTTGGTTATTTTTGTTCGTAGCAGGCCAAGTTTGACACCCATATGTAAGGCATGGGAGAATGCATGTGTTATATAATTTACTTTTCACTGACATTGGTATTGTTTCATTCTTAACTATTTCTTTTAGTGACCAGTATCGTTTCCAAGTGTTGCTTATTCTTCTATCAATTTCTTTTGAGTATTGGTCTTTTATTGATATTAACTGACCCAAATATATATATTCATTAACATACTCCATGACTTTTTGTCCTATTTCTATGTTTTTCCTATGTGTATTCGTCATTACTTTCGTCTTCGTTGGATTCATTGACAAACCTGCTTTTCTGCTTTCGTAATCTAGTTGCTGTAACATAGTTTGAAGCATGTCTGGTCTCTCTGCGAATACCACGATGTCGTCGGCGAATCTTAGGTGATTTAGATTTGTTCCGTTGACATTTATTCCAAGATCTTCCCAGTCTACATTTCTAAATATATTTTCTAAAACGGCCGTGAAGAGTTTCGGGGACAGTGGGTCTCCTTGTCTGACGCCCCTCTGAATGCTGAACTCTTTACCTTGTTGTTCGAGTTGGACCGTTGTCGTGATATTTTTGTAGATTTCTTTAATGATTTTTATGTATTTGCTTTCAACACCCTGGTTTTCTAGCGTTATCCAGATATATTTATGATTCAGAGAATCAAATGCTTTATTGTAATCAACGAATGCCATATAATAGTGTTGCCCGTATTCGTTGAGTTTTTCAATTATCTGTTTCACCACAAGAATATGATCGATAGTAGAATAATCGGCGCGGAATCCCGCTTGTTCTCTCGGCTGGTTTTCTTCTAGGTGTTTCGTTATTCGGCCGAGTATTATTTTCGAAAACACTTTGTACAAATTGGACATCAGGCAAATAGGTCTGTAATTATTTATTTCATTTTTATCCCCCTTTTTATGTAGCAGGATTATGGTAGACTTCGTCCATTGAGTTGGTATTTGTTCGGTAGCTATTATTTCATTGAATAGACGCGTCACAGGTTTGGATATTACGGGTAGGGAGTCTTTTAAGAGTTCATTTGAGATTTTATCGTCTCCTGGCGCTTTGCCGCTTTTTTGTGTCTTTATAGCTTTTATGACTTCCGTTTCTAATATGCAAGGAATTTCTTTGAGATCTTCCTCTGTTTCTACTACTATTGTTTTGTCTGTTTCTGTGTATAATCTCTTGTAAAACTCTGTCGCTGCTTTAGCTATTGATGATCTATTTGTTGTCAATTTCTTATTATTCTGCTTATTGTTGGTTTTCATATTAGGTATCCATTGTGTGTATTCTCTGAGTTGTTTTAGCCCTTTCTTAATTCCACCTGTTTTCTCTACTTGTTCTCTTAGTACATTTAGTCTCTCTGTTTCTCTGTGCTTTCGTATTGATGTTTGGATTTTCTTGCTGATATTTGCGATGTTTTGACGGTTATCTTTCCGTTTCTCTAACATTATGTTCCTTTCTTCCATTAGCCTTATTGTTTCTTCTCCTAATTTGTTTTTCTTCTCTTTTTTTGTACACCGTATGTTTGCATTTAACAGTTCCTTCTCTAAAAAATTGTACTTTTCTTGCAGTGTTTTGTATACTTCGATTTCGTCTAATGATTTTCTTAGGTCATTAAGGACACTTTGTGGTATGGGCGATGTTATTACCGTATTCTTGGTTGGCGAGATAACATGTTTTCTTGATTTATTATATTTGCATTGTATAGCTCCTCTTACCATTCTGTGATCTGTGTTGAAATTTAGCTTGTTCACTACATCTACGTCACTAAATGTATTTTTTGCTCTTGTTAGGATAAAATCAATTTCGTTTCTGTCTCTGCCATTTGGAGACACCCATGTCCATTTACGTGAATTCCTTTTTTTGAAGAAACTGTTGATTACTTTAAGGTTATTTGAAAATGAAAAGTCTATAAGTCGGTGTCCATTGTCGTTTCTGTCACCACTACTGTAGTCTCCTAAGACAAATTCATCCTTATTTGATTTTCTGCCTACCTTGGCATTAAAATCTCCTATCACGATTATATTTTTGTTCATTTTTTGCATTACTCCTGATAGATCTTTGTAGAATTTATCTTTCGCTACCTTTGTATCTTGTTCTCTGGGCGCATGTACTTGGATTATCGATGTTGTTTGTTTAAATTCCGGTAATTGTATATTAAGGACTGCAATTCTATCTGATATTCCTTGAAAACTAATTATTTTCTCTTTTAGATATTTCTTTATTAAGAATCCCATTCCGTATATGCCTTGTTTTTCACCATAGAAATAAAAAATGTATTCGTCATATTCTCTTATCTCTTCTCCTATTCTTCTTACTTCACAGAGACCAATGACATCCCATTTTATAAATCTTATGGCTTCTTCTAATTCTTCTAATCTGTTGTCTGTCATGAGGGTCCTGACGTTCAATGTTGCGAGGTAAAAAATATTTTTTCTTGTTTGACGTAAGGATGTATTTCTGGGGGGTGGTGGTCTAGCAACCCCACGGGGACCAGCCGGATTGGGGTTGTTCTGCCTCCGGTTGCTGTCTTTTAATTGCTACTTGGTTGATGTATTGGAAAACGAGTTTGATTTAGGTCTCAGCATGTCGAATGCATTCAGCCTGTTCTCTTTTATTGCTGAAGTGTTGCTCACTAACTTCTTGGCCTGATTTTGATCTCCAGGTGAGGCAGACTGGTCTCTCTTCCTTTTTTCTGTGTTTGGATTTCCATCTTTAATTACCAGTTGATCATACTTTAGATAAGCTATGTTTCCTTTCGCACGTTCTTCTATAAGTTTTGTTTTCAGCTCTCTTCGTTTTTCTAATACTTCCTTAGGAAAGTCTTCTGTAATGTATACCTCCTTTAAGCTCTTCCTCATTTTTAGTAATTCGCTTCTCTTCCAGCTGTTTGTAAGAACAATAAGAACAGGTCTTAATTTGTTATCTTTTTTGAGACCGATGCGGTGAATCTTTGATACATCGTTGGATTCCAAGGTAATTTTTAGATCTGTTTTAATAATTTCTTGTACTTTCTGAAGCAACTCCGTTGTAGATTTCTCTTTTTCTTCTAAACCAAAAAATAGAATGTTGTTTTTCTTCTTTTCCTTCTCTAAATAATCGATCTTCTTTTCCAACGTTTCTATTTTGTTTTTCATAATTTTGTTATCTTCTATCAATGGTTCTAATTTTTCGTTCATTTTTTCGAAAATAATATGTGTTTGTCTTTCCATTTCTATTTTCATTTTATCGAAAAGCATTTGAAATTGTCCCTCCATTTTTGTAGCTTTTTTACTTTGTACGGTGGCAACACTGACGCGTTTTAACGTATGTTGTTGACGTTTGATAACGTTATGTAAAATGTCACTGTCACTCACTGTTCATATAACCTCAAAAATGTTCGATGCAGGATAATGATTTTTACTTTGTTTACAAGTTTATTTTCACAATTTCATAATCACTGCAGTGTTATATGTCACTAGAAGTTTTCGTTTAATAGGGCAGTGGTTACAATAGCGCAAAAAAACCCGTGTTTTACTATTATTTTCGACGGACTAGTTGGAAGGTAATGTTTACTGTTCGGCAACCGAGGGTAGAAAAAATCTCTAATATTGCGCAACCAGGATTTTTTCCTACGACCGACTTTCCTTTTTCCAGCAACTTTTTCCACCATTATCAATTGCAAGAGTTCATATCTCCAATTCCTCAAAAGGTGTCCTAAATAAGCAACTTTCTTTTTTTTGATTATTTCCAAAAGCTTGCGTTTTTGACCAACTCGACGTAGAACTTCCTCGTTCGTAACTTTTTGCGTCCACGAGATCGACATCATGCGCCCACATTTTGAATGCCTCTATACGTTTCCTGAGCTCCTCCTTAATGGTCCAAGCTTCACATCCGTATAAAAGTATTGGCCAAATGTAACATTAAAGCATTCGAATGCGCAAAAGGATCTTTAGATTCCGGTTACAAAGGACCTTTTTCACACATTCATGGTATGCTTTAATAATATAAGTTACCTGAAGATTATATTATTTCCATTTAACTGCTTAAATCTATACTTATATTATAAAGCTGAAGAGTTTGTTTGTTTGTTTGAACGCGCTAATCTCAGGAACTACTGGTTCGAATTTAAAAATTATTTTTGTGTTGGATAGTCCATTTGTCGAGGAAGGCTATAGGCTATTTTATATTTCGATATTCTCACGGGATCGGGAGTTACGCGGGTGAAACCGCGGAGCGCTGCTAGTTTTATATAAAGTATAAATTGTGTGCTATAAAATATTGTAATCTTGACCTTTGTGACCATGATGATCATATGAGTTTCTTGTTTCTTGATCAAATAAGAAACAGATGAGTTTCTTAAGTCTTGTTCTCATTTTGAGCATGGGCGCGACAAGGATTCAATGGAATCTCATACGAATGATTCACATACACAACATAACACAAGTCTAGTTACTTAGCTTGGGGTTAGATGGCGATGTGTGAAATGTCCTGCAATATTCCAATTGAAAAAATAATAATTTGGAATTAAGCCAGCTCCTTTATGACATCACCTTAAAAAGTAATCTGTTTAAAACCATTGAGATGTATCTATTATTCAACAAAATCAATCCACTTAAGACGCCATTCTAAAAGCCAATTATTACAGTTTCACACTTAGGTACCCAACAGTATCCCGTGGAGGCCATTTAATTCAATTGCAAGTATTTGCGGTCGGTATTGAAAGAATCATTAATTATTCATCAAGTCCGCCATTTGCAGGCCACTTCGGAAAAATCTGCGGAGCGAATAGAACGGGCTAGGGGTAAAGATATAATATAACTCTACTAGTATCTAGATGTTCTGACCGTGACCAGTAATAGGTCCGGAAAATAAACAGGTCGTTTAATAACACATGTGTGCTCTATTATAATGAGTTACCTAAAGATGTATTTGACATGTCCCTTAACTGGTTCAAAATTTTTGTAAAGCCTAAATTGTTTGGTGGGTTTAGTAATGTTACTGCACCTTATTATGTCATCTTATTATGTACCTTCTTATGTCTGTATTTTATCATCTTAATAAGTATCACTGTTCTCCACAAACTTTATAAGTGTAAGTAAGTTAAGCCCGTGCGTCTCAATAAGGTTCATCCTGAAAATCAGCGCTGGGGTTTCTAGGTCTAGCATCGTGCTGAGGACAAACCTTTTTTCTTTGCGCTGTACTACTTTTGTCTTGTGCTATTTTTCTGTGTTTTTTATGCGTTCAGAAAATAAAATTTCATTTATTTCTTTCAATTGTGCGGTAAATATATGCTGGCTTATATATATTCACAAGAGATTTAATGTTACTAAAATAATTATTTATATGTCTTTGAGGATCTGGTTGCCAATATTCTCAGATCCTTAACTTAAGTAAGGACCTGAGGTTTTTACCAATAAATTCTCGACCCATTCTTTACTTGCCCATAAACTAAATAACCTAATCAACCCATGTAAAATGTAGCAATAAGTTGTGACAGAAAACATAAATAGAGAAAATCAACAGGATTAGATGAGTTACGTTTAACTAAATGTCGACAAACAAGCCGAACCCGGACCCTGAATTAATTCCCTCGGCGCGGCGACGAACGGCGGGCGTGGTAGACGCGCGCGTTGCCGTTCTCAAATGATATAGAAATGTATATATAAGATAGTTAGACCTACCTCCTACCTATAGGTATACTGCCTCTTGAAGATATTGTATTAGAACCTATAAATATACTTCAATTCAAATCGTGTTTCTAACTTCATAGAACAAAAATTTCATACATTTCGGGGAGTTTGCAACAGAACTGCACACCTAATTTTGCCATTCCAAAAGATTTATTCTTCCGTAATACGCAACTAATAATATGCGACACCGATTCTTAGTGAAAATTTCAGATACCTCTATTCTAAATTTAAATTCTAAATTCTAAATTTCAGATAGCTCTAAGTGTTTTGTTTCGTCATTCCTTATCATATTGCGAGGGAATTAAACTTTATTTAATGACGTTTGCAATTTGTGTGTCTTCAAGTCACAAGAGAATAGGTATCTTCTCATACCCTCGCAATCACCCTCAGGATGGCTGGATGATGCACTACCGATATTGACTATGACTATGCCACTTAATGCACCTAGGTCATATCACTCAGATACTTAAAGTGGAATAGATCCTCCTTCAGGAGGTTGTACCTATTGTATGGTTTTGCAATTCATAGCCCTGTAAGGAACTCTCGAATAAGCTAAAAGCATAAATCGCAACAACATTACCCATTTACCCATATTGCTAAGAGACTTGAAGGCTATTATGGCCCCGCCTCTTTACATTTTTGGTTTTTGGATACTTAAGAAGGTGCTAGTAATTATTGAAGAAAATGGAAGCGGGGGCAAAATTTATGATTTTCTGTCAGCAGTTTCCAGTATAATATATGATAAAGCTTAGACGTCACTGGCATCAGCCTACCTTCAAGACGCCTCAGGCAACGCTTATGAAGTCTCCCTATTTCCTGATTTCGGGAGAAGGGGGGGGGGAATAGGGAAAAAAAGAGAAGTTTATCAAGGCGTTTCATGGTATATGTATAAAAACAAAACAATTATAAAGAAAACAAACATACATCAAAATCCACCAAATAGAATTATAGAAAAACTTCGACAGCGCTGGATTCTGGCAAGTACTCGGATTAAAAATGTGCTTACTATTTATTCTTAAATGGGAGTACATAGGTAGATAGTTAATAAATCACGTTAGTCCTGACTAACGCGGGTAAAACCGCAGCGCGCAGATAGTGTAGACATATAACACGTTCACGAGCCAATTTTCGCTCACCCCAAAATTATGATTGCTTCCCTCCATACATAAAATTCATACCTATCTGTCCCATCTATGCATATTAATCAACTATGTACAGTCGGTACCTACCTACTAGATACCTATTACCATAGGTTTACATGTAGGCACATATTCCACTACTTCAATCAAATAGTTGTTTAATTTACATCAGCATTTACATATTAGTCATTTTAATATTGTTTATTTCTAATGACTTATGCTTTGTAGATTAGACCGATAAATTCCTTTGCTTGCTGATCTCCAGATTTCTGTAGATTTTGATCTCAAATCGGATTTCTTTTTTTTTAAGCAAATTGAATAATGAAACTCGTGGTCTAACTTTTTTTATAGTTGAACCACACCTGTTCAAAGTCCCGTGGTCCAACGAGCTCGACAGAATTTTGTGCATGTCAGCTCCGACACGCAATCGGAGTTCACTCTCCGGATGTGCGAACATATTCAATCTCATCTTGTGATAGAAGTAGCTAATTCAACAATTTTGTTACAAAAACAAGACATTCTAATAAATAGGTTAGACTAGCTCTTACCCGCGGCTTCGGTCGCGCACAATTACTCTATAATTTCTTTAATCTTTACAGGTACTTTATTAAAAAATCTGGGTGGGACGCGAGTATTGTTTAAGAGAATAATAATTACATTTATTGATACATATTCATAATATTTCTTTTTGACTATATTTTTGTCATTTTATCACAAGGTGCCAGTCTAACCAGGCTTATGGGTAAGCTAACACGTTAGCATGCCACGTAAAATTGGCCATGAGAAAAACAGTGTGCCAAATTTTAAGTTTCTAGCCATAAGGGTTAAGCCTGTGGCTTGATAGATCAGTCAATCACTTTTGCCTTTTATATAGATTAGCTAAATACTCTTTCAAAACACTTTTTGTTACCGTTCTATTTAACTACCCATCAAATATTTATATTTTAAAAACAGTAATGTACTTAAAACAGTCATGTATTTCATCATTAATCATGATTTAGCGATGAAGGTGACCATCGCAAATAAACCTTCATGCTCTAGGAAACCTCACCAAAGACTCAATTTGAAGCAAATTCGCCAATAAAATTCTTAATTAAAATTCTCTATCCAAAGTATTCGAATTAAAGTTCAATTCAAACCTTTGTAGTAAACAACCAAGCGATTAAAAATAGCTTTTAAAAATAACTGAAATCTTTTTCTAAATTGTTGAACAATAGTGAGTGTACAGTCGCGTATAGAAGCACGTTGCCGTCTCGTGTCGTCGTCGTAGAGTTGCTCTGAATGAAAGAACTTAAGGAACGCTGGAGCTAGGTGCCGGTCTTTGTGTTAGAATGACTTAAGACGTACAGGCGAATACATAAAACAGTCTAAGACTTAGATAAGATATTATATTACCCAAAATAATTGCATTCGTATTCAGAATAAAGCTCCAAAACGCATAGCTTAGTTTTGCAAAATTATGCAAAACATACACCAAATGTCTCGCCATACATTCATGTCTGACGTCTAAAAAATAACAATTTTTAACTATTTCAGACTTTTTAAATTATAAGAGTCCAACTAGTTGGACCACAGACTTTTACTAGGCGTCAAGATTTAACAATTTTTATAGTTAAGTACCCCTAGCAAATGCCGGTTTAAATTAAATAAAAAAATTGACTCTTTATCAAACACAATATAAAACTTTTTGAAAAAGGTAAACTTTTATTTATATTTTTAACACTTTTTTCACATGAGTGTACCTGTACAAGCATGTTCAACTATTGTCGTGTTCACAATACGTTGTACCAACGTCGGTTTATACCATTCACACATCTCATAACTTTGATTACTACCGAGTACTGCCTACAGCCCGCGCCGCGCCGCCTTCACTGAACCTCAAACACTTTAAGTGATTACTTTTAAGCATTTACTGACTAATAAGTAACCTCTCTAGTTTCAATTACTAATGCTTTTAGGCATGCAATTACAAATACAAATTTATCCATTGTATTTTTTTAGACTGTAGACTGCTTTGTGTGCTTTATAAAAATAATAAACACTCAAAGCTTGGTGGTCTTCCAATCACGAGTGATTTGTTTAGGTAGCCGTGCTTCATCTTAGACCGCATCGTCACTTATCATCATGTGATGATAGTGATCGACACTGACCTATCACATTAAGACCATGTGTTCGCAAATCGACCTTTGTGTTAAGCAACTTTAAGTAATCAAATACTCTTTTTTTGTTATTTGGATATAAGTAGATATTGTAGTTTAAAAACCATATTTTTGTTTATTTTGGTTGAAAACATGATATGAACAACTTAATAACAACGATAAAAAAAATGTTAGAAAACAGAGAATTTTTAGATCGTTTATCGGTTTTTATTCAAAAATAGTTAACGTATGTTTCTAAAAATTGAATCAAATGATAGGTTTTGACCTCTAGGAACTATATTTATGGATAATAATGCTAAAAAGTACTAAATGTTTTGCAAATCGATCAAATATAACAGTTAGCACGCGTCAGTTCCTCGCAGTCGGCCTCCGGGCGTCATCGAGGTAAGACCTTTGCCACTTTTGCCGGCACGCTGCGTTCGAGCGAACCCCACGCGGAAGCTTGCATTTGCAGGGATGACAAACTTTTTCCCGCAAATAATAATTTACAAACTTATGTGCCCGCAAATAATATATATTAATATTATAAAGAGGTAAGGTTAGTAACAAGTTTGTACATTGTATTGTTGCTCCAGTCTAAGCAGCTAGGCTTGAGTTATGGTGACTAGACGCGATTGAGTGAGCGCAAATAATCTATACTAATATTATAAAGAGGTAAGGTTAGTAACAAGTTTGTATATTGTATTGTTGCTCCAGTCTAAGCAGCTAGGCTTGTGTTATGGTGACTAGACGCGATTGAGTGAGCGCAAATAATCTATACTAATATTATAAAGAGGTAAGGTTAGTAACAAGTTTGTACATTGTATTGTTGCTCTAGTCTAAGCAGCTAGGCTTGTGTTATGGTGACTAGACGCGATTGAGTGAGCGCAAATAATCTATACTAATATTATAAAGAGGTAAGATTAGTAACGAGTTTGTATATTGTATTGTTGCTCCAGTCTAAGCAGCTAGGCTTGTGTTATGGTGACTAGACGCGATTGACTGAGCGGAAATCTAATATATAAAATTCTCGTGTCACAGTTTTCGTTGCCATACTCCTCCGAAACGGCTTGACCGATTCTCATGAAATTTTGTGAGCATATTGAGTAGGTCTGAGAATCGGCCAACATCTTATTTTTTTTTTTTGTCAGCGCCGTACATTGCCTCATTCCGTCCATCTGAGCTGAAATAAGACCAGACGACATAGTCGCTTGCTAGTTCTCATCTATCTATCTATCTATATATAAAAATGAATTGCTGTTCGTTAGTCTCACTAAAACTCGAGAACGGCTGAACGGATTTATCTTATCTTAGTCTTGAAATGTTCGTGGAGGTCTAGGGAAGGTTTAAAAGGCGAGAAAAAATCGAATAATTTCCGGGAAAACCCTAAAAACAGCCCTTTTCTATTTCCCATAGAAACGTTTTCTAGAGTCAATTCCTACGGGAACGGGACTTACGCGGGTGAAACCGCGGGGCGCAGCTAGTTTTGAATAAAAAATATATGGAAACGTTACAAAAAATTACTTACAGCGGAAGCAATAACGTACCACAGGTAAATAACTAGATATTATCGATTGAAAATTAAATACGAACCATTGACTTATTAACTATAGACATGTCAGATAGAACATTAACCGTGTTCCATTTTATAATGGCGGGAGCATGCGCGAGTCTGAGGTGACGCTGGCTTGATCACTTCACGGAGCGCTACCGTGAAGTGATCAAGCCATCGTCACTTCAGAAGTGACACTAGCTTTTGTACCTACAAATGTCATTAGAATTCAATAGGGACTTTTTACAATAACAAGTTTATCAGCAAGGTATAATAATATACTTATTTATTATAAATACGAAAGTTTGTGTGTGTCTAGTGTAATAGGGTTTCTATGATTACAAAGAAGTTTTAATATTAATAAACTTTATTTCTAAGAAAAACTAGAAGTCTAGAAAAGTAAGTAAAAACTATATAAGAATAGAAAGTGGGACGGCTGGCTCGCTGCGCATTGTCACCTCTATACAAACATACACAATTCCTGCCTTACAGGTCGCAACACATAACAATTTCTTCCCTTAGAAAATAAATATTTAGTATCATCCCTCACGGTCATGAACATTAAACTACAGTTATTCCTATAAAACTGTTCTTCTTACATCTCGATAGGTTCTACATGTTAAAGTTGAATGTACTTAAATTTAGATTGATACCTAAACACAGACAATCATAATCTAATATTAAATCAGCTTCCGGAAGGGAAGGTTTATAACGATGAAGATATACTTTCAATATTCATGATATTTTGGGGAAGATCACCACATTACTACATAAAAGGAAAACCTGGACCGCCGCACTTATTCGGTGAGAGAGGGCCTGTGGGAGGTCACCTCAACCACGGCCATGCTCACTCGGGGCTCTCTGGCCCCCGCCATACACCTCCTGTTGGGAGGTCGAGGTCGGGAACAAGGCGCGGCGCAACGAAGATGGAATGCGGCGCACGCGAAGATGGAATGCGGCGCACGCGTCACCACGTGTACGATTTTTTAAGTCGGAGATTGCAATTTCTCGATTTTCCTGAGAATTCCACTAACAAATTGAATACGGCGACTGCTCTGACTGAGGGTCGAAAGAAAAGGAAAGAGAGTTGCCAACACTCACCCACCGGAATGGTTTTACCTTCTCCAAAAAAAAATCACATCACAACGCGAATAATACAATAACAAATTACTGAATCGAGACGAAACTCTCGACTAAAATATACTGCACACATCAAATCCCAAATAGAGGGCCTTGAAACGTAATTTGAAAAAGCCTAACCATCATAATCTACCATTATCTCCCTAATATTATAAATGTTAATTAATATAATTCGGAACGCTCACTCACAATAATTCAACAAAAGCAGATCCTCCGCCCGAAGCGGCAACACCGATATCGACGTTCCGTTTCGCACGGGTACTTTAATGCTGAGTAGGCGCGAAACACTCACGCGCAAGGAAACAAAAGATCTCCGTCAGGATTACTACAAGTCGGACCACGTCACTCGATGCGTAAAACGAAACTTAACTGTCAAAACTAAATTGTAAACAAAAGCGATGCAGGCTCGTTTACAAAACACAATATTATGATAATACTACATTATTATGGATTTAAAATACGTTAAATCATTAGTGGAAGTGAAAACTACGATAGATGGTGTTGTATAAGGCGTCTCGTAAGGATCGGCTTGGTGGAATTGACGAAATAGTCAGTGATAATGTCGCACCGGTAAACACTACGTAATTTGCCTTACAACTATTGAAATTCTATCAGAATGGGCCGTAGGGCGGTCTGTATTGAATGTACAGGACCCGTACAAGGCCTACCTATAGCCACTATTATGTAAGTAACGGTTACTTCTACTATCAAAACTACAATCAAGTGTCCGACCAAAACATTCGTGAAGTTGAGTGATTTCTAAGGAAAGCAAACTAGCAAAACGGCACCATGAGGACCGTCAGGTCCTTGTCTAGACCTCAATCAGTCCGCCTGTCACTAAATTCAAGGTCGGACCTAGGCGCAGGGAAAAAAAAGGGTTACACTAGTATGTTTGTTTATTACTTCTTTACGTACAAAATTTTAACCGATTGCGATGTTTGGTATTGTTTGACATTGGGACTAGCTAGTTTAAGGGATAAACGTAATTAACCACTGAGGTAATACTTACCTATTATTTAAGAGTTCCGTAATACCTACAATACCTACTTCCTACTGCAAATTAAGAACATTTTTTTGCAAATTATAAATATATGTGTACCGAACCCTCTCTCAGTTCACGAGTCCGCCTCGCACTTGTCCGGTTTTTTGTTTGCCACACGTCTATCTAAGGCAAATTCAGTTATATTAAATAACTATCTTTTAAAACTTAAAAAACCCAACGTTATGTACTACCTAAATTATATTTAACATTACAAACAAATATTACGACAACCGTAGAAAATATTAATAAAAGTCAAATTAAAAGATAAGTATTTAATATGACTGATTTTGCCTTAGATAATTGATAGACGTGTGGCAAGCAAAAAACCGGTCAAGTTCGCACTTGACCGCTTTTTTTGCGAACTCGTGCACGGAGCGAGGGTTCCGTACACATATATTTATAATTTGTAACAAAAAGTTCCTTTATTTTGCAGTAGATTAGGTAGTAGGTATTATAGGTATTACAGAACCCTAAAAACCCTTAAATAATAGGTAAGTCTTAACTCAGTGTTTAATTACTTTTACCCCTTAAACTAGCTAGCCCCAATGCCAAACATCACAATCGGTTTAAATTTTGTAGGTAAAGAAGTAACAAACAAACACACTAGACACACACACACACACACAAACTTTCGTATTTATAATAAACTAGCTGCGCCCCGCGGTTTCACCTGCGTAATCATTTTCTGCGCAACTTTCGTAATATATTCTATCATAAAAACCTTCTCTTGACAATATCAAAGACAACAAAAAAAGAATTGGCCAAATTGGTCCAGGCGTTGTTGAGTTATGCGCTTATCAACACATTTTGCGATTTATTTTTATATTATAGATAAGTATATTATTATACCTTACTCATAAACTTGTTATTGTAAAAAGCCTCTACGTCTACGTGTTTAACTCTAATGAAATTTTGTAGGTACAAAAGGTAGTGTCACTTCTGAAGTAGCGGATGGCTTGGTCATGACGCGCTCCCACCCGCGCAGGCTCCCGCCATTATTACGTAACTTGTCTATACGTAGTATTACTCTAAATGAATGCCGTAAACCGACTTTACAGACAACCATTTTTTTATTTTTCTTTTAATCTATGTGTGTGTATATTTGTAATATGTAGAAGATTAGTTTCTTTTCGGTTTTTTGTTTCACGGTTTTGTAATGCGTAACATTTTTTTCTCGGCTAGGTCCCCGCGTCAACCCGCGATAGGGAACTTCGTTCCAATAAAAATATTAGGTACATTATTACAGCTACACATTAGTTTTATTATTTTACGTATCTAGTCCAATTAGATAACGAAAACCTACTGTTGACACCTACCTACACTGTGGCGTCCCCACTGTTTACACCTACACTGTGGCGTAGCTTGATCGCGTACGCGAGTCGTTGCGCGCGGCTCACTTTCACGCTACGTCTTTGTGCGCGGAGGCTGAGGTAATATTAAAATACCTACACACGGTACTGGAAGAGGGCCTTAAAAAAGACAAAGTGAATTCAGTATATTTTCCACAGGACGGAATTTAAATTATCTTAAAGGGTATCGTTTAATGTGTTTTCGGGGATTTTGATTCGATCCCAGAATCCGTTTTTGGATCAAAATCGATAGATGGGATTGTATTCGAACGATCATGAAATATAATTTAGCGATACTTTACGAGCAAATGAGTAGTTAAAGTTTAAACTTAATATTATTAACTCGTTTTGGTCCAGCCTATGTTCTTACTTCAAAAGGGTTTCATTCAAAGTTTCTGGGTTAAATTTTGTGTGAAAGTATTTGGTTTAAATTAGTAATTTTAAGGTTTAATTAAAATTGTTTTAATGTTTGTGTTTTTGTGCCAAGCTACGTCAGTGGTTCTTAGAATCTGGGACCTTCGAAATGGCCAATGCCTAAAACTCGACCACTAACTTTAGTTGTTTGATTCTAAATATAGATGAGACTTATATTATCTTCTCGTATTGTATTAAACGATTATACCAGTTTTTTAGAAAATAATTAGACACATGAAGAAATCTATGAAACTACAGACTACTTTCTGAGCTTCGAGTATAAAGGAGTAACAAGTTCTGATAAAGTTAGTAGTTCGTATTATTTATTCTGTAAATAGGAAATCAATATTGCTTCTAAAGATTCACGTGGGTAAAACCGCCGGGCGCAGTTAGTGGTATTATAAAGAAAATTGAAAATTATTAATGAAACTACCCCCTACGAGGTTTTAATACGTAAAATGTATATTTGTAAATAAAAATCTGCAGTATCTACGTAGTACTAGTAAAGCATATAAAAGTGGAGCGGTGAATCAGCTCGCGGGCTTCTCACTTGTCATATGTGTACGCCACTGTACCTGATAGATAACAGACAACTTTTGTTTATGTCTGTACATTCAATACCGGGCTCTTTTATTATCCTTTTTGTCTAATAATACTGATATAAGCACTTTTGTTTAAGTTTGTACATTCGATGCTAGTTTTTTTAACCTCAACTCTTAGGATCACCTTGAACTTCGATCCGCTTCCACCTCTAACGGACCGCGCGATCAGATGACACGAACCAAAATAATAACAAATTGTTTTGGCTTTTTTTTTCAATCTTTTTAAATAAGTTCCTTAGATTTGACGATAAAGCGATGGGGCCGGCCGTGTATCAATAAATTTTTCTCAGGAAAAAATTATGTACCTGGTCTAATTGCCATTCCTCTTACGGTGGAAAATATCGTGATGAAATCCGCGTCTTATTAAACTCCAGAGGTATTGACATAAAGGATAAAATCCTTTAGATACGGTCGACTATGCTGAGATGGTAGTAGGAGCTGGGCAATCCTACTCCATCCCCACGCAAAAGGACCCGTCTAAAGAGGTCAAGCTTGCGGAAAGAGCCCGTATTCAAGTACAAGTAGGGTATTTGATAAAATAACATATTAATAGGGCAATATAAAGGTTATAATAGGTATAATTAAAGTCAAATATAGGTATCACAAATGCTGAAAATTATTGGATTCTCAAAATTAATTACGTACGAGTTAGTACTCAACCAATTGGCAATATTGTAGAACATTATATTAAATGTAGTATTAAGGACTAACTTAGGACTCACTATAGCTGCGCTCGTGGTTCTGTCTGCGACACGTTCCAAAACCGTTGGAATATTAGAATAAATTAACTTTCTAGTTATCGGTTCATGAGACACAGTCTGGTGACAGACAGACAGCGGACTCTTAGTAATAGGGTCCCGTTTTTAATACCCTTTGAGTACGGTTTTTCTAAAAAGCAGATATATGTTATCTACATACCAAGTTTTATCGCAATCGGTTCAGTAGTTTTTGCATAAAGAACAAACAAATTTTTTTATATAGGAGGATTGGTTGATGTTAATATTGATTTTTTATAATCTAACTTGATAGGTTTTTTGATTTGTGAATTTGAGTAGTTTCTTTCCTTTTTTTTTCTAGATTTTTTTGCACATAACACCATCTAGCCCCAAGTTGAGCAATCAGGCTTATGATAATATTAGTCAAACAATGAATAGATTATGTATTTGTAATTTTTTTCTTTTTGTAAATTATTAATTATTATATCTACGTACATCCACAACAAACTCAAGACTTTGTGTAAAACCTCAAAAATATCTTGAAAAAAGTATTTCAGTACTTAAATCGTAGACATTTCATGGAATGCAGTGAATGTCGCATGCAATCTGCAGTAATCAGCGTCACCCACTGCGTGCCACTGGGCTACTTTATTTTTATTAGAACAAACTTGTTTTGTACTAGTTTTCTACTCGTACCTTGGTTGGTACTGTCATATTATTAATACTAATTTGAACTGGGATAGGATTTGAAACAGGACATGATTATTTAGTTGGTTCATGTTTTATGGTTAATCTCGTGAACATGGCGGCGCTTGCAACAAAAACAAATCAAAAAAATGTATGAGACAGATGAAAACCTTATTTTTAAAAACTTGCATCCATAGCTTGTATCAGGTTGCGACGGAATCACTCTTCATGAAGCATCTCAAATTTCATCTTACGTCAAGTCGACCGCAACGTCCCTTTTCATAAAGAGGTATATCTACCTACATCCTTTTTTCTTCGATTAAAAGTGGGAAAAGTAGTAGGAAAATCAAAACCACCTTTATTAGTTAAATTAACGTTAGTTTAAAATCCAATATATCCTATAATCCTTTTTATTTCATCACAATTTGTAAGTTTTGTAACGGATATATTAGAAATGTAACGTCTGATTTTTATAAAGTTTTAAATATTTAATTTTCGGAACTAAAACTGGACCGATTTTGATAATTACTTTACAGATAGAAAGCTACAATATCTAGACGTAATATTTGCTACTATATTAAATGATCAAGAATGACCATAATTTGTCTTTAACAGCAATACACATTTCACATTTGTTTAAACAAAGTATTATCAAATATATCACACTCAATAAATAAATTTTTATCACAGTTGCTCATAAAGTGGATCTTATTCAACGGCTTTTAGGCTCATAATCCAACATAATACGCACGCGTGCGTTTTAGATTTGTTAACTAGTGCTGTAAAGTTATCCCGATAAGTTAAATACGTATCTTACTGCTAATTACATGTTAGGTAGGTGAAACATTCTTAATTTATCTGGGTTATACTGTTTTGATGTATAAAAAAGGGAAATACCAAAGAGTTTTTTAACTAACAAAAATGGTTGTCTCTAAAGTCGTTTTACGAACGAAAATTTTACTTGATAATGATTTAGATAACGATTAAAAATTGAGTTGTTTATTTTTTGTTTTTTCTTTACTTAAATATATTGTTTTTCCGTACCATTGTATTTTGTTTTTAACCCCCGACGCAAAACAAATAGAAAAAACCCTAAAAAATATTGTATGTCAGACGAGGATGTATAGGTTAAAAGTCTTTAGCCTTGCCTTTCCGGAGCATAATTAACAAAAAAATATTGCCTTAAAAAATGTAAACATCGACTTATCACAAATATTTTGTTAATTATTATTTTGTTTTCTTTTCAAATCTTTTCTTTTATTCGCAACTGTGATAAAAAACGTCGTACGATATACGTGTGGAATTGATCTTTGCATCTTGGCGTCTTAACACGCTCGCTGCCGCTCGCGCTTCATAAACCGCCTCTATGCAAAGATCAATTTACCACACTTATATCGTAATGTACTAATATCTGGTAACGACACACCTAACTTAACACATAAGTACTTAGACTAAGTAACATACATTTATACTGTGACAATACTAAGTAATCATTTAAGATGAATAATCGACTCTTCTTTATAATATGACGAAATGAAATGGGTGTATTTTTGTAAGTTACTGTTAATTTACTGAAGGCTTTACTTAGGTTAAGTGGCATTTGGAAGCAGAAAATACAACTAAAAAATCATCTTTTGTCACCGTTTGACCACTATCACACGTGCCTGATGGTATCGGTCTAAGATGTAGCACACTTTTTTAGAAGGTACCTGTTAACTCAAGACTTGAAGAGTCGTAATTCACCATTGTTTACGTCAGAATAGACAGACGCAGGCAACTGATACCATTCCCTTGTGGCGGTGTGTAATATATGGCATTATAACAAAAGTTCTAATGATCACATATTTTATTTAAAAGTTGGTACGGTTTGAAATACTTTAACTAACTTATAGACTGACTTACATATCATAGTCTGATTTGCCTCTAAAACAAGGAAATACTACACTAAGTTTTTAAATTCAGAGAGTGGTGTCACCATTTTGACGCAAATAGATAGATAGATAGATAAACTCTTTATTGTACCATATCGTAATCTTAATTTTAACATTAACAAAATAAAAAGATGGAAGCTATTAAAAAAGAAGGTAGGAAACAAGGATCACTCCAAACCTGACCCGAAAACATAGCCAAAGCGAGTTAGGTTATAAACAGCAAATAAAAAGTAAGTTTAAACCCCAATGCTATTTTTAACCTGACCTTAAAATTGTGTTTCGAACTCAAAGTGGAGATAAAGAAAGACAGTTTTGCCACGAGTTGCTGACACAAAACAAAACAAGCACAGCACACTGTCAGCAAGGGGATTGTTCTAGACAACTTCTATACCTCTAGGCGATAAACTTTTGTTCTACGACTTATAAATATTTAATAAATATGTATATGATGCTCTTCATACTGGTTATTTTCGTAACCTAGCTACAATACAATAGGACTTTTAGCCTTAATTTTAGAAAAATATTTTTAACCTTTGAGTATATTAACGGAAAATTCAGATGTTTAAAATTGTAGTTCAAACAGTTTGAACGGCTGTCAGAATAATGTTTCTAAATCCTAAATAGTGTCAGCTACTTCTGGTGTTGATTGTACGTACAGAAGTTGGCTTCTAATGTCGGGTCCACACCATAACAATGGAAACGAGAGGGTCCCGGCCAAATGGCCGAAAATAAAATCTCCGTTTAAATTATGCCCATAACCTTTAAGGTAAATGCAGATTGCAGACTAAACACAAGTGTCACACTAAAGACAGGTCTATTTCACTCTTCAACTAAAACTCAATAGACGTTTCAATACCCCTTTGGTCTGGGCTTAATACGATTTAGGCCGACGAACGACTTAAAATTGGCCGATAATTCCTAGTTAGAAAAAAAAACATAATCAAATCAAATAAAAATTCTTTATTCATTTGATATCTTACAAATTCACGAGCAGTGACGGCCTAGTGGTTAGGTATCTCGACTTTCATACCTATGAATGTATCCACACGATAAATGAGTGCTACTAACATAGCTCTTACGGTAAAGAAAAACATCGTGATAAAACTCGCGGCTGAGTTGGCTACAGACGTATTCTTTCTACTGGACATGGTTGGGAAAACCATCTAATACATATCTCAGGCTCTAGAGCACCTGAATGAAATGTTTTTTTTGACGTTGTATAAATCATCTAGATTAGGATGTAAAGGTCATTTTTTTATTAGTTAGAATCAGTTTGCTCTCACAGGTGTATTTCACGATCATGAGCTATTAGCCAACTTTTTAGTCTAGCGTCTGTATTCGTCTTTAGGGTTGTAAATGTAAAGTGGTTGCGTTGTTTGTGCGAATTCGGGCAATTGAGGATTGGAATTTTGATTTGAATCCAGGAATAAATAAGTAAATATTATATAAAGGGTTGGATATTTTTAGACAAACATTGACGTAAGGGTTTTTGCTCATATCGACACCGGTCCATACTAGCCCAGCATATGCATGCAGAAGGTTGCGGATTCAATTCCTGAAGTGAAACAAATCTTTGAATGAACAGATTATTGACCGAGCCACTATAAAGGCCAATTGTGTGCTTTTGTGATGTTGTTGTTCATTCTTGTTGATGTGAGCAGGTATTTATTTCTGATTTGGGTGTTTCTGTATAGATATGTATTTATATAAAAAACTAAATTACGTAGTGTTTTATGCGTTTTCTGGTCGTCAAATCTGTGTCATTTTCTTACAAAACTATAGTTTCGATATAGTTTTATACTACACATTATCAAAGGTAATTTGCAAATTGATAGATGACATAGCAACACCACTATGCCATCTATCAATTGTTACCTGATGAAACGATGAAGTTTTTAAAGTCGAATCACTCTTTGCCAGAGTAAAATATTAAAAAAAAAACATTCTCTTGACCGATATTCTGAAATGACATCCCAGCGCCGCAGTCTATAAGGTAATTAAAAAAAAATGCAAATCTAAGTGTAGCTCATTAAAAAATAATACCTATCTTCCCAAATTCCTTCGTTCGTTCGATATTCGATTCAAATTTTATCGGCATTCGAATTCGGTCGTAGAATCGTCTGTAATCTGAGTGTAATGTTGCCATTTGTAGCAGTAAAAACTTTATTTATTGCCCACTTTGTGCACGCGGTGCGGTGCTGTGGTGTGGCGCGGGCGCGGACGCTTGCGTCCTTACATTATGGTGAGTAATGCCATGTTTACAAGTATATTTCGGAGATTAGGGATAGATGACTTTGATTGCTGAAGTTATTTTTAAGTGACTTATCTTTTTGTGGAAAATCAACTGTTTAAGGTCATTGAACTTGGGGTTTTATTTGTTTATTGAGTTTGGACTACTATTTCAAACAATAATGATGATAATTAAGTTACATGAACAGCTGATTTTCCTGAAAACATAACTAAAAAACTTCAAAAGTCATAGAAGATATCTAGAACGGCCCCGTTTCGTATAACAATAACATCGTCAAACACATTATATAGTTGTATAGTTTCTTTGTATTGTAAAGAACCAAAAGTACATTAGCACCCTCACATTCTAAATTTGCTATTTACGTTTCATAAGTTCCATACCTCTGATGTACCAAAATGGCTCTTAAGTACAACGACTAGAACTGTCGGCCGACAAGAAGTCTCTAATCTGCAAGAGCTATGAATGTTATCTTTTATGTAAATTATAAAATCGTTATTCCCAAAAATGTTATTTCCATCCATATTTGTCTTCAATATAAAAACAAAACATTACAATTACGTTCTGCAGTATTTTTATACTGATTCGTGCCAAGAGCGTGTCATTTAATTTGCAAATAAACATTTTAAACAGAAAAATATTGCCAGATATGCCACTATTTGGCTACATGTTTGGTAATTTGACTAAATATTGTTAAAATAGACACATCTTCACAACGAATAAAACTAAAGTATAATGCTACAGTTTGTGTTTATAAGTGCGTATGTTTGTCTCGTCACACTAAACTACTAAGCCGATTGCGATAAAACTTGGTATGAAGATAGTTAGAGCCTTCGAATAATACTAAAGGTACCTTTTATCCCCACATTCCCACTTGATCAATATATACTTGAGTATAACCTTAAGAAGCAGTTTGTCATAAAAAATATATTTCTTATTCAGTATCAAATTACAGAAGCTAATATATTTCCCATCACTAAGGAGTATCGACATTCAGGGCAGCTTGCTCGCGAACCAAATACCACTTTTATAATAAAACCCTAATGTTATTAATAGACATCGGATATTATGCATTTCATTATTTGTATATACATATTATTATACCAATGTAACGTCAATAAAAGAGAAGGAAAGAAAACATTTTTAAAATACAAACACGCGGCATTTAGGTGTGTAAGTACCTACAATTAGTAATTTAAAAAAAAGAAGAGACAATTATGATTAAGTATATTTTTACTGGTTTACAGATATTTAAGTAAAATAGTTCAGCAGCGGCCTATGTTCAGCAGTAGACGTGTATGGGCTGATACGAATATGATGATGATGATGATGATGATAAGTTTAAATAGTAGCAAGTACTAAGTATAAGATCCAATGATTTTTTTATTTAAAGTGGTTGAGCCTTTACTAGACATTTCTGAAAATATTAAAAATGCATTTACTTGAAATTATATCATTATTATGAAATTATAGAATAAAATCCATTTCTTGAAATAATAACCAAGACTTAGGTAGGTATATCAAAATGAGACCTCATTTCTCCTGGTTTTCTCCTCCATAAAATTCTCTTGGTTAGTTTTACAAAATATTTATGCATAAATAAGATAATCTCTTTAAATGCATTTATTTTTGTACATATTTAAACATTTTGTTAGTGCCTATAATCCGACGTTTAGATATTATATTCGTAATCTACGAATAATGCGAAACACACACATAGACACCCCTACCTACTCACACATATGAAGTCAACGTCATCTATTATCAAAATATTTTTAGGAAGAAACACTAACACATACACTGACAACATCGGTAGGTAGTGTTGGAACAATTTAAGTGAATTTTCAATTTTATCGATAATTTTTTAAAGATCGAATGTATATATTTTTTAAATTTAACGAGATTTTAATTAAAAACCATGTCTTAGAAAACAACATATTTAAAATATAACTCAGATTTTACATCGAAAATAAAATAATACCACATATCATAAAAATTTAATTAAAAATTTAAGTAGGTAAGTACCTACTTTTTCTACACTATGCAATCGTTTATTTTAATCTTTTGTTTACAATTGGAACCAATTTTCTTGTTTACATACTTATTGCCGTTACTAAGCTTTGCTTACGCCCTTTTATAATTAGCTTTTTGTGTAAATATTCCATTGAAAATCCAAATGCACGCACAGTGCCTCTTTTGATCCACCATCCAGCAGTGGGCCAGGTGGTTGAGCATAAAATCATGTAAAATATCTCACTGAATTCCACCTACTATTTATTACCAGAGTGGTGCTATTCTTTATTTTCCTGAGAATCTTTTTTATCGATTGATACAAAAATATTGTTATACAGCTCTCAACTACATGTATTTTTATCCATTAATCCACCAGTGATGGATTATCCAGTGGAGCATATAGGCAAATTTATTCTATTTTTAAACAGAGCGACGTGATCAACGTCAATTATAATTAAACTAAAAACAAGTTAAGATTTTTTTTATCGATATCAATATCGAAATGTTGATATATAGCCAGCCCTATCAGCTAAGTGCATGTTTGTACCAAACTAGTGTCGACGAAGATTTACGTTTCTTGTTTTCAATATGAAATATTATGTTAAAGGAAACAAACAGAATGTTTTTCTTGTTAACATAAGTTTATCAGAAACTTAATATTTTTCGGATTGAGTTAATAATATACTAGAGTGAATGTTACAGAGTATGAACCGATTGCATCTGTTCATAATTTGCTGACGTGTCGATCTCTTGTTTTATTTTTTATTTTATTTAGTCCATTGTGCCCCACTGTTGAGGAAAGGCCTTCTGAATCACCAACTATTTCTAACCATTCCACATCAAATGTAACCAGATCTTCGTACCACAATAAATACAGTGCAGTGAAGTAAACAAATAAATATGGTGCACTGAATACCTACAAAAACATAAAAAATATATTTTTAAGTAATCTATCCGTTATCTGGCCACCATACCACAAAACTAGTTGCTTAGCATGCTTCAAAAAAATCTATATCAAAAATCAATATTTCTGGACACAGCGCCATCTATATGGCGCTGTGTCCAGATATATTGATTTTTTTTCGGATTCGCTACGAAAATAAATATATATTGGATGGGGACATAAATTGAGATTAGATGACTGCTATCTCAGTCATCTATAAAAAAAAACTAACTGATTGACTGACTGACAGTTATTTTAACACACAGCTAAAGCCTGGTCAACCTGCTGTTATTAAGACAACAAAAAGCTAGTTTGTTGTATTTTTTTAGAAAATAATGAATAAAAAAACACTAAAACCATTTGAAAGGTAAATTAAAATAGATTTATTGTAAATATACAGCGTTATCGAACGTTCGCAGACAATGAATAATTTAGTAAAAGGACGAGCTTTGCGATGCTGCCTTCTTGAATATTTTAATTACCATAGTGAAGGTATTCAATTTTACTGTTTCTTGATCGTTTTTAGATATTAAATTGAATTAAAATTAATATATTTGTTCACATGCACCGCGGTGGCATGTAAAAGTTGAATGTACTTCACTGCGGCTGAGTCCCTTATACAGTCTACCCGATTTTTTTGCAATACAAACTAGCTTTCATCCGCGTACAATTTTTTTAAAGTCCTGATACTAACGAACACAATAATATATTGTTTTATTCCACAAATCTCCATTGAAAATCCCCATTAATGGGCATTAATGGGGATTAATTACCTATCCAATTTTGTGCAGTCTTCATACATTTCGACGATTCATTACATATATTAGCTGTTGCCCGCAATTTCATCCGCGTAGGGTTTGTTTTTCAAAATATATTCTTAAAAAATAATCACAAAAAGAACACCAAATACAAACTCCAAGTTTCAGGTCAATTAGGCTGTGCGTTGATCCGTCAGTTAATCATTCAGGACTTAGCATTTTATATGTATAGATAGAAGAATATTGATAGTTGTGTATCAAAATTTTGCTACCCATTATATATGTCATGTCATAATGTCCACTCTATAAATGGGTTAATCCTCTTTATAATTTTGTTCTTCCTCCGTAAAGATATTATATGACAACTTTACATTAGTCTTTTAAATCCTAGACGGTAAGTGGTACGCAATGCGTAAAATCATTGCTACAATCTCTTCTATATGCTCATATAGAAGAGATTTATCATTTACTTTATGTTCTTGTAGTAAGGTGCTTTTTAGAACGCAGTTTTTGGAAGCTAAAAAGACAGTAAAATGTTCTTTATTGTTTAGTATTTCTAGGTTCATTCGCGAATGGAATTCAAGTACTTAGATTTTATCATAAGTGTTGTTTATTTGTTTTATTTATTCAAATAACTTAAGTAAGTATTCAGATTTTTGGCAAAATCTTTAAAAAATACATAACTTCTATTTTATTCATTTTTTCAGTAAAGTTTTTACAAAATAATATTTTAAATAAACAAAAACACATTTTTGTACAAACAATATCTGATCTACAGCGCTCTAAATATATAAATACTATTATATTGATTTATTGAAATTCAATGTTAGAAAGTCAAAGATTTGAAACGCAACGATTATCAATAAAATATGATTAAAACGAAGGCAACATTGGGAGTGATAAAACAGTAGGAACAATTATGAAAATAACTCCGAAAAAATATTTCAACGAGTAATAATAACCGTATTAAAATACTTGCAATAATTCAAACAAAATACTATTGAAATACAGTTCTATTGTTTAAGACTAGCGTTTACCCACGATTTCTTCCGCGTATTAACAGCTATATGTCAATTTGTAGCGCGATCTGTCCCTTAGAGTTGTGCGTTGAAATATCAGTCAGTCGTCAGTAAGTCAGGATAGTATGCAGAACTTCTCTCATCTCGCTCATTTTTATGCATCGGCCGTAAGCTCCTATAAGCCTATTAACACAACAAAAATCATCTCAAATTGAAAAAGACCCTTGAAATTTTGGTAGGCGTTGATCACGTTGATTAATTATTTACTCATTATTTATTTCAGGCAACGAATACTTATGAATAAGACAGAAACTAGAATAAACGTATAAAAAGCCTTAGTTAAGTTAACAAAATCTTTCTTGACATGATATAGACACGCTATGAATAAATATACTTAGCTTCTTTATGAAATTAGAAAACTTTTAAAAATTAATGAGTTAGGTACATTTAATTTCTTTTCATTCTAAATATCTGTTTCTCAAAGGAGTAATATTTTTAACCATTATTTATTTATTTTGTTACTTTTTTACACTAGCGACCTGCCCTGTCTTTGCTCTGGTAGAGGCAAATATGTTCAGTAGTTTCTTTCCGCAGTGTACGCCAATAAAGCTTTCAGTCAGCATGATTTTCCAACATCTTCAACGTAAGCCAATTTACACAAAACCTCAATGCATTATCCACCAAAACCTTCGTCATCAATCACTCCGTTAATTGGTGAAAAACGTATGAAAATTCATTCAGAAGTTATTAACAGGTAGATGCAGCCGTGGGCTTTGTTTGTATCATAATAAGTACTTACGTATAGCAATATATGTATAGATATTTATGATATTTGAAGATAACAAGGGCATCATATAATGAAATAGTTTACGGAATCCTCGTTTCACAAGTTTAAAAAAAAGATTCCGAAATTATGACAGTAGGTAATCTCGTAAAAATGAAAGTTTTGATAAGATTGTTTTAGTATGGCTTGGGGTGAATCATACATACATGCCAAAGCGAAGGTAACCCTTACCATACTTAAATGGTTGGTGCCCTGGGTTATTCGATAATAGTACATTACGATATAAGTGTGGTAAATTGATCTTTGCATAGAGGCGGTCTATGACGCGCGAGCGGTAGCGAGCGTGTTAAAGAAGCCAAGATGCAAAGATCAATTCCACACGTATATCGTACGACGTTTTTTATCACAGTTGCGAACAAAAGAAAAGACTTGAAAAGAAAACAAAATAATAATTAACAAAATATTTGTAATAAGTCTATGTTTACATTTTTAAGGCAATATTTTTTTTGTTAATTGTGCTCCGGAAAGGCCAGGCTAAAGACTTTTAACCTATACAGCCTCGTCTGACATACAATATTTTTTAGGGTTTTATCTATTTGTTTTTGCGTCGGGGGTTAAGAACAAAATACAATGGTACGGAAAAACAATATATTTAAGTAAAGAAAAAACAAAAAATAAACATAACTAAATTTTTAATCGTTTTCTAAGTCATTATCACGTAAAATTTTCGTTCGTAAACCGACTTTAGAGACAATCATTTTTGCTAGCTAAAAAACTCTTTGGTACCTACCTTTTTTAAACATCAAAACAGTATAACCCAGATAAATTAAGAATGTTTCACCTACCTAACATGTAATTAGCAGTAAGATACGTATTTAACTTATCGGGATAACTTTATAGCACTAGGTTGGCAATGTAAAACGCACACGTGCATAATATGTTTGATTATGAGACTAAAAGCCGTTGAATAAGATCCACTTTATGAGCAACTGTGATAAAAAAACTGTTATTTTTTCTTATATTTTTTTCAGTGTTTGACCACTATCTCACCCGATAGTAAGTGACGATACGGTCTAAAATGTATCACGTGCGTCTAGAATCTATACACTCGTGACTTGATGACACTCAAAGAAGCGGGAGTCTTCGAAGATCGCGAGTAAAGGTAGAAAGACGGCAGTGGCACGAGAACTTATCCACTCCTCCTCTTTAGTGGCTGCACCGGTCTACGTGTTAGAACAAGGGCAAGTCCGCTTGGCGATATATCTTAAGCCGAAGTCGTCATTTGTCCATTTTTTTTTTAAAGTGAACCTCAAGTCTGTCTAATCTAATCTTGTGGGCAGTAAAAATCCGTGGCCGAAGCTCCGCACCAGGAAATCGTTACTTTAGCAGCACCCAGGTCACGTGTGTATATTTAGTCATAAGTCTGTATGTCAACTGTCTATCTAAATCCCATGGGCGCGAGCAATACAAACCCTCAACCCTAATTCATAGAGACGTACAAAGACTCTAGTTCTTAGACAGATCTAATTGAATTATCTAGATTTTATCTCATTGAGATTCTGAGAATGTTGCCAAAACTAATTGCCAAAGAGCTACTCTGCTATGCAGCATCAAAGGTACATTTTTAGCGGAATTAAAAGGTGTTTGTATTTATTTGTGGAGTTGGAAGATTTTGTATAATAATATGTTTATTTTATATCTATTTTTACATTCCTGACTGTTGAATTCTAGGACAGTTACAAAAAATACTCTTACTGTGCTCTTACCTAGTTCCTGCCTGTCTCCAAATTTATCGAAAAAGACGATCGAAACTAAAACAAAAGACGATTTTATTCCTCTATACTAATGCTTATTCGCGTTACACCTATTGTATAATTTTGGTAAATTTTATTCAATGTAGTAGTTCGGTGAAAGTGCACGGCATGTAGGGAGAGTGAAATTACAAAGTTTAGAATTACCATGAATTTACGAAAATAAATTTCGTCCCTTGTCTAAATTCAATGTCCAAGCTTATTTTTAAAATTCGTCATTAGACTTTCACAAAATTACCCTGTCGTCAAATAACAATCTTTGATAACTCTTTCGTACATCGTCGTGTGTTAAAAGGGAAACACATTTGTTTCACCCGTTTACTGGTAGGTACGTCCTCGTCGCCAAGTCGCCGCCGCGCGTCGTCCTCGTCGTCTGCTCGTATATCAGAATAATGAATGGTTGAATACAAAATTAATTTGATACGGTAAGAAATACTTTCATTGCTCCAAAAGCGATCAAGCCTTGACGGGCTCAGTGTCAACGCTGTGCAAGTGTGAAAAGCGATTGTCATTTTTTTCTGCGAGACCCTGCATCTATAATAAATATAAAATTTAAGATCCAGACTGACTGATTAATATAGACCAAGGTGACGATGGCGGGATGATTCTGACTCCTACACGAGAATGACTGGTGTACAATAGCTACAGATCGTGATTAATGGAAGAAAGGTAGAGAGGCCTTTGCCCTGCAGTGGGAGAGTGTAGGCCCTAAATAGTAATCATAGATAACCAATGAACGGATCGAGCTACTATTTGGTATTCAGATAGCTATTATTTCGTAGGCATCCGTTAAGAAATGACTTAATTTAACTTCTACGCGAACGAAGAAGCGAGCTAATGCTATGATCATATTAGCTATCTATATTCCAAAAGCCTGATCCATTCATTGGTTTGAGCTGTACATTATTACCTATATCCAGTCAGTTAAAACATTGAATTTTATTTGAATTTAGCTTTCCCGGGTACATAATCTACATAATCACGACTAATGCAGCATAGTCGAAACGTTTTGGTAAGCAAAAAATGGTAAAACTCGATTAAAACCCGGGAAAATAATAAGGAAATCGAGTTTTAATTCTAATTCAAATGTTCCTGTAAACCGCTAAACAATGTTTATTTGTTCAGGGCGTTGCTGAATAATTGATCAGCTTGAGACAAGACAGTACCTATAAACCACATCCAAATGAATTCTTAGCTCATCTCGACCTACTTTAGGCTTTCTCACTGGAAGATATATCGTTTGATTCTTTGTTTGTCAGAGATATATAAATTACGAATAGAGCAATAGAGATTACATCAAAATCTTGTCAAACAAGTTGTTATAACTTTTAAATGACCTCTGTGGCGCAGCAGGTGAACATCTGCCTGCGACGCAGAAGGTTGCGAGCTAGATTCTTGCCTCAGTCAAGTATTTTATGCTTAGATATTTGTCTGTAGTCTCGTTGTGTCTATGTAATTTATGTATATGTTTACAAAAGAAAAGTAAATTTATGCATAAACTGCAATATTTATTTATTTATTTATAAGTACAATAAGTATGTATTTACAAAAAAAAAAGTATTTTATAATAATAATAATAATTTATTTCGAATAACAAAGATTCATATTATATTAGTAACAAAAGATTGGACTTACATGCTAGTGTTAGTTAAAAATACTGCCTACTTAACTGCATGGAGTGTTATCCAGCGCGCTAGCATCGGCGAGTCCCACCGCTCCATCAATGTGCTCAGGATGGTGTTGGGGCTACCACGCATGCGGTGGAGTAGAGATGCGCAACGTTTGCGCATAATGGCAGCAAAACCGTCTATGCAAGATTCCGCGAACATCTGTGACGCGCTACAATAACGCGGCACCCCATCAACACCCTGAAATTTTAGTATTCAAATACTTTACAACACAAGCCTCGTTGCTAAGCTGGGTTAGATGGCATTCTGTGCGATGTCCAACAATAAAATAATATATTATAAGTTTATCATGAAATAGGAAAGTGTTTTGTTTTAATATTTCCTCTACTTTTAGTATGCATATTATACCTCTTTGTTGTTTGTACATACAAATACGTCTGTATAACATTTGGAAGGGGTTTTTATTTCGTTCTTCGCGACAATCATTCTTTTTAATAGCTTGATCAAACGTTCGAGAGGATTTTCACATGGAAGCGATAAGCTTAGTCAACAACCCTTCTCCATCTAAAGGGTGCCTGGAAGACATGGTTTTAGCGATAAGTCCGTCCATTTTTGTAACGTTTTACTTTGTTTTTACTACCTTTCACCCTTTGTACGTCAAGATTCAAATAAAATGTAGTGTTTTAGTATAACTATACTATAACATACTATACTATGTGTTATATGTGTACTATACTATGTTTAGTATAACTATACTATGTGTTATAGTATACTATTGAAGAATATCTTGATTTCGAGGTATACTTTACACAGGCGGCTTATCTATTACATTCTACACTATTATAATAAGTAGGATAGTTTTTATTGCTCTGATACTAGTGGACCAATTTTGATGAAACTTGGTATGGGTATACACTGATTCATTGGGAATAACATAGGCTTTATTTATCCCGATATTCCCACAAAATCGGGAGTTACGCGGGTAAAACCACGGAGCGGTGCTAGTGCTTATAATAATGGAAAAGCGAACAAAAAGTCTGTACCTACTGGGAAGCAAATTCCTAAGTAAGTTTTATCGTTTCAATGTGATTTCATGTAAATGTATGATCCCAAATTAATAAAGAATATTAACTTATGAATTGTGACTTTTTTAACTAAAGAAGTGAGTTTATTATAGGGAATTATTAATAATATGATTGTTAAGTTTCTCATTACTTTTTTTTAAATTTAAGTGCATTAATTACATAAAAACATGAACTTAAATGTGCATTAAATATACTTTTGTATATTTAGTATAAACTAGCTGCGCCCCGCGGTTTTACCCGTGTAAGTCCCGATCCTGTGGGAATATCAAAATAAAAAGTAGCCTATAGCCTTCCTCGATAAATGGAATATCTAACACAAAAATCACTTTTCAATTCGAACCAGTAGTTTCTAAGATTAACGCGTTCAAACAATGTTAGATTTTTTCAAGCTTATCCGTCCAACTAGTCCAAGCTGTGGTCCAAAGACGATCGAAACTGAAACAAAAGACGATCGAAAAAATAAACAAAAGATATTTGAAAAGATTATCGAAACGGAAACACAAGACGATCGAAAAGATGATCAAAACTAAAACAAAAGACGTTGGAAAAATGAACAAAAGACGATCGAAGAAATAAACAAAAGACAATTGAAAAGATGATCGAAACGGAAACAAAAGACGTTCGACCACAGCGACATAATGGCAGGTAACTGTCAAAATGACAGATATCAAAGTGACAGCTGTCGAACTTAAAGCGGCAAAATGTCAGAAACTATTGATCCCAGACTGATGGTCTCTTTGCTTTGAAAAATCTAACAAAGTTCAACTATTGACGGTCCCCGTCAATCACCGTCAATCGTGAAATAAATCTTGACAGGGGAACCGTTTACCGCAGGGGGACCGTTAGAGGGACGGTCAATCTTGAGCCCTTTTTTCAATAAATATTCTTTATTCTAATATCGGCTAATTTCAAATCTTCAGTCTGTGTTCACACCAAACCTCAGTAAACTTCGTTAAAAATACTTACTCGTAGTTTATCCCATATTTTTTCAATGTAGGTATTTCTCGGTCCATTGTTCACGGATCGGATTATTGGAACAAAATCTTCAAACTAGCGTCGGCCATTATGGAAAAAATGATGACGTCACGAGCATGACACTCAATATTATGTTAGGGGATACCTCCCACCTCATTTATCAAAATCGCTAGGACGCGGAGACGGCCACTCTGCAATAACTTGACATTTTCATATATATTAACCGACTTTGAAAAAAGGGGAAGTTACACTATTTTCAAACCAATTAAAATAAATGTTTTAAATTCCACTGTTATATGTTTTAATGGCTGTATGAGCCATACCTTTTATGTTTATGATGCCGATTTATCTTTCAAGTACCTATACTTAGTGTTTCTTGACCTGTCCAGCACATAGGTATAGCAGCACTGGATACAAAAAATCACACACTCGACAGCAAAATGAGATAAAAGAAGAATCTTTATGCTGATGGAAGGCACTTTTTAAGGTTATCACTGGAAGAAATAGATATGCACAGAGGTCATAAAATACTTGCCAAGTTTCATAAAATAGGCTAGTTTTCATCTTGCACAAGTTCCTCTATATCAGAACTGACGTGAGGCACTGCTAGTTACCTATACCTACAAAATAATCTGGTTAGTATTATCATCCTATAACCAAATGGGGTTCAAACAGTCTGCCATGACATAGCAGATCAATACGAAAGAGGAGATTCTATAAAATATTATTATTACGCCGAGGTATATCATGCCTATGGGAGACTAGCGGGCAAACTTCCAAAAAACATTGGTGAGTCCAATAACTGTAACTGCTATGCTACGTATACTTTGAACTTGAGAACAAAACTTCAATATTTCACGGTAGGTACAGTATGCGTCATAAGTCCTTTTGACCGTTGATTGTACTTACATTTCTAAGGAACCCTGTGTTATGTCTGTTTCGATTTATTTTATAGGAATAGAAATAAATTGTCCGTTTAATTACAAATCACTACATAGTATAAAACAAAGTCGCTTTCTCTGTCCCTATGTCCCTATGTCCCTTTGTATGCTTAAATCTTTGAAACTACGCAACGGATTTTGATGCGGTTTTTTTTAATAGATAGAGTGATTCAAGAGGAAGGTTTATATGTATAATAACATCCATTAAATAGTGGAAAAGTACTGTTATTTTTGAGGTTTCTAATGTGATGTCGTAAATAATTACATTTTTTCCGCTTACATTGCAAACGCAGGCTGAACCCTACGAGTTTTATCAAAATAATGTACTAAGTATTGTACACATTGAAAAGGTCTACAGAAAAGTCCGTGATGGTATATGTCTATCTCTTATGGATAACCCACAATAACTTTTTTTTGTCATTTACTTTTTACGACAAATAATGGCTAATTTTCGAAGCGATTTTAACCAATACAGCATTAATCCTTAACCAATTAAATACCTTGAATACATTGTTCATATAATATAGATCTATATGGCCCTTTACACCGTATGATTTAAGTGAATATTTTCGAAGATATTACAGATTTAAAAATTGCGGGACGTAGCGTTTGCGGCGGTACCGGCCGGCCGCCCTAAATAAGTAAAAATGTAGTGTATGAATTTAGATATTCCAAAGATAGCAGGAAATCTTCATGGTATAGGGAAAGGGGGATTGTTTTACTCCAAATTTAACGTGTGCGGGCCACGGGCAGTAATGAATAAATCAAAACTACTGAATCGATTTTAATCACATAGTCTATATATTTTTTACCCGTGCGAAGCCGGGGCGGGTCGCTAGTTTAATATAAAATATGAAATTATTTTAAGAAATTTAGTAACTACTTTTGGCTATAATTTTATGATAACTAACATTGCGTACTATTTGTTAGTAAAGTTGAAGGCTAACAAATTTTTAACTAATTTCACCATGCCCCCAAATTATTATTGAACTAGAAAAAATAATTCGGTTGAAAATGCAGCTTTTAACTCCAATTATCCCCAAAATTCCCCGAATTATGAATTTGGGGGAAAATAAATAAATAAATAAATATTGCAGGACATTCCACACATCGCCATCTAGCCCCAAGCTAAGTAACTAGACTTGTATTATGGGTGCTAGACAACGGATATACTACTTACATACTTTTCTTTTGTAAATATATACTTATAATACATAGAAACAACCAGACCACAGACAAATATATAAGCATAAATACTTGTCTGAGGCGGGAATCGAACCCGCAACCCTGTGTTAGGCAGTCCGGCATGGTGACCATTGTGCCAACTGGGTCGTCAAATGCCACGCTAAATTCCCATTTTCTGCCATTGGGGATTCCGTTTAGTGAATAACGGGAAGACCCGTAATCCTTGCTATGTTTCAAGCCAGTATAGTCCAGATTTTAACTTCATGCAGGAAATAGGAAATGTCATCGCTATGATCACGCACAACTTGGTGTTGTTTGTGATAATCATCTTGTTCTGACCATTTTCTATTCGAAATTTTGTCGGTTTTTTCACAATATTTATATTTCACCGAATAAAATGTAAAGATTTATATTGTACTATATTTGTATGTTATAACTGGGAACGGCCCACGGTTTCACCCGGTCGAGTCCCATTCCCTTGAGAATATGGGGATAAAAATACCATGTTACTTCTTGAACAGACTTCCTAAACATCCTTATACCTAATTTCCCTAGTCCAATATTCAAATCCTTCCCGCGCAAGCCACCGCAAAAAACGTCATCGACGCGCGACGTCACATCAAGCGAGCGACACTAGCGCCGCACGTGGAGAGAGGAAGAAAAACGAACGAAAAAACGCAACGTGCGCGTGCGAACATTTTTAAAGTTAAAATTGTAAAACATTGTGAAAATTAAACCAAAATACAGTCCAAAATAAACCCCGGGGTGCGTGCGTGCGGTGGATATTAATTAAAGAGTTTGGTGTAATTGCAAATCAAAGAAAACCAGTATCCATGCGGCGAGGCGGCGTACCTTGGTAAGTGGCTTCCATTCCTCTATTTCCAGCTCCCAGGGGTCTGTTCAAGCTACATTTAAAACCTAATCATAAATTGTGGTCCATTTCGAGCGCGAATTCCTATGGAAAACATCGTATTTTGCAAAAAATGCTTTAAGTATTATAACCCGACCGATTCTGGTTGTTTGTGTTAACTCAGCATAATATACGGATTCATAGGTAGCCGGATATCATTCTTAACTCGGTAGGTTTATAATCTAGAACATTCATTCTGCAATATATTACTTATTATTATTTACTTATTGCTATAACTCATTTATCTTATAAAATTTATAGCTATTAACATCCTAAATAATCTAATATCTACTTGTCTTAGTTACACTTAAACTATAACCTATCTTATCTAACAAATCTTTTAACTACCTACAACTTTAACGATGGATGAAACAAAATTGAAACTATATAATTCTCAACGTGAATATGTTTTCCGTTCCATACAGATACTTTACGATTTATCAAGGGAAATGTTAACAGACAAAACAAAAGTGTCTGCCTTTAAGTCACGATATAAAAAAGTTGATCAAATTCGAGACCAATTTGTAGAACTAACTCAGAAAGTTCAAAGTATGCAGTTAGCTGCTAACCCTGATTATGTAATCGATCAAAAGTCATTGAGTTCGTTTGATGATTTGTATTATTCAGTGATTAGCGCGAATGACGAGTTGCAGGCGCAGCGTGGTGCAGGCGGGAGCGCGCCTCTCCTCCCCCTCTCCTCCCCCGGTAACGATGTCACAGCCAACTGTAGTAATTTCAATCAATCGATTACACATACGCGGTTACCTCAACTTGAATTACCTAAGTTCGATAGTAACATAGAAAATTGGCAGACATTCTATGAAACTTATGTGTCGTTAATACATTCTAAAGATTATTTGCCAAACATAGAAAAATTCCATTATCTTTTATCGTGTTTAACTGGACCCGCACTCTCGATCGCTAAAGGGATTCCGGTCACGGCAGATAATTATCAAATCGTTTTCGACGCATTGGTTAAAAGGTACGAAAACAAACGAGTCTTAGCGGTTGCTTGTTTAGAAAAAATCCTCAACTACCCTCCTATAAAAACGGGCAACTTGCTTGAACTACAATCTATAACTAGTTTACTTTGTGAATCGGGAAAATCATTAAATAATTCCATCGGTAAAGAGAAGTTAGGCGAATTTATCTTATTTTATCTGTCGGCCAGGAAGCTAGACGAAAGCACGCGCACGGCGTTTGAAGACAAAACCAATTCTGACATACCTACCTTCAACGATCTTTTAATGTTTCTTCAAGATCGGGTTAAAAATCGGGAGTCTAGCCAAATCCAAATCTCTTATCCCCTCCGGACCTTTGACGGAAAAGGCAACACGCATCCAGTCGGTAAAAAACCGAATAACAGCGGTGGACAAAAACGTTCATCCTATCTATCTAAATCTAGCTCTGCCTCTGTTGTTTACAACTGTGTGTGTTGTGGGGGAGAACATTTAATCTATAGGTGCCCTACCTTTCAAGCGCTAGATTCAAAATCTCGCTTAGATCTTGTAAAAACAAAAAAGCTTTGTCAGAATTGTTTACGAACGAATCATTCTAAAGAAAACTGTTTATCTAAACTATCTTGTTTAACTTGCGGTCTACGTCATCATACTTTGGTACATACGCAGGTAGCGCAGGTACCTACCTCCCCTGCTCAACCATTAAGCTCCGTCAATACTCAAGCGAGCTCTAACAGGCACGCAGACCACAATCGAAATCTAGTGTTACTAGGTACAACTCAACTTCGTTTATCAAATCCGAGCAACGGTGCTCAACTTATAGTACGTGCACTTATCGATAGCGGCGCACAGGACTGTTTCATAACTACGGCTTGTGCTAGAACTTTAGGATTAAAAATGAAACATTGTAATTTATCTGTGGCCGGGCTAGGACAAAATACCGTGTGCCATGTCAAAGGTATCACTCAATGTGATATCACACCGGTTCATAATGCTGACCCGCGCTTTTCTATTAAACCTATAGTAATAAATAGCATAACAGGTAAAATGCCAGCGGCGGTAGTACCTGAGTCCGTGCGCGAACAGTGCAAACATTTAAATTTGGCGGACCGCGTGTTTGACATCCCTGCGGACATTGACCTTTTGATCGGAGCGGAACTATTTCCTGACATCTACGACGGCAAACGCATACCACTCGGTGTCGGGTTACCTTCTGCTCTCCACAGTGTTTTCGGATGGATATTGACCGGTGTTGTCGATACAAATGCGTATTCGCCTCCCACGGCCGCTGCTACGTTATTAGTTGCTACATGCACACTTGACGAGCAGGTTAAGCGCTTCTGGGAAGTGGAAGAGCCACCACGCACCACCATATCCGTTCCGGAAGATCTCCTGTGTGAACAACAATACAGTGAACTGACATACCGCGAACCTAACGGGCGTTACGTAGTTCTCATCTTAATTAAAAACCGAGATCTTGCATTAGGGCCGTCTTACACGAGTGCTGTGTCCCGTTTAACTAACCTAGAAAAGAAATTAGCTCGACAACCTGAAGTCAAAGTTGATTATATTAATTTTATGCGAGAATATCTGAATCTTAATCATATGTACCTAACTGAACCTTCTAGTAACACTTACCTAATCCCATATCATTGCATAATTCGCCCAGAAGCCGTCAGTACAAAGTTACGCGTAGTGTACGACGCGAGTTCTCAAAGCTCCAACGGGTTATCTCTAAATGACATTGTGTATACCGGGCCTAAACTACAAACCGATCTTATAAACATTATTCTTTATTTTCGTTTGCACACGGTAGTGTTTACTTGCGACATTTCTAAAATGTACCGTCAATTATTAATCAGAAAAGAAGATCGTCATTATCAGCACATTATTTGGCGCGAGTCTCCGAGCGACCCTATCCAAGAGTACGAACTCGCCACCGTAACGTATGGTGTGCGGAGCTCGCCGTATCTAGCTATACGTACTTTACATCAGTTAGCGGACGATCACGGGTCCCAATATCCGCGCGCGGCTGAAGCTATCCGTCAAGAAACCTTCATGGACGACATAGCGACCGGTGCGCCATCTGTGAGCGAGGCGATAGAACTAAAAAACGAACTCATAAACCTTTTGGGGCACGCTCAAATGGAGTTACGCAAGTGGAGTAGCAATTCGACACAATTTCTTGACACCGTGCCCGAAGAACACTGTCAGTCCCCTAAACTCTTTTGCGAAGAAAATGATAAACATACTCTTAAAATCTTAGGCGTCCAGTTTGATCCAAATCTTGACAATTTCACTTATTCTTACTCATCTATTCAAAATATTGAGTTTACGAAACGGTCTATTTTATCCCACGTAGCTCGTATTTTTGATCCTATAGGATGGCTAACTCCAGTTATTCTTAAAGCTAAATTACTCCTTCAAGATTTGTGGCGTTTAAAATTAACGTGGGACGAGCCCGTGCCCACAGATGTCGCCGACAATTGGAAGGACTTTGTATCGAATCTTGAAAATCTAAACTTAATCAAAATACCACGTCAAATCGTACCTGCAAAGTTAACAGAAGCTAACTTAATAGGATTTTGTGATGGTTCATCCAAAGCCTATGGTTGCTGTCTTTATCTTCGCGTTGTTTCTAATCAGCAATGCCAAATTCATCTGTTAATCGCGAAGTCCAAGGTAGCACCATTAAAAGTCCTCACAGTCAATCGTTTAGAGCTCTGTGCTGCGGTACTACTATCAAAAGTAGCTACTCGTGTTTACGCCTTGCTTAGTCAAAAACTAAATCTATCAAAATCAATCTTATTCACTGACAGTTCGACTGTGCTGTCGTGGTTAAACACAGAACCACACAAACTTAAAACCTTCGTAGCACATCGGGTAGTTCAAATTCATGACGCTACTGCACAGTTTGTGTGGCGCCACGTGTCGACCCATGATAACCCAGCCGATCTTTGTAGTCGTGGTCTGTCATGCGCTCAATTAGCTACTTGCCAAACGTGGTGGTCCGGGCCAAAATGGCTGACTCACCACACATCAGACTGGCCTGTTTCAGCAGTTCCTGTTGAAACTGACAGCATTCCAGAATTAAAACCAACAAAGCAGAGTCGTGCTCATGTTTCAACTTTAGAATTTAACCCTATCGACACGATTCTCGAGCGATCCTCTAATCTATTATCTGTTCAACGAATACTAGCCTGGATATGTCGTTTTATACAAAACTCTAAACTTAAACCTTCTGCGAGGAATCGACATACTTTTATCACCTCGACGGAACTTAACAATTCATTAAAATCTTTAATTTTGCATGTCCAGCAAACCTATTTCAAAGACATTATCTTAAACCTTAAGTCAAATAAATCATTACCTAAACATATTTTAAAGCTATCGCCTTTCGTCGACTCCCAGCGAATCTTGCGAGTGGGGGGACGACTGTCGCAATCGAGACTGTCAGAATCTACTAAACATCCTTATCTTTTACCCAAGACTTCTCGTTTGTGTATCTTAATAATTGACTTTTATCATGTAACTTATCTTCATTGCGGTCCTAGACAGCTACAATCCTTAATTCAGCGTAGATTCTGGATTTTAGGTATTAGAAATCTCATTCGATCTCGTTTATCAAAATGCGTAACCTGTTTTAAAATCAAACCAATTCCTTGTCAACCTGTGATGGGTCATCTGCCACCTTCTCGCCTAACCCCAGGTCAATGTTTTCAGACAGTAGGTATTGACTTCGGTGGACCTTTCCTAATCAAGGAGAGTAAGCGCCGCAACGCGAAAACCTACAAAGCTTATTTGTGCCTGTTTGTTTGCCATGCTGTTAAGGCGATTCATCTTGAGTTGGTCACCGAGTTGACCACCGAAGCTTTCATTGCCGCGCTCGACCGATTTGTATCGCGTCGAGGTCTTTGCCAATCTATAATCACCGATGGCGGCACGAACTTTATAGGCGCGAAGCGATACCTTTCCGAAATCTCGGCGCTCTTGGACAAGGAACAGGATTCTGTATCAAAGCAACTAGCTGCACGGAATATCTCGTGGAAGATAAATCCAGCTTCTGGAGCTCATTTCGGTGGTATCTTCGAAAGCGGAATCAAAAGTACCAAGTATCACTTAAAGCGGGTTGTAGGATCCCAAATTCTAACATTTGAAGAATTCTATACTGTTCTAACTAAAATCGAAGCGATGCTAAATTCAAGACCTTTAGTCGACTCTTCATCCGATCCTAACGAAGTCGACGCTCTCACGGCGGGACACTTCTTAATCGGGCGCCCCTTGACTGCCCTGCCTGCGCCTGCACTACAAGAAAATATCACATTACGCACTCGCTGGCAGATGATTCAACGGCTATCGCAAAGCTTTTGGCGTGCTTGGCAACAAGACTATTTACATACACTTCAACAAAAACTAAAGTGGCTTAAGGACGACGGCCGGCAGCCAAGGTTGGGTGATGTCGTTACTATTGTTGAACCGAATCTACCGGCCAACGAGTGGCGACTTGGTCGAATCATTCAAACTCATCCTGGAACGGACGGCATAGTCCGCGTTGTGACCGTAAAAACGTCGAGAGGTCAACTTATACGCCCAGTCGTTAAAGTTTGCCCTTTACCTATAGACGAATCTCATTAAACTATCTTATTCTATAAAATCTTATATTAACTTAGTATCCTATTTATCATATTATCTATTATCTCTTATTTATCTTATATATTTATGTAGACTTATTTTAACCTAACAGTTTTCCAGCAACTTAAATCAGGAACATATGAATCCGTATATACAATGCGTGTGCAGTAGTACGCCTATTTAACATTTAAATCTTATACCTTGTGAAATCCCTGGTGGATTTCAAGTGGGGGGATATGAACAGACTTCCTAAACATCCTTATACCTAATTTCCCTAGTCCAATATTCAAATCCTTCCCGCGCAAGCCACCGCAAAAAACGTCATCGACGCGCGACGTCACATCAAGCGAGCGACACTAGCGCCGCACGTGGAGAGAGGAAGAAAAACGAACGAAAAAACGCAACGTGCGCGTGCGAACATTTTTAAAGTTAAAATTGTAAAACATTGTGAAAATTAAACCAAAATACAGTCCAAAATAAACCCCGGGGTGCGTGCGTGCGGTGGATATTAATTAAAGAGTTTGGTGTAATTGCAAATCAAAGAAAACCAGTATCCATGCGGCGAGGCGGCGTACCTTGGTAAGTGGCTTCCATTCCTCTATTTCCAGCTCCCAGGGGTCTGTTCAAGCTACATTTAAAACCTAATCACTTCTAATAATTCAATGTCTTCATACCAAGTTGTATTGAAATCGGTCCAGTAGTTTAAAAGCCTATTCGTTACAAACTAAAAACTTTCCTCTCTATAATATTAGTATAGATGTAGATAAAAGTAATAGTCATCGTAAAATAATTAATCTGAAACAAGGTCAAATAGAATGCATTAAAGTCCCTAAGTCCGTAGTGTATGTAGTGGTACCTTGCTGGCGAAGGCCTCGGCTCAGCCATCTCGGCGCCTCTGCCTCCGTCTCCACCTCCTCAGTCGATATATCACCGAACTAACAAACAACACTCTTCCTTTCTCTATGTTCACTGAATTATCTCATCTCGATATATTTAGGTACTAACATATTTTTGTAGCTAATGTGTTTACTTACGTTGTTATTTTTCGCTTTTTCTTTTCTTATGATTTGTGCTTTGTTTTATAGTTATCGAGGGTACCCGGTCGGTTGGTCTTTGGCTTATCAATCCCGACCTGCATAGTTCTATGGGAGCCCGCTCGCTGGATACGGGTTTCGTATCCGATATAAAACAAAAGACGATCAATTCGTATGAAAAAATTCGTATTCAAAAGCGACAAATGGTTTATAATCTGAGACTGCTTCTATCATTTTGAAGTAATATTTTTCAATATGATGATTATCCCAATAAAAAAATGGTTGTCTGTAAAGTCGGTTTACGGTTGATAATTTTACGTCATAACGTCATATAAACAACGAAAAATAAAAAAATGCTATATCATTTTTTAACTTATTTTTTAATATTTATTAAATACTCTGTTTCCCAAGTTACCATGACGCGTCTGGTCATTTTACCATGACTAAATAGGTTTTGATAATTTTTGATAAGTCTAGGATTTGACAAGTATCAGAGAAACCTGCAGCCAGAAGGCAGGGTGAAATATACAAATTACGTTTAAAATTATCTCATATTTTTGTAAAATATAACTACAAAATACCTTACTTTGCACCAGCCTTATCTGTGATATAAAATAGTATTACAGTTTCATTCTGCCAGTGTCTCACTTCGTCAACTAAACTGAAAGGTCTGTAGTTGGACTTTATTATTTTTACCAAGGACTCCAGTCGTAAAAAACTGAGAATATGTGTCACCGGCGCGCGCGGCAAGTAAATAGGCAAAATTATTTAAAGTCACGATCGCAATATCGCAGTACCGACTAAAATAATTCCTTAAAATATATATCTGTGAACTTGTCTAAATGGAGACATATTTATTGAGCACCTACCTATGAGGAGCTTTTGAGTTATGTTAACATTTTTATGGCTTTTGTGTTACATTAGTACATTACGATATAAGTGTGGTAAATTGATCTTTGCATAGAGGCGGTTTATGACGCGCGAGCGGCAGCGAGCGTGTTATAGAAGCCAAGATGCAAATATCAATTCCACACGTATATCGTACGACGTTTTTTATCACAGTTGCGAATAAAAGAAAAGACTTGAAAAGAAAACAAAATAATAATTAACAAAATATTTGTGATAACTCTATGTTTACATTTTTTCAAGGCAATATTTTTTTGTTAATTAATCCTTAACAAAAAAATATTGTCTTAATCCTCGTGTGACATACATTATTTTTTAGGGTTTTTCTATTTGTTTTTGCGTCGGGGGTTAAGAACAAAATACAATGGTACGGAAAAACAATATATTTAAGTAAAGAAAAAACAAAAAATAAACAACTCAATTTTTAATCGTTTTCTAAGTCATTATCACGTAAAATTTTCGTTCGTAAACCGACTTTAGAGACAACCATTTTTGCTAGCTAAAAAACTCTTTGTTACCTACCTTTTCGGGATAACTTTACAGCACTAGTTAACAAATCTAAAACGCACGCGTGCATAATATGTTGGATTATGAGCCTAAAAGCCGTTGAATAAGATCCACTTTATGAGCAACTGTGATAAAAAAGGTATTTATGTATTGCTGCGTTGCATTGGCTGAACGGTAATTACATTAAACAAAGATTCTTAAATTTAAAAAAAAACTTAAAAATTTTATTCTCTATTATTTAAAAATGACCAGACCAATGAAAATAAAATGGTCAGACCTGGTATTTGACCGAACATCAAAAGTCCAGACTCAAGGTTTACCAAAGAGCTATGGAGCGCAGCATCTCGGTGTAAAACGCATCGACCGAGTTCGAAACACCACTCTTCGCTCGAAGACAGCCGCAGTAGAGTTCATGAAACGTCTCATTTTACGGCAAGTCCACGAATTAAGTATAACTTCTTATCAAAAGTATATCACATTTCTTCCTTTCTTTTTGCATTATACCCAGATGCCTTATGTCTCAAAGAGGTTTTATCTTTTGTACTCATTAACGCTTGCTTACATACATTAAGGCTTTTCTACATTTTGACACTGAGACTGTGATACTCATTGACATTTTGACTTTAAGACTATGCTCCTTGCCTACCTTTTAACAAAGACGGTTAGGTATGCTGTATTCTCTTACATCCGCTACACGTTATACCAACCGTTACATTTGGTTGGCGACCCTTTAAAAAAATACTTACCTACTACCTAAAGTACCTAATTTGAAATATTCGTACAATAGCAGTAGGTACAGTGAATTCGTTGAAATTCTACCGCAGTTTTTCTCTTCAAAGAAACTTACTAAATTAATTCGTCCGTGAACCGAACTACAATTCCCTTCTCATTATACATTCATAACACGTTATATTGTGAAGGAAAGAATCATAATAATGGAGTAACATAATACGACCAGGAACAACCAGCTAAGCGGAACATTTCCCGACACGTGGATAGTTTTACTAAAGACAACTACTTTCTTAGTTGTTTTCCTTTTGGTATCTATCATCTCGAAAATATCTGAAAAGAATTACTCAAAATGTTACTGAAGTTATTTTTCAAATAGGATATTTATCTTATCGTTCATCGCTGGCTGACATAGCCAGCAATACTTCGACCCAGTGGTTAAAGAAGTGATCGATTAACGCGGCGATCCCACTGAGATGAAGAAACCTCTATTCCTCGGGTTTGGGATACGCATTCCCAAGGAGGCTCATACGCTTCGCTGCTAAGACGTCGCATTCACACAGGATGTGCTCCTGGGATAAATGGGATATTTACTTTGTTTTTATTTTGTGGAGCTCAATATTTCGATGCTGTTACATGCACTAGTTTTAAGAGACTTTTTTATCATAAACTACCTAGTGTAACCCACCTACGTAAGTCCCGATACTAAATTAGGATAAAAAGTAGCCTATGTGTTAATTCAAGTTTTCAGCTATCTGCATAACTTTAATTTTACTTTTCTCCTCTTGTATTTTTTTTTTCAAATAAAGAAATAGAATCACGTCGTCCTATAAGGTATGAAATATCAAGTACATATCATAAGGCGAGTGAGAAACACGTCTCGGTCAGAATAACGATATGAATATCTAAGTTATAGACCTAATACAATACTTACGTGACTGGACCTTAGTTTGGATACTACAAAGACTCAATATAAGTGGAACGAATTCCTCTTCCAAATTGAAAAACATGTAGTTTTTCTTAAATTTACCGAGTCAGAAATAAACTCTCCAAAATTCTTATTGTTTAGAATTAGCAGCAAAAATATAAACCTTGCAATCTGACAAAAACATCCGAAAAATGGAACCCTTTTACGAAAACGTTAATCCAAATTCACGAAGGACAAAAGGTGGGTGATTGTCGTGATTACTCGACTTTAATATCAAACCACAGAGTTATGAAGAACACAGAGAGATAACAAATACAGGTATAAATTATTTTACGATAGGAGATCTCACACATAAGAAAACTAAACAAATATTTATCATTATTGTCATCTATACATATAAAATTCTTTGTCCTGACTGACTGACGGATCAACGCACAGCCTAAACCGCTCGTAGAGACCTGAAACATGGAAGGTGTGTTCTTTGTATGACGTAAGCATCCAATAAGAAAGGATTTTCTGAAATTCTACCCCTAAGGGGGTGAAAAGGGGGGGGGGCAAAGTTTGTGTGGGATTACGTGATGTCTTGTCCTTTTTCGACTCGAGCCAAGGCGCGAGCAAAAGCTAAATATCTATAACGCAACTTGCAAACGACTTAAAAATTTTGTCGGAATGTGTGCGCAGAATGCGAATGAGAAGGTACATGAAACTCAGTAGGTATTTTTCATGTTCAATTTCACAAAGAGCAGGATAATAATATTTTACCAGTTATTTTTTTAAGTATAATTAGGATAGTAAAATTTAACAGAATGTCACAAAACTCGATCCATTTTTACTGGGCAATTGAAATGGAAGAATCAAAGTCATGTCCATGGAATCTTATTATCGAGGAAAGATCACGTTTATCTAACATACATATTATACACCTTAGGCTGTCTGTCCACAGAAGTGGAGCGAAATAGCCTTACACTACAATTTATGCTTTATAATTGTATTCTTGCATTTTTAACAAAAAATAAACTGAATATGATAGAAATATTAACAATATTAATTCAATGTTGTAAATGTTGATATTATTTATTTATTAAATGCCTGAAAGTAGTTCTTCACCTCTGAAACTTCGTAGTGCACGATCAAATACAAAGATTGTTTCTTGATGAAAGCCTTTAGTAGAGCTTCATTATTATTCATTTAAAAGAGACAACGATTCTACGGGCTGCCTAAATTGTTCATTATAGATACATAATACTATGTTTAAACGGTTTACATTTTATACCAACATAAATACTTCCTTAATTAATAGTTAGAAGGTGCTGATTTAGGAACTTGCGGTAAATTGTCCGTAGACATTTTACTGTTAACTTCTTTAGAATCGATTTAATTTACCCTCGTTATGATTTGATGAGTGGATATAGCGTTAACAAAAAGCGTTACGATAGATGATTTAGATAATATAATCTTTGTTACAAATCCATCGCTTACTTTACTAACGAAGAAGCTAGATTCATTCAGAAGAAATATTACAAAGTGATTTGAAAAAAGTGTTTAACGCCTGGTATCTAATTATTTTATCTGTGATCTAAATGAAGCGAAATCGCTTCAGGCTTAAAAAATGATAATGATTACAGACAGATTATTTCATTAAACAATAATATCAAATTAGTACACTGTAAGTCACGACTGTGATAAGTCAATTCATTTGGAACATAAACATTATCTTAATGAGGACAACGCCGACTCTAACATGGAAAATACTTTATTCGTGCTACTATTGTGAGTATTTGCGACGAAGACGTATGAAAAATGTGTTTTTCTTTTACAAATAATAGGTCTTCGTTTCACCACTACTACACCTACCTGCTGATGGTAGGTGACGATGCGATGTAAGTTGTAGCACATTTCCCTAGAAAATATCTATTCACTCGAGATTTGATGACACACTAATTATTGTAAACGTCAGGAAAAACAGACGCAAGCAACTGATTTCACTCCCTTGCTGTACGAATAAGGAATGACCGGTGGTGATAGACAGGTACAAGATTTTGCAAAACTCGGACAATAATCAAGAGTTGAAGTGGAGCGGTTAGTCAGACCATGAGTTTCTTACACACTTTACTCTGCTAGTTTTACTTCTCAATGTGACTGGATATTTAGTCTGCTTTTACCATACCTTCCTATCATATTTTGTTCATCTAGATGCGCTACCGGCGTTCTGAGTGAACTATTCTGCGACTCACTGCCCTTACCAGAAATAACACCACCAGTCCCTCGTCATATTACTCCCAACTTGCCTGCCGGTAGAGATCGTATTGATGTAGGCTCTCCTTTGATCCTTACACCGTATATTGAAGAGAACAGGTTAGAGGAAGCCCGAGAAGCTGCGGCTGTTGATGATACCGATTTACTTCCTGGCATAAAAAGCTACGCTGGTTATGTGACGGTGAGTTCTTGAAAATTTTATAACAAGTATTTCTGCATTTAGCAGCTGGTCATTAACCGATGAAAACTGTAGGATAAATTGAAACTTTTCTCTCTAATGGGGAAAAATAATTCCATTTATTAATTTTAAGACGGAATAGTGGAAAAAACTTTCCCTTCTATGTTAAAAGTGGAATAGCCGTAGAAATGTTATTGAAAACATTTTCAGGTTAACAAAGAGTACAATTCCAATACCTGGTTCTGGTATTTCCCGGTGGAATCCATGCCGGTAGAGGATACTCCTTGGATACTATGGCTAGAAGGAGGACCTGGGGCTTCCTCTTTGTATGGTCTTTTTACTGGAACAGGACCTTTCTACATAACTGATGATGGTCATTTGGACAGTAAGTTTCAGAGCGAGGTTCTAATTTTTATTTTGTGTTATAATGTTTTTAACTAAGATAATTAATAAAATTTTCAGCGATGCCATACTCTTGGGGCAGAAACCACTCGTTGCTGTTCATCGACAATCCAGTCGGAACCGGTTTCAGCTTCACCGATGACGAGCGTGGTTATGCTACTAATCAGGAAACGGTAAACAAATTCCATCTTCCAGGCACTTCCAGCATCTCTTATTGTATGCTGATTAAAGAGAAAGTAGAGATTGAAATTCCTCCATTTCATTTCAGATTGGTGAAGATCTATACAACGCGTTACAGCAATTTCTGACAATATTTCCAGAACTTCGCAGAGCTCCGCTGACGATAGTAGGTGCATCATACGCAGAAAGCACATCCCATCATTGGGAGTTCAAATCCTATGGCATCGTGATGAAGATGAGCCGATCAATCTACAGGTCTAAAAGTTTTCTATAAGAGGTCTGATCATGATCTATTTCAAAACAGAAATCAGGTTAAAAATGTAGTGCAGATACCTAAAAGCTACTTTCATTACAGTTTGAAGATTCTCACTCACATTCACTTACTCTTTTTGTACTTTTTAAATTTTTCTTTGCACAATGAATTAAAGGATACTTACCTTAAGTTACTTACCTTGTCACACAATTCAGGGCTTGGCGATTGGCAATGGATTTACAGATCCAATAACCCTTCAAAACATGAGCTCATTAGTTCGAGACATGGGTTTCGTCGACGACAAAGTTGCTGATGAGATCCTAAGCCTGGAGGGTGAAGTAATACAGTTGTTAAATGACGGAGAAACTTTGAAGGCTTTAATTGTGAGTAAACTGACATTTTATATTCGATTGATAATAATATCAAAGAAAAGAAGCTGAATAAAGATCCTACTTCTTTTCGGCAAAACAATTTGCCACCAAAGTGATTGTATGCCAGATTATAATAACCGCCAATTAGCTGAGTACTTTTCTTCCAGTGTTACAGCTATCTCACCAAGTTAATGCAATCAAATTCACATTTGACAAACACGTATATCTTCACCAAAGAAGATTTTACATTAATGGGTCCATGGACTGCATATGCACAGCGTGACGAAGTGCGTCGTGCTCTGCACGTTGGTAATACGGAGTTTTCGACACTAGGCATTGTGCATGAGAAATTAATGCCGGACTTTATGAACAGTGCCAAAATGTGGTTGGAAGAGCTTCTCGATAATGACAAGGTTATGTTGTATAGGTAGGGTTATGGACAAAGCGTTTGATTGTGTCTTCTTCTTCTGTTTCATATATGTTGAGAGTACAAGATTCGCCAGCTCCAGTGTGCTGTTAGATCTTTGGTATAATAATTTACTGAAATCACGTCATCAAAAATGCATCATCAAATAGTTATATTGATAGAGTAGGAGTAGCTGCATAGTTTGAAACCCACGCGGTAGGATCGGATATGGACTATATTTGCTCAAATACATCTCCAATTCCAATTCACTCATGCATAATTTTCAGTGGTCATCTAGACATCGTGGTACTATATCGAGGATCCGTCAACACATACAACTCACTTAACTTCACCAGTGTTGAGGACTATAAAAATAGTAGCAGGACACCGTGGTACCACAGTGGAATACTAGCAGGGTAAGTGTCACATACTGGTCTGGATTCCATTCTAGTATATGTTCCTACTTCCTACTTCCTAAGGGTAGCGTATGAAATAAAACTTTTTTATACTTCTCATGTAGTTCCTTCATGACTGAGGATCGTGGTCATCATGGGGTGGTCTGCTCTTAGATCGGATTTTCTACTGCCTCCACCAGTTTTTTCATCACAAATTCACATTTTTTTTTGGAAATTGACTGCTGCTATATCCATAATCTGATCCATCTATCTGAAAAGAGCGAAAGTTTTCCGTTAGTGTTCTCAACCACGATATGTTTCTTACCAATATAATTATGTGACCAAAATATGCAAAGTGCCGAAACGAGAATAAACACATCTTTTGTACTTTCAGATATTATAAAGCAGGTGGAAACCTCTTAGAAGTGATGGTCCGCAACGCAGGTCACATGGTCCCGACCGACCAACCGTCTGCTGCTCTGGGTCTGATAACAGCCTTCACTCATCAAATCTCACTCGGCCAGGATACTGGGTACCTGGCTGAGACCCCACCTGAACTGGATACTTCAGCTTCATTTAGGATAGAACTATAGAGTTTATTTTACGCTGTGGTATTGTTGGGATTATACGTGCTTCAAAAATAAATAGTGTCATAACAGATTTCGTATTTTGTCATATTTGTCATATTGAGATTTCAGTTTCCCCACTGGGCATATTTATTGCCTACATTCAGTAACTCATCCCGGCTTTCATCCTCCTCTAACTTTCAAACGGCTGAGACTATTTTAAGTAAGAGTTACAAACCCTTTTGGTTAAATCGCCTTAAAGTAAAAGGTGTAATAAAATCGGTTCATCCCTCCCAACTCAAATCCCATTTTTTTTGGATCGCGCGAGTTCAAAATAACACTACATGAGGATAGAGAACATGACCTACAGATTCTAAGACCTTTGAAAAATTGATTGGGAAATTCATATGCATATGCACACTAAAAATAACATCTATATCATTAATTATAAGTATTAAAGTAAAAAAATCTAAAAAAGAAACACTTTGAGTTCAAGTATATTAAGATAATTCGAACGATAAGGTGGCCTGCCTATTCACGCCCAGTCACCCAACAAGCACTGTGTCAAAATATTAAAATACACAAACTTGCAGTTGATTTAGATCGGTTCTTCTTCTTCGTATTGATAGCACAAACCAAAGGGAGAATTGACGAAGTTGAGTCAGATCCGCCCACTCAGAAACGGTATCTTTCCGTGATACCGTTTGATTTTGTCCTAAAAAGGACCTTATGCGATGTTGTGCCATCATGGTGGTGGAAGGATTTGTCACCCCACTCCAATACCCCCTTCTTAGAGGAGATCTTGGAGTGAAGTATCCAGGGTGCGCCGGACAATCATTGATTCTGTTGGTAATCATGACCATCACACGGGGAGGCTCCTTTCTTGCAGCCCTGCAGTTTTACCTACGTCCTTGTATATGGTACCATCTATCTTTATACAAAAACACTAGCTGCGCCCCGCGATTTCACCCGCGTAAGTTCCGAACACAGCGCCATCTATTGGGTGTATTTGCAACCTAGATGTCAAACAATATTGAAGAATTTTATCGATGAATCAACGTACACCGCCGTCTATAAGAACTTCACAAAACTAAACAGTAAATAAACACTTGCTTAAAAAACCATTAATTGATACATTTTATTCGTTTACATTCACGACATAAGCGAATAATTGAGATGATAACTATCCTATCCAGTAAGTTAGACCAAAATACGGGTACATGTGAAATTTGATTGAAATGGGTTCAGTAGTTTTGGAGTTTATTTGCAACATACATCGTGACACAAGATTTTTACAAATACAGATTATCAAAATTGGTTCAGCAGCAGATTTTATTAGTATTGCCCTAAAGTGAATAAAGAAATAAATTAAATATTGCCTTTCTATCGCTACGGATTACGGGGGTATTGCTATTTTCATACCAATTTTACTTTCCTGAATAATGCCAACCCAAAAGAGCAATTATTTTTAGTTAGAATAAAGGCATTATTTAGGAAGGAAATACATTTATGTTTAGCGGTGCGCTGCTAGGAAATCATTATAACGTCGTTTTTGAAAAAAATATTGACCTAGGTTGTTTCCCAGGAAAAGATACTAAAATAAGAAGTGACACTTTAAATGTATGAAGAATCATAATTTCGTGTAGCACACTAAATTGAATAGCTTGAAAAAAATATCAACTAATGATGCTTCAAGCAAAGGGGAAATCTTTGTCAACTTGATCGTGTATCTACCATTGGTTTTAAGACATTGACGATGCCTAAACAACAGAGCTATCGTGTCAATTTCCCATAAACAACCGTGAATGAAATGGCTGTTTTGATAGGAAATCCAAATACATTACCACTAACAGCATTATTCTTTCGGTTGTTGATTACTGTAATTTTCTTACGTCATTACACAAAAAACACTGGGGTTGCTGTAAAGACCGGAAACACAATTTGGTTGACATTAAGGGTACAAGTTGTAGCTACTTTTACGATGATGTCGCGTCTTTGTTCGACGATTTATTGTTTTCGGGTTTTTAAATTGTTGTATTTTATTATGTTGTTGGACATTTTACATGGCGTCATCGAGTCTCAAACTAAACATGATTGTCTCCGCCTACTATTCGTATACTGCTAATAATTTAACCAGGAATATCCAGATTTTTAGTACATAGTTTTAATTGAAATGACGAGGGTTGTGATATAGTTTTTGTTTTAATAAAGTTGAGTTGAAACTAGCGTTCAATGAGGCATCATAGGAGAAATGTAAAAAGTATTACAACACTTGTGCGTTATGGTAAAGTAAAACGCATGCGTGCGTAATACGTTGGATTATGAGCCTAAGATCGGTTTAATAAGATCCACTTGATAACAATGAATTGAATTATGAGCAACTGTGATAACAAATACGTGGATATATATCTACGACAACATACAACACTGTAAAGCCAACCAACTTAGTCTACCGTATAGGTTCAGGTGTAAGTTTTCTAAAGCTTCACAGAAGTATACTTCAAAACGTCTTCGGAAGTAGGTGATGTGACACACGGTTTTAGAAAACATTCAAGTTTTGAGCCAAAAATATTTTTTATTTATTAATTACCTATTTCAAACCAAGACTATTTTCATTTTGAATAGTTTCAAATTCTAACAAACTTGTAAACATATATGTTTTAAAACCGCGTTTATCAAAACAATGTAACTTTAAACTTTTTAAACTCGCATGATTTGTATTCATAGTACTTAATTATTTTACAGGGTCTTAATCGTGTATTTTTTATTTTTATTTCTCTTACCTCGACGTCTTGACTATGTTACAATAGTAATGGTCGCGAACTTTTCCATTTATAAATTATTCCTAACTAGGTAAATTTTACAAAAAAAAAGTCAAAATTCTTTTACCTATTCATTCGGAATCATACAATTTGCATGTTATTACTTTGAATAGTCTCAAAAATAAATTATTCTAATTTGGCGGGTAAATAGGTTGAAATGTGTTTAAGCAATTCATCCGCATGTAACACGACATCCAAGCAGAGCTAACTGTACAAAAAATCCGGGAAGTAGAAACCTGCATACAACGTCTTGCACAGTAAATGCTGTTCACGAATAAAATGTCCGTTATTAAGAGCCCTTTACAGCTTCTATTTCAGTGTTTCTATTTCAACAGGTTTTTGTTGACTTTTAGTGGTAGAGTTGACTTCTGAATACTTTTTAACCATTCAAAAGACGAACGTTTTTAGTTTTTTTTAAAATTGACGTTTTTGAATAAAAAAGGGAGAATATGGAAGAAGAGGGAGTGAAAGGGAACTTAACGGGAAATAAAGATGAGTAAAGAAGGAAAACAACGTATCATATTTTAGAAAAAGTGTGAAATGAAGAACAATAATCTTGAACAAAACTACATCTCATTTATTACTGACTATAATTAAGACACAATAATTGAATAATAAATATCCTACGTTAGCTTTACACCTCAGAATGGAAAGAAGTATTGAACAATTATCTTACTTTTCCCCCTAGATTTTTATTATAATATAGACATCAATCATTCATCTCGTAATAGAATATTTCAATCAAATCGTTCGAAATTAGTATTAAGAGTGAGTGCATATTTTTACTTTTTTTATCTATCTATACCTATATTATAAAGAGGAAAGATTTTTTTTGTTTATAACGAATAGACTCCGAAACTACTGAATCGATTTTCATTGGGAGTAACATTGGCTTCTTTTCTCGATATTCCAATGAGACCGGAAACCGCGGGTGAAACCGCGGAGCGCTGCTATAGTATAACATAAAATACTCTGTACTAGATATATCAGTGTTCAAGGACCAACCCTAACTCTAACACCCTCTGCATGTCATGTGTTAGGGTCGTATCTAGAATTTGACACCGTACCTTGTAAGTAGTTTATCTATTTATTATTTTTAGGCTAGAGGGAAATCACGAAATGTCAGCTGGTACGGCTAAGAATGATTTACCCTACAAACCGTCCTTGATGTTTCAAGTAAACAAATTCTCATAGGCATTCGTTTAGTTCTGAAATATACTAGTAAGATATACGTTTAAAAATATACTTGTGAGTTTGACTCAATTTCGGATCAATAGTAAATGAGAATATCAGGGCAGTTGCCCAAAAATACCTTAAAAAACATCGAAGTTAATATCACTGTTATTAAAAGTAAAAAAGGGAATTTGGTATGCCTCTAACTCGTATTAGCCCAGGTCCCCACAAATTCATGATCCGCCCTAACAATGATGCCAGCCCTAAGGTAGTTCTGTGATAGGACCACAATGTGTTTCTGTGGATAGCGCTCGGTGTTTTTTTCGCCCAGCGTTATTAGCAGCTCTCTAAGCGCTTGGCGTTATTATTATAAGAACTTATTTAAAAATAAAAGTACCTATAGTTTAATAGAAGAAACCAAATGTATTCACAAACAACAATCCTACCACCAAACAGTACATAAGATTCAATTGATTCAGTTTATAAGCAGCTGAGGTATCCGTTCCAATCGGTGTCTCGACCAGGTACCCGGTGTCCTGTTCAAGTGAGATTTGACGTGCGAACGCCGATATTAGTCCTAGAGCGGCAGAAGGCTGGTCTTCCGGCACCAGGTGGCCTGCGTTACGGACCATCACTTCTAGGAGGTTTCCACCAGTCTTGTAGTATCTAGAAGGGTTAACGTTGATAGAAAACATTCTCGAAAATACATTTAATTTATCTACCTTTTTTCAACGGTTTAATATTAATCTTTTTGGAAGATGAATAAAATATTAATAATCTCGCCACGTTATCATCATATCAGCTACAACACGTCCACTGCTGAACATAAGCTTCCCCCAAAGACTTCCAGAGCGATCGGCTGCATGCTCTCTGCGTCCGCGACTTCGATTTCATCTCACATAAATTACTATCATTTTCATATTAAATGGTCGCGTTTATTTATTTATAAAATTTCTAGAAACTCACCCAGCTAATATCCCATTATGATACCAGGGTGTTCTGCTACTATTCTTGTAGTCCTCGGCTCCAGAGAAGTTGAGTGAGTTGTATGTATTTATTGTACTACGATATGTTATTACGATGTCAAAATGTCCCCTGAAACATACAGTTTTGAGGCTATCAAACGAATGAAAAAAATTCACATTAATCATATTATTATGTAGAATTTGATGCTCTCGGTAAAAAGAACGTACCTTTAGCCACATTAATTATCAAAATTGGTTCACCAGTTATCTTTTGAAGGTAAATATAAAACTTAGGCACACAGCACTAAGTAAACTGAATTATACTTATTGCGTCGTCGTAGGCCAGAATTAAAGGAAGAAGTACAAGAATGATCAGCTGCAAAATCAGCTGACCTAATTCCGGATATCAAAAGCGCACGGTTGTTTTACCACCAGGTATTTCTAACAACGGCCATTGAAAATTATGTAGGTAGTTTTTTTTCAGCTTTTATTTATTACTTACCCGAATAACATAACATTGTAATTATCCAATATTTCCTCCAGCCACGGCTTGGCGCTGTTCATCATATCTAACAGAAGTGCTCCATACGGAGTACCTAGTAAAGTAAACTCCGTGTCCCCAACGTGCAATGCACGACGCACGTCGTCACGCTCAACGAAATCCATGTAAGAGCGCTCTAGAGTAAAGTCTTCTTTTACGAAATTGTATGCATTGGTCAAATGTGAGTTTATTTCATATAAATTGCTTACGTATACATGGCACTGGAATAAAATAAAAATTAATTAAAAATTATACCCTCCAGATTTTTTTCTATCTATACAATGCTTTTATATGACAGGATGTAACAAAAGCCCTGTGACCTTGATCAAGTTTTTTTAAACGAAATTGAAAGTTAGTTAAAACATTTTCTTAAATTACTAATACGAGTACAATACAAACGAACACAAAATATAAAAAAATACAAAAACAAAATTTCAGATTAGTATCAGTTTGAGACAATTTCGCAGCTAATTATTCTTGGGTCTTATTTCCTATTAATAGGGTTTGGATACCAGTTAAATTACAGGCAAATGAGACAGAATACCGCTTAAAGTCAGGTGGCCTAACTGCTCATGTAAGGTTGCTCTTCTGACCACTAGGTATAGTATTCTACTCACATTCAAAGCCTTCAAATTCTCTCCTCGATCAATCAACTGTATAACTTCATCTTCCAGCCTTTCCATCTCATCAGCTACGCTGTCATCGACGAAGCTCATCTCCCGAACTAAAGAGCTAGTATTTTGTTGGGAACGAGAGTCAATGTGACCGTTCCCGATCGCTATACCCTGAGTTGGAAAAAACGTTTTATAGTATTTTATCCAAATAATCATTTTTGTAATGTCGTAAGGGTCTAGCGCCCAGTGAGTGCATGGGCCCCTTATGCACTAACTTAATCTAAGTAAGATACGTCTCAAAGCAGGTCAGCCTCGAGCATACTGGTAAAATGACCTCGATGGCTTGGAGTCAGATTAAACAGATTTAGCTCAAGATAAGGATTATAAAATATTTAAGAAAGATTTTTATCGAGTTTTTTTTGAGCCTAGTCTTGTTTATTAGAGCTTAAGTATGGTTGTGTTTGTTACCTGAAGATTGATCGATTCATCTTCTTCACGATTCCAAAGAATTTGAATTGCCAATGATGGGATGTGCTTCCCCGCGTACGATGCACCTGCTATCGTCAGCGGAGCTCTACGGAGTTCTGGAAAAATTGTCAAAAACTGCTGCAACGCGTTGTAGAGATTTTCACCGATCTGAAAAATTGAGAAATATAAAAATCAGCTTTCTCTTTCAGTAAGCGTGAAAAAGAGATATTAGAACTACCTGTAGAAGGGTAGGTATTTAAAAAGGTTTCTTTGAATCTTGTCACAGTTTTAGTTTGTTTACCGTTTCCTGATTCGTAGCATAACCGCGTTGATCATCTGTGAAGCTGAAACCGGTTCCGACTGGATTGTCTATGAACAGCAACGAGTGGTTTCTACCCCAAGAGTATGGCATCGCTGAAAATTAATTAGGTATGCTGTAGTTACAAAGATTCTCTAGAGCTCATTCACTTTGATTCAGTTAACGATATTCATCTTTGCATCCATCAAATAGCTCTGGACAAACTGTATCAACTAATCGTATGACCCACACGACGCCACGTCAGCTCTTTTTTAGAACTCACCTTCCAATTTATAATCTTCTGTGACGAAAAAAGGTCCAATGTATTCGAATAGACCCATCAAAGATGAAGCCCCAGGTCCTCCTTGCAGGAAGAGTATCCAAGGAGTGTCCTCCACCGGCATGCCTTCTACTGGGAAGTACCAGAACCAGGTGTTGGAGTTGTATTCTTTGTTTACCTGCAAAATGTGAATTTCTTAGTTTTATTTTATAATCATTAATGGGGTGGTTGATTAGCAATTGATTAAAATTGATTGACAACCATAAATCACGAATCAAGTGCTACGCTAAGCCTCGAGCGTGACGTAGTGCGTCATTCAATCCCTTGGCACTAGCTAGCTTTCAAACTTCCAACAACTACTAAGGAATGATAATGATGGTGATGTCAAAGGAATGATGATGATGTTAAAGGTCTTATAAGAAGCAGTAACCGGAAAAGTATAGACCACGTGCGACTATCAGTACAGGTTGACGGTGGTGATTTTTTCTACCCTATTATTTCGTTTGAAGTCAGTGCCGGTTTCCTGCTTCCTTATTCTTTTATTTTCTATTCTTACCAATTTTAATACTAACCGTCACATAACCAGCATAGCTTTTAATGCCTGGTAGTAAGTTTGTGTCATCAACAGCTGCTGCCTCCCTGGCTTCTTCCAACCTGTTCTCTTCGATATACGGTGTGAGGATCAAAGGAGAGCCTACATCAGATGTACGTCCTCTGCGGGTAGGGCGGCTTGTAGTTCGACCTTTAAGGTGTTTCAAGTAGGCTGGGATTGGAAGTTCTACGCCAGGAGGCAGTTCGACTCCTGGAGGTAATTCTGGGAAGGGTAGGGTGTCGCAGAACAGCTCGCTTAGGACGCTACTCATACATCTAGATAAAATACACAATAATTATTTATATTACACATACCTACCTATCTATTATTTTTTAATTCACTTACTCAGTTATTCGTACTTGTTGTTGTCAAAATAATGAACAATCAGTGCTATCAGCATTGAAACAATATAATCTATTACATTTTCCTTCAAGATAAAATAACATATTAAGTTTTTTAATTAACCTATATTCATTTGTCCCACTATTGGGAACAGTCTCTGTCTAATGAAGCCTGATAGTGACGCTACCTTTTTCGGAGGTTACCTCGATCTTTCTGTCTAATCTGGAATCACGGAAGTGCTACTCGCCAATATAACGAAGAAAAAGTTTTATTCGTGGCCAGTCAAGTAGAAAATAGAACCACTTCTGTCAAAATGTTAAGTGTATTTTTTTTAATCATGTTTTGTTTTGTTATTGCACTTCATGAAAACTTACAATAACAGCGTGAATATGGTGAGCTTCATTCTTCTATCCATGTGGCAGATTATCCTTACGTTACGTACTATTGCAACACAATTCTGTATGAATCACATCGACAGCATTAAGAACGGATTGTTGTGTATTTTTGACAAAAAATATTGTACTGTCATACATTTAAATGATTCTCTATATTTATATTATAAGTTTATCATCTTATCAAATATTATATCTTTCTCCGAAGATTATATCATACATGATCATACCGTTTTTAACATCAAGATTACCCAGGTATTAGTGAATGGACTAATTTAGTATCTAACAGGATCCAATTTGAATCATTTTATGGTATTAATCATAATATTATTATTAGAAGATATAAATGAAAACAAGTCGATCGATCATAGTAAGGTTGAGTCACGAATGGCAATGTTTAGACTTTGGACTTGTAGACGTACTTCGGATTGAACTTTATCTGTTTGTTCATTAAATGATAAAAATACTGAAAATTAACTTTAAAATGTATACAATCTGTATCAGCGAAGGGGGCGGTTCTAGACGACTAATGGCGTCAGCTGATCATCAGGATAGACGCCATTACACATATCTAGGAACTTCAGCAACCTTAACTCCTGGCTAAAATTACTTGTTTCGTAATTTTTATTTGAGATTTGCCATTATTCTTTGTCACTTGATTCAAAGATTCTGTTTTCACTATTTACACCCTGTATACTCTACCTACACGGGTATTTGTGCTAATATCATAAGATTACATTTTTCTTAAACTTCGTAAAGAAAACATAATAACAAGTTTGTCAGATGAATACCATACCTACCCTCCCACGCAACCTTTGACGGCACACTCTTTGATAAATGTTTTAATTAATTTTACAACGGGGTTACCTACATTTACCTCGGAGAAAAAATGTTTTTTCGTTACTTTGCCGTAACGATAATATAATATAATCCTTTAAGATTTTACCTTTATGGCATAATTAGGTATTGTTTTTGATGCTTCTGTTCTGATTTAATTTGTTTTTATAATGAAAGCTTTCCACGCTGTGATATCGTTACGTAAGTTAGCTGGCTCACTCGCTAGCCGACTTCCATTTCGCGGTGACGCAGAAGGTTGCGGGTTCAATTCCAAGTATTTTAGTTGGAAGTCCAACTTCTAACTGAATCAAACCAATGAAAGGTTCTCTCAGCATTTAATATAAAAACTTTACTTAATAAAGTAGTATCTTTCATCTAGGCCCGGTCGACTAAGCTGAAAGTGTGGTATAGGTTCTGGGCAAGCCTATACCATCTAATAGATGTCCCAGGCACTACAGTGCCCTAAATAGCTTGAATTAAAGTATCATCTAGATTAGATGTAGAGGCCAATATAAAAATACCAACTCTCGTACAATACTAATATCGAAAACATTCCACAAAGCTTTTCCTAGTTATGAATAATTCTTTGTATTCCTCATACAGCAGTAAAAGGCAGCTTAATGGTGAACGTAAACTATAGAGTCAACGGTCGGCAGATAGGGTTTCTAAGACCTGTTGGCCTAGTAGTAGATACCTCGACATTCATTCCGAAGGTCATGGGTTCTTTCTTTCGAGATTTTTTGTTACGATAAAAGTATGTGCTCTAATTGGCCTTGCTCTTACGGTGTGCGGAAAATATCGTGATGAAACCCGCAGCTTAGTTGGTTCTAAACGTATCGACAAGTTTTTTGCTCTGGACACGATCGACTAAGCTGTGAGGATAGTAAAGGTGCTTGGCAAAGCATTCTCAATCCTCACGCAGAAATGATCTACCCAAAGAGGTTCCGGAAAACAGCAGTATACAATCACAAGTAGGATTTCTACTGGACGACCTCGATTATAAGGAAGCCACGAAGCACCCTATTACTAAACTCGAGAATGACGTTTAAAAGTATTTTAACATTGAACTTATGTTTATCAAATCATAGTAGCCAAATTACTAGTACCTACTAATAGTATCTGAGCTAAATTGCGGACGAACAGACATGGTGAAACTATAAGGGTTTCTTCTTACGAAAATGTATTATTTTCTTAAAAATGTTTTTTTTTCTGAGACAGTTATCAACCGATTGTCGTAAGTCTGCGTTAGCCTTTAGTGTAGGCATAGAAAAAGCTGAAACTTGCCTGATTCGAAATTCCACGAATTGAGGCGCGTTGTCATAAGGTAGTGTTTTATTTCTATCACATAAGCGATAGCGATTACTATATACTCGTATTTTAATAGATGAATTTAAAAAAAAAAAGAAGAGTATTTGAAGAATTATAAAGCCTCAGACCTTGTCGCTTATAGAAATCAAATGTAATGGATGTAACGTCCTTCGTCATAAGATGTAACGGATGGAAGCAAAGTGGTTAGATTAAAGAACATCCGGTACAAATTATAACTTATTTATGTAGTAGAAGGTTCAAGTTTCTTTCTTTTACAAGTCAGGTTTTCTCTTCTGTCTTTTGATACACGTAAAAAAATTTAATGATGCTTCTTCATTCATTTCATTTAATTATTTTGCATTCACATGGTAGGTACAATCAGGCAGCATAAGTACAGACCCACGGTAGAGCCCCAAAACTGCTATTCTTAGGATGTTTTCAACTCAACCAAGAATCAAAGTTCTTGCTCGAGTCCAAGTTGAAAGTATTTCAACTCATGAATTTATTAGAAAAACAATATTGTTTAACAATATTGAAATATTCCAATAATAGTATTTATTTTTGGTTAGCTGACTTCTTCTTCTCTTTCTTCTTCCTATTGTACAGTCGGCGAGATAATCGCAAACCTAGAAGTAGCTTGAAGATCTGTAATCGCTATAGCTCAACCGAGCCGTCTAACCTTACATCTCCAGTAGTTTGAAAGTCACGCGTCCAGTCCGTAGTCGCTAGCCGCTAGTCGATCCTAACTCCCAACCTCTACTCCACAATACACAACATTGATTTATATTCACGACTCGTACACAAAACTTTAACATCGAAAATGGCTAATTTCGGACTGAGTTGCCATTCTGTAAACGTACCTTTAAGACACTACTCTTTGGTTAAAAGTTATATACATGTTCACATTTTTTTTATGATGTGGTTTTCAACTGTCAATAAAGACTTGCTGATGTTTGTTCTTTCAGGATTCCGTACCTCAAAAGGTCAAATAAGAAACCCTTACAATATTACTCTCTTATTTCTCAAATAAAAGGTCAACATGACGTTACATCGTTACATTTAGTTATTGCAAATAACCCCTCTCTTCTCTATTCTCCCAACTAGATTTAAAAAGAAAGTTATAGCCATAATTTGGTAACTCATAATCCATTAAATTAATTAAACTCGGTGATATTACCAAGTGAGCCACGTAATTAGGCAAAAACGGTCAAAACATCATAATTGAGTATTTTATAAAACCTTAAACAGACAATCTAACAACCTTATACAAGATCACCTATGAGATTTAAACTAAAACACGAACGGAACTCCTTCCACGTGTGTTTGTGAAGAATCCGGAATTAGTTGATTACAATGATATTATATAAACACTGGATAAGAAAGGACATCTGTATTCTATTCCTTAGTAACTCTTACACTTAGATCCCAATTCAAGTGTCAATAACACTTCTTTCGTTTCATATTTCAGAAGTTATATTAACCATAGATATTAAACTTATTTATGCAGTGGGCATTATGTCTATACTAATATTATAAAGCTGAAGAGTTTGTTTGTTTGTTTGTTTGTTTGAACGCGCTAATCTCAGGAACTACTGGTTCGAATTGAAAAATTCGTTTTGTGTTGGATAGGCCATTTATCGAGGAAGGCTACTTTTTATCCCGATATTCCACGGGATCGGGAGTTACGCGGGTAAAACCGCGGAGCACTGCTAGTTTTTAATAAAATTTTGCTCAATGGTCAAAATGGTAGGGAGTCACATCTAAATACCAAATATAACTGATGTCAAAGCGTCACTGCTACAAATTTGGCAAAATTTACAGTCATATGTATATTAGTACAGGTCGTATTTTAAAACCGATCTGTATACAGGTTTGATAATTTAATAGATTCTTCTATAGTAGAATAATAGAAGCTTCACGTTAGGCTCAAAAAAAATGATCTGATGATGATCTTCGGAGTGATGACCAGAATAGCTTTTTAACATGCAGTAATTTGCTCACTTTTTAATATATATCAACAGAATTGTCCCTTTAACTACTTGGTTGGGATTGATGGAGCAGCTGAAACCACCTTTTCATCCTAGAATTCCTCAATTTTTATGCTCACGAGGTCTACTATTCACAGAACCGCTTAGAATCATGAAATTTCTCGACTACGTGACTTTAGCGGAGTTGCGAATACACAACAAACAGTCGAAGGGAAACGTGGAAGGACAGTTGAAGGTTACCAAGGAACATTCGAAGGTCTCTCTAAGCCACTGTAATATTAAAACTCCTTGTCAGATTACTATTCCTGTAGCGTGTTCACCCCTTCGGAACGTGATGCTGGAGCAGTTATAGCACCCTTACTACACCTTACTTTCTTGTAAGGTACTTCGCCAAATCACTTTATTGAGACATTGTATAGGTGTGGATGGAAACGTGAGCTGTCATCAAAAACGTAACGTGTTACAAGGATCTTAATGATAGTGGCAAAAAAGAGCAATAGTGTGTTGCATATTGGAGAAGATTCAAAGTCGGTTGGATTGTTGATGTAGAAAGAACACTAGCGCCCTCGATCAAGTTCATTACGATTCTTGTCTCAGTCACTTAACTTCTAACATTTTTTGCTGTAAATGAAACCGTTATTTCTTAAAAAAAGTGTATAATATATTCTGTCTTAAATAAATATAAAAAAATATCCTATAAATAATAAGCCTTTATCAACAATTGAACACCTTAAACTTAAGTCCCGAATTGAGCAAACTTAATGGATCAATTTTTTTGAAATTTTACAAACTTTTTGTCATTTACATCGTTTTTGCTAACTCTTAATAGATAATTATAGATCTTTGACCTTTCTAAGGCTGAAAGTAGACTACAGTCTTGTGTCACCCAATACCTCGCGGATAGCTCTGTTTCAAGGCGATAGCGAACAAATAAATGATCGTTTGATCGCTTCATAGTATATTATCGACTGACTACACGTCTATAGTCTGCCAGGGCTCTAAATACTGATAACTATATCAAAAAATTGATCCCAAATTGATCCCAGTCTTACGCTTCTGACATACCGACCACCTCAATCACATGGGTGTGCTTCTTCTTTTTATGTATACCATCGAACTCATCTTGGATATCCTGCAACGTCCGTCCTTTTGTCTCTGGCACGAAGAAATACACAAATATCGCGCCAACGACGCAGACCACAGCAAAATGCCACAACGTCCAACCAGGTTTCACCTTGTCTACCAAATTCTGGTACAGTTTTGTAACCCCAAAGGCTAAAAACCAGTGAACTCCTGCTGTGATAGCGGTGGCTCTTCTAGTCACATTCTGTGGGAAGATTTCTCTCAACATCAACCAAGGTATCGGTCCCACACCAGCTGCGTATACGCTCACAAACACGCACAACGCAAACAATGGTATCCACGTATTATTCAGAGATATATTTAAAGCTTTCAAGTGGTAATAGACGCCCAAACATGCTAAACTCAATGCCATTGCAGAAAATGAAATCATAAGCAGTACTCGTCTTCGAACTACTTTCAAAAGCATGGTTGAGAAATAAGTGGAGGAAACCAGACAGAATCCAAGGATTATAGCAGCACCTGGAGGGTTGAGCGATATAGAAAAGGTCTCGAAAATTTTTCTAGCGAAGAAAAGGACAGGATATATTCCACTCATTTGCTGAAAGATCATGAGCCCGAAAGAGACAACAATAGCTTTGACAGTTGCTCTGGTGCTGAACAGCGCTTTGAAGGTTACTTTATTCTTAGCGGAGTTTCTAATGTATTCCTTCAAGGTTTTAATCTCAGAGTCGATATCATTGTCGATGCCTCTAAAATATCTTAAAGCAGCTTTAGCCTCGTGGAACTTTCCTTGCGACATGAGGTAGGCGGGTGATTCCGGGAGGAAGATAAAGGCTACGAAGAATGCTATCGGTATACTGGCGCAGAGTACGGAAAACCATGTCGAATTTTCTATCATACCTGGAACGAAAATTAAAACAAATTAATAACAGGCAGCCTAAGGCACTCACATAAGATGACAAATAACTAATCACTTCACCATAAGGTTTCCATTTTTCCATGTGTGGTACGAAACTTTAGTTTAAAGATCTCATAGTAATTATACTCCAACTCACCAATAATATACCCAAATAAGACTCCACAACTCAAGTGAACATGATAAAAGTTAGCCAAAGTCGGTAGGATATGCTTCTCCGCGATATCTTCGACGTAAGGTGGAATGCTGACGCTGAACGCTCCGACTGCTACTCCTCCTACGAAGCGGCCTACGTAGAGGCCGTAGACACTGGGGCTGGAATAATAATAACAGTTATTTTAAAGATAAGCACTACAATTCGCCATCCAAGATCATTTTAAGACGACAACAATAATATATAACTACATAAATAAACTAGTGTGATAGTCGGCTATATGAAAAATACTTGTTTCAACAAACTTGATGGCTTGACCAGAGTTGCATAGATATACTTCTGTTACTCCATGATTTTTGACCCCATTAAGCGGAGACAGCACTACTTTAATGAATCTATAAAAATAATACCCATTGTCCCTGTTATCTTATATATTAATATTTTATCTAAATCGTGAATAAAATATAGAAATAATCTAACAAGCCTAAATGAAGCGTCAGTGCAACACGCGTATTCTCAAGATTGTGGCTCTGTTTGATCTTGTTCTGAGCATGGACATCGTGAAGTTTTCCCCCCTTTACCTTGAAGCCACCATTATCCAAGAGACCAGAAGTGGGAGTGCGAGATACAGCAAGGTCTTCTTTCTCCCAAAGTACTCGGATATTAGACCTGCCGGTACAGCGCCCCAGAGTGCGCCCAGGCAGAGTAGTGACGCCGCCCATGATGCTTCCGAACCTGTTAGCTGTTGAAAAACATGGGTGGTTTAAATATTATTTATGTGTTTTTAACACGCTTTTATTAGATCGACTTGTATGTATGTAACTAACTATGTAATGGAATCTTGCAAGTTTAATTTGATCCAATTCCCGGTTACCGATTGTGCTGATTTTTTTTGTACACATGTGTCATTTCTGCAATAGTCTATAGATATTAATTATTTTTTTTGTGTTTTGTTTTTATCTGACCAACCTGTTGGTTCGATTGGATAAAAATCCCTTTATTAGTGCTATTCGGCGCAACCAGTAGGTCGGTTCAGGTAGTCGGAACGGATAGACAGATAAATAAAGGCCATCAACAATATCGTCCGAATACAAATAATGGAAATTATTAAATCCTACATCAAAGGACATGTATTATTACCGATATTAAGAATCAATCCGTCACAGATTGGTATCCTTCGCTTGTTTATTTACCTACGAGTAGAAAGCTTTTATATAGATAGATAATTCTGTCGAATGATTTGTTAGCAATAAATTACAAAGTCCTTACAAAATATATCAATGTACAGCTCTAGTAAATGGACGGTTAGCTATTACGGAATTTAGCACTCAGATAGCTATTATACCGTTGGCAATTAGGTATCCACTAAAAAGGAAAAAGTCAACCCGTACGCGGACGAAGTCGGGGGTGAAAGCTAAGCTAGTTTTATAAGAATGTAAAAAATGGCAAAAAGAGTATACTGGATATTTCCGCCTTATGAGATCTGTTTTCGATAATTCTTTTTTATTTAAAAGGTGGGATGAGTATCTTCGGAGTGATGTGCAGAATAGTTCCTCAAAATGCAGTAACTGGCTCACTTTTAGATTTCTACCAGGCAAATCGTCTCTTTAACTACTAGGTATGGATCGATGGAACACTTGCAACCACCTTCTCACAGAAAACTCTTCAAAGTTTGTACTCCCGGGGCCTACCGTTCCACTACTATTAGTTTTTAGATTTCTTTGAATAAAAGTTAGAATATTCTAAAGGTCCTAATGAAAGTACAACCTTTCTAAATACATGTAATCTATCCTCACAAAACGGCTATCAGTTAAATGGACAAACCGCAACTCGTCATTGATTGTTTGCCACCATTTCGCCACCGAAATGATGTACGTTTTAACTCAGCCCGACCTTAATTAGTGTGATGCTTACAAATGATCCTATATGGACCTGTACGCTTACACTTTATATAATAGGCCTTGTTTATTTTAGATGATGTTTTATGATTATTAAAATATTTTAATTTCAGTAATGGAAAAGAGGATTTCTAGAACTTTAGTCCAAAAATTAGAATCATAAGTGAACCTGTCATAATACTAGAACGCAGTTCAATCATACCAGACACATTTCAAGGAGTGTGCATCAGAACTCCACGACCTAATTTTGTCATTCGTACTGCAAGGGAATGGAATCGGTTGCCTGCGTCTGTATTTCCTGACGTTTACAAATTAGAGGTTTTCAAGTCGCGAGTGAACAAGTATCTTCTAGGAAAGCGTGCAATATCTTAGACTGCATCGTCGCTTTCCATCAGGCAGATGTGATAGTGGTCAAACGCTGATCTATCTTAAGTAGAAAAATACCGAACCTGCTGAACCGATTTGTTTGGTATGGACATAACTTGTGCGTCGTGGTGCTCACCCATCGCGATGGGTGAGCACCACGATTATACAGCCCGTTTATACAGAGAATTGACGACCTTTGGGACGCGTCCCAAAGGTCGTCAATTCTCTGTATAAACGGGTGAAACCGCATGCCGCAGCTAGCAATGAACGCAACACACTCACCGTAAGTTTAGGATGTGGATCGACGAGAGCAGGTGCCGTCGGCGTCACCTCGCCTACTTCCCGTGCAGGATTCTGTAACATTAATTCCAACTGTTCATTAAACGTACTAATTATTTATCACCGATCGTTTGTTACAGTACTTCCGAAACTTGTGTGAAATGGGTCGTTCCTTGTTGCCCTACTGACATGCCTGAAATAGATATTGTTGTATACTCGTATTTGTAGAAAAAACAGTAATTTAACAAAGAAATCTAGATAGGTATAATTTATAAAATGTCCTGACTGCCTAACTGATATCAACACACAGCTCGTAGAGCAGCGTTTTTCTAGTGTAAATACAGACTGATTCCATGGGCATATCGGGGTATAAATGTGGCTTTTAAGGACTCCAGCTATCTCCATTCCAAGTTTCATCGCAATCGGTTCAATATTTTTGCATAATGAGGTAACTTAACACATTGTCTCGTTTATTATAATAGTAGTGCGATAAGCATCTAACAATTCATAATTCCGTGCTATCCCTCTGGCTCATTTTTCACCAGAGCAGTTTGGAAAATCTCTATGAAACGTGAAGTTCCTTATTGAAGCGATATTGTTTGAGTACTGAAATATTGAAATAGCGAAGTATGGAGCACTTTCTTTGAAAGCTTCTTCAAGTACCTATTGCCAATCAATTTGTCAGATTTAATATAGTCAAGTAAAGTGAACATCTGAACCGTTCGAATCCGTTATCATAAAACTTTGATTTAAAATCGGAATATATATGCAAATATAATATTATCAATCAAATTAATTTAAATGTGACCTTTAGTCACTAATATCTAGTGGGCCCGGCTTATGCTGTCCCCTGGGGTAAAAATTAAGGTTTCTTACCAACCTTTCGCCTATTTTTTGAGAGGAAAAATTCTCGGTCTCTAATAGAAAAAATTTTAACTGTCACCACACGGGACACCTTACAGGCTAAAGGGGACTATTGTGAATAAAAAATTTTGATTGCAAAGTTTTGACTCATATTTTTTTATTGAAACCATTTATCTGATTTAGGAAATAATTCGGTTCACGCCGGTTCCTCCAACGGATCCACTACGCTGAACGGACCACTGTCAAGAATCACCTGTTACTGATAGAAAAAAAATATAAACGAGTCATTCCTGTCTGCCCCGAATCCTATCCCGAAGTGACTTTTTTAAAACTGAGGTGTGTGTCTTTTCATCATTTTTTGTTTCCGTACCTCAAAAGGTAAAAAAAGGAACCCTTATATTTTTTCATATGTATTTAACAACAATATAAAATGAATAAAGGCACATTGAAGTAATTTATCGTAACGTTAAAAGTTTGTACCAAGTCTATTAAATTACAATGGGTTTTATCGTGGAGTTGGTAACTTTACGACAAGAACTTGTTAATTTATGTTCCGATATCAACTGAGACATATTTCGAAGATATTTGTTCGAAACTAGTAGCAGTCTGCGGTTTTACCCGGGTAAGGATCAACCGTGTGGGAATATAGGGTTAAAAAGTCTATAATACTCAAAGAATTCAATGTATCTGCATACCAAAATTCATCAAAATAGGTCAAGTATCTTCGAAACATATCCTGCCTATCCTGTAGAAAAATTGAATAGTATCCGCAGACCGCATTCTCGGCCGAAATCGTAGCGCGCGGCCGCAGTTTTCGTTCAATACTCAGGTTCTAACTCTGACATTTTATTTTACGTGTAAACGATTTTAAAATCGGTCAAAAAGTAAGGAGTCACTTATAAAAACGAATGGACAGATATGACGTCATTAATAAATCGTAATTTAAAACGGATATTGTTAACCAACCTCTTTAGGTTATGAAATGCATTGCATTTAAATTGATAAGTCTTTGGTTTAAACAAGACGATTTATCGTCTGTAGGTAGTGCGGCTGCGTTCAACTGCTTAACCAAATATTTTTTTATTACACTGCAGGCAACCCTAACATAAAGTTAATAACGGTAATCCGATAAAATTCAAACACAAGTACATCGGGTTAAGTTTCACAATGTGCAACTGCATTGCGCATTTCGTTGGGTTAACTTTTAACAACAATAATTCATGTCAGTTCACTAGGATATTTCACCTTATTACTTTCGAAATAAGATCGTTTATATCTGAAAATATTATTTGGTTTTTAATAATTCCAATTCATGCTAATTTAGACTCTACTTTTCTGAAAATACAGTTGTTGATAACTGTAAATATTATTTGGTTTTTTAAAGTAATGCTGTAAGTCAGTGGTTTAAAATATGTGCGGTCGAAAGTTTGGAAGTTGTAAAGATTTGTATGCAAATATTTGTGAAAATAATACTAAGAATGCGAGAAACGTTTCAGTTTTCAATGAGTTATGGTAAATTTTCTGAAAATTTCCCGATCCCGTAGAAACTTACAAATGTCTGTGCAAATCATAATATAAGATTTATTATTAAAGTCATTTAAAACGGGATAATATTCGCTATGTTTTTATTTTGTTTAGCGTGAAAATGGTGAAACAGCATCGAAATGCCGAGCTCCACAACATAACCACATAGTAAATATCCCATTTTTAATAAAACATAACCAAAGTTGTCTAAAATCATATATTTTAAAGTATTTTATTTAAATGTACCAAAATAAAACATAAATTCTCTCTAGCTTTGAAATAGACTATCCTCATAATAATGTAATGTGAAAACTACGGAACCCTAAACCGATTGCGATGTAACATGGCATGTAGGCAAAGGTCCTGGAATATCACACGGCTTTTTCTAAGACTCTTAGATTCGAGTTTGTTTACTTCCAGGTCCAAACTTTTTGTGACTTCTTCCTAAAACTTCTTCTTATTGAATAAAGATACGGTTGCAAAAAAAGTAGCTTTAGTTACTAGCAATGTTACTAAATTGTTACTAAACTAAATATTGAGAAATGTCATTGCTAAATGTCTCAATATCCGTGTTTTCGTGATATCCCTAGAATTCCCGAGAAAACTCGGTTCATTGAATCATTCCACAATATAGATAAGAAAGCAACAAGACAGACAGATGGACTGGCAACAATAACTCTATGTAAATTAGGGCGGCACGCGGCGCGCGGCATTATAACCCTTTGCCCAGACATGTCTGCCGATAACGTAACGGCTAACGAGTACTAACGACTCGCTCATCTAGGTTATGGTAACGGTTGAGGAATATGTCTTACTAAAAGTCTCCGCTCATATGGTATTGGTCAGCTAAGGCACCGTTCTAATTGCGCATCATCGCGCGACCGACGCGCAATTAGGACGATGCCTAAGCATATGTGTGGAAAACTCACCTTATAATATACAGTGTGAAACAAAAACCCGTTAGAAAACAAAATTAAAATCCTTCTTAAGTAGATTTCAATCAGGCTACAAAAGTACAGACTTGCCTTAGAGCTTCAAAATTGCTAATATTAAAATAGGATCGACTTGAGCAGAACTGGCTTTGCTTGAGTTGATATTCAATCTTGTAAGTCTACGGTGGGTCTTTAATTTTGTTGTACAAAGAAATTGTAGGATTTTGTTTTTTTTTTAAGTTTGTGAAAATTATCCTAATTTATTTATCCTAAATAAATTAATTCTAATTTACTCAACCCTATTATTAAATGCAAACACTGGCAATAGTGTTACCACATGTTCAAAATCTCTAAAGTAATGTAGCTGGAGTACTACGACAAGATTTACGGTGAGTGAAACCTAATGGGAGTAAAAATATTCCTATTTGGTACATACCTTGGTTTAAAAAAACGAAAAAGCTCTCAAAAATAAGGTTAATTTATCAAGTTACAAGAAAAATACAGCCTCAACTTAACAAAGTAAGCCAGTAACTTGAAAGCTTCGAGATTTTTTATAACTTTAATTTAAGTTTAGCGAGCACTTTGTGCTAAATGATCCGTAAATCCTCCGTGAGAATGTTACGAAATGTCAACTTGGTTTTTTTTTAGCTTTTAGTTACGAGTATAATAATGATATTCCTTATTTCAATATCAAATAGAATTTTCGATTAAAAGGTCGACTTTTTAAAAGTCGTAAAACAAAAGTTGTTTACTTAGTTGTCTAGAACAACCTCGTTTTGTATTATTAATACCCGTGTCGAAACGTATTGTATATATTATTATATCAAGACACTATGAGAATTATTAGATTTTAACTTGTTGTGTGTTTGAATGCCATAAATTTTGTGACGTTACAAAATGATTTATGTTCAGTTAATTCAGTGATGTTGATTAGAAGTTTCAAACTTTACCAAATAGTATTGATACCCTAATAATATCAAAGTTTTAAGTTGTAACTTTAGATTTCCAAGTTTTTCTTCTTAATTTGATTGCAGTCCAAGCACAAATTTTACCCGAGTTTTGGGATCATAAGTATTGGTTTTATACTCTTTAAAATGTATTAATAATTTATTATACTACTTTTAGTGAAAATGATTTTTATATTTGTTTGTTATGTGTTCCATATCACGGGGCTATGGAGCCCTGGACCCTAGGAACGCGTGCGTGGAGCCGAAGCCAACACGTAGAGGCCCTTTACAACAAGTTTCATAGCAAAGTATGATGTAGACATCAAACCGGTGATTATCCCTGTCTGCACTATAAAATGCAGCCAAAATAACCTCCGGTTTGGATAGAACTATTGATAAACCACATGAGAAAACCGCTTTTTCTATTGTGATAAAACGGTAGTGGACTGGAAAAATGGGAATTATTGTGACTATGGCGCCTGACGATAACAATGTAAATAACACGTCAGATGTGGCAGGCGGAGATGGGACTGAAAATGCGATACGCTCGCTACTAGCAAAAATATATTTCCTAAGTTATATTTTCAATCATTATAAAGTTTTGTTTAAACTAATCGACGCTTTTGGAAGAAAAGCTAGTAGAGTTTACAACTTTGAAAATAAACATTCTCAAGTTTGACAGTAACTAGAAAAGTTGCAACAACCCGCAACTCAACAATAATTGTAGTCTATTTATGGATGGATTGATGAAAGCGAACTGATTGGAGTTTTCAACACTTTGATTGGATCAGTATCTATTTTACAAAGATGATTACTGTTCAGTTATTCAAGTTGACTACGTCTCCACTTGTGTAGGGGAAACGGATACCTCTCATTGTTTGGTTTTGAAAGATATAATGTGATTCGTTGACACAAACCCAATTAATCAACAGCGCTGCCTCTTTTTATAGGTTTTTTTAGATGGTCGAAGGTTTTTTAGTGAAAACATTTTTTGGCGCATTGATAGATAGATAGATAGATAAACACTTTATTTGTACAACACACAAAACATTGAAAATGACAAAAAAAGACGAGAAAGCTTATTAACTACGAAATTGTACAAACAGGCGACCTTATCGCTTAAAGCGATTTCTTCCAGGCAACCTTAGGATGGAGAAGGTCTGATAAGCTTAACTGGTAGGTCGTGTGGTGTAAGGAACACATAATATAATAATAAATACCTACGTAAAATAGATATTATAAACGAAATACTTAAACATAGATATCATACCATACACATAATAATATTTAGCAATACTATTCGTAATGAGAATATACTAACAATTATTTAAATAAATTTAAATAAGTAAATAAAAATAAAAAAAATAAAAATATAATAATATTATACAAGCATTTCTAAGAGAAGAAACAAGAATATAAATATGAAAAGAAATAAGAGGCAAGAGTTATGTACCAATAGAGTGAAAGTAATGTTCAGTTACCATACTCTTGAAAATGGGTAGGGTTTTAGCAGAGCGGATAGGTTGGGGTAGAGAATTCCAGAGAATAACAGAACGAAAAGAAAAGGATTTGCTATAGAAAGTGGAATTGTGAAGCGGAGCTTGAAGGAGAAGGGTATCAATGGATCGGAGTTGTCTAGTATGAGCGTCACTAAGGAACTTAAAACGTTCTCTTAGATAAGGGGGAGATGAAGGAAAAAATATAACTTTGTAGAGGAAGCACAGAGTATGGACATCCCGGCGAAGGCGGATTGGCAGCCACTTGAGTTTATATCGAAATTCGGAAACATATTTGCGTAACCCAAATATGAACCTTATACATACATTTTGAAGTCGCTCAAGTTTGTTAAGCTGAAGGATTGAAGGATTATTAGGGGGGAATTTTATGCTTATGTTAAATGCATAGAATCTTCGACCATGTTTAACTGTATAATATCTCTAACTACGAGTACTTGTACTTGTATACAGGCTGTTTTCCGCCATTGGACCCTTTTTAATTGGGTCCTTTTTGCGTGAGGATGGAGTAGGCTTGCCCAGCACCTACTACCCTCTCAGCTTAGTCGACCATGTCCAGAGGAGAGAACTTGTCAATACTTCTGGAGCCAACTAAGCCGCGGGTTTCATCACGATGTTTTCCTTCACCGTAAGAGCAATGTCAATTAGCGCACATAATTTTTTCTTAAGAAAAATACATTGGTGCACGGCCGGCCGGCCGGGATTCGAACCCACGACCTTCAGAATGAAAGTCGAGGTATCTACCACTAAGCCAACACCGCTCATGATGACTGTTATTTCACAGTTTTAAGTTTTCACTTTCGCCTGCAGTCTCCATAACCTATGTTTCTTTTTTCCTAGTTTTTTTTCATAAAGTTTTCATTCGACAGTACGTTTGTCTGTGGGTCATCTATACAATTTAAAACTTTGAAACCTAAATATGATTTTCTGCCTCAATTGGGTACGTCGATCGCAGAATTCTGATCTTAACTATTAAGCGCTTCATCAAATTGACTTACAGGAAGCTCGGCTAAGGAGACCTTATCAAAGTACGCTCGTCTGCAGAACCCATCCCACCTTCGTTATTTACATCCATAGTTTAATGAGAACATTATTTATGTACCACGCAAACGAGCGGCTCGACCGCAGATAAATTTACCTTAACCTGCTTGTTTGTGTATAATTGTGTATTTTAGGAGTATTAGTGAGATTGTTCTATTTTGAATTTCTAATTTTGTGTCTGTTCATTTAATCGAAGATGTAATATTGGTTTTTTAAATGAGCGAATAAACAATTCTAACTTAATGTCTTTAAAATAATCTAATCTATATAAACCTCTAATCTAATTCTTGAAGCATCTCCGCTAGATGGCGCATCGAGTCTCATTCGCAATAAATAGCAATATTTTCATAATTTAGAATCAAACAGCAGGGTGTGGTCACTGTGACTAAGTGCACTGCTACGGTGAACCGAAGGTCACTGGTTCAAATACTACCAAGAACAAAAGTTTAAGAAGTTCCGTCTAATTAACTTACATCATCAAATCCAGGTATTGGTATGGGCAACGCTGAAGACCACGCTATGCAGACTCCACTAGCGAATGCTCCAAGATTCACTGTCGAGAGAAAAACAAGTTATTAATAAAACTAAACACTGTGCTTTACTATTGAGAAACGGGGTTAGAAGTAGTTCCAGTCAAAATCAAAGTGAAAGTTCTTTATTCATTTCGAATTATGCAATTTGCATGAAATCACATTATTTCCTAAAAAAAACTAAGTTAGGATGTGTGCCTAGAACGCGCTTACCTGAGAAGAAGGCACAAAAAAACATACGTAGTCATGTAAGTCATGTTGCTAGTATTTAATTTTATTAAAATTGGTTGTGTTTTTTCTAATCCTATCCGTCAGGGTGATCTGATCTTGATCCTTTTGTACCATTGAACAGATGCTTACCTATCCCAGTGGCGATATACTGCGTAGTAATCCCGGAGGTGTCTCTCTTGATGTCAGGTACAGTCTCCATCCGCTGCAGCACCTTCGAGTACCCGTTGCCAGTAGGGCTTCTCTGATCCTCTCCATCAGGATGATCTGACCCTGATGTACCATTGTGCAGGGTTTCGGCTTCCACCGTTGAAGTGCTTTGTTCGTCCACTGAAAGTAGATAATATTATGGAGATATAAAATGAAACTTAAATGTTATTTGTTTGATCAATATTTCAGACCTCATGGAGAAAGAAGGCCGAATAGAGGGTCACTTGCAATAACCAAATGATGGATGTGACGTCATAACTTGTGACGGATGCTACTTATTCAAACTCTTTGATTTTTAGGTTGTGACTGCAACATCATCTTGTAGCAGTGACCACCCGGCTCTTACAATTCCCACTATCTCCCATTCTGGGAAAAGCATTCCAGTCAAGAAATACTTCGGGGAAAAATGCAACTTTTACCCCAAATTGCGCCGATAGTATATTTGGTGGAAGATGCCACGAAAATTCCCGGATTTGGGGTACAAAGGGAATACTACGTTTTACTTCGCCACCGTCTACAAGGAGTTCACAAATATAATATTTGAACAAAGGAACCATCCTAGTAGAGTCTGGCTTTCGTTTTGTAAACACATTTTTAAAATAACTGTACCTTTAAAATCTTTGCAGTATTGTACCCCGTATACAGAATGTGCAGTACAGTGCGTGCCAGATACGTCTGCCAGCGATAAGTGGCGCTTTCATCGGGTTTATTTGACGTTTTAACTAAGTTCTTGTAATTAATCTTGCGCAAATCACAGAACTCGAATTAAAATACCTTGGAACATCCCATTAAGGTGAAAGGGTACCGGCGCTCTCTCCATACAAACGTAGTCGACATAATGACATAGCACAAATATTTTTATGCCATAAAACCTATAACTGCCATGACTATGCCCCTATGTTTTGTTTTTTTTTTTTCATTTTCTAATCAACCAACAAACATAGGATGGTCATGGCAGTTATAAGTTTTGTGCAACTAAAATATTTGCTCTAGTGTCAATTTCTAGGGAGAAAACAGTCGACTACGTATGTATGGAGAGAGCCCCCAGTACCCTTTTCTATTAAACACCATGGTTCGAGTGACAAGAACGACTTCAACAATCGCATTTATTTATGAAAATATGAATGGAAATAAAAATCAATTGGCTCCGATTTCGACTAGGCGCAGATTAATTTGGCGCGCACTTTAGTGGCGATGCGATATTACTTCGCCTGTGGATAATATAGAACCGCCACAAGAGTGCGCAGATTGCAAGACCTTCCTCCGCACCTCCTTCCCCGATCTAATGTAGAATTAAGAAAAACTAGATAATAAAGATTTTGACGTATTTTTTCAGATTCCGTCGCGTCCGAATTTATGTTTATGTTTTAGCCAAATTATACTAATAAATCGTTGCAAAACGGACCCCAACTCACGGAAATGCTAGTCTATCTACTAGCGCTGGTCTAAATGAGACTATGTACAAGATATTATTATGTTAACCTATTGTATTTTATTTACTTTAAACAAAAGTAGTTACTTAGTTATTTTTATGATGCGCGTTTATTAATCCTTTTTGATAATGTGACTTCTTGGAAACTATCGAATCGAGATAACATTAATATTTTATGTATATTTTTACGCGTAAAAGTTTATTAAATTCGTTCATTGCCAATTATTGAGCCTTGAAAAGTAATACAAATAAAACCCCGCCCACTTATTTATATTTTATTACTCAGATAACTTTAAAAATATTTTAATAACATTTTAGGTGATAACATGATAATTATTCCTCTCAGGCTAACTCGCGTAAAATACCTATCCGTCAGAATGCAAAATTCCAGGTTCATATGGCAACGTAAATCTTAAACCGCTAAGTTTAGATACATAATAAATCTTATTTTATATTGTCTAATGTCTATTGTATCAAGATTGTTCAGAAACATTGATTACATTTGCTAGGTTATATAAACTTTGAGTCTGGTCTAAATATTCACAAGTCTATGGTATTATTGAATGTGACATTTCCGTACGGGTCATAAGTTTGCACAATTCTGTACGATTTTTAGGATCTCAGGTTATTTTGCGGAATAGTTTCCGTTTCTGAAATATCGTCCAGTTGGTTTTTAAGGCGTTTCAAAGTGATGTAATGTACTGCATTACACCTATTGAATATAAAATTTCGAGTTTGAGTTTATGTTGCGGTTATAGACATTTCTACAATTTTGTTTCAGATACTGTAAAATAGAATAGGTAGGTATTCTATTTTTAAGTAGCCGAATTTGAGTCTGACTGATCCAATTGTGAAATCATCCATTTATCCTTTCAAAAACACAAAAATTACAACAAAATCGATCAAGATATTTTCTAAGTTTTGCAAAAAACTTTTTCGAAATTAGGAAGAACAATGAAAATTTGGGATATTCCCACTATCTCCCAAAATGGTAAGTATCCTCAAATGGGAATAATATTATTTTCATCGTTCGCCCCTCAATGGGCCCATCAAAGTACCCATTCGCGCCCACATAAAACTGCATGCCAAAACGATGTGGTATATCTGTAGTTACCTACATAACTGGCTAGTGGCTACAGACATACGTATACGATATGGCGGTGTTTTCATGTTTCCAACACAACAGGGAATAAAAAGCAACTTGCATCCATCAATATATCGAGGATAGGAAGGCGGTTAGCGAGTAGAGCACTGAGACCTTACTACGAGTTGTTTACGCTCTCGATCGAACGTATTGTGTATTTGTCAAACATCTACCAATACGCGAACCGAGATTGATAACTTAAAAACACTATCTTTGTCTCTGTCGCACTGACTACTTATACAAAATATTATTTTGTTTCTCTAAGGAATTAATGAATGAAACACTTTATTTTTTTTATTTTTTATTTATTACAGTCATATTAGATAAAATACATGTAGTTTCATATTATAGTAGATAAAACAAATTTTTAGAAATATTTTATGAATAAAGTAGGTAAGTACTCTCTATCTCTGCTTTTTTTTTTCAAAAATAAAAAGTTTTTTAGCTATCGTACGGCTTGCGTATTGGCCGAAAGTTTTTGTACTTAATCTACAGTACGTTTGCTCGAGTACGTAAACAACATATGGTAAGGGTTTCGTATCCTCCCTGCCATCCATCATATTGTATCTACGAGTAATAACAACGTTTACTTTGTTAAATTATTGTTTACAATATATTACCTTCACTTACCTACATACATCTAAAGTTATTTACATCTCTGATAGGTACTTATTTTTTGAGATTAACTTTTTAAGTAGTGGCTTCACGCGACTTGTGAATAAACTCGTAGAAAATAAAAAGTATACAAATATTAACCTAATTAAAGCGAGGCCATTTCTATTTCTACTAACCAATTTGCAGCATTGTCCTAGTCCCTCCTATCACAGGGTCCCTGCTGAAAATCAGCGTTGCATTTATGCAATACAGCTGAGCTTAATATTTGGCGGTAGCGTAGCGATAGGGGGGGGGGCATTATTATTTGTATGACGTCAAAAGGGCGGCAAATTGCCAACTTTATTATCTTTATGACGTCAAAAGAGCAGCAAATTCTGACTCCGCCCCGGGTGATAGTGACTCACGCTACACCACTGGCGGTGACACTGTCACTGTGTTATATATAACTCTTATAATGTTTTATTAGGTAGGTACGGTCGGCTACATAATTGCAGACCCACCGTAGATTTCAAAACGGCTGTTATAAGAATTTTTAACAACACAAGCAAGATTATAGGCACCTGCTTTAGTTTTTTCATCAATTTATCAAATAAAAATTATTAGAATGAAAACATTCCAATAATAGTAATTTTCGAACTCTACCGGGGGCTGTAATTATGCAGCCGACTGTACACAGGACATCTGTTATTTTTAGTAACACCAAAAACAAGTTGTGTTTATCATTTAAGTTTTGTTCTTAGCCAAATAAAGATATACCTATCTATCTATCTATCTATCTCTAAAACGTTTCTAATAAAATTATAAACCTCTCGTGGTAATTATTTCTAGATCAAGACAATCAAGGTTCAAAACATTATCACTTTAATAACTTTGACATTCTATTTTGAAAACATTATTAATAAACAAACGAGACGGTATTATCTGACCATCGCGCCAATGTCAGAGGTTAACAATCTGACATCCGTTGAGATTACACCGAGCGATAACGTTGAGCCCCCCCCCCCCTGCCCCTGGTAATAACTTCATTGCTAAATTATATTATTTGTAAAGGAAAATATCGACATTGGCAAAAAAAATATTCGCAGACGGAATTCATAACAATCAAACCAAGATTTGGATACTATTTAAAAATAGGTTTTTTTTTAAGTAAAATAAAAGTGCACGTTAAACTTCTTTAAAATCGAATGTAACGTAAGAGCATGTACTAAGCTAATATAACAAGGAGGTTGGATTAGCTACATCTGTTATAATTGTGTAAATCTTAAATGTGGTCAACAAAATAGTTTAAACAAAAAGAGTAAGTATAAATCCAAAGAAATGACTATTCGCTAAAGTACATGTTTTTTATCAAATCTGACTCAGACATCACAAGACCACTGGGTGAAATAAAACAGGTCAACAAGAAAAAGGTTGTAAAACAAAATTCGACGATCGACAAAGAGACATAATGGCCGTACTGCTAAAGAGGGAACATCTGAACGTTTTTCTTAATACAACTTTAACTCAAAGCTTTACTACTAATAGGTATACCTATAGCGGTTGGTTGTCGCCGGTATTCGGTGCAGATAGTTTGTACTGGGCCGATACTCGCCGGTAGATCTGTTTATAAATGCGGCCTTAAATTATGTAAGTATGGTTATTTTAATATGTACTAAAGTAAACACAAGTAAAATTCATTTCCAAATTTCTTTGACATGGTAAGCTAAATGGAAGTGTATTTATCCTTGGAAATTTTTTAGTTAATTTTAAACTTACACTTCTCTGACTACCACTACTCAGTATTAAATAAAAAGATTCCCTTAATTCGGTGGGAGAAGTGAACGTCGTAGATTCAAATCCCACCGGGTACATAAATCATTTTATTTGTTTTTATGGTTATTTTATAGAAACGTAGTAAGTGATTAAATGCGTAGTTTTAGGAAGGCCAGGATGTTCTTTCTATGACACAATAAGTTAAATATCCCTAACGATCGACGTAGACCTTCAGTCCATCCCTTGAGGAAGGGATGAATTAAGTCGCGTTTGACGGTTCAATTGATTCGGATTAAGTTTGAGGTAGACGAGGTAGCCCCAAGGGTTACGGAAGAAAGGGTAAAAAAAAAGCATTCGTAAAGAAAGAACTGACTAAAATATTTTGCTGTAGAATTTTATAAAACAGATATTTTTAGATAGACTAAAAAACTGTACGACTCGTCAAACGACTGAATTGATTTGAATTGAATGAATGAATGTTTATCAAACAGAGTTAAGTACTCTTACAAATTATGCAGCTTTCAGATAAAACACCTTATTAAAATCGGTTCATTTTTGTCGAAACTGCGATACCTAGAACATAGACCGTCACACGCAAGGATATTTATAACATCCCTAATTGTAGGGGTTAAAAATAATAATAAACACTAATTCAAATCAATTTTACCCGTTGAATTTTCCAAAATATTTTCTTAGCGGATGCCTACGTCTTAGTAGCTATCAGTCTGTATGCCAAATTTTAACCCAATCCGTTCATTGGTTTGAGCTATGATATATTATTATACCTACTACTTATATACTACTACCTACTTATATATTTACATGTAAGTAATTAATTATTTATTCCTTATTCACTAATATATTTTGGGGTTCAAGTTCAGTACGTAGAATTTGAAACGGTAAACTCATGTATAAATATTGAATGAATTCATTGACAAATTACTACAGGATCAAAGACAATTCAATTTGGAAAACATTTCATTGAAAATACTACGTTATTCAATTAATTTCTGTGCTAAGCTAATTTAACTAAATTTGATCGTATGCGGCTTTGACGTATTATCTAATTTGTTTATTACTAACACGTAATTATTAGAAAGATTTTTTTCTTTTGTTTGTAATAAATTAGCTCTAAAAATGATGTAGCTATTTTGATAAAACTTGGAATATTTGTTTTTCCCGGTATCCAAATTTTAAAGTGCCTAATCAAACCATAGGACGCTGCTAACTTTGTATAAAAAAAAAACACAAATTTTTCATAAATATAAATAGGTTCAAAAACGATCTATAAAAATAAAAATCTATCATTTAAAAAATCTCGAGTGAAAACACTTTATCATGCAAAAATATAAAATGTCACTTACTTCGTTCCAACCAAAGAAAGTTCTTTAATTAATTAAAAAGTGAATAAAAAGCAGAAGCACATCACATTTGTGTCGTTTGACCGACAATAACATAATCTTGATAACGACGGCCAGTGGGACACATCGATACTCTCAGGGGTTAACAACATCTTTACATTGTGCATGTACCTATCTCTTCTTCTTCTTTCCTACCAACTTTGAACAGTCTAGGGGGAGAGTTACCGACAGTGGTAAATATTGCCAACGTACAGCTACAAGACCTGGAGGTACAGACTAAGAGACTAATTTCTGTTTACTTTACCTATTAATGGACTGACGAATTAACAGGCGATGTATGTTTACGTCATGCAAAACTTTTCGGGAGTAGGTAATATAATGTAGTTAACAGTAATCTAGTGCAATAAAATACATGATAGTGATATTTTTTAAAGTGTCAAAGTATTTTTAATCCACACTTAAGGTCTCCATAATTACGACCCCGGGCGGCGGCAGGTAGGGGGGGCGCCCTTGTCGGGGCGGTGGTGTGCACTTGTGATGGTAAAGTCGTGGGTTCGAACTCTACCGGCACCCTTGAATTTCGTAGAGTATTTTAAGTTCTTAAAATATAAATAGCAGTTTACTTATTCCTCAATTTTAAAAGATTGCAGATTTTGTTTTGTAATATCATTACCAAATATTTAGCATATTATTCACAGGAAAGCACAAAAAATACAACCGGTTTCACTACGATATTTGTATCTCGAAATATATTCATAACTTTTGTTATATTTACATTTTTTGAATGAAATCCCAAATTCTATTCATGGATATGTCTGTTATTCTTTATTGTCAAGAGGGGAAAGGAATATATGATTAGATTAGACAGATTGTTTACTCTAAATATACTTAGATAGGTATATTCAAGTCTTCTATTAATTAACATAATTTGAAACAAAACTCCCCGATAGAACTTTCCATAGCATATCGAAATTCAATGTTCTAAAGATAGGCGAATTTAGTAAGCTAGGTATAAAGTGAAAATACTTGTTTATAAATAGTGAAACATAATGTAGCGACTTGCGAATAAAAAAGACATGCCGTCTAAATCATCTCAAGTTTTAAGTAGAAATTTGCACAGGCACATGCTTAAACCAATTGCTGTGGCCAGCCGTTTGATGCAGTGCTGAAGTGTGATCCAATACGATTGTGGTTGTCCCGAGCAAATCATCCAGCACCTACTAAATTGCCCTCCAGCCTTAGAAGATGTGCAATGGCTGACCTAATGTTATCAATAACAATGCCAAAGGTCTGGCAGCATACTGGAATGGACAAATCTGATATTATTCAGTTTAATTGTGCCTTTGCGACGATGAAGAAGAAGAAGTACCGAAGTGATGCAGTATCCCATCTGCGCCACTTCTGCACAAATTTTAAATGGTACATTTGACTTTATTGTGTGTTTATTGTGGTGCAATAAATGGTTGGGAAGCTTGATATCTGTACAAAGTTTCATTGCTTGTGACTTGAGCTTGACTCATCGCTTCCATTTTGGATTTTATACCGTCGCTCGTCGCTCCGTTGTGAACAAGACGTAACTCTGTTGATTTAATTATGTTCGTACAAAGTCTCTTTGAACGGTTCCTTCTCAGTTTAGGTTTTGTTTCGCTTAGGAAAACGTTTATTATATTTAAACGTATTTGTAAGATACTAAAGGATTTAATGAAATATTTTTAACAAAGTGTAAGTAATCCGTCTTAGCCTCTTTTTATTTGTTACGTGTAGGTACCTAAATCGAAGAAACAAATATTATTTCGTTTGTCATGCCATATTTAATAGACTAGATATTATATTTTAGTAAAGAAATACTAACCTATAGAAGTAGTAATACTTTTAAAACATAATTCTTTATAATAACTCAACGTAATATTAATTAAATAAATGTTTCGTGCCAAATGTCTATAACCCCTGCATTGATACCCCTGACTCGTCTTTTAACCCCAAGCCTATCTCCTAAGCTGAAACGCCCATAACATGATATGATACGCGCATAAAATATGTAAAAATATAACATTTAAAAAATAACATGATTTACAAGAAATATTTACAATAAAACACTGAGTTGCAGAAGATAAGAAGAAGAAAAGTTTGCAGGTATTTTGCGGTCCAAAGACAGCAGCATTAACAAAACATTAGACACATGCGCGTGTAATCCGCACTGAGACAGTCCGGTCCTTACTTTTTGTTCCTCTTGTCATCTCCAAAGTATAACTCAGCGTAAAAACAGCGCTTTTCTTAACCTTGTTTTTCTTAACTTTATCCTATGAAGTGATGTTATTGTACTTATAAAATTCGCAAAATAAACACCGAATGTTGATAACTTGATAAGTCAATATGATGACAAAATAAAACGATATAAAACAAATAAAATTGATTACCACCGACTTAAGGTACGAAAATATAACATTAAGGGCTAATGCAGACTAAAGGTTAAACGATTGACCGATAGCGTGTCGGCCGCGTTTAGTTGTTACTAAATAAGTATAATTTATTATGAAATACACTTATGTTATAAGAATATTGTAAATCTTATCTTGAAGATGATTTACACAGTGCCAACTTTGCAATCCGTGCCATCCATGGCGATGTAGCTCTTGAGTAGGCATGCCCAGCATCTATACCACCCTGTCAGCTTAGTCGATCATGCCCAAAGGAAAGAACTCGCCAATACGTCTGGAGATAACTCAACCACAGCAAATAAGAAAAATACCGACAGATTTTAAATATTTAGTCTGCGTGTTCCCTTACGATTACGGGAGGAAAGTCGTTCAGAAAATTGATAATGAAAAAAGCCGCCCCCGATATAAAGTAGGTAAGTATATTTTCCGCCCTCGAGTTTATGGCGGCATATTTAACCACCCAACAAATATATCACCCTGTGGTTCAATTGGGGTTTATCTTAAGGTGGTGAGAATTGAGGCTTGTCCTTTAGTCGGCCATCATGGAAGTCACTCACAAGTGGTACTTACACTTACTTACTTTACTTTGTAAGACTTAAATTATAACAAGTATTTAACATGGGTTTAAACATAAATTCAGACTAAATAATTGACGTCACTTTTGAGAAGATTTTTTTGATGTGGAATGAAATTCTGTGGGGTGACTTTGTACTAAAACAGGTTGGTATTATTTTACTTCAAAGACAATGAAGGCGAATGCTCACAAACTTTAACATCTTAGTCTAATATTATAAATGTGAAAGTTTGTGTTACTTCTACATGCTAAAACTACGGAAAACTTAGAATATTATATAGATAGATGCAGACCAAAATAATGAGGTAAGCCACATCAGAGTTGCAGCCAAAGTAGAGATGTGAAAAAACCAAAGAGTTCTCTTGTTGAAACTTAATAACCCAAAGATATATGAGCAACATCTGTTACCCAAAAAGACCTTTCCACATCAAGTTAAAAGAGACAACGAAGACGCGGGTTGTTAATGACAACGGAAAACGAATGTTAATCAAAGCACATAATTTTTTCATTAGAAAAATCCATTGGTCCATTGGTTGGACAGGCTGGGATTCGAACCCACGTCCTTCAGAATAAAAGGCAAAGTATCTACCACTAAGCTAATACAACTAGAGAAGCATACCCCAGAGGTATAATGTATAATCATGAAAGTTTCGTCTTATAGAACTAGTTGCAAAGGTCGGGCTCCGATCCGCAACTGTCTCCAGATAGTGCTAATGTCTTGTCTGGTAACGTATCAAGTTTAATTACTTGTTATTGTTAGTATAATGAACAGAGGAATTTGAAGTTTAGACAGGCCTCGAGTACTACCGAGTTGCAAAACAAAGGTACGGAGATTGCTCCACAGTAAGTGTAACACAGCAGTCAATAGTAGCAGACACATACAATACCGTGCATTTGAACTGCTGTTTTAGACTGCCGTTAACTGAGCGGGCCAAAGCTTGTCAGTATACCAAACCTTGTGTTCGAACTGATAGATAAACTTTATTGAATCTCGTACCAAAAAGTAGAACAATTTCAGCGCATGAGTACCTATACTTGATATACTTGTAGCTAAGCTCGCTACCTCCGTGTCACCTAAATGTAAAACATATGAATGTTAATAGACAAGCACGCACATGTCGAAGTAAAAGTCAAAATTTCTTTATTCATTTGGAAGGTGGCATCCGTTTCAACCCCAGGATATAATTTATTAATAATAATTCCGTTTTCTACCCCACATGATTTAGTGAAATTCACGCTAATATTTCGTTTTTCACCCCAAGACGTAGTAGATAGTGTATCTTCTTAAAAACTAAATTAGGATGTGTGTCTTCAGGCCGCGCTAGCCAATGAGAAGAAGTGTAAGTACGGATACCTCACTGCGATAATTCGTCATATCATACGTTATAACTCACTCCCTTATAAGAGGAGATTTTTTTTAGTAGCTGTAGTGTTTGAGACGTGTATTAGATGGAGTAAGTTTGCCCATAACCTATACTACCCTCTCAGTTTAGTCAACCGTGTCTAGAGGAAAACACTCGTCAATACGTCTGGAGTCAACGTTTCAACGTGGTTTCATCGAGATGTTTAGGCGCACATTAAGAGCAATATTAATAGCGCACATAATGTTTTTGTAAGAAAATCTATTGATGCACGGGCGAAATTCAATCGAACCCACGACCTTCGAAATGAAAGTCATAAATACGGGTACGCTGTATAAATAAATTCGGGTACGCTGTATACCCGAATTTATGAATGGTAAAAAGCACAGTGGGTGAATGAAAACTTAAAATATACACACCCGTAAAATTTATCAAGTTAATTATGTATACTGTATACTAATTATGAATGATCAAGAATCTGTCGTAAGTAGGTAGGTACCTATCAATGAACATTAATTGGTTACACTCGATACAAACAAAAACAGGAAACTTTGATAACAGAGTTCAAACATTTAAATAAATACCAAACAACCTAACTAATGGGTATACCTTTATTTGATATCTACTAGCGCCCACCCGTCACTATGTCCACGTGGACGTACAATTTTCCGCAATCCTTTCATTGCATTGAAGAGTTCCCCATTATGTGATTAGGTACCACTGTCACTTTGCTTATATTTAAGTTTCCTTTTTTTTATTTTTTTATATATATTTGTTTTTTTTTATATACAGCGCGTCTACAATGTTTGATCAAGCAGGAATCTCCGATCTAGAGACCTTCTGGGGTCGTGCCAAAGCCTCAGGGAATGAAAATTTTTGGGGCGGTTGGAGACAATCTCCAGAGTCTTATGTATTTACACGTGTAGAACAATAAGAAAAGTAAAAATATAAATATTTTATATGTAACTTTTTATATTTTAATCTTTAATTTGAATATTTTTTTTGTATATGGGCCATATGGGCCTGCAATAAATCTATTTTATTTAATATTATTTATTATTTATATGTCATTATTTTTTGTTTGCCCCACGGTGCCACATAGCTTCCAAAGATTGTGTTCTCATATCAAGTTTCATTAAAATCTGTAGTTTCAAAGCCTATATTCATTACATTATAAGGGAGAAGGGAGAATGGATTTATTGGGGTTTCCAATAAATCCCTTCTAAGGAACTTTTTTTAATTTTTATACCCTCAGGTGTAAGGTTATAGACCTAAGAGCAAGCAAAGCACAGACGCAGAGTACACGAGCGGTCGATAGCGGATAGATCGTTGTTAGAGGCAAACAAAAAACACAAGGAGGTATTAAAACACAATTATTTAAATCGTTTGTTTTGTTTTTATTTATTTTATTCGATATGATATAGTAATAAACCATTCCCTTTTATTTTGTTTTGATTTAATCCCAATTTATCCCACAGAATTTCATAACACTTCAAAAAATCTCAATTCTTCCCGAATCATTTTTCTTATTTCATTCCATTTCTAATTAAATTTCAAGCCTATACATCTAGTCTGCCTTTAGCCTAATCAAAGCAACATATCATGATGTTTTTAGCTGACAACGTTAGCTATCATAATAATTGCGTAACGAAGTAGGTACATAATACCTATTATATACTTATATCATATTGTTTAGTCTGATGCGTCCACCTTGACCCCGCGACGTCTCTCTGATACTGTTGCAACATGTCTTATCAAACGTCTTCCGAAAATACCTAGCCGGTGTTATTTTAAACTTTACCGATTTTTATGAAAAAACTAGCAAAGCTACTTATCCATTTTTCATTTCAGGACAGTCAAACTTTACGGATTTTTATGAAAAAAAACTTGCAAAGACATTTATTCATTTGTCATTTGACTCCACCTATCAATGTTCAATCGTAATCGATTCAGTAGTTTTTGCTTAAAGAAGTAATAAACATACACACATGAATACAAAGTTTTACATTTATAGTTTTATTTATAAAAGGAAGAGAGGACAAAAAGTCTTTAAGGCAAATAAAAAAACCGGCCAAGTATGAATCGGACTCTCGCACGAAGAGTTCCGTACAATTATGTTCTGTTTTTAGTATTTGTTGTTATATGGGCAACAGAAATACATCTGTTGAAAATTTTACTACATCTTACATGTATCACGGCATCTAGCTATCACGGTTCATGAGACACAGCCTGGGGACAGACAGACGGACAGTGGAGTCTTAGTAAAAGGGTCCCGTTTTTACCCTTTTGGGTACGGAACCCTAAAAATTGAGCCTTAGGAAAAGCAGTCCAATATTAATTCATAGTTTTTAAAATTAATGTCTGTCTGTTTGTCCTACTGTTATCTATGCTATTAAATACTACTAAATCTATTGTTAGTTTTCTCTACTGGTTGGCTATTAAGACCTAGAAAACAGAGCTAACCTTGTGATTCAATAAAAAAGTCTTAAACTAAAAAAACGTTCAAATTTCCAAAAGTCATACAATACAGATGCCTTAAGCGCTTTTTTAGTTAATTATCAATAACGCAATATTATTTAAAAGTTTAAATATGAAGTAAGTTTACAAATACATACCTAATTAAATAAAGTATTTGATTAGCTGTTATAATTTCACTTTACTTTGAAATACTTTTACTTTATTATCTTGTTATTTAGGTATTCAATGTTCGAAGTAATTGTGAAAACAATTTTTATCTAATTAAATAATATTGATTGGGGATAAACATTATCTGAAATGTTTTTTAAACATATTTTAAAAATAAACATTCAGTTTTAAATTCTCGAATGTGTGAATGAAATAGGTGTTTTGACACCTACGACTTTTTTTATTGTTTCTAATCTAACCCGCTTGTGGATTACGATTTCGGATAGATAGATAGATAAATTTATCGTAAACACCATTTTAAAATAATATGAAATATAAAAAACAAAGCTTAAGTCTAAGTGCTACTAAGGGCGGCCTTATCGCTCAAAGCGATCTCTTCCAGGCGACCTTTGGATGAGAAATAATCGCTTGTGAATGCTTTATTGCGTACATAGCATTGTGACTTCAAAACGAATAAACCGAGTAGAATGCGGTTTCTTTTATATGAAAGCTAAATGTTTCATAAATGATAAAGAATACACACTGAGCGTAGCGGCCAGTAGCGGAATAACATGAAAAACATGTGAAGAGCATCCGTTTCATGTTAGTTTTATGATTCAGACTTGTGTAGTTTCAAAGATTTCTGAGTGAAGAGTGAATATGGGTATTTTCTCTCTTTTACATTGATACGAGTAGATTGATATTAGAAGCTTAGTGTAGATTATTATGTTATCAAAACGATATCATTTTATTTAAAAAGCTTCTCTCAATTGAAGTCTAATCTAAAAGCAAATAGCATCTGGTGAACTGTCTTTAACAAAACTCCTAACAGTTAAGAAATCAATTTAACTTATCTACTTTAAGAAAAAGTGTAAGAACTCGTCGCTCGAGTTTCGATTAGGCAATCTTTTCGCTCCTCGTTTACTTTACTTAGATTCGAGTGTACCTTCTTTAACTTACTATTACTTATATATAGGTGACTTAAAATATAGGATTTTAATAAATTTATGCTTAGTAAAAATTAATAATAGTTATTTTTTAACCAGAACGGCCTTAAACCTTAAGGTTTTACGACACACCTCGTTAACGAGGTGTGTCGTAAATTTGATAGTCCAAGTCCTGACTGAGTGACAGTTTATATGCTACAAAAACCAGAGTTGATAAAATCAATATAGTGTTATAGAACAGGGTTTGTTTGATTTTACAACGTAACCAGTGATACCAATTGAACCGGGTCGTGTCCGTGTCGGACCCGTATTTGCAGACAATATTGTGTTTGGATATGGCTCGTAGGTACTGAGTTTACTTACAATGGTATCGGCTATAGTAACCTACTAGCTGCGCCCCGCGGTTTCATCCGCGTAAGTTTTGAATATCGGGATAAAAAGTAGGATATGTGCTAATCTAAGTCTTTAGCTATTTACATTCGTCGCAATCGGTTCTGATTCTGGTTATTTTTTTATGTAGGTTTAATGTCTATGTTACAACGAAGGTTTTTTTATAAACGTATTTACTAAAACAATGCTATTATTGAAGACCACCAATGTCTAAAATGTTAGTACAAACAACAGTAGTGACCTCTGATTACAAGAAAAAGCTAATTTTCGAATAAATATAACCTCACAAACTTCGCGATCGGTTACACGAGGGAAGCAGGGACTGGTCGCTAGTTATTATAAAAATCTGAAAGTATCCCAAAATAGTATAATGTAGGTATAAGTTCGATACCTATTTCGGTTGAATATAATCCTCTCTATTGAAGCGCGAACAAATGTAATCCGAGATTTGGTTCCCAGTTTATTGAGTGTAGGTACTCGTATGTGGTGTGTGTGTGTGTGTGTGTGTGTGGGCCCGGATTGAAGAATTAGTTGTATCTTACAATATACCTACCTACATGTAATCATATAGGTACTTACTTACCTAAAATAGAGGGTATAAGCTAGCGTTTTTTTTTATCATATGATGGGTCAGCGTTTGACTACTATCACACCCGCCTAATGGCAGATGACGATGCGGCCTAAGATGTAGCACGCTCCCCTAGCAGATACCTATTCACTCGCGAAAGACACGCAAGTAACTCTTGCAGTACTTACGAATAAGGAAAGGAATGGCAAAGCAAAATAGTTTATAGACAACATTTAATCCTATATCTTCTTGTATATGTATAATCAGGATTTCGGAAACGGCTCCAACGATTTTCATGAAATTTAGTATGGAGAGAGTTTCGGGGGCGAGGTAAAAAAAATATGTAAAATAACCGAGCAAAGCTCGATCATCCAGGTACTAGACAGTTTATACAGCGCTAGGAACCGTGCTCTGTAGTGCCTGAGATATGTATGAATAAGGTATAAAACCTTCACCTTCTTCTTCTTCTTATCGTATTAATGACCGTTTTCTTTTTGAATCTAAATCCCAGCCTAGCAACTAGGCGGCGTATGTGGCTCTAATCTGCTTTAAACTTTAATTATTTTAAATACTGATTTTTTTATAAAAACAAATAGTAATGTAGTTGGTTGTTACCTTTGATAGCTGGTATTCAGTCATACATCCATTAGTTAAAGTATTGAGTTACTCTTGTCTTATGGGCTATTAATTAAAGTAACAATGTTCGAACAAAGGGGATGGATTCACAATAGATTTCTCTTACTCGTACCTAGCCTTTATATCATAGGTAAATATCCAGCTGATATGCCATACGGTTATATACCTACGCGTCAAAAGCTTATTAAACAAACATAAAATATGCATTTTTTTTTTATTATTTTATATTTGCATAGTTGTCGTTCAGATTTAACACTTGATTTTATAATTACTATAAAATAGAAAGTATCGAAACGATGAACTTAGACTTTAATTTGGGTTTTAACACAGATATGATTTTAGACCTAAATTATTCGTACCAATAAAATTACACCTAACAAATAAATAAAACTTGATTAAATTTCCTTTAACCCTTACACAAACGCGAGCCTGTGAGTGGTTGTGTTTTAATTGATACTGGTTCTTGGGTTAAGAAAGTCACTGGTTTCATTTATAAAAAAAGAAAAAAAAATACTATTTATCACACACATTTTATAATTCAGTACCTAAATAAATACAATTTACTTATAAACAATAATACGATTTTTTTATCTTTTTAAACAAAGGTCAAATGTTTTTTTTTTAACTTCAATTTCATTTATTTTATAAAATACTAGTTTGAATACAGTTTAATCGAATTCTCTAGAAAATCAAATTAATTCGTAACTAGAATATACCTAGTAGAAACGAAAATAGCATTTTGTTTTGAAGACTTATTGAATTAAGTAAACAAATACTTTATTTTAACATCGTCCTTTGACTTCGTCCTTAAAAAGTTTGAAAAATAAATAAGTTACCCTATTATTCTAAGTACCTACTTACGTTTTATTTTAACGACAAACATAGACTATAATCTATTCTTAAATCAAAGAGAAATGATGCATTGATTTTGTTTTCTTGATAATAGCCTAGGCTACTTACGTTCGTCCTGCGGTTTCAGCATCATAGTTCGTTAATATTTGACATTTTCTCTAGATGCTCGTAGATCCATATTTATTCACATATTTTTCCCAATCCGCCTCTGTATTATACCCGGGGCGATATTATGGCGAATTGCTAATCAAAAAACCGAATAATTTTAAGCGAATACTTTAATTATAAGATAGGTTTCTAAAACTCACAAGCTTGGCTCATTGTTATCAAACCTCATACTCCAAGGCCCAAGTCAAGTCTTTAACTCTACATATCCTGGTCAAAGAGTATGACAAATTATAATAAAAACGATTATACAAAATATTATACTTAATTGTTTGACGCAGAGATTTAAGTTTATTTGAAAAGACATTTTAAATTGGACATTCTGCATCAAAAGTTTCGCGGAGAGATGATACCAGAAGAGTAGTAGTAAATTGTTTTAGAACGCTTCACTTCCAAAGGGATTGACTGGAGAAGAGAGAGATGGCGGATGAATAAGACGATTCAGCAATTCAAAAGTAAACACTTAGAATTGTCCACTTCGACCATTATATCATCCGACTGACGACTCGAGGCAAAACAGTCACGTTTATTGAGAGACAGTTGGAAGAATTAAATTACGTATTCATTGTTGGGTCGTCGGCGTCGTCGGCGTCGGTCGGATAGATGAGGGATGATGTTTCTAGTTTAAAGATTTATTCAGACAGCGGCGATCTGCCGCAGATGTGCACACTGCACTCTGAGGTGCATTACAAAGTTGCATGTTCCAGTACCGTCACAGTATATTTCATGGTATGTAGGCAGCTATTTTGTACATTGTACGTAAAATATTTATACGCGACGAATTGAGAACCTCTTTTTTGAAGTTGTTTAAAAGGTTGCGGGCTGTGACTAAATTGGGATTCTATACTTATAATAACAAAGAAGATAAAACATCTATAGGGGGGGGGGCACTGGCAGTGATATAACACTCATCAAATCTTGAATTATCTATCTATTTTAGATTTGACACAATTATTTCAAAGTGGCGTCAAATATGTATGAACAATTTCTAGATTTAATAGAAACGAGATTTTTTAATTTTTTTATGCTTGTGGGCCTATCCTAAGGGTCTTAGCAAGAGCACAATTTATTTTTTCGGAAATTTTGTGTTTCCGGTCACTATACAATGATTTTTTTAACAACCCAGGTGTAATCGAAAAACGCGCCTAGTTAAATAAAAAAATAAACAAATAGTTTGTGCATTGTTTATATTTTTACCACAATATTTTATATTATTTAAGTTTACCTACTATATTTTTACAATATTTAAGTTTAGGCTCAGAACAATGCAGTTTCTTAAACCATTTAAAAGTTATAATCTTTATTAATTGTCAATTGAGATTGTTAAATATGTAACACAAATACGCATTGTTCCTACAATAAGGTTCATTAGAACGGTACATTGTATCCCTGTTCATTACACTACGGGTAAAACAATTCGGGACGCACCTCACGTTCGAATTAAAAACGAAATAAATTAAGTAAAGTATTCTAAAAAACTTAATGTAATAATTAAGTCAAGGCCTGAGGTAATTTACATTATTTCAGTGAAAGTATTTTTTTAATTCTAACATTTTTAGAACTGAGGATAAAATTAATTAGATACTTTACCTACCTACTTAATTATGACCATTCTTGGTTGAAGGACAGCGTCCTTCCTAATCTAGCAGTTCAACAATCCTTTGTCAGGCTGGAATTTTACTTGTTTAACGCGACAAAGTAAACTTTAAGATTTCGCTCAAGTGAACACGTATAGCTCACCCTTCAACTAATCAGCAGGTTTTAGCATAACCTGGTTCTAAACCTCATTAGGATTTCTTGACACGGTTTTCTTGTATCTATTTATTTTCTGTTGTTCATTGTTTTCCTCTTTTATAATGTCGTGTGCCTGTCTAATAAATGTTTTTCTTTCTTTCTGGTCTCAAGTTAATTTTGTCACGTTATACCCTTACCTATCTATTCAAAGGCCTTGTACAGGTACAATAGAAGGCGTCTGGCAATATTACGGGCTATCATTGAGCTGCGCTTCTTGTAATGACGAAGTTCAAAGTAGGAGAACTTAACTGTTGAACTTGAATTCAACAACGATGAACAGGAATATTACAAGGCGTCTGGTAATACTGCGGGCTTTCATTCAACGTAGTCGCACCAATAACTTCTCCATGCGCTACGAGAAGTAACCTTCGCTTCTTGTGGTGTCGAAGAAGAGCAGTGACGTCAGGGAAACTCCGCTCGCCGCGACGAGCGAAACCGAGTGACATCCGACCGTCAGGACGCCGGCGGACACCGATATTGTGAACGGCATCGTTGCAAGATACGCTCAATGTGTACGCGTGGTTCGGCTGGAAAATTATAAGTTAAAATTAGTCCATTATATCCCACTGAAGGTTTCCTTTCCGAGAGGTCTCAGCAGTAAGACGTTATGGTGCCTTCTCCAGATTGGGGAATATAATAACGAACTACGACCTGACGAACTATGGTAAGTTCTAGGGCATGTTTCCTCCCTTTTATCATTACACGAAAATGGAATTTACATTTACGCTGTAACCACTAAAATTGGCCTTTACATGTAATCTTGATCTAATCTTGAAGAATTGCCTGGAAGACATCGCTTTGAGCTATAAGGCCGCCTTTTGTAACACTTTTTTTATTTTTAATGTATAATTTAAAAATGGTTTTTACAATAAATACATTATTTATCTATCTAGATGTTTATACAACGATCTATTCTATTCAGGGCGCCGTGGTGCCTGGAACATGTATTAGATGGAGTAGGCGTGCCCAGTGTACCTATGACACCCTCTCAGCTAAGTCGACTACACTGACATTAACCCATTTTTATATTGACCTATTCAAAATGACAAAAATGTAATAAATACGTAAAGAAAACGTAAGACGTTACAAAAGACCTTACAAAAGGTTAATGGTTCCGCATAATTTTACAGTAGATTAGTTTTAAATAGGCCCCCGAAGGAGGAGGGATATGTCAACGTTACAGTCAGTAGGGTAATATGAGGTTATAGGTAGCTTTGTGTTGACAGGGGGTTGGGGAATGTTCAGTACAACTAGTTATACCTTGTGGTTTTACGCGCGGACAGGGGGACGAATAGGATTGCAGTTCTGGTATGATTAACATTTAAGACACATGTACAGATATCTTTCGCAAATAGATATTTAATAATTTGTAGTAGGATGGTTGTAGTTAAGAAAACTATAAATTTTAAAATAAAAAACGTTGCACATTCAAATCACAGCAATCTTCATATCATCAAGGTTTATTTGCAGCAGGAATCGAACCCACACTTCCAAAATTTCATATATAGAAATTTAAAGAACATATTTACCTGACTGGAAGGTCTAAGCAAGAACGTCCCATTAGGTTGTCCCTTTAGCAAATTTTCAGCTTCAGTCCTCTCTATGTTCATGTAGTAAGGTTCATTTTCGACTGGCACAGGTAACGGTCGATCAGCCATATTGGCCTTTGGACCCTTCTTCTCTTCGCTCCATTTCTTCTCTTCGACAGTTCGGTGTGAAATGTCATCTGAGTTTTCTGTCGCATTTTCGCTGGTTTCTGTAACAAGTTAAGAAGCAGTCATAAATTCATGGCCTGAAAATATCCTGAACCTTGAAAATATCCTATATTTTCAGGTTGTATGGTTGCTGAATGCGCTGGTAATATTTTTATGGTTTAGGGATGGACCATATCTGTAAAAACATAGTACTTTACATGAATTTGTCACCGAAGTATCACCGCCAAGGTAGCTTACGGTGAAGGACATCGTAATAAAACCGGCGACGGCTAAGTTGACTCGATTGACAAGTTCTTTTTCCGGGACAAGATAGGGTGATATAAGTGCTGGCCAACCTTACTCCAACTAATATATGTCCCAAGCACTACAGCATCCTGAATAGCATGATTTAAAGTTGCTGGTGCTGGATAAATAATTTAGATTAGATGTATGGTGACAAAAAAATTCAGTGAATTTCGACCTTAGTATAGGTATAGGTCGAAAATCACTGAAATTTTAAAATAGGTCATCATCATCCGAGCGTTGTTCCCGGTTGCATCCCTCTCGGGAGCCCAGGGTCCGCTACGAGTTGGGGCTCGCGTCTTTGGCCGTGCCCGCCCATGACACAGTAGCCCTCGTCCACTTCCCACAGGAGTCGGGCGAGGCTCCTGCGCGCCGTTATGCGGCGGCGCCCTATCTATGGGACAACTTCTTACTGGACTTTCCATATATGATGTGGCTTTATTTTTGACTTTTACGGGGGCGACTGCCGTCTGACCCCCCAATCCCCGAGAGGAAAAAGTCATCGCCAGAGCCTCGTCCGTTTCTCAGCAGGTGCACCAGCTTGCAGGTGAGATTGACTTGGGCCCAAAGATCTTAACGAGCCCCATACACACCCTCTTAACGAGCCCCATACTGAAATTTTAAAATAGGTTTTCCAGCTTTATTTCAGGTTATCTTCAGCAACAATCTATGATTGCTACTTAGCATCCACTACTAGGCCAAACCCCAATTTCACCCCATTCCATCCCATCCTAATCCTTCTAAAAGTGTTTGTTACCAAACAAAGGAACCGATTGTTTTTATCCTGATATTCCCACCAGTGGGTCGCAGGTCATAATTGTCCTGTTTCGATTTGGATCCTCACCTGTGACGGCATCAGTAAGTCGAAGCACCACCCTGTAGAATACATCGACGGTATTGTCACCGATCCTCCGACCGAGATTGTACACTAAGTCTACACTCACTTTTATCCACCAACACGACATTGTTTACGTGCCTACATCAACTATGCTTATATAGAAACTGCTAATAATTAAAGCTTCATTTAGGAAAGTACCTAAATGCGGCCGTAAGTTAACTATAAATAGGTATTATATATTTTATCTACATAAGTATTCGAGTATATTAGCTTACACATGATTGCGTATAACATCAAAGTAAAGTTTATTCGTTAAGTTACTCTAAGCTAAGCACTTACTTGAGGACTTTTATAAATAACTAGCTGTGTCACACAGTTACACCTGCTCATATTGCACGCTCATACAAAACAATGTCCTTCTCCAGGGTCCTATCTATCCCTAATCTCCATAGTACTTTCTTTCGAATTCCTTTTTTTTTTCGTTTGCTTTTATACTAGTTCCTAACCGTTCCACAGATGGTGTGCTCCATACATTGTATGGAACGGTTAGCTCTATCTCTGGTCAAGAACATTCAGGACAGACAAGTATATGAAAATGTAACTAGAATGCTTACTTAATTTTTTTAAACATTACAAAACGCATTTTACTAGTTATGGATATCTTTCGGTTTCTTATCCAGTAGTTAGTGAAGTTAGCCTTTTTTGGTTCAGGTGTGAGACGTAATGAACAGACAGACATTCTGATAGATAGACATAGATACAAATAAACGGACAGCTATTTTCGCATTTATTAGTAGAGTAAAATTAATTAGCTGTATGTTTGTTTAAATCGAAACTTTATATTGACATGAGAATACGCTGATATTTATTCAGAGGTTGTGACGCGATAGGTAAACGTGCGACGCATATTACGGGTTCTATTCCCACCTTGGAACAAACATTTGTTTGATTTACTGATAACCGATACTGGTCTCGATGTTTCTATTATTTAGTTTCAAAAGTAAAATACCTATCTAAGTACTTATTCTATCTGTTGTCTGGCCCCATATTCCAAGCGTAGTGCAGTTTGGGATATGGCAACTGCAAGTTTGTTAAATATTTATTTAACCCCGTCCATAAATTAAAGTGTGAAAAATTACTTTAAATAATATATCGTATGTTAACGACTATAAATCAATAAACTTCAGTGTTTTTACTATACATTGAAGTAGTTCTGGACTTTTGGCCTCATTCAACAGATAAATTGTAATAGTACATTACGATATAAGTGTGGTAAATTGATCTTTGCATAGAGGCGGTTTATGACGCGCGAGCGGCAGCGAGCGTGTTAAAGAAGCCAAGATGCAAAGATCAATTCCACACGTATATCGTACGACTTTTTTTTATCACAGTTGCGAATAATAGAAAAGACTTGAAAAGAAAACAAAATAATAATTAATAAAATATTTGTGATAAGTCTATCTTTACATTTTTTAAGGTAATATTTTTTTGTTAATTATGCTCCGGAAAGGCCAGGCTAAAGACTTAACCTATACAGCCTCGGCTGACATACAATATTTTTTAGGGTTTTTTCTATTTGTTTTTGCGTCGGGGGTTAAGAACAAAATACAATGGTACGGAAAAACAATATATTTAAGTAATAACAAAAAATAAAAAACTCAATTTTTAATCGTTTTCTAGGTCATTATCACGTAAAATTTTCGTTTGTAAACCGACTTTAGAGACAACCATTTTTGCTAGCTAAAAAACTCTTTGGTACCTACCTTTATTATACATTAAAACAGTATAACCCAGATAAATTAAGAATCTTTCACCTACCTAACATGTAATTAGCAGTAAGATACGTATTTAACTTATCGGGATCACTTTATAGCAATGTAAAACGCACGCGTGCATATTATGTTGGATTATGAGCCTAAAAGCCGTTTAATAAGATCCACTTTATGAGCAACTGTGATAAAAACACTTTAACTTAGTGACGGCGGTCAAGGAATTTTGTCCCTTGACCGTACATACCTACAATTATTAATTTAAAATTCAAAGTCCTCACTGACTGACTATCTCAACGCACAGCTCAACCCTATAGTTGGATCGGCAGATAGCAAGGCATGCGCTAAAAACGGAAAATTCATACCCAGAGTGAAAGCTATCCAATATCGTCCACGGCGGTAATCGAACCTGCGACTTTACAAAATGGTCATTGTACAAAGAAGTAAGATCTCAGCCAGTAATTAAAGTTAGCTAATCTGTGGTGTCATACCTATTTAAATATTGAGTCAATTGGAAGCAATTATAAGTCTGATTCAACGTTGACTCACTATCACAATCATAATGAACTGTAACATACCACCACTGGACACTATTTATTATTTTATCAAGTTTTAAGGACCCTATATCATTATAAAACCTTTTATATTTAATAGAGAACCATCCAACTAGACAACATAATCAGTCTTTTGGACACTCTTCCAACCCTTTAACAAAACCTCGCCTTGATTGTTTTGCATTAATGAGAAAATGTTAGTATCACTTGATTTTCATGTTCACTTCACTTGTTCGTCATTATTTTAAGATGAAAATGATTCTATCAAAACTGGAGGGCGACACAGTATCTTTCTTTGGCGGAAATATCAACACTTGTTTTTTTCTTAACTAAGTAGGTACTCATAATTTTTAAACTAACATGGATTATTTTACTTATTAAAGTTATTCCAAACAACGAAATGATGCCAGAATAAAATGAAATTATAAAATAGAATTGAGAACCTCATTTCTTTGAAGTTGGGTAAAAACGAGATATTTAAGATCTTTTTTGTTTTTTAAAAGATGATAAATATCCCCTTTTAAATAACTTTAGTACTAAGTATGTATAATATTATTTTAGGACACACACTGCGTATAATTTCACCATCACATTACATCATGGCAACTCCACTACTGGAAGGAAACTTTGTCGTTTGTATGTTCCTAATATGTATTTTTTATTTTATTTCACCAATAAGAATAATGAAATTATGTTAGGGAAGGGCCGTGTGTGGGAAACTTATGTCGATAATGGGCTATAATGGGCTTTAAGCGGGTTTATCGATAGCTCTTGTTATTTGTATTTTATCTTATTGTTTAGATTATCGAAGATACAATGTATAACACTTTGTGCTTTTTAATAAAAGTTATGATAAAAATGTACTGTTCTTATATTATAGTGCACAGCGCCATCTGCAATGCTCTGAAACTGTACGAAAAGTAGGTACCTCCTACAGAGGTATTATTTTATAAATTATTTAAAAAAAATACTAACCATACGCATTAACAATTTATAACATAAGCTATACATATTAAATCGAAAAATATGCATTTTATAATATTACTATTTCTATTCGTGTTGAATGACTGCCCAGGGTATTTTTTATTTATTTATAGGGTAAAAGTACAGACAACAAACATAAAATTTTCCGTTAGTTGATTATATAAAACCAGCTTAACGAACTAACCTTGTCGACAATTCCCATCCCTATCCGTCCGCGGTAGCGACACATGTTTTAATAAAAATAAAGTGCTTACAGTTGAGCTTATGAGAAAGCTCGAGTACGCGTATAAATATTTAATAAGCTTTCTATTATACTGCAACAATTCTTACAATATAAACGAAGAATCTCTTACTTTTTTCATTTGATTCTTGGAGTACTTGTTTGAAAAGATTTTGGTTTAGTGTCAATATGTACTTATGTAGGTACCTTAGGTACCAACCAAAAAAATACAAAGATCAAAATTTTAGGATGGATTTAACTTTATAAAAATGTTAAAACTTACGAAGGTTTTGATTTTAATGCATCTGTACAAACAATGGCTGCATTTGACCAATTGAAAACGTTGTCAGGCACTCCTCTTGCCAGAGTAGGTACTCAAAATATGGAAATTAAAATATGTGTGCTTCAGCTATCTACATACATCCGGTGGACGTAGGAAATAAACTCATACACACCCCCACACTCTCATATTTTGGGTAAATTATGGGCTGCACCCACGTAAACCCCGATCCCGTGGTAATATCGAAATAAAACAACCTATATGCTTTGCCATGGCTTTACCTATACATACCAAGATAACTCTAATACAAAGCGACCGTAGGTATGTAGCTAGGTAATAGAGGGTGATGTGATGGCTCTCTAAAACAGAAGTGATTCCATCCGTCCTCGTCCATCTGAGCGAGTAGCGACGCGAATCATTATAATAGGCACCGAATAATCGTGTTAGCTGGCTGTCATTTCCGACGTCGATTCCAACTTGGAACACATTTACACAGATATGAATACTTATTAACTAAAAGACGTACTGCGCCGTCCTCAAATAGATTGGGACCAGGGCAGGCAGAAGATGAAGATTCACTCCGGGCCATCAAATCTCAACATCAGTGGGCAGTTGCTGCTATCAGAGGAAAGTACCTCTACCTAACAAAGGACTTTCAACTCTGGTAACAGACGGATAGAGAGAATTGTCTATTTCACTTGAAATGGCATTTCGTTATGAGCTATTGAGTCATAGATATAGCCGCAAAGTTTATTACACATTATTAAAAATGCTCTTACAGTGACTAAAATATCATGAGAAACCCGACTTAGAACTCACCACGGTTCGAAGGCGTCAAATGTTTACACCTCTGAGAGGATGAGGAGCCCCTATATGAATGGTCTTACATAAATTACACTACGGTGTAACATAGTGAATAATTCCGGAGCGGATGCGTATCTCGCAATGAAATTAGCAAACCCAATAAGTACGGCGCGCGTTCGGTGTGACTCCATTCAGATTGACGAATTAAAATCATTCACTGAATCGACAATCGACAGGCAAATTGTATTAGCAATATTGTTTATATTCAAATGTTGTTTGTTAAAAATTATATAACTTTAGACGATTGAAAAATGGCTTTGAATCTTTTAAAGAAAACATCGTTAAAATAATTTGACGGGTATTTGTTCGCCGTACTTAGTCTGTGTTCTTTTGTTACTAACTTATAACTTCTACTCACATACAAATACTTGTGCTGAAGAAACGGTTAAAAGGACGGATGACCTAACTTTAAATTCTATAGAAAACAACATCCAACAGGAAAACATTTTAGGTTCTTCTGTTAGAATACCCTTAATTCTTAGGAATTCTACTATCTTCTAGGTAAGCGTATTTCAGTTTCGACCGTCACCTACGATCAGGCAAGTGTTTAACCAGGCCTATCAATCTAAATAAAATGCGATAGATAGATAGATAGATAGATAAACTCTTTATTGTACCACATTAAACCTTAATTCTAACATAAACTCCTGTTACAAAAACAAAATTAAACCTAACAATATGGCACAATGGGCGGCCTTATCGCTAAAAGCGATCTCTTCCAGGCAACCTTTGGATGGACAAGAATTAAAGAAGGGGATGGGTGGGTTGTACATAACGTAATAGGAATATAAGGAGGAAAATAAAATAAATATTAATATACATAGAAGATAAAATATTCTAAATAAAAATAATAAAATCAGTAAAAATAAATACGCACCTATACATACATACATAAATATATATATATATATATATACACACACATATTCGATTACACACACATATTCGATATGCGATTCGGAACGTAAGGATTTACCAAAAAAATATATACGTTGTAAGGTTGTTTCAGTTGAATTTCCCTCCAAATAATTGGTTTATGGCCGTTTAAACGTCGTTTTCCTAACAGTTTCCGCCTTATTGCATTCCTCTTCGAAAGGGAATGTGAAATGTCACTCTATACAACCCTAATAATGGCCGATTTCAACAATAATTTATTTGCGAACAAAAACTTGGTTCATCTCTACCACATAAACGGTCGGTGGTAAAATCGTCCCTTCAAACAAAAATATGTCAAGATTTGTGTACTTATATTTACTTACCTCGCCAGAATCCTAACCTATTCTCGAATATACTCAAAATATACCCGAGTATAGAATCTTCCTTCTGCCTGTAGTTAACGTCGCAGTAATCCTTGTTCAGCTGACATGGCTCCAAATACTCTTCCACTGGGAGATGCGTCTGAAATTAAACATTAAATATACTTAATAATTTAAGAAACGAATATGACCTAAGAAATATCACATGAAAAACTAGGAGTTAAAACATGAAATAGGAAACAGAAAAGAAAAAAGAGTGTAAAAAGAAGAAGACTTGTGTGTGGAGCAAATATAAGCAGCAGATGTATCCAACCTCACTAACAAAGTCTAACTTTTTGATAGATGGATATATAACTTTATTTGTACAACACAACAGTAAGATTCCTTAACTAAGTGTACTTACAGACTGTTTCACTTTATTTTCACTAATAGGTACTGGAGCTTGAACTGAATCATACATATTATTTATACTGTCACTATTCTCGTAAACATGTTCTCTCTCAACTATTATCCTTTTCTCTTCTACACTATCCACTATCTTCTCTTCTGAATGCTCTATTTCTTTTTCTTCTTCGTCATTCCTTTTAAAGAAAGGTATTTTAAACGACTGGAAGAGCTCTTGTATTTTTACTCTATAAGGTTTGACAGTTTGATTGCTCGATATAGAACTTCTAGGTTTATCAATATCAGTGTAGCAAAGATCTTCGTAAAAATGATCTTCAGGATATTTTAGTTCTTCAGTAGTTGATATAGATTTATATTTGGTTCTAGATTCAGGCTTAGTTTTCGATACGAAGAATTTGCTGTTTCTTTTCATAGGGTAGTAGCCTCTGTCTGTATTCTCAGGTTTTGAAAATCTTTTTAAATCGAAAATAGGGTATTCGTAACCACTTAGCCGAAATAGTCTTTTTCTTTTAGGTGAACCATCCATAGGTAGATAAGATGGTGTTGATTCCTTTTTCACTTGGTTTCTGTATAGGAAACTCTTTGCGGGTACTATTCTTTTTATAATTTCTTCAACATTACTGAGATTTGATTGATTTTCCTTTACCTTTTCCTTTTTTACCGTTTGATATTGGCTTTCTATATCTAAGTTATTTTCCATAACATCATTTCTTACTGTATCCTTTTCTATATCAGTTACTATATCCATATTAGTTATAACTTCGTTTTTGAATTTTATATTTAGAGTTTTAAGTTCCATATTTTCTTTTCTCAAAACTATGTCATGTGATTCATTGAGTTCTTTTTGATATTTAACAGGGTTGCTTTTCAAGTCTTCTATGAAAAGTACTAGTTTATTGGCGTTTATTTTAGGTCTCCGCAACTTTATAATGCCCTCTGTGATATTCTAAAAATTCAAATACTAATTTAGTACTATAATTCAACGTGTTAAGGTTAGTTTCAGAAGAGTTTCAATAATAGTGAACACAGACTGCGAGATTTGTATCGGTCGATACCAAAGTTTTTTTTACCGTAAAAAGACAAATTAAAAAAGTTTTGTATAAAACTCGAGTGATGGGTTCACATTCAATTACGCCAAGAAAACGAGTAGAATCAAGTAGAATCGCTTTCTTGTTAAAATCGATTAAGTTTGGTAAAAGTTCGTAACAGCTTACGAGTACAACATTGTAACAAGTTCTATATCGACAGCTCACGGATATTGTTTCCTTCGAGTTAGGTGTAGGGTTTATAATAAATATAACGTGTTTATATATTTTAACCATGTTTTAACCTAATAAACGTGATAATTGTTTTAATGACCAAAGTAATTTAAAATAGTGTTGCCCAAATGCAAGAACAAGACGAGACTTAGCCAGTCTTGGTCTTGGTCTTGCGCCAATACACCTGGTCTTGGTCTTGGTTTTGGTCTTGCGCTCCCAGTCTTGGTCTTGGTCTTGGTCTTGCAGCAAGAGTCTTGCAAGTCTTGCAATTACCTATTAGTCTATTACTATTTATTAAAGTTTACTTTAAATCTTAGAAAAACGTATTAGAATTGGAACATTGTGAGCTTGAATTAACATAGCCATAGTAAAGATCAAGCAGATTAATAAATAACTGAAGATTTGATAAGAAATTCGAAAAATCAACTGACCTATATGTCGTTTTCCATGGAAGTAACTGTTTCTTAATAAACATTTATGATTTATAAGCTTACATTTGCTAAAACATGTAAAAAAACAAATTAATTACAATAACTTGACTGTATTTTAAAGAACAATACTTATCTGTCTAGAAAGAGATTGAACCCTCAACTTATAAGAAATTTAATAAAAGAGTTTTACGATTTATCATTTATTTGAATAAAAAATAAAATACAACACAAATCAACAGCTTTATCATTAGGTTATGATACTGCGGCGTACAAACACACACTAAATATTACCTACTTGTACAGACGCGACCCGTGAATAAAATATATGTAAAGAATTAGTGCCAATCACTATTCTTTACATATAAGTGAATGTTTTGGCGTACATCTATACTAATATTATAAAGCTGAAGAGTCCGTTTGTATGTTTGATGACAGAAGTTTTAAAATAAATAAATAAATCCTGAACGTCACTATACCTCCAAAGTTACTATTCCTCGTGGACGAAGTCGCGGGCACAGCTAGTAAATACTTACTCTCATCATCTCTCTCAGAGATATTCGAACACTTTTTTGCTATTTTTTCTTGTAAAAACTTAAGAAATATAATGACTAAATGTACAATAATAGTACCTAAGTAATTAGTTTAAAACCATATAAGTAATCAATATTATAATTACTTACTAGAATGAATTATTATGACATCTACTACCTATCCTTACCATTTTATCCTAATCATAATACTACTTGCGTGATCAGTATAATGTATTCATTTTCATTCTAAGCACTCTGAAACTTATTTATTCTTTGGAACACCTGTAGGTACTCTTAAAATTCGAAATTATTTTGCATGAATAGTGTCAAATGTTATGATTTCGGCGCGGCGGCAACGATTGTTTTAGATTTCAAAAGAAGCCGCCGGCGCGTGTATCATAACCATGTACTTCCGAAAAGCGGCAAATTTCTTTGAGAAGTAAGTACAAAACCTTTGATGCCGCATTATCAAAGTGCCGATGGTTAAAACATAACTATGCATGCACTCAGTTTGATTTTAATAGATATTTTTTATTCGCTATGTTTATGGTATTAGTCGTAATGCGCATAGGTCCAGTTTTTCATATTCTTTGATATAGTTTTTTGCGTCTCATAGAATTCCTAAGCGTACCTACCTACCTATACACCGAACTGTTACACCTAACTACTCCGTGAAATAGCGCTAAGTCCTAGCTGCAAGACGCAAGAGTCTTGCAGGCTATGTCTTGTTCTTGCTCAAGTCTTGCACGGTCAGTCTTGGTCTTGGTCTTGCTAAAAATACGCGGTCTTGTTCTTGGTCTTGGTCTTGCAAAAACGCAAGAACAAGACCAAGACTGCAAGACCAAGACTGAATTTGGGCAACACTAATTTAAAACGGGATTAATGTTCTTTCATCGTGCGAAGACAATCGCAAATGATCAGAGTCACCGTGGGTTTGCTTTCTTTATACGAATGTGTTTCCTTATTTCATTCCTGAACAATGCCTCTTGAGCTGTCAAAAAACCAAGAGTTACTGTACACATGATCCAAAGTTTCTAACAACTAATAACTAAGGGAAATTTGGCCCTCTTTGAAACCCTAAAAAATAAAAGTAAAACACAGATTTTATTAAAAAAATACACGTTAAGCGAACGCTCGGCCGAGCGGCATGGTAGGCGGAGTGGGGGGTGTTAGGTTTTATTTTCGTTGCTGAATTTCTTGATTTTTCGGTCGCCGCGCTCAAAGCCTGCGATAAAAGCTATGCAATAGCTTAAAAAAGGAATGATTGCTCTAGAGTCATTATTCAAGAAGTAAATAGGGAAATACATGCATTTGCATAGAGAAAACGCTAGGATACCAACAGGTTATAAGTTTAGCCATGCTTGGTTTAGCCGTCTATATACAACTGTGGATCACCTACTGTACAAGTATGTTCCTACTGTTATTTGTTTGAAACTGTTTTTTAACTAACTGAAAACTATCGGTTGTTTTCAGTCTGTGGTCTGTGTTCCCTCTTAAATATTCAATAGTTTAACTAACTCCGAAATTTCCCCGAAACATGACAATTGACTTAATCCTAACACACAGCACACACAACACACACCTCAAGCAAAATCTTAAACAATCACAATTTACAATTATCACTTTAACACAAAATTAAAACTACGTCAGTGAAAACGAAGCTTAAAGCTCCTCGAAGTAAGGTTGAGAGTCGTTTAAGTAAGTTGAGATGTAAGATTCGAATGGGTAACGAACTGAATAATGTGTTATTACAGAGTTGGACCATTTTACGTAATATTAGCAGAATAGAGTTTATCGTGGAATGTACCTTCATATGTCAGAGGTGTAGGGAACTAGTAGAATGGCCACTAGTATTCTGACAGTTAGAATGGCCACTAGTATTCTGAAAGTTAATTATCAGACTAATTAAAAATCTGCGATTGATCGCAGAAATCTATACATATAATAAATCGGTAGACATCAAAAAATCTGTAATTGTAAGATATCCAGAAAAAAAATACACAGGTCGCCTTAAAATCGTTAGCTGAACACGATAGGGTAGTTTTTAGAATTTTTGTCTGTTTGTCTGTTTGTCTGTCTGTTTGTTTGTTTGAACCAGGTAATCTCATAAACTACAGAACAGATTTTAACAAGGTCCACACAAATTTGTTCAGAATATATCAGAATAACATTAAGGCTGTGTTTTAATTTAACTTTAATACAATAATTAAGATATTTGATAAAAAAAAACATTTAAAAAATGTGAATTCGAAATATTTTACCGTGGTAAAACGTAATCGAACGTCAGAAGGGAACAGTACCCTTACCACGGGTTTTTTACGTATTCGATTAAACATACTATATTGAGTATTTACTATGAAACTTCCTTAAAATCAACTTACTAGGTCCACCCGTCTCTGAGAATATCGGTAGTGACACACCGACAGACAAACGGACAAAAGAGTCATCGAAAAAGGGTTTCTTTTTTTCGAGTTCTTCAAAAAGTCATGGTAGGGGTGCAGTACATGCCTCCGCTCAAGATGACAGCTGTCATTTTTTTTTTTTTTTTTTTCTTATATTATGGCTTCGCACGTGTGCATTTAGCCAGTGTCAAGTTATATTTTGCATCAAATTATGACCCGATTTTTCATAAATCGGGCCTAAAGTGTTTCAATACAGTCAAAGTCGTCATAGTCCGTCAAGTCAGGGGTTATAGTAAAGCGGTGGCAAGTTTACCATAACCTTAATAGGAGATTTGGAGGCAACGTGAAAACTGCATGTTTGACACTGATTTTTACTTTCACTACACTTGTGCACTTTCACAGAACTAAATTGAATAACATTCCACCAGAATTATACAATTCAACTCGGGTTACATCTAAGTTTCATGAAAATAAAACTGCAGCACGACATGTTGTTAACTCGTTCCCGCCAAAACTCGACAGCTGTCATAAAACCAAATAGTTTGCATTTAATACTACCTACGTGAAACTGAAAATGAGGTTAGTTCAAAGAGGTACTACTACATAATATTACCGATCTCCTTTACCGAAAACCTCCGATGTTACACTTCTATCGCGCTTTTCTCCTGCTATAGTTTGAATTATGAGTTCAATTAGCGGAAACCTTAGATAGTAAAAACAAAAAAAGAATTTTCCAAGTCGCTCCAAGAGTTTACGAGTAATCAGCGAACATACATAAAAAAAATATATACGTGACGAATTGAGAACCTCCTGCTTTTTTGATGTCGGTTAAAAAATATACAGGTAGTTATTTGTAAAAATCATTTTTTTTTCCAAAATTACGTAGCCCGTTTTTTTATTAGGTAACTAGCAGCTACCTAATAAAAAAAACTTGATTATTAACGTTGAGCATGTTTGATATTTTGGAATGGTTAGGGAATAATTTTGCACCAATTGCTTTATCAGTATAAAAGTACTATCATTTATGTGGTAGAATACAATATTAATTTATTGCGCTATCGTACACAAACATGACAATTAATATTACATTAAAAATTTAAAACTTTAAAACTATAGCTGTCTACTCTCCATCCGTCTTACGCTTTTTCGATCAGGTCACGTGTCCTGACGCGAGTTTAAGATTTTATACCCATTACAGAAAAAGTGCTCAACGCCGCTAAAGAAGTTTTCACTTCAAAAAACTGGGTATTTTGGTCAAGAATTCAGAAAATTGGAAAAGCTATGTTATGTGTTATGTTATGTTTTTTGCGCTGTGATTTTAGACCCGATGAATAAATAATGCCCAACGCTTTATAGGTTTTGTTTGATGGCATTATTTGTCATTTTCGATGGGTATGGAACTCAAAGTGAACCGCACACTTTTGAAAAATTATAGGTTATCATTTTTCTTTAAATATTCCGTTTCCAAAACGTCTCGCTTTAGAAGTTGAATGTCCTTTTGTAGTTTGGTATAAAGGTTTTGGAAAAATCGGTTTTGACATAAAAACCCTAGGCATAACATAATTTTACACAATTATTTTTGGCATAAAGTCACCGCGCACTCTTAGAAAATCAAGGAACATCACGTTTCTTCAAAATCCAAAACGCTTTAGAGGGTTGGTTTTTTTATTATTTGGTTTTTTTTCGATGCCGTCTATCGATAGGTATGAGTCTCAAAGGGCACCGTGCACTTTTGTGAAATCATAGGAAATCACGTTCCTTCAAATACCCCGTTTCCGAGACGCTTTAGATGTTTGGTGTGAAAGCATTTTTTGTTCAACGTAATGCCTGCTATCAATATGTAAGGATCTCAATGTGCATCGCGTTATTTTAAGTATTAGTATTTGTTCTGTCCAATGGCCTTTCTTTTTAATCATTAATATTATTATATGATAATAAAAACAATGTAAAATATTATTTGCACCAAAATAGATTATTATTTGCATGATGTTGGTGTAAATACTATAATCTCATATATTATTAATTGAAGAATATGAATCGAGACACAAAGGTAGTTGATAATTATTTTTTCTTTAATTTATAAAAATCTAAAGATAACTAGGAAGACAAAGTATGTTGAAAGTTTTGTGCGAATAGAAATTGGACTTAGTTTTAGCTTATCATATTGTTGTGTACCTATTATGTTTTATTTGTGAAAAATTAACAAAAATAGTACATTGTTACCCAAGGTGTGAAAGTCACTCATTGAGTCCCGAGACGGAGTTTGGCGCCCGAGCGTAGCGAGGGCGCTAATACTTCGAGGGACTAAATGAGTGACTTTCACATCTTGGGTAACAAGAGCTTTTCATTACGAATAAAAATAAAATTCTTCCTAATAACGAGAGTGAATAAGAGACTCCATACTACCTGATCCTCTTACAAGGTTGGGACCAAAGAGGTTATACATTATGTAGATTTTTTGTTTTTGCTATTTGTTTTCAATACTTAAATACGTCGGTACTTACCGAAGAGATTTTTATAAATTAGTTTATCCAACACTGAGTAATGACGCGAAGTCCGAAGATTTAAATTACAGCTTTTCATCTTTACATTTATTTTATTAAATAAGATATCTTGAACTAAATATATCTACCTGAATTCGATTACTGAAAAAAAACCTATTATGTACTAAACTCTGGCAGTATGGATGAGGCGTGCGAAGCCATAATTGTTATTCTTTGGTGTTACCTAAAGCAAGAAGGTTAGGTTTTTGAAGTTCCTAATGCGTAATGATACTGATACTGGCTACAAACACATTGCACAAGCCGCGCGAAGCCATAATTTGACATGACAGCTGTCAGTGAAAGCGATCTTTCCTAGGGCTGAAAGTTTTTCTTTCTACACGCTCTTCAGGCATCTTTAGACCTACTTTCAGAGTATGAGTAAGCCTTTGCCAACTCAATTAAAAATATAGTTTAAAAACAATGTAACTACCTATTTTGTTTTTATAACTTACACCGAATGATAAATTGTATCTATGCAGAAAAATGCTAAGTATTCTAAATAACCCAAAACCACATCGCGAACGAAGTCGCGGGCAACATATAAATTTTGAACGAATAAACAAAGTTTCGATTCATTTCAACATTCAAATCCGTTCATTCGTTTTAGAGCTACACCGCCGTAGACACAAAAGATATAGGTCTAATACGTCCTGCTCTTTTGCCATTCCTGGCTTAAAACCCACAGGACACGATCAATTTCAGCGTCAAGCCAACAACCTTCCCTGATTGTCGCGCACAAGCCATGAAGCCACACAACCGTTCCTGCAATACAATATTATCCCCCATTTAGCAGATCCTGTTCATCCTTGGCGTGGGTGTGTAGCGGCCGGAAAATCGGCCTTTATTTGTCACCGTATTTCGATTTAAGTCTTAAATAAAGCCAATTCTATACCTTCCTGTTTTCCATGTCTTTAAGGACTGAAAGTTATAACGAACGTCTAGAATGTTCCCGTTGTCTTGTTCATCTTAAAATAACTGACAGTCAACTGTGTGTTACTTTAGTTAATACTTTAGCTGTTGTACGGCCTATTATACGGCCTACGCTCGGTACGAGTAGGTATATGTACGCATTATTGTTCCAATGTTTAGGAAATATTCATTAAGGACTTAGCGCACTATACTCTAGAGAACATCTATAATCGTAAGCGGAGCGGAATTTTCCAAATGCCGCTGAAAAATGTGAAAAACAAACATACATAGGTAATACTTAGGAACCCTTCGTCCAAAGGAATATTTCTTTTTACTTTGACTTTTCCATAAACTTAATATAAAGCAATCTTGGGATCAAATTTTGGTAATACAAGAACCGAACGGGGCAAGTTACTAGTGAAGAATAGTAATCGGAATGGGACGAGTTCCTGATTAGAAGAATTGCTTTGACCCTTGCCGTGTACTAGTAGCTCAACGATAGAGATAGGTGGGGAAAAATCTATTCTTCTCCACCGGAGGGGGGATACGTTGGTAGGGACTAGTACACAAGCCCGAAGTTTTCTAAAAGAACGAAAACATTTCACATATCCCTTGTATTTTTTTAACCACTCTCTTACCTGATGGTATGTGGCGATGCGAACAGACGTAGCACGTGTGTCTACAAAAGCCCCCAAATTGTACACGTCAGGAAAGACAGACTCGCACAACTGATTTCATTCCCTCACGCCTGAATTCAATTTAAAGTTGAACTGAAGTAAACTCACCAATAATTTCCTTCCATCAATCTCCTTCTCCATACAAAACTCTAGGAACTCTGTCATCTCCCATCTCTCCAGCAGATCGATCACTCCACGCGTGTCCAACTCCTCTATTCTTTTATATGATCTTTTCTCGGATTTATCCATTATAAAATCGTCTAAAAATTTAAATAGGTAAATAGTAATTGATTTCGTTTCGGTGATTTCTTTTACTTGTACTTGTATACGGGCTGTTTTCCGCAATTAGACCTTTTTGATGCGTCCTTTTTGCGCGAGGATGAAGTAGGCTTGCCCAGCCCCTAGTACCCTCTCAGCGTAGTCGACCATGTCCAGAAGGACAACTTGTCAATACTTTTGGCCAACTAAGCCGCGGGTTTCATCACGATGTTTTCTTAACCGTAAGGACAAAAAAAACTATCGGTACACGGCCGGCTGGGATTTGAACCCACGATCTTCAGAATGAAAGTCGAGGTATCTACCAATTAGCCAACACCGCTTTATTTCTTTATTTTTTTTAATACTTGTGTTTAACTTCACTTTGGACCCTAAAAATCTAAGTTTATAAGGTCCAAAAGTGGGACAAAAGAAAACTCATGAGGGTTCGTTTTATATTGACTAAATGGAAGACCCAACAAAGGAAACACCATTTTTGAAAAGCCTCCTTTTAAAAAAGTCAATATACCAATTGGACTCTTCTTTAAACGCTAACAAGCTTCCCCTCTCAAAGCAAGTTAGAAAAATTAATGATTTCATTTAATTTCCCACAGAGGATCCATTTCGAGAAGTTTCAGGAGGGATTTGACAATATAAGCTTTTGCCCTTTGTGTGTAAGCTTTTTAAGTCGAATCTGTAGATATATATTGCGATGTAAGCTCCTGGAAACATTTAGGACCCGTCCATCCGGAAACTGAAGGCTCAGCCAAGTCTTAGTGTACGTAGAGAAGATAATTTAGGTACGAAATTAATTAAGTACCTACCTTACCTACTCTATCCTTTTTAACTTAGTTTATGACGAACTAGATGTGCCTAACAGTTTTCGTAAAAAAGTAGCTTATACTTTACAATATCGAATCCTCGGACTACCCCTGTAAATTTTTAAAAAGGCAAAGAAACAAAAATTACTTAGTTGTGATTCTGTCAATCCTACTAATATTATAAATGTGAACGTTTGTGTGTGCGTGTGTGTGTGTGTGTGTTTGTTACTCCTTCACGCTAAAACTACTGAACCGATTGCAATGAAATTTGGTATGTAGATAGCTGGAGGCCTGGATTAACATATAGGCTACTTTTTATCCCGATATTTCCACGGGATCGGGATTTACGCGGGTGAAACCGCGGGACGCAGCTAGTACCAAATAAAAAGTGATATCTAACTTAAGATAGTATTCTAGCAGCGCTTTCTCTATACAAATTTTTTACACTTTTTTTCTAATAAAACTCTGTACAGATGCCTGTTTAGTATATAATTAACTTTTTTATCTTTTGTATTTATTTGTTAGAAAAAAGGTTGCAAACAGAGCTACATAAGACAGAGTATGGGGAAAGTAATAGGTACCCACATACCCTCTTAATAACCTACCATTTATTTATTTATTATTAAAAAATAAAATAATAATTATCTACTTACTAAAAAGTCCTTTAACTTAAAAAACTTTTTCACAAGACACTATTATTCTTACAATAATTAGAGTAGGTCCCGACTGCGAGAGATTTGCGTGCAAGTTTTGTGACAGTCTGTCCGCCTGTGTGACAACGTGACTATGTGACAATTCGGTCCTCAGTGACTGTCTGCGAGTGGACATAACTCTTAATTGTCTTTATTAATACGACTTGAAGTATTCAGAGATGGAACTAGGGATAGGGATCATGTCTTGGAGAATATTTTTTTGCTAATTTAAGTCTTTTCTTTCAAATACAGTATACATACTTAGGAAAGGTACGGTTATGTAACTCTTCAAAGTAAAATAACCCAAACTTTCTTCTTCGGTTCTTAAAAATTCTAATGTAAAACTAAAAACCAAACTTGTTAGGTATAAAACAATATATATTTAGAAACACTACATAGAAACAGATGGAGTTAAACTCATAATACCTTATTTTTTTCGGGGGGTTAATTTAGTACCAGCGGCATCCGAAACAATGACACTAAATATGGATTATTTTTTTTATTATTAATTTAAATCAAGTTATAATGTACTTACTTAAGTTGTATCTATTGCCACGCTGACACTCCGACCACTCCCCGAAATAAAGTTTTTGCCCCTAATCAATAGATCGTTGCTAACAGAGTTAAGTTATCCGCTAAGTTACATGTTAACAATCTCGGTTTACTTAGGACGGTAGGTATAACGCGTTAAGTTGCAATTAAGTGATATACTTGGTTAGCTTAATTCATTCACCGGACTACTGTGGTTTGGTTACTTACTTACTCACTTAGTACATAGTATTATGTGGATGGTTTATTTTATTTTATAGGTCAATAAAAACTGGTCATACTAGTATAAAAAATGTCACTTTTTAAGTTAATAAATAAGTACCAATAAGATCCATGACTTTTAACTTTTATAAGTCTTAATTCCGTGGGAATATTGAGATAAATATGTATTATGTAACGAGCGACCAATGTGTTTCAGGGATCTATTTCAGGGTTCTATCCTTGCACCATGCCCAAGTAGCATCGCAATCACTTCTGTATTTTTTCGTTTAACAAACATACTCATAGACAAAGTAAGTAATATAGATGATTGAATTTCCGGCGTTACTTTTCGGAACTCCATATCTGTAATGGAAGTATTAAACTGCTACAAACTGCTACTCTCATTACAAAGTAAGTAATTTTAATCTGATTTAATTTAAATTTTAATGCTAATGCAGACTCGAAGCTCATTTAAACATCAATCTAACTTAAAATAGCAAATTCAACCTTATCCCTACAACGTTATTTTACTCTTTTTCTTTGACACTTCAATGCGTTTTGATCATAGAATGATAGCCTTACAAGTGATTTCTATGACTTCCATCCTGCGCTGTCATAAATCGCTCCGCTAATAAAACCGCTCTCACTCGCGCCATACCCAGGACAGGGCTGTATTTGACGAGGTTAAATAGAGTTATTAGCGATCCTACAAATACCTACCTGTTGCTGCAACAATACCTATCAAACTCAACCCTATTTCAACAACAGAAAGATCATAATCGAACAGCAAAGAAAGTATCCATCATAAATGGCAAGTTAATCTTTTGTTGAAGAAAAATAAGCTTTAAACAGTTCTATTGAAGTTGTTTTTTGTTTGGTTGGACGTTGTTGGTCAGTCTCCAATACCCGATGTCAATTGGTGTCATCGCATTTAATTGAATTTGTTGTTTTAACGATGATGCAGTTATTTCATGTACCTACAGAGTGTGTAGTGTGAGTTTTTGCAAGAAAGTTTACATTTTTAGTTGTGTGGACTGAAAATGTAAACTTTATGTAAATGTATCATATGATTTATTTATTTATTTATTTATTTATAGTCAATTAATACGATTATAAAAACCAATTACAGCAATTGACTAATTAGGACAAATCATTCATACATTTCTCTCGCAAAAATCCAAACACACTGACAATATCAATCTCCATTCGTCCGCAAACAGATCAGTTTCAGCACTTGCATCCAGGAGAGCGTTAATTGCGTTGATGCTGCGGAGAACGGGAGACTTAGAATGGGAGACCGTGTGGGCACCGCCAGAAGGTGATGTTTCCGGCCTCGGACATATTTATTCGGGCAGAACAGTCTGCAAATTACCGCGTTCAGATCAGGAGAATCAACGATATCGCGAAGGATCTTCAAGCACGTTACGATCTGATCATAGGCGCGGCGAACCTCTAAGGAATTATAACCGAGACTACCTAAGAGAAATTGAGTCGGGTACATATATGGATAGTACCCATGCGCTCGCTTGTATAGGTACCGGAGGAAGGCTTTTTGAACTTTCTCAAGAGAAAGGGTGTAGAAATGATGTAGTTTATCTAACCTCTTTATGAGAAGGAGTGAGGCAACCTTCTACAACCTTTAATATAGAGGATGGAATTGTAGCACCTAACTATGTACCTACTTATGATCTACTTTATATTCTCTGTAATTAGAATAATAAATCAGTCTTAGCTCAACTTTCGGTCGTTTCATTTGTCTCGTCCTTATATGGCGACCCTGCCAGCGGGCGCATCGGTAACGCAAGATGCAGCATCTACTCGCATATTTGATGCGCACGGTTAGAAAAAGTAACTCGTAGGTTTAGTGTTTTTTTTTATTCATGATGTGTAACTCAAAAGTGGAAAAAGAGGACATTTTCATAAACCAGAATGCGGCGAATGCGGATAATTACGCATCTATAAAGGAGTTAAAATACCATGCATCCACAACAAACTACCTGTTGCTGTCAATGGTACTGTTGATGATTATTTTTATAATCTTTATTGTCTGGCGATTATACCGCAAAATGCACCAAAGATGGGTCCAACAGGGAATTCACCAATATGTACTGCGAGGATCATTCAGACGCCAACGGCATGCCTTGCCTGGATCTGCCGATGCTGTTCAAGAAAATTCGTTTTTTTTTGTGAAAAAAAAAATGTGTGTGTTTCTGTGTACGTTGCACAAACAGTGAATAATATGCAGTGATAAAATAATTGCACAAACATAAACTCTTAAAAAAAAAACGTAAAGTATCGCAATGATAGACGCTACGCGACGGTATACTCCTATGTATCCTATCGGTATGTACCTACCTACTACGGAATGCAGAACGTGCCCATAAAAGGAACGTAATGGAGAAATGGACTTTGGGACTTATCTAATGACTGTTTAGTGTACTAATATTAATTTAAGCTTTCAGAATATTTCATTTGTGTAACTATAATTAATAATGAATTTTAGAAATATATTGAGTTATGGCAGACAACTTATTAGCATTGTGTAAAGGGATAAAAGCAATTAAAGAATATTTAAGAAAAATTGGTCCCGAGCGCAGAAAAGGTAATGTTTATGTTATTAAGTTAAACGAAGCGAATAATTTGTATAGCCAATATTTGACATTAAATACTTATTTGCAAAATGAAATAAGTTGTGGTAAAATTAGCTCGACGGATAGTAAGTTAATAGTTGACTTGTCTGAGAAATTTCTCTCGTTGTATAAAGCAATTGTAGAATATTCTTCGAGTACCTCATCGGATTCGGATGAAACTGAACTTGTAACCTTAAACCAGACTACACAAACCTCCAACATGGCTACATTTGATTTAAAAGTTGCCCTGAGTTTATTACCAGTGATGAATGACGAAGAATCAGTAACTAAACAACTAATAGATTCAATCGAATATTATGAAACCACCCTTACTGCCGAATCTAAGCCCCAATTAATAATTGTTGTTTTAAAAAATCGTTTATCGCAATCAGCTAAACTTAAGTTGCTACCGAGCTATTCCAGTGTTTCAGGTTTAGTGATTGATATGAAAAAAGAACTTTTGCCAAAAAAATCAGCTACGGCTATCCAATCACGGTTGCTGAACTGCAAGCAGAGCGAGCTGAGTATTGAGGAATACGGGGACAACATACTTATCGTGGTCAACGTGGTAGATCATACGGAGGTCACCTTCAGCGCGGTAGTGGAGCGAGCGGAGGCCTACAACAACCTACGTGGCATGGCAACCAACGAGGTAGACCTTGGCGCGGGCGCGGTGTATTCCGCCCGTACCAGAATAATACAGGTATGAGTAATAATTATTATTATCAAAACAGGAACCGACAATCAGGACAAAATCAGAGTTATAATGTAAACGTCATAGATCAAAATAACTCCCAGTCCCAACCCACCCCAGATAATAATAACGAAACTCAGTTTTTTCGGAACTAAAGGTAGTATTTTTACATGCAATAACCATTCACGTTTAGTACAATTCACTTTAAATAATCATTGTACTTTACATTGGTTAATTGACACCGGCGCATCAATTTCAGCGCTAGAACTTAAACATGTTGACACTTATAACATTCCATTCCAAAGAGAGAAATGTGTGTTTTTCGGTATCGGAGGTAGTGTCGAGGCAATAGGATATGTGTTTCTTAATTTGGAAGTGCCACAGGGATCTTTTAAACATAAGTTCTTTGTATTTGATACCTTACCAACAAAGGCTACTGCCATAATTGGTGATGATTTTTGTAAGAAATTTTCAGCAATAATAAATTACGAGCATAATTACTTTTCATTGATTAATTCCAATAACGAACGCATTTATTTACCTACGTTTTGCAATACAAACAATGATTTTTTACAAATACCATCGCGAACGGAATCTATACATTTTATAAATACAGATATGAAAGGTGACTGTGTAGTATGTACGACAGAGATATCGGAAGGTGTATACATGGCAAGTACGTTAGTGACACCAGTTAGAGGTAAAATACCTATTCGAATAGTAAATACAACCGATAGAGATTTTAGTTTGAGTAACGTAAGCCCCAAGATACATAGAGCGAGTGAGTACTATTTGTGCACGTTTGGTAAGGCGAACAAAAATGCAGAACGAGTAAAGAAATTATTTTCCATTTTGAAATTACACGAATATCTAAACCAGGAAGAACAGATCTCCATCGAAAACATATGTGCAAAATACTGTGATATTTTTTATTTACCAGGCGATAGCTTAACTACGACCGACATCTATAAACATACAATCAATTTAAAACCAAACGTAGAGCCAGTTTATGTAAAACCATACAGGCTGCCTCATTCACAAAAAGTAGAAATTAAAAAACAATTAGATAATATGATAAATCAGGGGATCATTGAGCCTTGTAAGAGCGAATGGTCGAGCCCTATTCTCTTAGTTCCTAAAAAATCAGAAACAAATGATAAGAAATGGAGATTAGTTATAGACTATCGAAAATTAAATAACTCAATAGTAGATGACAAATTCCCTTTGCCAAATGTTACAGAAATACTTGACTCTCTTTCTGGTTGCATTTATTATACTCATTTAGATCTAAATCAAGGGTTTTATAACGTGGAATTAGAAAAAGACAGTCGAAAATACACAGCGTTTTGTTCGGGCCAATACCAAATGACCAGAATGCCTATGGGTCTCAAAACCAGTCCGAGCTCATTCTCTAGGATGATGAATATGGCTATGGCAGGTTTAACGTATGAAAGATGTTTTATTTACCTTGATGACGTCATTATATTTGGAGGAAATTTAGCTGACCATAATAAAAACCTGACCAAAGTATTCGAACGATTGAAACAAGTTAATTTAAAATTAAATCCCGATAAATGTACATTTTTAAAGAAGGAATTATTATATTTAGGATACGTTGTATCTGGAGATGGTGTATCACCAGACCCTAAAAAAATTAGAGTTTTACAAAATTATCCTATTCCTACTAATACAGACGAGGTAAAGCGCTTTGTAGCCTTCGCAAACTATTATCGTAAATTTATTCCCAATTTTGCAGAGATTGCTTTTCACTTGAATAGATTATGTCGTAAAAACGTACAATTCAATGGCGTTAAAAACTAACTTTTGCTCACTTCAGATGGCGCTACTGTTGTGTGTTCCATACTATCTGTCAAATTCATAGGTTTTTCGTAAACAAACTAAGTTAATTTGAGATAAAATTACAAAATGACGCTTTGTTCAGTTGTGGATTGCAAAAACATAGGAAATCATATATTCCCTAAAGATGCTAAAAGAAGAAAACAGTGGATAAAAGCTTTGAGGAGATTTTAATTAAATAAAATAAAATTTAATTTAAGAAATGTTAATGCTAGCATTAACATCTCTTAATTTAATTATATCAGGAAACTCAGGAATTTCGTCTTCGAGTTCCTCTTCGACTCCAATAATATTATTTCTGTCGTACGCCTCCAGCCTAAAACAAAAACATAGATTAGGTAATCCATGAAAAAAAAACCCTTGTGAACAAAGACCTATTATATTATTACAAGTCGTACGATCCCGAAAATAAGCACGTATGCTTTTCTCAGAATCTAGGTACTATAATGAAACGGTTTTTACACATTTCCAAGATATAAATCAGTAATAAAGAGCCTTTTTGTAAAAATAACCTCCAAACACTAAAATGCACTTTTATTACTAACCTTTCAATCAAAACAGCTTTTTTCCGCTAGTGGACGCATTCCTTTTCCGCAGCTCCTCTATTAATTGGATTATACTCCACGTTGAATACATTTTAATTCAGATAATTCCCACTTACACTTCAATAATTCGTTAATCACAGATGCAATATGGCGGCATTTAGGAACACTCAACAGTAGCGCCACCTGCCTTGACCTTTTAGTTTTTAACCCCATTGGAGTGATAAATGTCAAACTTCATTTGAATTAATAAAACAAAGTATGACGTCACCCCCCCCTACTTCAATACCCCGATTTTTCAGAAGAAAACCAATTCTTAGTTCAAACAGATGCTTCGGGATATGCCATAGGAGCTGTATTATCGAATAAAAATGGTAAACCTATAGCATATGCCAGCCGAACCCTGAATAAAGCGGAAAAAAACTACCCAACAATCGAAAAAGAGGTACTGGCGATTGTATGGGCTGTAAAATACTTTAGGCCTTATTTGTACGGCCGTTCTTAAATTTACACAGACCATAAACCACTCGTTTATCTTTTTAACATGAGAGATCCTTCTAGTAGATTATTAAAGTTCAGACTAGCCTTAGAAGAGTATGACTATGTTGTGGAGTATGTAAAAGGAAGTGAAAATGCTGCGGCGGATGCTTTATCAAGGATATGTATTACGTCAAAAGATTTGAAAGATATGAGTGAATGTAGTGTGAATGTGGTGACAAGAGCTCAGAAAAAAAAAGATGGAAGAAAGAAGTAATGTGACAGGGAGTAACTGTGATTCTTTGGACAACAGTGTGAATACTGACGATTGGCCTGATCAACCAAGAGTCGTAGAAGCACATAACAAACCAAAAATATCGATAGAATTAAGATTTATTGACAAGAATAATTTAGAAAAATTACGAACAAAAAATGACATCGTGTTCGAAACACGAACGTTTATTTACGTGTTAAAGGAAATGACTATTTATATAAATCCAGCTGTCCGATCACAATTATCGCGAGACGAATTTGTGAGGGAGCTGTCTGATTTTTGTAAGAAAATAAATGTTAACGAAGTATACTTCATAAAAAATAAACAAAATAATAAGTTTATAGAACAAATAATAAGTGAAATTAAAAGTATTGAAAATTGGTCCGGACCAAGAATGATTGTTTTAAGAGAAATTGAAAGAATTAACGATAAAGACGACCAAAAAGTAATATTGAATGATTTTCATCTTCTCCCCACTAGTGGCCACGCGGGTATTAAGAGGATGTTAAATAACATTAAAAAATATTACTTTTGGCCAGGCATTGAACGAGACATTACAGCATTTGTGAGAAGTTGCGACAAATGCCAGAAACAGAAACATTCCATTCCCATTAGAGAACCTATGACTATAACGTCTACAGCTCAAACTGCTTTTGACAAAATATATTTAGATATCGTAGGACCCTTAGATAGAGATAGTTATAATTTTTCATATATTTAGAATCCAGGAGTGGAGAGCATTAAAAAAAACAGAAACTCTAAAACCTATTTATTTTAAAAGAGAAACACGATTTTACAAACAAAAATACCCTTAACTACTAAATCAATTATTACACACAAATAAATCACCAATTATTAAATAACTAAAAGTACTCACAGAGAATCACCTATATTACGAATTTTACCCTAAAACAAGTCGCGTCACACAACCGTCCACTACGAGAGTCAAGCAGCAAATGGCCGTTCCTAGCGCGCGCACCGCTTTATATAGAAGTCTGTTGGTGGGGAAATGAAGTTCCTAACTCGGCCTCTCCTGACTATCCGTCGACCTCGACGTCTAAGGCCTCGAGGTGTCGCTTTGTCCGAAGTCAGCACCGCCAGTCTCGGTTGGAATCTCCAACTCAGCATGTTCATTCTCGGATGAAGCAACCAACCCAGGTTCACCGGAGCCGGATGGGACAGCTAATGAAGACTCCAAACCTGTTCCGGAATCATCAACATCTGAAAATAGTCGTACATTTTAATTTTGGTCGCTTTTTATATTTTAGCGACACATGCACATTTATTGTCTAGTAAGTAATAAAATGATATTTTGAGAGCTCTCATTTAACCCCAATACGTCACCACCGGAATTCTTTCAGTTGTAGTTTTCGTGAACTTCCATAGCATGCTGGACAACTACATTGTGGAGAATTCTGTGAACAAAGTAAGTACACGGAAGGCGTCCCAACCGTCTATTATGATGCCACACTAATGTATGGCCTGCTCAATAACAGTAAAAATATCAAATGAACAGAGGCGTCGCACAGTAGGCATGTTCGGTGAACAACTATTCACTAGGACAGAGGCGTCGCACAGTAGGCATGTCCCACCAATGCAAGAACAGAGGCGTCGCTCAGTAGGCATGTTCTGCAACCGATAGTTTACTCGGACAGAGGCGTCGCTCAGTAGGCATGTCCAACCAATGCAAGAACAGAGGCGTCGCTCAGTAGGCATGTTCTGCAACCGACAGTTTACTAGAACAGAGGCGTCGCTCAGTAGGCATATTCTGTAAACGTCTTACTAAAACAATAATAGAACTCACCCTCAAAGAAGGCTGCACAAGACTCGGGGCACCATTCACCGTGCCAAGGCACCATATATTCAGCGGCTGCTTGCGTGGTCTTCCCATAAGATCCACTCAATAATTTTAATTGATAACGTCCACTCGGTAGTGCCTTGATTACCCGATAGGGGCCTCTCATGCCGGAATCTAGCTTTCCCGTACTCTGTGAATACTTGATCACAAATACCAGATCGTTTTCACTGAAGTTACGTGGTGGTCGTCGCTCCCGGTTAACGTGTAAATCTTGATTGGCCTGGTTCTCGCGTAAGTGCGCGCTAGCCCTGGCTCGACACAGTTCTCTCCAACCTTCACGGTTTTGTGACGTTTCAATCGTGACATCACGGATTAGTGAGTGTATGATAGGAGTGGTGGCATCGGTCCCAACTAACAACTTCAACGCAGATATTTTCGTAGTTTTCTGCCGTGTTATGTTGAGAACAAGTTGCAGTTTCCATAGCTGTTCAGACCAACTTGCATTTTTATGGTTAACTTCAATCCGGACCATGTTCAGAACAGTTCTTACATATCTCTCAACTTGTCCGTTGGCGTTGTGCATTTCAGGTGTGATATAGTGAATATCGCAACCGAATTCCGAGAGAAGGTCTGTAAAATCTGTGGACTCAAACATTCTACCGCGGTCGGTTACAAGTAGCTTCGGTACTCCAAACAAGGAAATAGCATTGGTAAACGTACGCCGGAGCTCGGTAGCATCTTGCCTATATATTGCGTATAGTAGGCAGTATTTGGTGAAGGAATCAACCATAAGCAAGATAAATTTAAAGCCATTAGATTCAGGCAATGGACCTAATACGTCTAGATGTAGCGTGTGAAACGGGATATCCGGTTTCTCCCAAGAGGTTATAGGTTGGTGAGGGGCCCTAGGGATTCTCTTCATAGATATACAGACTAAGCAGTGCTTAACATATTTAGCAATAAATGAACGCATCCCCGGGAACCAGAAATGTTGTAGGATTAAATCTAAGGTCTTTTCAGGTGATATATGGTCATGTTCATCGTGGAAAATCCTCAACAAACTTAATCGATAGCCTTTTGGAATGAAGCAAAGTAGACGGGGTTCTTCGCCCATGGGAATATAGCGGTAGTAAAGGAGATCATTTTTAAGTACATACCTTTGAGAGTCCAGCTCTCCATCTTGCAATCTCTGAATGAGTGTTGCAGTTTCGTTGTCGGCCGATTGAGCTATTTGTGCCCAATTACGAGGTCTGGTGATTTGATGCACTTTGGCAGGAATGGGATTTCGACTTAAGTAGTCGGCATGTGCCATCATATTTCCTTTCCTATACTCAATAGTGAACGTAAAGTCTTGTAAATAGACCCACCATCGAGCTACTCGTGGAAGCAGGTCCTTCTTCTTCTCAGTAGCTTTAAGAGCATTGCAGTCCGTAACGACTTTAAATTGTAAACCAACTAAATAATGACGAAAATGTGCCAATGCTCTCACAACTGCTAAGGTTTCTAGCTGATAAGAATTGTACCTGACTTCGGCACCTTGGGTGGTCTTACTAAAATACGCGACAACGTGCCTCAAACCATCAGCCTCTTTCTGTATCAGTACAGCACCATAACCAATACTGCTTGCATCAGTGTGCACTTCAGTAGACAACTTAGGGTCAAAAATTGATAAGACGGGAGAATTAGTTAGAACAGAAATTATTTCCTGTCGAACCCTCTCTTGCTCAACTCCCCAATGAAAAGCTACATCTTTTTTTAGTAAATTGGATATACACGAGACCCTAGTTGAGTATCTAGGAATGTATCTTCTAAAATATCCAGCCAGACCAAGGAATTGTCTAACCTGCCTAACGTTTGATGGAATAGGGGACTCGATTAATGCGCTTATCTTGGAAGGGCTTGGTTTAACTTGACCTTGACTAATTACCCGTCCTAAATACTCAATTTCCGTAAAGAGAAATGAACATTTCCCTAAGTTAATCGAAAACCCTGCCTCTGTTAATGTTTTAAGGACTTCTTTTAACAAAATTATGCCGTCATTAATTGTATTGCTCATTACTAAAACGTCATCGACGTACACAAGGACATTACCGGCTTCAATGTGCTTTTGGAGGGTTTTATTTATTATACGTTGGTACACTATTGGCGAATTTGTTAAGCCAAATGGCATACGGACATATTCAAAGTGACCTTCAGGTGTTACGAAAGCAGTTTTAGGGATTGACTCCTCATCGACGGGGATTTGGTGGAACCCTGTTGCCATATCTAAACTTGTAAAATACTTAAAGTTACCAAGCCTGTCGATGTGGTCATCAATACGTGGGAGGGGGTATCGATCTCTTACTGTAAGCCGATTAAGAGCTCGATAATCAACACACATCCTGTCGCTTCCGTCCTTCTTTTTTACCAATATGATTGGGCTAGCGTACTGTGAGTTTGAATCGCGAACAATACCCTTGTCCTTTAGATCTTTAATTATTTCTCTTACTTTAAGTTTTTCTGAATAAGACAATTGGTAGGGACGGTAAGCAACAGGCGTGCTATCAGTCAATCTAATGTGCATAGTTCCGGTAGTAACAGTACTTGACGCGGTACCCGAAATCAAAAAATCCGAAAAGTTAGTAATTACTTCCATGAGCAACTTGAGTTCAATACCCAGAAGAGGTGTTTTAACTAGCTCTAAATTTTGTGTTGTTATCGCATGAACACGTTGTTTCGAAGATCGGGTCAAGTACTGCTTATCCTTCGTTCTTACGTAAGTTATACCATCGCGATTAAGGATGTCAGTTCCAACCACAATGGGAGAACTCATACAAGACCCCGAAACTATTACAAAATCGGCCTCAACTGTAATCTCATCAAATTCAATAGTTAACGTTACAAAACTATCAGCTTCAATTATTTTATCGCTTATACCTTTTAGAATACACCTAATAGGCTTTCTTTCGCACGAGAAATATTTTAATACATCAGCAGAAATAAGGGAAATGTTCAAAGCACCACTATCAATAAGAACATCAATAGGAATTCCCTGTACGACTGCAGTGGTCAAATCAGAGTCTCGAGGGTATCGGGTTAGTGAGGGTCTCTCGCATAAGTTTACATTACGAGTATTCCGCGGATCAGATCTTTCTTTTGCGAAGCAAACTTTTTCAGTATGACCTGGCTTTTTACAAAAGTTGCATACTATCCCGACACCACTCGTACTAGATCGGGAGGTTGAAGTAGCTTCGGCCGCGATCCGCCCTGAACCTGTGCAACTAACAGTCGACTTAGACCTACAATCAACACTTTTATGTCCCGTCCGTCCACACTTAAAGCATTTTACTTTATTTGTAAAATGGAACGGGTTTCTACTATGTTGATTACGTTGGATGTGTTTAGTGTGAACGGGCTTAACATAAATTGACAGGAAAGAAACTAAATTTTCACAATTTAAGCCGGCATTAGTTGCTGCGGCCCTAACTTGAGAGTCTGCTATGCCCCGAATAACGATTAACACCCGCAGCTCATCACTCAACCCTTTAACAATCTTAAGTCGCAATAAAGTTCGCCTAGCGTACTCAGCGTAGGTACTAAACTTATCAGAATTGGTCTGCATTGTTTGATATAAAATATTTGCGTAATCTAATTTACGCGGACATAATGATTTGAATTCTCGACAAAAGTTTGTCCAAGTTCGATCGTGAGTCACCCACTCATTCAACCATGTGCGCGCGTCACCTTTAAGGCAACCTGAAACTCGAGACAAACACTCTGAATCTCCCCAGCTATTTGCTAACTTAGCCCTATCGACCTCCTCACACCATGCATCGATATCATTTACGGTGGGATCGAAATTGGACACGAAATAATTTTGATTTCTTGCCGCGCCTAACGACTTTATTGCTTCGGCTAAAGCGCGCGTTGGATCCATCGAGACTGATTCGCTTTGAGACAGTACGATGTTATTATTACTAGCGGCGCTATTAACAACTAAGCTTTCGGGTGGACAATCACTAGAAATTGGAGTTCGATTCGAAGGTAGATATGAATCGTTTAAATCAGTTGATTTATCTTGACGCTCATTGATATTTAAAACAACAGGGTCGTTACGCAACACAAGCGGAGCCGGCGGCGGCGTTCGCGGGCCATTAGAACATTCCTCCCTGTTCTCGTTAGCTACACTGCGATTTTGATGATTATTTTCGAGGGTATTCAATCGAGAAAGAATTGCATCTAAAGTATGCTGCATAGTGTCTCCTTGACTTTCGTACCTATTGCTATACGGCGACCTACCTCGAGAATAATACCCATCGCGTGAGCGAGACTTATTACGCGAACGAGAACGGGACCTATATTCCTTTCTCAACCTATCTCGCCTCTGCGATCTATTATCGCCATCGCTTAAACGCGAACGAGACCTATTTGGCGAACGAGCACGGGATCTATTTGTTTCTAGCCTACCCCGTCTTTGAGACCTACTGTCGGTTTCGTGTCGACGCGACTTGTCACGCGAACTGGTCTCCGTTATAATACGTTGAGAATCAGACATATTTTAAATGATAATCACTCACAAACAAACGAGAAAATAAGAAAAACTGTTATTAAGACTAAAATTGGTGTTTTATTATTATTATTTTTTTTAATGTGGGTACCCTTGTTTTCTTAAAATTTTACACAGCAAATGGCCAAAATGGGCAAATAATGGGCAATTTATCCCACTTCTGAATTTAGAATCCAGGAGTGGAGAGCATTAAAAAAAACAGAAACTCTAAAACCTATTTATTTTAAAAGAGAAACACGATTTTACAAACAAAAATACCCTTAACTACTAAATCAATTATTACACACAAATAAATCACCAATTATTAAATAACTAAAAGTACTCACAGAGAATCACCTATATTACGAATTTTACCCTAAAACAAGTCGCGTCACACAACCGTCCACTACGAGAGTCAAGCAGCAAATGGCCGTTCCTAGCGCGCGCACCGCTTTATATAGAAGTCTGTTGGTGGGGAAATGAAGTTCCTAACTATATATATTAACACTCCAATGCGAGTTGTCTAAATACGTAGAAGCATACCCTTTAGTTACTAAGAGTTCTATAGAAGTAGCACAGGCTTTCGTTAACAATTTCATACTTCGCCACGGAATACCAAAGGAAATAGCAACAGACCGAGGTGCCGAGTTTATGTCAACAGTGATAAAAGAGGTATGTACTTTACTAAAAATTAATAAATTAAATTCCACAGCTTATCATCACGAGAGTATCGGCGCACTTGAAAATTCCCACAAAAGTTTAGGGGCATTTTTACGTATACAGACAGACAATCACCCCGAATCTTGGAATACTTGGCTACCCTTTTGGTGCTTCTCATACAATACTTCCGTTCATCGCGAAACTAAGCATACCCCATTCGGATTAGTTTACGGCAAAAAGTGTAATTTACCCAGTAATTTAAATAAAACCATAGAACCCCTCTATAGTCACGAAGATTACCCATTACAATTAAAATATCGACTACAAATGTCCCAAAGAGAAGCAAGAGAAAATTTGATCAATAGTAAAATTGTACGGAAAACGAATTACGACTCTAAAATAAACCCTGTAACTTATAAAATTAATGATTTGATATTAGTCAAAAATGAAACTGGTAACAAACTCACTGCAATATACTCAGGTCCATATTTAGTAATTAGAGATTTGTCACCTAATGTTGAAATATTAAGAGATGGTAAAAATGATATTGTTCACAAAAACCGAACCAAATTGTATTACCCTTAAATACTATTAAAGATAAAATGTATAATCAAATATAAAAATGTGTTAAGTTCTACTAACTAATATACAAATTTATTTTATATTTACCATTTGCAATGCTTATTTCATACTTACATTTAATAAAACTTATAATGATTATTTACTTATCCGGATTAGTTTTAATTATATTTTAAGCATGTTTACTCAATAGGAAAAAAAAATGTAATGAATATATATATATTTTTTTTCGATAAGAAGGAAGGTGTAGCACCTAACTATGTACCTACTTATGATCTACTTTATATTCTCTGTAATTAGAATAATAAATCAGTCTTAGCTCAACTTTCGGTCGTTTCATTTGTCTCGTCCTTATAGAATAGCTACATACGTCAGAATTGTGTTGATTTGACGGAAGATGAGTTTTACAAACTCCACCCCGACTATGTCCCAGATACAGCCTACCTACAAGTTTGTTTTTCATATTCATTGCATACTTATACTGCATTAAACCCTTGAGATTAAAAACTCAAAGTATATTCCACTAAGCCAACACTGTTCTACTTCTCCATTCACCAGTTTAAACGCATGAGCAGGCATAGGCATCCGTAGTCAATACTCCTTTGGGAAGAGGCCTACGTTCTGTAATGGGATTCACCTATAAGTACCTTCAAAATTTAAATTGCAACATATTATCGTGAATATACTCATAAGCTATATACGATAACAAAGGAAAATAGGTGCTTTTATCTCGAGATAACATTATCGTTGAACTAAAACGTACGATAAACGATGAAAACAGCTCTATTTTTATCTAATTGCGTTTTCCCTTTTCCTATGAAACTCAATATACCTCATAAACTTGTCAAATAAAATCAAGTATTTTGCGATGGTTATTCGCCATATTTATTGTTTTAGAAACACAAATATACAATATCTACTATGAAATAATAATAAAGATCTTGTTGGTACTTAACTATTTCAGTTTTGGTACAAAATAAAGTCATTTCAATCTATATAACTAAGCTTTGTCGTGCTGTCGTTTAAAGTCTACTGTCCGAGTCACTTTATACTAAAAACCAAGTCCTTGCAAAATTTCAGTTAACTAATTCTACACAACACATCGTACATCTTGTGCGCCACTTCAGCCCCTGCGAACCCGATATAGCAGGAGTGGTGGCTCGGGTGCACCTTCCCAGGTGTGATTGACAGCTGGTACCTCGCTCTGCCGACGTATAAGGTCTCTCCACTCTCAGTGCGGCCACCAGGAATAGCCCCTGGCGGGACGGAGCCGTTCGAAGATGGCACCCATCGAAGGTTCTCCGGCCTAGCGCATAAAACCTCAATGTTCTGAACCGGGACCTCTTTCCCATCATACATAACAGATGCAGAATTATGCCTGATGGACAATTTGCCAGGAATCAAGTCCCCACCATGCCACGCTCTGATCACCCATAATGGACTTCCGTCCCAACCTTCATGCCCCCCGACCACCGCTCTTCCAGTAAGCGTATTTGCCATATGTGCAGTTGTTGGAATCCATTCGAAGTCTCCAGCCGTTTCCACTACTTGTACTTGGTTGCTCGTCTGTGGGGCATCTGAAGAACCGTGGTAGATGTAGTTGGTGATGTAGGTCGGTTGGTTTTCTGGTTGCGGTGGGGGAGGGTGCTGAGGCATCATTGTGGGTACAGGGATCATCATAGTACCGGGGACGTAATACGGGTACGGACCAGGTGCGGTGACAGCTCCGCCGTCTGGCGGTGGTGGATAGCCATGCGGTGGTGGATGATGAGGTGGTGGATGCCATGGTCCTCCTGGAGGTGGAGGTCCGTAGTACGGGGGAGGAGGTGGGTATCCACTCATATTCACTACTTTTAGAATATTTCTTTTTATAGTTAAAATAAACAGTTTTCAATCGAAATTCGATCAGTTACTGAAGCAATCACTTCATTGTATCAAGTTATATCGACCCATACTTCGATAAGATAGCTTTTATCTCTTTTATCTAGCTTACTCATAGATTACTCACAAAAACACGGATTCAGTGATAAATTTTATTGTTATTTATGACAAATAATTTAATTTAATCTTATATTAAGGTACGCAGAATGTAAGTAAGTACATACAGACTTATAAAACAATCTACACTAATTGTTACATTTTAATGTATCGCTAATAATAAATAAATATGTTAAAAATGAAATATATAAATAAAATAATGAAATAATGGTCCCGAATACATAACATACATACAGAAATCGTTTGTTACTACTTAAAGAAGTATTTAATAATTTAGCAATTTCCGTAAGACCCCTAAACGTGGTTGACACGATAAAGCCAAGATTTCTTCATGGTATTCACGTCTGCGCAGTTTTATGCCTAACCCTTGCGATTTGGTCGTGTCATGAGTCTTTAAGTAAGAACAACTGCTCTGAAGACACATCGGTTTCCGTCCATCAACGCTGGCCAGACGAAAGATTTGATCAGGTCAGAGCGACGGTCGCGGCCATCATTCGAAAACCGCACGTGTTTCTCAGGATTCATTACCACTGGAATAAACAAAATTACATTTAAAAGAATGAATTAATTATAGGTACTGATGTGGATTAAATCGTACCTTACACACCATTTTCAGGATACAATTCATCATTTATTAACTTTATCAACTTCGAAAGATTTTTTAACAACGTCGTGAGTGGCAGCATTAGACCAGAGATATTTAAATTAGACTAGCTGGGTTTAATTGTTTCAATGTACCTACCCTACGTTCTTCTTCAAGTTCCTATCTATTTCTGTATCAACATTCATTAGTTTAGGCATGAACAATAAACAGACGGACTGACATAGTTACTTTCGTCTTTATAACATTAGCCTGGATATATTAAAATTCTTCAAAGCATGTGTGCTAGTTTGATCTACTTTAATATTGAAGAATCTCATTAAACTGGGTCTAAAGAGGTGGAACTCATTGCTTGTGTCGCTGTTCCCCCAAAATCCTTGGGTGTCCTTAAAACCAAAGTAAATATCTTCGCAAGTATCGTCAACAGCTACATCATCAACCTCATCGAAGCTTTTCAAGGGCTAAGACGGGGCCAAATGCACCACTTACCAGGTGTAAAATCAGTGTCAATTCTGAGCGGCGGTGAATGCAGGCTGATGGTCCAGGCGGCACGGCATGAAGCTGCGACCAGCGCGTGTAGAGGAGCGCAGCCTGCCAGGGATGGGTACTCGCGTAGAGTGCTCAATACCTGGATAAAAGAGATTTAAGATAGAATATGGTTGCAGTAAAGATGTTGGTGGAAGGGTTTGAGTAAAACATTGCTCTTGTCAGTAAAGACAAAGAGGGAAAAAAGAATGACTCTTATTATCCTCTAAGCGATATCTCCAAATGAGGTATAATCAACCAATGATGAGTCAACATGATATCCGAACTAACTCAGTGTATTAAATGGTACATACGTATAATGATAAGCAAGTAGGTGGTTGGTTATACATAAATGACGTTATCATTCCAAGAATTCGGTTCTTATTTTATTTTGCTACATCCTGCAGATTTATAGATTCCAGCTTCAAAATGTACAAATATTGCAATATTAAAGTTACCTGGTTAATGACAGTTCGTTCAGCGTCCCCAAGCGGGAAGGTGTGAGCCGTCTCGTGCAGCACACGGGTTGCAGCCGCCAGCAGTCGCGCGACAGCAGGCTCGCTGCCAGTGACGTCATCGCTGACGCCCAGCAGAGCCTTCGTCTCGCTGAGACGTCGGTCACGGAGACTGATCGCGGCACGGAACGACAGCTACAAAATGAAACGTAGATTTAGCTATAATTTTTATATACTTTCTTTCATTAATTTCATTGATCATGGCAATATTAATAAATATTCCATGCTGTTTCGAAACTTATCCAATAGTAAACAAAATTATTTCTAAAGAACTATTATAATGTTTTTAAATCTTACACCAAAATATCGTCAAAGGTATTTTAAATTTGTATAAGCAACAATTTTTTATGCAATAATTAACAATTTTAGGTTTACGCCACAGGCATTTAAAAATTGGCTAGGCTGGAACCGTGATATGTCAACCAGGGTTGGAAACACACCAAATTCTTCTCTTCACCCCAAGTTTGTCGGTAAAAATAATTATTCTTTTACATCTAATCTAAATGATTTATCCATGCTATTTAGGACGATGTAGTCCTGGGACATGAATTAAATGGAGTAGCCCAGCACCTATACCACCCTCTCAGTTTTGTCCAGAGGAAAGACCTCGTCAATATGTCTGTGCCAACTAAGCCGCAACTAAGTCTGGTAATGGTTGTGAAATAAAGACTACTAACAACAACGACCGAGAAGACGATTTTATATTTGAGATGCGGCGTCTGTCGCAGCTGGTCCAGTGAAGCGAGCGCTGGCAGGGCTTCTTCAGCAGCTCGGGCCCAAACTGCCGCGTATTGGGATACCAGCTTACTTCTGGAATATCACAAAATAATAAATGACAGTTGGAATAAATATAGTTGCTCGTTATATTATTATGGAGGAATATTCCTTATCATTTTCTTCTCCTTATCCCAGAACGTGTCATTGCACTATATTATATTCCCCATGTTCCCAAATAGTCACACTTCCATTGAGTCACATTGTTTTCGTTTAGAAATTTTCATCACGCGGAGTTACACTACGTGTGAGTTGCTTGGAATTCTTCTGGAAAAAATTGAGCTTCAACCAGAAACACTGTGACTTGATAGGAAAATATATATTTCTACGTTTAATTTCATACATATATTTCGCAAATAGAATATTTGTCTGGAGTCCCAACACTAAAATAAGATAAGAGACCCCATTCAAATCAGGATTTGTCTTCCCAATGTTTAGTTTAGTAATTATACCACGAAATCCTTCTAAATCTAAATGAAGATTATAGAGAACTCACCTGTCAGGATGTTGTTGTGAGTCATCGCTGTCTGAATGGTAGCCGTCGCTGGCGGAGTCGGTGGGCGAGCGCGGCGCCGGCGCACCACCCTCGCCTTCAGACATCTGCGTCAGTACCGCTGCGCAGCCGCGAGAGTAGCTCATCAGGACACCGGCCACTGGCCTGGAAAACAAGATATATATCTTATTTATACGATAACAACTTGTATTGGTGAAAACTTATAAAATAATAAACAATTTAAGACTCTATTGTCATTTTTGACCGACTATGGCGAAGCCAAAAGGGAAGGTTATGTTTTGGGCCATATGTATGTGTTTATATGCGAATTACTTCAACATCTAAATAACACCTTATCGTATCAGAGGTTCAGTTTAATTAAACTAATATATAAAAATAGAGATGGCATCAATAACCTCGAACATGTCGTCCAATGTGCAGGTATTAGAGCACTTTGGACATTGGAGAAGGTGAGAAGAAGGCTCCATGCTCGAGTTGGGACTCCAAAAGATATAGGTTAAGTCTCGGCTATGGACCAAGACGTGCTTGATTTGAACAATTTACAGCTAAGTCAACGAAATATTAACAAAGTACTAATATCTCACTTCTAATTATATGAAATAGTTTGTCTAATAGATTAGATACGCAAGTAGTATATCAGTTCATACATGCGAATTGCGAGCGAGGGTGGTGCGAGATCCATATCTCTATTTAACAACACAATAGAAACAAATCTCTCAAACAATTACAGTTGAGTACCTATCGATTACAATAAGACAACAAAAAAACTGTTATAAAACCAAAAAAAACTACATAAATCATTAAAATAACTTGTTACATAACGTAAAATAACCGAGAGAAATTGTATGGGAAAAACGCGGTATTCGTTGTTATTGTCTCATCCATTTCGTCATAAAGGGTTATATGATAGATAACTCTCTGGGTTTAGATCATTTCTATTGTTTTACATTTATATTAGGTAATGAACACGCGAATTTGTAATTTCTCCGTATGTACAATCGGTAACAAAAGTGGAGACTACCGGAAAATAAGCAGGACTTTACTATAATTGAAACTAAAATCACAGAAATTTAAAAACTATGAGCCTTAAGTTTCGTTGTTTGATTGTACATCATAGTCGAAAAGTTTTGGTGCAACAAAAATCAAGATTGCACATTGCATTTCACTTTTCTTCCGTATATTCTAGCCACATAACTGACTTCAAGTTCTACGAATTAACATTAATACCTATACTAAAATTATTAACACAAAATGCACTTAATGTTTTCTTCATATTCCCGCAGCAAAACTCTCCACGATCATAGTTTGTTTTTATTTCTTCCCTATTATAAAGTCAAAAAAAAATGCGTCCCAGATTTTTTAGTCTACATATCTTTGTATTCATCCTTTTACTTTACTGGTTCAAGAAATTGGCTTTATCCCAACTAGAATTTAGAACCGACATGAATAAACAAGGATGTCGAAAGTTTTGAATTGAATAGGTTTATGGAAGGCACTTTAAAGCCAATAAAACTGAGGACCGTGGGAGAATTTATTCTTTCTTCTTTCCCAATGCCTACTCAGAATGGACGGAAATAATTTTCCTGTCAATATTTCCCACTTATAATCGATGGAAGATGGGAGCTAAATGTTTCATTTGTCATCGAAATATCTAATTGACAGTAAGGTGAAAACGAAAGAGCTCAACAATTTGCATCGATCTTTAAATAAAATATTCAAAGTTAATCAAAATCTCTTCACAGTGCTCACATAATAAACACAAATCAATCACCAAACAAATAATTATGCAATACAATTTACGAAAACAGACAACAGGTTTTTCTGTCGGCCGATAGCCCGACCTCGCGATCTTTTAAAAAAGTTAATTTTAACCTCCAAATGAAACGGGCCGAGTTTTGGTGGGAATATGACCAAACCACACGTGATGATATATGTTTAAATTTAGTGGAAATTAATGTTAAATTGCATTATTTTGGTATAACTTTATACAATTTAGGACATAAAAGGTGCACTTTAATATAGAGAAAGTGAAAAAGATGGTGCAATCATGATTTAATCCTGTTGCCCCAAAACTCACTCTACCTACCTGTACCAAAAAAAGTGAAGGAGATTTTTACATTTTAGTGTTCATTAGCTGAAAACCGTATGAAAATATGTCAGTAATATCGCATTCGAACAGACAGACAGACAGACGCGGGACGAGGGAACTTTATCTAATAAAAGGTATATTGTGATGATATGACTCGGCTAAAAGCTGGACAGATAGTCACACAGCAGGGCAAAGATTTTACATAACTTGGAGATAAATAACGACCTACAAATTATCGCTCGATCAAAAATTTTCAAGTTAAACATTCTCCCCTTAATTTTTATCTGGTTTCAATACAAAACATTAAGATTTCTACACATGTCAATATTGACTATGTTACACAATGTTGTCTCATACTCTCGTACCTACTCGGTAGTGTGGTGTGGTAGTTGACGGACACTTTCTCTCATGTTGCGTAATATTATCAAATAGCTATTAAAATAAATGTTGTCATTGATAATAACGCGGATTAATTCTTTAAGATGGTTATACCGCGGTATTTAACATACAAAATGAAATAGTTCTTTTCTCCCCTTATATCGGTGTTTCTTTTGTTGTGTAATTTAATTCATTTTCCATAAGGCTTGTATTTCTTTATTTTTTATCACTTACAAGAAAATTGTTGTATATTACAAGTCTATATTGGTCTATATTTTAGTATTCTATAAAATGGAGATCGTGATTTATAATAAATAATTTTAAAAATAATAAAGGTGTATGGGTGTAAATATAGTGTTGAGTTATATGTCATTTGAAAGGTCATGACAGTAGCTTTAGTTTAGACACCAACCCTTTAATACGAATAGGGACGGATCTGGACGTTTTCAGTTCTTGAATTATTTCTAAGAAACTCTAGTGAAGACAAATTCTAGGCCAGCAGCGTTGAGACCGCGCTACGTCCGTTAGTGCACTATAACTAGAGATTTTTGATAAATAAACATTACATGATAACAACAAAACTAAACATATGTAATAACAACAAAAAAACGTTTGCTCTATTATAAAATAATTACATACATCCGACGCGTGACGCTTGACGCTTGACACGAATAATAATATAACTGCTTATAGACAAATAATGACATAATTGTAACATGTAATAACATTAAACGTAACGTATATACTCGTAATAACACGTTACAGTTAACAAATATATATTTTATCGAATACTTGCTGCGCCCCGCGGTTTTACCCGAGTAAGTCCGGGATCGAGCGCAGGGTGAAAAAAGTAAACTAATATATTTTTCCAAGTTCCTATTTATCCGTTTACTAAAATTCACCAAAATTGGAGGTGTGAAAACGTAACAGACAGACAAACGGACGAACAGACAAAAATATGGACAATCGGACAGAAATGGTCCAATACGACGAACAGATGGGCAGACGGACAAAAGGAAGGACGAACAAACAGCATTGCTTTCGCATTTATAATATTAAGTGGCCCTCAGAAATCAAAAAGTACTAGAATTTCCATAATTTATCATTTACCAGCACTGCCCTACGGTTTCACCCACGTAAGTTTCGATCCCGTAGGAATATTACCTGACTCTAAATTGTGTTCTAACCCATACCAAGATTTATCAAAATCTGTAAAAAATCTCAAAAGAGTCATCCAATGGAGGGAAATTACTTAGCGCCATTTGTGAAGTAAAAAGTAATATAACTGTGTAATAAATTGTCTACTTTATGAATACAATGCGGGTGTAAATGTTTAATCTCAATACAAAGACACTTTAAGTGCACCCTGTAAGAAATTTCTTAGCAATAAACAGAGAAAAACGTTCAAGACAGTGTTGCTCGAACATTGACCCCAGATCAATCGATGTTGGGTAATTACTTAGAAAGAATAATTTAAACAATCAAAATAAAAACATCACCCTTTCATAGTTGCGTAAAAATACATAGTCAAATTAAACTAATTAAAACAAACTACAAACCAACTACCTATATTCTTAACCCAACTTCAAAACGTCACAAATTGACAACCTGCCCAGAATGCTAGGAGCATTACCACGTCAATGTTTCGTTTATCGTGGACCTTTAGACCCGCAACATCATATTAGTCATCTAATTTAAATACAAATATTACAATAATACTTTACAATCAGTATCTTTAATTAACTTAATGATTTATAGTGAAAACCCTTTCAAAAACTTAACAACAACCTTAAACTCTCTTCACACCTATGCATTTCACAAAATTTCAATTAAAAATCAATCGCCATATCATTATTAATTGTAAAATAATATAACAACCATAATTATTAATAATACAGTCAAATGTTCCAATTACCCACACGATTTTTAAGGTACTTACCTCTGATTGAGAAACACATTTGAGTCACTTAAATCTAATTCCCAAATTATTATGAAATCATGTACCTAGTCATGTACATATCAATAAGTCATAGTAGGTACAGTCCATTTTTTCAATTACTCCCACGATTCTTAGGGGGTTAAGACCCATGGATTGAGAAACCCTGGCACGTAAATCCATTGTTGTACAAAGTCGTGAATACCTTGAAATTATTACAATTAAAATACCTTTTATAATGATAACATTTCCTAATGGAGGAAGCTTAGTGCGATAACATCGGGGGAAGTTCATATTTCTCACATTTATACTTTGATTTGTTTTTATTTGAGTTTAATATACTGTTCATGGGTTTAAAACAAAATAGGGTGTTAGTTTTACTAATTAAGTACTTAACGTAAATAAACGAATTATTTCTAAAGCGACCTGAAAACATGACCTGGAAGCAAACGGGTTAAGTTAACAACAGGAAAAAAATATTGTTTTTCCTAACGTAACCTTTTTTAGGGTTCCGTACCTCAAAAGGTAAAAACGGAAACCCTTATAGGATCACTTTGTTGTCCGTCTGTCTGTCTGTCTGTCAAGACCTTTTTTCTCAGGAACGCGTGGAGGTATCAAGCTGAAATTCATATCAAATACTCAAGTCTATGGTCTCTTGGAGCTGTGAAAAAATCAAACTTCTAAGTCAACGCGATCAAAAGATACTCCCGTTTATGCCGCAAATTTTCGACACTCGCAAGGGAATCAAAACCTACAGGGTACTTCCCGTGAACTCAGAATCTTGAAATTTGGTATGAAGCAACGTCTTATAGCAGATATATAGGAAAAATTGCGAAAAGTATACATTTTTAGTTATATCATATAATAAAAATATTTTTAATAATTTTAAACTTACTACCCCTTTCCTCATGAACGCGTAGTGGTATTATATTGAAATTCATATCAAATACTCAAATCTATAATACCTTTAAGCTGTAACAAAATCAAACTTCTATGTCAACGCAATCAAAAGAAACAGGAATTAAAACCGCATATTTTGAAACTCGCCACTACTCGCAAGGGAATCAAAACCTACAGGGTACTTCCCGTGAACTCAGAATCTTGAAATTTGGTACGAAGCAACGTCTTATAACACAGATAAAGGAAAAATTGCGAAAAGCATAAATTTTTAGTTACATCATATAATAAAAATATTTTTAATAATTTTAAACTTATTACCCCTTTACTCATGAACGCGTAGTGGTATTATATTGAAATTCTTAACAAATACTCAAGTCTATAATATCTTTAAGCTGTAACAAAATCAAACTTCTACGTCAACGCAATCAAAAGATACAGCAATTAAAGCCGCATATTTTGAAACTCGCAACTACTCGCAAGGGAATCAAAACCTAAAGGATACTTCCAGACGACCTGGAATCTTGAAATTTGGCATGAAGCAACGTTATAAAGTACACATATAGGAAAAATTCCGAAAATCTTAAATTTTTAGTTACATCACATAGTATATTTTTTTTAATAATCATAAACTTACTAGCTGACCCAGCAAACGTTGTTCAGCGATTAAAAAAAAAAACAGATGTTGGCCGATTCTCAGACCTACCCGATATGCACACAAAATTACATGCAAATCGGTTCAGCCGTTTCGGAGGAGTTTGGAAACAAACACCGCAACACGAGAATTTTATATATTAGACTTGCTGACCCAGCAAACGTTGTTATGCGATTAACAAAAAAAAATAAAAAAATAGATTTTGGCCGATTCTCAGACCTACCCGATATGCACACAAAATTTCATGCAAATTGGTTCAGCCATTTCGGAGGAGTTTGGAAACAAACACCGCGACACGAGAATTTTGCTTCCCATTCCCTCTCGCTCCACACCATGGTCTGAACCAGGGGCCCGGCCCTACGAGAGGTCGCTGCCGCCGATCGCCTCCACGAGGACACGGCGATGCTCCGCCCAAGCGGGGCAGACCTCCACCGTATGCTCCACCGTGTCCTCTGGGCGATCCGCACAGTGGTGACACCCTGGCGTGTCCTCCCGCCTGATCCTGAACGGGAACCTCCCGAAACACCCGTGTCCGGTGAGGACCTGCGTCAGGCGGAACTCACGGTCACTCCTCAAAGAGGGGCACTACCGCCGCAATGGTGAAAACGGGTAGACCTACTTTTATTTATTTATTTATTTATTTAACACTTCATGCACACAAGTACAGAGGCGGACTTAATGCCAGCCTCTTTTAATTCCAGCATACGGGATGATAGCTCTTGTGCCTATTTCTAGTATTAAAATTATGTCTATCACTTCTCTTCTTAAAGAGATGAAGATTTTTCCGAACATACATAATGTTTTCATATATGTATTGACAAGGTACCGTCAGCTTTCCACATTGTTATGTTATGGATTTCATTTAGCAATAAAAATACCATAACTTTTACTTATATACCTACAGGTTTGTACGGAACCCTCGGTGCGCGAGTCTGACTCGCACTTGGCCGGTTTTTTTAACGTGACCAGAAATGATGTTTCTATCTAACTTAAAGTGGAAACAAAAGATGATCGAAACACATCTTAACTAGATTTATATTTTACTGTGCGCGGAAAACATCGTGATGAAACCCACGGCTTAGTTTTCTACAGACGTATTGACGAGTTTTTTCTTCTGGACACGGTCGACTAAGGTGACAGATATAGGTGCTTCACAAGCCTTCTCTAACTGATACGTGTCCCAGGCATTGCATGGTTAATCATAATATAGGTAAGTTGATATAGTATAATATTATCCTCAAGATTTCATAGAGATGTTAATACCAGTTTATGCAAGACTAAAAAATAGCACACATGTCTTATTGCATCGCATCTAACGATAATCTCTAACAATTACTCTAAACAGCACATTCAACATTACACCACAAATTATAGCATACATACACCATTATTTAACAACGACATAACAACATTAACAACTTGACGTATGATTCACTTAACACAACAATTAGGTACATACATCTGTTATTAAACTATTTAGGTTTAAACGTTCTAGATTTATATCTAGGGTAAAAGTTGGATAATTACCACACTTTTGTGAGAATCGCTGTAATTTAAATTTAAGATTTTGACGTGTAAACGTTCATCACAATGTCGTGAAATAAAAGAAAAGTAAATCTTGCAATGACAAGCGGCAATTTGCAACGAGGCTCTTTGTTTTTTATTGCACATACCGTATATGCGTATGCTAATGACAAATATTCTGTCTGTGGTAAGGGTTACCATTCGAGGGATAATGGGAATGCCCTAATTAAACAATCAAAAAGTAACTCACCTAGTATCGCTCAGATCCAACGAGGGATCGCTTCTCTTGATCTGCCCGACGCACGCCAACACCGCCTTGTCACTGTCCACCCTCGCTGATAACGCCGCGACCAAGGTAGGTAGCTGCCTTAGCGCCGGCTTGTCGACGATGGTCAGCAGGGACTTGTTGTCGATAAGACGCCGTTCCACATCGGCGTGAGATAACGCCAGTAGGCGCTGGTGGGATGACGACGCTGGGTCTTGGCTGATCGTTACTGGGGACTGGGAAAGATAAGATTTTTACTAAAGGAAGTGTTTACATTCAAAAGGTCCAGTATTGCTGTTCCCCCAAAAATACAACTTTAAACTCTTCAACTCTACCATGAAAGTAACTTCTAAGGAAACATATTATTCGGTGTTACATCTTCGACCATGTTAGCATTTTTGCCAAAAACTAAAAGCCAGTGAAACCCATAAAATTGTAAGCTACGCTCCATCATCACAGTGTCAAGCTTCCTTAGACCTTACCAGTTCCTCCAGCTTATGCAGCGCCTGTTTGTAGACCTCCACATGCCTTAGGAGCTCGTTCTTCATGGCCACGTGGAGAGAAATGAGGGTTCCCGACGAGTCGGCTGTGAGGCCGTGGGTGCCCAGACCTGGGGAAATGAAGACTGGTAATACAAGTGATAAACATAGCTGAGGCTTGATCAATGGTTAGTAGCATTTTAAATGTGATTCAGCTACGAACACGCATAGAGCCTCATGCAGTGATTCACTAGCTTCAAGCATACGTGTTTGATATTTCTTACAGTTAATGATAACTATTTTACATATTGCAGTGTCAGTAAAGAGACTTGTTCGCTTACAGAAGTCACAATTTCTAACCTAACCTATTTTTCTAATGTCCTTAATATTGATTTGTCAGAAAAGTATGTTAGGTTTGATAAGAACTATGAGCGAACACGTGTGACCGTAGCGAGCAACGAAATCGGCCGTATAAAGACAGCTACGTAGGTATAATTCGTCTACTTCTAGGTGTAACCAAGCTTCGGGCATGGTACTAATTTTAATAAAATAACTAACGGAGATGATGATTCATCGTCTTACTTGTCAGCATTTAATGGCACATTCACACAATATCTTCAAATGATCGCGTCCAACGACAGTGACAATGAAAGTCGTTATTTACGCCCTGCTAATCCCAATTAAATATTATAAAACAACATAAAATATACTTTAACTTCATCATTCTAAGATTCAGAATCGCTTGAACAATGACGCCGCAGCAGGTGCAATATGAAGGTTAAATTGAAAGAAAATACGAAGTTTAAAATGGAAACATTTGGCAGGTGTATGGAAATAGATAGTTACAAAACTAATTATTATATGGATCAAGTGTATAAGTATGATGTGTTATGAAGGTCATCTTAGATAGTTTACTAACAGTTGAGTTTGTATCGTCATGTTATATTTTTTTTTAAACTGCAGTTCCTTCCATTATTTTTATATTTCTGTGCCAATTTATCTGGACCACGTCCCATTATCAATTAAGTAATAAGGCCCAATTTCAATAACGATTTAGTTATTTTGCAAGAAATCACTCATACTTCGGAAGCTTACGTGAAATATTCAAAATTGATAGACTATTGTAAAAACCGATTTTAAAATATATTCCAGTTTTAAATCTGACTGGAAACAAATAAAACTGTACTACACCAGTAGACACACAGAATCCTGTCGTAGACGTACAAGGCAGAAACGCAAGCCAATTGTTGAATAAACAAATTGGTAAATTCACCACAAAACCCAGTAGCGTAGGCTTTCTTCTGAGAGGCAGGAAACGGTCATAATTACATGATAATCTCTTCCTCCATCAGATCAGATCATAACATCCGTTGTTGAAGGTTCCACGTTGATCCGTGGTTCCATCTTCAAGTTGATGTAATGTTGCTTCCTTGTGCAATATGTTTTATAGGAACTACGCGTTTATCTAAATTTATGAATCAAAATAGATTTTTTATCACAGTTGCTCATAAAGTGGATCTTATTCAACGGCTTTTAGGCTCATAATCCAACATATTATGCACGCGTGCGTTTTAGATTTGTTAACTAGTGCTGTAAAGTTATCCCGGAAAGGTAGGTAAGTACCAAAGAGTTTTTTAGCTAGCAAAAATGGTTGTCTCTAAAGTCGGTTTACGAACGAAAATTTTACGTGATAATGACTTAGAAAACGATTAAAAATTGAGTTATTTATTTTTTGTTTTTTCTTTACTTAAATATATTGTTTTTCCGTACCATTGTATTTTGTTCTTAACCCCCGACGCAAAAACAAATAGAAAAAAACCCTAAAAAATATTGTATGTCAGACGAGGCTGTATAGGTTAAAAGTCTTTAGCCTGGCCTTTCCGGAGCATAATTAACAAAAAATATTGCCTTAAAAAAATGTAAACATAGAGTTATCACAAATATTTTGTTAATTATTATTTTGTTTTCTATTCAAGTCTTTTCTTTTATTCGCAACTGTGATAAAAAACGTCGTACGATATACGTGTGGAATTGATATTTGCATCTTGGCTTCTATAACACGCTCGCTGCCGCTCGCGCGTCATAAACCGCCTCTATGCAAAGATCAATTTACCACACTTATATCGTAATGTACTATTTAAGGGGAAATGTTATGATGTTTATGTTTGTAACTATGTGGTTGTACGTCAAGGTACGCCTACTATATTGTTCTTTGATGTGTTTATACTAACTATTGCTTTTGTGTATGTACTTACTGTATACGTTTATTATAATATGTTTCCTAAAGATGTACCTACCATGTGTCATAAGTTCAAAAGATTTATAAAATACTAGCGACCCGCCCCGGCTTCGCACGGGTGCAATGCTGATACTAAATACACTACAGAAAAACTGTGAACGTTGTACTCGTATATAAAAACATAGCGACCCGCTCCGGCTTCGCACGGGTATAAAATATATAGACTATGTGATTAAAATCGATTCAGTAGTTTTGATTTATTCATTACTGCCCGTGGCCCGCACGCGTTAAATTTGGAGTATAACAATCCCCCTTTCCCTATACCATGAAGATTTCCTGCTATCTTTGGAATATCTAAATTCATACACTACATTTTTACTTATTTAGGGCGGCCGGCCGGTACCGCCGCAAACGCTACGTCCCGCCATTTTTAAATCTGTAATATCTTCGAAAATATTCACTTAAATCATACGGTGTAAAGGGCCATAAAGATCTATATTAAATGAACAATGTATTCAAGGTATTTAATTGGTTAAGGATTAATGCTGTATTGGTTAAAATCGCTTCGAAAATAAGCCATTATTTGTCGTAAAAAGTAAATGACAAAAAGAAGTTATTGTGGGTTATCCATAAGAGATAGACATATACCATCACGGACTTTTCTGTAGACCTTTTCAATGTGTACAATACTTAGTACATTATTTTGATTAAACTCGTAGGGTTCAGCCTGCGTTTGCAATGTAAGCGGAAAAAATGTAATTATTTACGACATCACATTAGAAACCTCAAAAATAACAGTACTTCTCCACTATTTAATGGATGTTATTATACATATAAACCTTCCTCTTGAATCACTCTATCTATTTAAAAAAACCGCATCAAAATCCGTTGCGTAGTTTCAAAGATTTAAGCATACAAAGGGACATAGGGACAGAGAAAGCGACTTTGTTTTATACTATGTAGTGATATCTTTTCCTCACGACTTCGTCCGCATGTTCCAAACAAACGTGTGTTAGTTAGGACTTTGAAAGTTACATGTATATCCCACCTGCTGGGCCAAGGCCTACCCCTTTTTTGTCCTTCTATACACCCTGGTCTTTTACGAGATTAAATAGTCTGATCTATAGGCGATAAGTTCGTTTTTCCATCTTTGTCTGACTTGAAAAATGAACAGCTGAAAATATTTTCATTCTTGATTCTTCCCTATTTTAGCTAATTTTGTCAAAAATAAGGTCATCCTACTCACCCTGAACGGCCGCATCCAGCTGTCGTCTTCTGGTATCAATAGCATCCCTCGCATCAGGGGTGTAGTGGCACAGCGCGCCAGCAAGCCTGGCAGTCCTGGCGCGAAGACCGGACCCCTGATCTGCTCCCAGTAGACCGACCAGCCTCCATGCTACTGTCTCGCATTGTATCTCAGGACGAGGGGTTATTTCTAGTGATATTAACCTGAGGAAATAAACATGATGTCATTTCAATACCAATATTTGACGTTAAATATCTCCTCATCTCACGTGATCGTGGCGCGATGATGAGGTCAAGAATGCCGCATTTTCATCTAGAAGGTGTTTCGTCTGTTTCACTTCAGACTTGAAGACTCCAAGGTTCTAATTTTGGGGTAACAGCGAAATTTTGAAAGGGAGCCTAATTCTAGCTCTTTACCCAAAAACTATATATTAAACCGATTTCGAATAAACTTGTTATTCAGATAGCTGAACTCGTGGTCATTTTTGTCCCGATATTTCCACAAGGTCTTGACTTAACTAATCCAGTGGAAATTTTCAAATAGAAATATTTTGATTAGGGTAAAAGATTTAAAAAAAAAATTACAAATTCCTCCTCTCTCTATTATTAAAAAGAAATTAGATTAATCTTTCCTTTTACGGCCATATTGAAAGTGAATTCATTAACCTACCAACGATTAACATAAATGATTATAATTTGAAACATCAAGTTGATTTATTAAAGCAGAACATCTGCCTCAATATTACGTAAAAGGCAATAAAAGAAAGACTCTGAGAAAAGTATGATGTAACGTCTCGTTTATACTCCAACAACCTGTTATTATTTGATTAATTAAAAAAACCTTAAAAAAATACTGACTTACATTTTAATTTAAAAATGAATAGCCAGTCGGATGTAGATAAGTTAGTACAGAAACAAAGATATAATAATATGGCGTAAAATACTATTCAGTCCCAATCTCGTCTTAATTCATTTTACAGTATTTCACCCGAAAATCTCTATTTATATAAATAAATAACCAGGACATAATGGTTTTTGACAAAATGAACAACCTAACAGATGCCCTTATTACAAATAGAATAAATTTTTACAACTTCTCATACGTACAAAGTTGATTCCGATGTTAAAATACTTCAATGTTCAAAATCAAGATCCGCCTAACTTAAGGTCGAGAACTTGGCATTCCTTATATGTTAAATTCAGTCTCAAGTAAGATCGGGACATGATTGTAAAGTTCTAATTTAATTGGTCGATTCACCCAGTACTTTTACAAAGTTAAATATTATGCATAATATGTCTCTGATTTCAAAAGTGTATATTTCGTTATCCTTCGTAATGTAAAGTACCTAATGTTACGGTTTGTGTTAACGTTACAAAATCTTACTCGAAGAATTATAATAATAATTGGAGTGCGGATACGTTTGTTGAGTCGATTACCTTATAATATGTACGCCATTCAAATGCTTCGCAGTATCATTATTTTAATTAGAAACCTTGCTTTACTCATCATTTTGAAATAAAAAGAAATGCACGAATTTGTTTGCTTCTTTACATTTATGTGTAACGAGCTGCGCCCTGCGGTTTCAGCTTGTAAATCCAATCCCGTAGGAATATCGGGATAAAAAATAGCCTATATGATAATCCAGGCCTCTAGCTATCTACACATCTACATTCATTGCAATCGGTTTAGTAGTTTTAGCGTGAAGGAGTAACAAACATACACACACAAACACAAACTTTCAAATTTATAATATTAGTTGGATAGGAAAGTAGGATTTGTCTTATTGGTTACTTATTTTTTGCATAAGTATTTCTAGAAAGAAAAAATCAGAAATCATACTGCTTATTCTAAGTACAACACAAACTTTATTACTGCTCAAAAAAGTAGATAAGTATGTTATTATATTAATAAGTTATTTATTTTTTATCACAGTTGCTCATAAAGTGGATCTTATTCAACGGCTTTTAGGCTCATAATCCATCATATTATGCACGCGTGCGTTTTATATTTGTTAACTAGTGCTGTAAAGTTATCCCGAAAAGGTAGGTACCAAAGAGTTTATAACTAGCAAAAATGGTTGTCTCTAAAGTCGGTTTACGAACGAAAATTTTACGTGATAATCACTTAGAAAACGATTAAAAATTGAGTTGTTTATTTTTTGTTTTTTCTTTTATTAAATATATTGTTTTTCCGTACCATTGTATTTTGTTCTTAACCCCCGACGCAAAAACAAATAGAAAAATCCCTAAAAAATAATGTATGTCACACGAGGATGTATAGGTTGAAAGTCTTTAGCCTGGCCTTTCCGGAGCATAATTAACAAAAAAATATTGCCTTAAAAAAATGAAAACATAGAGTTAACACAAATATTTTGTTAATTATTATTTTGTTTTCTTTTCAAGTCTTTTCTTTTATTCGCAACTGTGATAAAAAACGTCGTACGATATACGTGTGGAATTGATATTTGCATCTTGGCTTCATTAACACGCTCGCTGCCGCTCGCGCGTCATAAACCGCCTCTATGCAAAGATCAATTTACCACACTTATATCGTAATGTACTATTTCCCGTTAGCTGGTTCCCAAAGTACAAGTTTAGTTTAGTTTAGGCTAGTAAGTACTGTGTGAAATGTCCCACATTTTTCACACTTCTATTTCACTATTATATTATCAAAGCAAGACATTTCTCGTGGGTCATATACCAATGCTAGAAGTGCGGCCCACAGGGTTTGCCCAACTCTTGCATAAATGCCACAGAATGTGGTTTCATGAAAAGTTATAGGTTATTCACGCCGCCAAAACTCCTAAATCTAAATTCCGCTATCTTATTTTATATCGGTGGCTGATAGAGCCAGCAACACTTCGATCCGTGTGGAATCTCTTGTGTTTACCCCTACCTTAATGTTTCCTATTCTTTGAAGAAGTAGTCGATTAACGCGATCATCCTACTAGGAGGAAGAAACCTACATTCCTTCTATTTGGAAAAGCATGTCATTGGTTCCGTAATGTCCTGTCAAGGCACCAACTACAGCTCGTGCTTTGGTTCTTCCGTTGTTCAATATAAATTTAGAAGCCCCTCCTAGATAGCTACCGCTAACATAGTCCAAGAGTACGTGCGCAGCCGCCTCTTCAGCCCTCATGGCATGGAATAGGCTACAATCATACTTCCAAGAGGAGGACCACGGTCTATAGTTGGACAAATTCATGGCACAGCTTTACTTATTTCTCGAAGATTTCAATGAAACGTACCATCAGAAGTAAGCACCATTATTTACAAATTATCTTCGTTACAGTTCACCCACCGTGCACCGTGCACCGTTCACATAGAAACTGAGATGTGGGAACTATGAACAATTACAATTATTTAGATCTTACTACTGTTATATGCTCATTGTGGACCAAAAAAAATAGGAGGAGCTAGTGAGAATTTACACATAAGTAGTTAGAAGATAGTGGGATATTAATAAGGAAGTAAATAACTTCGTGCATGTTTGAAATGTTACGTTAAATATGTAAATATAGTCTAACCAACTTTTCTGACCTGCTGCTGACGTCACTACTGTCATATTTCTATCATCAATCAGAATGACCTTTTCACTTAAAAACAATTCGGTTTGATGACATAAAAGCAGGATAGATATCCTGCTAGCTAGGTTAAAAAGCAAAAGCAAATCCGTAATGTTGGATCTCCGAATAAATAAATAAACAAAATACCTCGGTCAGCAGAAAATAAACTCAGCCGGACCACATAAAAGCAGAATGAGCAAGTAGCAAAACGTCTTGAATTGCAGATAGTTCGATGATTAGAATACCTTTGAATTGACTATAACTCAGCCTTAACTCATCCCAGATATAAGTTGATTTGTATCTCAGACATAATTATTCTTATTCTCAAGAGCAGGTATATTAAAAGCTTAATAATAATTAAGTACTTAATAATTTTTGAATATGTTATCCAATTCTTTAAAGTGTTCTTAAATTTCCAAATCCATTAAAATCTCAACCTCAACTGCTGTACAGCGTCATATAACCGTAAATAAAACAATTTACAAGTAAACACCATATACCCATAACATTATATCGATACGATTGACCGGAAATCGATTCAGAACACGACGTAATCGAGTGAGTTATTATCGTATATTTTGAGTTAGTGCGTGAAAGTGGACGAGCAGGTTCCTCAGCGGCGCGGCGCGGGCGCGTCCGGCGAGAGGTGAATGTCATTCTCAGGAATTGAAGTAAAAAAACTACTGGCCTTTTATATTTGGGATTTCGGAGAAGAAAATAATGTTCCTTTTCTTATCTTTAAGACTTGGTCTGGCGAGCATAATTGTCTGCTTTAGTAGTTTTATGGTTTTTGGTTTCTTGCGTGTGACTTTTTACAAGCTTCACCTGTCCCGATGTTTACCATGGAATCTTGCAAATTAAATTTGATCCACTTCCCGGGTACCGATCGATCTCATTCTTTTTAAGTTAGAACCCCAGTTTTCATCGGCGATAAATGGGAATGACTCCCTATCCCGAACACCAGTGTCATCAAAAGCAATTGCCTAGTAACTAAGTTTAAGATCAAAGATCGTATATTAAAACATTATCTACGAGTCTAGAATATGAAAGTGGTAGAGATGAGAGATGTAGTCTGTTATTGAACTGACAGTGAATGTATTCAATGTGATCTTAAAGATTACTCTGAAATAGATATGATGGCTATCTTGAGTCATTTCGACCATTACATTACTTACATTAACAAAATTAATTATATGTACGCCTTCATTGCACTAAATGCAATAAAAGATGTAATATAAAGTCATTGATTCAGATTCAGTTTAATGGACTATGTCTCAGGTTATAGGAGAGATGTATGATAGAAGAAGAAGACATACCACATTCACCCCAAATAAATTAGGATAAGGGACGAAAGAGATGTAATCCAAATTCAATCTACTCTTGTTCTTGGGGGCCTTCATTTAAAGCTCGATTTTTGCATATAGCAAGTCATTCTTAGAGTATTATTTGTGGCTCTGAAGTGAGTCGAGTACTGTTGGAAAATAATATTTTATTGCACCTTGCATTTCACTTTCCAACATAGTTACACCAAAATTATGCAATTCAACGCAAAATTAACACTTATGTAGCGGAATTCACATAATACAGCATGCTATGTTTTCATTAAATGATCTCCCAAACTCCATTTTAAAGTTCACGTAACCATCAGTCTTCAATCAGTCATCCATTTCAAACACAGCACTGTTTTTCCTTCAGTCATGCTTCATTTCAACCCATTCACGGTCGAACGCTGAAGCATTGTTTTCCAAACACCGTAGGTATGTTAAGATGCAATATGTTGTTACCTACTTCCGCAACAACTATCTCATTATGGTCACTACATAGTCTGATAATAACATAATATTATCGTTTTATTGATAGGTTTCCTTTGAAGTATTCTACACGCTATTTGTGATTGGATTTCGTGGTCGTTGACTTGAATTAATCTTTCTAAGTAGTTAATTATTGTTTGTGTGAATAAATTCTAGATCGCACAAGTGAAATTTTGGTAGCTGTCAGTGTGGTATGCGCGTGAGTGGTTTATACATTGTTGAGTGATCGTGGATAATGATTGATCCAGCTCCGTTCGACTGTCGGCTAATAATTCACTGTCACGGTTATCTTTAAGCTTTCTGAACATTTATTTTTTGCATTTGAACATATAATATGACGACTTGTATTTTTGAAATATTATGTTTCAGAATCCGCAGACTGCAAAATACTACTTCTTTTTAAATTTTGTCACTGTTTTGGTTGTAACTGCGTCAATTTTACTGAAATCTCTTTACAAAAAAACATACAGCGTTACAAAAAAACAAAAAAATATTGAAGTTAGCAGGTTGTTTAGAAAAGTTTCGAACAAACTGTCGTATAACATAAAAATCCGGGTTTTGTGGATATGCTCTTCACTCAACACATTAGGTAATGTCTAGGTAGGTTGAAATTGTAACACATCAAGGCATCACCACCACACGAACAATGCGCTTTACAACTTGACCTCTGACCGTTAGACGCAGGTCAGGTGTCAGTCTAAACTGTCAGTTGACGTAACACCTCACACCTTACCTACTTACAGTAAGTAATGCCTCCATTATGTGGTGTTTTTCTCTATTTGGAACTTGTATTTATTTTATTTAACTTATCTGTCTGATCAACTTCAACTTCAACTTGTTGTCTAATGGTCGTTATTATGGGTTTTTGTCTCCTTAAAATCGGTCAGAAGAGTAGAGGGCACTTGCAGAAACCAAATGCAGATGTAACGTCATAATTTACAATAAATCGGAAAGAGAAGCAACTGTGGGTCGATTTCCCCCCTCCACTAGACTTCATTTCACCCACGGAATCCCTGCCTGCTGGCGGTGACCTGCAATGGCCAACCTGGAAGTCCCTAAATCGCCTGCGGACCCAGGTTGGCCGCTGCAAAGAGAACATGGCTAGGTGGGGTTTTTCCGGATCGGACACTCTGTGTGAGTGTGGGAGGGCCGCCCAAACGATGGCGCACTTGACGGCTTGCTCTCTCTGCCCTGTTAGCTGCTCTGCAGACTACCTCAACAGGGCAACAGATAATGCGATTGCCGTGGCTATGTTTTGGGCGGGAGTGCTCTGATCAAGGTGTATTGCATTGGCCGCCTTTGACACGAAGAAGAGAAGACCAATTTATTTTTCGAGTTTCCAAGAAGTTTTCCAGTTTTTGTATTTCCTCTACTTATTATCGACATTTACATTATTGGGCTCTTTAATGCACTCACTTAAGATATACCGGCACTCTCATATAGTGAACCGAGTCTAGCAAAAGAACTCTGCAATACGTCTGAAGACAACTAAGCCGCGGGTGCCATTACGATATTTTGGGTGATTTAACAACAGAACAACTGTATATAACATATCACTTCAATGACAACACCATTTTAAACCTACTTTCATACAACCTAGTGAAGCATGTCAAGTATCTCGTATGATTGTCCTTGAATTTCTTTTACAATAATTAGTTACAACGTCATAAATCATGTGAAAGTTGGAACCTGGATTCCAAAACCCGTCCTTAGCCTTACACTTTCCTCCCATATAAAACATACTTTAAATTACTACTTTTATACCATTAATTCCAAGTTTTAAAGTCCATAATCGCATAGCTTAACTTTATTTTGAAGTTGTCAAGTCCCGTAATTAACTTTTTTCGGTTTATGTAGACTTTATGTTGTAGTGTTAAGGTTTAAAATACAATATTTTGGAGTAATATTCATGTCTATTAAGATTTATCTTAGGCATGTGTATCTTTGTCATTCAAGTTAAGTATAACTCGTATCGTAAAAGTAGATGACTGTAATTAAATTGTTTTACTCGAAAATGATAACTGGTTTACAAAAGAAAAATCATATTCCAACGAGCACAAGAAAAACAACTTTATTTAATTATATTTAAGTACGTGCTTAAAAACAATGTATACAATTTAGACTTAATCTTAAGGCCTTACTTAAAACTAGACTTATTTTGAACCCTTCAATTTTGAAAAGGGGAATCAGGTTCTAAGTAATTAGGTAAGTAAGCACAAGACAAAATTTATTCATAAAAATATTAAACAATTTAAATTCTTCATAAACAAATACCCATACCCTTTGTTCTCGAACGAACCGATCGACATTTTTACCGGTGACCTTACTTTGTTCAAGTACCGTCAAAAGTAACCACATGACTCAACGGAAACTCGAATCAAATTATAATCTTTGTTTTGCATTAAATAATTAATACTTAGTTAGCAAAGGTGTTCAGGGTGCGGCGCTGGCGTTAAGTACGCGATTACGCAAAGTTATCTGCATAATGAGACAACAAAGAGCGACAAATGAAATCGTAAGGTAGAGACAATATTTATACTAACATTTCTACATAGCTTTAAAATGTTAGGTAATATTTTGAAAGTAAACAGTCTTGACCCTTCTTATTTTATTTCATAAGACGAACCGTCTTTTACTTTGTGTTTTGTTTAACAAAGATAATTAAACAGATTTTGTGAAGTAAAGTAAACCCATTGATATGTCCCATTACGAGGTAAGGCGGGACCTCTTCTTAGAGGGGTTGAGCAGTTATTTTATACTAGTAGGTAGTAGTAGTAAGAAATATGTTCCTCATTTAGTTTGTATTTTTTACATTATTAAATGGTTTAACACTAACATGGTTCTAAATACCTTAAACAAAAAATGCTAAATAACTTTTTTAGAGTATTTCTTTATGATTCAGGCAAAATTACCAAGTTTTATGTCACAGAATAGTCAAAGGAACTTACCTATTTAGTAAAGTTTCGATCAGGTGTGCGGAATGCGGCAACGCTTCCACCAGGATATCGATAGGCAGCTCAGTGGCCACCGTCTGCAGAACTCCAGGACCCAACCTGTAGTTTCAATCATTCGTTTCAATATTTTGATTGTTAAGTTTTACTATGTCAGCCATTTTATGTAGCATTCGTAGCTAACTCTTGGGCATTATTGTATACCTACACTATAATTAGCATATACACAAGACTCAATTATGATACTTAAATTGATGGGTAGTAATCTAACCTTGCGTTTACCTTCTCTAACAATGACAATAGATACGTCTATTTTTATTTAAAACAGTTTACGGTGTGCCATGCTGTTGGTGTTCTTTAATAAATAAAGATATAAATTAAATACAAACCTGGATAGTATAGCGGCTGCTTCCCGAAACTGCCTCCCCTCAGCGAGTAACAAGACACGACGCAGCGCGAGACGCGGGGACGTGTACGTGTTCTTCTCACGGTCTCTCTCGCGCCGGATCCGCTCTCGACTTTCGTTCATTTTGGATCGAGTTTTCGTCGTAGGAATAAGGTTTAGTGCTAGCCCATCTTACTTGATGGTTTTTTGTATCTAGAAATAAAAAAAACAATTAAGAATGGACATAAGTATATCCTACTTACTTGATGTTTTGTATATGTGTGGTCCTCCTTCACACAAAAACTTTAAAACCGACTACAATAAAACTCGGTATAAAGATAGAGTGAGACCTGGATTAACAAATAGGTTACTTTTTATCCCGATGTTCCCACGGGATCGACACATACGTGAGTAAAACCGCGGGGTATAGCTAGTAGTAACTATTATATTTCGAGTCTATATTTAATACAAAGTCGGTCGGTTTTCCATCATTACATCCAATGACAGAGAGTACTGTAATTATGTACCGTTCCGGATTAGAGTCTCTGCAGACTATAGAGTTTCTGTTAGCCGATAGTTTTGTATTAGTAAAATACATTCGTTATTGGTTAGTAAGTAACATAATTGCTTCCCTTAATACAGGTTACTCAAACTTACTTAACGCACAGTTGTGACTTTTATACTGATGTTTTAGCCTTAACTTTAATGTGAGAACTTTATACCTCGTATGCTCGTTGGCAAAAAAATAAATAATTAAACTATAACTATTATAGGACATTGTACACCGCTTCATCTAGCACCAAACTAAGCAACTAGGCTTGTGTTATATTTTATGGGTATATTATCAGCAGATATAAAGTATTCAGCCCGCAGGGGCTATTATATAGTAATAAACAGTTGTGCTTCAAAATTATTTGGATATTTCGGACTTGGTCGCGTTCATAATAAACCATTTGACAGATGGAAGATATTATGCTGCAAGTTATAAGCGTTTAAATACTTTTGAACCGCCGGCTCTCGCTTTACTGGTGCTGTTTACAACTGAGCTACAGCAACTAGACTCTAGTTGCTCGATTATCGATAGTAGAAGAAATCATGCTCAGTTTTTTTTAAATGTTTAGTTTTTACATTATTCAAAGTAAAATTATTTGAGTTTAAGCGCCATCTACGATATATGAAAAAATATAGCATCTACGAGGTTCATTGTATGCTATTGTTGCAATCTTATGAATATATTAGCTGAGTCAGGAGAGGATGGAGAAATGGGAAATGAAGTATCGGAAAATGACAAATGTATGTAACCCAGTTAGAAATCGAAATAACAAGATTCTCTCTCTAACCAGGCCACTACTTTTTAAATTGACACCTCTTTCAACTTCCCCATCCTCTCAAGAAACTTGATCGTTATATATTCACAAATCGCCCTAATTGTATTAAAATAATGATTATTTTCACATAAAACTTGTTCCAATAAAAGCAAATACTTCCTACTAAGTGTAAAATAACTGTAAGTACAATTTACGATTACTATCCGCCCGCGTCGCGTCGCGCGCGCACCTCACTGCTCGCTGCTCGCTGCGATCACTCAACACAATAACATCTGACTTGCTATAGGTACCTTCCATTGACTACTTGTCATAAAAACCAGGAAGTAAGATTAGTGAACAACCGTTACATTGAAAATATTTGGAACATTCTCAAATAATTAGCGCTTAACTTATCAGCTTTTGCTTCCTAAATCAAAAAGTCTTCCTGAAAAACATTTCTGAATTGCATTCCTTTTAAGAAATTTTAGCATCATTGCTGGCTGGTTTTTAAAGCATCATATTTTCCCATCACGGGTTTGGTAGAAATCAAGAAATCAAGAAATCAAGACATTTATTGCAAAGTTATGTACACAAGGATCTTAAAATAGGCTTAATTAAGTAACAATAACTTACCCATTACAGGCATGCAATATAATAAACTTATATACTAAATGAATATTTTCATAATATTATAGGTAGGTAAGCAAATTAAAAATATATCTTTGTTTCTTCATAAAAATCAGACAAACAATAAAAAGTTTTTTCTATGAGCCACTTTTTCAACTTTGACTTAAATAAATCATTATTATGTAGAGCTTTGAGGTCAGTTGGAAGAGCATTGTAGACCTTTATTGCGGTAATATAAGAGCTTCTATGATACATAGTATTGTTAACTTGAGGCATGCAAATGTTGTGCTTATATTTATTTCTGAGGCTATCATGACGTAAAGATCTATTGGAAAAAAAGTAATGATGATTATTTTTAACAAAAGTGCATAACTCTAGAATGTAAATACCTGTTACTGTAAGAAAATTATATTGTTTGAATAGCGAGCGTAAAGTGTCAGTGCTTTTTAAATTAAATATGGATCTTATACACTTCTTCTGCATTGTAAAAATGGAGCGGATGTTTACGGAGTTTCCCCAAAAAATAATCCCGTAACATAATTGTGGGTATACGTATCCATAGTAGGCATTTATAGCAACCTTCACTGATGCAACACTGGATAGTATCGACAATGCATAACAATATTGGGATAGTTTACTGTTTACTTTTCGAATTTGTGCTTTCCAGCTGAGGTTGGAGTCTATGACTACACCTAAAAAGTTTGATTCTACTTGTTCCTCAATTTTTATATTGTTGCTAACTACATTAAGACTTAATGGGACTGCTCTATTACTATGAAATTGTGTAAATTTAGTTTTGTTTAAGTTAACTAGTAAACCTTCTTTGCTTAGCCAAGTTATTATTCTGTTGAGTGTGTTTTCTATTTCTATAGCAAGATGAGTGTCTGATAAATTATTTTTAGGAATGTAAACAGTTGCATCATCAGCAAACATTACAGTTAAATGGTCACAAGTTTTAGGTAGGTCATTTATATATATCAAAAATAATATAGGACCTAATATGCTTCCCTGGGGGACGCCTAGAGCATTATGTCTAAAATCTGAGTGTGTCTTTTTTATTAATTTAGAATTTTTATCATAAGTCTCAAGAACTACTGCTTGATATCTATTATTTAAGTAGGATTTAAATAGTTGTAGAGGCAATCCTCTAATCCCCATATGTTCGAGTTTACCTAGCAGCAAATTATGATTTATACTATCAAACGCTTTAGATAGATCAATGAATAGTGCAACACCTTTATTTTTTTTGTTTATCCCTTCCCAGACTTCCTTTAACATATTGAAAATGGCTAGTGATGTATTTTTTCTTTTTTGAAATCCAAATTGATTTTTATTCAGCAAATTATTAATTGATAGAAATGAAACTAATCTAGAATATATTACTTTTTCAAAAATTTTAGAGAAATTTGAAAGTAGAGCTATAGGTCTATAGTTGTTGTAGTAGAGGCGTTTTTAGAAAGGAGATAGGGGAATAAATTATGGAGAATCTCTTAATAAGTACTAATCTTCTTTGCCTGTATCTACCCTGTATTTGTATGATCATTAGTGATCACGTGATTTGTCTGAAACCCATAATACAAGTCATTCCTAGATTCCTAGTTGGGAGCACGCAAAGTCGTAAAAAGAAAAAATACTCATCACACAATCTCTAAGACTACAAAGCTACGAGTCTGAAACCGTGCACAGGGGTTCCTTTTAGGACTTTTGGAAATTCTAGGTGTAAAAATAACTGTTTAAGTCTATAATTCATAGTAACTGTAATGTATTCTGCGTTTGTTAGAAATCAATATCACTTTAAAAGTAAAGAGACACTTAACGCGGGTAAAACCGCGGTGCACAGCAAGATATTATTGTTGGTATTAGATTACATGGATTAGAATTCCATGGCGAAGGCCATGGTGATGTAGCCCACTCGTGGTGTGGTGTGGTGTGTGTCACACGTTTTGTAAAAGCAACACTATTAACCTAAAATGTAGTGTTGAGGTGTATGTATAGTATATATCTACTTGTAGGTACCGGTTCTTTTCTAATTCGTTTCAATTCAAGTGTCGAACATTCTTTACCAAACTTGTTTGTTAGGAAGTAGGAAGTTATGGCATTATTTACTGACTTTTAGTGAAAAAGTGACGGGAGGAGTCCGTGGTTCCATTTCATTGGACGGTAGGTACACTTGGACAGTTTTATGTCGGTTTAACTATTTCGGTGCAAGTCATCCCAGGACCCGTAATACCTTTTCCAATTTGATAGTATTGTAGTGACCCCACATTAGTTTAGGTATGGGGACGATTGTATTACTAATTATTTTCTTTTAATTGTGCAAACCTAAAACAAGTTTTTATATAAATAAAAACTTGTTTTAGGACAAAAGTTTATTGCCCTTATACTTCTAGATAATAATATTGATTAAATATGATTCAGGTGTTTACAAGTTATGATATTTTTAATGTCAACTAGCTACTGAACCCACGACTTAATCCGCGTAGGAACTAAATTTTAACTGACTTTAAAAAAAATCATTAAAATTTAAAAAACAGGCTTCAAAAACCCTGAGAACAATAACTAAAAATTTGTATTGGGTTGGATTGAATGTTGAGAGGTATATAGAAAACATGGTGCCACCCAGTCCGACTTCCAACTGCTGTCTTAGTGACCCGAAATGGATTATTTTTCACTTTTTAGTTTCTGTTTTCAGGTTTTTTTGAAGTCGGTTATATATTTTTTATTTTTTTTTCCTAAATCCTTTTTTTAGACATCTGCGTCATAATATCTATCTGTAGCTACGTCAAATTTGTCAAATCCGACACCCTGTCTGTCCATATTAGTTTGAGCTATGCGTTGATATAAGTCAGTTAGTCAGGACTTTGAATTTTATGTTTACTTACAGATTGAAGGTATTTATTTTGCCCGACTCATTAAAATGACAGTTACCCTTACTTTATTTAAATTAACGTGATGGTGTCAGTGTGTTTGTATGTCTGTCTTTCAACATAACGGGATCATCTCGAAACAATCCGCGTCTCATCGTGATATCAATGTATTCATGTTCAGGTGACAAATCACACAGTTTAATTGTTTATTTACCTACCACAGTAAACCAACTTATATTCATTTCACGGTACCTTACTTATTATTCTCTTAGTTTAATTATCTAGCATCCGAGTTCATGTTTTGGAAGTTCCTGTATGTCCACAAATGTTATAATTTCGGTGACAATTCGGGGGGACACAGGAATTTCGATTTCTGTTTGCTCCCATTTGGGGAAATAATATGGTGACACAAAATGACCCCAATGTTTAATACCAGTAAGAAGAGTTGTGAAAGATCGTATAAATTATTGATGGCTTAAAGTTACTGACCCTGTAGGATAAGTACAAGTGGGGTCAGTTTACTAAAGAGTCATAGTATGTTAGCATTGATCTGATAAGCTCTCATGCCTAAATTAATACTTAAAATTGAACACAAGATACGAATGGATACCACTCAAAAACGCTGCTGAGTAGGTGAAAAGTTAGTGATTGATTACTTTATTGGATAACTATTTCGTCATGTAGGGAACATAACTTACAAAAACAACCCCCTTAACCCCCTTAATCCCTATGAGAGTATGTGTGTTAATATGTTTAGTAAATTTTCATACAAAAACTACAAAACCGATTGCAAAACTTAGTATGTAGATAGTTGGAGTCTTGGAATAACACATAGGCTTATTTTTATCTAGATATTTCCACGGGATCGGGACTGAGTGGGTAAAACCTGAAAGTAAGTTAGTGAGAGAGCATAATACTTAGTTGTTCTACTGTTTGGATAACACTGTGACGCAGGTATTGGAATGTGTAAAACCATGGCATCGATTAGGTCAAGAATGTGGGTTAGATGTGTTTTATTTACAAAGTATTTACGGTATGTTAAACTCTTAAGTATTATGACGAGTAAAACTATATCATTTACTTTAGTGACTCTACAAAAACAACTTGTATTTTTTCTTGATATACTTATACAGTCTGTAACGAAAACCCTGTTATCTCTCTAGATATTAGGAGGAAGTGTGCTCTAGGTATCCTAGGACATTACGGGATAAATTAAAATTAAATCGGGATAATTACCCTAACTTACGAGACTTGGTAATAGCATTATTGGCAGCGGGCTCTTAGATTTAATAATGGTGGTGTAGCATTTTAAAAAATTCTCATCAACAAACTCTTGTGTAAATTAAAGTAACGAAGTACTGTTCTATAATTTGCCAATTCTGAGATCGATGTGTATTATCTCGCTCATTTCCAAACAGTGTGACGGAGACCGAACTTAAGTTCTACTAAGCCCCTTAAGACTTTCATGTCTTAACCAAAATGTATTTAGAAGATCCATCAAGTTTTAATCTTGGACAAAAGTTTTACAATTTCAAACTAACAACAAAAAACCTAATTTGAAGCTGCTTAAATAAGGAAACGAAATGACCTAAAAATATAACCGCAATGCAATGCAAATAACAATTATAATGAAAGTAAGTTCGAAGCAAAGTTGCGATTAATTGTGAGATAGGTATCACATAATTTACACGTGAATCGAAACACCAATTAGCAAGTTAGGCAACATTATATTATTTACCCATCTCAGGAGCTAAACGAGTACATTCTCTTCCGGTATTCACTCTGCTAAACAATTCGTTTAGAAGTCACTATTATTTACTGCATACTAACTTTGACTAGCAGCTTTGCTCGCGTTATCACGAGATGAAAAGTATCCTGTGTCTTAAATATAACCTATCCATTTGCTTTCCATTTAAATCATTCTTGGCGTTTGACCGTTAATCAAATTCATAAATTATACAAAACTTGATTGAGGTAGGTAAAATTAACTAACATCATAAATTGTAAATAACTTAAATTTAATTATAAATAACTATTATTAAAATTTAAATTGTAAATAACCATCTATATCCACGCCTAAACTGCTGAAGCATTTTTGATGAATTTTGGTTTAGAGCTAGAGAAACTTTGGATAAAGATATAGGGTAGGCTACATTTATCCCCCAATCACGAACTTAGATGGGAAACCGCGGGAAGTTGTGTTAGTATATTAGTATAATTTGAATTTTTAGATATGTGCTTGTAGTTGCAATAAATTATGTTTCTAGTTTCATGGACAACATAAACATTTTCGCCAAATCGTGGTTGATCGCTTTCTGCTTTTGCTGGCGTAACGATAGTTCACTTCTTTTTCCTCATTCTAATGATGTAGTATCACTAAAACAGGACTAGTTCAGTGTGAATGCCACTATTATTGTGGTAGTTGACCACTACACTGCCAGATGGAAAGCGATGCGGTCAATGAAGTGGAACACTGGCCTAATAAGTATGAGACCTCATTAATATTCTTAGTTAACGAGATGAGATCGGAAACACGATTCTAATAAAACAACAGTAGGTAATTATTGTTCCTTGAAACCCAAAATTATTCATTTTTATGGTCGGGGGCCTAGACCAATCACAGAAAATGTATATTTTCTTAGTAAATCAATGTATAACAGTACTAAATTTCATAAAAATCAATCCACTAGTTTCCGAGCAAAATAACCAACGGTCTCGCCATACTTACCTCTATATATTTTGTCTTCTATTCTCTCTTTTTTGTATGCATTTGTAACACTTGTAACTTTTCGGTGAATAAATTTCCTATGTTTGTATTAATGTAAAAAAAATTAATAATAAGTTACTGTCAACACAATCAGTGAGAAGCCCGAGATCTCATAGGTTGTGTCATTTAAAGATTTCATTTACTAAATACACAATCAGTTCGACGCCCGTGGTAAGATCGTCTTTTAGATTATGTTAAAGATTTTATTTTCAAAATACACAATCAGTTCGACGCCCGTGGTAAGATCGTCTTTTAGATTATGTTAAAGATTTTATTTTCAAAATACACAATCAGTTCGACGCCCGTGGTAAGATCGTCTTTTAGATTATGTTAAAGATTTTATTTTCAAAATACACAATCAGTTCGACGCCCGTGGTAAGATCGTCTTTTAGATTATGTTAAAGATTTTATTTTCAAAATACACAATCAGTTCGACGCCCGTGGTAAGATCGTCTTTTAGATTATGTTAAAGATTTTATTTTCAAAATACACAATCAGTTCGACGCCCGTGGTAAGATCGTCTTTCGATCGGATTTTCTGAGGACACAACCAGAGAAGCCCATGGTAAGTACTTCATTAGACCCCTTAAGTATGATCAACTCACCGATTGTCTTAAATCGACAAAATGCTTAAAATTAAAAAATCTACAAATAATCAAACATAGATAAGTAAATTACGTTTACGTCACTTTTTATATAAATCACTAATTTTTCACTAAATAACTTATTTATTTCACTTAACTTCAATTTTATTTTTTACTGGAATAAATAACCATGTCTGACAAAAACAAAAAGCCATTTGATACATTCTCACGATTCTACAGCGACCGTGGCAACAAAAACACGTCATCAATTTTCTGTTCTTGACATAGAGATAAAAAACTGTACTAGAGAGTAAATGTTAGGTTGTCAATAACTCGTAATCAATATTCTTATTATAACATTGTAAGTAATATAATATTTGTATTACAATATCTTTTTTGATGTTTCAAGGAATTTATTGTGATACCTATGTCATTGAGACAAAATACTTATGCTACTACTATCACAGTATAGAGAGTAAATATTTTTTGTTTATTATATACTAAACAATTAACTTCGGGTAACTTTACTTAATAATTTTTGTAAGGAAAATGCTTTACGTAAGAACTTGTTTTAACAATTAATTAATCAACTAAATGTGTTAAATGGTATACTGAATTATAAAAAGTATACATTAAACGGAATATTATTCACTACAAAAATAATTTGTGATCAATCACACTAAAATATTTTTTAAACAAAAAAAAAGCATTTTGTTTTTATATATCAATAGTCCGCACAATGGCCCAAATAATGAGGCTAAGTGCGGAAACAGCCCCGTAAAACTAAACTAAACTAAACTAAACTATATATCAATAGTCTTTGTATTCAATCCTACACTAGAAGATGCTAATGTCCCAACCATCCGATAGACAACAAATTCTGTTCAGTATTATGTTTTATTTATTTTATCTCTATGACTCATATTTTGCCAACTTCGAGTTTCTAAATATTATGAGAATATAAAATTTGCACCTGCTTTATTTATCCAATTTCAATTTTTTATACAAAAAAGAGAAAACTGTTTTTAATGTTAGATAAAGTTCATTTTCCTATGACTTCGAAATAACAGCTATCCTTTTACTTTGTAAGTTTTTGTGGACTACCGACTTTCGCTCGGACGATACTTGAAGTTATTAAAATTGTGATGACGTTCATTTGTTTTTGTTTGCCTCCTACGTTCGAACGGTTGCTCGGTTTGCAAGCTGTCGGCCGAGCGAAAGTTTGTAGTTTGCTTTCAGATTTATACATGAGTTTGCTGACAAATAGTTTTATGTCGTATAAAACTTTATTAAATCGGAAAAATTGTCATAAAAATCATAACTCTCCATCAGTGCAGCAGAATCGTCAAGAAGTTACTACCAAAAGTGGAAATAACATTTTGAAAATGTTAGTGAGTATATTTCATTTATTAATTATTGAAATTAGGGAAGTACCTACCTAAAATGAAGGTTATTTTTATTTTTTATATTTTTTTCTAGGTCTGACATCGAATCATACCAATCTGACGTCGAGGTCGAGGTGCAGGAACCAGTTGCAAAAAAGAAGCCTACACCAAAAAGTTCTACGAAAAGGAAGACCGAGAAGAGTAAACTGGCGGAAGCTGTACCTCCTAAGTAAGTTGTTTTTTCTTTTGTTTCTAAAGTGAATTACTGGAGAGTGTTCTAAGCTATGTTTTATCAAAATCAGATATTAATATATATACAGATATTAAAGTCGGAATGAAAACTCGAATGTTTGCAAATACCCCGCGTAACATAAACTAATTTTTCAATAAACTAATTTTGTGTTGCTTTCTTCCACAGAAAAAAGAACATTTTCTCCATAATAAATGAGGAGAATGCCATTATTGGAGGTTCGAGTCGTAAGGCGACAACAAACAAGCTCCTAGCTTCATCATATTCCCTGAAGGTGTCAAACGGCACAAGCTATCGGACTGCAGCCGCTACAGGTGAATATTTTATGGAGGTGAAGGTATATAATACCGCAGACATAATTAACGAGAAACCTGATCAACGGTACAAAAAAGCGTTAACTTCTTTAAAATTGTTATGTAACGAAGGCGATTCATCGTGGGATGCTTTACAAAAGCTCCTTGTAACTTCATTTGATCTATTTAAAGAGAGTGAACCCAAATTTTATGGCCCAAACATAAACTTAAAATAATTATTTTTTTTCGAATTTTTACGATTTAAACTTAAGAAATATTGATTTCTTGTAAGCGTGATTTCTAGATTTTATACGTAGATACAGATAAGGTACACTTTAAATAATTAAAATGTCTTTATTAATATTTTATATACTACATTATATAAAATGAATGATTTCTTTTGTTTATTAAGTTTAATTTTTTGAATTAATTGGTAACTTTTTGTATTAACATGCCGTTCTGTAAGACATGCGAATTATTGATTAGTAATAAGTCATGGGTAGGACATTTACGAAGTAGAGTGCATAAACAGAATAGTTCAAGTCGAATACATAGCGATGGAATTGAAATAATAGAATCTGCTTTTAAATGTCGCATCATTTCGTATAGAATAATGGCACAGGATTCTGATAGGTACAGTATCGAATTGTTTTTGAAGTCAATTCGGAATAAGATACAAATTCTTATAAATGAATGCATAAAAATTCATATCTGTGTTAAAGTAAACTTTGAACTTTATGCTGCTTTTTTCATGTTTAAGAACAATGAACAGGAGATTAAATCGTTTTGTACTAATAATACTCCTATCTATAGCAATTATAATTTCGATTCGTTATTTACATCGCTTCTTCAAACTTTGCAAAGTAGAATCGAAGAATTTGAAGATCGCGACAGTGGGTGGGCTTTCTTAAATTGTATTCACTTAGAAGTCAATGTAAATAAATACCAACCACTTGGTGGTTCAACATACATTGATTTGCCCAAACAAATAAAAAACAAAAAAGCTTGTATAAACGTTCGTAACTCTGATGTGTATTGTTTCTTATGGAGCATACTAGCATACTTGTTTCCAGTGAAGAAACATGCTGATAGAGTTTCATCGTATCCCAATTTTCATGATGTATTGAATATACAAAACATGTCGTTTCCAGTAACTTTTTCTGATGTATCTATATTTGAAAATAATAATCCTCGGTTATGTTTCATAATTTACGGATTGAGTAAAAACAACACCATTATAGGCCCATTATATAAATCGGAAAACAATGTTAACCGAAAAACTATTCATTTACTTTATTTAGAAAAGGGCACAAAGTCGCATTATTGTCTAATTAAAGACTTATCGCGTTTATTACGAAGTCAAATCACTCGCAATCATAAAAAAATATTTTTATGTGAAATTTGTTTAGTGTTTTTTAACAGCATTGAACAATTACAAGGACATACTTGTAATGGTATAGCCACCTTGTTACCTGAACAGGATTCAGTCATAAAATTTAAAAACTTTGAACGTAAACAAAACGTTCCATTCGTAATTTATGCTGATTTCGAAAGTATGCTTGAGTCGAGTTGCGACGAGGATAATAAAAGCGCGTATACTTATACAACTCAAAAACATGTGCCTATTGCATTTGGTTATAATATTGTTTGTTTACAAAATCCAACTTACAATAAATTTGTTACATATCGTGGAATCGATTGCGTAGATAAATTTGTATCATATATTTATAATGACGTTCGTAATATATACGATATATTGTCTCAAAATATGCCCATAATTTTTAATGAATTTGATGCACAGAATTATAAAAATGCTACTAAATGTCATATTTGTCAGAACTTTTTGTATGGTGACAAAGTAAGAGATCATTGTCACATAACTGGGAAATATCGTGGAGCCGCTCATAATTATTGTAACTTGCAATATAAAATTCCAAAATTTATACCAATTTTTTTTCATAATTTGTCTGGGTATGATTGCCATTTATTTATTACGAAACTGGGTGAAGCTTCCGGCTCTATTAAAATTATACCAAAAACGAAAGAGAACTATGTCTCATTCACAAAGTATATACCCATGCCTGGTGGAAAATTTATTTTGTTGCGATTTGTTGACTCTTTCAAATTTTTAAATACTAGTTTAGAAAAATTAACAAAAAGTATGAAAACAGAGCAATTTATTCACTTAAGGAGGCATTTCCCGAATGACACACATTTTCATCTCCTTACGCGAAAAGGAGTTTATCCTTACGATTACATGAATAAATTAGAACGTTATAATGAAACATCTCTTCCAAATAAAAAATATTTTTATAGTTCTCTAACCGGTGAACATATTTCAAGAAAAGATTATGCACACGCTCAGTTAGTTTGGAGACAATTTAGACTAAATAATATGGGACAGTATACAGATTTGTATTTAAAAACTGATGTTTTACTGTTAACTGATATCTTTGAACAGTTTCGTGTAACTTGTAAACGCTATTATCAATTGGATCCAGCGTTTTATATTACAGCACCAAGCTTATCTTTTGATGCAATGCTTTACAAAACACAAGTCGAATTAGAATTAATAAATGATGTTTCTATTTATAATATGATACAATCAGGAATAAGGGGTGGTATTTGTATGGTATCACATAGGTATGCAAAGGCCAACAACAAATACATGCTGAATTTCGATCCTTCGATCCCAAAGTCTTACCTTATATACATAGATTGCAATAATCTCTACGGCTACAGTATGAGTTTAACTTTACCGTTATCTGGTTTTCGATTTTTGTCTGAAGATGAAATTATTAATTTAGACGTAAATAGTATTCCAGATGACGCAGAATACGGTTTTATTCTTGAGGTTGATTTAAATTATCCTAAAAACTTACACTTTATTCATAACGATCTGCCTTTTTGTCCCGAAAAATTTGTTCCACCGGGAGGTAAAAATACTAAACTGATTCCTAACTTATACGACAAATTCCATTATGTTATCCATTATGTTTATTTAAAAACGTGTTTGAAACATGGTTTAGTATTGAAAAAGGTTCATAGAGTGATCACATTCCGCCAAGATAATTATTTAAAACAGTACATTGACTTAAATACGCGTTTGAGACAGCAAGCTACGTCAACTTTTGAACAAGATTTTTTCAAATTACTTAACAACAGTATTTTCGGAAAAACCTTGGAAAACAATGAAAAGAAAATTAATGTCAAATTAGTTAATCAATGGGACGATAATGATAATTTTACTAAAAAGAAAAATAGCGCAGGAAAGTTAATAGCTAGCCCTTATTTTCAAGATGCCATTATTTTTAGCGACAACTTAGCAGCAATTCAACTTAAACCACACTGCATTGCATTAGATAAGCCTATTTACATTGGTTTTACTGTACTTGAATTGTCTAAAGCGCACATGTATGACTTTCACTATTCTGTAATGAAACCGCACTTTGATAATCGTTTGCAAATGTGTTATTCAGACACAGATAGCTTCGTGTATTACATTAAAACAAATGATTTCTATAAGGACTTACAAAAATATTTTAGTAATTATTTTGACACTAGTAACTTTTCCGTAGACAACGATTATGGTTTGCCTTTAATAAATAAAAAAGTACCTGGATTATTCAAAGATGAGATGGGTGGTAAAATAATCACCGAATTCATAGGGTTACGTTCAAAACTTTATTGTATAAAAACCGTAGATAGTGAAATAAAAAAAGCTAAAGGCATAAAATCGTGTGTCGTTCGCGAGCTGGAAGCTTCTGACTATAGAAAAACTTTATTTTCCCAAACAATTTTGAGGAAAAAAAACATATTGTTTAAGTCGATAAGACACCAAGTTTTTACTCGTTGTGTTAATAAAGTCGCTTTATCCAGTAATGATGATAAACGACTAATATCATCAGATAAGATATCTACAAAAGCACATGGTCATGTGTCTTTCCTAGGAGTTTAAAACATTGTTCGATTTCATAGTTTTTAAGTCCTAAACATTTTGAAAATTAAATATTGAATAATATTGTATTGTGTTTTATATGATATAAGATGTTTTTCTATACCTACTTTTTTAAAATAATTTAGTTTTATGTAATAAAATAGGTTTTTCTATACTAAGACACTTATAACAAATTAAGTTTTTTAAATAAAGATATCTTACAAAATATTGCGTTTTCATTTATTAGAATTAAGTTTAAAAAATAATAAATAAATATTGCAGGACATTCCACACATCGCCATCTAGCCCCAAGCTAAGTACTAGACTTGTGTTATGGGTGATAGACAACGGATATATTACTTATATACTTTTCTTTTGTAAATATATACTTATAATACATAGAAACAACCAGACCACAGACAAATATCTAAGCATAAATACTTGTCTGAGGCGGGAATCGAACCCGCAACCCTGTGTTTGACAGTCCGACATGGTGACCATTGTGCCAACTGGGTCGTCAAAAATAACTCTTTAACTAAGGTATACTTCAATTACATAAAATACCAGCTGACAAAACTTTCTAAGAAAGAAATGTGGTGTGTAGATATTAGGTACCTACATAATAAGCAATGCAGTTTACTAAAACGACATGTCTTAACGTGATTTTGTCATATAGACAGAAATGAAATTAGAGATGAAATAACAGCTGCCTTTAATTACTTGCTAATAAGATAGGTACTTAATAAACAATGCAGTTTACTAAAACAACATGTCTCAACACGATTTTGCTATAAAGAAAAAATGAAATTAGAGATTTAAAACCAACTGAATCTAATTACATTCACATCATTCTGAAAAGTAAGCAATATAGGCAAACGGTCCCATTCGATAATCATTCGCATTTAGTATTTTATAAAGGATACACAGTAATCTGCTAGCGCAGTGTTATAATTAAATCAGTTGTTCCAAAGCTGAAATATCGGTAAGTACCTACATAATATTTTTGTTTCAGATAGGTTATCGATGGAAATTTATTTAACACCAATTTTTTAAAGTTTTTGTTTACATTTTATGTTACCATTTTAATAATAATGTTTTTATTTTTTTACAGACATGACGGAATCACAAGATATATTTTTGCAATGTGCACAAGATCCATTAGCTGGTTTTGATGAATTGTTTCCCGATTTAAAGGAACAAGGCTCGCTACGCCTTTCCGGAACACAACAACCTAAAGAACAGACGAAAAAGAAGCGCCTTCGTAAGGAAAAAACTTCCAAAAAAGACGTGGAGACTAAGCGTATTCGACTTCAGAGACCATCATTTATAATAAATGGTGAAAGGTGCCGAGGGAGGCGCGTTATTAAGATACAAATTCAAGACATCAGTGATCCTAAACCCGAGGACGAGGATTCAGTTCTTGTGAGTGCACAATATATTGTTAAAGATTCAGTAGATGATATCCTGGAGCAAACTGAACGAATAATAAGTAATATATCAAAAAAACTGTGTGGTGATAACTATTACAATTTGTGATTGTTTTTTTTTTTTAAACTAAAATGTGTAGTGAAATATATTTCAGCTTTTTTTGTTATTAATAATAATATGTAAGTACTTAAACTGCGCTAGCAGATCACTGTATTTTATGTAATGTATAAGTTAATGTTTAAAATAAAAATGTATTTCGATAATACACTTGTTTTATTTGTTTCTTTCAAACTTATTATAAAGTAGGTAGTATGAGGCTATTTTTAAAATAAAACACATTTCTCTATAAAATTTCTTTTTATTTGTACTTGTACTAAAAAATCAATTTTAAACATTATTTATTGTTAATATAATGTCATAAGTAGGTATACACTTAGGAAAAAGTTATTTAGTAAATAAAGAATAGGAAAATATGCTGTTATCTTTACACCACAACTTTAGACATAAAACATTTTTTAAAGCGCAGTATTTTTTATGATGTAAACAATTTAATGTCATATCTTTTTTTGTATAGTCATTATATAATTTTAAAAAATTAGGACATCCTTTTTTATCAACATCAACAATTTCACAAGTAGAACAGAGTTCCTTTATCCACTTAACTTTCTCAGCACCTTTCACAATAATTTTTCTATTATTTAGGTACAGTTTAATAGTGTGTTTAAAATCGTTAAAGTATACATAACCCTCGTTCCAATAAATCCCTCGATTATTTTCAATCCACCGAACTTGTCGCTTTCCTTCAACCGACAATTCTCTGAAGGGATACGGAGCCTTGATAAGAAAGGTTTGAGTATATCCTTGAGATAAAATTGAAAACTCTTTCACAATGAATCGATTGGTATCATCTTTGAATCCTTGCAGATCGACTATAGCAACGTCTGAAGTCATGATATTTTTTTTACTAAATTGCTTAATGGTCTATACTCTATAATACAGTCGTTTAGAATGAGACAATATGCCGATGTTTGATCGGGTATTTCAACATTACTTTCAAGCTCTATACGTACACTGACTACTGGACCCGACTTAAGGTTTTCACTTTGTCTAGAGCAATCGATTACAAACAGTGGCGCTTTTTCTTTAAACTCTGATGCACTGAGTAGCGGTTCACTTCTACGACCGTAATAAGATTGTTGGAATTTGACATATTGTTCATATAATAAAGCGAATTTGTTTTCACTAAAATTTATATTTAAATTTTCATATGGAAAATAGACAGAATTGAGATATACCTTAACATTTCTCAAATTACAATGATCAAATCGCGACATATCTTTATCTGGTAAGTTCTTTCTATTTGTTTGTAAACCCAATACTACATAACGTGGTTTTTCAATCTGCGAGGACGTTTTGATTGACCATGTATGCTTAGTTGTTTTTGGTAATAACGGATACTCATATAAATCCCAATTCCTAAAAGCAAAATGTAGAGGACGGTCCTTTTCTAATAGTTTTAATAAATGTACTTTTTCTTTATCGGATACCTTAACGTGTGGAACGCGCCAAACTAATTTATTAATTATTATGTCTTCAAGAGATTCACCAGATGGGATTTTTAATGAGTTTAAATTTGTATTACTGCGTAACAATATTAGTTCATGTTTGCAATTCATAACAATTTTCTTATAATCTTCAGTAAAGCCTAAAATGTTACTAAGAGGTATTGAACAAGAAAAATTATGGAGGGTTGTCTTTGTTCCATTTATATCCCAACCCCAAGCTTTTGCGACTTTAGCCTCAATTTCATTAAAAGATAATAAATTTTTTATTGTTGTTGTCATACCAGCATTTTTTATTCTGTCGATTTCCACTCCATTGAGTTCATAACGAACATCTTGGAACAGAAAAAGTATTGGATTATTCGTGAATTCAATAGCAGTAACCTTTTCTTTTGTAACATTTTTTATAATGTTTATAGTTCCTTCTACGTAGAGGGTACTTGCAGATGGTAATACGTACAAATCCTGTTGGTTGATAGGTATCCGAATTTCATCATTTCTGTTGTAACTTGTAACATACGGCTTATATGAATGATATTCGATACCTTCTATGGTATTATCATAAGCAGGTGAACTTGTTACATCTAATATACTCATTTTAAGAGTCCGATTAATTTCAGGAATTGTTTGTTTTCTTTCGTTATTTTAATTTTTGTTTTAGTTGTTCCTTTCCGGAATGTTCGATGCGTACTGATGTGTTTTATAATACCATTACCGTATTTATTAAAGTCGATCATTTTCTTCTGACATGCATATACAATTGAACTTCTTCACCTCGTAGATTTATCAAATTATTATTAATGTCTAATAATTTGATATTTATGGAACCTACGTTATTTTGATTGACAGGAAAATAAATTATATTTTTCGGCACTTCTATTATTCGATAACCTGGTGGAACATTTGGAGCAAATTCATAAATAATGTGGCTTGATTGTCCGTTAATATATGAACCGCTCACTATATCACATTCGATTCTCACCACTGTCGTTGATAAAATGTTAACTGGAAGCTGAGACTCGTGTATTATATTGGCTTTTAGAGTTTGCTTACCAAACCCTAGTAAATTTCCAAGAGAGTAATTTTTTTCGAAATGTATGTCTTTAGAGCAGAAAATGAAAGTTTTCAATGTGTTGTTATTGCAAAATAAATTTATATTAGTTTCATTTTTAATGTTTGTTTTTAAGTAATCAGAAATATCTTGAAGTTCGTAAGCACCTTCTGGTATTTCTAATACATCATTGTTGCCATAATAAAATTTGTTGTTTCTTTTATCAATGTTAGGGATTGAATTGAATGTCGACAAATACAACAGGGCACACTCGTATTCACCTTCAAATTGCAATGGTGGATAAAAAGTGGAAGATAAAACCGAGGTATTACCAGTTATAGACAACGTGAAAGACATTTTACAAATGAAGGTGATAAAAACTAGTTTGTAATTATATAGTCGATAATCCTTTATTAAAACATTTACTAAAATATCAATACAACACATTTGTCCAAAATGTATCAAGGAATTTTAAACATAAATGACCACAATAAAATGTATTAAAATTTTGATATCTGCAATAGTTATATGTTATATTATATTTCAAATATTTGATCAATTCTAACGGTGGTTTTAAATCACCGAAGCTGTCAAAATATTCACAATATTTGAATAGTTTTACATAGGCTACCCAATGAGTTCCTTCATTCTCTGAACTATCTAAATTAACAATCGCACACTCAATATCTTTAGGCTGTGATGGTAACTCATTTCTCATAAAAACACCTCTAAAGTGAGGTATGTATTTATTAGCATATCCTAATATGTCTAGATCAGTAAGAGCGCGTTTGGGTAACCTTGTAATTAGTTTTTTGATTTATTTACAAAAAGACCATTTCCTGTCTTGTAGGGTTTTATATAGAGGCCTTTTCCTAAAGCAATTGATTCCATCATTCTGTTATGACGTTGAGCTTCTTCTAAGTTCTTTTTAGCTGACTTATGATCATTTACTGCCTTCGTAATACCTGCAGCACCTCCGGCTAATGCGCCCAACGCTGATAGTCCGGCGAATATTGGAATAAGTGGTAAAACACCGCCTGTTTTCGGTAACGGTATAACACGAGGCACGAAAACCTTTTTCTTATTTTTTATGAGCTTTTTAGCCGCTGAATAAGCTTCTTTTATTGCTGCAGCATCACTTTTTGGTTTTGACTTTTTCAGTCTTTTATGTATTTTTGAAACCACCGACTTGAATGATCTCACGCCTGCACCATGCTTGACTTTGGATTTCATCACCTTGTTCACAAGCCACGAAGCAAGTTTTTCACCTGTTCCAGCGTTTTTTGATTTAATTCTCTGTTTTGCCATATTTATGAGATCTAAATCAGCTTTATGTCGATCTTCCAAACTATTTGAATTATTATAAGCAATATCGTGTCTCATACAAGCGTTATCAAGCTCATTGATTCCTTTATCTCCTCTCAATAATCGTTCTCTTAATCGTGTACCAGGTCCACAATAATTATATCCAGGTAAATGCAATTCAAACGGTAAGTTATTTATAATACTATTCACGAGTCCTTCTCCGCGCATAGCTGAGTTATAAATGGGGTAATATCTTTTAGCATTCGCAATTTTATATTTTTATAATATATCAGAGAATCAGAGGTCATAAAATAGCTTGTTTATTAATCCAACTGTTTTCAGTTTGCGAAAGACCTAGCCATTTGACAAAGAGTTTATTACCCTTTTTCCTTATAACTTTTTCAATAAGATACACATTGGGACAGTTTGTTTTTTGAAGTTCTTGCTCATAAAAACGCCCTAATATAGGTTGATGACGCAGATCTTCTATAGAATATGTTACTGGTACAGAAAGATGAACTTTTTTAACTAAAAACAATTCTGTAGACCAGTTAGGAGTATATCCCTTTTCAAAGCTACTTTTATATTTACTTATGCGAACATGATCGCCTACCTTTAGCTTACCGGTCTTCGTTAGTATATTTGTTTTGTGGGAACTCATTATATTTTTTAAAATTTCACATTGATTTGATTGCTTTACTTCGTTTGGTTTGTATTTTATTGTTCGATGTATTGTATTATTGTACGTTGTTATGATAATTTTCAATGGTTCACCAATCCATTTATAATTACCGTTTAAACTAAAAAGTTTATATAACTTGGTTTTCAGTGTCTTTATTAGTCTTTCTACTATAGAGGCCTTTTTAATAGAGTATGTTGAGTAATGATTAATGTTAAATTTCCTCATAACTTTTTTAAATTCATCGTTGTAAAATTCAGTGCCCATATCAGTTTGTAAATTAATCGGTTTTCGGAGATTATTAACTAATAAACTATTAAACGCATTTGCTATTTCGGTTTTGGTTTTAGTTTTAACAGGGATTGTCCAAGAAAACTTAGAAAAACAATCTATTATCACTAAAATATAGCTATAGCCTCGATTATAACTTTTTAGACTTTGAAAATCAATAAGATCAGCTTGCCATAAGTCATCGATTCCTTTCAATATTACAGATCGTCGGTTAAAATTCTTGCGAGCCGGTTTGTGAATTTCATTTACAATTTGAAGTTTACTCATTTTTTAAAAATTTTGTGATTTGAGTTAACTCAGCCTTTGTACAATAATCTGCTTTAATACTATCGAAGTGTTCTTTCACAACTGCCTTTAAATCATTTACTATTGTTTCTAGCTCTTGCTTCTTTAAATACAATTTATTTTGTTTATCAACATATTCTTTGTTGACAGCGTCGGAATCTTGGAATGGAATCGAAATACCAGTCAATCTTGTGTTATGTAAATTGAATTCACCGCTTTCGGTCCGCATCAACACCTTATTATCAAAGTTTTCTAAAAAATCAGGTAAACGTATTCGGTTACGACCATAATTTCCAAATTTATCCATTATTTCGAACTGATGGGTATCAGAGACGATGTTGAAATGAAAAAAATAAGGGATGTTTACTATTTAATAAGGTATAATACCACTTTCACGCAGTTCTTCTATAATGGATATTATTTCATTTTCCAACCCAGTGTTACCAGCATTTTTTGATGCAATTAAAAGCTTTAATCTTTCGATTAGTTCATTAGGATCGTCCCAGTATACGTAGTCGACATTTTTCTTCCATGTCTTCAACAATGGTAAACCTTTTCCTTGATGTGTTATATCCGGTTGGCTACAGTCTGTACTTGCCGAAACTTTACGTAACTTGAATAGTGGTTTTATGATACTCAAGTATTTTCGACCCTTATTACTTTTGATAGGTTGATTTGGCTTGAAATTTCTTCGATGAGCATTTGTTTCTAGTAACATTAACTTATAATGAGCCAAATCTTCATCATTTATTACATTTAAGTTAGGAACTTTTTTAAACAATAATTCGTTTATACCATCTGTAATCTTATACTTTTTCGCACCAATTTGAATACAACTATCGGACACAATTACACGTGAAGATCCCATCATGAGTTTACCGCGTTCATGTCTCACACCAAACGGAACATTTTGAAAATTTGCTTCCGAAGTAGACGACCACGAAGATATGTTAAAACTTCTATCAGTTGGATCTGAATCTACTGTTTTAAACGATTCATCTCCTTCATCCGATTTAACTTCATCAACATCATCGCTCTCATCGAATTCTTCCGATTCAGAAGAAACTTTTGGATTAAATGTATTATTATTAGTTCCAATGGTGGATAGTCTCTTAAGAGTTTTATCACTCTCTAATGGGCTTGAAGTATCAAATTTAATTTCACGTTTCATAGTTTTTGAATTATTGTTGATTGCTTCTTTGTTGTTAAGAGTATCGATTAGTGAAGAATTATCTACCATTTTATGAAGAGGTTCTGTAATTGGTTTAAAAACGGATTCCAATATATTACTCTTTTCCGTTTCAATATCACGCATCTTTCGAACCTTCTTTTTAACAGCTTCTGCAGCTTCTACAATTTGATTTTTCAGTTTTTTTTCCATTATCAGGCTTTGATATAACTAATGTCTGTATCCTTGCGAAATGAAGGTCTGGCTTATACATTCAGCTATTTATAGTGGATTTCTCATTCCAATAATTAATTATTTATTCAGAAATATAAACACCTTTTCTAAATACACGTATTTTGGTTGGTATAGAGTTTTTGAATATACATAAACATTACGAAATTGTAAACCGTTTTCGTGCAAGAGTAAACCGATAACCAAATTTGTTTTTCCACAGTTCGATGGGCCACATATTATACAACGTATTGTATTCGGTAAAAGTTTTCCATGACGAGAACTGCATTTTTCTGATGCAAAATCAATATTTTCAAATTGCAATGATACCGGTTGTTTGACGAACTGCATTCTAACAGTGTACAAAACGAAATGAATAAAGATTTGCGGTAACGATAATTAATAAACTTGTGTGGACGGTGTTATCATAGATCATAAAAGATTTTTGATGTATATTCTTTCTAGGCCACAACTGAACGAGCGAAGTGAGCAATTTAAAATATTGAGATAATATAATTTTCAACAGCGTCTCACCTTGGGAATAATTGACATAATGGGTCAAAACGAGAAAATATACATTTTCTGTGAATGGTCTAGGCCCCCGACCATAAAAATGAATAATTTTGGGTTTCAAGGAACAATAATTTTTGGGTTTCAAGGAACAATAATTTTTGGGTTTCAAGGAACAATAATTTTTGGGTTTCAAGGAACAATAATTACCTACTAACAACTATGCCTTGAAGTTTAAACTCTCGATCCCGTGGGAATGTCATATTATTATGTTAATATTGTAAAATAGTTTTGAATATAAATGTTGTTTTTATTATATGTTATCTAGACAAGTTGTGTATAATGTAGTCACTTTATATGTGAAAACATAATTGGTTCACACTCAGTTTGTTAGTTTTGTAAGCAGAACATTTACAGCTGTTGGTTTTCTAAATAAAATAAAATGAAACAGAAAGTACTAGATTTTTAGAATTTAGACTCTTGGGGCTGTTTCACAAGGTATTATTGACCTATATTCTACAGGACTAAGATTACGTCTGAGTGCGTACACTGGACATAAAAACTTATGATGTTTTATATTTCAACAAGTCCTAGTAGATAAACAGAAAGTTGTGTTGACGTGTGTAAGTTTTCTCTCAGCTATATTTATCTCGGTTTTTCCTTATTAAAAGCTTGTTTATCTCAAGGTAGGTATGTAGGTACTAGATAGGTAGGTATAGGAAAGCGTGTTGTTTTCATTGCGTATGTTTCTACATAATGACACTGAGAAAGTGTATACCTACTCGTCGTATACATAAAAATAAGATGGTAATGTTTATCTGAACTAAGCTCTGTGGCGCAGAAGGTTGCAGGTTCAATTCCCGTCTTAAACAGACATTTTGTACAGATATTTGTTTCTTGGTATTTCTGTATATAGTATATTAAGTTTGTATTTAGTAAATAATCTTATATATAAAAATGAATTGCTGTTCGTTAGTCTCACTAAAACTCGAGAACGGCTGAACGGATTTATCTTATCTTAGTCTTGAAATGTTCGTAGAGGTCTAGGGAAGGTTTAAAAGGCGAGAAAAAAATCGAATAATTTCCGGGAAAACCCTATCAATTCCTACGGGATCGGGACTTACGCGGGTGAAACCGCGGGGCGCAGCTAGTCTATATATATAAAAATGAATTGCTGTTCGTTAGTCTCACTAAAACTCGAGAACGGCTGAACGGATTTATCTTATCTTAGTCTCGAAATGTTCGTGGAGGTCTAGGGAAGGTTTAAAAGGCGAGAAAAAAATCGAATATCCGATATTCCCACGGGATCGGGACTTACGCGGGTGAAACCGCGGGGCGCAGCTAGTAGTATATAAATAAGTATGGCGTTATAAAGTAAATAAGTAAGTCTGGGCGTTGTTACAGTGCAGCCGCATTTGTGCCATTGTGGGTGCCCGGTGGATGGGTTGGGACACCACGGTCTTTCTTGTCGGCGGAGTGCTGGACGCATCCCTCGCCATGCCGCTTTGAATGACGTGATCCGTCGCGCCCTTGCCTCGGCGAACATTCCGGCAGTGTTAGAACCAAACGGTATTGTTCGCTCTGATGGCAAGAGGCCTGACGGCTTAACGCTCATTCCTTGGAGGCAAGGGATGTCGTTGGTGTGGGATGCCACCTGTGTGGACACTCTGGCGGCTTCCCATATTCCGGCAACGTCGGGTCGAGCTGGTGCGGCGGCTGCGAGCGCGGAGTCCCTTAAGTCTCGCAAGTATTTGGAGCTGGCGGATCGTTTCATGTTCGTCCCGATAGGGGTGGAGACTTTGGGGTCTTGGGGTCCTGAAGCCTCTGCTTTTTTTAGGGACCTCGGCGCGCGTCTTGTCGAGGTGTCTGGTGATCGGAGGGCTGGTAGCTTTTTCGCTCAAAGGGTCAGTCTGGCCATTCAGAGGGGAAATGTTGCCAGCCTTCTGGGAACGATGCCTCGGGGAGACGCGCTTGAGGATGTCTTTTATTTGTTATTTTATTTTATTTTCGTTTTCTTTTTGTATATTTTAATTTTGTAATTGTAATTTTCATTTTGTTTTAATTGTAAGTAAATAAATAATAAGTATTATATCGGTTATTTCCATATATCAAGACTAGTTGCTCTGTTTGTGGCCAATGCAATGTCCTCCTATATTTAATAAATTCTAGCCACAAACTAAATAGTGTAATATGGGTGCTAGAATAGAATATAGAGAATCACCCAGACCAGAGGTCGTGCAAGTTCCACGGTGAGAATTGAACCCCGCAACCTTCTGTGAGGTAAACAAAAGTTAATAAAACAAAACCGAAACTGAAAAGCAAAAAACATAGGTAATAATTTCATTCAAATTATTAAAATTGTTAATTATTGCATAAGCTTACCCAAACTTAAATTGGGTTACTAAGTTTGATGAAAATATAGTTAGAAACGACAAGGAATTTTTATCTTTAAATAGTTATCAAAAAGTATGAAAATTAATCACCTAGAAACGGTACACACAATAATATTTGACAATAATTAACAATCTTTAGTTATCGGCGACCGGCATCTTGCGTTTGGCTCCTACATGCACCTTAAGTTATTTGTTAACTTACCTTATCTTACTGAAAATCCAAGAAAATTTAATAAAACACACACTTCACCAAAAAGGCTGTCTATACACTGACACTGTTTCAAAATATTGTTCAAAACAACCCTTTATTTATATAGCTTCAGAACGGAAAAATAAATGAAAAGAATCCCTTATTATCTTTTAATTTGATCAAGTGTTCATTTTATGGGTTAAATGTAATGTAATTATATTTTAATGAAGTCGAATTAATAATGAATCGTAATTAATTGGGTACGGCTGGCGGGCACGAGCGGCGCGCGCATCTACCAAGCGAGAAATAAGGAGCTTAGCAGACGATGCGCCGTGAAAGCTTGGGGATGTGCGCGTCTTCTAATGAACAATTTAAGTTAGGGTTATCCAAAATACGGTAACAAATTCGTAAGTCATGGCATAATATAATGTACCGAAATAAAAGAAGAAGGAGGTTCTCTTTCTAAATCCCTATATATATAAAATTCTCGCGTTAGTTATCGATCTCCACTTAAATATACACAAGGTTCAGCACCTTGTGTATATTCGTTAAATCTGAGAATCGAACCACAAATTGTTTTGTCCTTTTTTTTATAAATGGCAAAACAACGTTTGCTTTTTACCTACAACAGCTAGTTTTATTCGTAAATGTTACGAGACATACTCATATTCGTAAATGTTACGAGACATACTCATATTCGTAAATGTTACGAGACATACTCATATTCGTAAATATTACGAGACATACTCATATTCGTAAATGTTACGAGACATACTCATATTCGTAAATGTTACGAGACATACTCATATTCGTAAATGTTACGAGACATACTCATATTCGTTAATGTTACGAGACATACTCATATTCGTAAATGTTACGAGACATACTCATATTCGTAAATGTTACGAGACATACTCATATTCGTAAATGTTACGAGACATACTCATATTCGTCATTTGAGGTCCGATTTCTATGATTTTTTAGGCACGATTAAAGTCAGCTCAAGCTTCAAGCATAAAACCGTTATGAAAGTTTGTTTATTTGTAAATGCTTGAATCAAATGTTGTTGTTCCAGGCGCCGACCCGCCTAATAATGCTGTTAAAAATACGTATAACTTGCAAAAATGTAGGCAAAATTCATCATCAAATCGGTTACAATAAGCCTACATACATACAGTGACATCCAATATTTCAAATTATATTTCTTCACTAGCTATGCCCCACGGTTTCACCTTTGCAAGTACCGATCCCATAGGAAATTGCGAAAAACTTGTGTTATAATTTAGGACTCCAGTTAACTATAAGTTTCGACGTATTTTTTGCATGAAAGCGTAACAACATACAACCTTTCTTTATACATAATAATTATTGTAGTCGGATTTTCTTTAAACGTTGACTGCTTCACTACCGCACACGCGCATCCTTTAAAGCGACAGGTGGTCCTCAGCTTCCGCAATGGGTTTCTCACGCGACATCATTTGTTTGATGGTTCTTCTACTGTGTGACGAGTGACGTGTGACGCGTGACGCGTGACGCCGTCCACTGTGACGGACGCTGACGGAGCGGAGCTGGAGGTGGTTGTGGTGGTTGTTGTTACAGACATATGCCAACAATTGTTAATAGTACATTATTGCAAAGACCGGGAAATAGCAATTGCAGGTCGAGTATGAGTTTGAAGGCCGAGCCGTAGGAGAGGACTTGATTAATACGAGACAGGCAATTGCCATTTCCGCCGAGGCATTTATAGTGCTTTTCTCAAAAGAATGAATTGAAATAAAATATTGTCATTATTTTCAAGGACCGAACACGCGAGGTGTCGTGTTTGCGGACAAGGAGAATCAAATCCATTTCAAGAGCGTTTTTTTGAATTTGGAACATTACAGCGCTACAGCAATGTTGTATGAAACGGCGTACGCTCCAGCAATGTTGTATGAAACGGCGTACGCTCCATGCATGTTTGAGAAAAGTATTATAGATTTAGTACCGCGGTTTCTCTTTCCTCTGGGGTCTGGGTATCCTTTCCGTACACCGCCAACAATCAAACTTCTCGATAATATTATGTGTTATATTTACTTACTAACTAAATATAATGATGATGAATGTTTTGGGAAGTAAGTACAATTAACCCCGGTTAGTGTAACGATGCGTTAACTATCTACCTACTTACTTGTTACATCATATATATATATATACAGCCTTCAAACGAGGTTATATACAATGATATATAGGTATTTAAGGGTAGATACGTGTACTATCTATTATTCAAGGGCTAATAACGTAGACCTATCCCAACCACTCCCACTTGTATAGATCTACACACAATAGGATATATTCCGTCCGTACCATATACATATATACGTACGTCCATCTGTAAAATTGTGTTTAACAGCTCGCGTAATTTGATGCAAGTACAAATACCTACCTAGTGTTTATATGTCCGCGACTTCGTCTGACAGTCGAAAGAATGTTTATGCAAAAGAAGTAGATTTTTATTGGATGCCTACGTCATACAAAGAACACATCCTCCAAGTTTCAGGTCTCTACGATCAGAGGTTTATTGGCTTGTATGATCTGTCAGTCAAAAAGGACCAAAAAAATATATGTATAAATACATAGAAGCTCGATAAGAAATGATCCTCTCCTCTACATATTCTACACATACACATAGGTACGTACACCTACACTGAGACGAACATGTCAATGAACGCTCGCGAGTCACGAAGGCGCTACCGAAGGTGTACTCGATTGCCTAACTAAAGTGACTCCACGACGATCGCGATGAACTTATCATCGGTTACTAGAATCCCCTAAACAAAAACAAAAGACGATCAAAACGGAAACAAAAGAATACAGGTACTAAATATATTACTAAATTGAATATAGATTGAAATCTTTATCTCTGTCTTTACCGACGCGACGCGCGACGCGGACGGTTTCATATCATTTTTTAACAAATTTAGTGAAGTTTTAACCGATGATGATGATATAGTTCAAACGTTATCCAACACACCCCTTCCTGGGATACCCCCCGTCCCCTTGTCCCTCTATTTTAGGCCCACTGGTGGGGTGAATGGGATGCTGTAATGTGGTAACAACCGGCGATTGTTGCGTAGTGCTTGTTTTACTAAGCTCTCGTAATGTTTAATATGTTATTAAACTTGAAAGTAAAAAGTTGAGAAAGAACGGAGCTAACTCCGTAATAAAATGTACATAACTTCATTAAGTATTAATAATTATATACACCTTACAGTTATGTTGATAAATACATCGTAATAAAAAGCGTTTATTCCCCGTGTCACTACTAGTGGTGACAGTAAAAAAAGCTTGCCTTGTCACTACCAACGCGGGAAAGATAGCCTATGTTACTCTCCTAGTTTCAATTTTTCCTTTTACCAAATGTCATCAGAATCGGTCCAGTAGTTTCCGATTCATAACTAAACAATATTAGTTAGTAGCAGTGCGTCCCGCTTTCACTTGTGTAAGTCCCGATCTCGTGGGTATATCAGGTTATATCGCGGTAAAAAATAGCCTATGTTACTGTCAATTTCATTAAAACCATTCCAGTAGTTTCAGAGCCTCTTCGTTAGAACAAATAAAAAAGAAGATCTAGAATCTTCTACATCGTATAGAATCCAATCCCGCCAAGTCGAGCAAAAAAGCGGCACGGCCGTACCATCCTTTTCTCGAAACAGTTCAGGCCATTTTCGCCACCCCATAACTTCGTTGTGGATAAAACTAGAAGCCTGAATTGTCAAGTCAATCTATTTATTAGCTAATTACGTAATAAATTAAGACAAAAGGTTCCCTAAGTAAGGACTAAAAAAATTAACTGACTTGGCCTGACATGGATCTCTTTATGCGATAGAAAAACTGAGTTGCGAAACTTTGTTCTATCTTCCTTTGTAAATTCTCATGTCATTTACTATTTAACCTCTTCATTCCATACTACGACTCCATACAAGCTGGGTCGCGGTCACAGACCATCCACTCTACTGGAAAAGTTACGTAGAACCGAATACATATTTTTTTACATAACTTTATGGATTTTTTAAGACTTCCTAAGTAAAATAAAGCTGAGTTACATCTCGGAAACTTATCACATTAACAAGTCATAACAAACAAACAATAGACCTTTTAATATTATTTGCTAAATTATACGTGCACTTTGAATATGCATAGTCGAGTGCTCGAGTGGTACGAGAAGATGTAGGTAGACATAGAGACCGTAGACCGTAGACGTCAAAATCGTTTCGGAAATCGCTGATGACCTTTACCAAAATGTCCCTCCCTTATGATCGAGTTACCTAAAATGCAGAATTTGACCTAAATGGAAGGTTTGCCTAGAAAGCTTTTCGCCCTAAGCGAGAGATGCCACTGAAGCAATGCGACAGTGACTAAACAAGCAATTTGTCTAAATTTAATTTAACAGAAAAGCAATTTGCCTAATAAACAAGACCCTTTCCCAAAATTAAAATCCTCGAAACATGTCTTTAACAAAATCTCCTTTTCCGGTAATGTTCCTTTTTCAATGAATGTCTCTTCCCCGAAATTTCCATTTAAAAAAAGTTTCAGTAGGTAATGTTGATTCAGTAGGACGTGTTCCACGTAGCTTAGTTGGTAAGAGCACCAGTACGGTAATCGGAGGTCATAGCTTAAACATATCGGGGACAAAAATCTTTGGAAAACCAAACACTTCGTGTGTTTTAAAAAAACCCTTCTAAAAATACCTAACCTATAAAACTGCGATTATTCACTTGTTTTTTGTGGCTTTAGAGTAGGTGAGGTATCGACCGACCGTTTAGTCTACTGTCTGTATTAACCCTATTATTATGTAAGCCCTGTGACTTTCCTAGGTGTTAATGAATAGACTTTCAAGTTGGAGGACTACGGACTCCATCATTTCACACTTGTGGAAATATTTTAAAGGAATCTTTAGATACTATACCTATTCAGTGACCGTCATGATGATGGCACCAAACTCCGTCCGAGATTGAGTAGGTATTTACTACTATACGATGCGTGTGTAATAGATTGTTCAAAAGAAAATTAGTGTTTTTCATTAATATATTTCACCATTTAATTAAGGAAAAAGCTGACTAACTACTTACCTAATGTGGTAGGTAGTCACCGCCACACCACCACAACCTTACCAGACCAGATAGACCTCAGAGATTACTCTCTATAGAGAGAGCTCATCGTCCATTAGCCTTATTCGTAAGCTAGTAGTACTATTTAAAAAATAGCACTACTAGTGAAATGTATTTGCAAATTGAACATGCACATTTTCCATTTTCGCAAAGAACATTTATTAGAATATTTTCCATTTTTGCACAGCATATATAATTTGACGATTCATACTGTTACAATCACTCTAGTGAAAACATAAAATCTTGCAGTATTTATTTTATTATAACTCAGTAATGAACTATTAACGCAGAATAGTTGAATTCTGTGCTAATAGTTGAATTATGTCCATGTTCATGAAGATACACCGCGACGTGCTGTAGGGTAGAGTAAGTAGACTATACAACACAAAGGACGTCAGTACTATGTCAGGGGACAATGACCCCGCAATGTTTTGATAATATCTTATACTTTCCACGAGACATGGGAACTGCCTCCGTGACGTCACCACACGCGCCGCGCGCCCATTGTCACTGTTCACTTCATTTGATTCTAACATCGTGATAACTGCTCCTGCTTCTGCTGCTGCTGCTACTGCTACTATGACTGTCTACCAGAACCTTTTGAAAATATTACATCACACAATTTTTTTAAACACAATAGGAAACATTTTTGTTTGTAACGAGAAAGCTACGAAACTACTGGACCGATTTGTATGAAACTTTGTAGGTATGAGTTATTAGAACTTACGCGGGTAATAATTCTTTACCTTGAAATAGATATTTTGTGAAATGTAACATTTCCCTCTCGTTTCATCCGCGTAAGTACCTATCCCATGGGAATATCGGGAAGAAAAATAGCCTGTTTTACTCCCAAATGAAAAGAAAACAAAAAAATCCTCTTTATAATAATATTAGATTATTATATAAATTTTATTATGATTTACAAAGTTCGAAAGTTCAATTGAAACATATAATTTTTCGATAGAGTTATTACTTTCCGAAGTGCATTGTTTCATTCGATGAACCTAAGTAGAAAGTGTTGCTTACTGTTGGTAGGTAGGTAGGTAGGTATAGGTAGGCAGTAGGTACCTACTTAGGTAAGGTCATTCCGTGATGGCACGGAGGCTGGAGTGAGGCGTGATCGATCTAAGCACAGCGTTTTAGAGATCAACTTCACATATTTATCAAAGTCATTAAAAGATTTTTATAAACATTGATATTAGTATGCCTATATTCTGAGATATAAGTAACAAAATAACAAGAAAAATATAAATGAATTGTTTTTTCAGAATGAAAACAAAGAAAATATTTAAATATCGACTTTTTTGCTATTTTTACATTTACACAAACTTTTACATTTTTAATATTATTAAATGTAACCTAGGATAGAAAAAAAAGTAGTAAGTATAGGATTTTGAAAAAACTTTTGATCACCAAATTCGTCAGGATCATTCCGAGGTATTCCGCCTATCCCCCAAATGCTATCCCCAAAATAGAGGATAGTGGGAATATTCGTGGCATTATCCCCCAAATTGATAATCTAGTCAATTTAGGGGATAATGGGTAGGTATTTCCGATAGCTGAAATCTTAATACTTATAAATATAATACGGAATCCTCCGTCAAAAAAAGCACAATCCTATATTAAGTTATGTAAGTGAACGATAATCCGGTGAGATTGTTACCAATCTCTATCTATAGGTCAACGATAGGTACCTACCTACAACCTACAACCACTTGTTTATTGTTAGATCATTTATCTATTACATCCGTTACAATTGACGCTCTGTGGTGCTGGTGCACGAGGTTCTGGGTTCGATACCCGTCGTTGAAATAAACATTGCACTCAGTGCCATCTTACCCCGAGCTAAGCAACGAGGTTTGTGTTATGTCATAGAATACTTCTTAGGTATGTTTTATTTCATTTACAAAAGAACAGCATATTCTTGGAGTTAGATTTTTTCTTGGACTTTGGAGTCCAAAATCTGGGTAGTGAATATGGTGCTTGTAACAGCATCAAAATTTCGTAGCGCCTTATATGTAGCTCTACGAAACAAAAACCATGGTCCATAAAACCTTTTTTATAAATCAATTCATATTGTAGAACATTTGACACAGCGCCATCTACCCCAAAGCTTAGCAAGTATATTGAATAACTGTACCTACTTGCTTACATGGAAGCATTTGTTAGCTATTGCCCGCGACTTCGTGCGCTATGGTAGTTTTGTTTACTAAAACCTTCCTCGAGAACCACTCTATATAAGTACATTGTTAAAAACAGCGTGAAAATCGGTGCAATAGGTTTTGAGTTTATAACGAAAAGACAGACAGACGTGGCGGAGAACTTTGTTCTAAATATGTAGTGATAGTGATTAGAACATAAAGCTCCACAGTTATTGTCTATACGTTCTACACCACATAACCGAGCGATGGTGTAGAAATGAGATCGACAGTTTGTGGTAATGTGATACGACTGGATTCAATATTGGATGATGTTCTGTGCGTTATGTAGAGTGGGAATACGGTACACTCTGTATGTTGTGGTTACTTGAACACCCTGTACTGTAATCTTAAACAGACACAGCTAAAGAAGTCGTGGCACAGCTTTAAGGTGGCAGTGAAGTAGGTAACGGATTGATAAATTCCTTCTTTTTTTAAGCTTTTTGGTAAAAGTGACTAAGTTATTAATCGAAATCTAACAATACTGCTACTCTAGAACACTTCCCAACTACTAAAACCTTTGGGCTTTGAATCCAATTAAAAGTGCGACATTTACCTATGCCATTGTTCTCAAATACTAAAAGTGCGACATTTACCTATGCCATTGTTCTCAAACACTAAAAGTGCGACATTTACCTATGCCATTGTTCTCAAACACTAAAAGTGCGACATTTACCTATGCCATTGTTCTCAAATACTAAAAGTGCGACATTTACCTATGCCATTGTTCTCAAACACTAAAAGTGCGACATTTACCTATGCCATTGTTCTCAAACACTAAAAGTGCGACATTTACCTATGCCATTGTTCTCAAACACTAAAAGTGCGACATTTACCTATGCCATTGTTCTCAAACACTAAAAGTGCGACATTTACCTATGCCATTGTTCTCAAACACTAAAAGTGCGACATTTACCTATGCCATTGTTCTCAAACACTAAAAGTGCGACATTTACCTATGCCATTGTTCTCAAACACTAAAAGTGCGACATTTACCTATGCCATTGTTCTCAAACACTAAAAGTGCGACATTTACCTATGCCATTGTTCTCAAACACTAAAAGTGCGACATTTACCTATGCCATTGTTCTCAAACACTAAAAGTGCGACATTTACCTATGCCATTGTTCTCAAACACTAAAAGTGCGACATTTACCTATGCCATTGTTCTCAAACACTAAAAGTGCGACATTTACCTATGCCATTGTTCTCAAACACTAAAAGTGCGACATTTACCTATGCCATTGTTCTCAAACACTAAAAGTGCGACATTTACCTATGCCATTGTTCTCAAACACTAAAAGTGCGACATTTACCTATGCCATTGTTCTCAAACACTAAAAGTGCGACATTTACCTATGCCATTGTTCTCAAACACTAAAAGTGCGACATTTACCTATGCCATTGTTCTCAAACACTAAAAGTGCGACATTTACCTATGCCATTGTTCTCAAACACTAAAAGTGCGACATTTACCTATGCCATTGTTCTCAAACACTAAAAGTGCGACATTTACCTATGCCATTGTTCTCAAACACTAAAAGTGCGACATTTACCTATGCCATTGTTCTCAAACACTAAAAGTGCGACATTTACCTATGCCATTGTTCTCAAACACTAAAAGTGCGACATTTACCTATGCCATTGTTCTCAAACACTAAAAGTGCGACATTTACCTATGCCATTGTTCTCAAACACTAAAAGTGCGACATTTACCTATGCCATTGTTCTCAAACACTAAAAGTGCGACATTTACCTATGCCATTGTTCTCAAACACTAAAAGTGCGACATTTACCTATGCCATTGTTCTCAAACACTAAAAGAGACATATTAAACGCCTCAATACCCATCAAAATCGACTTGCTGCTCACTGCTCAGCTAATTGACTCCACAGACCACGTGGTACGTGGGTAGACTGATATAGCTTGACGTTATAAAGGAAGCATTGACGATGGCCACTACGCAAACTACGCATTGAATCTCACCCTACTCTCAACAATACCTACTAATTAAAAAGTCTATTATCGCAGTTAGACGACCCAGTTGGCACAATGGTCACCATGCTGGACTGCCAAACACAGGGTTGCGTCTTCGATTCCCGTCTCAGACAAGTATTTATGCTTAGATAATAGGTCTGGTTGTTTCTTTCTATGTATTATAAGTATATGTTTACAGAAGAAAAGTACATAAGTAGTATATCCGTTGCCTAGCACCCATAACACAAGTCTAGTTACTTAGCTTAGGACTAGATGACGATGAATATTTATTATTATTATGGTTATACCAAGAAAAACTAGCTCCACCCGTTCCTGAGAAAATCGGCGGTGACACACGGACAGACAAACGTACCGACGGAATAGAGAGTGATCTTATAAGGGTTCCTTTTTTGCCTTTTGAGGTACGGAACCCTAAAAAAGGCATTGTTTTTTAGGACCCTCAGTAGCGTAATATTTAGATGCGCAAATACCGCGGGATCCCCTCCCGATATGTTCCCTGTTGGTACTTCATACTGTGAGAACCGTAATTATAGGTGAAAGTCTATGTCAATTATAGATATATCTATCTTATTATACTTCGTACTTAAGTGATGCTACTTCATAATTGCTTCTACTATATTTAATTATATGTATGAGAATTTTGCTTTCCAAAATACTAATAAGTACCTACCTGACTGATAAGTAGTAGTAAAGTGGCGGCAGTAGATCCACCCGATTGGCCCTTAGGAAGGTAGGTACGCAGGTATTGCTATCTACATACAAATGTATCCTATATTATAATATTCCTAAATTTTTCATAAATTCTAGATGTTTGTTATTTTTTCCCTTTTCAATCATTATTTTTGTTAATTGCTCTAGATTAAAATGTACTTACTATCAATTCCGTAACCGACCTGGGGTAATTACCCTCGCAAGTTGTAACTGCTATTCTGCGGGGGTATTAAAATTGACAATTGATAATAAAGATTTTATGCGGTTGCAGGGCGGGAAGAGTTTATTGACAATGAAAATCGTTATGAGAATGATTATCAAAGGATAGACCAGGTATCAAAGACAATGTTGAAGTTTTCAATTAAAGCAACAGCAAGGGTAAAAAAATTTCCTTAGCTAAGTCATAAGGGTGATAAGTTTGAAAAGCTTGGAACTGCTCTATAGCTGCCCACTGCGGTTTCACTCGCGTAAAAATAACCTATGTCCACCATATTAAGAACTTTCCATAAACGAATTGTTCTTTTGGGCAAAAATTGTTACATACTTTGAGGGGTCAACGGATCCGTTCTCACGATAACACCCTTTAGGTATATACCTACTTAGTACGAGTATATACTACAAGTACAAGTGAAGTGCTTCGAGAAAGTTGACGACAATTAATGTTAAAGTAAGAATAAATCAACAGTGAAAGGGAACCTATCGATTGATTCCGAGATAACGTCTTCTGACAGACATTATGTAATTCTTTCTATTTCATGTTCATACTCGTACATTCATTGATCCAGCGTTAAATGTCATAAAAATATATTTTATCATTCATTTATTGTAAGAAGATATTAATTTGGCGGCATTTTTTTTAGAACCATCCGTACGTACTTATCTGTAGTTTTACAATGATATTAATTATAGTGTTGTGTATAGAGAATACTTCATCGCTTATATAAGGTGCAAATAGGAGCCGACGCAAAAAAATATGTTAATTATTGCATGAAAAATCGTTGGCATTTGGCTCCAATATGCGCGCTTAACAATTGATTTTTTATAAGAAAATAAATAACTAAACAAGTAATGTCATAGACTTTTCACCTGGTTTTCAACAGGTGCATGTCATTAGTTGACAGCGGACAGCTACCTGCGCACGCGGTCAGCGACCAGCGGATAACCCACAAATTCCTATAGTTAGTAGTAAATCCCTTGAATTCAATCGGCTCCGATCTGCGTTGAGTGAAAGTTATTATAAGGAGTGGAAACTGCTTTTTGTGGTCGGCTGTAAGATATCAACTGACAGCGATTTCATTGACAGGCCTTTGATAATTGGTCATCTGTTGGTTTGAAGTCAAAAATAATTTGGGGACAAAATAAACTTTTCCGTTATCTGACTTTCTGTCGTTCCCCGGTTAAAAGTACGGAAAAAAACTCGAAAAAATACTTATTTACTTTACATTTTAGATAAAAAATACTTCCGTGGAAAATAAATTCGGTGAATTTCGGGGGTTTCACAAAAATAATCCCGTGACTTATACCACATGCACCACGCTCGCGACGCCATATAGGGCAGAGTGTGGCGGCCTTCGTGTCTCATCCCATGACAGTACTTTCCCTTCGACCTTCGAACACTTGTATATTTAGCTTCATTACGGCTTATACGTTACGGGACACGTAAGATAGCTTCACAGATATAAGTAACGACAAATACAGATTAACAATTTCGGTAAATTGTTTGATAAATAATCTATATTAAAAAAAGAAACAGAATTATTGCATGTACCTATTTGAATAAGGATTTTACTCGCTAAACTTAAGCTTATTATTTTTATTTTTGTAAAGCTGTTGGTTTTCCAAATAAATAAAATAAAATAAATAAACGACTTTCCAAGTAATTTTAAAAAAGGGTTCTCAATTCGTCCAATTTACATTTTTTGCCTCAGTCTTTATAAGTATGAAAAAGATACCTGAGGTTTAGTCCCGTAAAAATTGGTGATTGGAGGTGAGGATCTTGGGAGTGATGAACAGAAATGCACCTCGAGCGTGCAGCAAACTGCTTATATTCAATATCCATCAGTAGAGTTGGCCTATAGACCTACAGATTGATGGAGCATCTGGAACCACCTTATCATCACACTCCTCCTACTCGTGTTTTTAATCCTGTGTGCCCCTTAACGTATAAATATAAATAGATTTCCATTGTTGCGGCTTTGGCACGTTGGCACGTTGGCACGTTGGCACGTTGGCACGTCTAGTGACTACCTAGTGAATGTTATAGGTATTTGTCTATAGATTATAAATATATTTTTGCTAAAAAGTAAAAGTAGTTCAACACAGATCAGATATAATATGCGAATATCAATATAATTTAATTAATGTATACTTGTTTTTAGGCCAATATTATAATAATAATATGGTTGCGAAAGTGAAGTTAACTATTATAATTTGATATCATTAGCATGATTTCCATATTATTATGTCTAAGTTTGGTCTAATAGGAAGTTTAAGTTGACATCTTAGGTGTTTTTAATATGGCGTTATTAATGGAGTCGGAAGTTATATGATACTTTTGTTTATATATTTCAAAAGGAAAGGTACCCGGCTCTCTCTTCATACAAACGTAGTCTACTGTTTCCTCTCTGGATAATGACACTAGCACAAATATTTTTGTTGCATAAAACCTATAACTGCTGTGACTATAACCCTTTCTCCTGTTTTTTTTTATATTCTAATTATCTTAGAAAGTAAGAGTTAAAAAAACAAAAAACACATAGGTCATTCCAGGGAGAAAACAGTCGACTAAGTTTGTATGGAGAGAGAGCCGGTACCCTTTCCTCTTAATATTCATGGACCTTCATATTGTTTTCATAAAGCTTTTATAAACGATAAAATATATAGGTAAGTTCTTGCTTTTTTTTTCATAGTAGTTATATTTTTGAAACAAAAAAATAATAATGAAGTAGCGCGAATATTGAATACTATAATTATTATCAACCAGTCTTACGCGAATATTGAATACTATAATTATTATCAACCAGTCTTACGCGAATATTGAATACTATAATTATTATCAACCAGTCTTACGCGAATATTGAATACTATAATTATTATCAACCAGTCTTACGCGAATTTATGATTCAAATACAATTTTCGTGGCGTATGAAAAGCTCAGTCGCAAAATGTCCCTTTTACAAGATGTATTCACAAACTATAATAACGGTATATTCTTCTGATGCTTGATGTATGTTAGTCATATACCTCTCAAATAGTCGCAGTAGGTATAGTGGAACACCTTAAAGTTATGATAACTTTCATCGGAACTTATAGAATATACCTAATGAATAGTCCGGGCGTATGTCATGTGCCCATTTCTTAAACAAACTGGTAACTTTATTGACCGAGTGACCTGCATGGTGGAGACCGGGCTGTGATAACGTTGGAATTTGTCTCTACATTCTATTCATATACTTTGGTTAAATCTGTTAACTTATCCGGACCACACACGTATGTTATTACTAGCCACTCTCCGATGTTTCACGTCAGACCCGATTCATACAGAGTTTCTTTGCAATCCGGCAAGTAGATTATGCGTGATGGAGTAACAAACATACAAATAAATTTTTATAATTAGAATATTAGTAATACCTCTGGACAATTTATACAGCAGCGCAAACAACTTTTATCCAAGCTTGATGCTATCCATGGCGCTGTACCACACATGTCTCTGATGGAGTTAGCTTGTCCAGCACTTATATCTATCATCGTCTTGGCTTAATCGACCGTGTCCAGAGAAAAGAACTCATCAATACGTCTGGAGCTAACTTAGCCGCCCTTAATGAATAACCTAAAATAATCAGAATCAACAACATCCATATTTTAAACTATGACGCAAGTATATAAAATGTTACCTTCGTCTCATTTGGTTTTTGCAAAAGATCCTCTACTCTTCTGACCGATCTTAGAGCCCTACCAAGTGGAAGTCATGGTCCCATGTGACTCGTCACGTTCCATCACGTTGTCCAGGCATGCCGTTCTCCTTCTAGGCGAGCATCCTCGACCTCATCGTCACAACACCATTAGATGAGATGAGGTCAAATGCAAGCTTTTATTTTGTGTTAAAATATTACGTACACGTCAAAGGGGTAGACTGACGCCCGTATTCACAAACTGTACTTAAGTTGCTCTTGGATAAGTGAACGCACTGCGCTAAAAGCGACCCTATGATTGCTCAATTTTGTGGTGATCTCATCACTCTAGCGAATCAGCGTCTTATTTGCGGCTCTATGAATTCACGCGAACTATGCAATCTCATAGGTTTGATTGCGAATACTGGCGTGAGTTACCTATGGGATAGTTACAGAACGTGCGGAAGAATTAAATGACGTCTGACCAATCAGACAGTTCAAATAAAACAACCTTAATATATTACAGGTAGTTAGATATGTGTTTTATTGTTTTATGTATTTGATACTAACATTAACTCCCTTCATACAATATTTAAACATCTATATCAATTCTTCTACATCCATAAATATATATCTACGAGATATATACGTTCTTGATAACAACTATCTATAAAAGCATAACAACAATAAATGATAGCTAACCTTGGTGCCAGCGCTCCGGCAACGGCCTCTCGCTACGGAATCATAATCACCTTAAGACTAGCCCAACTCTCTCTTTACAAATATTATGTGCTCCTATTCACTTCCTAAATTATGTCTTTAGAGTCTAGAGCAATCATTCTGATTTCCATAAAACCAAGGGTTAGTAACCTGTTTCAGTATTTTGTAATAATTTTTGGTTTGTGTTTTATTTTTATGGTGTAATAGTGTTTAATATTATCTAGTATAGTATCTAATATTGGCTGTACACATGTTTCTTGTGATTTATTTTTTAATGATTTAGACACATTTCTTTAGTAATTAGTTGTTAGAAAAAAGGTGAACAGAGTTTGATCCATAGATAAACCTAAGTTTTATGAAAAGAAAAAATGTTTTTAAGCATTATTCAGGAAGTAACATGGGAATACATTTGTGTGGAGAAAGCAATATCTTAAGTCACCAATATGAAAGTAGTTACTTCCAAGGATTCAATATCTTCATAACAATTTCATCAAAATCGGTTTAATAGTTTCAGACCCTATTTACTACAAACAAAAGAAACTGTAATATGTATAGTATTTGATACATTGATATTCTCCTCATAAAATATGTATATTATTCACTGACAGTAATGGTAAGTTGTTTGGAGCGATTGGTCTCGAAGCGGTCCATTGTCCGTATGTCCATTATCATGGAGATGGAGATCCCGAGACCGATTAGCATTATGAAGGAGACGAGCAGGCCGGACCTGGGGGCGACATTAGTCTTAACACATGTTACGTCATAACTTCGGTTAAATTTAAAAAAAATTTAGCCATAAGTCGGTGAAACATAAATTAGCCATAAATTGGTGGGACCACGAATCGTATATTTTCTAAAATATTCTTAGAAAATTCAAAAATGTCCCTGAATTTTAACGAAATTTTTATGTTCGTTAAAATTTAGGGACATTTTTGTCATTACGCAGAAAAATTGATCAATGTGTTCAGTTTAATTTGTATCATCAATCTTATTTCGATAACGTCATCTGTTGAACGATTTGGTTCTGTGACCTATTAGGTCAAAAGTTTTAAAAAACTGTATTGAAGTAAAAAATAAATCTGAGTTCAAACTAGAAATAAATCCTACTACGTGAAACTTACCATATCGGAACTGATGTGAAGCCGATACAATCGAAGGCATCAGCGAACTTCTCCGTGCTTTCCATGAAGGTTTGCATCTGCAAACACATTCGTTCTTATTTCTTCTTGAAAATTTAAACACATATTATAGATATTTCATTGGCATGAACGTGTATTTCTATGATTTCGTTTCATTATAATAAATAATATTTAGACCGTAACAGAAAATATCAGAAGCTTCTCTCCTCTCCGCTCCTCTCCTCGCCGCTCCGCTCCTATGGAGGTAGCCTAAATGCTGAACCGCGCTTTCTTGACAAGTTGAAGAATAGGATAGTTCGAAGGGTGAACTAAACAAAGGTACAAAAAGAAGATGTTACCTGTACATCAGGCAGCGTCAGCGCAGCTTCCTCCGAAGAGTAGACGAGCGGTAACGAGCAGTGATATGACTTGCCGAGAACTGCTGACGGTGCATCCGGTGGTGACGGAGCCTTTAAGTTCAAACCTATAAATATAACATATGTTCTCAGTGCTAAGTAAGCTATTTATCTGATCCATAAGTCATTTGACGGATCTATGGACAAAACTTAATCCTACTTTACTATTATAAATGTTGCATGTATGTTTGTTACTCTATCACCCTACATTTTATTCCGATATTTCTACGGTATTGGGACTTACGTGGGGGTAAGTCCCAAATCTGAGAGTAATGAAGGTTACCTGTGGTTTCCAAACCGAACTTCACTTCAACTCCGACTGCTGTCCACCATCCTGCTGACTGCTTGAAACTGAATTCTAGGGTTATCTGCAAACGGAAATCAACCAATAATATCTTAAAGTGTTCTCATTTTAATGCAATCAATGTAATAACATAAACTAGTTGGATTACGAACTTCCGTTACAAATTATGTCGTATTTATGACAGTATATAATTGATCCGTTTTTAAACACATTTATACATGACTGTATTATTCCCAATGAATCAATCTATTCTCATACCAATTTTCATCAAAATCGGTCCAGTAGTTTCGGAACTTATTCGTTACAAACAAACAAACAAAAAATATTTCCTCTTTATATTATTAGTGTAGATTAATTAACTTATTCCGTACCAAGAGTATAGAAACTGACCTTATCCCTGGTGTCTCTGTCAGCGAACCGTACCATCAGTATAGTGTACAGTCGAGTCGGCTTGACGGTGGGTGTCCCCACGGGGTTGCTCAGCACTGTACTGGTTCCGTTGGCGAACTTCAGTTCCGGCCATCCGGACGAGTAGAGCAAGGCGCCTTTGCCAGGCGGACCTGGAACGTAGAGCGAGAAGAACAGATAATCGTCAATCAATGAAATCGCGAAGAATTCGGCTGGCGACTATGAAGAACAAACTTGCTTGATTGTATTATTTAAATGACTACACTTATTCGAACTAATGATGGGATTCGAACTTACAGTCTTCGCTTTACTGTAACGGTTCTTTAACCAACTATAGCTACGTGAAACAGCATAGAACAGCATTGTACGTACATGCTGGTCAAAGGTTTTTGCAAAGTATTTCAATTACGTACTTAATCCATCTAAATCAGCCAAACTACGCGCTAAAATTAGCTGAGTTTTAATCGATTTTCGGCCGAAACCGCAATTGATTTCTCGGTTAGTAGTTTATTAGACCTTACCTGTAGCATTGTAAAGTGAGAATTTCGGCAACGCCCGCGCAGGTTTCTCATCCTCTTGAGAGGAAGGTGTGGTAGAGCTCTCATCTGATTGACGTTTCACCCGGTTCCACTCCCCGTCTGGGTATTCTATCTGGCTTTGGGATACGGAGTTGCCTGGAATGTATACATTAAGGGTTATGCTCCAAAACTATGTGTTAATGTAGGTATATCGACACAAGTAATTGCGACTCAACTAGCGTGTGCGCGTAACTTGTGACTCTAAGTGCGTCAATTAAAGACAAAAAAGCAGCGGCGGGTTGAGCATCGATACCACCCATCGCAATTATGTAAAAAAAAATTGTATAACTACGTCCGATTTGTACCAGCTGATATAGTTAATACGTACCAAGTATCCCCAAAACCCGTCCAGCTCCATAGATGTCCTGGAGTCTGGCGAACGTCTCCGTCATTTGAGCATCACGCTCCGACCACGGACCTTGCAGAGTTAGTACCTAAAACATACTTTGCTTAAAATCAACTGTAATTGTTAATTTCAAATCCTAGACCCACCAACCCAATACATAACAATTATTTACGTAATAAATTGAACTTACCTGAGTCTCATTACTAATGTAATCAGGATGTACGTCCAAGAAGTCCTGTGGCAGCACCAGCGTAGTCTGCCCTTCCAACATCTTTCTCAACCTTGGGAAATATCCGCTCGACAGCGGCACAGAGTCCTGGTTGTTAAACACCACGATGGCAGCCTAAGGGAGCATTTTCATATTAGACACGTTACATCGTGCGAAAATCATGGTGTATTTAACAAAATATACAAAAACTAAATGGTTTGTTTCCAATTCTATAGATTTCATTAACAGATACCCAATTCTACAGACTCTCAATTCTACAGATTCCCAACCCAACAGATTATCAACCCTAGAGATTTATTATAATATACACTTATTATAATTTTGTTCATTATTTGAAATGTTATCCCGATCTTCAACTGTATTTATTGGTGTTATACTCTATTTATTTATTGACGTTTAAATATTAAAAATATTTCAATTAAATTAAATAAATAATTCCTGGAAGTGTTGTCGAGAAAACGCCGGCGCTTTTTTAAGCGATTTCTGGAGTAAGTAAATTTGGACAGTGTCACGGAAACTACGCACCTGGTCTCCATAAATCTTCATCAGGTCATCCTGCTCCAAGTATTTCAACGCCGGCCGTTTGTATTGTTGTAAAGTCTTCGGTCCAAAGAACAGGAATGGACCTTCTAAGTTAGCGTTGACGACGTAAAACGTTGACACAAGTATAAGTAAGTTCATTTTACAAGAGTTGGGTGGCATTTTGTTTTGGAAACTGATGCTGAATTGAATCGAGGGTGGTGTGGGTATTGATTTTATGGCGCATGCGTCGTAGAGGGGTAGGTTTATGGAGTTGCGCGCGTTACCCCAAAAGTTGTGTACTTATACTAAAAGCAGTATTTTGATTTTGACGTTTTTTATTTCCAAATGGTTCGCTGTTTTATTAGAACTGTAAATTTTCTCATAACGATTCAACGAAATTGGCTTGTTTCAAGTTTCCGTTAAGTATTTTAAAAGTTTGAAATATTTATATTATGCCTCTAATCATTTTTGAAAAAAAAACGTTAAAGAAAAATTTAATAATATATAATTTTATCGTTACTAAATGAATTATTCTAGATAAAACCATTGGCTGTAGTTAGTTATTAGTAGTAAAATCCAATAATTCACTTGACATCTAAATAATTTAGGTTCTCATTCAGGAAAATAAACAAGTAAAAAAATTATATTTTTTTATTTTGATTTTTTTATCTTTAAGTTTGTATAAGTAATAAATGAAATGGTCTTTACAATAATAACCTTAAAACTAATAGGAATGTGAGGAATCCTAAACTAAAACTAAACCGAGTCGATGCAGACGGCGTTGAGAAGAAAAACGAATTACCTGCAAACACACAAACACCATTTTTAAATTACATAAATATAAAAAACAAGAGTTGCGTCTAAGTGTATATATTTATGTATAAATCGAAAAGTATTGTCTATGTGTGGAAAGGCCGAATAGAAATTGATAACTAAATACTAAGTTTATACCGGCTACACGCTATGTAGAGCTCTTGTGAGGGGCAGGCTGGAAGGCAGTAGCGGTGAGATGGTCACACAGCTCACAGCATATTGCTGAGACTGCACCCTCCATGGCACGCACATATCTTGTTATTTAATGTTTAATGACTTATGTATCTATTTATATTTATATATGTGTTGTGCTATGGAAAATAAATGGTATAAACAAACAGACATTCACATGGGTACATATTATACCTTTATCTACATTATATAAAATTATCAAGATTTTTTGTTTGTAAATAGGCTCTGGAACTGCAAAACCGATTTTGATGAAATTTGATATGAGAATACATTGATTCATTGGGAGTAACATAGTACATCCCTATCAGTAGGGATAAGTGGATTATTTTCCACTTATCCCTTATGCTACTGGTAGAAATACGCTGGTAGGGATTAGGGCACTAGGCCAATAATATATGCAAATCACACGATTGGTTGTTCACCTCATGATTCAGAACAGTGTTTTTTAATATTAATTCTTTATATCCAAAAATAGTAGATAATTCCTCGTCAAAGACCTCACGATACCTTCGTCAAAAGGGCATTGATTGTAATAATGTCCCCGATTCTAACCCAATATACGTATAAAATATATCTCTCCGTTAAACTTACTCTTCTTATCATTGGGGTCTGTGATTCCACATTGTCTGTAGGAGATGGTCCCCTTGCGTTTACTGTTGATGTATCCCGGGATGAAAACACTGGGGGACTCCAGCCGACCTGATGCCAATAACCTGACGGGAAATTCACGTTAGCTACTTCTAACACGTTGTACATGGGATCAGAAATAGTTACTTATGGCGTAGACACATAACAGTTCAGTTTCCTACCACAGATTGTAACTCACAACAGTCATGCGACTCGAGATAACTTTTGGAGTAACCGCGAACAAACAAATTACAGAGCGAGGCCGCAGAGACAGGAACTACCGCTGGAATATACCTGGTAAAGTCGAGCTCCAGCCTGTTGGCGTGTGGTCCCGTGAAGTGCAGCAACAGCTGCAGGCAGGTGTCGTGGTGCAGCGCGCGCGTGCGTCGCGCGTCCACCGACACCATCCACGCCGGGACTCCCAGTACGCTGCGCACTTCCGACAGGAACTGACCTCTACGATATCATGCAACATGGAAAGGTTAATAATAAAGAGGATTAATCTTAGGGAAATTGTATCTTTATACATATAACAAGTGAGCTCACAGCACAAATCTGGGCGGCTTCATGATATTGACGAACTTGATGATATCCTTGTCTGGCTCTATGTTAGCGCAGGCCATGCGATCCGAGCTGCCTTCGGGACCGAACACGACCAGCGAACGACCGAGCGCGCTCACCACGCCCTCCAGGGGGAAGTTCGAGTCTACGAACATTTGACGACGACCTCCTATATCTAGAACAATAGATATATAAATTAGGAATTAAGTTTGGGTATTTTTATAGAACAAATAACCACAGTTTAATCACAGTTCTAAAGCATCTCTGAAACTAGCAATTTGAGTCAAATTGATATCCAATGTTTATTAACTCCATATCACATCGGACAAAAAATCACGTGTTCATACAAGAAAGCATTACTTACTTATCTGTCCAAGTCTGTTAGTGAGGTCTCCGACATCACATCGCAATGGATTGTCCGGACCACATTCCTGGTTGTACAGGTCTTGCTGAAATCAAACACATTTATTTTCATTATTTTTGACCTGCCAACGCAAAAGCTATTGTCGGTTTGCTAATTGACTTGCCAGCTCCTAGTGCATGTGCTGTTTTCATGATCCAAAACATCATCATCATCTTTTATCTCTACTTCCTCCCCTTTTCCAAATTTGTTTTATCAAGTATTGAAGCTCTCCCTGAAGCGTTAACAAGATACGGCGTTGGCCACCTTTTAGACGACAACCATCAAGAGATAGGGTAGCCTTATTCTGTCCCAAGAGTTACGTGGATACGAAAAGATGAAGTGTGACAAGTCTTGTGAGTGTACTCACATTGAGTGGGTCAGCGAGCTGCGTGAAGTAGGGGTTCCAGCGGTACCCGCCGGCTACACACCTCGTGTTGGCCACCTTCACGGCCGCGTCCACGCCCACCGGGTTCACGAATATTGCCCAGTTGTGGTTCTTCGTCTGAGGAAATAAACATAACCAATCTGATCCATTGTGCACAAAACGGTTCAACTGAAATCTCTGGCTTAGTGAAAATCATCAATTATCAAAAGTTTGAGGTCCGTAATCAAAAGTATTAGAAATTAGGACTTAGCACCCTCGAAAACCTAATAAACGATACCCATCATTGAAATTAGGAAGGAATCTGTCTTTTTAACAATAAGTTATCAATGACGCTACTTTCAATATTCGTTACTGTTTATTTTTCTGACGTTCAACTGTCTCTTTTTTATCTACTGTAAACTGTTTAGAAAAAATATTTAAAACGGATACCTAATCATTCCCACCAGAATGGCTCACGTCATCCAAATGACCCAAAATACTTACGTTACATTTGTCTCAGTGTGTGTGTATAATAAAGCGTTCTATCTATTGACTTACATAGTTAGTGTCCCTCTGGCCGGGATACCTCAAGTTGACCTCTATAACAGTATCGCTCGAGCTGCCGTCGTTGTGTATGAGCTGTGAAGCCCTCACGTAGCCCCAGGCGAACCCACCCGGGTGGTGGAACGAGGCTATGGCGCGTAGTTCCCGCGCCTCGGACGGACTATAGCCGCGCTCGATCGTTGAACACGCCACACGACGGTCGTTGCTTTTCTGAATAATATAGTATACGTTAGATAGATTAAATATTATTATATTTTTAATTAGAATTCCGTATTCAGAATAACGAGCTGTACCTCAAGTTGCAAGATTTACATCAAATAGCATTTAACCCTGTACCAATTACTATGTGAGCCCGAATAGACTGACCAACGTCAGAGCGCAGTGTGAGCGAGCGGACCCAGCAGGCCGTACTTGTCGCCTAGATCGCCGAGCAAACTCAAAACTAAAAAAAAAATTATTTCTCTGGATGCTTAATACAATTGTATATAGACCACTTGAAAACGTCTTAAAAACTAAGTTAGGATGTGTGCCTTCGGAACGCGCCCACCAATGAAGAAGGCACAAGAAACTCATGGGTTTTTTTTTATGTGATCATGCTCACAAAGGTCAATATTACAAATATTTTAAAGTATTATTTGAAATGGAGTAACTAAAGTCACGTCCATGGGTTGTTATCATTAAGGTAAGACGAAGTATCATAGTACGCCTTACTGCACAATTTATGCTTTATAAAAGTTTTGAACCTGGTTATGGACATATTGTCATATACATCTTTGGGTAATTTATTATAATAGAGCACACATGTACTATTAAACGACCTGTTTATTTTCCGGAGCCTACTACCGGGCACGGTCTGTTCATTCTTATTTCTTAAGTTAAAATTATGAATATCGCTATTTTTACGAAAAATTTCAGGATTTTTGTGAACGTATAGCAAGTTTTCGTAGATATATTGTGAATAGAGCGTTAATCTATTTATCTCTTTAAATTTTTCTCTAAGTGATTCCCTGGGGCCCATTTTGTAGATAGCTCGGACAGCTCTCTTTTGCAATATGAAAATAGTATCAATATCTGCAGCACACCCCCACAGCAGGATGCCATAAGTCATGACACTGTAGAAGTAGCTGAAATAGACTAGGCGAGCAGTCTCAATGTCCGTGTATTCGCGAATTTTCTTAACGGCGTAAGCGGCAGAACTAAGTCTATTGGACAATGCTTCCACATGCGGGCCCCACTGAAGCTTAGAATCTAAAGTTATACCCAAAAAGACAGCCTTACTGACTAATTCAACTTCCTCATATTTAATTTTTACAGCAGTTTTGACTTGTTTTACATTTGGAAGTGTGAACCGAATTAATTTAGTTTTGGATCCATTCAGTAATAAATTATTAGAATTGAACCAATCAACTATTCTAGAGAGAGCATTGTTCACATCGTCGAGTGGGTATACTTACCGTCTTATGCAGTACAATGGACCGACCCAGTATAGTGTAAGGCCCGAACAGACTGACCAGCGTCTCATTATAGTCCGCGGTTTGAGCGAGCGGACCCAGCAGCCCGTACTTGTCGCCTAGATCGCCGAGCGGGTATTGGTCCGCTGTACCTATACACGAAGGGATAAATTACTAACAACGAAGATATAGGGGGATTAAAGGTACCGATTTCACTTCGAGAAAAGGATGTTACGGCCGTCCTTTACGGAGAACACTGCCGTATACCCAGATAAACAAGTTTGCACAGCGCTACCTCGTCCCTAATGAAGCAAACTTTGCTATTAGAATATCGGATATAGAGAATCCTACGAAGAAACTGCAGCAATAATTTCGCCAAAGTTTAGTTGTTCCCTCTTCAAGGCCAAAGTATGGAGATTAACATAGGATCCTCTGTAATCTGGCCATAAGCAGGAAAAATTGCGGGCCAATACATTTACAAACTCCAGATCATCCTTCTACTTCGAAGCATGAGTGTTACCTTTCAATGGAGGTACGATCGAGGACCTGGTGACGTTGTAAGGGTTATACACATCGTATAGCGTCGTACTCTCACAGGGAAACTCTAGATCTTTCTCTACGGGAGCCTGGAACATACAAAAATATTAAAAATCTAAGGTAAGCGTATAATAATTATAAGTTTGGTAAATTTTTAATATTTAATTTTTTAATTTTTATTTAATTCATTCATTTTTTTATAGTACCTAAATCCTGCGATACCAAAAAGTGTCTAAAAGGGGTTAAACAGGGTTGTTATTAGACACTGATTCGTTTTTTTTATTATTTTAAATTTTTAATACTTGTTTAGTGTAAGTAACTAATTCTAACCTTACCACATGTATCTTGTAATTAGCTTTCTCGTTATTCAAGTTCTGCAGTATGATGCTAACACCAGTGACGTCATACTCGCTCTGCTGAATGAACTCCATCTTCCCTTTCAATGCGATCGTAGCTCCGTTGCCAAACCAATCGCGAACTACCGCCTTGCGACGGGGTAGCCCGCCTACGCTAAAAAACGAACGATAAAGCGTAACAATACCTAACACCGAAAATCATTTACGAACAAATGGATATAAAAAACTAATAGTACATTACGATATAAGTGTGGTAAATTGATCTTTGCATAGAGGCGGTTTATGACTCGCGAGCGGCAGCGAGCGTGTTAAAGAAGCCAAGATGCAAATATCAATTCCACACGTATATCGTACGACGTTTTTTATCACAGTTGCGAATAAAAGAAAAGACTTGAAAAGAAAACAAAATAATAATTAACAAAATATTTGTGATATGTCTATGTTTAAATTTTTTTAAGGCAATATTTTTTTGTTAATTATGTCCGGAAAGGCCAGGCTAAAGACTTTTAACCTATACATCCTCGTGTGACATACATTATTGTTTAGGGATTTTCTATTTGTTTTTGCGTCGGGGGTTAAGAACAAAATACAATGGTACGGAAAAACAATATATTTAAGCAAAGAAAAAACAAAAAATAAACTTCTAAATTTTTAATCGTTTTCTAAGTCATTATCACGTAAAATTTTCGTTCGTAAACCGATTTAGAGACAACCATTTTTGCTAGCTAAAAAACTCTTTGGTACCTACCTTTTCGGGATAACTTTATAGCACTAGGTTGGCAATGTAAAACGCACGCGTGCATAATATGTTGGATTATGAGCCTAAAAGCCGTTGAATAAGATCCACTTTATGAGCAACTGTGATAAAAAATTAATTACAAACGTTCAATGTTAACAAAAGTTATTCATCTAATAGTTTGTGAAATATGAAAAACAAAAAGCAAAAAAACATAGCGTTTTCATAATCGGAATGCAATGCTCTCTCTAAAATAGTTAATTGGTTCAATTCCAATAATTTATTACTTTAGTACGAATTATTTTAGTTTTGGATTCATTCAGGATCCAAAACTAAAATAATTCGGTTTACACTTCCAAATGTAAAACAAGTCAAAACTGTTGTAAAGATTAATGATGAGGAAGTTCAATTAGTCAGTAAGTCTGTCTTTCTAGGTATAACTTTAGATCCTAAGCTTCAGTGAATTGGGTTTTTAAAATATGTGTCCCAATGAGGTTTGAACCCACGACCACAAGTGACGCGGATCACACCTCACCGGGTCAAAATTAAAGGAAATTTACTCTTTTCTAACGACTGGGCCCCGTAGCGGCATCTGCCGAAGAAACTTTACAGGATTCTACAGTTTGCGTTATCAATAAATTAGGACGAAATTAGCACTTACATGGAACAAGCCATCCTCTCCCCCCTGGCTACTGGACCGTGATCATCGAATATAACCAAGGACTTCCTCATGACGGAGTTTTTCCCGCTCAGTGGCAGCGCGGTGTCGGTGAACAGGCGCCGCGTGACGCGGTCGCTGAACGACTTCTGACCCGCCACGGATAGGGTGCCGTGTCTGGAAGTTTAAGAAAACGATCAGCGTTTGAATACTATCTCTTCGACTCGGACGAGCGATTTAATTCGACGATTTCAAGGCTCTGAAACCTAGTGTCTACGTCCACCCCCGTGTACTGGTAGTACCTGGTAGTGAGGTCTCCTATCCTGCAGAGTCCCGGCAGCCCCGGCCGGCAGTACAGCTCGGGGTGTCTCGTGTCTACATCTAACCCGTGGGGTTCGTACATCGAGCCTGCGCTGACGCAGCGGTTGGACCAGTTGTAGTAGTCCTTGCCCGGGGGGTGTTCGTTGATGGACCAGCGGTGCTCGTGGGTCGTGTTCGTATTTGAACCGTCCGCGTGAATCTGGACATTATACACTCAGTTATATACTTAACCTTAGACATCCACAAGGAGAATCCATCATTTTTATGGAGCACTTAGCATTTATATGTCCACTTACCATACTTTCAATAATAATTGTAGTATCCTCCCAGTGTCGTTCCTGCGGCTGTCGGAAAATGACCCTCCCTACGATAGGGTACCGGAAGATGACCTGCGCTGACGTCATTGGGGTCTGATACTCTGTCCCGTACTCGTAGGGTAGGATAGTACCGCATATTTCACGTTTTGGGGCACGTCTGGAAGATGTGAGATATATTACTTCAAAATTAATCAAAGAAATTTCAGAAATTGGTCTAGAGGTTATCTTCATCATTACGGGATGGAGGTTTAGCTTACCGTGTGACAACTACATTAACGCCTACACGAATCTCAGAGTCATTTCCAACTAAGTTCATTTTTTTTACACAGTTTAATTTTTTCTGACCCAGTTGGCATTTATGCCGACAAGCGGGCCTAAGATGTATTCCTACAGCATGGTACGGTATACATTACCTCTCTAAGACGAGCGCTCGATGCAGCACACTGTGCACACCCTGCAGTGGAAGGTACACGTCCCAGTAAGCTCCGCTCAGCTCGTTCGCCAAGCCCGGCAACAAGTACTTGTGGTTCAAATACTCGGTACGGTCTTTATACTTGCCGAACAGATCACCGACGGGGTAGTGGTCTTGGGTGCTCATACCTGATGATAACAAGATTTCCCGATTTGTAAATGTTTTTGAAGGAGAGTGTTATGTATTTACGCAAAAACTACTGAACCAATTGAGATGAAACTTGGAACCCTGGAGCACATGCATTACTCAAATTCCCATATTATGCTGGTAAAATTCCAATGTGCAGCTTCCCTGCAAACAACAAACAAACACAGCGAGAATCGAACTGAATGCGCAGCATAAAAATAGATAGTCGGTATGCTTGGATTGTCGCTACCGTTAATACATGACCAGTATTGAATAACAATGACGTAATGACAATAAACTAATTATGATTAGTTTGTCGCTGTATGTTGACTCAAATGACATCACTTGAATTTCCTAAGCTTTCGATATTTCAAGGAATAAAATTCTACACTGTTCTGTACAGACAATGAGACTCTATTGACTTTTACATATGTATTTACAACGCCAGTAACTTTAATTGCTATTCAAGACGCCTGATGGAGTAAACTTGTCCAGCACCTACACCCTTTCAGTTCAGAAGAAAGAACGCGTCAATAAGTCTAGCGGAGAGTCGATAAATTAAAAAAAAACTACGGAACCTATTGGTATTCCATGGCATTCTTTAATATTATTCTACCAGCGTCAATCCCATGAAAACAGTCTCACCTTGTAATAAATACAAGAAGCCAACAACAATATTGCATCTCGCTTTAGTCTCGCTTGACGCTCGTTCGTAGCGTTCGTACCACATCACATCACACTACGCAGAGTAGAGATACATACCTAAACAAATGTTGGCCATTTACCAACAAGATGCTTGGATATTGTTCTATACATTCCTTCGATCTGACGATGTTATTTGCGTCGAGGTATTTAGATTTCAGATACTACGAGTATAATGGCCGGTAACGGTTATACACATTTACACATTGCTGGTATATTTATACATAGTAGTCTTTACTGCAAAATGGACTTTATGAAAACCTCAAATATCCCTCTAATCTACTAATGAAAACTGAAAAAGACTAGTCTTCAGTAGTTCACCTTGATACGATAAAATAAATCTTAATAACTGAACATAAAACATTCATAATGAAAAATTTAATACGAGCGTAGGTTTAAATAAAAATTTATAATGAACAGTTATATGTATAGAAAATGTACGATGTAAATAAAACATTCTGGCGTAAAGTAAAACTTCCGCGAGGTTAAATATAGAGGTTAAAAATAGACTATTTCAAACTGAATCATACAGTCACATCCAGCCAGACACCCATCTTATATAGATAACTAGGAGCGCTCCGCGGTCTCACCCCCGTAACTCCCGATCCCGTGGGGATATCGAAATACAAAATAGACTATAGCCTTCCTCGACAAATGGACTATCCAACACAAAAATAATTTTTCAATTCGAACCAGTAATATTATAGTATAGATTGTAACACAACAACATTGGACACAAGCAATATCTAACGATCAGCTGAGCAGTGTTTATGAGTGCCACTGTACTCTACCTAAATACCTAACATTCATTATCTTAATCATGTTTAAGTGTGTGAGCCTGTACTTGTCTTACTTGTACTTGTACGCGGCTATTTTCCGCAATTAGACCCTTTTAATTGGGTCCTTTTTGCGTGAGTATGGAGTAGGCTTGCCCAGCACCTACTACCCTCTCAGCTTAGTCGACCATGTCCAGAGGATAGAACTTGTCAATACTTCTGGAGCCAACCAAGCGGGTTTCATCACGATGTTTTCCTTCACCGTAAGAGCAATGTCAATAGCGTACATGAATTTTCTAAAGAAAAATATATTGGTGCGCGGCCGGCCGGTATTCGAACCCACGACCTTCAGAATGAAAGTCGAGGTATCTGCCACTAAGCCAACACCGCTCTTTACTTGTCTTAAAAAAAAAGAAGATAATTTGAAGGTAGTCTGTTCAAAACCCGCCACGGTGTAATTTATAAAAAATATTTCTTATAATAAATCTTAAAAGTCTCTAAAAAAACAAGCTTACCAGCGGGAGGAACTTTTTTCAAATCGATACCCTTTGGATTATAAACCCCTCCTGTAGTCGTACAAACACTCTCAATCTGCCCAGCATCGACCGTCTTCGGAGGCAGTTCCCTGATGGTATACCGAAGCATGGAGCTGACGAAGCGCAGGTTTGACTCGTAGTCGCCGTCCGAGGCGCCTAGTTGGAAGTTAGACCAGGTCGGGTCGAAGGGGGAACGCTGGGTGAAGTCGACCATGCCTCGGATGCCGTCCATGTTGATTAACACCCTGGGGGTTTCCAAAGAAAATATTAAACATTCTGTAAATAAAAGTAAAAGTAAAAATAAAAGTATAGAAGTCTAGTTTGTTTGTAAATTTGGGGTATACTAATTTATTTATTTATTTATTAATCTATAATAATATTATAAAGAGGTAACGTTGGTAACAAGTTTGCATGCATGTATGTTTCCATTTCAAAAATTCTTTCATCAATAGAAAGATAAATTATTAGGACATAACATACGCAATAATATTTTTCATAAAAAAATGAAAAAATGTGTTTTGTTTTACAATTCAATTACAATGCAGGTAAGAACTTAGGTTAGTTGCATTATAGCATCATCCCTTATCCGAAAAAAATATTTCATCATCAAGACTATTTATTTCTCAGTAAATTCCTTTAATTCATTCGAATCGGATATTTCAGTTAGAAGTCATCACGAGTTTAAGACCGGGCGCGTTGTCCCTACGTCTCGGGATGTTCTAAGCTCTATCTATACTTATATTATAAAGCTGAAGAGTTTGTTTGTCTGTTTGTTTGAACGCGCTAATCTCAGGAAATACTGGTTCGAATTGAAAAATTCTTTTTGTGTTGGATAGTCCATTTATCGAGGAAGGCTATAGGCCACTTTTTATCCCGATATTCTTACGGGATCGGGAGCTACGCGGGTGAAACCGCGGAGCACTGCTAGTTTGATAATATATATAGAAGAAAGTCGTGTTAGTTACACCATTTATAACTCGAGAATGGCTGAACCGATTTGATTGAAAATTGGTGTGGAGGTAGCTTACAACCAGGAGACGGACATCCGATATTCCCACGGGATCGGGACTTACGCGGGTGAAACCGCGGGGCTCGTAAATCGTAAATCCATCCGTCAATCCGAAGAAAACACGTAATTTTATATGCTAAAGATTGTAAGACAAAGCTGAGTCATTTCGATTGCAACAACACTTTTATCTGTATCGTTTTAGTCGTTGTTACCTGTTTGAACATTAAATGTTTATTTATAAACTTTACCTTTACGTTTAGGTAGGTAGGTACTTGTAATTTATATATGAAAGTATAAATAAGTTTAACTTACTTTGTGGTCTTTGGCTGCATCAACCTCAGCTTAGCGCAGGCCAAGAAACTATCTCGATGCTTGTTATCATATATCACTACATAAAGACTACGTTTAGTCACTTCAATATCACTTCTCAACACATTTATTACATTTTTCTTGTACAATGTCTTGAACCGCTTCACGTTGCCATCCTTAGCGACCTTAAGGAGCCCTAGTTTCGTGTCCAAGTCTCCGACGCTCATGCCGTCACCACTGTTCTCAGGGTCGAACACTAGTTGCAAGACATTGCAGTTGTCCTCATGGTTTCCTTTATCAGAATCAAAGATATCGGTCACAAATAGCTTCCAATTATGCTCAGTGAATTCCACTTTTTCTGTAACGGCTTTGGTGTGATACAAATCTGTCTGGATGTAGGAATCCATCTCGTCAAATTCTTTAGCTGTTAACCAACGGAAGTTTATAGTTCCAGCGACGGGGGAATTGAATTTGGCTATCGCGTGTTTCTCATATGACATTTCAGTGGAAAGAATCGAAGCGCAGATTATCCTATCCCTTTCTGCTGTTTCGAATACTAAACTTTTGCCCCAGAGCCCGTTCGGTCCCGTCAAAGCGTTCGAACTTTCGAATTCTGCATGATCTTTGCCCGGGATGATGAGGTAGCCAAGTTCTTCAGTTAAATCTATGAGTTCTTTCCCCAGGTTCGTTTCGGAACACCTATCGTCAGTGAGGTCTCTGTAGTCGACAGGATACTCATGGATGGTCCACCGGAAGACGCCGTCAGGGTATTGAAGGGTGGTTTTAAGGTTCGTTCTAATGCTGATGAGGCTCTCATTTTTAGTCGAGAACTCGATCTCACCGTGGAGACCATGCTGGGAAATGTAGGCTCGGAGAACGAGTCCACGGGCAACATCTGGAAATTATTACAATTTAGATGGCACAACATCTTAAAATACTTCGTCGTTAGTTACTTTAGCAGATTTTGGAACGTTTTTTTTATTCATTGACGAAGGAATCAACCAAGCTTAAAATAAAAAGAGTAAATGAACGACAAGTTCACAACTGAAGGTCGGTATAAGAAACGCGTTGATGTCTTTTGTAAGGCTAACTTTACAACTTTCATATTTTGTATTATTGCAAAGTCAGTTAATAACGCTGATTAAATCGAATCAAAAAAATCATAAAACTAAATAATTCGAAAAATAGCTCTACTGGTAATAAGATCCAAACTTTTTATATTTATTTAGTTTTATTTTAAAACTTTAAGCATGGCAATTTTGGCCATTCTCATTTTCTCCTTTTATTTTGTTTTAAGATAAGATTTGTCATACAAAAATATTTTGTAAAGTTCGTACACCGAATTTTTAAACACATTACCATACACACATGAAATAAGGATGTTTTTTTAAGTTTTGAATATTAGACTAACAAAATACTCACCGCTAAGTAACAAAACTAAGTAAATAAAGCACAATAACTTTGGTATAAGATGACTATTTAGGTAACACATTGTTTACGACATTTTTCACAGAACCTCACTTATTTACCTCCGCTGTACTGATGGTTGGTTTCACTTTGCGACTCTAAGTGAAAGGCAGACTTGGTAACTTAGTGAGAGAGACGGATGTATGTGTGTGAGAGAGAGAGGCAAGATGTGTGACGTCAGAAGGCCGGTTTGTACTACGCTACGTAAGGTACATAATATTAGGTAGAGTGTGCGCCAAAAAAGTAGGCACGTAATGGTCACAATCGATGATGTTCCGATTTTAGTCGTTTACATCGGGTGTTGAATGTGTGTGAAATATTTGTTATCGTAACTACAACAGCAATTAAATGTATATCTAGTAGTTTTATATTGAAGAGTTTTATGATGAGGTCGTTCCAAATGCCCCATCAATCCCTATCCCTGCCTAGTGATGAAATAACCAATTATACTGGTATAATATATTTAGCAATGTGTGATGCAGAATAGCTCCTCAAAATGCAGTACATTTTGAGGAGCTATTCTGCATCACTCTGAGGATCCTCATCAGTTTTTCACCGAATATTTATAAGACTCACATGAAGTTTAGTAACTTCAATCAAGAAAATAATCATCGAAATAGGACCTCATAATGATCAGATATCCAGCAGCCCCTTTTCATTGCGTTTTGGGGGAAGTACCTCTCCCTCACCCCTCCAATGGGTGCCAGACAACTTATAGAATATATACTTTTTTTTAATAATACTTACTAATTCTACATAACATAGAGTAACAACCAGTGTTTGACACCTTCTGTGTCGTAGGCGGATGTTCGCTCTCTGCGCCACAAAGGTCGAAAGATAGTGAAGCACCTGTACGTGCAATGTGCTTCCCATCCTGTCCCACTATTCTACTGATGTGTTGCAAGCAATAGAAAATATAGTAAATAAATATTGCAGGACATTCCACACATCCCCATCTAGCCTCAAAAGCTAAGTAACTAGACTTGCGCTATGGGTGCTTATTATATACTTTTCTTTTGTAAATATATATTTATAATACATAGAAACAACCAGACCTGCATAAATACTTGTCTGAGGCGGGAATCGAACCCGCAACCCAGTGGCAGTCGTAATAAAACAAAATGTAATCAAAGTGTGAACCTCTCGGAAAGGTTAATATATAATAGTAATAAATATAATATTAAATATAATATATAATAGTAAACATTCTTTATCAGAATAGATGGAAGAATGTCTGATTGATGGAGATTTGACTTCTACGCGGACATAGGCGCGGGCAAAAGCTACCAGATATATATAATAGTAAACAACAATTGTGTCACCCGGGAATCGAACCCAACACCGGTGTAGATTACAATGACCTTATTTCTGCGCGTGACTCAGCTCGCCAGATTTACCGTCCGATGGCGTCGTCGTCGTCGTCGCCTGACTGCGCGGGACTCTGTGACGTCACACCACGTACCTATCGTACACTAGCCACGTGCCCATGGATCTCTGACTGCTGGTGCTGGTGTTGTCGTGACCTTCAAATCATTACTGGTGGAATATATCCCTACATATGTAATTAGGGCATTCATATATATGTCTAAGAAGTTGTTTTATCTTTAAACGGTATAGGAGCAACGGATTATTTACCTTTGATTTTCATTGCCACATATTTTCCTTTTTTAATTATGTATTGAATAAATAATACATTTAGATTATAATATACCATAATATAATTTTAACACACGTTAAATTATAAACAATAGAATACATAATAAGCAGCAGGAAGTAAACTCACATGAATAAACACAAGTATCATGAAATGGAAATATGTGCTAATTAATATCAAAATATCATACAGCATCTTGCAGCTGTTGCAGCTGTTACAGCTGTTACAGCTGTTTGAGTGTTCCAGTTCCAGTATCAAGGTGAGAGACCTAGCATTGACATCATTTCATTTATAATCATGTCTGATATTTATCGACAAAGATTAATAATAATAAATTCCAGATAGTGAAAATTGCAAACAGGGAGACAATCTAATCAACAAACGTTTCTAATAAATAATAATATCAGGCAGCCGAGGCAGCTGAGGTCCGCCCGCGCCGACGCCGGTGCCGGCCATCGGCCATTACTTGACGACTTCCCAAAGAGCAGGAAAGGCAAAGATCAATTGAAAATAAATCGACAGCATTCCGCCAACAAACGACATGGAGAGTAATGGAGACCCAGAATACTAAAACCGGACCAGGTGAACTGATTATTTATAAAAATAAAACAAAAGACATAGAGGCGGGCGCGGGCGATTCGGTGGAGGTGTTAAACCGGTATGAAGACGTATCGACTTCGTTCGCATTCGTCCTACTAAATATGGAATCGCAGCAGTTGCCGAGAGAACGGCGAGCACCGGGCTGCTCGGCGGGGGAGGGGGAGGGAGGGGGCAGGTCACAATCTTAGAGCGGGAACGAAATCTCGGAGTCAGGGTGGGACTGCCGAACGAACCAGTCTCTCCTTCGTCGATCGTCCAACACACAACACAATGGTAAGTCAACTAGTGATTGTGAAAGTGAAATGTGCTAAGTGACTCCACACATCGAACACAAGGATAGCCACCAGCTATAGTCCTCCCTCAACATGGAACTCTTCACGAACGCTATAACGTAGTTCATGAAGTTTAAACGCGTGACAGTGGTGATAAAATGTGATGAAACTTCATCGTGTTATAAAATTAAACATAAAATATATCATAAACTCAAATATAAAATAAAACTTACTTGATATACTTAGCCAAACAAACGAACTTCTAATAAAACAGTGCGCTGAAATCTCCAACACTCAAAAGAATCACAACAGCAATCTCAACTTAACTATGAAATAGACTTTAATAACAAATCAAAATAATAATCTTACATCAGATGTAACGTAGTTGAAGAAACTGGAGCACGAGTTAAATCTATAAATAGTACTCGAAGTGTATGCAATGAAACGTCGTCGGATGTAAGCAGACGCCTGCGCCAGCGCCGCCCGCGCCGCCGGCGTCTAAATATAGAGGTTGTTGGTTCACGCCTAAACGGGACTCGCCTCGATCATATAATCTAATTGGTAACGAAAGAGAGACGAAAATAACCGGATAATATGGAATCTACATTCAATAATTATCACCAATTAAGTAATTTGACGAATCTCCCTGATAGTTTGAAAACCTGAAACATAGATAGATAAAGTTGTGTGATGATAGATTGAACTGATTCTAAAGCACAGCGTGAAATACTTACCTATTAGGTAGTCTTATTTTCAAAATGAACTGGCACCAAAATTTAATATTTCGGATTACAAGCTCAAATGATAGCTCTTATTTCAATAAAAAACAATTTCCAATACAAAAAACACAGTGAATCTAAGGACGCACTTCATAATTAAACACAAGAACCAAAAACAATTATTAAATCATTAAATTCACTATAAAAAATATGTTAAGTTATAAAGAACTTTTCAAACTGTTAACTTTGCTTTTCAGGCGGATAAGGAAAAGAAGATAAAGAAGAAGAAGGCGAAAGAAGACGCACCCGCCGCAGAAGAGGCTCCGGCTGCGCCCGCCGCCTCCGGTGACAGACAATCCTCGCGTGGAAGCCGCAAGGCCAAGCGCACCGGCTCCAATGTCTTCTCTATGTTCTCACAGAAGCAGGTCGCCGAATTCAAAGAAGTAAGTTCACTGGCTGCGCTTTACAATAATGTTATACCAAAATTATGTCAGTCATCGTATGACATAGTTTGCTTGCCAGAGAAACATGTTTTTAAGTGGAATGTATGTATTTTTTTAGCTATGCATCTTCAAAATTATTTATTATCTTTGGATTACAGATTTTACAACGTTATTCCTTTCTCTTGATAAATTACATAAGATATATAAGCAGCAGCATGCATTAGCTAAATACGTCATCGTGAAAATTTCATAATACAACCGGCAGTGTTTAGCTCGTGCCTGTTGTGTATTTTGTAAACATTCTCCTACTGAATCCACTGTTTTCATACCGAATTGTGTCACTATCACATGGTACCAATAAATTCTACTATTCCAAAGGAATTAGGTTAACGAGTGGAATGTTTAGAAGTAAATATTGTGAATGTTTGTTCCTTAGGCGTTCCAGCTAATGGACCACGACAAGGACGGTATCATCGGCAAGAACGACCTCCGCGCGACGTTCGACTCCCTCGGCAGGCTGGCCTCCGAGAAGGAACTGGACGAGATGGTGAACGAGGCCCCCGGCCCCATCAACTTCACCCAGCTGTTGACCCTCTTCGCCAACCGCATGTCCGGTGGCTCCGACGAGGACGACGTCGTCATCAACGCCTTCAAGACCTTCGACGACGAGGGCAAGATCGACTCCGAGAGACTGAGGCACGCTCTCATGACCTGGGGCGACAAGTTCTCCGCCGACGAGGTCGACGAGGCGTACGACCAGATGGACATCGACGACAAAGGCTTCATCGACACCCTCAAGCTTATCTCGATGTTGACAGCCAGCGCCGAGGAGGAGGAAGGCGGTGAGGCTGCGTAGTGTTGCTTACACCAGCTCGCTCACTGCGCTGCGTCTCACCCATCGTACCACGCACCACCACCAGAACGCGGACGCGAGGCAGTCCACGCCAACACCACCACTACCACCCGGCCGCCAACACCGCGGGTTCATTAAAACGTCTTAAGTGAACCGATAACGCAATTTTTATTTTTATTTCATTGAAATAATTTATTTCCATTTTTTTATTTATATAATAAATATAGTTCTATTTCCAAAAAAAAAATGTGTAGTACTGTCCCCGTACTATTAATTTGTTGTTAAGATCGAACAACTGATCTTTATTAATATATTTTGTAAAGAATACTATGTATTCATATTATTTCTGTTACAAAATAAATGTGAAGAAGTCTGAATGAAATGACATTGGCCCAGTGGGTCACAGTTTTATACAAACGTGGAGTTTGTCATTACATTACCAAATCAAACCAATCTAACTACCCTACTCTACCTAAACCACATCTTATACATCATTACGACTAACTATACCATAGAATTTATAAACAAAACAATGAACAAATATCATTGAATCACTATAGTATCTATAGGTACACACGCACCTAATTTAGGTAAACATTTAACTATAGTAGGCAGACAAGTGGATTTAAATATAGTAGTTTCATAACTGAACGCAAAATAAAACCGACCTTCAGTGTTAACCCTATTATAATACTCTTTGGTGTTACCTATTGCTCTCCATTATAGCATCAATAATAGTCTGTGCCCATTATACATAGTACTATTTGTCAAAGTTAGATTTAAAATAAACGTCCTATTACTTTAAGAATGCATAGGACCCTACCTACCTACTACAGGGTCTACATCTACAGGCGAATTTCCACAGAAATTTATATTATTAGAGGCAATTTCGGAGAACGAATTCTCTAAACGAGTTTACCTACATACTCGATAGGATAGATATACCTACCTCCATAGTATTTGAGCTTCGTACCTACCTCACAACTAGAAAGCTCACCGGATTTATATGCTAAGAAATGTTGTTTATTTTAGAGAATCACAAACTCAGAGAGTCCGAGAGAGATAGAGTAATTTCGGTCCGAGAGAGATAGAAAAAGAGTGCGTGAATTTCATCTGCAGAAAATTTTAACGTTTGGTCACCCTAATGACAGAGACAAATATACCATCTCAAATCTATCTTTCTCAGCTCGCTTAAGGGCCTTTTGTGAGCATTCCAGTTCTTCTCTCTAAGTTTCTTGGCTCTCTCATATAATTTGACATTCGTTATTTTCTCTAAGTTTCTTGGGCTCGCTAGAATAGCATGGCTCGTTACGAGTCAGTGTTCCGTGTTCAGGCTTCACACGATTTGTAGATATAGCCAGTGTCAAATGTTGTAGGTTGTAGCAAGTTTTTGCATAAAATGTTGATTAGTTCTATCATTTTTATCTACTATCTCTCATCGATCGGTTTCGCTCTAACTAGCGAGTGACATTTTTTAACGATACCTCGCCGCCTCGCCGTAATTTATTATATTAGTGACATTATTGAGTTGGTGACAATGACATTGATGTATTATTGGTAGGCACTCTTGAGCATTTTTCGCTATATCCTCAAGACATGAGCTCTTAAATCCAACTTGTCATACTGCAAATCATGCTGCTTGGACCAAAGACTGTGAATCGTCCAGAAGTCTGGAAGGCAAATCCTACGGCGAAATTCAACCTAATATACCAACAAACCCTGGTTCTCTAAATTTAGGAGAATTGATAAAAAAGGAATCACTTCAACAATTTCTCGTCTTCGTCTTGGCCATCCATGTTACCCAATCCATTTGGCAAAGATCAGGATACGGGATCACTCCCTTTGCGAATGCGGTCTAGAGGAGGGTAACTACTAACCTCGATCATAATTATTTTCTATTCCTGTCCTTTGCGTAGTTTTTCACTGTATGATGTCCTTCCCTCTGATATCCCCCGTCCAACCCGCTTCAAATCACTCCTTCCCCTTGTTTTTGGCCTCTTTATTAAATTGCTAAGTAAATATTTATCCACTAGTAACTTAAAATTTTAATCTGTGTGATATTTATTTATATATTTTGAGGTTTATATTAGACTAGCTTTTGCCCGCGACTTCGTCCGCGTAGAAGTCGAAAATGGACCAAGAAATCACGTTGTCCCATACAAACTTTGTCCCCCTTTTTCACCCCCTTAAATTGGGAAAATTAAAAATCCCTGAAACACGTCATCATTTATTTACGATAAGAAGATATAAATCTAATTTTCAAGTTTCTACCTTTAAAAAAATCAAACCTTCATACAAACTTTCACCCCCCATTTGCCCCCCTTGGGGGTTGAATTTTGCAAAATCCCGTCTTAGTGAGCACCTACGTCATAAAAGGAACCCCCATGCAAAATTTGAGACTCCTAGCACTTGTAGTTTCTGAGATTTCGTGATGAGTGAGTGAGTCAGTGATTTTCCCTTTTAAATATATATAAGATAGATGTATGTATAACATTGACCTATTATTACTAGACAAGCCAGATAAAACATTAACCGCGTTCCATTTTATAATGGCGGGAGCAAGCGCGGGGTAGCGCGCCATGAATGATCATGCCATCCGCCACTTCAGAAGTGACACTACCTATTGTACCTACAAATTTCATTAGCATTGAACACGTAGACGTATAGGCTTTTTACAATAACAATTGCGATATTTGGTATTGTTTGGCATTGGGACTAGCTAGTTTAAGGGATAAAAGTAATTTAATTAAACACTGAGGTAATATTTACCTATTATTTAAGGGTTCCGTAATACCTACAATATCTACTACCTAATCTACTGCTAAATGAGATTTTTTTTTGCAAATTATTAATATATGTGTACGGAACCCTCTCTCAGTTCACGAGTCCGCCTCGCACTTGACCGGTTTTTTTGCTTACCACGTCTATCAGTTATCTAAGGCAAATTCAGTAATATTAAATACCTATCTTTTTAAACTTAAAAAAACACAACGTTATGTACTACCTAAATTATATTTAACATAACACACAAATATTACGACAACCGTAGAAAATATTAATAAAAGCCAAATTCCACTATTGAACCAGTATTTTCAGTATTGAACAGGAAAGTTACCTACAGTCACCTCTGTTTATACTCTTTGATAAATGACGCGGAACAAGTCACAACATGGCGGCTAAAAAATGGTGTTCGTATTTAATTTTCAATCGATAATATCTAGTTATTTACCTGTGGTAGGTTATTCCTTCTGCTCTAGAAATCTTTCTACTGTGGTTTGTGCAGTATCGTAATACGCAGTGAGTCATTTTCTCTAATTATCCCGTATATTTTAAATTAAAAATGCACGAGCGCCATAACCTCTACGAACTAGCAAGCGACTAAGTCGTTTGGTCATATATCAGCTTAAATATGGCTTAAATGGACGGAATGAGGCAGTGTACGGCGCTGACGCCTCTTGATATTTATCTCTATGATGTATAATATGTTATATTTATATTTAAATTGTGTCGTCTTGTTTTGTCTCCAGAAAATTATCTGCTGGAAAGTTACTCAACTCACCGGTCACATTAAGCAAACCGATCATTCTCCAAGAACCGTTATTGGCTGAACTCGTGTCATTGGCAGAATTGTTTGGTGTACGCCATAGGTGTACGCTATACAGAACGCCATAACAAAAATCTGAATTGAATTGACGTGTTAGAAATTTATGTCAATTTTTTTTTTTTTTTTCTGTGTCCAGTCAGCTCTGTGACCGAACTATTGGCCCCGGATTTACGGATTTGCCAGTTTCAAGTTCTGTTGTAGTTCTTGTTTCTTTGTCCAGTCAGCTCTGTGACCGAACTCTTGGTCCTTTATTTCTCTTCGTATTCGTTTTCAAAGCTTGGGTGTTTCTTTGGTATGATGTTTGTGAATAATTTAGGACCAATTTGTTAATATAAAAATTAGGGAAGCATATTATTTACAAGTAGATATTTACCGCGGAATTTGGAAAATGGAAAGGATCAGGAAAGCAGACGGGTAGGTATGAATTATAAAAAAATAAAATAAACAAATAAATAATTATTATATAAGTAAGTACATATGAAACATAAAATATACAACAGTCAAAGTTTAATGTTATTTTCATTAATAAAAGTAGATAGCATTTTATATACAGATAGATCTTTAGACGTCAACAAGCAGGGAATATTTGTTGGGAACTCAACACCTAAGGAAGCTAAATCATCATGGAATTTATTTGCATTGTTAAGTTGGCATTGAAAAAATATGTGATTGATGTCAGCCTCTTCACAACCACAAGCACAAGAGGCATCCTCTGAAATACCAATCCTGGCCAGATGAGCAGGACTGCAAACATGGCCAAGGCGCGCCCTAATCAAGATTGAGGTGGCTGTTTTATCAAGTATGATGGAATAAAACCATGGTTTTTTGCTGGTTTTCGATTGGATATTATGATAGTATTTACCCTTTTTTTTCGCACTGTCTGCCCAAGCTTTATCCCAGGATTCCTGTAGATATAGTTTGGGCTGACTCATTAGGTCATGAGGGTAGTTATTATAATGATCCACATCTCCTACATTTACAGCATCTTTAGCTAATTCGTCTGCTTTGAGATTGCCTTTAATGCCTGTGTGGCCGGGAACCCATGCAAACTCGAGCCCTCTCGTCACACACTGGTGCAACTTGTCTTTGATTTTATAAACTACTGGGAAGTGATTTTTAGTTTTGAATGGAAATCTTTGGAGAGCTGCCAAGCAGCTTTTCGAGTCGGTGAATATAACGGTGTTTGGTAGTTTCATCAACAGAATATATTCTATAGACTTTAGTACGCCTACACACTCTCCTGTGAACACAGAGGATTGGGGAGGTAATTTAGTTTTTTGCACTATATTAAATTGTTGGTGATAAACGCCCACACCAACGCATCCATCAATAGAAAGTTTAGATGCATCACAAAAAATAAAATGCCAATTTGCCCATCTGGAGTTTGCAGAGACCTTAAATACTTCTTGAGCACAAATACTCTTTTTATCAACATCCACACTGTCATGCACAACTGGAGACAAAATCAGGGCTTCATAGGAGATGGTAAAAACCGGGAGGCAAGAGGAAAGATGAGTAGGTGCCTCTATGGACAAAAACTTTTGCATACTCTTAACTAGACAAGGTAATTGCTTATGAGCCCAATAACTGAGGTGGATCTCTTTTAATAAGTCATTAATTTTTGATATAATTGGGTGGTTGGAAAATTGTAAAGTACGGTATAAAAACCTGTCACAAAGATATTGACGTCTCAGAGTTAATGGTGGGTCAGAGCATTCAACTTGTAAGGCATTAATAGGGCTGGATTTCATTGCTCCAGTGACCACCCTCAAGGCCTTTGACTGGATACCATCCAACTTCCCCAAAGCCGCCTGACTACAAGGCTCCAACAAGAAAGTTCCGTAGTCCAGAACACTTCTAATTAGAGCATTATAGATCAGCTTTAAGGAATATGGATGAGCACCCCACCAAACACCCGAAAGACATCTGAGTAAGTTAATAGTACGCTCACATTTGCCACTGATATATTCAATATGAGGGATCCCAGTTAGTTTTTGATCTAAAATGACACCTAGAAACTTGGCTTGTGCATCTACCGGTAATGGCATACTATTGTATTTAACGGTTATCGGAGGTGGTAGCCTTTTTCTAGTAAAAAGGACCACGGTACACTTAGGTACCGAAAGTTCTAATCCATTGGAATCCATCCAGACCTTTAGATGACATAATGCATTAGTCAAATCTTCACATGCATCATTTATATGTTTGTTAGATGTGTACAAAACTATATCATCAGCATATTGTAAAATATTAGCAGTACCCTGGAGAAACGCCTCTAAATCACTCGTATAAATATTATACAGTAAAGGACTTAATACTGAGCCTTGTGGTAAACCCTTCCATAAAACTCGAGATGATGATCCTATTTTAATTAATCTTCCCGATAAGATGTTAATGATAAAATTGACAAGTAAAATAGGAACCTGTAAGGCCATTAATTTATTTTTTAAGATGGGTAAAATAACGTTATCGTAGGCTGATTTGATATCTAAAAATGAAGCAGTTAACGAATTATTCCGTGACATCGCAATTCGTATATCAGTGATGAGTACCCCGATGTTATCAATAGTGCCTTTACCCTTGCGAAACCCATACTGAGAGTTAGAAAGAAGCTTATTATGTTCAATATACCATTCTAATCGATTTTTTACTAAGTGTTCCGCTATTTTTGCTATTACAGAGGACAATGCAATAGGACGGTAAGATGTAATGTCCGAGGGGTCTTTATTCGGTTTCAAAATTGGCAACACTAATTGAGATTTCCACGATTTTGGAACGTTACCTGTCAACATGACATTATTAACCAATTGTAAATAATATTTTAGGCTATTGTCGCTAAGTTTGGAAAAGAAAATGTATGGAATGTTATCCTCTCCAGGAGCTGAATCCCGAAGATTAGACAATACTCCTTTAAGTTCTTCAAAGGAGAACGGGGCATTGAGACCGGATACGTTTGTGTCAGGTGGTAAATTACGTGGGTGTATAAGTTCCTCTTCAGGGACAAAAGGTGGTGCCAAACGGTCAAGAAATTCTGGACTACGGGATGGTGGAATCGTGGAGAAACTGGAGTCTGACATAGCACATCTGTATCTCTTAAGATTATTCCATACTACACTGGATGGTGTATTAGGAGAAATACTTGAGCAAAAACTTCGCCAGCCTAAGACACGTTTTTCTTTATATAATTTTTTTGTGCTATTCATGACTTCCATTAAATGTTCAAAATTATCATTAGTCATTTCCTGGTTATATTTCTTCTCTGCCTCTTTCCTAGCCTTAGCTGCCTGGGTACATTCAGAATCCCACCAGGGGGGTGACCGAATGCCTCGAGAATGATTTTTCACTGGAAAAACTGAGTCTGCTGAATCTATTATTAGTTTAACTAAGGAATTAGAACAGGTTTCCTCATTTGAACCATCAATAGATGGTAGATTATTTAAGTTTTTGTCAACATTCTCAGTGAACATGTTCCAATTACTAGTGTCTGAATATTTATACTTTCTAGTGCTTTTAAATGTATTGTTTAATGATTCCTGACTGATTGTAGGTAAACTGATGATAATTGGGTAGTGATCACTGCCATGAGTTGAAGATAGTCTGTGCCAGGATAATTTGGATGCTAAGTTTGGAGTGGAAATAGCCAAATCTATAACACTTTTGCCTTCAGTAGGACTTGTCCGTCGAGTGGCTACACCAGTGTTAAGTATGCAAAGATTTTGCTCGTCCAAAATATCTAAGAGTAGCCTACCATATGAATAAGTTCGGGAACTACCCCAAGCAACATGCTGTGCATTGAAGTCACCAACAATAAGAAACGGTTTAGAAATCACTAATAGAATATTATGTAGTTCTTGAAAAATAGAAGCAGAAGGATCAGGTATATAAATGGATAGTATACATATATTATTTACAATAATAGCTATCAAAGAAAAAGTATCACTGTGGGAAGGAAGAGGAAATGGAGTGTAAGAGATAGAATTGTGAATGAGTAGGGCGTTTCCAGCATACCTATCTTGTCTGTCGACACGGAGACAAGAGTACCCATTCACTTTGAATGTGGAACCTGGTTCAAGCCAGGTCTCACATAAAGCAATAAATGCTGGATTATGTTTATTTATTAAATAAGTTAGCTCATTTCTTTTATTGCGTACACTGTGACAGTTCCACTGTAGAATGCTGTTCATTGGATTTTGATCCATGATTAGCAAAGGAGTTAGTTATAGATTCAATTATTGTGGCAGCGTGGTCCGGTTTTATAAGATTGGATTGACAGAGAGAGTTGATAAGATTAGTTATAATTTGAATAACATTAAGAGGATCACTTTCATTGTTGCTTGATGACTTCAAAGCACAGCCATTAGCGGGTGCAGGCATATCATAATCCCTAATTAGTGCCTGGTGTGCAGCATGATTATATTGATGAGTATAAGAGGGTTTGTAAGAAGATCTGGGTTTTAATGTTACTGTTTTTTTATAGGAAGTAGAAGGACTAAGAACTGTACGGTTAGCATTGGAAATAATATTGTGTTCATATCTAGGGACTGCCTTAGCGTTGAGAACATCTACATAAGACCTATGGACAGGTGGATGTAATTTAGTGGCCTCTAAATACGATATACAGCTATTTGCCATTGTTTGTTTAATAGCTTTTTGTCTAGACAATTCTGGACAAGATTTGCTTGTTGCGAAATGCAGACCAGAGCAAAGGCAACAAGATGCACTTTCCTCTTCAGTTCTGCAATTTAGCCCATCATGATCTTGGCCACATTTATAACAGCGAGGCTTAGACCTGCACTGTGTTTTAGTATGGCCGAACCGGCAGCAGCTGTAACATTGTATTGTTGGGAAGGTGTACAGTTCAACAGGTATAGCATTGTAGCAAATGTAAATTCTCTTTGGTAAAGCTTGTCCATCAAATGTCAACACAACAGACTGAGAAGGCTTCCATGTAGGAGTATTATCAACAATAACTTTGTAATTTAACCGTCTAGCTTTCAGTATCTTACCACAACCTATAGGCAAATTGACATTTTCCAAAATTTCATCTATTGACCAATCCGATGGTATACCTTTCACTATTCCTATACGAGTAACATTAAAAGATGGTATGAAGGCTTTGAATTTATGTTCGGTTAAGAAAGGGTGTTTTAAAAAGTTATTAGCATCAGTATGAGTCGAGAAAGAGAGGGACATTCGGTTGCGTCCAACTCTTTTTATGCTACCATTAATAATATTATTAAAATTGTATTTTTTAACAAACCTCCCAAATGCCATGGGATGCAATGTATAGCCATCATTATTATCTACAACTTTTTGAACATGGACTATATAAGGACTGCTGTCTGATGGTTCATACTCTGTGCGGCCAACAAAAACAGGGTGTGGTTGAGGCTGATCGACTGTCATAGGGGCAGATGTGGATGTAGTTGCGACCGGGGAGACAACAACGCCTGCTTGAGCAGGAGCTGCTATCATTGACTGTTCATGATTGTTAGCATTCTTACTTGATTTTTCTTGAATAGTATCACTATCAGAGTTGCAATTGCAAATAAATTCATGCTTAGCTTCCAAATCTTTGGCTTTACAGAATTTTCGTTTGCGTTTGTTACAAGTTTTGCAATTTTTTTTATGCGGTTTAGCGCGTTTAAGCGATTTGGTGGTGGATTCTGAGACAGCCAACATGCCCCGCCTGAAGTACGATGATCCATCAGATTCCATCCCGGATTCATTCGTGGATGAAACCGTGACATTATATGCTACTGCGGGAGGACTATGGCCAGAGCCAGGGTCCTCCACTTTGCCGCCGCCGCCGGGGTCCGGCGGCCTCATCGTATTTACAACTATATATACTTAAAAAAAACTTACCTACTCGTCGATATATACAAACTACACTAAAAATATATACAAAATAAACCTTCCTGACCACTTTTAACTCAATTAATTAATTTTAAAAAATTTAGCTTTGAAGATCCCGCCTTTTCGCTCCGAATGCTTCCCGCCTTTTTTTTTCAATTTATGTCAATGTTTTTAATCGACTCACTTGACATTGGCAGAATTGCGCCCTTATGTCAGCAATCAGCCATATATAAAAAAGTTGAATTGAATATCAAGCGCTGTCAGACTTACATCAGTGTAGCCACATTCATATATTTTGTAAGTTTTTATATCTTTTTCTCCGTAAACTACTAATCGAAAACCTACCTTGAAATCGTTAAAATCGATTTGATACATTAGAATATTTGTTTCCTAATTTTTTATCTGTATAAATTGTTAGGTATTTACAACGTACATCATAGTAATATGAGGGCAGATGGAGGGCTGGCTTACATTTATGTAATTAGTTCCATTTTTTTTTGCAAACCATATAAAAATAAATGTTACATACATATCTTCAATAATGTGGCAACACTTATCAAAAAAATTGTTTTGTTTTGAATGGTTTTGATAACTTTCGTGTTGTCTTACAAATTTTGTGTTCGCAAAAATGTCCGCGGAGGCGGATCCCGTGAAAACCGTATCAAAAACGTTCAAATATTCGTTTCCTACATGCACTAACGAGGAATTACTGTTCAAGTTAGAAGTACCGGTGGAAATCCCGCACAATGGTTCGACCCGGGAGCTCGTGCAGAGAGTAATCAATGGATTTAGTATACCGGACATGTTTCATATTCCTGTGTATTTGGAAGACGGTTTGTATATACAAGCAGGTACATAATTAATGGGGTACGGAACTATTACTAAGACTCCACTGTTTGTCTGTCACCAGGATGTATCTCATGAACTGTGATAAGAAGACAGTTGAAATTTTCACAGATGATGTAATTCTGTTGACTGAATATAATGGAACCCATCGTGCGCGAGTCCGACTCGCACTACGTTACAAGTGACAAAAAGTAATCAACATTTTAGTTCTCTAATCCAACTATTTATGTACCAAATCTCTGTCGCTTTACTCACAGACCTTGCATTTTTAGATAGGCTTTGAATATATTTATAGATTTAAATGAAAAACTAGCAGAATTTGTATCTGAAGAAACAAAAAAAATTCACAACGACAGAGACGAAAATCTGATAAACCAGTTGAAAAACAGTGAGCTCAATGTGGAGGGGATAGTAAAGAACTGGGAGAAACTGTTCAAGGATAATGTTATGGAGTTTGCAGAACATAAGGGTACATCCGATGATGAGGTATGGATTGTCTAGGTAGGCTATATTAGCTGCACCATCAATACTTTATTGATCCAAATGATATGGAATCAAGTGAGCGAAGCTAAGATGTCTGGTTTCAGCAAGAATTGTGTCAGTCCTATTTCGAGGGCTTTGCCCTTTCTTTGTGTTCAGTTCTCAAGGTTTGAGTAGCATGAATAAGTAACAAACACACTCACAATTTATAAAATACTAGCAGGGTTCACGGATCGAGATAAAAAGAAGCCTACGTATCAATGTATCCTCATAACAAGTTTCATCAAAATCAATCCAGTAGATTAGGAACCTTTCAATACAAAAAAAAAAACAAAATATCTTTGATCTGTATAATATTAGTGTAGAAGATAAAGAACAACAGTCATGTCTCTAGACCTACACCCAGCTGTTTCAGTAGTATGTCTGTGTTCAGTTTGTCCATGTTTTAGTTATTTGCTTAATGTGTTTGTTGAGGTGTTTGCTGCAGCATACCACAAGTTGGTGCACTCACCGGCCCTCGAGACTATATTGCAAGTTGAAAACTCTTACGCTAAAACATTCACCGAAGTGAGGACAAACAGGGATGAAGATATTAAGCAGTTGACTCTGAGGTTAGTGAACTATTACAGCGAGACAAATGTAGGAGTACCAATGAAAACGATTAGGCTTAACTGATGGTTAAATGTATATGACAGGCAAACTGAAGAAATGGAAGAGAAGGTCCGGCAACTGAACGTGACGACGACGGAGGAGGAGATCAATGAACTAGCGACGTGTCAGTTTGAGGAGCAGGCGCTGGTGGCCGGGCGGTGGGGCTCGCAGCTCGATGCGCTGTGGCAGACACAGCGCACGCAGTTCCGTGCCTGGCTCGTACACACGTTAACTGAGTATCAAGCACAAGCTGCGCTCGCCACACCCAGGTACTACTAACATAGAATTATTTATTACTAACATAGAACTGCGCCATCATTAGACCTGTCCTTTTGTATGGTAGTAAGGCGTGGCCAGTGCTTGAGCGACATAAGCAGGAGCTGCGTGTCACAGAGATGAAGATGTTGCGCTGGATGTGTGGAGTAACGCTAAAGGACCGCGTCAAGAACTCTCGCATACGGGGCAACCGTCATGTCCCAGACATTGCAGATAAATTGCAACAATGTCGCCTGCGCTGGTGCTGGTACGGTCACGTCTTGCGAAAACCGGCTAGTTACGTGGGGAACAAATGTCTTGCCAGCCTCCGCCAGGTCGTGGCAGACTGCATAGACCCAAGAAGTGCTAGCTTGGCGTCGCAAAGGGTGATATGCGTGCAAATAGCCATACTAACCAGGATGCCGAAAATCGTGCGAAGTGCAGGCGTAAAAGTAGGAAAGCTGACCCCGAGCTCCCGAGAGAGATGCAACCGGAAACGTCGCTCGGATGATGATGAAGATAGAACTGCGTTGTAACAACGCTATAATATTCTGTACCAACAGCAATTCTCCCCTGGCGACATTCACGGCCCCTGTGGGAGGCACAGTCCCGCCGGCACCCGCAGCCGCACCGCCCGCCCCTCGTCAACGTCTCGAGGAGAGCTTCACCATACATCTCGGCTCGCAGTTGAAACAGACCCACAACATCAGGATAGTTGCCACCGACCCCGTCGACCTTGCTGCAGGCGATGTTGAAAAGTGAGTATCGTATCTTCCATGCTATCATATTTAAAAGCCCTCGTCGGAGCTGCATCCGCTACCACCTGTATATTCTATATGTAACAGTGGTCGCCGACTGCAGACCGCCCTGTCCCTCTACTCGAGCGAGCTGTCCGGCGCAGTGCTCGCGACAGAGGCGCCGCCGGCTCGCCCCGCGCCCCCCACTACCGCCCTCCTCGAAGCTGCTTCTGCTACCACCGACCATCACCTGCCCAGTGTTGACCTACAATTGAGGCAGATCATAGAGAAGGTTAAGGAACCGGTGAGTTACGACTACTGGCTCAACCAAGCGAATCTTTAAGAAGTGATTCCCACGTCACCTAATGTTTCGTTTCGTGAAAGTTAGCTGACAGCTATATATGGGTTCTTTATCCTTGTCTGTTAATTATCAATTTTGTTCGAGCAGACATGTTTTAATCGTGTTTAGTGATTGCTCGCTCTGGTGGTTCTAGGTGTCGCGACGCGAGCAGGAGCGTGCGGGGACGGGTGGTGGACAGGCGCGGGGACTGCGCGCGGGTGACGTGTTCGTGACGTCGCACGGCAACCTGCCCGATGCGCACGTCGTCTTCCATCTAATGGTGGGCGACTCCAGGCATCGGACAGGTATAATACTGACTGCCTACACTTGCCTACTTGTAGAGTAGTACTACGTCTAATATTTATGTATATACATACTATACGTGTATGTATCAGGTGAGATAACGTCCCGACACCCCGCCATCCTCGGCCTACGTAACATCCTGAAGGCGGCGAGCTGCAATGACGTCACTTCCATCGTCCTGCCCCTACTGCTTCGACATGAGATTACAGAGGTGAGCTCTTATATCGCTCTCACTTGGGATTTGAGTATACTGTCTATCCGTTTGGAAGGTATAAAATAAATAATAATAATGTTTATACATATAATACAACAGGAGATGACCGTGTCGTGGTGCGTGCGCCGCGCGGAGCTCGTCCTCAAGTGCGTGAAGGGGTTCATGTTGGAGACGGCGGGTGTGGGCGGCGCGGAGCTGCGCACTGTCACGCTCGCTCTCCCGCCGGCCACTCCGCACCATGTGTTCGCCTCTCTAGCCGCTCTACTGCCGCAGGTAAGGTACACATGTTGGAGACAGGGCGGCGCGGCGGCGCGCCGGAGAGTGTACGCCAGGTTACGAGTTACGTAAACGAAGACGAGTTGTCATCTCAACCCAAACGATCCAACATAACGGTATCAATATTGCCAACAGTCAAAACAAAAAAATGTGAATTAAATAAAAATTATTTGAACACAGGTGTTCCGGATATCGAACCCGCTGAAGATCACACGCGTTCAGGACCAGGGGAACATATTGTAAATACATTCCACGAAGAACCATCTTAAGATAATTGTGTTACGATAGAATCTTGTTTACATTCTCATATATGTACGTATGTATATTGTTGTAAAAAGATAAGTATGATAAGAAAATTGAAAATAAATTATTCACAATTTATTAACTACCTTATAATAATAATCAGGCTTATCCGGTTATTTTTAGTGCAAATGAAACAAAGAAATTATTAAAATTAAATCACAATTTAATTACATAATTATATTTAGGTACCTTAATTTTAAAATAGCATCAATTCTGTTTGTATCTGTAATGTTATTACTAAAATATTGAGACATCTTCGTTAACACCTAGGTACCTACCAGGTAGGTAGGTGGGTACCTAGGTACCTACCTACCTATATGTTTACATTACACATATAGGTATATTGTTCCCACGATATTCGAAACCAAATATTGTATCAAAACATGTCTTATTTAAAAATACTTAATTTTTTACGAACGATACTTGAATTTTACTCAAAAACATTAGTCCATCAAAAACTGCTATAAATTGTGCGAATGAGCACACGCGTTGTTTTTATTTTTACTATAATAGAGAAATGAAGTAATCAAAAATTAATAAGTATAAAACTCGCATAATTGAAGCAAAAAATAAAACTGAAAACTAGTCTAAGGAAAACTAAAAATACTACAAATCTAAACCTAAGTAAAAAACACTAAAAGAATACTTAAACAAAGCCTTGTGCAAGCTAACATGTTCCATGTACAGTTAACTGCCTTCACTAGTGCCACTCTACACTCAATTAGATGTAGCGACCGACCTAGCAAACAAGGACTTGAATATAGAGGGTGCCACAACAAACAGACAGACTCTCGACAGTAGCACACTACGTCACTACACACTACACTGCGTCGAGGTGGCAAATGTAGTGACCATGGTGAGTTCTACCTTCGCTTCTGGGTCGTGTAGGATGGAATACTCGCCGAGGTAGGTAGGTAACACAAGTGAAGGAACTGACTGTATTTACTTAACCATGTCTTATGTTCTAAAATAATAGTAAATTTCACGATTAAATTGCGCTCGCTATTAAACGCCCATGTAAGGGATGATATACTATAGTAGGCCGTGCCTCACACTGAGCGTTCAAATAACAGCCTTACAAGAACATACCTTTTGTGTTCATATTAAACCGAGCCGTTTGGAGCGCTCTGATGTAATATAAAAATTAAAGTTGTATTTTGAACAGTCAGTGTGATAGAGCTCGTCCGGGCACGGCCTAGTATACAAATCCCTAAGTAGATAACGTTATAATGAACTCTCATTAAATTGCAGACGAAGGATTTTTTATCCACATAAACAGAAACTCACAAAAACACTAAGAGTTTGCTACACAACATTCGTATTTGCAGTTCATTGGCTACATAACGATTAAAGTTGTACTTCATGAAATTCGTTATAGTTCACTAGTGATTGAAGTGGACTGATCGTTTGATAATAAGATTAATTATTTATTTATGAAATATAATAAATATGTATTGCTACGAAATGGTTTGAAGGCACATATTTTAGGAATAACCGTGTTGTTTGATATAAAAGTATTTGTAAGTACATTTTAATCAGTAACATCTTTTTTTACTTTTAAGGTTCCAGCCGAATACTGCCAATGTCAAATTAGAAAGCAAGAAAACTTAATTAGACAATATAAAAATAGAGCCTCAGTCCTCGAGCCACATAATATCGAGATGAGCCCAACAGTCACCTGAATGATGAGACATTGTTGTACCAATAAGTAAACAAATACTCTACAACCCGCTACACTCGCTACCCCACTAACATATATTAAGGCACTGCATTTTGTAACTAAACCTTACAAATATAATATATTGTACTCAAGAAATAACCAATGCACTTATATGTGAGGTAATATCTTACTCTACCGCGCTGAGGTCACTACGTTCCTCCAACTTATAGTTGACATATTGAAGGTAAAGTTTTTGAGCCGGTCTTTCATTTACACTTCGATTGTTCTTTTGTTTACACTTTGAACACCAATTCGGGTCAGATAGGGTTACATTAGGAATGTTTCTAACATAATCCGCTCCTGGGTAAGGTTAGGAATAACACGGTAAGCTTCAGAGCAATATAATACTAGCGAGGGATTCACGCCGCGCGCGTTGCGGTTACCATTGTAAGTCCAACAGATCAAATGTTTAATACAGAGGTTCGAGGAGTAATTAATATTACAAAACGTGAACTTGTACAATTGTTACGTTCACATATTGCAGAGAAGCACGCCATTAAACAAAATTAAATAGTTATTTATGTGATTGCGGTTCACTGGGTTCAGTACAAACAAAGGCAGCATGTCCCATCTCGCCATATCATAGTAGAACATAGTAACGCCAGGCGCCATATATTGTAGGCACATTATCGATCCGACTCCTCTCCGTTCATGACACACCTACAACAATATTATATTACAATTTGTATAACAAGAAATAGGTTTTAATATTGTAAATTCAATTACAATTTGAGTTCGTTTTGTTGGTATTTGAACGATAGAAGACGCTCATTGAGTATAGAAAACAGGTCAACTAACAACACAAGTTATGATCACTACTGTACAACTAACTACAAGGCCACGTTAACGGGATGACTTAGGGACTGCAATTGGACCGAATAGACTATGGCAAAATTTCACAAATAATGAGTACTATAACCACCTGTAAGGATATTACGGTTTTCCTTATCGTTTCAGAGATAATTAGGTTTTTCATACAAGTTACAAAATTTTTCGTAAAAAAATTCAATTCCTTCGTTTTTGTGCAGAATTAACTCGGGTGTCATTTTTGTATATAGTAATAACTAATAGAAGCAATATCCAGCAAAAAACCGGCACTTGAAAATTGAAATTCCTATGTCTATGGACGCCGATTTTTAGCCCACCGTGCGCCGTAACAAAGTGCAGATATCGTCAGGGTGCGCATGCGCTTCGCGTGCGGCGCGGCTATCGCACTATAGTATGACCTATAGGAGCGGTGAGTCGGCAAGGCTAGGTAGAGGAGGGGTGGATAGAATTGGTCTTGCATTCATGAGTCTCAGTCAAGCCCGCTAAACATTGAACAGCCGGCCGTAACACCAATTAAAGAGCTATAACGCATTATGGCTTCTATACGATGACAACATCGAGTTGTGAGTCTGTCAACGTGAGTCAGTCTTTGAATCTTCTAACAAATAGAATATAAATGATTTTACAATACCTTAATGGTAGTATTGGTTCGTATTATCGCGTATTCATCGAGACATTATATTATACTAGTTATCTCCTCCGGCTGCGGCCCGCAGCGTCCCGCGCCGGCGCCGGCACGACGCTCTCTGCAACATACGGACAATTCGTCGGGTAGGTACTACGTGTCCATGTATAACATCACTTCTAAAACTGTTATTGTATGAGAGCTCTCTCTACATGTACGGTGAGTGTACCTTGTACCGCGAGGAGAGCCGCGCGCGCGCCGCGTGTCTTCCTCACCGGGGACACGGAGACCACTCCACTGCCTTTCTTACTACCCTCTGAAACATTTATGCGTTTATCAGCTTGTAACTCCCCGTGAGAATATAGAGATTTAAACTACTCTAGGTTTCTCTCAAGGATTCAATGTATCCTCATACTAATCTACTGAACTGAACATTACAGACAAATACGATACAATACGAACCTTTCGCAGACGTGACTCTCCTTCTCGTCCCCACTTCTGTCAAGTTATCTTTGGGTTCAGCCTTCGTCGTTGTCGTCTTCGTCGTCGTCGTCGTAGCAGACTGAAATTACATTTATATTAAAAAATCATCTGTCTCTGAGTTTCTGGACGCGCATCTAAAAAAGGCTGGTCGACTGTCGACTCGATCATTGTTTTGGTTTTACTAAACTTTTACTTTAATGAATGATGTGCCGGGTGGTTTTTTTAAGAAAATCAGTAAATTACAGTGAATTGACCTAGATAATTTTAATTTAATTACATTTACAAACCTTCGAAACACGATTTGAAGGATAGTTAAAGTGTAATGATGCTAAGCAATTAGATTTACTCAAAATAAAAAGACTAGTTCAAGATCTTACATCAAAAAAACTAAAATATAAACTGAAAAATGTCTTCCAGTAACGATCTACAAAGTTTGTAAATATAAGGCTGTATGGGTCACTTAGCAATCCTTGCCTTCCTCATCATTGTCCTGACCAGAGACAACTGTGGCTATAAAGCTCGCCATGTATCGAGTGATTTGAAAGTAACTAGCTCAGAAAAAAAATAAGCCAATAGTGTATTTGTCCTCATCAATTTTTGTGAACTTAGAAATACGGCTGAAGTAGAGTCGTTTTTTTTACCGAACAAATCATTGACTACAAATAAAGTGAAACTCTAATTCATATTTTATAGGGGAAAACATGTTGTATGGGAGATAGAAACTCTGGTATAGGAATGAAGTGTAGATATGTATATTATCTTACCATTACTTCCCGCGCCCGCGCCCGCGTCGAGCGACTGCCGCTAGCTTTAGCTGGTGATTCTACCTTCTGTCTACTTCCTCTACCGGTATCGTTCGTGTTACTATCGTCCTTATTGCCTTTACTTAAGGTCACTTTCCGCTTGCTCCCATCACTCTTACTCACCTTCGTTGGTATCTCTTCGGGAACTATCGCCTTGCGTTTACCTCCTTTACAAAATATAAATACATTAACTTTGTACTTGTACGGGCTGTTTTCCGCCATTAGACCCTTTTTAATTGGGTCCTTTTTGCGTGAGGATGGAGTAGGCTTGCCCAGCACCCACTAACAAGACCCAGAACAACCACTCTCTATACATTAACTTTATAGAGATCGGTGTTGGCTTAGTGATACATTAACTTTATATCAGACTAGCAGCGCTCCGTGGTTTCACCCGTGTAACTCCCGATCCCGTGGGAATATCAGGATAAAAAAATTCTACGTTATTTCCTATACATCAATGTATCCTTATACCAAGTTTCGGAGCCTATTCGTTACAAACAACTCCTTTCCACTTTCCTCTTCAAAATATTAAGATTAGTAATAATTATAAGTATAGATTAGTTTAGACAACAATGAAAGGTGCCTACCTTTTGTCTGTGTGTCGGTACTGGTACCGAGTACAAAAGTGACGTGAGCCCTGACCGGCCGTGCGCGGACGGCGCGCGTCGCCTGCCCCTGCCCTTGCTCCTGCTCCTGCTCCTGCTCCTTATCTCCCCCTCGACCTCGAGTACGTTTCACTACCGGTTGTACTTCATCTGTATTGTCTAATATCTTCCGTCGACCACGTTTTGGTTTAATCGAAGCTTCTACTTCCACTTCGATCACAACTTTTTTATTTGGTCTTGTAGATTTTTCTACTGTTTTTGTGTCAATTAGATCAGCTTTTCCCCTTCGGCTTCGTTTGGGAGCCTCCTTGGGCGCAGCGGTCGAAGACTCTGTTTGCGCAGTAGTCTTGCGGGTTCGTTTCGTCGCCGGTCTCTCTTCAGCTTTAAGTTCAGGGTCTACTTTAGTCTTTCGTCCTTTTAGTGATTGTTTCCGAGTATCTTGTTGGAGTCGTTTAGTTTCCGGTTCGACGGGGTTTTCAGTTCGCTTCCCGCGGCGCGGTTTTAACTGAGGCGAGGGTTTAGTAACGACGACGACGGTCGCTTTTTGCGCGCGAGTGCGCGTCTTCTTCGGCGTTTCGATATCTTTATCCGTTTTGGCGCGAGTTGAACGCGCCCTTTTCTTCGAATTCGTACTGTCACCTTCCGCTTTAAGGTCGGGTTTTGGCGACATGACGGGAGTTTTCTTAGTGATAACGAGAGAATTTCGTCGTTTCTTAGCGTTCCGTTCCGTAGGCTCGACTACCTTCCTGTTCCGTGTGACTCGTCTCGGTGGTGTTCGATGCTCTACTGGCGCTGGCTTCTCCGGTGAAGGTTTCACACCACGCCTTTTCGGCTTCTCTTCCGCTATCGGCATTTGACGGGTCGACCTGCGACATAACGAGACATATAGAAGCCAACTTGATTTAACAAAAAAATACCAATTAAAATAAATCAATAAACCAACTAGATTTGTTATTTTTGATCAATCAAATCAAGCACATTCCACCAGTTTAATATTAAAGGCTTAATGATAGTTTACGACTTTAGGAAATGTATTGATTGTCAACTGATATAGATATTATGAAAATATTAGTTTCAATATAACACGACATTTTAGTACAACATAAAGTACAAAGTATAATAAGGTAGGTATATGTATACAAACCTGCCATGATCCCTGGTATGATCGAACACAGCGATAGGTGAAACTCGTCCCAACTCAGAAGCATTCATGGTGATGTTAACTCGTCCCTTGACAGGCGTCGAGTGAACTACTGCTCGCTTCTTTATAGGCAACTTATTGTTACTGCCGTCCAACGATACTTGGACCAACGAACGCTTCTTGATAGGTAAACTATGTTCACTGTATATTCCCGAAGCAGATTTCTTAATGGAAGTGTTCCTGGTGCGCGAGAGCAGGATGGGTTCCTCCCCTTCAACGGTCTCGGTAGTCAATCTCTGTAGTTCCTTCGTTACTTTACTGGTAGCCGTAGAGGTGTCGTCTCTATGAAGTCGCTTCTGTAGCTCCCCCTCAAGCCATTCTTCTACGTTGTTTGTGATCACGTCTATCGATGTGTGGAGAGATCTCGCAACTCGAGGCTTCTTAGTCGGTTTCTTGGTGGAGAGCGTTTTGGAATATACAGCTTTTATGACGGGTTTCCCGACTAGCTGGTCGAATAGGGTCTCAGAGTCGTGGACCGAGGGAGTCGATTCATGGAAGAGTTCCTCGATACCGCTCATGTCGGCCGTCTCCTCCCGTCGTCGTCTCTGATGTTCGAACATGTTCCTCACTCCTCTGACGTCGGTCAGGTCGTTCTTTGGCGTGTTTCTATCGAACGTCTTCTTCACGCCCCACACGTTTCTCAAATCGTTTCTCGGCGATTTCCTAGCGAACAACCGCTTCACGCCGCGAACGTTCGTCAAGTCGTTCCTGGGCGATTCGTCCTCCCTAAATAGGGTTTTGACGCCTGTAACGCGACGTAAGTCGTTAGCGGGACCGGCGGCGAATACTTCCTTGACGCGGACGTCGCTCAGTCGGTTCCGCGGCGACTTAGCGAATACCGCTTTAACGCCGGATACGTTCGTCAAGTCGTTTCGAACCGATCTCCTAGTTCTCGGCGTTCGGACTTGACCTTTAACCCCTCTAACGTTGCGGAGATCATTATTCGGCGTATTCGTCTTCAAGAGTCGTTTGATTCCGCTCATATTGGGAGAGTCGTTCGGCGTCTGTATCGGGCTGACGAACCGTTCTGGCGTAAAGACGACGTCGTTGTCCGACAGCGAGTCGTCGCCGGTTTTCAGTCCCGCGACGACGGAGATGGTGTTCCTCGTCGGACGCCGCACTCGAACTACATCCTCCTCGTCGAACGAGTGCTTCCTAGAAAACTCGGTCATGCTCTGAGATAGTTTCCGTTTCACTGGACTGTTGAACAGTTGCTTCACGATGTCAGATTGATTGAGGTCGTCGATGAGAGATCGTTTAGAGACAGGTTTCTTAGCGGTCGAATGTTTGTTCTTGACCGCTTCCGGGACTAGTTTGACGGCACTCTTCGGAGTGACCGTCTCCTCGTTGTCGGGCTGCGGAGCGCCCTCGTCCGTTCTATCTGAAGTTTCAGACGATCCTCGACTCAGTCTTAGAACAGTTTTCTTAGCGATGCCGCCGAAGGAACTGTTCGCCTTCGAGCCGACGACGACGGCACGCGGTCTACGCTCCGATAGCACGCCTATAGTCTTTCGTTTAGAGTTGAACGCCCGTCGCCCTCTCTTAGATGAAGTTTGCGATGTCAACGAGCTCCGACTGGAGTCCAGTAAACTCTGTATACTGAGCACCGGAGTACTGACTTCGACCGGGCTCTGTCTGTTCTCAGGGGTCGACGTTCCTTCCTTCTCAATATTAGTCGTCTGTTCGGTCACATCGCCGACGTTAGATTTAGTAGAGCGAGTTCGTTTGGAAGTCTTCGGCGAGGAATCTTCGACCTCCGTGTCGTCCAGCAATAAGAGATCGCTGTCGTTAATTCTGGATCGACTGCGCGACCGGCGCGATACGCGCGTACTGTTCACCGACACGTATTTATTATCCGGAGTCGTTAGAGATTTCGATCGTCGCGTCGATATCGAACTTCTGGTAGAGATATTCATTGTTAGGTTAGATTTAGATCTAGTTTGTCTCTTATTGCCGAGATATGGAGTACTAGATCCCAGTATAATGGGATCGATGGTAGAGCGGGTCCTCCGTCCGACGCTCGTCTGCGGCGTGCCGTACTCCCCGGTGTTCGTCGAGTCTGCGGAACTGTACACGGAGGTGTCGTTCGAATCCAACGACACAAGGTCCACTATAGAGTAAGACTCCATGTTCTTGCGGGGGCTGAGAGTGCGGGTTCGGAACGCGGACGCGACACGTTCACTTTGTGTGTAATCCGTCAGATTTGATTCGTCCAGAGCTTTCTGGATGATTAAACTTCCTCTGGTAGATCTTCTTGAGGTCCTCGAGTTTGGTGTCAATGTTCGTGAAGGAGATAGCTCGACTCTATCGTCTTCACGAAGTTTGACTACAGACTGGCGACTGGTGCAGAGTTTCTCTAATATCCTGCTGCTGCGGGAATGTATGGAGTGTCGCGAGGAAGGGGAGGAAGGCGAGAGGGTCGGGACACTAGAGTCGGAGTAATGTAGAGTTATATCGTCTTCTGACACATTACTGTCACTATGTTTAGTACTCTCTGATAGTTGAACGACGTCAGATTCATGATGGTTCTCCAAGTTGGTAAGGTCGAACTTGATGGATTCGATCTTGCGGATGGTCTTCTTGGTGGTGTCCTTGAGGGCAGACTTCTTGGGGCTCGCGCTCGGTAGGCCGGGAGACTTGCCTCGACTCTTGGAGGAACGAGTCGAGACCGAGGTCAGGTCTGAGCGGTTGCACTCCGAGCCTGTTATTTCCATGATTGTCACCTGAATATACATAATGATGATATTGAAATATTCTTAATTATAATTAGTTAATAATATTTAGGGACCATGCTGTTATAATTTCATATCTTTGTAGGTAATCTATACTTAATATCATAAAGCTGAAGAGTTTGTTTGTTTGAACGCACTTATATCAGTAACTACTGATTGGAATTGAAAAATTATTTTTTGTGTTGGATAGTCCATTTGTCGAGGAAGGCTATGGGCTATATTTTATATTTCGATATTCCCGCGGGATCGGGAAAACCGCGGGTGAAACCACGGAGCGGTGCTAGTGCAAGCTACGATGTAAAACAAACTTACAGACTGATTCCCCGAGCTCCTCATACTCCTATTCCCTGTGGCCTCGGGAATGCGTGACGCAGGGCTTCGGGAGGTGCGCGGCGCAGGAGCTGCGGGGGTATGTTGCGCGGGGCTCCCGGATAAAGTGCGCTGCGCGGGGCTCCCGGACAAAGTGCGCTGCGCGGGGCTACCGGAGGAGGTGCGCAGCGCGGGGCTCTCGGAAGTGCCCGGCGCAGGAGTCGCGGAGGTGCGCTTCGAAGGGCCCCCGGTGGTGCGTCGCGGGGTGGCCCCCAGCGTTCTTCTGGAATTCCGAGGCGTCTTACGGACAGGACTCGGTTTCTTTACCACATATGTCGGAGACTTGCTCAATTTTGACTTCGTATGACCCGTCATAAGCATTATGGCCGCCTGTTTGGTGTAATCTGTAGAATTAAATTATTATCTAATTATAGCCAAAATGCTTTAAGTATGTTTTTATTATTATTATTATTAAGCCTTTAATGCCAACATATTTTACAATAAAATTATTTTTAAAAATTTAAATCTATGTAGTTAAAAGTATGTTTTTATTATTAATGCCAACATATTTTACAATAAAATTATTTTTAAAAATTTAAATCTATGTAGTTAAGCTTTTATTTATTGGGCGTCGGCGTGTCTTTTTGCGACACGAAGGCCTCCTCCAGCTCTTTCCAGTCTCGTCTTGTTTGAGTTATTCTAAGCCATATTGGACAATCTTTTTGATGTCGTCAGACCATCGTTTTCTCTGTCGTCCTCTTTTTCTCTTTGTTTGGAATCTAGGGGTCCATTCTGTTATATCTTTTGTCCATTTATTACTGTTCTCTCCCATCATGTGGCTTTAAGTATGTAAGATTCAGTAATTAAGCTAGAGGAAAAGAATTTTAACATAAATGTCAAAGTTACGAGGATATCTATTATTATCTATCACTAGGTCCAGTCAGCTGCATAATTGAAGACAGTGGATCTTCAATTATGCAGCCGACACTATGCATACCTTATTTATACATTATGCAATTATGCATACCTAGTAGAGCTCCAAAACGGCTGTTATAAGAATGTTTTCAACACAAGCAAGATTCTAGTCTTTTAACTCATGAATTTATCAAACAAAAATGATTAGAATGAAAACATTTCACTAGGGTAATTAAAGAACTCTATGTTGAGTCTGCAATTGTGCTGCCGACCGTTCTTATTATAAAATGAACTTTTTTAAATTATACTTCTGCGGTTTGAGATACGCATTCCCAATGAGACTGATACGCTTGACTGCTAAGACGTCGCATTCACACAGTATGTGCTCCATCGTTTCCCTGACATCACCGCAGGCTCTGCACTCATTATTTGAAGTTAGCTTTATTTTTAGCATGTCATTAGTTCCGTAATGTCAAGGCACCGACCCCACCGACCACAGCTCATGCTTTGCTTCTACCGTTATTCAATGTAAATATAGAAGCCCCTCTGGTGCTGCTACCTATGAATTTCTTCAAATGTAGTAATCCTTGACTGATTTCCCACTCTTGCGTGTGTTTCTTATCAGGGTAATCCTTTACGGCCTTTATGATTGTGCATGCTGGCAGGCCCATACATGGTTCAGGTCCAAGCATACCACTTGCCGATCCTGTCCTTGCTAGCTTATCAGCTTTCTCATTTCCTGTTATTCCTACATGGCCAGGGACCCAGAGTAGTCGTAGTTTGTTTCTGCGGCCCAACTTGTTTAGGATTTTCATGGTCTTCTTCTGTACACTCCTTTTTAGATTATGAACCGATAGTAAGTGGCGCCTGTATCTTGACGAGCGAAGGTCTGTGCGCCCGCTTGAGTACCGCCATACGCAGAGGAGTTGACTTGCGGCCGCGGACGCAAGTCTACTAGGTGAAGCCCGAGCCCGTAGTCGCAAGTATGTGTATGATGATACGTACCGATAGTAAGTGGCGCCTGTATCTTGACGAGCGAAGGTCTGTGTGCCCGCTTGAGTACCGCCATACGCAGAGGAGTTGACTTGCGGCCGCGGGCGTGGCACGACGTGCTGCGCCGCGCTCTGCTCTCGCTGCTCCCACCCACTGATACACTCCTTGTCTGTAACAACTGTTACACAATATATATGTTATAACTGGCTGCGCCCCACGGCTTCAACCTTCTCCTGACATTAACGAACACAACAAAAAAATGAATTAAAGAATTAGCGAAATCGGTCCAGCCTTTCGTGCGTGATGCGATGACAAAGGGAAATAGGGATTCATTTTTATATACACGGTGTAACAAGAGGTGTGGATCATCGGTTGCTGGGGGGTGGGAGACCTCAGTACCCATCGATTTAACCATCTGTATGTTCTGCAATAATTAGTGGTTCAAAAGTTATTTGGACTTTAGTGAAATTTTAGTCAAAATCAGATATTACCCGAACTGCGATTGTGCCTTTTTTTGTAAAACAAGTTCAATAGCGGATTTGCCATACTATGTTTGTTTCCAAGAATTAATCTCCATCAGCAAGACTATCTATTGGTATAAAAATATAGGTGATTATTTATTTGCAAAATCAACAGTAATGATTTTTTTTAAAATCTAATGTGCATCATTAGATTTAAAAAAAAATGTTTACTTTATGTTTTAGTTTTTGTCAAAATCGGGCGCGCGACTACTTTCAGCATTTTGCACTATCTCTTATAGTCTTTACTAATATTATACAGCTAAAAGCGAAGCTTTCGCTATCTCTTATAGTCTTTACCAATATTATACAGCTTAAAGCGAAGCTTTCGCTATCTCTTATAGTCTTTACCAATATTATACAGCTTAAAGCGAAGCTTTCGCTATCTCTTATAGTCTTTACCAATATTATACAGCTTAAAGCGAAGCTTTCGCTATCTCTTATAGTCTTTACTAATAATATTATAAGGCTGAAGAGTTTGTTTGTTTTTTTGAACGCGCTAATCTCAAGAACTAATGATTCGAATTGAAAAATTCTTTTTGTGTTGGATATCACGTCAAAAAATAAGTGGGGGCTCGCCGGCTCCCATACCACATGATACAGAACTCTTCATGCGCTAGTCCGACTCGCACTTGGCCGGTTTTTTAAATAAACAATTTAGATGATGGTACTTGTACTTGTACTTGTATACGGGCTGTTTTCCGCCATTGGACCCTTTTTAATTGGGTCCTTTTTGCGTGAAGATGGAGTAGGCTTGCCCAGCACCCACTACCCTTTCAGCTTAGTGGACCATGTCCAGAGGAGAGAACTTGTCAATACTTCTGGAGCCAACTAAGGCGCGGGTTTCATCACGATGTTTTCCTTCACCGTAAGAGCAATGTCAATTAGCGCACATAATTTTTTCTTAAGAAAAATACATTGGTGCACGGCCGGCCTGGATTCGAACCCACGACCTTCAGAATGAAAGTCTAGGTATCTACCACTAAGCCAACACTGCTGATGATGGTGCTAGATGATGGTATACCTTGGCCCGCCTGGGGCTGGTCTTCCTGCTCTCTATCCAGAGCGTGGCTTGCGTGGTGTGTGCCGGGACAGTCCCGCTGGAGCCGCTCGCCGGGGGCGAGTTCGTCCCGTTGGAGCGACGCTTTGGTTGCGGGCTCGAACGTGATTGATCGACATCTGGTAACGTTAAGGCAGATATTGAAGCCAAAAAACAGAATATAAATAACAATAATTGGTGATGTAGGTATTTCACCTCCGTCGGTAAGTGAGTTTATACCTACCTATTTGTAGAGATGTGTCTCGTCGTTGCGGTTGTACTATTGCCACCTGTTTGCCTCCCGAACTACCTGTTTTACAAAATATTTATCACAAAACATTGAGAGAGTACTGGCAGAGTAATATTATATGATATTTTGTCCATTAACATCATCATGTAAATTGTTAAATTATGATGTATTTTTTTGGTGAGTAATGTAAAGGGGTGAATGCGGGACCGTGACTGACCGGGCATGCTGGCTCGATGGTTCATCTCTAGCGCGAGCTGCAGCGCGCGGTCTCGATGCAGTGCGGTCGCTGCCGTCACCGCCGTGTCACTGCCGCGTCGCCTGCCCCGCGCGGGACCACCTGCCGCCGCCGCCACCACCCGCACTAAAGGACTCGCTCCACCTGGTGGCACATCACACTACGTTTACACAATACACAATATAATATACCATGTACCTAGTATATATGGTACAAAGGGGCTACTGACGTGGTTGCCTGCGTCCAGTGGGATCATCATACTCCCAGCGTAGATGTCTGTCGGCCAGCGTGATCACGTCCCCGTGCCGTAGCGCCGCCACGCTCACCGGTGCCCCGTTCACCAGCGTCGCCAAACCGTCGACATTGCGTATCACTGTCTAATCATTCATAGTAAAGCTAAAGAGTTTGTTCCAACTTCTCTGTAGAACTACCAAACGAATATGAAAATAGTTATTGATAGCCCAATTCATTAGGCCCTCTCTTGGTCTGTTCATTTAGACTAATATTTTTTCTATTGATAATTCCTTTACAGAGCATACTTTTTAACATAAATCGTAATCTATATGAATCCAATAGCAGACAATTTGTCTTAAATACTTGCCAAATTTTTTTTTAATCTTTAATCTAATTAAATTAATTAAAACTGTATGGAACAAATTACATTAATTAACAGTATTATACACAAGTGCAACAAAAATTAACCTAACTAGATAGGTAAAGAGTTGACACTTTGCAAATGCAACCACTAATCCTTCTTTAATCTATGAAAGGAATACCAATGAAAGGATTTCCATTTAGCTTTATTAATATAATTATGTTAACTTGCATGATTTCGGTGGAACTTTAATCAAGTTAGTAAAGTCAAGGTGCACAAGTGTCTCAACTGGAGGGTGTCTCAGTTTAAGTAAGAGGCTTTCCATATTGGACGTGCTGGTGGGATTGGACAGTGAGCATACCTGTGCCGTATGTACTGCTATGGTGGCGTGGTGCTTCGCGACTGCTGGCAGCATGACGCGGATGTCGCACGCGTGGTCGGAGCCGAGCGTGGCCAACGTCGCTCCGCGTAGTGGGAAGGACCGCGCCTCGCGCCCGCACCGGTCCAGCACCACGAGCCTACCACCCGCACCCACACCCGCACCCACACCCGCACCTGACATCTAATTTACACCCGATATATATTAATATACTAGCTACGCCCCGCGGTTTCACCCGCGTAATAATTTTCTGCGCAACTTTCTTAATTTTTTATTTCATAAGAACCTTCTCCTGATAATAACAAACAGACCAAAAAAAGAATTGGCCAAATTGGTCCAGGCGTTGTTGAGTTATGCGCTTACCAACACATTTTGCGATTCATTTTTATAAAAGATATAATTAGGTAAATAATTGCACAATAACAAGCACACAACAAATTCAAGTGTACAAACAGAAATAAACACAACACAATAACTATGAACTGGTCACGAACAGAACAACTAAACAATAATGTTTTGTTTATTCGGTAAACCTTGATAACGTTGCTTGGTTTCCCGCCAACCTGTTGTGGTTAGTACAACATATTTTACCTAGCATATAAAATACACATTGTTAGTCCCATAAATTATTTATTTGTATTGCACAAAAATATAGAATCTAAATTATACTTGCTTCGACGCCGCGGTGTAGGTGTTTCTAAGTCAAATTAACAAAAGGCAAAATCATAAAGTCAAACCGTACTATTTGTCCTACCCCTGCTATTTCAGTTTCCTCTGCTCGCCGGTACTTCACAGTTATTCATATTAAAACACATAAAACACAGTTTTGTCGACTTTAACGGCAGTTAAATATTGTAATTATTTAAATTAACCAATATAATCCAAGCGATATTTCTCCGCGACCCGAAAAATAAATATGGCGGACGAATGCAAAAGTTGCAAACGTCGAAAGAAGTCGAATGAGTCGAATGCTTTTCTTTTCTTTTATTAATGGCTTCGTTCGGCTTGCGAGAATAGCCAGTGTCAAGAATACAATTTATGACGAAAAAAAAAAAAATGGCTTTTCAATTACATAAGAATTTATGTTAGAATTAAAAGGTAAAATATGGAGCACGTAATATAATGTAAAAAAAAAAGAGTTTGGTTTGTGTATCTTTCTTTTTAAGTTTTGTACCACGGAATAAAGACCGCGGAACAGAAATGAAGTATTTTTTTCTGTTCCGTGTTTTATACAATAGAACGAGAGTAGATTAAACAATAGGGAGATTAGAACAAATAGTAGAACATATAAAAAGAATAGAACAAATAGTTAAGGAAAAGAACATGAATAGAACCAAGGACTGTATAGACTAAAAACCTTTTGCCTGTTCTTTCGGCGATCAAAAAAGTCCATTTGTTTACAACGTAGACAGATCATAAATATAGACCGGCTGCTAAAATAAATAACAATAATTACTAGAGTGAGAAGGATTGACCGTCAAATAAGTAAGTGGGAGCAAGACGAAGTATAAGTTTTTTGTCTCTATTAGCGTATATGAAAAGCCAGGATAGCCTTCATCTTTACTCATTTTGTACCAATTTAGGAAGTGGACAAAGTAAGGGTTAAGAACAATGTCATCCAATGACAACCAGTATTATTCATACACTACAAGTAGCTAGATTCACGTAGTTTCAAAGAAACACATAGTTAATCATCACAATAACTCAATCTAAACATAAAATAGTATGATTGTACAACTCAGAGCGATTCGTGAACGAGCACGGTTCGCGGACGCCCGTCCTGTTCGCCAAGCGTCTAAGATGGCGTTCCCCCATAGAGGAATAACATAGACCGTTCCCCCGATCCATTGACATAATATCACGCTTCGCTAGATTGACTGATTACCATAGTCAATCTGACGTATGACGGGTAGGTACGCGGTAGTATTTAGTTGTTTATCTATGGATACACTATAATTTGTGTTACTTTAAATGATATTAAAAAGGAGTACCTACTAATTAGTGTGCACTTGTGCAGTGATGGTTAATTGCTGTTTGGCAATTTTACAACTATGTACTTATAGGTATGTTGAATATTCGCTGTCTCACACTGTATACCTACGCTGGTAGCTTGTCTATATTTATTCTTTGTCTACGGTTTACAAAAAAATCAAAAAATTGTTTGTACACCAAAGAGTAAAAAGTAGTGATTATATCCTCTTTGTTATTATGTACACTCTTGTTGTGTCTAACGTAGTGTAATCAAACACAGAATATAATTATTCTCTTTGTTGTTTTGATAGCTTGTTATAATTTTTAGCTAAGTATAAAAATATTGAGATAAAATGAACCCCCATAACCAGAGCTATTGGTTTGTGCTCAGGGAAGACCAAAGCAGCGTAATATTCAGCAGCTCCAGCACTAATAACTTCACTGTACAAAACACACAACCACATAGTGAGTGACCATAATTGTATTTTTAGATTTAAAAAATTATTGAATCATGCTACAATAGGTAATAAATTATGTAACCTGTTCATTTTTAGTAATCGGGGAAGAAGGTAGATATATCGTCGACACCGGAGAGACGAGGCAATTGTTACAAATCAATGAAACCCCAACAACGCTAATCACTCCACAAACCCAAGCCCATCCGGATCCTGTTGATCAAACTGAAACACAAAAATACGAATCCAACTTTTGGGACAGAAATAAAATTAAACTGTTCCTCACAATGTGTTTGGAAAATAATTACAAGAATATGAATAAGGACAAAGATTTGCAAGAAATGATTGCAGCACATTTAGGTACAACTCCTGATCAATGCCTCACTAAGTACAAAAATCTGAGAAGAACTTTTATAAGGTTGCTAAAGAAAAAAAGAGTTGGAAAAGATATAAAATGGGTGCACTACAGTATGTGCGAGAAGGTGTTTAGTGAATGTAAGTCATTGCCCCTCTCTGTCCTGGAGCCTTGGGATGACAACAAAGTTAGGGACCTCTTGAATCTTTACATTCAAAATCTCAACAGATTCAGAAGCTCAGAATGCTTGCAGAAAGATGTTTGGAAAGACATCGCAACTCAAGTAGGCACCACCGAGTACAACTGCTATCACAAGTTTAAGAATTTAAAGCGAGCATTCCTGAAATGGCAGCAACAGAGTAAAGATACTGGTAAACCTGTCAAATGGCCCTATATACAATATTTTGAGAGAATATTTTACATTTACAATCCAAGCATCAGCCCCTGGAATAGAAATAAAATTAACAAGTTAATGAATGCCTATATCCAGATGTCAGACAAGTTCAAAAACCCAAGATATCAAAAGAAAGATCTCTGGAAAGAGATTGCAGTTATAGTTGGGGAAAGCGCCGCCAACTGTGATAAAAAGTTTAGGAATTTGAAACAGACTTACATGAAACTGAGAATGAGATACGAGTCTGGAAGATCCATCACCAAATGGCGCTATTACAAAGATTTCGAAGCCATTTACGAAACAACATCATCCCACCACTGGAATAGTGAAAAGTTAATATCGCATAGAGAAGACTATGTAACGCAGTTACTAGACTTCTATGTACAAAATGTAGACAAATTCCGAGATCCACGTATAAAAAAGAAACAAGTATGGAGGTTGATCGGCCCCAAGTTGGGCTTGTCTTCGGAAGGGTGTGATAGAAAGTTCCGCAATTTGAAACAGACCTACATTCGCTTAGTCGAGAGAAAAATGTTAACTGGCAAGAAAAGTAACTGGCCTTACTATGAACATTTTGAGAAGATTTTTGATAAGCCTAGAATATCTCGAAAGAGCAGTAGTAGCAATTGCGACCATGATGTAACCAGAGTTGTACAACAAATACAAAACAAGAACAACTATGATAAGTTTGACAAGTTAGTGAATGCAATGGAAGAATCAAACACTATTCAAAGAGAAAGAAACAGAATATTACAAGCGTTACTGAACAGAAAATAGAATTATTATTAAAATATGTATTTCTGCTTCAAAACCCTCCATTTACGGTGTGCGTGCAGGTACAATGGACGTTTATAAGTCCACCGCCACCGTAACGTTTACAATCCTGTGCAGCACACCATTTTAATCACACCTGTGGATCGAACCCACATTGGTTGGAGTAGCGAGATACAACTGCCAACTAAAGACATGCTAACATGTTGAAAATATAATCACATTGAGTATACTAATAACTAATTCAAGTTTTATAGTGGTCTATAGTAGTAACATTGTAGATCACTGATTTGATAATACACCTATGTTTCCTACTGTACCTTGTCAACTTCTGTAAATACCTATACCACATGAGTACTCTTGTGCCTATACGACAGGTAGAAACCATTCAGTTTTGCTCTCAAAACACCATTTAGTTCGAAATCTAAAGCGTGAATATGACCTTTTGTTAAATAATGTTGGAGTTTCCACAATACCTACCTACCTACTATGACGTGCGCTCCAGCTTCTACGAAATGGTAGTTTAATTTACATTGTACCTACTAAATGAGATTTAAAATAAAAACCATAATACTGTTTAGAAATCGTTTATTACTGTTCTTATGTTTAAATGTATATGTACAAACAAACTATAATAGATTATTAGTTTTCCTTTCATTCTGAAATGAGAATCAATTAGCAAATTCAATTACATGTTCATGTATCCAGTCATAGTTTATAATTTCATCAGTCAAAGTACACTGATTACGCTTAACTTAACATTAAATCCAGGATCTCGTCTCGCACGGTTCGCGTCAACCAACATCAGACTTCATATTCTAATTATACCACAGTAAGGAATGGAAAATAATAACTTTTAGAAAAATAATAGTGAAGAAATTCACCACACTGGATCGATCCTGTCCTGTCTTGCCTGCCTGATACCCGGTCGGTCGGTATAGGTAACATCACACGCACAACACGCGTCACGTTCAGTACACACACATACACACACACACACTCTTGTTCTCTCTCTCTCTCTCGCACTCGATACATCGCTATAACCTAGATCGTTACCATTCTAACTCGTACATCTAGCTGTGGGCGGGCGGGCGTGCCACACAAGCGTGACGTCCGTCCGTCACGGGCGTGGCACGCCCGCCCGTAGACGCGGGACGACGACGCGCCCTCTTCACTTCTTGGCGTTCTTCTTGGGCGAAGGAGCCTTGCCTTTGGCGTTGTTCGACATTTTCGCCTTCTTGCCTTTGGGCTCTCCCTCCTCATCGTCTTCATCCTGCAACACACACACACACATCACATGTTACACTTATTTAGTCCTATAACTTGTCTCTGTCTGATATTATATCATGTGTCCATAAAGCAATATAAATTGCACAAGTAAGCAACAGCAAGTCACAACTTGCTACAGTTAAATTCTGCAACTTGTATTGCTTATCCCTTTACATAACAAAATTGAGTGCCTTTCACAGAAATTTCAACAAGTTTACTAGTTACGTTTCTGGGCATAGCTTCTGTTAAAAGCACTCGTTACAATATCCTCAGAAGGTAAAGGACATTCGATGAGTATACAGAAAACCAACAGCCAATGTCTTGTTATTAAACCATTTTCCAATAATAATTTAGATAACTTCCATCATGCCCAGTTAAAGTATACATAAATGACAACACAATCTAGCTACACTTAAACATTAGTAACCACCTGGTGATAGATGTTTCACAAAGTGGGCGAGTGCCCTTTAACCTCTGCTCTGTATCCAATGATACAGTTAGGTATTGTATTTGTTTAGGTGAAGGTTTTCAGTACCTCATTTACCTTGCGCTTTCCAGCTGCTTTCTTTTTATTTTCATCTTCCTGGAAATGTACCATTTACTGAGTCACAATTTATATTCATTCAAAGCCTATATTTATAACAAGTGATATTACTAGGTATTCTAGCACATGCACAGATTACATGACTAATATATAAATATCAAAATATACATGTGCAGTCTCAGATACTAGGTACTGAACCAATCATCATCTACACTTCCATGCAACTAAACAGACTCAAATTTGAGTCCATTTTGCTGCTCTTAAATATAGTTTTTAGTAAAGACAGATGGAGATTACTGTGATGTATATACCTTGAACTGTGAGTCATCTCCCTCCTCTTCATCGAGCATCTCCTCCTCCATCTCCTCCATGTCCTCGAACTCCTCGACCAGAGAGCCCAGCAGGTGCTGCCCGATCAGGTGCACAGGTCCCGTACCCTGCAACATATCATCACCAGAACATAACATTCACCTCAACTAAGTTGATTTAAATTATTATCTTGCTTGTGTCAGACAAATGCCTCGAGAGATCACTGTCAGATGGTGTCACAATCAGAACGATGTCACATGTCTGTCACTAATCTACATGGTAATTTATCATCATTGTTACTTTGCAAAGTGTTATTAGCTGCGCCCCGCGTATTTCCGGGATCGGGTTTAAAAGTAGCCCATTTTTTCTCCATCATAACAATTACTTTGTCATTTATAATATTAGTAGATTTCAGGGGTACATAGTGTAGGTATAGTAACCTGTATGAGCTGGAATGTGACGGGTGCATCGGGGAACTCGATGTCGAGGCGCGCGTGTCGCGTCTCGCCCGCCTTCAGCACCGCTACGGGGATCTTGATCGCCTCGTGAAGGGACATTGTTTCCACCTGAAACATGTATTTACACAATACCTGCACTGGCCTGCCTGCAATTGCTGTCCGATGGCCAACCATTGCCCAGGTAAGCTATACTGATATTATAACTAGAGTAGAATGTATGATACCAGTGATCCTTAATACCTACATTGAGTTACATAGTTTTTATTGCATTGAAACATAATAAAAATCAGATTTTGAGTCATACGATGACTTTCTAGCTCTTATCAATAACAAAGTCCAATATTGTGCAACTATATACCTATTGCACTCTCAATAGGTTTAGTAGGTAAGGAAGGAACCAAACTATGGTTAGTGGTATTTTGATGGGCCAGTATTACCTGAATAACATTGAGTTCATCTGGCTTGGCGTCTGGCCCGAGGAGCGCCTGGCGTATGAGTAGCTTGTTGCTGCGCGGGTACTCCGCCTTCGCCTCCGGGTCCCACGTCTCCACCTGGTGCGTCGCCGACAATGTTACACCTGGACATAACAACAACTATATCATTGTTCAGGGACGTACCTAGGAAGTAAGGTAGATACTAAGTAAACTATTTCAGACAAATGCCTCGAAAGATCATATTCAGGTAGTGCAACAGTCAAAACGACGTTGCATGCCTGTCAATAAACACATGGTTACTGTTATCATCATCAATAGCCTAGCTTTCACGATCTTGTGGTGTGGAGAAAGTATTTTGATTGCGATGTGGATAGTGAGGTACCTACCCGGCCCGGTACGGTAACAGTAGGGACTCTGTAATTTCTAACCTCAAAGAGATAACCGGTAGGTACATTTCACCACTAATAACAACAGGGAGACCACGCACCGAAACATAAGCCTATTGTTCTCCTCTTCTCGTGTGATTCGCGAACTTTTGTAACGAACGACGCCTTTTTTAAATTACGCGCCATCAACACTGACTCCGCAAAATCTAAATAATTACCACGCGTTCGCGAAAAATCGATACACATCGTCTCGCGTGGGGTACTAATCTACCTAATTGTATTGATTTGAACTTCTTTTCCTAGATACTGACAATTTTGTAATCAAACAAAATAATAAATGCACGTACGTAGGTATGTACGTTTACTTAATCGAAAATGGCGGCAATAGTTTACTGCTTTGTCTTACATACGGTTAAAGTATCAAACTGCGATTTTATCATTTCTCGTCAATAATAGGTACCTACTTGATCAAATACGATTATCAAACAAAATAACACAATTCAATACAAATACAGAGATTATAAGATGGCGAGCCGGGTGTAGCTTGCGCTTGGTCAGAATAACTTTGACAATTCCAGGAATAGTACGCATGCAACGAAATAAATATATTTCTAGAAATACACAACCATAATTGTAGATCATTACTTACCATAAAAATATTCGTCAGACATGGTGATTTCACTAATAGATTAAGATTTTTGCGACACGTTCACGTGCGATGCCGGCGCACACAAATCTGGGAACCAATGTTACCAGTTTCTAAATTATTATTACTCATACAGTTGGTGAAACTCCACCCTAAATGACGTCATGTAAAACTCCACCGATATACAAGGCTATTGGTAATCATTTTAGAAAGCGATTGAAGGCCACTTCTGTGCATCTAAACAAACAACTTTTGTTCTACTTCTTTTCGAAATTCGAACATTTTGAAATTTTCTAGGTTATGTAAGTTCGAAAAAAAGTTGATTTTTTTTAATTAAAGGTCATTCAGACTTAGAACAGCAGATAAAACTTTAAAAAATAAGTATAATCCTAAGTTTAATGCCCTTCCGTGTAACGAACAAATGATTTTCAAGTGAATATAAGGTTTGGAACGAATTCCCTTTACCTTTTTGATTTCAACGTGATAACGTCCAATAAATTGATGGAAAACCTGCATTCACAAAAAAGCATCTGATGAAATATTGTGTGACGTCATGCGTCATGGTAACATGACGATGATGCGTCCGTTCCCGTTAGGAAACAAAGTAATAATAATATCGCTCATCTGGGCTTGTGTTATAGTGACGAATATAAACTGACTTATATAATGGAAAAATAGGAATAGCAATTTTTTTTAATTTTTCTTCGTATTCTTATGATGTTATTACGTCAAATTATCGCCCGAAAACCGACTTTACCAACGACCATTTTTTTCATATTATTTTTATCGGTCTCCTTCATTCTCTTTCTCTTGCGGTTTTTCGTAACGCGTTTTCGTGATACATTTTCGCAATTTTTTTACGTTATTTCTCGGCTAGGTCCCCCCGCCAATCCGCAATATAGAACTTCGTTCCAAAAATGTCCAAAAATCGAATTTCCAATACTCGAAAAACAAAAATTGATGGTTTATGTGCAGAAGTAGCCCTCGACCGCTTGCTTGTAATTATACTAGCAAGCCGTTGAGGGCTACTTCTGTGCAACTTAACAAACAACTTTAGTTCTACGACGTTTGGAAATTCAAACATTTTTTTTTTAATTTTGATGTTAAGTTTATCTGAAAATCTGCTGTTCCTTACACGGAGAGGTCATTACAGACAATTTTTTACCAATTTTTTAAATATCTACTGTTCTTAGTCTGAATGACCTTTGTCTTAAAAATCGGCTGTTTTTCGAATTTACATGACCTAATTTTTTTTTTCTTCGAATTTCTAAAACTCGTAGAACAAAAGTTGTTTGTTACGTACGGTGCACAGAAGTATTGCTAGTTTAATTATCAATAACCCTGTATTGGTCCAAGTACTATTTTTTCACTAGTAAGCTAAGTGTTACAAAATAATGAAATATTAAAATAAATTAGAAATAGTTAAATAAACATTAGATAGGTACATCATGATATGTGATGACAGTTAATAAAGGCATCAAAATAATTATTTTATTATTATTGACGTGCTAACGTCTTAAAAATCAAATTATGCACGACAATCACAAAAAAGTGTGACGTCAAGTGTGCTTCTCTTAAATTGCTTACTAAATTTTTTACCCTAAATTTAGGCAATTTATATTGATCTTGGTAATACAAAACCATCGACAAAAATAAAATTTCTTCGGTTCGTAAATTCTTTTATTCTGGCAAGATTCTGGCTTCGCACGAATCGCATGATCTTCAATAATTAATTTCCTATCAAAAAATCTAAAATAGTTTAAACTCCTCCATGCTTTCCCCAAATGATTGAGGCTTCCCTCTATGGATTGAGGGAAAAACGAAAATATTGTTTGAGGCCATAGACAAACTTTCATGTTTGAAAACAAAATCCAAAACCAAACGAAGTTTCCATTAGTGGAGACAAGCATTGATTAATCAACACCACTGTGATTGGATACTTATCAACAATAAAATCTATTGGCCAATCACAACGTCTTTTATTTCATCTCTCATTCCAACTATATTTTTTCATTGGTAAATGACTTCCTGTTTTCTCGTGATTGGATGAACTCGTGATTGAGTGACAAGAAGATATGACAGAAAAATAATTTGTCAAAATACCGTTCTAAAAACATTTCCAGCTCCATTGTTTCTTTTATTTTTTCCTCCATATCCCCAGGTTTGTTTGTTTCGTTCATCCAAAGCTAGATATTAGGCTGTACAGCGGTAAATTCATACCGTATTATCGTAATTAATAACTTTAAAACGCTTCGAGATCGTTTTCAGTGAATGAGTGAATCGTGTAGGTCGATTATTATTCTTGACCTTATGGCATCGTCGCCAGTGGTTTATGTTGTGTAACGACGCCAAAATTCTGAAGCGAACATTGCCAAGTTTCGTATCTTCAACCTTACGAACTACCAGAAATTAAAAAGACGTACGCGCGAGCTCGAACGATCGTCTCTAGGAGCGATAAGCTTCGGTGAAATCAGTGGTCGTGTCGCGACAACGAGACGGGGGTATGAAGGTGTGTTAGTGCGGCGCTCCTGGCCGATGGTGCACGCGCGAGCGCGAGGATGAGCGAGGAAGCACAGGCGGCCGCCAGCCATGAGAGCCGGCAGCCTGAGGCCGCCGCGCTCTCGCCCGAGGGCGCCGCCGACGCTGCAAGACCGCTCAATAATCAGGTACCTACCTCTCACCTCTAAATTATGAGCAATTATTTTTAAGAAATTGCCATTTGTAAACATAAACATTCCAAGTTCCTCGATCATTGTGAATGAGACAGAACCAATATTGCTAGTTCTAGTAAGGTATGATAGAGAGATGTTTGTGTTGATTGTAGGTGACCACGAGTGAGGGAGGTGCTGAGGTTGGTGCAGGTGCCAAGTGGAGCTGCGAAGTGTGCACATACGAGAACTACCCTCTCTCTAAGAAGGTAACATTGCTAAGTACCTTCTGGCCACATTCCTCTGTACATTATTACTACAAAGTTAGGTACACTAATTGCCCTATTGTTTTATGTACGTCTAGTTGTTGCCTAACAAACTTCATAGGTACATACTACATACTGATTGACAGAATTAGAAAGTTATCTATACTAGGTAGTAAGTTTTACAATAATTGACTTTACTTTCTTGGATATATTTGTAACACAAACACGGAAAGGTTAGTCTGTTGAATGTTACAATAATGTTGAGAAGCCAGACAGAGATAAAATTGTTATTACAAAAGGAAAGGTTTAGATAATGAATGAAATGAATCCAGCCATTTTGAACCTTGTTGGTGACGGCTGAACTGTGTAGAGTCTGGTCAGACTGAGTCCTTCTCATTTAACATATTATCACACTTTTATTATATTTAGGTTTATCAATTCCATTATGTGTTTGCATTTAATCTAAATACATTGTACCTGCAACTTATCTAGTCCAGATGTATTGATAAGTTCTTCCCTTAGAACAAGGTTGACTTGGCTGAGAGAGTACCATAGACAGGTATCATCTAATCAATATTTCAGAAACTTCACCGCTGTGTAATATGATCTACATTCGATCTGAAGACCAATATTATTGCATTGAATAAACAGACATGCGCTCACCACCTGTTAAAGTAGGAAATGAAATAAAAAACTTGTACTTGTTCTTGTGGGATGGTGACTTTTGAGTGTGTTGTTTGTTTTCTCACACTGTTTTTCTTTTGTGCTATGTTTTTTATGTGTGGGAACCTCTAATTGGCTCTCTGTTTCTATTATTTTATGTTTATTCTTAAGTTATAGCTGTTGGTTCTTATGATTATGATTGTTCTCCAGTGTACAATGTGTCGGAGTCCCAAGCCGGTGCTGGGCGAGGACATCTTCAAGCTGCAGGATGGAGCCAGTGCTCTACCCCCCCTTGCACCCCTTGCTCTCGAACCTACAGGTATTACATTTGAAATTCCCGTTACAATAATTACCTTCAATATACCTCTAGGGCTATTTCTTTAACTTAAAACGAAAACTGCATCATTAGGTTTTTGGAAAAGTCATTACCCTGGGCCCTAGCCAGGTGTTAAACCTGTTATATTTCCTGTGTAACTTAACTTTGTATGTTCATCTGAATCTAAACTAATATTATAAAGAGTTTGTTTATTTGAACCTGAAACTCAGGAACTACTGGTTCGAATTGAAAAAATCTTTTTGTGTTGGATAGTCCATTTATTGAGGAGGCTATAGGCTACTTTTTATTTTGATATTCCCTCGGGATCGGGACTTACGCGGGTGAAACAGTAAGGCGCAGCTAGTAATCTCTAAATTACAACAAAAACAGCTATTTGTAGACAATACACCGATGACAACAAGTCCACCCACACATTGACTCGCCTAACCTTTTTTAGGGTTCCGTACCTTTAAAGGTAAAAGGAACCCTTATAAGATAACTCTATTGTCTCTGTCTGTGTGTTTTCTTTTGTGGGTACTTATTTGAGTTTACATTATAGTTTAATAGTGAATGGTGTGTGTGTGTGTGTGTGTGTGTTGTCAGGTGCGGAGGCGGTGACGGAGCGCCTCAAGCCGCTGCGGATATCGTCGCCGCAGTCACAGGGACAGTCCACCTCGTGTACAGTTAACAAGTGGCCTTGTCCTGTGAGTATCTATAGGTACATATATCTAGTAGGTATCTAGTACACTACACTACACTACAGTTACAGCATCGTGGACGTGTGTTGCAGACGTGCACGTATGAGAACTGGCCGCGGTCGCTGAAGTGCGCAATGTGCGGCGCGCCGCCCCCGCCCCCGCCCACTGCCGCCCCTGCCGCCCCGGCGCCCGCGCCCGCCGCCACGCCCGCGCCCACCATCGGTAATTAAACCATAGGGAACCAAACCGACCAAACCTAGCCCCTGTCTGGCCGAACGCTTCTCTTCTCTATTTACTTCATATAACAATAAATGTATAAACTAACTAGTGTGTGTTTTATTATTTTGTTATGTACATTTAGCTGAATCGAGGACACCCGTCGACCGAGGCACGACGACGACGATTTGGGGTATCTATTTAGCTAGGCTTTCCAAGATATATTTAATTGCTTACGTCATGTGTATCAGTCAGGGATGGATGGATGACGTTAGTTGATCGGTCACATTTGTGATAAGTGAAAGGAGTAATTAGGGTGAATATAATATATAATCGTTATAATGATGATTAAATAGTGATTTTGTGTGCAGGTATAAACGATATCTGCAACAGCGTGAGTGCGACGGAGACGGAAGCGAGACGATCTACCAAGAGGAATACTACACCTACTTCACCTAACATTGATTGGATATGGCTGCAGGCTTGTCTAGGTGAGGATTGGAGTCATAGCATAGCGTTGACATTGTGTAGGTAGGTATAGTGTCTATGATGGAGGACGTTGTCGTGTCGTTGCAGGTGTAGTCGAGGGGAGCCCGGAGCGGCTGCAGGCGTACCTGTCGGCGGGGGGGGACCCGGCGCGGGCTCTCACCGCGCACGAGGTGGCGCTACTGGACCGGGCGTCCGCCTTCGACGCGGGACACACGCTCGTACATCTAGCTATCAGATTCCGGAGGCAGGACATGCTCGCGCAACTGTTGGCCGCCGTCTCCGGGTCCGGGCCGGGCCTCAAACGTGAACCGAGCTACATAGCAGCGGACCTCGCGGCGGCCGTGCGCCGCCACCTTGCTGCAAGCCTGCGCCGCGGGGCCGGCGCGCTCCCCGTCCGGCACGTGGCCGAGTTCCGGACGCACGCGCTGCCCGCCGCCGTGCACGCGCTGCCGCCCGCCGTGCGCGCCCAGCTGCGCGCCGAGCTCCTCGACCTCGAGGCGCAGGCGACGCTCGAGCGCGAGGCGGGCGTGCGCCGGCTGTACGCGCTGTGGAACAGGTCCGGGGGCAGCTGCCTCGCGGACGCGGTCGCTCAGGCCGCGTACGGCGTCTGCGACCGCGGCGACGCGCTGCGGCACGCGCTCGCCGAGAGCCTCGCGTCGGCGGCGCGCGCCTTCCGCCCGCGGTGGGCGGCCGCCGAGCGTCGCGCCGCGCGCGCCCTGCACTACGCGCCGAGCGAGGCGCAGCTGCGCGCCGAGTGGACGCGGCTCGTCGCGGCTCCGCAGCGCCCGCGCCTCCCGCTCCACCAGCTGCACGTGTGGGTGCTCGCGCACGTGATGCGCCGCCCCCTCATCGTGTACGGGGTGGACGTGGTCCGGTCGTTCCGCGGCGAGGCGCTCGGGTACGCCGGCTTCCAGGGCGTCTACCTGCCGCTCCTCTGGGAGCCGACCTTCTGCAGCAAGTCGCCGCTCGTGCTCGGGTACACGCGCGGCCACTTCTCGGCGCTGGTCCCGATGGAGCCGTACGAGCCGCACCGGTACATATGCGGCGAGGGTGGTCGCGACCACGAGCACGAGGAACAGGAGGACGAGGAGAACGAGGACGGTGTCGGGTTCCCGCTGCCACTGACCGACCTGGAGGGCAAGCCGCTGCCGGTACATTTCCTCACGAACGAGGAGGCCCTCGACCCGGAGACGGTGACGCGCCGCTGGCTCCACGTGACCGGAGGGGACACGCTCGCCGCGCGGCAGACGCTCCACCCGCGACACCTGCTGCAGGCGCAGATGTTGGAGGAGTGGCTCAACCACTACCGCAGGCTCGCGTATGTATCACACACACACTTCGACCATTGTGGAATACTATAGATATAAAAAGAAATGTCTCCATACTGTGGTATTTTGCTATCGCTACGATGTAAAGTTTGTTTCAATATTTTTACATAAATGAAAACGTGCCGGTGCATAATTTTTACTTAGTTGTGATAAGAAACACCGTCAATTTTCATATTTGAGGTTTCTGATCGCCTTTTGAACGAATTGACCGCGTAGTTCACCATTTTGGAGGAGCACGTAACCGCGACACAATCACCAACTAGTTTTATATAACGTAGACGACCAGTGGCCGAACGTACTTAGCCTGAGAGAGGAAGACCCTGCTTGTTCTCTCCTCCCCTCATACCTCCATGCACACACACAACATACAGTTTTGCGTACATACATACTTATATATACATGTATTGTAATGTGTGTGTTGCAGGCAACAGATGCGAGGTCCGTTCCCGCCGCGGCTCCATACGCAGGACTACTCCAGCGACCCCGAGACGGAGGAGGAATGAACTCAACACACGCGCTACATACATCGCACTACCACCACTACACTACACTACACTACACCACACCCTACATCTCACACCATTACATTTGTCATCGTATATTGTCTCGAATCGATATCACGAAAACGCATTTGCAAATGAAATTTCAAATTTTAAAACGATGTCAACATACATATTTTCGTTATACAAAAAGTACAGTCACGTACCTAGTATAGTATACCTAGTATACTCGTAGTTAGGTCGTTATTCTCAATCAAGATACGTCGTATAATTACACATTACTCGAGCCACTGACCACCTGACCACCTGACCACCTGATCAGTGACCACCTACCTATATGCTCTGGTTTACATTTATATCTTCCACTCAAAATGATCAAATAAAATGTTTAAAAAAAATAGTAAAAAAATGAAACATCAACAAAAAGTTCAATGTTGAAGATCACTGGAGAATTACTGCCCACAGAATAATATATGAAAAATCCAATTTAATATTATAAAAATGAAAGTTTGAGTTTAATTGCTATTTCACGCAATAACTACTGAACCGATTAATACGAAACTTGATATTATTATGTAGGTAGATATCTGGAGCCCAGGAATAACACACAGATATTGTAACGGGATGGGGCTTACGCGAGTAAAGCCGCGGGTGCAGCTTGATATATCATATTTTTGTAAACTCTAAAATGTTCAATTAGCAAGAAGTAGCCCACACCGCGGCGGCGCGGCGTGCTTGAATCATGGCGGCCATCTTGTTTTAGGCTTAAAATTTTAACTAAATAATTAGAAATCCCATTTCTAATGTTACAGTTTTCCGTAGTTTATAACAATATTTCTTAAAAATGTGTCTTAGAAAGTAAATAATAATGTAATAAGTAAATAATAGAGATGCAATATTTTTAAATACTTCACCGACTTACGATACAAACAAACATTGCTACATGCATGATATACACGGTGTAACAAGAGGGATAGATCATCGGTTGCTAGGTGGTGGGAAACCTCAGCACCCATCGATTTAACCCCTCTATGCCTGGCCGCATATTTCCGATCCGATTCCGTTCGTACGTTTCGATTGCTAACCCTTGCGCTCGGAGAGACCGTACGGAAAAAACTTAATGACGTCGTACGGAACGTACGCAACGCAGCGTTTCTATACATTTTGTACCGGCGGCCGCCTCACACGTAAGGAAATTACGAATCGGAATCGCGCAGTGCGTCGCGTGGCGCTGCTCCTGATAACTCTCACAGATTCTATAGTATTTTACGGATGACCCAATAACCGACATTTCATTTTTCGTTGATAAATGATAACATTGATAACAGAAGTGCAACTGTCAATAAATCGTCGTCCTCCATTGTCGTGCATTCGCAACGCTGTCGTTAGTCGTACTGGCAGGTTATATTCCGCAGGATAAAAACCGTACGTATGCGGTAGGCATAGGCGCTAGGCGAGTGGAATTCCGAATTATAACCGCGTTGGAAAAAACACGTATGTTTGCGTCCGGGTTAATATCAATTCTGCGATTATGTCTTTTTTTTAACAAGTTAAATAGTCTTAGATTTATAAAACTCCAAATCAAACGATCAAATATGAATGTTTACATTATCATTCTATACAGGAGGGTTAAATCGATAGGTGCTGGGGTCCCCCATCCAGTAACTGATGTGATGATCCACCCCTCTTGTTACACCGTGTATAACTAATAGAAAACTCGCTAGATTGGATAGACTCGTCAATATTATCATTGGAAATTATTATAATGATGTATATAACAGAGAATATAAGATTCTATAGTAAGACATATACATATATAGGTACCTACATATAAATATCGTATGTAAATAATAGAATTTTGCTTGTTGCTTAGTGCATAACATACCATGCTTTTGTTTTACTGAATCGTAATGATACGATGATAATTTATCCAATTATTTATATCATTACGGTAATGTTTCAAATAGTTGAGTGTGGATTGGATCTTGTAGGTATCTGGGGGTTACATTATTATAGTTTATTACTTTCCCAGGATAGATTTCCTTTATACTTCCATCAGTTAGTGGGGGGGGGGGGGGGGTCGCGCTGGCGGCTGTTATATTATAGGTAATAAATTAAATATTTATGTTGTTTTATTTTTAAATTCGGCAGATGGTCACACCATTGGCATTGTGGTAGAAGACACATAGAGCTAGATTTTTGTTTGAAACACCAATGTTTTAATTCACATTACGTATGGATATGTATTTATCTACCTACTAATTTTTAATCAATTATATGAAGCTGTTCGATATATATATTGTTTTATTTGCATTAAAATCCTGTTAAGAGCACACCACGGTACGAAAGAATTTGAGCTGATGCCTCTTCCAAAGAAGTTGGCAAGACAAGGTATTTATTTTTAACGTAAACGTTAATTCAAATCGAATTTTTATCTTCTAGAGCACAGAACAGAGTGTGACTGAATGCCAGAGAAATTGTGAGTACGAAGGTGGAGTTCTATGCTGAATGCAGAGAATTGGTACACCACTTGTCATTTCATGCATTTTAAAATAGTCGTGCTATGCCATAACTTGAAAGAGAGAAAAAAACTATGTTATCTGAGTGTTGCAAGGTTCCTGTAGGTTGACAAAAAGGTGTTTTGTAGCTGGTTCTGTACATATATATTGTTTTGCCTCAAGTATTTACACAGGAATTTAATATTCTGTATGTGTAGTGGATTAATGAGATTGGGTTTATGAACTTGTCGCTTGGGCAGTTGTTTTCAAAGGTAAAATAATAATCACTTGAAAGCAACTTAGAAGTTATTTGGTACTAAGAAGTTACTTGGTACATAAGTGAAAGCACAGTTATAGTTAATAAATAGTATCAAAGTGCTAGTTAGTCCAAACTACGTCGGGCGGACCAACCAAACAAGTCCTTTGAACTGTGTTGAAAACCGCAACTCAGTCTGATTGACGAGGCCGCTATTGCAAGCGCTAGATGGACCCAGATGCGTCTACAATCAATGAACACTGCTGCTACACGAATCTGCTCGTGTTTTAATGCAATATGACATTCAACATATTTTTGACGCTTTGACGTATCTACTGCGACTGCCCCTTCGATTTATTTTTCTGTCCAACTTTAGTAGTATTTTGTTTTATTAGACTAGTCACACTTTTACTTTTCTCGGCACGATACGGTGGGGCTGGTGGTTGTGTTTTCGCATGTGTGTTTTCGGAAAAATTATAACTAAAACTAAAAAAGTTTTGTTTTCTAATTTACAAATAAGAGCGTGTAATAGTGTAGTGAAGTTATGAAAGGACGAATTTGTGTTTATCTAGGATAACGGCTGCTGCACCTTCAACGGGCTGACTTTGGTTCACCTTACAAAATGGGTGAGTAGCCGGCTTTTGGTTTTTCGTTTTATTGTTCTTTAGTACCTAATTGCCTAATACACTCTGAACCTTAGTTTTACTCACGTGTCGTCCAGGCTATGAGCAGGGCAATCGAAACGCTTGCATTTCTTCGCGAACGTAAATATATTGGAATTTTATTGGTGAAAATATCGATTTTCCTTTCTCCCGTTTTCTTCTTTTCTTTAATGGATTAAATATATTTCGGTGTATAAAATAATGTTATGAGATATGTTACTAAGTAGTGATATAAACCAAAAGCTGCAAGATTGTCTCTCTTCTATCTATCTCGACATTGGAGTCATCGTTGAAGTGCGGCGCCGCCGCCCGCCCGCGCCCGTTGGAATACACTCCTATTTACAAGACATGTGTCTGTAAGGTGCTATATCACACCTCAAGTGGTAATCACAATGCCCTTGCTTGCAACGGTACCTACTTACCCAATCATTGGCACAGTTCTCACCAGAGACTGCAACTCGGCATCTTGTGTTAATGACTGGTATTGCAGGTACTGTCTATTGATTTACATTTACCATACATACTTTATTTACATATATACCTGTCTAACTTTTGCAAGTTACTTATGAAGCACAGTTGAAACACTTGTGATTAAATACCTACTCGGTTTCACTTCCTGTTGGCAGAGAGCCAATGTTTGGGCATGGCTTAAGCCCTATTTGTAGATACATTATTGGTTATAGTCTAGCTAACTAACTAAAATTTACCTCTTCATTAAAACAAAATCTTGTCACCAAACATATTCTATTTGTAAAAATAATAAGTAATATTATATTATATTTTTTGGGATAACTTATAATTATTGTTTTAATTCTATTAGCAAAAACTGTTACATAGCCTTACCTTACTTATATATTTTCTTTTATATTTATGTAACCGAATGCTGTTTGTTTTTCAATCAATAAATATAAATATTAAACTCATAAGTTTTCATAAAGAGTCTGTACTTGGTACTCATTATTGAAACACTCAAAGGCCGCGGGTGCCGTCGCTTTGTTTCGCGAGGGTAGAGGGGCTGCTCTTTCCGAAGCTTTAGAACAGTTTGTTTAAACATTATTTTAAAATGGAAAATTTGTCATTTCTGCTTTGGTAGGTATTTAGCATGTTTAGGTAGCTAGCACAATAGGTAACTATGGATTTAAATAGAAGTAATTTTTAAAACACTTCAGTATTAGTATAACAGCAAAAAACTATAAAAAAATCATCCATTAGTAGGTGAAGTAACAATGTTATCAGTAATGTTATTAACTGATAAGTGTGGAGTATTTAGACTTGAAGTAACTGGGTCATGCCGTCAGTCAGTCAGTCAGTCAGTTGGTTAGTGAGTGGGTCGCTTGTTGCAACTGTTGCAAGTGTGCACTTGCACCACACAATAGGGCGACAGATAAGCCATTTTATGGTCAGGGTAAGGCACATTCCCTCTTAAATAGTAGTAGGGACATTACCAAATCAAATATTTTTGCATAAAAATAAGAGATTTATTTTAATTTATAGTTCAGGACATTACCCTAATTTACTGAAAATTAAACGAATTTCCAAGATATAGCAACACCATTATTAGCAGTGAGTCCTAGGGTAAATAATAGTGTTGTCACAATCTGAAAATTCCCAAAATTCTTGGTAAATAAGGTTATTTTTCCTAAATAAAGCTACTTTAATTCCCTACTTTCCATTACTTTACTTATTATTTATTATGTTCAATATTCTCTCCTTAGAAAACAATGAAGCTATCTATCTAAAAGTAAAAAAACGTCCATTTATATAAAAGGGGTGCACAGTGTGTTTACGGTGGAATGATATCCATGTTCATTTATTTAACATTTTGTAAAGATCCATCTATCTATACCCACTACTATTTAAATAGTGTATTGGCAACAAATTGAAACAACCATCAATCCAAACAGTCAAAAACGTCAACTAAATCAATGAAATAATCCAACTCGAAGGATCAAATGATCGATTGTGAAAGACGATCGCGTGTGGTGTGGTTCACCTTTTATTAGACTAGTCAATCCTCCCTCCTTTAGACCTATACCGATTGATTGAAGCAACGAAGGGCTCCGAGAAACTTTGCCATTGCAATAGTTAATCTGTGAATGAAGTAATGAGAAGCGTTCGGTTAACCCCTACGATCGGTGAGCGCAGTTAGACCATGAACTGTGAAGGTAAGTGGTGTAGCGTGGCGGTGTCGAGTGCCGCGGGTGGTGTCGATGCCAGGATCGCATGGTCCGAAGCGCGCTCGACCATGCGATCCCGGCAATGAAACACTGCGACCGCGTCAGGTAAAATATTATCCGCTACAAATTCACGCCGGATCACGGCGAGCGTCGGTGAAGTACTGACATCACTGAACGTCACTGTCACTGACCAGTACCGATAGCCTAGTACAAAATGTATGCAACAATAGATAGATAGACAATATCATTTTTCACTGACACTGATGGATATCCTACTAATATTATAAATGTGAAAGTTTGTGTGTGTGTGTGTATGTTTGTTACTCCTTCACGCTAAAACTACTGAACCGATTGTAATGAAATTCGGTACGTAGATAGCTGGAGGCCTGGATTAACATATAGGCTTTTTATCCCGATATTTCCACGGGATCGGGATTTACGCGGGTGACACCGCGGGGTGCAGCTAGTTAAAAAATAATAATTTAAATTCGCTACACCTTCATTATTTTTCTTTTGCACGCTTTTATTTATAAAAATAATCTGTATGTGATAAAATCGCAAAGATTTAATACAATGTGTAATAGTCCAGCAGCCCTCGAACGTTTTTTAAGTGATTAATAACAGGCTGAATCTTCAAAAGCAGGTTCAGTTCGACGAGACGCCCAACTTAACGAGGTCAATAAAATGATTAATAACAACTACAACTATAAAGTTTTACATTTTCTTAGCACGTTTAAATTATTATTTTTAAATTAGTTATTTTTTTAGTCTCATAAATGACCCGTTTTTTAGTAACAATTTAATGAACAAAATGAATGACAATAATTACCATTGTCATTTAACTCGACTGTATAGATATGTGCAGGGCACAGTGTTCTCTATCCGGAGGTGGCCGTTTATTCATTACGGGACACCCTGTCTATTGTCGGAACAAAGTGTCAAAAATGTTATCGAAACTTTTGGAGGACATTTCGATGATAGGACGTTTTGCTACCAGATCATTTTGTTCTTGTGTCACTCCAATAACAGGACGTTTTGCTACTTTCGTGCGCCGTGACGTCACGGGTTAGCTGCTTGTATATATATTTATTCAGGCCTAGCTTGTTGTAACAATGTTTGCTTACATTTGAATTATTGAATGTGAACTTGATTGCTTGCTCACTTACCTAATAGTATAGGAATACTACTAGGTACTATATAGTTGTGTTACGTTACTCTACCTACCTAATTCGTCCCGAAAGAAGCCCTCCTAATGAGAAATCCTATCTTGCAACCAAATGTCACAGAAAGTGTTATCGAGGCCTCAAACAGTAAGTAACTGCTCACCAGAGCAGAGTTGCACAGAATACTGAAGAGAGTATATTCGCGGTATGTCCCATTTGTAACGTCGGCGTCATCAACGTCACTCATACGCATACGTCACTCAGTGTTTCATTATTACAGTGCAAAAATCACAGTTAATACATTCGTTATAAATAATACCACGTACAGTCGGCTGCATAATTGCAGCCCCCGGTACATAGGCTGCACTAAAAGTATCGGGAATGGAATATTTCTACTGTTCCTGTCATATTTAAATCTTTTTAATTGAAAACTCCTTGGTTTTAAAAATCGAATACCATTTATTTATTTAAAAAAAGAATCTCGGTCTTGTCACAAGGTTTTGTCAAACTTGTTTAGTCGTTGAGATAATGGAATTGACTCGAGAAAATTCAAGAGCGATGATTTATTATGACTTTCGAAGTGGTTTATCACAAAAACAGTGTGTTGACCGGATGATTTCTGCATTTGGTGATGAAGCCCCATCCAAAACCACAATTTATCGCTGGTTTGCTGAATTTCAAGGTGGACGTGTCAAGCTCAGTGATGATCCCCGTCAAGGTCGTCCAAAAACTGCACTCACCCAAGAAAACGTTGATGCTGTGCGTAAGCTGATTGAGGAAGATCGACATGTAACATACCGCGAAATTCAGGCAACTTTAGACATTGGCATGAGTCAAATACAAATAATCTTGCATGAACAATTAGGTGTAAAAAAAGTTGTTTTCCCGATGGATACCGCATTCGCTCTGTGAAGAGCAAAAAGTGGCTCGGGTTACTTGGTGCGTCAGAACTCTCGAAAGATTCCACGCAGGATCCTCAAATGCTGTATACAACATCGTATCAGGTGACGAATCCTGGATATACGCGTACGAACCCGAAACAAAAAACCAGTCACGAGTTTGGGTGTTCGAAAATGAGTTAAAGCCAACAAAAATTGTTCGTTCACGGAGTGTTGAAAAAAAAATGGTGGCCACGTTTGTCTCCAAAACCGGCCATGTTGTGACTATTCCTCTTGAGGGACAAAGAACGGTTAATGCAGAATGGTATGCTAGCATTTGTTTGCCACAGGTCGTTTCTGAACTCCGTAAAGAGAACTGCAGCCGCCGCATCATCCTCCATCACGACAATGCGAGTTCTCACACCGCGAACAGAACAAAAGAGTTTTTAGAGCAAGAAAACATAGAATTATTAGACCATCCGCCGTACAGCCCCGACCTAAGCCCTAATGATTTCTATACTTTCCCTAAAATAAAGAATAAATTGCATGGTCAGAGATTTTCATCACCTGAAGAAGCTGTGGACGCCTACAAAACAGCCATTTAGGAGACCCCAACTTCCGAATGGAATGGTTGCTTTAATGATTGGTTCCATCGTATGGAAAAATGTGTCAAATTTCGCGGAGAATACTTCGAAAAGCAATAAATACATTTTTAAATAGTAATGTTGTGTCACTTCCTTGATTCCCGAAATTTTCAGTGCCGCCCTCGTAGAGTTCGACAATTACTAATAGTGAAATGTTTTCATTCTAATATTTTTTGTTTGAAAAATTGATGAGTTAGAAGATTTTAAACTTCTACTAAAGCAGGTGTTTAGAATCTTGCTTCTGTTGAAAACATTCTTATAACAGCCGTTTTAGAGCTCTACGGTGGGTCTGCAATTATGCAGCCGACTGTACATCTGACAGTTGGACCGCGTAGGTTATACTAGGCAGCTTGTAGCGGAGCCGGAGTGGTGGTAGTCAGCTATATATACCTACCTATTAGTGATGCGCCGAGTAGTAGTTTTATCGAGTAACGGAGTACTACCGAGTATTACTCGGTTCAAAATGTACCGAGCCGAGTACTCTGCCGAGTTACTCGGTTCACGAAAACAAGTTGCAACGCGCTCCTGGCGAGCGAGCGACTCGAAGCACGTGCCGCGGGAGCAGTTTGCTTCGAAGTTGATATCAATACTCCTTCTAACTTACCTACATTGTATTTTGACACAATGTTCGAAGACTCAATCCGATTTATTTCAAAAAAGGTTGCACTTTTAGGACACGGCCTCATAGAGACGTAGAATTCGAAATTTGAAATGGTAAGGACTAGAAGGAACTAGAACCACATGAGTAAGGAATAGAATCAGAGACTAAGGTTATTCGGCACAGGTGGATTATCATCTAATATATAAAAATAAGCCGGGTTTTCCTCCCTGACGCTATAACTCCAGAACGCACGAACCGATTTCCACGGTTTTGCTTTCGTTGGAAAGGTCTCGGGCTCCGTGAGGTTTATAGCAAAGAAAATTCAAGAAAATCTGGTGGCGAAACGGAGTTCGCCGGGTTTGCTAGTACTATATAAAAAAATGTGTATCAGTGTCTTTTATTATGGGCGTTTATTTAGAAGCGGTGACAATGAAATCTGAATTTTGATGAATAATAAATAAATAAATGATGAACATAATACCTACATCAGATTTTTTATGGCTTTCCGGAAAGCTTTACTGTCACAGAACCAAACGTTAAATACATTTACGTTGCGTATTCACAAGTAGTGTATTAAACATGTACAATACTATCCGTCGCGTCTAGTCACCACAAGACAAGAGTTGCTTAGATTGAAGCACTCACTCACTTACTCAATGGTTCCCACCCTGTCCCCCTCCCTCCCAAAAGAAAGAAAAGTTTAAGAACCACTGTAACGTCATTTACATGAAATTATATTTCAATAAAACATAATTTTGTTGGGATAGGTGTGTTCCTCAATTTTTTTTTAATATTTGGCTAGACGACGCTGTACAGACAAAATGTATTTTGCCTCGCTCGCCTAATATGAAACAAAAAAAAAATGTTTTAAAAAAATAAGATGTCATAATTATTGTTTTTAAAAAGTTATAAGACTTAGTATTTTAGGAAAAAAACATTCGATGTAGTAACCCGCACCGGGTTGTGACCGGGTTATTTCGAGGATAAGGTATGATGACATGTATAATGTGTACGTAACGTACCAATACACTGACCAAATGAGAAATAATAAATGATACTACTTCCCTAGTGGAGTCCTTAGGATAATTAAAAAACGATATATTTTCTATTATTATTCATACAAACAGTGCAGTACACCATTTTTACTATTTTTTAAATACGCTACAATAATATGAAGCTTGTAAAAAACACGCGACGCGTGACATTTACCACACGCATTCGAGTGTCACAGCCTTGTACTTGGGCACTGGCCGAGCTAGTATAGACCGGTTTCCAGGCGCGTCACGCTTGTAGTAGTGTACTTATCATCACAGAGCCTTGTACGACACCTTAGTTTCTGGTTCTATTCTTTACTCATGTGGTAGAGGTACCGGATACAGCATCACCATAATAAATTGAATAATATAATGTTATACTGACGCATCCATTTTTCATTTCAATCCATTTCTATTTTCATCAAGTAACAAAATTATAATCTAGAAACTCCGCAAATTGCAAAAAACTATCTTATAATTTTTTTTATTGAAATCATGTCAAACCTTTGATTTGTTACTTATACGTTAACAAGATAAAATTTTACGAAAATTGTACTTTTCTCGATAACTGTACCAAATTAAAAAATAAAGAAGGGTTTCCTGTACTTATAGGTAGGTATATGACGAGTGTAGCAAAATGGGATATTGGTCAAATGGGATGTGATAGAGCCATTTAATGATCATATAGCATAGGTACGATCCAGTGATAGAAAATGGTCTGGCGGGATATTAGAAAATAAATGTACCCGCAAGCGGGAATGCGGCTGTGCGCCCGCGCCACGTGTCGCGCACTCGATCCCGGAAACCCCGTATGTTATATAGAACGATGTTTGTACCTACGTACTACGTACCTCTGTAGGTACCTACCTAGACATACTCCTGCCTGCTAATGCCGTACGTACCTACATATATTACACATTCTATACTCAGTCGAGTCGATACTTAATATTTGATTGAACATTACACAAGACAACATTCAACATTTAAGCGTTGATTGCTATAAATATTCGCCAAGTATTTAGCTGTAGGCTGGAATCTAAAGTAGATGTATTTGATTAGATCGTGACCCTGCAATCACGTGTCAGAATTTGTGAATCGATCAGGAGACGATACTGCCTTATCGCGAAACGACACCCGCCCTCACACCGATTGGACTTCGACATTACGCCTCCGGAATCCTTCATCGTGTTAGCCATGCTATGAGCGCAGACCACCATCGCTAGCTGGCGACCGGCCGAGCGAACTGAAGGAAACCTTGCCGAGCCAGGTTCACACCACCGCCACCGCCACCGCTGCACCGCGACGGACGGACGTTACATCTCTTTCTCATACTTGGGTACCTCTAACTACAGTACAGAGCTAAGCTAAGCTAGGTACGCTGACGGCCGTCGAGCGAGGTCATTGGATATTTAGTTGGCATCTTATATCTCTAGTTGGTGGTGTGAACCGAACTATGATGCACGAGATGCACGTCTCTCTCTCTCTAACACATCAGTGAATACCTCCGATCGCGACCCGACCACCATCACAAGAAGTAACGTTTACTTCATCATAGTCCGCACAACCTAGCGCCTAGTGGTGGTCTCACTGTTGATACGCCTCTCGCTGGATGCTGGAACTTTCTCAGGAGGTGACCGCGACCGTTCGACCGAGACTGACGTCTCGCCTCATTGGATATTCATCATCTAACATCGGCATCGCGATATCGCGGTTCTATTCACCTCGCTCTACTCTACTCGCTCGAACTACGTCTACTTTTTTAGGTAAAATGATCTTCAATAACTCATCTTTTAATAACTAAATATACCTACCCTTGGTCTCGGAAGGAGTACCTATCTACCTACTTAGGCACATCGTTGGATATTTATATCACGATGTACTACACTTGGATTACATTTAGGTATAATATCCCTGAAAGTAGCCACGATGACGGAGGCCATGGCTGGCTTCAGTGAATGCACGCACAGCTTTCGAACGAAAGCTAAGCTTTTGTTTTTCATTCACCGACATTATTTCGTACCATGTTTGGTCATGGATTGTCGGTGTCGTGTCGCGGTGGTAATTTAACTGCGTAGGTCTCTACCTACCTTTGTATAAGGACGTGCTCGGAGTTGGATCATTCGGAGTTTGATCATTTCTAAGAAAAGAACATGATCGATAACGCCCTGCCGACGACAGCACCCCAAAGGGCAACCATTATACACGCTATCTGTTAACTAAAACAGACATACTTAATACTATATCTATACATTATTATATTTACGGTTCCTCTGTTTCGAAACCTTGACCAAATATGAAATTAAATTGGCTTTATTAGCAACATTCACCAAAGTGGAGCGGACAATCGAGACCTTGGCATCGAGATCGTGTCGTATGTAAACACGACGCCCGCTCCGCCGCCGCCGCCACCACCGCCGAACTCACCTAATCGGACCATTATAATCGATCTAAATCAAACGATAGTCGGCGAACGCGAAAACTTTTCATGGGTTCAATGGCCATAAATCGTTTTCTGATTCCATAGTGTATAGGAAGTGAAGCTTTATTTATAGAGTTTGACGGTCGAGGAGGAGGAGGCGAGCGAGCGGTGCGGGGTGGTGGCGGCGGCGCGCGCGCAGCCAGTGCTCCTCGAGACGCAGCCCCAGTCGGTGCTCCGTCGACGGCTCTACCGGCTGCGATCGACGCGAACGTGCAAGGAACGTGCGCATCCACGATAGTGATAATACCGATACCGCTTCGCCAATCGTGAATTAGCCGCGCGCGCTCGCTACGTGTACGTGTGCGATAACGCTACTGTCGACCGCACCTCGCACCGACCGACCGCTCTGTGCCCGAATCTTATTCTTTCAAGTCGAATCGACCTACGAAACGTTCGGATAAATTGTTTGCCAGTGCATTTACTTAGGATTACGTTTCTATTTTAAATCGTCCTCGTGCGTGCGTGTCCGAACCGGCAGCCAGCGCGAGCGTCGAGCGTCGAGATGAGGCCGAAAGACGAGGAGACTAAACTCCAGACGGGGACTTTTATACTATCCGAAAAAATCGACGACACCAAGTCGAAGAAGAACGACAAGGATCTCAAGAAGGAGATGAAGAGACTCGAAAAGGAGAAACAGGAGAGAGAGAAGCGGGAGAAGAAAGCGAGAGAAAAAGAAAAGGAGCGAGAGAAACAGGCTAAGAAAGGTTAGCATTTTTGTGTTTGTTGAACTTACCTCTATATAATCTGTTAGTAAAGGTAATATTGCAAATGTCTGTCTCAGTGTAGTTCGGTTCTCACAGATATTGGAATCTATTGTTGTTGCGGTTACATCATTGATTCCATCCATACATCCATCTGACCTTGATCGGACGTCACTCGCTCGATATATCATATCTACCTACTGATTACACACTACACTTGGAATTTTATCAATATTCATGTACTTAGGTACTATGATTTCTGTAATGTTCAAGTCCGTCAAAGAAATGGCCATGAAATGGGAAAGTCTAAACTAGTTTTGCTTAGTTCTGCAAAACTGAACTACTTTCGTAACAATGGATCAATTGCACTCCGAAATCAATTTCGGCGAAAACTTCAAATGATTTATTTATTTTATTTTTCGAAAAAATGCGACTTTTCTCGGTAACTATCTAAAAAATTAAATTAAAATAAAAAAAACCCCGACACAAAACAATAAAAATAGTATGAACGTAAAAAGCCTAAAACAAGCAAAACAACAACTATGAAAAAAACCCCTACAAAAAGAAAAAAAAATAACCCCGAAATTATGATCCTACGTAAGTAAGTCTTTTTTTCGAGTCAATATAATGCGAGAGTCGTCGTTTCAATTTTAAGTTAAGTTGTGTAAGTAGTCAGTTTTTAAGTAGTATCACTTGTAATTCTTAATACTTACTTTAACATTTTCGTTGAAATTTTAATATTATCATTTTATGAAGGTGTTTTATAGGTAAAGAGCGGTTCCGCGACGCGAAAATATTTACTCAAAAAAAATTCAGATATACTTACCTACTTACGTAGGATCATAATTTCGGGCTTATTTTTTTTCTTTTTGTAGAGGTTTTTTTCATAGTTGTTGTTTTGCTTGTTTTAGGCTTTTTCCGTTCATACTATTTTTATAGTTTTGTGTCGGGGGTTTTTAAATTTTTTATTTCATCCTTTTTGTAGGGAGGGACTTTTTAATTAGCTATTTGTAATGTGAAAATCATGCCCTTTCATTTGATACCCTACTCGGGCATATATACTTACATTCGGTTGTTAATCCTGACTTTTATCCCCCATAACTTTCAGACGGCTAAACCGATTTCGATCAAACATAGCTAAGAACACTCTCGACTAATTCACCTTTCAAACAAAAACAAAACTAATTTAAAATCGGTTCATCCGTTCGGGAGCTATGATGCCACAGACACACACACACACACACACACACACACACACACAGAGAGAGAGAGAGAGAGAGAGAGAGAGAGAGAGAGAGAGAGAGACGTCAAACTTATAACACCCCGTCGTTTTTGTGTCGGGGGTTAAAAATATAAGAAAAAATTAAAATGAAATGCATACTTAGGTCATTTAATTCAACAATAAGGGAAGGTGTCGTACGAACGTAAACTTATATCGTAGATACAGATAACGGTTCTAGGAGGTGCCCTCACCTTACTGACTGACTGACTGACACTGAACTGACTGAGGATATGTCTTAGTCTTATGTTGAATGTGAAGTAAGTAGGTACGTAGGTACATGTATGTATGTATAGTATACAATAAAAGTGAACTAGTTTAGTGTCATTTACCTTTGTATTCTTAGAAATACAATCTTATTATATTTCAACAAGACGACAAGACGACAAGTGTCCACTCAGAGGTTTAAATTTTGGCACTTGATGCGATGCTGTCGTATTTCTCGGAATATTTCATAATGAAAATATTTTCATATTCGTATGATTATTATTAAATATTAGAGAGTGTATGTATTAGAAACCGCATTTACCGCAGAATTGATTCGCACAGGTCTATAATTGATTACACGGTAGAGTCGGCCGCGCTCGCCGCGCGCCTGCGCCTGCGTCTGCGCCTGCTCGCCGCGCATATATACAATACAATTAGGTATTTACGATACTCTTTTCAAATGAGAGCATATTACAGCAAGAATTAGCAGCAGTCTCGTATATTCTACAAGTATGTACTTACATAGAAATCCTTCAATAATAATAATCGTATCGGATCAATAGAAGGCAAGTAACATAATAGACGAAAGTGTCACGATGACGTGTATCACGATATACTTGCCCGATGCCCGATGCCCGATGAATGTATCGGTAGAGACTAGAGACGGTAGAACTGGCTGCTGCTGGCTTCCTCGAGAGAAATCGCCCCTTGTTTAACTGTTCCTGTATTTGCGCTTACTTGAATGGCGAACGTTGCGTTAGCGGAACTTGTTCGCCTTCAGTAACCAATATCAATCAGGTTCAGGTGTTATGGCGACATTTTCAATTACTTTGTTTGTTTCAAGCCTCAAGCTATCTTTCATTGGTTTTAAAATTACCAAAATAGGTAGGTTAGCTTCAATTTTGTATTATGCTAAAGGTATGTATTTTCACATGTTTTCTTCTATAGATACTTATAATACAGTTAGAGAGGACAAAAAGTGTATAGATAGGTGTACTTGAAAGCAAATGAAAAAATGGGTGGGACTTATAAAAAGTAGTAGAACAAAAATATATGGTTTTTAAATTTCATGTCTGTCTGTCTGTTTGTTTGTTACTTATATGTATACAATAAAAACGCATAAACAAATTGAAACCTGGTTTCATTATTAGATAGCTCTTTTTTCAAGGAACATCTATATCCAATTAGTAGAACCTGTTGTTGAGTCGTTGATTACTCAGGTTCTACTTATTGGATTTAGAACATAATACACAAAAGTGTAGCGTACTTTTTATCCTGATATTCCCACGGGATCGGGACTTACGCGACAGAATACATAATACGTCACAGAATACATAATAGTGTAGCAAACTTTTTATACCGATATTCCCACTGGATCGGGACTTACAGGGCAGCTAGTTTCGAATATGGAATGATTGGTCGAGTTTATACCCGACTACGGTGAAGTTAAAAGAGAGGGTTATGTTTTATAACCAAAATGTTCTAGTCCTTGCTATTTCAAATTTCGCATTCTACGTCCTATAAGCACATGAGTAAGGAATTTCTCTACTCATGTGCTATAAGACCGTGTTCTTAAAGTGCAACCTTTTTTGAATAAAATCGAATTGAGTTTTCAAACATGTGTCAAAATATAATGTAGGAAATTTAAAAGGATGATAGGGATGATATCAACTACGAAAGCAAATCACCCCCAAAATAACTTTCTACCCCTTTTTAACCCCGTTAGGGGATGAATCTCAATAAAATACGAAATACGTCTTCCATCAATTCTGTTAAAGAATGTTTATGCAAAATTTGAAGCAGATTGGACCAAGGAATTACGTTCATTTTCCATTCAAACTTTGCCCCCCTTTTTCACCGCCTTATCGGAAAATCCTTTCTTATGCCTACGTCACACAAAGAATACACCCTCCAAGTTTCAGGTCTCTACGATTAGCGGTTTATGCTGTGCGTTGATCCGTCAGTCAATCAGTCAGTCAATCAATCAGTCAGTCAATCAATCAGGCCAAGCATTTTATATGTATAGAAGATAGATAATCATAATACCTACACACCGCGACCGGCGACCGGAGCTTGGTGCCTGCGCGCCTGGCGCCATCTACTATAGTAGGTATTATGTATTAGTTAGCTCCTACTTTGTTTAGTGGAACAATGTCTTCGTTGATAACTGTAGACTGTTCTGTCTGTCTGAAGTGAACATTGTTCACCTCGACCTCTCGCGTTGATCAAAATAATGAACAAAAGCTGGTACTTATTGTTATACTAGCAGCGCTCCGCAGTTTCACCCGCGTAACTCCCGATCCCGTGGGAACATCAGGATAAAAAGTAGCCCATGGATAGTCCATTTATCCATTTACAAAGGCTATACCTTTCTCGATAAATGGACTATCCAACACAAAAGAATTTTTCAATTCAAACCGGTAGTTCCTGAGATTAGTGCGTTCAAACAAACAAACTCTTCAGCTTTATAATATAAGTATAGATTGACCACATCGACACATGTTTCTATCGTTGCTCGCTCGTTACCTGCTCGTTACCTACTCTACTTTGTGATCATAATACTACAGTTATCAATAAAGAGAACCACCACAATCATTATACTGAAATCTGAGACCAATTGGAAAATAAGATCCGTAGATATACATATAAGTATAATAGTATCTGTATGTATGTATGTATAGATGAGCAGCGAGCGATGAGCACGAGTAGGTATACGAGACGGTGACATTGTTATCGTTACATACAATGCAATGCAATGATCGGGGTCGCATCTGGTCTGCTGGTGACATACTCATGTATGTCATTATCTGGTCATATAGGTATCTGCGAGTGCGTTTGACGACTCTGCCCTGTTTACTTCACCTACCAGACCTACATAATATGTACCTACATTACTTGTATCGTGATTCTCTACTCTACATGATATACATGTTTCAAATGTTTACTTATATTCATTTGTGACCTTTAATTAATCCTTGACTAGGTAAATATGCCAGACAGAGCCTAATATTGCTTATTATTATTATAAATACGAGTATGTACCTACATACATACATACAAACAATAATGTAATGACAAGTTGAATTACCTGTCAGTCCGGTTTTTTATGTATGTATATACAAGAACGTTGAGTGCTGATTGCGACGATTGACTTGACCTCATCACTATATTCATTAGGACTTGGCTAAAGGAACATCTCGCAGTCAGGGACCGATCATTCTCAGAAGATCTATCGGCCGGATCCAGGATGGATCTAGTACGATATTCTGTTTCTCATCGGATCCAGATTTAAAAATTGTGGATCTACTGATATTTCTCTTTCTTATTTGCTTTCTTCCCAGATCCATCATGGATCTAATGAGAATAATTTTTCAACTAGTGAATCCAATGAGAACTTTCCTTCTCAGGAGATCCTTCGGCCAGACCCTGATTCATAACTCAGTGTACAGATATACCAATAAATATGTACCTATTATTATTTTGTAAGGTTTTCGCGACTTGAACTCACAGGTGATCAAAGTAATTGAACGGATACGCTCGTAAAGGTTTTATTGCATGTGAACGATGTTACTGCACCTACTGCAGATACCGAGACAATTCCAATTAGGGTTCCGAGCATTTGTGTTACTAATGAATCGTATCATTAACGAACAAACACTGACTAGAGTCATGATTATATAGATAGATTGTAATGTAATAGATATGTAGAGTTCGTGGCCGAAGTTCACTGCGACGCCGACGGATTACTGGGGTCATATCGTAATGTGTTCTCGCTTACTTCATATTATGTAATAGGTTGGGAGTTGACGATGCTCGTTCCTTTCATTTACCTAAACAATGAATATTGACTCGGTCGCGCTTTCAACTTCCAAAAGCATACAATAGTCAAAACATGAATATATTTACGAGGGTTTATTTTGAAAACCCTTTCAAAGGACTCGGATGAATGTTTGAAATATGTCACGGAGACGGTATGCGAGTGACGGCATGTGCATTGTGCACGCAATGCGCATGCGGCACTAAAATGCAATATTTATGAGCGACTGCTGCTGAGCAGTCGGAGCAAATGAGCGACGTTTTATAGCACTCGGTCAATGGTGAAGCATTATGTTGTAGACCAAATTACTATTGTCGTGCTGTGGCTTGTGGCCGTAGGCTGTCTCTTGTCTGTACATACATACATACATACATACAGCATTAGTACACTCGAATTTTATATTAATATTAACGAGTGTATTATATTGCTTTTCATTATATTATCGAGCTGAATTGCACAGTTCAGTATAAGATCCATGTAGTGGTTGAAACTAGGCTTAAAGTATCGGTTATTTATATTTTATACGAGGGAAACCGCGGGACGCACTCAGTGATACAATGCATTTCAGGGTGTTTAATCTGTGTAAAATGTGAGTATCTAAGTATATATATATATTTAGGTATGCTTACAAGTATCTAATCATCCATCACCATCACCATCACCAACCCTCCTACACTATCTGATATCGGCATCCAATAGGTAGGTACGTAATGGGTGTTGTACCAATGCAATGTGTGTCCGGAAGGAAGCGCGCCGGAACTCTGGTGCTAGCAATTAGCCCCTCTCAGCTCCGACCGACAGCTCTCTCTTTCTCTCTCTCGCATTTACTTGATTGTGCTTCAATATACAATGTTATGAACGTTTCGTGTCTGTATTTACTGTTATGATATTGCAGGACATTCCACACACATCGCCATCTAGCCCCAAGCTAAGTAACTAGACTTGTGTTACTTATATACTTTTTCTTTAGTAAATATATACTTATAATACATAGAGACAACCAGACTGAGGCGGGAATCGAACCCGCAACCCTGTGTTTGGCAGTCCGGCATGGTGACCATTGTGCCAACTGGGTCGTCATTATATGTGATATTATCAGATAACGTATGCGCTAATACTAGCGCCTAGTGCGAGCGAGCTGTCATCAACACTCTCCGACAACGACGACAGTGACAGTGACAGGTACACGACGCGCGTCGCGTGATGCATTGATGCGTGATGCATTGTATATTATATAGATATCGTATTTCATTCTTTGTTTTTGTTGTTCTCATCAACATTTCCCCATTCGGAAGGTGTCTGTTACGTTATGATTTCAACATGATCGTTTAGTAAGTTTCCCATAGCTGCCTACGTGGTAAGTAGGTACGCTACGGCCTACGGTACACGTCTCACCGTTCGTTGCTTATTGCTTCCTTTAGTTAGTAGAAGAACCTCGATAAGTTGTTTATTTGTGTAGTAGGAATAGCGGAGCGCGTTCCATTCATCGCATATAGCTCGTGTATTTATAGAAGAGGGTGCCCGAGCGCCCCCGATCAGGGCGACACGCGCGACTCCCCACGCGGCACGCGGACGTCCAGGTGCCTCCATCCATACGCTACGCGTACTCAACACTTTTATCTTCTCCCACAGTAATAGTACATTACGATATAAGTGTGGTAAATTAATCTTTGCATAGAGGCGGTTTATGACGCGCGAGCGGTAGCGAGCGTGTTAAAGAAGCCAAGATGCAAATATCAATTCCACACGTATATCGTACGACGTTTTTTATCACAGTTGCGAATAAAAGAAAAGACTTGAAAAGAAAACAAAATAATAATTAACAAAATATTTGTGATAAGTCTATGTTTACATTTTTTAAGGCAATATTTTTTGTTAATTATGCTCCGAAAAGGCCAGGCTAAAGACTTTTAACCTATACAGCCTTGTCTGACATACAACATTTTTTAGGGTTTTTTCTATTTGTTTTTGCGTCGGGGGTTAAGAACAAAATACAATGGTACGGAAAAACAATATATTTAATAAAGAAAAAACAAAAATAAACAACTCAATTTTTAATCGTTTTCTAAATCATTATCACGTAAAATTTTCGTTCATAAACCGACTTTAGAGACAACCATTTTTGCTAGCTAAAAAACCTTTTTTATACATCAAAACAGTATGTAATTAGCAGTAAGATACGTATTTAGCCTATCGGGATAACTTTACAGCACTAGGTTGGCATTGTAAAACGCACGCGTGCATAATATGTAGGATTATGAGCCTAAAAGCCGTTGAATAAGATCCACTTTATGAGCAACTGTGATAAAATAGTACATTACGATATAAGTATGGTAAATTGATCTTTGCATAGAGGCGGTTTATGACGCGCGAGCGGCAGCGAGCGTGTTAAAGAAGCCAAGATGCAAATATCAATTCCATACGTATATCGTACGACGTTTTTTATCACAGTTGCGAATAAAAGAAAAGACTTGAAAAGAAAACAAAATAATAATTAACAAAATATTTGTGATAAGTCTATGTTTACATTTTTTTAAGGCAATATTTTTTGTTAATTATGCTCCGAAAAGGCCAGCCTAAAGACTTTTAACCTATACAGCGTTGTCTGACATACAATATTTTTTAAGGGTTTTTTCTATTTGTTTTTGCGTCGGGGGTTAAGAACAAAATACAATGGTACGGAAAAACAATATATTTAAGTAAAGAAAAAACAAAAAATAAACAACTCAATTTTTAATCGTTTTCTAAGTCATTATCAAGTAAAATTTTCGTTCGTAAACCGACTTTAGAGACAACCATTTTTGCTAGCTAAAAAACTCTTTGGTACCTAGCTTTTTTTACAACAAAACAGTATGTAATTAACAGTAAGATACGTATTTAACCTATCGGGATAACTTTACAGCACTAGGTTGGCAATGTAAAACGCACGCGTGCATAATATGTTGGATTATGAGCCTAAAAGCCGTTGAATAAGATCCACTTTATGAGCAACTGTGATAAAAATAATATTTTAATTGCAAATCGTCCTCGGTGAAGGTATGCAATACGCACTACACATTGTACAACTAATAGATTCCTTACATTTGTATTAAATACGGCATATATTGTGTAAATTGTACTATAGTTTAAATATCTAGTAGTAGGTTGCAGTAGTAGTGGAACACTTGTGGAATAGATAACGTCGTCGGACGGCGGCGGCGGCGCGGGCGGCCCGGGCTGACATTGAGACGTCTATGGAATCGTTGCACAATGTTACCTACTTACTTAGGTACCCTCATCATCAGCACGACTCGCACAGAACTTACGAAATGTTTATCTTTTGCCTTATTGTATCATCATACGTTTCGTTCTAGTGAGTATTTGAAGTAATGAATAGGTTGGTTTACGTTACGTGTCTGATAGGTTGGATTGTAAGTCGGATGGGACTGATCCTCGGCTCGGATGATCTCAAGAGAGGCAATAGAAGTACGTATATATGTAGTAGGTGAGGTGATGTTAAACGTAGAGTCGAGTCGGTTGGCAAGTGTACGGACGTACGGACTACGGACGGAGGTCGAGGTTACTCTAACTATAGTGTGTCCGCGTCCGCGTCGTCTTCCAACTCGACAACACAACACGCTCGCTCCCCCTGCGCTCGCGCTCTGTCGATGTCGGTCGTCCTCGCTCCGAGCTGGGTTTACATTGGCCGGTCATCTCTTCGGCTATATTTTATCAATAATGCTAACTTTTTGTTTTTTTTTTGTCCTGGGGAACCCCGTCGGGTACTACTCCGTTGTTGGGGCCAACGAAGTGGTTATGTAAATCAAAATGTAAATCTTGTAAATCTAACATATAGCTGTCCTATTATTTATTTGTACGTAACTATATTTAGGTATATATTTTATGTATATCTATATTTATGTGTGTATGTATGTATAGGTGCGTATTTATTTTTACTGAATATTATGTATTTTATTATTATTATTTAGAAAATTTTATTTTCTATGTATGTTAATATTTATTTTATTCTCCTCCTTATATTCCTATCACGTTATGGACAACACACCCATCCCCTTCTTTAATTCTTGTCCATCCAAAGGTTGCCTGAAAGAGATCGCTTTTAGCGATAAGGCCACCCATTGTGCCATATTGTTAGGTTTAATATTTTTTTTGTAAAAGTAGTTTTTGTTAGAATTAAGGTTTAATGTGGTACAATAAAGAGTTTATCTATCTATCTATCTTATGTGGGGTTTTAGTCGGTTGGAGCCCGCTCCAACCGACTAAAACCCCAGGGTGCTCTTCCTCGATGCCTATTGTCGGGGCTACCGGCATCGCTTTCGCATTCAACAGCAGCCCAGATGGCATTTGTCCGTGAGGACCGTCCTCTTACGAGGCTTTCGCCCCTCCCCCCTGTTGCGACGCACCAGAGCACGTGACATGTCGCAACCTCTTTCTCGGGGACCAAGCGGATGGACGCCAGACAGCCCCATGTCTGGACGCCCATGGTCCCCTGCGATGAGTCAGGTAAGTAGCCCCATCGCCAGCCACTCCGGTCGCAGAGGACAGGGAAAGCGGCAACGACACACCGACAGTCCTCTTCCTCTGCGACCCCACCGCGTCCGCCATCTAACGGTGGCGGCCCCGTCAGGGCCACGTAAGGTAGGGGAAACGGCTCACCGCAATACCGGCAACCCTCTCCCGCCGTGGCCCTTACTGCCTCAGTTGCGGTGCAGCCCATACTACACCGCAACCCGCCTCAGTCGCAGTACCGCCCATACAGCACTGCGACCTACCTCTCGTACCTCTCACACCGGACTTTGCGGGGAAGTCGGTGGAGCGGTCCCTCTCGGGCTAGCTAGCTCCTCCAGCCTGGCTTGGCCCTGGGTTCCTCTTGGCTTCACCGTGGTTGGCAAGGCCACAGTTACTAAGCCCCCCCCGCCACGACAAGGCGGGAACCCACGACACTATCCGACGTACTAATTATTACTTTACCTTAATCATGCTAATTTTGTATATTTACACAATACATTTATTTTCAGCTAATTAGGTTAATTAACCGAAAATTAATGTCATGTCATGACACATGGTCGGCATGGTTGACTTGACATGCGTTTGTAGTCGCTATCACGTTTCGACTTTCGACAAATCTGTTTGAATAATTTTGTAGAGAGAGAGAGTCCGCGGAATCAACACCTAATGAATTATGCCAAACTGTATGGATTGTGTTTTGATTTGAGTTCAGCAATGTGTAACAGTAGAAACAACATCTGAAAGTGATTTCTAAGAATGCACTTTTGCAAGTTGTTTACCGATTGGCAAAGAGAGGCACGCACGCACGCACCGACGACGACGACGCCCGCGCCGGGGCCCACCTGCGCCGCTCGCCGACACCATGTCGAAACTGCATACATTATGTAAAACACAGTTGTAGCAGCTCGACGCTGTAGTCTCTCCGACTCTACAACATATCGGTAGAATATACTTAGCTAATTCTGTGTAACCAATGCCATTCCCCAAGAAGTGTTTGACCGGACGCCGGACGGTGTGTTTCTTCGCAATGTAAATGCTTGCTAAATATAATATTGTAGTAAAATGCGGTCGTTTAACTCTGACCGAATCCGGGTTCATAATTTAAGTTGTTTATACAGTTTTTCACGTAGCTCCAAAATGTACTGATATAGAATCGAATTGAAACGTGTAGGAATAGTGCATGTTTAGTTGTGAGATCCGAGCGCCGAGCGTCGAGCGCGGATGTTTTGCTTTTAGATACGTCTGTTTCCAGTTGGATATCCGCGGAATTTCACACTCCATAGGTACTCCTACCTCACATACGAGTACATATTACATACACTACATCTCACCAATAATACCTCCCGTCCCGTTCGTCGCCTCGCGTCGGTCGTTGTGCGTAAATGCGAGAACTTCTCACACAATCAAGCTATTAACGTGCCAACATATTTATACAAATAATGAAAATACTTTAATGTTTCTCATAATTGTTATTTGAAGATCAACGTCCTGAAGGTATTCAAAGCATGAATATAATGTACACTCTGTACCTACTTATACATTATATTGTATAAAATAGGAGACTAATTAAATAAGCAGGTGAAGCGAAGGACGTGACGTAGACCATAATGAGGACGGCCTCGCTCTCGAATCGTTTTGCAAAAAGGATGCTCGCTCGTCCCCTCGTTAGTTGCGACCTACACGCTCGTCGCTCGGCACAAGGTCGACTCGCAATTGTCTTTATTCCTATAATAACCTCTACATATGGATCATTCCGTAGACCCTCAGATTCTGATGTAATACCTTTCTGACACACCAACTCACTGCGCGGTGTTCGTGTCGTCACCGGACAACTTCCAGTCTCGGTGCGTTTCTGTTAACATGTTCCGTGGTCGAATCTCTCTCGGTTAATGCTATAATTAACATTTAACTGTGTGTGGGAAAACATCAAAGAGCCCCCTCCCCTCCCCCCTCCGTTTATTTAGTTCCATTTAGAGATTGTTATTCAGTTTTTTTAAATCATCCATACAATTAATGCAGTAGGTATGTATTATGTATTGTCTAGTCCAAGGTCTCAATAATTAGTTACCTCGAGTTTTCTATGAACGTTCCCATTCTGTTTTACTGGCCTCTGTTTTACTACTCACTGATGTTTTGATGTTAAACAATGAAGAACATTTTTTCCGAATGTACGTTTCTATTTTAAATGGTTTATTTCTAAATGGAATGTGATGCATCTGGCGCATGGCCTGTCGGTCAACCGTGTCGTCGCCGTAGTCGCCGGCGCAGGCGCAGACGGTGTCGGTGGCGCTGCTGTCGGCACCATCATCATCTGAACGTGACTGATTCAATGGAATACATTAGGTAGTTCTTTATTATTGTAGCCGGTTGTAGTGTGTTCGGCTCGCTCTGTGATCGTGACTCACGAATTTATCTAATGTTTATCACTACTTAGATAACAATATTACTAAGTATACCTACCTACCTATACCTATACCGTTGAAGATGTATTTTGGTAGTTTGGCAATCGTCATCGAATACTTTTATAAGTCGAGTTGTCGGGTAATCGCAACGGTCGCGGACCTGGTATGAATGATCTTTAAAACTTCAAAACAAACATTTTTACAATTCAAATATAAAATACCGAACCGAGAGTGACGCATGGATCTAAATAAAACAAGTTCGACGTGTGTGTGTGTGTGTGTGTGAGCGTCGAGTGTATGTATGTATAGTGTCTGTATGTATCGAGGCGGCAACGTGTTCGCTGATTAGACATGTAATCGCAGGTAATGGGTTAATGGAGCACCAGGTCTCGTTGCATTCATCGTTGCACAACCTGTATCGAGTTGATATTCTATATGTGAAGCGCATGCGCATTGCGAACCGAGGGTACATCATCCATTACTAATTGTACTAACAAATACATGTGTTGAGTAGCTAGCTAATAGAATATGTACTGTCCTGTGATGTTTGTTGTATATTTACTACTATTATATCGGTGGCTGCCATTGCTCGTATTTACATCACTTTCACCTACTGCTCGTTTACACGACAATACACTATCTTCGTTGATGCTCAGCTCTACCATTCCTATTCGGTTTGAAAACACCGACTCTATGCAAAGGTGCGATGGACAAAATGTTACTTTTAATTTGAACCATGTATAACATAAACATCTTCAACCGACGATACTAAACTCTAACAGTTCGCTATATAACTTTAAGCAACGAACTATACCTAATACAAAACATAATATATCTGCCACGGAATATGTTAACAACCATAAATTTCGTTGTAACTATGTAGTAGTACCTACTTAATCAAACGATCGTTTCAGCCGATCAAGTGAATACGAATTTATATTAAGATAATATTTGAGAAATATGTATCTGGAGATAGAGTGTGGAATATATGTATATTAGGTAAGTAAATAGTGATAGGGACGCGGGCGTTGTGTTGTGTTGTGTGCAGTGGACCGAGTGCGGTTGACTAATCCATTCTTGTGCTTAAAATAAGACGTGACTTCGTTCCTCAGTTGTCCACAGATTGAAGACGAGTCACGTCATCGTGTGTAGTGGAGCGTCGCTCGCGTCGATACTGATCTATATATACTTACCTACATAATGTACCGATGAATCACCTTAAACAGGTTTATTGTCGGTGATGAATCTTGCTTGTTATCATTATCTTCACACACTATACTACCTACTAGTTTATTGATCTCTGTCCTGTCTCTCTGTAATGATCTAAAGTTAACGTAAAGTACTATTGTTCATGCTATTGTCTGAAATATTGATTAGTTTGGTCTACTCTAGTATAACTGACTATTTACATAGATTGTGCCTGTGAATGGTGGCGGGTGTGGCGGGTGCGGCGCGCGCGGGTGTAGTCGGTGCTCAGCACTACCACTACAGCATGCGTCATCCGGGTCAATTGAAACATACATTATGTAACGTCTTCATTACTACATACAGACAGAGACTGTGATCGAGCTATACTCCCAATTTGTCAACACCTACGCCAATCTCCGGCTCGCGGCTCGCGGCTCAACGGCTCGTTTGCTAGGAATGCTCTAACATCCTTAATTGGCTCCGAATTTGAACAATTGTTGCTCATAGATCAACTGTTAAAGTACATTTGGTGCGAGATAACACTGAGAATATACGTATTAATTTAAATATAAATGAACTACATACCCGTGTATAAGTACCGCACTACAATACCTATACTATCGATGTAAGTATACTATAGGAAATGAGAATGAATACCTTTGAACTTGTAGTTACGTTGGTACTCTTGGTACAATGCACTGTGCACTAGCATGTGAACTAGCTGTCTACCTCGACGACGACACACCGCGACCGGATCCTATCCCCCGCCGCGTATAACAAATATAATATATGTACCTCTATAAGGTCATTGTTACAACAAACAAACTGACATACTGTTACTTACCTTCTTAATGAAACATCTTAATGAAAGACATTAAAACGTTACCTATACGCTACGGAATAATTATTCAGTTGCATAAAAATTCTATTACAAAATGAGAAATCTCCATTTGAACGTCCAGCACCGCCTGCGCCGCTGGACGTCCAGCACCATATCCATCGGTCCTCCTCGACAACTTGTAAGCGGTCTGCTTACACTCGAGCATCACTCCCGATTGGTTCTGTATTAGTGACCTCTTCACCGAAACAAACCCCACACCGCGCTGCGGTCGACATCAACGACGACACTAAACTATTCTATTGGAACTTCTCGATTCACATTTCTTAAATGAATACACACTGACGAAAATAAAATTAAAAGGTAAATAATCGTGACTGTTGGAATTGGAACTACTTTTACATTGTTGTTGACAAGTTGTTGTTTATAGACGAAAAATGTATTTAGAATAAAGGATAGTGCTCTGCGAGTGCAATCACTAAACAGATATTTACGAGATAAAGTAGGGCGAAATGTCTCAGGTGAGACAACATTCCGCAACTCTCAGCTCGCAGCTCGCACCTATTATATGATTCGAATAGATATTATGCAAGCAATTGATACATACATTTTTGGGATCATTCGAACGACTGGGCCACTATACATAATCGATTAATGGCTAATTCATCTTTATTGCTCTTGCATTTATTTATATGTTTCGTCATCTCTGCTTGCTATAATAAGTATTTTTCTTTTACGTTTTTGCGTAATTTCATTATAATTTATCTTTAACTGTTCTTACAATTTTGTTTCTTTCTAACGATTACTATGAGTATATAATATTATATGAGTTTATATATATATCTTTAACTAAAATATACTCTGCTTAACCGTTCTGTCTTCTAACATTTGTGGTTTACAAATAGACTTATCATTAGATTTTAATGACGGCTTTTAAAATGTTATAGTCTCCTAAAGTTTAAACGTTCTCGTGGCGGACGCGTTCCCTGCGCGATGCCGCACTTTCTATATTTAGGATATTTTAGTTTTGTTCTCTTAAATGTTATTTATATTGTATATAATATTCATTGTATACGTTTGTCGTCCGTCATAGTGAACTGCGGAAGTGAATAGCGGTGTGTCGGTAGGTGCGGCGCGTGTTGCCTGATTGATGCCCATCGTTCGGGACATTCCGACACACTCACTAAATTATGACTAAATATCGTACCTATTCTCAAAATGATTCATATTCATCATTGATTAAACTAAGCCAAGTTAATGTTTCCGAAGTGTTGAAGCGTCGACATGCGGATAGTTATGCAGCAGTTAATGCGGCAATTAGCGTGTTGTGTTGCAACCGTATGAACACGCGGCGCGCCTGCAACGCCAGTCTAGTGCGAAGTGTACGTACAGGGTCCAGGTCGTCGACCCGGTACGTGACTCGCCCTCCATCCATCTGCTTGACTTTTGCTTTTGTTCCGATAGATAGATGAGACCGCGATACTGACTCACCATCGTAGCTTTGTTTCGCAACTTGACGCCGCCGTACCGCGCCGCGCCTCCACGACGCTCGACGCTCCTATAAATCAGAAGTAACATCAAATGATGAATCCTCTTCTTTGTTTGCTTTCAGCTTTGCAGTATTATATAAGTGTTTATAATTAGGTATCTTGAAATCAATAAAACCTTGTTATAATTTTACGGTTTATGAACTGGGGACATATACATACATACGAGTATATTTAAATGTTTGATACTGAGATAGAACTTACATGTTTAGTCCGATCGCTCGGTCGCTCGGTCGGTCGGACGATAGTTTCGTACAGACGTCATATTGTAAACGTTTATTGCCATTTGTGTTGTAATGTGTGGAGCCGTTAACTTGATCGATTGTCCTACATTACGTACGGTATTAACATGTTCCGACATTATAATACTATTTCGTATTTAGAACGAACTTAACCACCATAGCCGTCTAGTCTAGTCTAGTTTAGTTTAGCAACAGCAAGTACTTACCTACAACTAAATGTAAACATAAAGTGATAATATCTTGTTAGTCAGATAGGTAGGTATGCTATTTCATCTATTGATAAGTATTGATGAGATAGCCTTTAAGTTTAATGTTGAAACGGTGATAGTCGGATCTACATCGTATAGCGGTATAATACTATGTATTGTATAGATGTAGATGTTCTGGTGGCGGTCGTGGTCGCGCCCGCGCCCGCGCCGGTACCGTGCGATGACGAGATTGCCCTTGGCATTATTAACGTGACATCGCGCGCTCGCGGTTACATCATCATACTCGTACATACATACATACATACATACAGACCATCGACTCTCTCGGCTTTGGATTGCTTGCTCACTGCATACAGCGGTGCAGATAACTTGAAGATAGGAAGGTAATGGTAAGTCTGTACGTACGTATGTTACAAGGAAAGCAAACTTTATTTGAATAAGTAGATAAAGGCATAAAATATAACCGCAAGCAAGTTCTCGGTTCGACTCGAAATGACTTATAATATTGTTGAAGCAGGATAAAGTTATCTCGATAACCAGATTATGATAAGCCTTTGAGGAAAATACACGAGATGAGGTGACCTTCAGAAGCTGCGGTGAACGCGGTTCAGGTTTACTTTCATTTGATTATATTAATTAATGCTGTTGATGACTTTGTTTGTGAGTAGAACGATATCGAATGTAACTTCAAGTTTAGCGATGACCTCTACTGGCTAGTAGTAACGCCGCCGTGGATTTGCCAATGTCATGTATGAGAGAATGAATAATACCGTAAAACGAATGAAGGATGAGTCGAGCGAGTTGTCTAGCTATACCAGAACCAGAACAGCAGCGACAACTATGCGACTGACTGCATGTCATCTACACCTTGTTCTAACTGTTCTCATTTGATTTACGTATGGCTCATATTGTATCATTATGGTGCTTATACTACTTATTGCAAAATGTGTATAAGTGTATTCGATGAGAAGGTGATGTCATCGCGCCACCACCACCACCACGACCGCGACCGGCTACCACTTGTCTTTACATTTATATCTACCTTATCTAAGACATTATGTACTTACTTACTGTCTTACGGTTTTATTTTCATGTGTTGGTTGACTTATTAACATGTTACTTTACGCATAATATAAATGTTTGTGTTACTCGGCTTAATATGTATGATACCACCACATGTCGTGTTTGTCTTGGATTATTTCCTTGTGCTTGTGCTATGTGTAGATAATAAATCCAACAAACAATGATTATATTATGATCAATAAGTATAAATATTCAAGTATATAGATCGAGGATGTGTCTAGCATAATGTAGAGTTAGATAAATGTGCTTGTATGACTCCGATCTGATGGTAGGATGGTAGGTGAGGTTGTAGGCGAGGCATTTTTCGGAATGTGTACCTACCTATATATTATATCGTCGTCCAATACAAGACAATACAACGCGACCGCGGACTGTAGACGCCATCGCCATCCAGCAGCATTGTGTATGTGTGTGTGTGTGTGTGTGAGACTCTTCGGTTCCTACTTCACGGTCAGTCGATTACCGATCTGCGAACTTGTCACTTGATAACTGTGCCTCGAGGTTTTACCCGCACCAACCGATCACATCACACGGGAAATAATGTTGCATTTACATTATTTTAGGATCTGGATGTCAGAATTTCATAAATAGCTCATTTCATCAAAATAGACTCAGTGGTTTCGTTCAATCAATCACACAAAGTGATTGATTGAACAAAAATATCAAGATACCTTTTAATAATGTTAGTATTACCGTTACTATCATCAGTACTGTGGTGAATTGTAATGAAGGCGCGTGCCGGTGCGCGGGCGCAGGCGCAGTAGCAGGCTCGGGCGTTCCTTCTGTAGCATTGTTTGTTAGCAAGTAGCTGGGTACACCTTGTTTAGGTAGTATTGAGACTACCTTACATACTGGGAATTACTGAGAATACTTTAGTTGGTTGTGTTATGTTATGTAGGTAAACATGTTTTATACATATATGGAATTTGTAATTCGATATAATTCTTAGAAATGTCTCGTACGCGTGTTGTCGGTGGGGTGGGGTGGAGTCGGTCGGTGCCGGTATTTATTTCCATTTCCAAAGTTTGATCGGCAGGAACGTACCAAATCAAATGGGGAATTGACGAAGTAGGTTCAGATCCGGCCCACACCAGTGTGCTGCCAGGTCTATGGCGTTGTTATTAGCTGACATCAGGTCAGCCAATGTACAGCTATTAAGGCTGGAGGGGCAGGTCAAAGAGGTGAAGCATAGTTTACTCGGGAGCCCCGCAATCGCACTGAACCCGGCATGGATCGATCATGCCCCATCTTCCCAGGTTCACCCTGCGGCGACCAACTTGAGTCCTTAGTCTGTTAAGTGACTTCCACGTTGTCCATGGCAAATCATGATCAGCAGGAAGAGTCTGCAGGGTCCTGGATGTGGAGGTGGGGCATACTTCTCCTTCCACAGAAGGACTCGGGCATCTCCGGCCCTTTCGGTGAGAGGTAGAGTGGACTTCTGGAAACTATTGCGGCTCTGTAATCGGTAGTTTGGTGCCGAACATGGGGTGCCTGTTTCTCGGTAGCACAGACTGTTTGACTGCGCACAGATGGAGAAGCTAACCCCGCTAGCGGGTACAGTTGGTTCAGGAACGTCGGTCTGAGGCATTCAGTTATAACTCGGCAAGTGTCGTTGAGCGCTACATCCACATCCTTAGCATGATGTTAGCATGCGAGGATGGAATCTGTCGATGCCAATTGCAATGGTCTTTCGATGTGTCGGTCGGTGACATATCGGTGTGGAGTAGCGTGAACTGTGACTGTGCAGGGCAGGTAGCATCGCACGTCGGACGTTTTGATACTAGGCCATTTCAATCTTGTGTCGTTTCGATAGATTGAACGTAAGGAAATGTTAACATGAATATAGAGTGTATTGATCGCAAAACTATTATCTAATTTATTTATATTCATTATTCACTGACATATTATGTAAACAAAATGTTATTGTTTAAATAAAATAGAACAATGTTTACAAAAATTGTCCGGAGAGCCGCTAGCCGCGCCGATTGTATAGAATGGTTGACTAGAGAATGCGAACGGTATGTCGAGTTCAGGGTTGTTTGTTTGTTAGCCAACTCTTGCTCTCCTCTACTCACTATACTGTGTCCACTGATCACCGGTACCTATATGTAGGTACGTACGACCTTCACAACGACTAATCTACACGCGTCACGGACTTACTACCAATGATAAACGTATCACGATCACTATTACAGTCATCGTACCTACTTACCTTGGTAGGATATGTAGTTCGTACTTCGTACTCGAGCAGGTAAGTACCTACATAGATATTAGGTATTGTCTCAGGCGACGCGTGAGATCTGAAGGCAATCAAGAAGGTTTATGTAAACAAACAACCTAGGTAATTGTGTTATTAGTTCAATAGAACTATCGTTTGCTGTAAGTTACCTATCTACCTAGTTTACTGATCAAAGAATCGTTACTCACATCACATACCTACTCAATTTACATGAAAGTATGTATTTATTGTACTATATTATATAATTTGATGTAAGTAATAGAATGCGGGTTATATTGTTTGTTTGTTTGTACCTACATAAGGTTGCATTCAATTGTGTGTACATATTGTGATAGTTGAGTCATCATGAGAGATGGCACACTGAGATAGGGTCGGTCTGCTGATCTCTTTGTGGGTAGGTTGTGTTGTATACACGCCTTTATGTCTGCTCTACTCAATTGATCTGCGCTCGCGCATCGTCCGCTCTACGTGTACCTACTGCCTGCGCTACTATGTATGTAATATAACTAAACCCGATCACTGATATCTTCCTAGGAACATCTCTCGCATTTGCTATTATAATACTTATCTGTGAAACTAATTTACCTGCGGATCACATCACTCTTTTTTTCATTCATTATTTTGAAACTAGTTTCAATAGTAAGTAACTGTGCGTCAGATGAAACATTCGTTGCCAAGTTTGTAATGTTTGTGTTGTTCAATTACATACAATACAATTCAATTACCTAATGAAATGTTCATACAGGGCAGCCCAGCGCGAGCGGCGCCTACCACGCAGTCTTACCATCAGTTATATTGAATACAAACGTTTGGATACGTATTGTAAACGTGTGCAATACGAATGTGCATGTTAGTTCCCCGAACTTGTCGAGATCGACCTTACCCTTCCTCTAAACACCTGCTACTAATTATACAATATTAGCCACTTCCCCGTGTCCCCGCCGCGCGCCCGCGCCGTGGCCAGGCTGCCAGCCAGCGAGCCCGGCCCGTTCGTGGACAATACTCTACCAACTCTACCGACGACCGACACATCCTGCCATAAAGTTGACATTACATATGGTATCATGTTACTTTAATACTTAACTGTTAGGTATTTGATTGTATCCTAACATATTATATTGAATGTTCCTCCCGACTACTGTACCGTGCACTACTGCACGCACAGTTCACACTTCGTACCGTTCTATTCCGAATGTACACGTTGACGCTACGAGTATTCAACGAGTCGCGTCATCGTCGTCGTCGTCTCCGTCAACTGCAACTGCAGACGCCATCACCATCGCCATCGTCGACATTCACGTCAAATAATTATATTACAATAGAATGAGTAGTTACTCTAACATAAGGTCTTTACTCATGTGACATAAGTAGGTACAAGTTGATTGTTGTTGAAGGTATTCCCCAAACCTGGTAGAGTTGTTACCACTTCTCTCTTGTTTACTTGCCTCCATTGTACCTACCTACCTATTGTATATATATACTTGTATGTATGTACCTAGTACTGTTACAATATCATGTGGTATGTTTGTTTGTTCACAGGTAAGCATCACATGACACACAACACTACGACTACGAAGCTAAGGGTTATTTGTTATGACGGTACACTCCATCTTATCTACTTGAATATTCATTATCTGAAGTCACATTACGAGTACATAAAACCAAAAGTTGCATCCTGCTGTGTAAGTACTATATTGTTGCACGCGATCGATCTGTCTGTAGTCTGCAATCGTAGACAGTGGTCAGTGTATCGTCTCGACCTCTCTCTCTGCTAATGTAATTACTGAAGTAAATGCGTAAATAATGTACGACTAATAACAATACGTGTAGCAATTTGTCTCAATCACGAGGCGAATGCCGCCACCGCCGCCCGCCGCCGTCGGAGAAAGCACAGCGAGCGGCGCAGGCGGCGGCGGCGTACGGTCTATCATTGCGCGAGCTTTCCATTTCTGCATACATTGATTGTTTATTTACAAACTGTGAAATGAACTAGACGTCTATTAACCTCTTTAGAAAGTACATCGGGTAATCGAGTCCGCGTCGAGAATCGGCCGCCACGTTATTGATTGTTCGTATCATGTACGAATTCAAGTGTAACTGCTCATATAATCAAATGATTCGAGTACTTTCACGTCTCGCTCTTGTGTATTTAAATTGCTTTCCATGTGATATCATTGTAATGCACCTGTTTGAAAATATTATATTTATCAGTCAATGTACCTAGTTATTTGTCCGCTCCATTTGACGGTACTTTGTTTTTTCTATATTCGTCTGCAGCTGCAGTGTATAATATACGTATGTAATATAGAGGTAGTGAAAGCTCTGTTATATGTACTGTACGACATATATGTATTATGTATCATATCTCCATCGACAACGGACTGAAGCTCCCCGTTACCGTTACAATCACTTACAATTTGAAAAGTCGCAAGTGTCGCAACAATAACTACATATTAGATGTTTAGGTGATTCTGGTGTAAGTACGAGTATCTCCATCATGATCCGGAGTTGCTGTGTAATGTATCGAGGTGGGTAACGTATAGCAGCAGGTGAGCTACATAGGCTGCACTAAAAGTATCGGGAATGGAATATTTCCACTGTTCCTGTCATATTTAAATCTTTTTAATTGAAAAGTCCTTGGTTTTAAAAATTGAATACCATTTATTTATTTAAAAAAAGAATCTCGGTCTTGTCACAAGGTTTTGTCAAACTTGTTTAGTCGTTGAGAAAATGGAATTGACTCGAGAAAATTCAAGAGCGATGATTTATTATGACTTTCGAAGTGGTTTATCACAAAAACAGTGTGTTGACCGGATGATTTCTGCATTTGGTGATGAAGCCCCATCCAAAACCACAATTTATCGCTGGTTTGCTGAATTTCAACGTGGACGTGTCAAGCTCAGTGATGATCCCCGTCAAGGTCGTCCAAAAACTGCACTCACCCAAGAAAACGTTGATGCTGTGCGTAAGCTGATTGAGGAAGATCGACATGTAACATACCGCGAAATTCAGGCAACTTTAGACATTGGCATGAGTCAAATACAAATAATCTTGCATGAACAATTAGGTGTAAAAAAGTTGTTTTCCCGATGGATACCGCATTCGCTCTGTGAAGAGCAAAAAGTGGCTCGCGGTACTTGGTGCGTCAGAACTCTCGAAAGATTCCACGCAGGGTCCTCAAATGCTGTATACAACATCGTATCAGGTGACGAATCCTGGACCATCCGCCGTACAGCCCCGACCTAAGCCCTAATGATTTCTATACTTTCCCTAAAATAAAGAATAAATTGCGTGGTCAGAGATTTTCATCACCTGAAGAAGCTGTGGACGCCTACAAAACGGCCATTTTGGAGACCCCAACTTCCGAATGGAATGGTTGCTTTAATGATTGGTTCCATCGTATGGAAAAATGTGTAAAATTTCGCGGAGAATAGGTACTTCGAAAAGCAATAAATACATTTTTAAATAGTAATGTTGTGTCACTTCCTTGATTCCCGAAATTTTCAGTGCCGCCCTCGTAGGTGGTCAGTCACTAGGTGCAGCTATAGCATAGCTGTTATCTTTGTCCTCCTCTCTCCCCTCTCTCCCTCTCTCCTCTCGTTATGATACTTCTCTACATTGAATAATGCTACCTATCTGTATAGTACCATCACAACACAATACAACACAACACAAGTGACTGAGGAATAACAACGTCGTCGTCGCGTAGTTATTAGGTGCTTATGTTTTGTTAAATTAATATTTACTTCCGCATGTCTGCGTGCGCCCGCGCCCGCGTTTCATCTCGTCGTTCGTACAATTCTGTTGTCAAACTTTAGTATATTTGAAAAGCCTCGCAGTAACGATCATACTTATCATTATAATTTTTCAACAAATGATCACGTTTTCCAGCCGCATCTATTTCGCGTGTGTAAGTGGTGCGTGTGGGTTGGTGACTGCGTGACGTAGTGTACCACGATGCGGGCTGGAGCTGGATGCCCCTCCACAAATGATCGCCATCCTGTGCGCGTTCGCGCTCGCGCTCTATCAAATCACCTCGGTTCAACCGTTCAATTAACCTACATTAGATTGTTTGATTCAATATAATTAGTTTATACGAGTATATCCTGTTTGTCTTCCTAGACATGTGTTGTTGCCGCCATATGTTCACGTGTAATTACTTCGATTAAGATATGAAAGGGCCGCCTCTATAGCTACGATGTTTGATACAGTACAGTCATACACCTCTCTATAAGATGATATGATTACAATTGTATTACTTAGGTCCGTGTGTCGTGGTTTATTTGAAACATCTCTACAATATGTGGTCGTCGATGTTGCCGCGATTGTTGCCGCGACGTCTGCCTCTACGTCTGCTATGAGTCGTGTCAACGTGATATTTCAGTTTCAGTTCAGTCCATTTGGTAAAAAGGTGATGATTGACAGAACAATTTGACATATCAGCAACTATATTTTATTTATTTTTATTTATTCGGAAAGCAGACAGTGAGCTATTCAGCATATGATATATAAAATTAATTCTACACACCATTTATGAGCTTTCGCATATAGACTCTAAACAGTTGCAATATCGCATCAGTCCGACAAACATACGTACCAAACACCAAGTACCATCACAATAACAAAAAATAAATACTTAAACAATATCATAAAATTAATAATACTTATATATGTATATACATTAAGAAAACGAAACGGAAAAAAAAAACAAAACAAAGAAAGAAAGAACACAAATAACCGCTTACAACCAAAACTAAATGAAAAAGAGAAAACAAATAAACAATAAAATAAGGAAAGCAATAAAATAGCAACAAAATAGATTAAAAAGAGTTCACCAAGTTAGGATGCAGCACTCAACCAGTCCTTAGTCAAGTTGTTACGGAAGCAACTAGGTGATATTAATTAGTATATCGTTAAAGTTTGTCTCTACTTCCGTCCGTAGGCTTCACAATGTGATTCGATCGCTCTTCCTTCCTACCTTCCTTTCCCAGTGTAATATTGTCCCGTCCTATCCGCCATGCTGGATCATACGACTCGGTATCCCTGGTGAAGGTTCAAGGACTACTTCTTATTGCTGCCTATTGCTTGCTTGAACGTTATACGGTTTGTACATTTGTAAACTGATGAAGATAGATAGACAGTCGATTTAGCATATTGATTTATGTATATCGCGAGTGCAGTGAAATCGTTACGGTCAAGTGGTACCTACTGTATGTACTTACGTATGTCTGTAGTTAGTTAGTACCTACCAATAGTAAAACGAAACGTTCACTCAATAGAATCGTGTTCGCAAATCGTGATAGGAGTGGTCCGCGCGCGGTTCGACCGACTGGTTGCGGTCGCGTTGCGATATCATCACAGATGGCATGTCGTGATATATCTGTACCTGTACTACCAACAACTGGCGGAGACCGGACAGGGACACTCTCATATACTTACACTGAGTATTCTAAACATTATGTCGACTTACTTTCTACATTACTTACCTGTCAACTCGCGCTCGCGGTACCTACGTACGTACTGCGTGCCTACGGGTGGACGATGATGGACGATCATAGCGTCGTTCATGTGCAGGGTTGGCGAGTGTAAAAATAATATTATTCAAAGTCTCGCGGCTCGTCTGCCGCTGACTGCAACGTACGGAAAATGGTTGGCTATTGCCTCCTAGGTTTTTATGTGTATTTATGCCTTTTTTATATGAATTTTGTCTGAAATAAAGATTTATTATTATTATTTACGAGGCCAATAATACTACCCAACCTCTTACAATACATTATGATAATATGAAGATCTAAAAGTTAAATCATTTTTTTTTTAATTAAAAAATATTGTAATTACGCTGAACGTGCGTAGGGGTAGGTGCGGTCTCGTTACACAGATATGTACAAAGGTAAGCGTGACTTGTATGATGGCAACAGTAGCTCTGCTGCTCTACTTATAGACGCGTATCATTGAATCACTCAATATTTTCCATCGATGTCCAGTTCAGCATAATAGTATATTGAGAACCGTTTAACTTTACCGTCGACGATATCAGTCGCGCCGGTCACGCCGGTCGCGCCGGTCGCGCTCGGTGCGGTGGCTCGTGGCAGCGAGATGTAGAGAGTAGAGGCGTGTGTCAACAGTCGGTCATAGCGCGGCGCTGGTTCTCTTGTGATCTCTACTTCAGATGTAAGATGTGTATACTCGTTACGTTGACGTCCGATATTATCGTGTATTGTGCCTGTACGTGTGCTACTTTCAGTCCGATAACATTGTTATTATTCCATCTCCAATCATTATCCTCAGAGCCTTCGGGCGCTCGCTGGCCGTCTAGTCTAGTCTAGTCTAGACTCCTGCTAGTGTTTAGTCTAAGTGAAACACGACTTGACGTGATAATTTGTGATTAAATGCTAGTGTCGTGTATCTGTCTGGTAAAAGAAAAGTATGTGTTCGCTACAGTGAGATGTATGCATCCATATTCAGTAGTAGTACCTGGTATAAATATAAATAAATAAATAAATAAATATTGCAGGACATTCCACACATCGCCATCTAGCCCCAAGCTAAGTAACTTGACTTGTATTATGGGTGCTAGACAACGGAAATACTGCTTATATACTTTTTTTTTGTAAATATATACATTTATTAGAATAGAATAAAGTTTATTCATGCTACAAAAAAGACACATACACAAATACTTAACTATACATACAATTATATCAAAGACCTGTGCATACATACATAGAAACAATCAGACCCCAGACAAATATCTAAGCATAAATAGTGCTATTCTATATATGTAGTGCTATTTTATGAAATCTATACTAATATTATAAAGCTAAAGAATTTGTTGACGACCCAGTTGGCACAATGATCTCCATGCCGGATTGCCAAACACAGGGTTGCGGGTTCGATTCCCGCCTCAGACATTTATGCTTAGATATTTGTCTGGGGTCTGGTTGTTTCTATGTATTATAAGTATATATTTACAAATGAAAAGTATATTTTAAGTAGTGTATCCGTTGTCTAGCACCCATAACACAAGTCTAGTTACTTACCTTGGGGCTAGATGTCGATGTGTGGAATGTCCTGCAATATTTATTTATAATTTATTATTTGTTTGTTTGGACGCGCTAACCTCAGGAACTACTGGTTCGAATTGATTTTTTTTTTGTGGGTGGCTAGTTTTTATTTAGATATTCCCACGGGATCGCGACTTAACGGAACGCAGATAGTATAACAGGTCGTAACTCGCAGTAAGGTAGAGTCGTACGCGGGCGCGGGCGCGGGCGCGGGCGAGTGTTCACTTGTTTAAGTTAACTTTACAATTACGTAAGTAACTAACTATGAGAATTGATCAGTATCGAAACGAGGAACGCGTGGTGCCGCCCCGCTGCTGCCCCGCCCGGTGCGTTCACTGCTCGCTGGCATGCTCACTGTTCACTGGAGACTGGAGACTGGAGAGTCTTACACACTTTGCATAGAAGGTTGCTCGATTCGGTGATGTTGGTTCATTGATATACGCTGTTGTTTGTTTGTTTGTTACACATTCGTATCCTTGTTAGGTATATACCACCTAGTCTCACGGCGCGGGCGCGTGGAGATGTTACCTACCTACTACCTATCATGCATACTATGATGAATACCTTTAGGTAAACATTTATTATATACTATTATATTCGAATAAACAAATTGATATCTATCTATCTATATGTCGTACGGGGCGTACGGGCGAGTATAGTAGGTGTAGTTATGTAGCAAACGATTATAGACATCACGTAATAATATGTAAGTAGATATAATTGTCCCCACACCCACCCATCACACCACTGTATTTGCTGTAATATCCACCGCACTGTGAGTCGTGACATGAACGGGAGCGGGAGCGGGAGCGTCACTCCTCATGTGGAATGACTCGGTATTGAAAGTGGGAATGTATCGTCATCGCGTCGTCTCATTCTACGTTTACTGCAATGTGCACAGGCATCTTCAAGTTTCATGAAAAATAATAAAAAAATATATTTGAGATTTGAGAATAACAAACAGACCCGCCTAGCCTCTAGCCTCTATGTCGGTCGTCTCCCCCGAGCTCTATGACTCTATTAGGTATGTCTAGTCTACAGTCGATGTGATCACTTTTATTGCTATTTTATGTATTGGAACTGATTTTATTGGACTTTATTGACGAATAGGTATTCACTATATTTAGGGCATATCTAGACAGGAGTGGATCTACCTAAGGGCATTTTGGGTTACAGCACTTACAGCCCAGGGCCCAGTATATCTAACCTCCTTTAATGAATACCCTTTGGGTAAGCACCCTAAAAAGCGACAAATACAGCATCACCGGTGCTACATTGAATTAATGAATTATTATTAATTACACATGAAATTACATGCATTATTATTAAGTATATATACCTACATATAAAATGACTGACGGATCAACGCACAGCCGAATCCGCTGATCGTAGAGATCTGAAACTCGGAGAGTGTGTTCTTTGTATGACGAATGGAAACGCTTCAAATTCAATGAAAATTTTGAAAGGCAAAAAAAGAGTGCGTTTCAAGATATACCTAAAGTAATAGACAAATAGATAGGGCGTGGGTAGACATAATCAAACCGAGGAAGTTTAACATTATTTGTCTACATAAGATTTGTGCGACCTGGCATTGTAGGTGTGGGTTCCAGGCCTCAGGTCCGACCGAGCCGAAGGATCGGTAGCTCCGGTGTGTGCGCAGCAGGTCGTGACGTGGACGGCGTTCAAGAAGCGGGGTAGAGTAACAAGTCCCGGAGAGAACGTGATGCAGCTATAGGAACAGTGGAAAAATCCAGCTGTTCTGCCAATGCCGTCAGGGTGGTGACATAACGAGGGGAGGCCGATAAGAAAAGATTTTCCGAAATTCTAACCCTTAGGACGACGAAAAATCGTGTTTGTGAGCCGTGTTTGTTAGTGGAGTAGGTAGGTAGAGTACCTACCCTACCTACCTACCTACCTACCTACACATATGACGACTCAGTTGGCACAATGGTCACCATGCCGGACTGCCAAACACAGGGTTGCGGGTTCGATTCCCGCCTCAGACAAGTATTTATGCTTAGATATTTGTCTGGGGTCTGGTTGTTTCTATCTATTATAAGTATATATTTACAAAAGAAAAGTATATATGTAGTATATCCGTTGTCTAGCACCCATAACACAAGTCTAGTTACTTACCTTGGGGCTAGATGGCGATGTGTGGAATGTCCTGCAATATTTATTTATTTATATCTATGTATGTATGTTAGTTGAATGTATGTGCGTTAGATAGATTAGATAGACAGTGTTCGTAGCAAGCAACTGCACCGCGTGCCACGTGCGACGTGCGACGTGCGATGGACGTACGAGGTACCACTCACCACCACATACCTGTTGACTCGTATAGTATACCTACTGACTGTGGTGAATGGTCCGGATACTTACCACGAACTATATAATGTTCATGTATTTACCTTATATCTACTACTTATATAAAATGTATAATTATGATAAATAGGTTCACCGTGAGGAGGTGTTAACGATCATGTGCTGCCAGATCTATTCATCCTTCTATCAATTACTGACCTGGTGGTAATCACCATACAGGCGTGTGTGTGTGTGTGTGTGCGCCTCCTACACACACACACATACACACACACTGTTAGACTAGAGTTGATGCACTAGGCTACTAGGTAGGTATATGTGTTATTCTATGATGTTCATCAGATGATCCATTTAGAGAGTAGCAGTGACAAGTGAAGTAGAGGGAGTACATTGAGTGACATTGTCAGTTACCATCGGGCGATAATGGTCATACGTTTATGTAGACCAAATAACCAAATAACGTTACATCCAACCTTTAATGTTTGTTTCCGCGTAAACTATTTGTATATGAAAACATCAGATCTGACCGCGCGCGATACTGTGGCTTCGTCCGTCCGTCCGTCTGTCGTCTCGTCTGTCGCTCGCTGGTCGATAAGTCGACTGATGCATTGCATCTATACCTACTTCACTACTCAGTCAAACAACAGTCACCTCGAGCCTCGCCTAGGTAGGTCATCTGTCTCGTTAAGCCTGAATTATTGCAAAGGCTTAATGTATGTTGACATCTCGATGCACCGCTTATTTAGGACTTATGTGCATGGATGGTCACATGGAACTTCTACGATATTTATAATATACTTACCTAGCCTACCTACATAAGTACGAGTACATATTTCTTGCTCTAGTTCTACTGCGATCAGAGACATTAACTTGTTTAATTAGAGGTGCATGGTGCATCCATCCAGCGCTCCTTATGATTAGGTTAATTCGTGCGTTTAGCCGTCCGTGCGTCACGTCGTCAGGGCGTCGGTCTACACTCGGTAGTGTAGGAGAGACGATTTGCAAGGGACGCGCGGACGCCTAGCGCCTGTGCCCTGTGCGGTGTACGGTGTGTTCGTACTTCGATCGGATAACTATATTATAGTGTATATCTAATACAAGAGATTTAATGTTAATTACTCCATAGGAGGAACGAACTGCATTGGTTACGTCTGTCGTAGTGCCGGGATCGCCTGGATACGAACATTTATCGAGCAATCGAACAACGTGCGACCCGCTGCCCTCTTACAATTGACCCCATCTATTAATTCCAATGTATTACAATTCATTGACCATTCGTTTAGGGAATGCGTCGGATGCGTGCGTGCGTGTATACATATATGTAGTTAGTTACCTATAATGTACCTATGTTCTTGGTTACAGGGAAGGTGGTGTGCGGCGCGTGCGGCGGCAAGTGTAGCGGCGAGGTGCTCCGCGTCTCCGACAAGTACTTCCACACGGCGTGCTTCACGTGCCGCACCTGTTCCGCCAGTCTAGCGAGGGGCGGCTTCTTCTGCAAGGACGGACACTACTACTGTCCGCAGGACTACCAGCGCGCGTTCGGCACCAGGTGCGCCGCGTGCAACCACTACGTCGAGGGCGAGGTCGTCTCCGCCCTCGGGAACACGTACCACCAGAAGTGTTTCACGTGCGCCAGGTGCAAGTCAGTATATCTATACATATATACTAAGTACACGTGTATCTATCTAGTATACCTACACTACATATGATGTTACAGACGTGCCTTCCCCTCCGGTGAGAAGGTGACGTACACCGGCGCCGAGGTGGTGTGTTCCGCGTGTGTGGCGGCGCCGCAGCGGCAGACGGCGCGCGCCGCGCCCGCCCCGGCGCCCTCGCCCTCGGCCGCGCCCGCACCGGCACACTACTCGCCCACGCCCGAGCCTCGCGACGCCCGCCCTCCGGATCAAAACGGTGAGTGAGCACTAGTTAGGTATAGCTGTATGACAGAGTGCATGATGGGTACCTAGGTACGAACCGAGTGTATGTTACATTGCAGAGTGCGCGGGATGCGGCGCCCAGTTGAGCGAGGGCCAGGCGCTGGTCGCGCTCGAGCGTCAGTGGCACCCGGCGTGCTTCGCGTGCGCGTCGTGCGGCGTCGTGCTCGCCGGCGAGTACATGGGCCGCGACGGGCGGCCGTACTGCGAGCGCGACTACCAGCGCCTGTACGGCGTTCGGTGCGCGTACTGCTCGCGGTACATCGCCGGCAAGGTGCTGCAGGCGGGCGAGGCGCACCACTTCCACCCGACGTGCGCGCGGTGCTCCAAGTGCGGGGACCCCTTCGGTGACGGCGAGGAGATGTTCCTGCAGGGCGCGGCCATATGGCACCCGCGGTGCGGCCCCGCCCCCGCCGCCTCCTCCGCCGCCGACCGCCCGCCCTCGGACATGCAGGTACTGTACCTACCCCCCCCCCACCACTCCCCCCCCCACCCACACACACTGTACCGTGTTGTTGTTGTTGTCACAGTTCTCGCTGCACTCGCGCACGCCCAGCGTCAACGGATCATACACCAGCCCCTACAGTAGCTTAAACAGAAAGGTTTTTATTTGCATTTTATTTTTGTTTTATATATTATTTATTTATTTTTAATTAGTTTATCGTTCTTGAAAGGAAAAAAAAACAATATTTGATTTGTAAGAAACTTTCTATACTTTATTTCCTTTCGGGTGCTTTGTTTATTTCTGTTGTCTGACGTTTTCTTCATATTTTATTTTATTTTAAAGTAATTATAATGTTTGGATGAAGTATGTTATAAATGTGTTCTTACGTATTACATAGAGTACTTAATAGAATAGAGTAGAGTAGAAATGTACAGTGTACATATATAATGTTTCCAGTATGGTACGACGACGACGGGTACACGTAGCGGGTGTGTGTCGCCGGGGCTGGTGCTGCGCGAGTACAGGTCCTCGTCGGCGTGTTCCCCGCATCGCATCACGGCGTACTCGTACCTCGCGGGGGAGACGATCCCGCTGCGGCGGCCGGTCGCGCCCGCGCCCCCCGCCAGCCCGCACTTCCACCGCCCGCCGAGCGCGCCCCCCTCCACCCACAGCGGGACCGGGTCGCGGCCGCCCTCCCGGCCCCCGAGCCGGCCCGCGATGCGAGCCCTCGTCGACAGCATGGCGGACCGCGAGCCGCGGCCCAAGTCGCCGCACATGAACAACGAGGAGCCGATCACCCTCTCGCACTACCCCTCCGCCTACAAACCGCCGCCGGGGACCACGGCCAAGATAGAGCGGGACGACTTCCCCGCGCCGCCCTATCCGTACACGGACCCGGAACGTCGCCGCCGATGGTCGGACACGTACGCCGGCGTGCCGGACAGCGACGAGGACGAGGACCGGGGGAGGAGCGGGGAGGTGAACGGCCACAACGGTGACTACGGCGGCGGCGGCGCGGAGGACAAGCTGCGCCGCGAGGAGCGCGAGTTGTCCAAGATAGAGAGCGGCATAGCGCAGGTGTTCCTCAAGGAGGTGAAGGAGCGCGAGCGCGCGGCGGCCTGGCGTCGCGCGCACCTCGACCCGCGGAACGCGTCGCGCACGCCGAGCGCCGCCCGCGAGCCCCCCTCCCGCCTGCGGTACCGCTCGCCGGTCGGCGCCTCCCCGAGCCGGCACGCCGACGACCGCCTGCGCGACCCGGACGTACAACCGCCACATCCCGCCTCTTACAACGGTATATATACCTATACTATACTATACTATACTATACACTAACTAACTAACTAACTGCTACAAGTACCTACCTACTACTACTGCGGTACACGTATCGTGCGTTACTAAACAAACACGTGACTCGTCGCTCGCCGTCCGCCGTCCGCCGCCCGCTTCCCTGTACATGTCGCTTTATTCTATTAGACTGCCTTCTCCCTCTTGCATCCATCTACGGCCGATGTTGGTTACGTACATTGTAGCTCCAGTGTTGGCCACACACCTACTTGGAACGTTAAACCTAACATATCTATTGCACGTTAATGCATGAATCTATGTTAACAACATAGTGTTATCGAAGTATATCAAAATGAGCCTATGGAAGGAGCTAGAAGGAGGTAGAAGCCAGTACGAAACTAGTATATAATATAAAATGACACCAGTCAGTATACATGGAGCATTATGCGCATGCATGCTTTATATGCCTGTTTCTTTGACCTTACACAGCTTACGTAAATAAACTGGTCAATGTTTACATGAGCCTTCTGTTGCTCAAAAATGCTGAAAGGAGTTTGACAAAAACAAAAACTGCATTATTCGTTTTTTTTTCAAGTCGTCGTTACCGTAGCTGTAGCTGTAGCCAGGTATCGAACCTGTTCATTTACCAAAATAACAATAATCCTATTAGCCGATATATTTGTTTACCTATCGATTAGTGTTGTTGTTTAGAGATCATTGTCTGAAAACAAACATTGGATGGCAAATCCAAGGAAATACCCCCTTTTCGTACTTATCGACAATTTTCATGTTTCCGTCTCTGACAAAATAATAGCGTATGAGGAAAGTGATATATGTATTTACTAAATTATCTATATTTCATAATTACCTATTTGTAAAAACTTTTTGGTTTTTGTGCAGCAGTTTGTAACGTCATTAAATGTTATACCTCCCTACATTGTTTCAGGGATATTTGTATGAAAATTACAGAAGACTACAAAATTCAACTGTTTCCTTTGATTTGCGATATGTTCAATGTTTGTTTCCAAGAATTGATCTCTATCAACGAGACTATCCATTGGTATAAAAATATAGCTTATTTTTTTACAAATCAACAGGTTCGATTTCTAGGATGATGAATGACTTTTCAAAAATCTAATTATGCATTTTAATTTTTGTCTAAATCAGGCACGCAACTCCTTTTTAACATTGTTTGCTATCCCAAGTAATATAATATTATAGGTTAGGAAATAGTACTGAAGGCCCACGTAAAAGAATCACAACATATAGCTTTTTTCAAAGTTTTCAATGATCTAGCTGTCTTTGCAAGTGTTATCAAAATCGGTCCAGTCGTTGGGTTCTTGGCAGGAAGAAGAAGATATTTATTATGTAGTTTCCAAGCTACCGTGTACTTCGCCTGCGGTATCGGTATTGGTGATGGTGATGGAATATAAATGTGCAATAAAGTACTGCATGATCGAGTACAATACAAGCCTTTGCCATACAGGGGGGAATTTTTAAACGGACCTTCGAGACTATATTCTTTTTGACCGAGGTTTTTGTCAAAATCGGGCCCGCAACGCCTTTCTGATTTTTTAATTATCGTGTATCTTATATAGTTTAGGACTGTAGAATATAGCCCTGAAGGCCCAAAAATTCACCCTGTATATCTAATAAGGTAGTTATGGCTTTGAAATATTATAATTGAATGTTGCTCGGTTCGTTGTTATCTATCGAATAACTTACACGAACCTCGATGGCGCGAATCTCGCGTGGTGCGCTGCAACACGATACCTATTATATAGTTTAGGAAATGGCCCTGAAGGCCGATATGATTATTGTTTCGTGTGAGTTGTTCGGTCGTGAACCTCTTATGTTTTATTATGATTTGCGATAGATTGTCGTTTGTTGTGTATGTATTGTGCACGTAGTATGTGTGTGTGTGTGCGGCAGGCGGCGCGGGGGGCGGCGTGGGGTGCGAGGAGGGCGGGGCGCGGTGGGGCCGGAGCAGCACGCTGCCACACCCGCCGTACTACCACTACCCGAGCACCGCGACCGCGACCGCGACGAGCGCGTACAACAACACGCAGGTACCGTATACCGCAGCTGTAGGCGGGGTAGGGCGCGCGGGTAGTCACGTGACGCGACCCTTGTTACAGTAGTGTCCTCGCTGCGGTCGGCGCCGCCGCGACCCGGATACGGCCTGCAGGCGGCCAGGTCGCACACCTTCTCCTCGAGCACGCAGGTACATCATCTTCTCTATTCATTATGGCGTACAGGTGTACAGGAGACGTAGCTAGCTACCATACATACATCTAACGAGGACGGTACGTGCCTCGCCGCCCTCCTTCATTGTCAGCCTCGAGTCGACGATGCGTTTCAATACGGCCGCTCGGGTTCCATGATTTTTCTCATCTTATACTATAAATAATTGGCCGTTTGCCGCCCCTCACCCATTCGTTTGCGGCCCGAGTACGCCCCTTCCCCGGCCGGTACGCCACTGCGTTCACACATGCGTATAAAGGATATAGACAACGCAGATGATTTGTAAGTAAAGTACTTTTTTATCACAGTTGCTCATAATGTGGATATTATTCAACCGGTTTTAGGCTCATAATCCAACGTATTACACACACGTGTGTTATGCATTACCTTGACGCCACTAGTGTGTAAAAAGTTATCCTGATAAGTTAAATTGGTATCTTACTGCTAATTAAATAAATAAATAAATATTGCAGGACATTCCACACATCGCCATCTAGCCCCAAGCTAAGTAACTAGACTTGTGTTATGGGTGCTTGACAACGGATATACTACTTATATACTTTTCTTTTGTAAATATATACTTATAATACATAGAAACAACCAGACCACAGACAAATATCTAAGCATAAATACTTGTCTGAGGCGGGAATCGAACCCGCAACCCTGTGTTTGGCAGTCCGGCATGGTGACCATTGTGCCAACTGGGTCGTCAAATTACATGTTAGGTAGATGAAACATTCTTAATTTATTTGGTTTATACTGTTTTGATGTATAAAAAAGGTACCAACAAAGAGTTTTTAGGCTGGCAAAAATGGTTGTCTCTAAAGTCTGTTTACGAACGAAAATTGAGTTTTGTTTTTTATGTTTTTTCTTAACTTATTTTTTTTTTTCGTACCATTATATTCTGTTTCTTAACCCCCGCCCCGACGCAAAAGCAAATGGAGAAAACCCTAAAAAATATTACATGTCAGACAGACTAGGAAAAAATAGTAAACATGGACTTATCATAAATCTTTTGTTAAATATTATTTTCTTTTCTTTTTAAGTCTTTCATTTTATTGGCAACTGTGATAAAAAACGTCGTACGTTACACGTGTGGTTTGATCATTCCATCTCGGCGCTCTATAAACGCACTCGAATTCCGCTCGCGCGTCATAAACCGCCTCTATGCAATGATCAATTTACCACACTTGTATCGCAATGTACCTACTATAATGTCACTTTGATATTACATTGATTGATACCCTTCAAATGTTCCCAAGTTGCAACAAATATGTTTCCTATAATATGTATATATAATGTGCCGTGTGTGTGTGTGTGTAGGGTGACTTCACGTTCAGCGGTATGGGAGACAAGACTCACAGCACCGACTTCAGTAGCGGCAAATCAGACAGTGAGTACATACACATGTCACACCTACTCTACTCTACTCTACCTACACATAATATATGTAATTACCATACGACATCTAGCTCCTATGAACGTCAATACACGCTTATTTAACCAGGTATTGTTTAATCATTGGAATACCTCTATCTATACAAATGGTTTATTAATAATAGTTATATAGTAATAGGTAATTACATATACTACATGTAAGTACTTACCTAAATGAAAGATTAGAAATATCGTAATGATAGGGTAATCAGATCAGATCCGATTCGAAGGATCACATTATGTATAGAATATAATATCTAGCAATACCTAGTGTCGTGTAGTAGGTACCTACACTCGTGTCTCGTACACGGTGACGGTGTGTTGTGACGTCACACGCACTACCTGCCCGTAGGCGGGAGGGGGGGGGGGGGTTATATATATATATAAGTTGTGCTTTATAAAAGTCTCTGTTTCAGAGATATGCGACATTTTCAACATTTTAAAAATTATATTTTAATACTTTTTTTTTTTATTTGCACGGGTGGCCATACATTATTGAACACAGCAAAAGGTAAAATAATTAGAGCTGAATCTTAGTTAATAAAATCTATACATGTCTCATAAAAAGAATAGTTCCCATTCGATAGCACATTTATTATGGAATACAACCCAAAAACAGATTGGATTAATTCCTTCATTTGCAGTCTTGGCACCAAAAAGCACAAAGAAGGGAGTTGAATGTTTTGGATATCTCTGAACGGGAGACACTTTCATAGAGCATAACTTTGTGTACCGTCCCAGTGTCCTCTATCCGTTGTTAGGGAACATACTGTACTAGGTAATATATGAGTATAACATTGTATATGTATTGGGTTGTCTGTCCGTGTGCGTGCAGTGCGGACGGAGCTGTGCGGTGAGTATAGTCGTCGCTAGCTCGCTCGCTCGCTCGCACCTATAGCTACCTACTAGCTACTAGTACATGTCATTCATGCTGTCTGCCTCGTCCTCGTCCTCGTCCTCGCCCTCGCCCTCGCCCTCGCCCTCATCATCGATCGTACTGTCGCTTGTCAAGTACATGCTACATGAGAGCTACATGTTGGAGCCTCGCCTAGTGACATCATCTCCTCTTACATCTCGTGACACAGACATCACAGAGTTTATATTATATGTTCTGGCATCGCTTTGTTTATCATACGACATAATTATACATTTTTAATATTTTTGAAAAATTATATGTACAGGGTGAATTTGCCATTTCCTAAACTAAAAAAGATAGCGAAAATATGTTTTCGCTATCCCATTCCTTGCAGTTAGGTAAAAATGCTGAAAGGAGTTCCGTGCCCGATTTTGACAAAAACTTCGTTTATTGTATATTGTATATAAAAAATGATTCCCCCTAGCCAGGAATCACACCTGATGATAATTTTCCAAAAAATAACGATAGTTTTGCTGATCGAGATCAATTTAAACTTACTTAGTAAAAAACAAACTTAGACATTTAAATAAATATCACACACTAATGTTTTGAAAAGTGAAAATTTCAGAAAACTACAAAAAAAGAGTTATTTCCTTTGATTTGCCATACTTACTATGTTTTAATTTTTGTTCAAGTTTGGCAACTCCTTTCACTATTTCATAAAGTAGGTAAAGGAAATAGCCCATTTCAACATTCCCCCTGTATATTGTACTTTGACTTGTAGTAAAAGTCCAGATATCCCCGACACTGACCCGACACTGACCCGACATGACACTATATGAGTAATGAGTGTTTTATGGAGGCTATTTACTTCATGGTAGGTATATTAGAATAGAGGTAGAATCGATTGTATTGTAAATGTATATTATTGTCATTCCAGTATCTGCCGGTTCCATAACTGACGTGGACAGGAGTGCTGCGGTGAGTTGTTTACCCTTGTCAGTAGTGTAGTGTAGTGTAATAGTGTTCCTAACCGAGTACCGACCTGACGGACGACTGGTGTCGTTGCAGACTACCGACGGTGGGATCATGATACGCGGGGTCGGCGGCGGGGGCAGCACGCTCGGCGGCGGGGGCAGGTGGGGCGGCGGCGGGGGCGGCGTGCGACGCTCGCTGCCGAACATGGCGCACGGGCACCTGCTGCACGAGCCGGCCAAGCTCTACCCGTACCATCTCCTGCTGATCACCAACTACCGGCTGCCGCCCGACGTCGACCGGCTGAACCTCGAGCGTCACCTCGCCGACCACGAGTTCGAGGCCATCCTGCAGTGTGCGCGCACGCACTTCTACCGCCTGCCGCAATGGCGCCGGAACGAGCTCAAGCGCCGCGCCAGGCTCTTCTAACTCTACCACTTCTACAACTTCTACGACGCGCGACAGAGGTTTTATTAGCATTATATCTACCGAATAACGTTTCAATTATATTTCAAAAGTCTTTTATAATATTATATAAGGATATCGCTTGCTTCTGGCAACATTTTATATACATATAATATTACTGTACCTACTGTATATAATGTATATTATTAAGAATCTGCAGACGGTACGTTCTTATTTATAATTAATTTATTGATAGTTTCAATATGTCAACGGGGTTATTGAAATTATTGGAATTATGTGTTACAGTACAGGGTACAGATCCCAATCTAATTATAAATTCCAGCAAGAACTGAGAAGGAGGAGAAGGAGGAGGAGGAGGAGGAGGAGGTAGTAGAACGATAGGTGGTAGAACAACACTTGTTTGTTTTCATCATATTATATTGTATCACCCTGTAACACACGATTGGCATATGTTTAAATAACCTTGTATACAGGCTGATTTATTTATATGGACCTTCAGGGCTATGTCCTCAACCATAGGAGATAGTGAAAAATTAAGAAAAGGTGTCGCGTGCCTGACTTTGGGAAAGTCAATACCCTAGTCAGGAATCAAACCGGTTAGTTTTCCAAATAAATAATTACCTTGTATTTTTGTACAAATCGATAGTGTTGCTAATAGAGATCGATTCATGAAAACAAACATAGTATTCCAAATCAAAGAATTTACTCATTTTTGTAGTTTCTGCAATATATCTTTCTTTCTCTAGGAAAACAATAGGGTATGAAGCATGGGGAACGATAAGTGATAATTTTGTAAATGTTTTTAAATATGTTCTTAATTCTCTATGTTACATAAAATTTGCAAAAACAGTATATACTTTTTAACCGACTTGAAAAAACAGGAGGAGGTTCTCAATTCCGTTGTATGTATTTGTTAGTGCAGCAGTTTGTTACGTGTTTGTCCGGACCTCCTCACTACATTTACCTTTCATTTATCTTACTATGTATATTTCCAGGAATTGATCTCATAAAGCAACAATATCGATCGACACGAATATATTTTTTTAAATTGTCGGCAAATTGTTGGTAGGGTTAAGATTTACAAAAATTAAATGATGCAATTTTATATTTTGTCAAAATCGGTGACGGAACTCCTTTGAGCGTTTCTCTCTATCACTTATAGTTTATGAATATACCTAGCCGTAAAGGTTAGTTGGAAAGAAATCACCCTGTATAGTGTAGATATGTTGAGATGGAGACACGTCGTGACACGTACCTTGTACAAGATGTGCTACTAGGTAAGCTACCTGTACCTACCTACAGTACTGTATAGGTACATCGTCGGTCGGTGTGTCGGTGTGTCAGTGTGTCAGGCAGGTAGCTCCTATACTCGGTGCACGCATTCTTTCATACTTACTGTTTTGTAAATCTGCTTTTTAATATGTCAGATAATAAATATATATGTTGTTGTTATTGTTGTGTGACTCGCGTGATTAGGTTCTATTGTAAGTAAGTGTAAGTGTAATAATTAGATGTAAGACTCGACTCGACCGCTCGGACCACTCGGACCGCTCGGACCGCACGAAATGATATTGTAATATTTCACTATCATAACTTTACTATCATTACATATAAATGATGTATATCACATGACTTTCCTTGTGTGTGTGTGTGTGTGTGTGAGTTCATAGAACTGCGCGTGTGTGTGTATGTGTGCGTGTGTGTGTGCCCCCCACGTAGTGAGTGGCGCCATATCTAGACTATACATAAATTGTACTAGTATGGTAAGTACGGTAGTTAGTTAATATAGAATCGATCGATGCCTTGCCTAACGCTATGCTACGCGACGTGTGTGTATGTGTGTGTGTGTGTCGAGTAATCTTAAATACTCGCCTAAGTAAGTGAGAACCAAATATTGACCAGGGGCCCAACCGCGCTAATTGCGTCTGCTTCAAGCCGACCGACGTCGATGTCGCAACTCGCGCCTCACAATGGGCGGAAATTTGAGCCTGCCTTTCATAGGAATTTTGAAAAATTAGGTTGTTTTTTTCGTGTGTTAAAAGTATGCCGGATTTTCGGGGACATCAAACCATTTAAAAATAAGTAATTCTGGTTGTTATTTAAAAAAAAACTTGAGAGGTGTCAAGGGTACCCGGATGGAACGAAGTTCCTTTCGATTAATTAGTGAAGGAATTATGGTTTTTTTTTTATTATTAACAAATATAATGTAATATACACTTTATCAGTAGGCTCAATTCAAAAAGTGTCGTTACATCTATTGGTCTTAATTTTTTCCGTCTAGTCCCCTTTCACAACGCGCGATAAGGAACTTCGTTCCAATAATAATATGAAATAATATGAATGAAATCATATGAAAGGCAGGCTCAAAATTCCGCCCAGTGTGGGCATAAGCGTTGGCTTGAAGTCGCACTTATCGCGGTAGGGCCCCAGGTGTGTGATGTCCTAGGTGCAAGCGGGTGACCCAGCGCCAGCCAGCCAGGTGTGTGTGTGTGTGTGTGTGTGCGTGTCTCTGTCTCAGATATGTACGTACTGTATGTCATTGTTTTTAATTTTATTATAATGATAAGTGATATAATCTTGTTTGTTTGTTCGTTTATATGTAAAAGGAGAGTATAATATAACACGTATGAGGGTTGATTTAAACTGAACTCATACGGATGATGGCTTCATATTATTAATACTACCTATGTATGTATGTATGTATGTATGTATGTAGGTACCTACTGGAGGTAGGCAACTAGTGTAGTGTAGTGTAGTGTAGAGTAGTGTAGTGTAGTGTAGTGTAGAGTAGAGTAGATAGCTTTGTTACCATACATTACATAATGTGCTTAAATAAAGCGAGTCACGCCGTGTATACATTGAACACACACACCTCATATTATACCGCTACTATATTACTGATTAGGTAAATATATTTACCTATATAAATAAATGGTTACATAGTGCTGCGCCAACTACGTCTGGCGCCTACGCATCGTCTCCTCTACTATTCTATTGTGTTAATTAAGATAATGTATGTATGTCTGAATGATCGTTGTATTTACAAGTTTTGCCTTTGTATTATATGTATAAGGAAGTCATTATAATTATTGTCAAATGCAAGAGCGATCGACCTGCGAACTGCGACTTGCGACCTAAAACTGCTGCATTAGATTTTTGTAAAAGTAATTACATTACCAGAGCCCCCTTCCATTATTTTAGCAATCTCTTATAGTTTAGGATACAGCCCTGAAGGCCCGTATCCTATTACAAGATAACAAGGCAAGTTTAGTAACATAAAGAGTATATTAGGGGAAGCCTGAAACTAGCACCGGTTACTGACTGAGTGAAAGGGAACCGCTCGAGTCGGTGTCGACATGTGATGAGATGAGAGGAGACGCGTCTTGACTATCGATGTAGACGGATGGAGAGGAATGCGACTGAGACGGACGACTGTTAGGAGAGAATGGAAGAAGAAGACACACTGCGCCGACCACAAATATATTGGGATAAGGGCAGGAAGATGATGGGATGAGAGAGGGACGCTTAGCGGCTAGCAACGTCCGCCTTGATGTTCTAACTAAAGTGTAAGCCGGCTCGGTCGTCAGGTCGTCTGGTCGTCAGGTCGTCAGGTCGTCTGGTCGCGCTACCTGCGGTACGATACATCATCTAATGTCTATCGATCTGTATTGTTATATAGGTACACTCGTACAGACAGATGGTAAACAAACTGTTTTAGGACAAGTGATATGTGTTGATTGGTACCTGTAGGTATACGTGCACCGCGCGGACCACGGAGGTAGGCGGGGGAAGGGGAGGGGGGGGGGAGGAGGCGATGGAAGGGGATATATTATTTAAATCAAATTATATCTAGATGTATATATTATAGAGTTTATTTTGTAATAATGCTTTTAACACAATAATTTATGTAATGTAACGTAATGTGATGCAATGCACTGTGCAGTGCAGTGTAGTGCAGTGTGTTGGGAGTTGGGAGATATTATCTATCACTGACTTTATTCAAGTGCTTTTAAAGTAATAAACGTTGCATTTGGGATGGTGTTGTTTGATTGACGAAGCTGGCGCTACGTCCAGGCCTCGTTGGCCTCGTAGCGACAGAACTGCGTGTACATCTGGAACCGGTGGCCGTAACCTGACACACACACACACACATATTACATACAAGTATTTGTTACATAGGTAACTACCTACATGTAGGTATGTAGATAGAGCAATGTGAACGAGGCGAGTAGGTCAGTACCTATAGGTTCTTCTCGTAGGTGATGATCTATTTTGTTTGATGACCTTGATCATACTCAGTGTTAGATATAATATGATAGCTTACTGTCGTAATGCCCGTAGTAGTCGTGGCACATCTGGCGCATCACTCCGCACACCGTGTCGTGCACCACGTGGTTGTGTTCGCAGATAAACTCCGGCCTGTTGGCAATACATAGGTATGTCGGTATACTACACACACACACCTTGTAGTATAGGTGTAAACAAGTACGTTACCTGACAAGTTCGAAGCAATTGATCATCTCCTTGACGCACTGGGAGATGTTGAACGAGCCGCGCAGCGTCGAGTCGAACGTGAAGTTCTTGAAGTGCTGAGTGGGATCCTCGTACAACTGTCCGACGACGCACCCCCCTCGACGGCTCAACACTGGGTACATTGACAACAGACAACATTACCTACCTATCACACGCGACTCCTTTCAGCGTCTACCCACTATCTCATATTATTGTTTAGGTAAGCTAAAGCCCTCAACCTGAACTGCTGAAGGCTCCTTTCAATAGGTAATTCACTCTGTAACACTGAAAACAAGTTTTGGGAAACTTTTAGGATAAGAACGCATAAAGTAGTACTAATACTTACCACCTAGTATTATTACTTACTGTACGCGAAAAACAGAATCGTAGTGAGTGATATAATTAAATGAAACTTCATTTTGTTTTTTTGACGAAAGAAGTGTTAGTGGCGGGCGAAGCGGCCCGTGACGACGACGACGACGATGGTGTTAGACTGTCAAGGTGTGTGTCCACGCAAGGTCCACGCGGTCTACTATACCACTATCTAGATTGTATGTTACTGCTAATACCATCCTTTGTTCAAGTTACACTCATTAAGATTCATTGCTTATTAACCTTTATACCTATAAGTAGATAATTAGGCTCGTTTTTAATTATATAGTACCTACTTACTTACTATTGTACTTAGGTAACAATCAAATTAAAGTAGGGACTTATTATCTAATTGTCTAGTTTTCGTTGCCGCGTAAACCACAGCTCATAGACATGAACCATGCATAGACAATATTTTTCTTCTCGATGCAGACTCAGTTGTCATTGTCAATCCAATTGGATGTCAATTTGACAATGATGGATAAAGATAGTGTTGCGGATCTATGGCACAACAAAAGTCGCGCGTGCTTGTTCGAGGAGCATTGATGGAATCAATTTTGATTGTTCTAAATTTTGGATGACTTGTGACGAAAATAGTTGGTGAAAATGATACTGTTAATTAGATAAAACAAAAATAGCCATTATAATTTGACCTAAATCAGTGTTTATTTTGTGCAAAAAGTGTCAGTATTCAGTGAGTATTATGAACTTTGAGGACTATGAAACCCTTCCGACCGAGAACTTTGTCACGCACATGACGGCCGGGGCGATAGCGGGGGTGATGGAGCATTGCATAATGTACCCCCTGGACTCCGTGAAGGTAAGCTCCCTCCTGCTGCACGAGACAATATAACCTCGACGACTGAGTAGGTACCTACGACCGACATGACAGCTCCGACACCGACACATTCGTGTATTATACCTATATTACGCCACTCGCCACTCGCTCGATCGGCGATTATGTAAAAGACGGTTCAATTATCTATTTCCGAGCGAGCGATTTCCTTTTAGCGCTTCACCTCGACATGAACATCTTTTCGAATAGGAAATTGCGATAATCCTTTAATTACTTTCCAACAGCTATATGTTGTTGGAACTGGTCTTCATTTCCAATTGGAACTGTACCTTGTCTATCTTCTACATTTAGTAACAATAATAAGAGGAGATTATAAAATGACTTTAAAACTTGATCCAATAAATAAGAAGCAACACCTCTTTCTGGACTACTCATTATTCTTATTATTGTAGGTAGTAGGTAGGTGTTAGGATTGTATGTACTGCACTAGACTGTAGGTAGGTAGGTAGAGATAGATAGATAGACCGGCCTACAATCTCCAAGCGTCTGTGTTGTTTACATTCAGTATTCATACTTGTTTGTCTTATGTACCTACCTAATGTTCATTTTTAACTTGACCTCAATATGATTGTCATTTGTCGTTCATTTACTTTATGTACCTAGGTATTAAAAGGCAAACTTTGTTTTTTTTTTTAATAATTGCCTCTGAAAGTACTCGAACGATTTTGATGAAACTTGGTAATGTGGATATATGTATTAAAACGGAGAATATAATAAAGTTAACTTATTATCCTAGTTAGTGAAACTGCGGAGGTACTGTTACTTATAATTTGGAGATTAACTTTATATATTTATTTTCAGAAATGCAATAACTCTCAACGGTAGCAAAATGTCTTTTTTTGCTGAATGTATTTAACTCTAAGAGTTTTCATTTTGCAGAATTTTCCTTTTTAGAGTGTAAATAAAATTCAATTCACTCAAATTTAGAACCTGAATTGTTCAAGTTTACAGGTAGATAGGTATATTTAAAGTAGATAGGTATATTATTTGATAAGTACCTACTTATAGATATAGATTAATTGTGTTTCAAATAGTCGATATATATAACAGGTATTTGGTATGTATGTATGTACATAATTCATTATCAATAATTTGTGTGTAGTTTTATCAAAAAATGTTTTATATAAAATCATTAGAGCTACCTATGTAAGTGCTAGATGAAGTGACTAGGTCTATGTATGTTATAGGTGTACAATGTACATACATACCTAGTATACAGGAGTGGGGACCTGGACCTGGACCTGGACCTGATGAAGATAATGTTACAAAGTCTGTCCTCTCTCAGTGTGTATAGTCCTCTACAGATCTAATTGTACAACTGATCTGGACAACACTCGGTGTTCAGGTTTCACTATTCAATACATTTTTTATGTAGTCGAGGTTTTTGATCGGACGGGTAATTCCCTCAAAAGGGGCCAGATATGTGGATATTTTTGCCTTATGAGATCCTGTTTCGAAGATTTTTTTTTGTTTGAGATCTGATAGATAGATAGATGAATGCTATATTGTATCATTAGAGACTTAAATGTAACATAAATTGGATGATCAGGAATGATGAGGATCCTCCGAGTAATGTAGCGGAATAGCTCCACAAAATGCAATAGACTGTTCACATTTAACTATCTAACAATGAAATAGGCCCTTTAACTCGTATGTGCCTGGCCTGGAGGGGTGGAACGTCTGAACACCACCTTCCACTCCTCAATGTTGGTTCTGGTTCCCTCCCTTCTCTGGCTACTGCTCGCAGAACTCAATCATAATAAATTGATATTTAAACTTTCTTGATAATAATGACTAAACCACTCTTAGTTATTTAGCAAAAATAAATAAACGCATATTTTTTAAACAAACTTTTATTAGATATACATAATATGATGCACGTGATGTAGTACATATAACTTAGATAAATAATAATGAAATGGTTAGATGTTGGTACATGACAAGTTGGTACGATACAAGATACAAGAGTAGAGTAGAGTAGTTCCTACAGAGGTGGAGACGAGGGAACTTACATTCTCATCTTAGGTTACTTAGGTAGCAAGTACTTGTGATACCTACTTGTTATACTACTGTACTGTACTGTACTGTACTGTACGTAGATACATTCCTACGTTACATTACATAATACTGCATTACCAAATGTTTTAATAACAATCAAACATTACATGTATTTACTTACTTTTGAATTTAAATAATAATAATAAAATATGTTTGTATGTATAGGTCGGTGTATATGTTCGATATCAACTGTCAACTGTAAAATAATATATAGAGTGATGGATGGAGATGGGAGGGTGACATACAGGCAGACAGGACCTACCTATACGAGGAAGAACATGGCCTTGTTGGAGTTCTGCCAGCATATCTGCGTGAGGAAGGCGGTCTCGCAGTCGTCGGCTCCCTTCTTGGTGGCGCAGGTGCGGATACCGTCGGCGCACTGGTCCGCCATCTCGGGCGGCATCAGCGCTATCACCGCCTCGGTGTCGACCTCGCCGTCACCGAGCATACCGGTCATCTCCATCGTACACTTGATGTAACACTTGAGCGAGGGGTCCGGCTTGTCGGCGAGATCGGCGCCCGCGTTCACCGCCTCCACGAGCCCGAGGTCGACGCCGACCTCGCCGGCGCAGTTGTCGCGCACCATCGCCGCCAGCTCGGCCATATCGTCGTCTAGCGCCACCACGAGGGCGGTGCCGAGCACTACCGCCGCCACCGCCACCCACAGTCCCGAGCACGGTCGCATCGTGTACCACCGGTCCATCGCAGCATACACCTATATATAGGAGAGGTTCAATGTCGCGACACGACATCGAGCCCGCCCCTCATTGTCCTCCCACTTGCCTTCGTCATGTTATTATCTAAAATAACCCCCTTCGTTAAATACCACTTGAACGATTGTTTACATGCGACATTTTTTCTACAGTTCATCCAAATTGTAGGTCTCGGATGATATTTCCTGTAGATATTGCGTTCTATATAATGTAAGTGTAATGGTATATACATATAGATGTAAGTGAAGAAGTGAGTACCTGTCAGCTGTGTTGTTGTTCCCCAGACTCGCATGCAGTCACTCCGGACGGCACACAACAGCACCATCACGGAGACCTTCCGGTACATGGTGAAACGGGAAGGATTCCTTAGGTACGTCTCATACACTATCATCCATCCATCCATACTTACATATAACACCACCACCACCACCACCAATACATCATATCGTTACTGGACCTCTGAACCTATAGGGTCATATCGATCGATATATTAAAACTTTACCGGACTACATAAGAATGTATTGTTTTCAAACGTATTTTGACCTGTACGGAACCATACGTATAAGATGTCACCTCGCAAGTATCTATAGACTACATATCGGTTTGGTCGGAGACGTTATCTGCAGCTCTCGCTAGTGATGTATCCACACGTGATACCTACTGTAGTATACTAGGTCTCTACACACCGACACACCGTCTTTATTATGTACTAGCTACGCCCCGCGGTTTCACCCGCGTAATAATTTTCTGTGCAACTTTCTTATTTTTTTATTTCATAAGAACCTTCTCCTGATAATAACAAACAGACCAAAAAAAGAATTGGCCAAATTGGTCCAGGCGTTGTTGAGTTATGCGCTTACCAACACATTTTGCGATTCATTTTTATATTATAGATTATTGTCTGGTGCTCTCGATCCCGGTCTCTCTCTCTGATTGCCTTTATTGCTTTACGAATCATTGTGTGTGTGTAATTCTCACTAGGTATATGTAGTGTATCTTTCAATATAATAGGTAACCTACGTAGGTATAGGTGCACACAATAATGTATGTACCTAGTCGAACGTCCTGTCCTCCCTAGTGGCCTAGAGGAGTGCACGGCTCGCGGGGGGAGAGGGGGCCGCTCGAGGACGACGTCTCAAGGGCACGTGATTACAATCTATTTATATGGGTCCAAGTTATCGGTCGATAGTAGTAGAGTCACGTGACAGCCACCACCACCTTCGCGATCAATCCGTCGCGTCGTCGATAGTAGGCAGGCAGGTAGGTACCGTAGCGGTGCGTTGAGGTAGACCCGAGGTACCTCACCATACGAGTATGAGTATAATATAATCAATGTAGTGTACAATGACGACGACAATATATCAATATGTTAGATATCGTATCATATCAGTGTATGTATGTATGTATGGGCTTGTCGCGGTGTATGTATATATAGGTGCATCGTTATCTATGTACGTGAGTAGGTGCGGTACCGGTCGGTGCACGGTGCAGGACACAGCGCCTCCAGCCTACCATACCAACGTGGAACCTCACGTATGTCCTCTAGTATAAACATGAGATAAACTCTGTAACACACACAAATATATAGGTAGATACTGATATCACACTTTTTTTGTGTCCGAGTCAAAGAAATGTAAAAGGTTGCCTTGCTCGACGCCCGACATTCGGGACTCGTCTCGTATTATCTAATCATTTCTGTTTAATTAAACATGTTGCCATTTGGTTGTGATAACAATGTTCTGCATTCGTATTATTTCCATAATTGTTAATTATTCTGTCATATATACGTACGTATACCCAATTATATGTAAATGATAGAACCGGTTATGTACCTATACATGGATAGAGTAGGTAGGTATGTATGTCAACCGTCACGTGGTGTCCCATCCCATCACATCACCATACTCTCTCTCTCTCTCACTGCACCGACTTGACATACTCCTAGTTGAGTGCTCACCTATTATACACCTATCTATACTATAATAATGAATCATTAACATACATAATATATATATAATCCGTTGTAAATGCAACAGGCAATAAGAAATGTAATCGGAAGGTCCTTGAAATACGCGTGTACCTCCTCGCCTCGCCTATACCAACATTGATTTGTTTTACTTGAATTGTAACGTTTGATGATAGAATGGTACCTGACCTATCTACCTACCTCCTGCTTATAGTATTGTATATCCACGTACCTACCACGTACCACGACACGACACTACACGAGCCGGTACGAGGAGCCGCCCGCTGACACCGCGTCCGATGGACACCGTGCCGGTATACAAAAATCAAAGTTATGCTCTATCAAAGTCTCTCGGTTTCCGAGATATACAACATTATCTACACTCCCTTCTCTATCTATGCATTTCGGTGCCGAAACTGCAAATAAAGGATTATTCCAATCTATTTTTTTTTGGATAGTATTTCAGGATAAATGTGCTATCGAATACAAACAATTATTTTTATGATACAAGCATAGATTTTTTTAAACTAAGAAATAACTCAAAGTTCATGATTTTTATTTTTGACCTGAACTTAAACCTTTATCGCTGTAAAAAAAATGTAAGGTCACCATAGTGCCAAATAAAAAAAATGCGGCATTGAGATTCTTTAATGTTATAATATATGTGGTAATCCCAGCATTTAATACCGAATTCACTAAGAACTTTATTAATACATCATAAATAAATAAGGTTTAAAGAATTTTTATTCTCAAAAAGACAAGTACATGTCACTTAATAGAGAATACATAGCTTAACTTAAAAACTAAATAAACATCGCCGAATGCCTATTTAAGACAATGTGTGCAAGGTAATACAAGTATATATATATCCTTATCTAAATTATATAATATTACGTACCTAATATACCTAATAACTAATACTTATCCAATATGTATTCTGTTAATTGAGTCTTAAAAGTATCAAACGAAGTAACATTTTTTATATATGTGGGTAATTGATTATAACATTGCACTCCTTCGTAAGTTATATTTTTCTTTGCAAGTTTAGTACGTACAGTCGGTAACACAAGTAAGGTAGGCCGATGACGAAGGTTTCGTTTTATTAACTGAGATGTTTTAGTGAAAGTTATTGAGGTATGGATTTTTTTAGTTATAATTTTCCTAACCAGAATGCATGTGCTATAAACATATAATTGTTTTATGTTCATTAATTTTGTATCTTTGTAGATTTTAAATGTTGGTGTTAAATAGGGATAATTAAATATAATTTTGATGACTTTATTTTGCAATCTCTGTAGTTTTTCTAGTTTTGTTTTGGCAGCATTGCCCCAGATTTCAATTAGGTATAATAAATGAGATTTGACCAAGGAATTATAAATTGTGTAACGCAACTTTTAGGGTATGCATCGACTCTATTACAAAGTGAGCCAGTTAGTGATGATAGTTTGCTCATCGTGTGATCTATTTGTTGGTTCCACGTTGGAAAATTATCCATTCTCAATCCAAGGTACTTCTCACAGGATTTTTGCTCGATAGGGATGTTGTTAATAGTTAGTGTGCTGTGCGATGGGATAACTTTATTTTTGGGCTTAAAGATGATGTAACAGGTTTTAGAAATATTTATCGTTAGAAGATTATATCGGAACCACTCGCACAGAATACTAAGATCTTCCTGAGCTTGCAAAATAATATCATTTATATTAACTTGACGACCCAGTTGGCACAATGGTCATCATGTCGGACTGCCAAACACAGGGTTGCGGGTTCGATTCATGCCTCAGACAAGTATTTATGCTTAGATATTTGTCTGTGGTCTGGTTGTTTCTATGTATTATAAGTATATATTTACAAAAGAAAAGTATATAAGTAGTATATCCGTTGCCTAGCACCCATAACACAAGTCTAGTTACTTAGCTTGGGGCTAGATGGCGATGTGTGGAATGTCCAGTAATATTTATTTATATTTATTATTATAACTCCAAAATAAAATAAACAAGTGTCGTCCGCATACAAACTTATATGACCGTGTAACCCTATTTGTGAAATTTGATTTATGTAGATTAAATAAATACAAACTTAAAATAAAATTCAATAGGTACAAAGAATGAAAAAATCAAATATTTATATTAATCAAATCAAATCTAAAAATTAAAACTAAACCTATTCGAACAAACCCCTCCCCAGCGTTCCCGGTGCAAAGCTGGACAATATGCAAGCGGCGTTACCCCGCTGAACCGCTATCGACAGCCTTTGCACCAGGAATGCCCCGGAACGCGGATCAAACCCCTGTCACGGAGGCGACGGCCAATCTCCCTAACAAATGCCAAACCCTCGGCCCCCCAACTCCCAGACGTCTTGACCGCCACAGGCACAAAAATATAATTCTGAGCTAACGGGGCATATTTGGCGTGCTTACTCCCTGCAGCTACCTCGGCCGCCGCACCGGCCACTCTTGCCGTGAGAGGCAGATGACTCACCGCGAACGTGTTGACGCAAGTTGCGTCCCATATGAGACATCTGCCCCTACGCCACGGAACGAGGGTCAACCCATCGGGACGCTTGCCATCCGTGCGGCTGAGGCCCGGGGGCTCTAGGACACAAGGAACGTTAGCCGATACCAGGGCCCGGCGAATAATGTCGTTCAGGGCGTGGTGCCGCGGAAACCTTCCCAGGCAACGACAGCAACTCAATGCATGGTGACCATTGGCCTCTACCCCAGAACCGCAAATGCATGAGTGAGGTTCAAATACATTGCAGCCCAGGCGGAGCGCCACAGCCACCCGCAAAGAGTCACCGTCTAAGAGGGTGCCCAAGTTCGGGGAAGGCAACGCCTGCAACCACGCACCGGACTCGGGCCTGGCAACGCTCCTGAGCCTTGCCAAGTCCGCTCCCTGAGCCCGCCCCACAAGCCGCTCCTGCAACGCCTTCACCCCCGCCTCATCCCACATCCTCTGCAGACACGGCGAAGACGGAAGATCTACCCCCGGGTTAAGAACCTGCCAAGCGTCGATAGCGTCCGCAGCATAGGGAATGCAAACCCGGCTACCATTCAATGACAAAATGTTAGCAACCAGACCTACAACCCCATGAGCGGACGCCAAAAACGCCGGCAGACCCACGTCCCGGACCCGCCTCACCCCCAAACCTCCCAAACGAATGGGAAGGGTCGCCTGATCCCACTGAATCTCCTGACTGAGCACTGAGTCACTGAGTTGTATACCGAATTAATTTCTATAAAAATGAGCCAGAATATGCTTTTACTAAAATTTACTTAATTAAACTTAAAATAATTTAAGTAATATTACTTTGGGAATTAATTTTTTTTCAGTAATGTAGCTATTACTTTGACGAAGGCTTTAAACTCTTCTACCCCCCCTTGCAGAAGGTTTATTAAAAACCAATGTACCGAATTGTAATAAAATATTTCAATTCCAATATGTTAAAAATCATGACATTATTGTAGTGCTTAAGCAAATAAATCTTAAGAAAACTAAAGATCTATGGGGGATCTCCGTTCCGATAGTTAAATTAGTTATTGAATTGCTTGTACCGGAACTTGTCATTGTATTTAATAGATGTATATATTGTGGTGTGTTTCCTGATTTAATGAAATTGAGTAAAGTAATTCCCCTGTTTAAATCCGGTAGTACCTTAGACTAGTAGACGGTAGTACCTTAGAGTAAAATTTTTGAAAAACTTATTTTAAAACAACTAGTTAAACATTTTCATGATAATAATATCTTACATAATAAACAGTTCGGCTTTAGTAAGGGGCGCTCGACCACTGATGCGGGTATAGCGTTAATTAAAAACATATTTGATGCTTGGGAGAAGTCGCATGATGCGTATGGCATATTCTGTGACTTGTCCAAGGCATTTGATTCCGTTCAACATAGTACATTGATCATGAAGCTACACCACTACGGTATTGGAGACAGCGCCCTTTATCTTATCTCTTCTTATCTGAGCGGTAGAGTCCAGAGTGTTGATGTTAACGGAAAACGATCCCCCGGATCTACGATAGCAATGGGGGTTCCTCAAGGATCCATATTAGGACCTTTCCTGTTCTTAGTTTATATAAATCACTTTACTTACCTTGTAAGGGACAACCATGGGATAGTGTTGTTCGCAGATGACACCTCCTTGGTGTTCAAGGTTAAAAGGCGTCAGTCGAACATTGACGATGTGAACAATGCTCTCTCTAGAATAGTTGATTGGTTCAATTCCAATAATTTATTACTGAATGGATCCAAAACTAAATTAATTCGGTTCACACTTCCAAATGTAAAACAAGTCAAAACTGCTGTAAAAATTAATGATGAGGAAGTTGAATTAGTCAGTAAGGCTGTCTTTTTTGGTATAACTTTAGATTCTAAGCTTCAGTGGGGCCCGCATGTGGAAGCATTGTCCAATAGACTTAGTTCTGCCGCTTACGCCGTTAAGAAAATTCGCGAATACACGGACATTGAGACTGCTCGCCTAGTCTATTTCAGCTACTTCCACAGTGTCATGACTTATGGCATCCTGCTGTGGGGGTGTGCTGCAGATATTGATACTATTTTCATATTGCAAAAGAGAGCTGTCCGAGCTATCTACAAAATGGGCCCCAGGGAATCACTTAGAGAAAAAAAGAGATAAATAGATTAACGCTCTATTCACAATATATCTACGAAAACTTGCTATACGTTCACAAAAATCCTGAAATTTTTCGTAAAAATAGCGATATTCATAATTTCAACTTAAGAAATAAGAATGAACTGACCGTGCCCGGTAGTAGGCTCCGGAAAATAAACAGGTCGTTTAATAGTACATGTGTGCTCTATTATAATAAATTACCCAAAGATGTATATGACATGTCCATAACCAGGTTCAAAACTTTTATAAAGCATAAATTGTGCAGTAAGGCGTACTATGATACTTCGTCTTACCTTAATGATAACAACCCATGGACGTGACTTTAGTTGCTCCATTTCAAATAATACTTTTAAATATTTGTAATATTGACCTTAGTGAGCGTTATCACTTAAAAAAAACCCCCATGAGTTTCTTGTGCCTTCTTCTCATTGGTGGGCGCGTTACGAAGGCACACATCCTAACTTAGTTTTTAAGACGATTTCAAGTGGTCTATATACAATTGTATTAAGCATCCCAAGAAATAAAATTTTTTGATTTGATTTGATTTGATTTCAGAAAAGAAGACAGCTCTGACCTCAGATCAAGGGTTCTGACTCACTTTAATAAGTGGCAGTACCTACCTACCTACTACGTATTTATACCATTTCACAATCTGAATTAAATGGGCAACTTCTTTTTTTATTTGGCACTACAGTAGGCTGACCATACATTTTTTTACATCGCAAAAGGTTAAAGTTCAGTTAAAAAAATGAAACAACATGAATTTGAGTTAAATCTTAGTTAAAAAAAAAGTGTGTGTGTCAGCTCCGACGCACGACTGGAGTTTACTCCTTAGGTACGAGTATCTAACCATACGCAATACATGACGCCGTCATGGTACCGGAACATGACGCCGTCATGGTACCGGAACATGACGCCATCATGGTATTGGAACATGACGCCGTCATGGTACCGGAACATGACGCCGTCATGGTACCGGAATATGACGGTGTGAACAGACACTTTTTTGTAAATGCAGGCGTTCCATCAATTTATAAGACATTACACGTCAAAAAATCAGAAAGTTGCGCACCAAAAACGTGACCGATTTTCGTTACTTGTTAGTAGGTTTTATCCCTCGGATTTTTCTCATACCGGGCGCCTTATATATGAAAATCGATTCTTAAGGAGTAAACTCCAAAAAAATCTTTGTTTGTGTAATAAACATGATAGTTTTATTCGATAGCACATTTATCCTGAAATACTATCCAAAAAATAGATTGGAATAATTCCTTCATTTGCAGTCTCGGCACCGAAAACAATAGAGAAGGGAGATGAATTATTAAAATGGCGAATATCTCGTAAACCGAGAGACTTTCCTAGAGCTTATAATGATCTAAACCGGCACAATGTCCTCCTACCTCTACTCGTACCTGCAGGTGCCCGTTTATCCATTCCTTACAGGACACTCAGTGTCCCCAAATTAGGTGATATTATAATATAAATAGTAAGTAGCGATCAAAGATGATGTGCTGCGATTTGAGATCGATTATCCGAATAGTCACAATAGTAAAACAAGTATAGGTATGTATGTCGTAAGAGTACCGGCCGCGCGCCCCGCACCAGCGAGATACGATATCAGATGATAATGGTACCTAATAGTTGACAAGCCGAGATATATACCTACCTACCTACTGAGCCGGGAGTTGACGACGACGACGACGACGACAGCTAGCTATGTAGTACACTGTACAGCCAGTCACGATGAGTTTGCACTAACATGTACCTGTACCACGTCGCGTCGCGTCGGTTCAACTCGTAGCGATAACTATCTATCGCTACGATACGAACGATGAATGATGTCTACTAGTTCTTCCTTATCGATTGCGATCTTTCCTCAACAATTAAGGAATTTTCCTTCGACTGTCGCTAACCGAGCAACAATCCACTTTAAAGTCATTGCTTTTTCTAGTATTCGAGTATTATATTTATATTTGCATATGACCATATAAAGTTGTTAGATGTCTATCCGAGTATCCACCTCTACACCACATTTGATGCAAACACCACATACAGTGTGTGCGCGTGCGCGTGCGCAGTGTGCGCGGCGTGGAAGGTGTGCAAATATAATATTAAGGGTGTAGATCGTGAAAATCACCGAAAAGAGTGTTACGATTTTTCATATTTAACCTATTTACATATGATTGATATCAATGATAATTTGTATATATTACAATCAAAGACCAATAAGTATGTTCATGCTTAAATTAAACTCTTAAACCTAATAGTTGTTTTATAATAAACGTCAACAAACGCACAAAATTGAGTAAAAATGCAAAAACATGACTTCGTATTTTTCAGATTTAACCCCATAAATCAACACAAATTGATAAAAAGAAACACTTTTTGAACACTGAAGAAACCAATAAGTATAGCTGTATACTTTTTTTTATACCTTTACAAACAAAGACTTCCTCTTTTAAAGCCCTAAAATCTAGATATATTTTAAGGTAAATTTTTCATACACAAATGTATGGGATAAAACGTTCGTTTCATTCGTGCAATCTCGGTGGTCAACAGCGGCAGTTCCTTTCTGTAAGTGAACGCGACACCACGCTTGTCGGCTGCAGACAGCAGAATTACGTATTGTGTATTTGTGTTTTTTGTAAAAAACTGTAAGTATAACATTTTTATAATTAATTTATTTTCAGTTAGTAGAAAGTATCGATATAATGAATGTCTGAAAGAAAACCATGATGGAACTAGATATAAATCGTAAAAAATACAATATCTACACTAATAGGTATTATAAAGAGGAAAGATTTGGATTTTTGTATGTAACGAATAAACTCAAAAAGTACTGGACCGATTTTAATAATTCTTTTATCATTCGAAAGCTACATTATCACTGAGTAACATAGGCTATTTTTTTCGCAGGACTGATTGAATTTGAGTGTCATGCCAGGGAAAAGAAAGTTTTGTACGCATTATAAAAATATGAAAGCCAAAAGATCTCGGAATAAAATGTAAGTTCCTCCCTACTTATTTATTATCGCATTTGAACAGGGTACATTACAAAGCTAATAGAATATGTCATATGATTTAGATCGCCCGATTCAGACATATACCTACAATAACATGTAGGTATATGTCAAATTGTGGAAGTAGGTAGGCGACAGCGCAACTTTGTCGACATACCCGCCAAACAGACGCGAGGCGCCTAGCGTCTGGCTTAGGGTTGTACAAAATAAATAAAAAGTGGATAATATTGATGAATAATATTTCCAGTATTGAAAATAAAGAAAACCTTGGGGCCGAGACTCTGAGCAACAATGCTACGCGCTGTATAGAGGTAAGTTGTTATACGTAATTCTTGTAGACTTGTTACATAAATAAATAAACTACTTAGTTAGTGATGGGCGAAGACCTACCTATAGATTTTTTCTTGCAATATTTATTATTTTCATCGAGAGACAAACACCTTAGTACCGAAATACTTCTCAATTACTTTCTCAAAAGAAAATTTACGTTCAAATAGGTGACGTCATAAAAAAACAATACCTAATGCGTAAAGAAACTATAATTTCTATTCATCAGGAACCTAATATTGTATTAATTCTTTTGCATTTTTTTAAATTTTTAATTATTTTTTATAAAAAAAATCAAGCCATTATCTTTCTTTACAGGAACTAGTTATTGAAAACGACCAAGAGGGAAAGGTGGATGAAATGGAAGTTGGGCGTAGAGTTGTAGACGTTTCTTTTTTTTTAAAGCTCTTCAGGCCATAGGGGACCACGGTCCAATGGATTGTAAGTTAAGTTACCTCAGTATAATAGGTGAAGTAAAAGTTGGTCTGGACTCAAAACTCATCATGAAATGTAGTATGTGTAGTATGAAATTTACTGTGTGTTTGATTGAAAAGAAAGAAGATAGAATGGAAGTGAATCATCAAATTGTATCTGGTATCATATCATCTGGTGGGAGCTACTATCAGTTAAAAACATTAACTGCCGCAGTAGCCCTACCAATCATGTCACCTTCATTATACAATGAAATTAATAATACGGTTTGCGATTGGTGGGAAAAGACAGCAGCACATTCCATGGCAGAAGCTGTCAAGGAAGAAGCGGAGTACGCAGTGTCTATAGGTAGTGTTGATAAAAATGGTACACCATTAATATCTGTTGCTGTTGACGGTTGTTGGAGCAAGAGATCTTATGGTAAGAATTTTTCCGCCTTGTCCGGCGCAGCTGCGATAATTGGCATTAAAACTAATAAAGTATTGTTTTTTGGAGTTAAAAATAAATACTGCGTAGTTTGTGCACGAGCCGCAAAGAACGACAGTCAGCCCTCGGAACACCGTTGTTTCAAGAATTATTCGGGATCATCTACCGGTATGGAATCGACCATAATAGTTGAGGGGTTTAAACGTTCCATTGTTGATCACGGTGTAATTTATAATAAATTTGTAGCAGACGGCGATTCCAGTACTTATAAAAAAATATTAGATTCGCGACCGTACGGTAATTTAACAGTAGAGAAAATTGAATGCAAAAATCATCTTTTACGAAACTACTGCAATAGCTTGGAGAAACTGTCGAAAGACACTAAGTATCCTTGCGAATTGCGGAAATTCCTAAAAGAAAGGTATTTGCGTTTAAGAACGGGTGTAAAATGCGCTATTAAATATTGGGGCGATCAAAATCAGTCACTCGAAGAAAAAATAAAAAATCTTAGTGAAGATATCCTAAATGGTCCACAACACGTATTTGGTAATCACCAATATTGCAAGGAGTATTTCTGTAGACCTGATACTCGTCGAATAGAACCTGTTGGGTTGCTTCCAGCAATTGTTGGATGCGGATTAATGGACGCGGTACACATTTTAAGTAAAAGACTGTCATATCATTCTAGAAGTTTAATTCATAATTGTACAAGTAATATAGTTGAAAGTTTTAACGCAGTGATTGCCAAATTAGTAGGGGGTAAGCGTGTAAATTATTCTTCCCGTGGTTCTTATGCGGGCCGATGCGCAGCTGCTGTTGTGTCTTTTAATACAGGATCGATTCATAGTAAAACTCATGAAGTAATATTTAAATCTAGTCCTAATCCTTTGATCGCGAAAGTGGAAAATTGTAATCGTAAAATCCGTTTAATTGCTAAACCTAAATTAAGATTGAAAAAGAGCCACAGCGCTGTATCGAAAGACGCTCACTATGGACCAAACTGCGAAAAACCTGATCTGAGTCCAGAATTATATGAGAAAGCCAAGTCATCTTTTTTAGCCGATTTAAAGTTGTCTTGTGCTGAAAGAGAGGAGCTTGAAAGGTCGACCCATTTGCAAAGAAGTAGTTCTGAGTGGATGAGTACAAGGAGAAAATTACTAACCTCATCATCGTTCGGGGAAGTTTGTAAAAAACGAGAGAGCACAAGTTGTGCTGTTCTTGTTCGTAAAATCGTTTATGGTAGTAATATCTCCAGTTTGCCTGCTGTACGGTACGGTATCGAAAACGAAGAAACCGCAATTAAACAGTTAGAAATTCAAGAGAATATTAGTATACAAGGTTGCGGTTTGTTCGTCGACGATCAATATGAATTTCTTGGTACTACACCAGATGGCATTTATGCAAACGGTTTAATTGAAATTAAGTGCCCACATTCTTTAGCTGGCATGACTCTTGATGAAGCAATGGCCAAACATACCTTTTGGGTTAAGGACAAGGCTTCCAAGGGTTATGTCATAAATAAAAATCATAACTGGTATTTCCAAATTCAGGGACAGGTACATATTACTAAAAGAAACGTTTGCATGCTTGGCATCTGGTTTGGTGCTACTGTACCTATGAAAGTTTATATTATAGAAAAGGACGACAAATTTTGGGAGGAGAAAATGGAGATGAAATTAGTTAGGTTTTATTACGATTGCCTACTTCCAGAATTAGTTGATCCTCGGCAGTCACGAAGCATGCCCATTCGTGACGCGCCCAGTATCATAGAGGCTATGAAAGAGAGGAAAGAAAGAGCTTTACGTGTTATGAAAGAGAAGAACGCCTAATGATTTTGAAAGATACAGGTAACTTAACTACCCAGCCAGTCGATTCACGTAAACACGCCAGTCCAAAAGTCGTTTTAACTTAGGAACTTAGAAATCGCCTTTTGGTTTTCTGTTTTAAACGCACTTACTTATCTAGTCTTGGATTGTCATAAATCTTCCAATAGCTCAATTACTATACAATTTCTGAGTTACCTGGTGTAAAGAATCATAAAAATTTGTTAAAAAATACAGCGAATTGAGGATTCTCCTTTTTTTAAGTCGGTTAAAAGGGCTAAATTTGCAAAAAACGAAGTGACGTCACTGCGCTACGGTTTTTATTACTTACGTGAATCGGGCAGCTGGTAACGTTTTCATTCTGATAGGTTTTGTGATAGCCATTGATTTTATCATCAAATTAGCAGAAATCAGAACTTGATCCGTAATCGAATGAAAAACCATTAGAATTTTGAACTCATATTTCGTTATTGTTTAATTACATACTTTTAATTAGTATATTAATAATTTACAAACTTCTGTTAAAATTAGTAAATAAATGAATTATTTACTAATTTTTGTACAACCCTAGCACGCTTTTGAGATAGCGAGTAATGGCGACTCATATTTGTTATTGTGTAGTAAATAAATCATTTTTATACTTGTGTTTCATTTATTGACATTTTTTTTTAAACCCTAGGATTTTTTTTTAGATATCGACGAGGTGATCGTAAACAAAAAGTAAGTATTTGAGTTTACGCAATAGGCACATTTCCTTGCGTAGAGATAAACACACTTCCTACTGAATTTGCAATTATTTTATTGAATGAATATTTTACGAATTAGAATAAATTTTGGTAGTGAAATTACAAATAAATAAATACTTGGAATCAGTCAGATGTCAAATGATAGAAAAACATAAAAATTGTGTCTCAACAATCTATTAAAAAGAATCAACAGCTAGTTTCCAAAAATTCAACGTTATTGTTATGCTGTAAATATTCAAGTTCAATAACAATTTCTCAACGTGGAACGTTTGTTGCAAAACATTTTGAAAATCGCGCTCTCTAGGTCATTCATCCGCCCCGTCGGATGTTACATTAAACTTTGGCGCTGCGGTCGCTCGAAATCGAGATCTCAGGCCAACAATCTACACCCTTAAGTTGGTAAATATTGTACGAGTACAGAGTATCTACTCTCGATACATTATATTATGTTTAAGCATGTACTTATACAATATGAATATTTTACGTGTATCTTCATTTTTTTTTAACATTTTTTGCTATCTCTTATAATATATGTATAACTATATCTCTTATAGTTTAGGATATATCCTAAACCATAAGAGATAGCAAAAAGGACAATGGGCATAGTGTCCCACCTGTTGTATAGAGTCGAGTTATATGTCATTTGAAAGGTCATGACAGTAGCTTTATTTTATTGTATGACACTAACCCTGTAACTCAAATAGGGACGGATCTAGGACATTTTCAATTTTGTAAAAAAAACTTTCTTTTTAGGTCGAGATGTACGTCATTTGTTTTGAAGGAGTTGCGTGCCCGAATTTGACTAAAAATAAAACTCTGCATCATTCGATTTTTGAAAAGTAATTATCAGCAAAAAAAATCCTATATTTTTATATCAATCGATATTGTTGCCGATAGAGATGAATTCCTGAAAACAAACATAGTATGGCAAATCAAAGGAAATTATTCCTTTTTCTAGTTTTCATCGTTCCGTCTCTAGTTTAGGATGTAGCCCTGAAGGGCTAGTCCATGCAAACAATTCACTCTGTATAGGTACGTACTGGCAACGCACACTGCTTGCTTGCTTGCTTGCAGCATGTTGTTACATCGCCCTCGTCTATAGTGTAGGTATAGGTACCTAGCTGTAGACGACGACATATACCCGCGAAGTGTCGTGTCGTGTCTCACTCGTTACATATACTTGTATGTATGTATGTATCTACTTGTGTTCAGGTGGTGATGAGTAATGATGTTGCAATACCATCACAACATACACACATACGGGACGCGGGACGCGGGTGGACATCACGTCAAGTGTCGCAGCAATGCAACGGCTGCAAGTGGAGTGACATTACATTGTATAACCTACAGTTACATACAAACACTATATCGTGATACATATACTATTTGTTAAACCTATTTGAAGATATACATAACATATATTATGAAGTACGTTGTTACGTAAGTGGTGCACCCATGGAACAACGATCGAGTCCACTTCCTCTCTCTCTCTCGGCGTCACGTCGTGTGGGTATACAAGTACCGATACCATGGTACTCTTCCACTCCACTAGATAGATGGACCTCGCCTCGTTTGTTTACCAAACTGACTCGCACCTATTGAACATAGGTAAACAAGTACCTACCACACTACCACCTTCACTGTCACCTACCTACCTACCTGCCTATACATATATGTATTGTTTGTTACATATACTTACTTAGGTACTCGTAACACTTGTCCTGCTATGAATACTTGTTAGTTTAAACGTAAAAACAACATGACCTTCACCGTTGTACCCTACCTAAGTATGATATAATAGAGCTGTATGTATGTATGTGTTACGTCTACGTCTATGGCAATGGCAATGTCACGGTCCGTCCGTCCGTCCGTCCGTCCGTCGACAGCTTAACTCAGATAATGTTAGTACCTATTAGAAAGCTATAATTTGGCACAAATATACAAAATATGAATCGCGCCGACAACATTGTGAAATAAATAATAATAAAACTATTTTTATTACAGTAGCTACTGTTTTTATGACACGAGCAAAGTTTTCGTTAGGTATAAACTTAGATTTAACTCAAACTTCATGATTTTTCAATATTTAACCTCAACCTCTCGCGGTGAAAAAAAAAATGTATGGTCACCCTAGTGCCAAATTTAAGAAAGTTGCCTATTTCATTGAGATTCTGAAATGGTATGATACGTGGTATTGCCAGCATTAAATGCTATTAAAATGGGCCAAAGCATGATCTTTATGAAGTACAGGAAAAAAAATCATGAAGTTTGAATAAAATATTGGTTTAAAAAAATGTTTGCTTATGTCATAGAGATAGTAGTTTGCATTCGATAGCACATTTATTCTGGAATACTATCAAATAAACAAATTGGAATAATTCTTTCATTCGCAGACTTGGCATCAAAAGCATAGAGAAGGGAGTTAAGGATGGGACCGGGAGACTAGTAAAACGACCGAGTTCTAGCTTACGACTGGATATATTTTCGAATAAACGTACCTACTTATGATACATGATCATCTTTACCTTCATACATCTCACTTTCATTTATTTTTGTGAACCGGCAGAGTGTCCTCTATGCGTAGGTTCCATTGATATCGTTGATATCAAGGACACCCTGTATTCAATTGTAAATTGAGTTGATGGAGTCGTTTGTCGTGTAATATATATGTAGTATGATCGTGTCGACAGACCGGTACGCGGCATGACGGCGGTGGTGGCGGGCGCCGGGCCCGCGCACGCCTGCTTCTTCGCCACCTACGAGCACACGAAGCACACCCTCTCGCATCTCACGAGGCATCGACACGACCACATCGTCCACGGTACGTACTACTCGATAACCCTATCTATCTATCTATACTTACATTACTTTTTTTATTTTTAACTTTACCGGTGTCAAAAAAATGTCCTAGTGCCAAATAAAAAAAAGTTGCCTATTTCATGGAGATTCTGAAATGGTATCATATGTGGTATTGCCAGCGTTTAATATCAATTGCTATTAAAATGAGCCAAAGCTGTCTCCTTCCCTTTTTTTTTCTTTGTAGCATTTCGTTAGCTAGTTTTTTTTAAATATTTTCTTACACCGGGAAAGGTTAAAGTTAAAGTTAATAAAATAAAAAAAATCGTGAAGTTTGAGTTAAATATTAATAAAAACTTTCCATGTGTCATAAATAGTTGTTTGCATTCGATATCACATTTATCCCGGAATACTATCCATAAAACAGATTGCAATAATTCCTTCATTTGCAGTCTCGCCACCAAAAAGCATAGAGAAGGGAACGAGAATTAGAAAATGGTGATATCTCGGAAATGGAGAGACTTTGATATATGTGAACCGGCCCAATGTCCTCTATCCGCTCGACACGTGACGTGTATATATAGTATAGTATGGTATAGTATAGTATAGTACCATGTTACAGGTCTGTCGGGATGCGTCGCGTCGCTCGTCCACGATGCCGTGTCTAATCCCGCAGAGGGTGAGTTATATACCTATGTATAGTGTACACGTACCTACCTACCTACCTACCACTATGTAGGTACTGTATGTATGTTTGTTGACGGGACTCGTAAGTACTATAGTAGTGTACTCTAGCCGTACCGTGGGAAGCTTCCGACGCGATCTACGAAAAGCACTCGATCACTGGCGGACGACATAAACTATTAAAATAGGTACAATAAATAATAATTATTATTCTTTAATGATATCGCGTTTTATTGAGAAAAAAAAAACATAAATGCACGTTATTCCTAGCTTTAAAGTATCTAACATAATTTAACGCATCGACTTGTATGGCCGGGTTCCAGTGTGCGCGGCACGTCGCACGCCGCACGCCGCGTGCACCCCCTAGCCCGCCACAAGGACTACCTCATATCACGGACGTAGCTTTGACAGGGGGGTAAAAGGGGGCTAACACCAATTGAAAGTATTCTTACAAATGAAACACATTGCAACACGGTACTATTGTCGCGAGCCAAATCCGGACCCCCGAACCCCCCCCCCCCCTTTAAACGTCCGTGCTTACTTGCTACCCGCACCCTACCGGGCGCCATCCACCGCTATAGGTACTTTACGTACAGATACATTAGGTACTTATGTAGTAATACTCGATACATTAGGTAAATAAGGAAAATAAATAACATATAATACATACGTACGGTGTATCATTGTATACTTGTACCGAGTCCGCAATGACGCGGATATACGTAGCTGGTCGAGGACACTGGATACTGTGCTGGTGAGGATAAATATTAGTTATGCTCAGTGAAAGTACGCTCAGGATAGGAATTTATTTATTTTGTATTTAATGCTGGCAATCATCATCATCCGAGCGTTGTTCCCGGTCGCTTTCCTGCTTTTACGCCTCCACTTCGCCCGATCTTCAGCATCCTGGTATCTAAGGCCATTTGCACGCATATCACCCTTTACGACGTCAAGCCAGCACTTCTTGGGTCTACCCAGTCTGCCACGACCCGGCGGAGGCGCCATGGCAAGACATTTGTTCCCCACGTAACTAGCCGGTTTTCGCAAGACGTGACCGTACCAACATAGGCGGCATTCTTGCAATTTATCTGCAATGTCTCGGACATGAAGGCTGCCCCGGATGCGAGAGTTCCTGACGCGATCCTTTCGCGTCACTCCACACATCCAGCGCAACATCTTCATCTCTGTGACACGCAGCTCCTGCTTATGTCGCTCAAGCACCGGCCACGCCTCGCTACCAAACAAAAGGACCGGCATTTTGGGGTCACAAATGACACCAGTCACCTCACGCCACTTGGCCCAAGCCGCTGAAATGCGTGACTTGACGTCGCAATCGATGTCGCCGGATGCGTGAAGCACAGATCCCAAGTACTTAAACTGGTCCGTCCGCTCGACCACATGACCGTCTACGCAGACGGGTATGGGATCTATGGTATTGCAAGCCAAGTACTCTGTCTTCGCCACATTCAGTTGCAAACCGCCGTACTCAAGCGACTCCTTCCACGTGTGCACACGTTGGGCCAGCCGCCCCTTATCCGAATCCGCCAGCGCAATATCATCAGCGTGCATGAGCAGCCACGGAGGCTGCTCATGTGCATCCCTGATGGCAACGGACAGTGCATCCAATATTTAATGCTGGCAATACCATGTATTATCTACTTTTTTTTCAATTGGACACTAGGCTGACCATACAATTTGTTACACCACGAAATGTTAAAGTTCAGCTAAAAAAATTAAAAAGACATGAGGTTTGAGTTAAAAGTAAGTTTTAATAAACCTAGCTTGTGTCATAAAAATAATAATTTGCATTCGTAGCATATTTGCCCCCCCCCCCCTCCCTGCCTGGAATACTATCCAAAAACAGAATGGAATATTCCTTCATTTCTTGGCATCAAAAATAATGGCGAAGAGAGTCCAATTTTTAAATTTTGGAAAACGAACATAACTTTTTTTATTTTGAACCGGCATTATCCATTGAGTATCCAGTTGGCACAATGGTCACCATGCGCCTGACTGCCAGACACAGGGTTGGTTGCGGGTTCGACAGCTGTCACTTTGACATCTGTTATTTTGACAGTTACCTGCCATTATGTCGCTATAGTACGGAAGTATAGTATAGTACTCTCTCTAACTGCTCCTTGAGATACCTCGATATCACCGTCGCACTCAGTTCTCTATCTATCTCTATCTCTAGCATCTATTACATACTTAGGTATTTTACTTAGTAACAATACCTGCCTATCCAATGAGTCCGAGATGAATTATTAAGATGGTCTAATGAGAACAACCAGATAAACAAAACAAACCATTGATAAAATGTAATTCGGTGCAATGAACCATCGGTGTTATATAACTAACTAGTCGTAATGAAGCTTATTTCAATTCGTCACAGTTGAAATGTAACAAGTGGAAACATGTCTATAAGTGGTATATGCGATACACCTCGCCACTAGCCATGTGAATCACTTCCTAATTCCACAACACCACATTGATTTATGATTTTTTATCATAATGTGGATCTTCTTCAACCGCTTTTAGGTTCATAATCCAACGTATTACACACGCGTGCGTTATGCATTAACTCGACGCCACTAGTGTGTTATAAGTTATCCTGATAAGTTAATATGGTATCTTACTGCTAATTACATGTTATGTAGATGAAACATTCTTAATTTATTTGGGTTATACTGTTTTGATGTTAAAAAGGTAGGTACCAAAAAGTTTTTAACCAAGATAAAATGGTTGTCTCTAAAGTCGGTTAACGAACGAAAATTTTACGTGATAATGTCTTAGAAAACGATTAAAAATTGATTTGTTTATTTTTAATTTTTTCTTTACTTAAATATATTGTTTTTCCGTACCATTGTATTCTGTTTTTAACCCCCCACAAATGGAAAAATCCCAAAAAAAATATTGTATGTCAGACGAGGCTGTATAGGTTAAAGTCTTTTGCCTGGCCTTTCGGAAGTGTATAGAACAAAAAAAAATGCCTAAATAAATTGTAAACTTAAGACTTATCACCAAATATTTTGTTATTTATTATTTTCTTTTATTCACAACTGTGATAAAAAACGTCGTACGACACACGTGTGATTTGATCGTTCCATTCTCGGCTCTATTGACGCACTCGCGGTCCGCTCGCGCGTCATAAACCGCCTCGATGAAATGATCAATTTACCACACTTGTAATTGACAATTGTCCCGGTTATTGTATTGGGAACATGTTTAGAACGTATAGGTATAACAATATAGTGTATGTATGTTACAGTGGTAAAGCAGAGGTTACAGATGTTGAACTCGCCGTACCGCGGCGTGTGGGAGTGCGTGGTGCGAGTGTACCGCACGGAGGGGGTGCGAGCGTTCTATCGCTCGTACGGCACGCAGGTCGCGATGAACGTGCCCTTCCAGGCGCTGCACGTGGCGACGTACGAGCGGTGCGCGCGCGCGCTCAACCCGCAGCGCACCTACGACCCGAGCTCGCACGCGCTGGCCGGCGCCGCGGCCGGCGGGCTGGCCGCCGCCGCCACCACGCCGCTCGACGTCTGCAAGACGGTGCTCAACACGCAGGCGGCGCGCGCCGACTCGCTGCGCGACGCCGCCGCGGCCGTGTGGCGCGCCCACCGCGCGCCGGGCTTCCTGCGCGGCGTCTCCGCGCGCGTGCTCTACCAGATGCCGGCCGCCGCCATATGCTGGCTCACCTACGAGACTCTCAAACATACGCTCAGAACGGTACCTATTTCTTCTTACTTACTTCACTATTATTTCAACTGATGGATGCACAGAAGGAGCCCTCGACGGCTCGCTAGCATACTTACCGATAGCTCTAGGAAAGTCTCTCGGTTGCCGAGATATATGCGACATTCTAACAATAAATGGAACTCCCTTCTCTAAGGAATTACACTAATCGGTTTTTTGGATAGTATTCCAGGATAAACGTGCTATCGAATGCAAACTATTATTTTTCCGACACCCGCAAAAAAAAATTAAGCTAAGATTTAATTGAAACTTCATGTTTTTTCGATTATTTAGCTGTACCTACTATAACATTTCGCGGTGTAAAAAAGTGTATGGTCACCCTAGGGTGCCAAATTAATAGTACATTACGATATAAGTGTGGTAAATTAATCTTTGCATAGAGGTGGTTTATGACGCGCGAGCGGCAGCGAGCGTGTTAAGAAGCCAAGATGTACAAGTATCGTACGACGTTTTTTATAACAGTTGCGAATAAAAGAAAAGACTTGAATAGAAAAGATAATATTTGTAATAATTCTATGTTTTTTTTTGGCAATATTATTTTGTTAATTATGCACCCGAAAGGCTAGGCAAAAGACTTTTAACCTATACAGCCTCGTCTGACATACAATATTCTCCATTTGAGGTAATGTAAAACGCACGCGTGCGTAATACGTTGGCTCATTGGATCCACTTTATGAGCAAATGTGATAATAATATGAATATGGGCCAGAGCTGTCTTTTTTCGTTTTATTGCATCAGATAATTCGGGGAATTTCCCCATTTTTGGCACTAGGGTGTTATTTTTACACCGCGAACGGTTAAAGTTCCGGTAAAAAATTAAGAAAACATTAGGTTTGAGACAAATCTAAGTTTAAATAAAACTTTGAATTTGTCTTTAAAAATTAAATTGCATTCCATGGGATATTAATCCTGGAATGCTATCCAACAAACAGATTGCAATAATCCCTTCATTGCCAGTTTTGGCACCATAAAGCATAGAGAAGGGGGTTAAATGTCGCATATCTCGGAAACCGAGAGACTTAGAGCATAGTCATCCATGAATGACGTGAGACGTAGCTACTCTACTGAATGCATACATTGTTGCAGTTGAACGCGTTGAGCGAGGAGGGGGCTAGCGGCGGTGGGTGCGCCGCGACGACGGCGTCGAGCACGTCCTGCGGGGGCTCGGGGGGAGGCCCGTCGCCCCCGCCCCCGCCCCTCGCCGCCGCCCTACGGCTCGCCGCCGCCTCCACGGACGTGCCCGCCACCACGCTCACCAGGACGTAGACCCGGATGTCTGTCTGTCTACACTTTATTTTTGTATATTTATTAAGTTTTGTAATTATGTTTAGTTTGTCGATTGTCGGAGACGGAAGGGACGAGCGGGGGAGGGGGGAGCGGGGAGGGGCGCGTGGTGCTATAGGTCGGTCGGTAGGGGGGTGTGTGTGTGTATATTGTGGTCGAGGTCCCCCTCCCCCCTCGCCCCCCCCCGTGTCGTCGTCTCCATGTCTGTACATTGTAATCGTATCTGTTATTATATTTATGAGCCGGAGCTCGAAGCTCGGAGCTCGATGAAGGAGTATGTAAATTAATCGTTGAATGTTATCTGTATAGTGATAGAGGAGAGTGTATCGAGGACGAGGAGCGGGGAGAAGGGATAGCAGGGGGGAGAGGGAGGTGCGAGGCGTCTCTCTCTCTCTCTCTCTCTCACACACACACTCACGCTCTCTCACTCCGGTCGATACGTTCTATAAAACATTGAATAATTCAATCGAAAATAAAAAAAAGTTGGACAATAACGTGTCGTTGTGTTTTATTGTTTAATGTCGATCGTTGTCGTGTAGGTACGTCCGTACGTATGTATAGGTAGGTACATACATACATAGAGTATGGTCGCGGCGGTGCAGTGGTGCACCATGTCGCCGTGTGCGCCGGTCGTGTTAGCCGTGCAGCTGGTGCTGGCTGCTCTCGCCACCACCACCGCCGCCACCGCCCTCGCCGCAGGTGGGCCCCGCTCCTACCACCACTTCCGCTACCAGCACCGGCACGCGGCCCGCGAGGCGTCCACGTCCACGTCCACGACAACATCGTACAGTAAGTTATACGTTATACCGATACAAGTGAGCACGTAGTACACACACCTCGCCTCGACCTCGCTATCCGTCTACTCTGCTATATCCTAGACTATGAGAGGAGGCGAGTGCCCGGTTTTGACAATAATAAGAAGATCATCATTAAAGTTTCGGTGAAGTCATTATTCTGGCCGGGAATCAAATCCGTTTATTTGTAAAAACATTTCACTTTTAGTGCAGCAGCTTGTTAATTACAGAAGCTTACGGAAATAAGATATTTTCGTTAATTTGTCATACTATGATTGTTTTTAGGAATTGGACTCTATCAGCGACCCTATCGATTGTTACAAATATATGGAGTGAATATGTTTTTGGATACTTTTTGGAACAGGCTCGATTCCTGGCTAGAATTATATCACTTTTCCAAAATCCAATGATACAGTTTTAGTATTTGTCGAAATGCTTGAAAGGAGTCGCTTTCGGCATGTTTCTTTATCTCTTACGGGTTAGGATTCACCCTGTATACTGTATGTATGTACCTACCTACTGGAGTACATAGTTACATACATACCTACCTGCCTGCATATAAACATAAAATAAATAATAATGTAGAATACATAAAATGTTTGTGAACAAATTGAATAGTAATAGAATGTTGAAATAGTGTTGTAATGTTGCAATGTTGTTTTATGAGATGAGAGCGAAGGAGGAGAAGGGGCGACCATTCTCGCGTCGTCTGCTGCTGCTGAGGCTGCCGTTGCTACTGCCGCTACCGCTGCCGCTGCCGCGCCGCTCGCGCTGCTCGGTGCCGAGTTGACCACCCCTGACCCCGACGACGATGACCAAGGACCCTGTGAGCCTATACAACATACATGTTCCACCATATATATATATATATATACTATATACCTGTATAATACAAACGTACGTCCGTCAACAGGGTACACAACTAAGACGACTAAATGTACTGTCGATGATGTCAAAAGTAAGTTATTGCTATACCTACCTACCTATACATAGTGTACTTACTAACTATGTATGTATGTATGTGTGTGTATGTATCAACATTAGACATTGTACCTATATATACTGGTGTACCTGCAGCTGCTGTGGTTACGGAGCCGGCGGCGGGAGGAGAAGCGGAGTCCGGGTCGACGTCGGTGGAGGAGCCCGGGGCGACGCCCGGGGCGGCGCCCGGAGGTACAGATATATATAAAGTCTCTCGGTTGTCGAACTATCCCACATTCTTCTCTATGCTTTAGTTCAGTATGGAAGCTTGGCATACCTAGTGATTATTTTTGCGCGGTGCATTTCCAGAGCCATGTCGATCGACTCGATCGAGGGTATTACAGGGAACATATTAAATGTTCACACCGAACCTCTAAAGCGTCTCGGAAACGGGATATATGTATAACGAAACCATTTAACAAGCCAGTTACCATCCAAAGGCTTTCGTTTTTTGGAAAGTATTCCAAGATTAATATGCTATCGAATCAAAGTTTTTTTAAACTAAGATTTAACTCAAACTTCATGTTATTTTTAATTTTTTAGCTGAACTTTGATGTTTTGCAGTGTAAAAAAAATGTAGAGTCACCCTAGTGCCAAATTTAAAACAAGTTAACCTGTATATGGTATAATTATAAGAACGTGGTATTGCCAGCGTTTAATACAAAATTCATTCAATAAATATTAAAATGGGCCAGGGTTGTCTTTTATTTTCGTTTTATTGCATCAGATAATTCGGCGTAGTTTCAAACGAATATTTTATAAATGATTTAAAGTAAATTTTAGTAATACGTCTTGTACTTCATAAATAGCATGGTTTGGCTCATTAAAAAAAATAATACTTTGGTATTAAATGCTGGCAATACCACGTATTGTACCATTTCAGAATCTCAATAAAATAGGCAACTTTATTTATTGGGCACTAGGGTGACATGTAATGTGTCGTGTTGTGTATGATGTGTATGTGTAGGGCCGACGACGGCGGTGACGGAGGCGCTGGCGGCGGCGGTGACGGCGCGGGCTGTGACCGAGACGCGTGCGTATATATACCCTAGAGTGCCCTAGATACCCACCCGGCGGGTGGTAGTGTCACGTCACCGTATGTCTGTGTGTCGGTTGCAGGTGGCGCGTACAAGGCACCTCCGCCGCTCTCCTACGTGGCGCCTTCTCCGCTCTACATCGACGACGAGTGAACTACACTGCGCTTTACTTATACACAGCAGATTGTACCTACCTATCCCTACTATACACACACGTACTGTGCGCGCGCGTGTGTGTATAGGACACTGGTACATAATTATATATACAATACATACTGTTTCATTTCATACATCTAGGTCTACGTACTTACTTTTATATATAATAAAGTAAATTCAATGTAAAAATATAATATACCCTTTATTTCAAAATATTATGCAATTTATTCCCGAAGTAACATACTCGTAGCGTTCGTGAAGGCGAAGTGTTAGTAGCGGTCACACGAGCTTGTAGTAGACGGCGAGGGTGAGGAGCGGAGCGGCCGTCGGGGGGGAGGGGTGTATCCCCGCGGAGCCGGCCACGTCCAGGTGCGTGTAGGGGGGGGAGTCCTCGGCCGTGAGCCGGCCGGCCGCCGCGAGGAACGCGGCCGGGCCCTGGTGGCCGCGGGGCAGGGCCGTGCTGGGCGCGGGGGCCGCCTGCAGCAGCGCGCCGGGCACGCCGGCCGCAGCCCACGCGTGCGCCGCCACGTCCTCGCGCCGCAGCCGCGACACCTCGGCCCCCTCCCCGACGGTCTCCCCGCAGGCGGCGAGCGCCCCCGCGTGCCCCGCGCGGCGCGCCCCCGCGTTGTCCACGAGCGCGGTGTAGGGGCCGTACGCGCGGGCCGCGTGCCCCGTCAACGTGGCCACCGTGTACACGTGCGCCGACCGGCCGGCGCGCACCTCCGCCTCGGCCGCGCGCGCCGCCTGCTCCACGAGGTCCGCCATCGCGAGCCTCCCCTCCGCGTCCGTGTTGCCTATCAGCACGGGCACGCCGCCGCGCGACTTCACCACCTCGTCCGCTACGTACGCCTCCTCGCCGATAGAGTTGCGGACGAGCGCGAGCGCGGCGTGCACGCGCACGCGCGCGCCCAGCGCCGAGCACGCGTGCACGAAGCCCGCGCACGCGGCCGCGCCGCACTTGTCGTGCGACATGCCCGCCATCGCGCCCCCGGTCTTCACGTCACAACCGCCGGTGTCGTACGTCACACCCTACACCCACACACAACATTATACATTACGATTCTTATTACGTTAAATATACTTACTATAGTAGGTAGGTATAACTCTCACCTTCCCGACGAGGAACACGGTCGTGTCGTAGGCGGGGCCGGGGCCGGGCGGGACGTACTCGAGGAACACGATACACCCTGGAACCGAGACGAGAGAGAGAGAGAGGAGAGTGTTGTCTCACTGACACGTACCTATCTATCTATGGAGCGAGGGACTGACCTTTGTGCCGCGGCACAGTGTCGGCGGCGCGGGACACCGCCGCGAACAGCGGGTACTCGCGTCTGATCTCAGCCGGGTCGGACACGACGCGCACGGACACACCCGCGGCGCCGGCGAGCGAGCCGGACACGTACTCGGCCGCCTTCGTCGGCGTCATGCGCTCCGGGTCCGCGCCGCCGATGTCGCGGGCCAACACGCGCGCCCGCTCCAGGCCCGTCGCCGTCCGCACCAGCCGGCCCGTCTCCTCCGCCGTCTGGCCCTCGACGTAGACGCCGAGCGCGGCGACCCGGCCCGCCGCCGGGCCCGCCTCGCCCGGCCACCGCTCGCGCACCTGCAGCGGCACGTAGAGCGCCTCGAGCGCGCCGAGCACCGCGACCAGCGGTCCGCGCTCCCAGCGCCCCACCGAGCCCGCGCCGAGCGCGAGCAGCGGCTTCGTCGCGCCCGCGAGCAGCGCCCGCCGCACGCCCCGGCCGGCCGCCTCGCCCGCGCTCCGCACGTCGTCGTACGGCGAGAGGGGCCCGAGGGGCGCTAGCACGAGCCGGCCCCCGCTCGCCGCCGCGCACCCCACCACGCAGGGCTCGCGGCGCGCCCCCGCGTCCACCGCCTCGTGCGCGGCGACCGCCCCGGCGAGCGCGCCCGGCGGGGCGGCGCCCTCGCACGTGACCAGCACGACCGCGTCGTGCTCGGGGTCGGCGACCGTGCTCGCGACGCGTACCCTCACCCCGTTCACCGCCGCCTCGGCTACGCTAGTGTCGCCGCCCCCGGCGCCGCTCGTACTCATATCTCGCGACATCATCTGTAATCAATGACACGTCATCGTCAGTGAGACTGACCGCAGACCGCACACCGCACGTGCAGCCGGGAGTCTGGAGTCAGAGGCGCTCTCTACTGCACTAGTAGTATCAAAGTGCAACTTCGTTATCTATTAGCATTCTATTAGGTACATATTATGTAGGTAGGTACTTAGTAAGGGCTAAACGTCTGGACGGACAAACGAAACGAACAAAATAAAATATATAGGTACTAGTACTAGGTAGGTAACTGCGACTCGTACCTACACTACACAACAACCAATATTTACTTCATTTTTAGGATAACTTTACATAAAAAATTTCGCTATTTTACTTAAATATTAAAGTCTACAGTGAAAACAGTAATGTACCTACCAAATTAAGAGAACGTTAAAGGTTGTAAAATGAACAACAATCACACGAGTAGCCCACCGTCAACCGTCACCGGTCACCGACCGACTGCATCCAAGGGCAAATAGTAAATACCGCCTCGGCGGCATCGCGCGTCACATGCTGGAGCTGTCACTGTCACACGTCACTCGCAACATGATTGTCAAAAGGTACCTTGGCCTTGATACCTTCTAGCAGTTTATTAGCCTGGGCGCAAACGCTCGTTTTTCGGAATGCTGTTATCGCATGCGTTTCCAATTCGAAATTCCACTCGCCCAGCGCATACGTACGATTTTTCTCCTGCGGAATATTACGTGGCCAGTGAATGCACGACAATGGAGGTTGACGATTTATTGACAATTGCACTTCTGTTATTATCGAAAAATGAAATATCAGTTATTGGGTACATGCCTAAAATACTAAAGAATCTGCCAAAGTCAATTTTACTAAGAATTTATTAATTTCTTTTATTAAAACTTTTCTTCCGTTTACAAATCATTTGAAATAGTTCTGTCTGCCGAAAAGCACAAAATAAAAAGAGCGCGAATGAGTCAGGTTGATGATACTGGCGTTATTAGTCGTAATATTAAAAAAAAGTCAAACGTCCACGGAGACCCATCTCTTGCCTGCGATCGTTGAGAGCTTAACGTGAAGTTCGCGCGGTTGCAAAGTGTGACGTCATTTATAATAATAATAATATTCATTTATTTCAGATTAAATTACATTAATATACAATTCAATTATTAATTAATCCATATGCATATATTTAGCCTCGATCGCAACGACCGCGTCTGTAAGCGAATATATCGAAAAACTCTTTAGCCTGGGTGCAAACGTGCGTTTTCCGCATGTGGTTATAGCATTCGGAACGCATTCGGGTTCCTATCTAAGTAAAATCATACTTTTCCATACATTTTGTACCAGCCGCCGCACACGTAAGGAAATTACAAATCGGAATCGCGCCACGCCCCCCGTGGTGCTGCTTCTGATAAAAATTGATAAAAAAATATTAAGCAAAACTACTAGCAACAATCAATAAAGATTAATTCGATACGACTACTAGCAACAATCAACAAAGATCGAGTCTATACAAATACTAGCAATAATCAAAACAGATTGAGTCAATACTACTTGACTACAAGCAACAATTAACAAAGATTGAGTCGATACAACTTCTAGGACTACTAGTAACGATCAACACAGTAGTGGACCGACCTGCGGTCGATTTTAATTTGAAATATAAAATAAAACAATTAACCAATTAGATACAGACAACTAGTTATTTAATTTTATATTTTAAATTACGCGCGCTTTTCAACCGCGCGATCGACCGTAAAGCGATCCACTCATTTGATCTGACAGCGCCCACAATGATAATCATTTAAGTAGACCTCGATTTATGGTCGCCGCTGGCGTTCTACATGGTTGATGTCGATAAGTAGACCATACCCAATCACTCAAACTACTAGCAATAAACCGTATATTGAGTAACTAAAATTACTAGCAAAAAAGCAGATTGAGTGGTTAAGACTACTAGCAACAATCAAAACAGATTGAGTCATCGAGACTACTAGAAACAAAAGATGCAGATTGAGTCACTCAAACTACAAGCAATAAACAATAAACAGCAAATCACGTAGAATTTTTTGATTCGTTTTCGATTTCAACGAAAGTGTGACATACGAAATGTTTTCAAATTTATCCGGTAAAATTAATAAACTTGGACTGGCACATATTTTAAAAATTATTATGATGAATATAAAGACTGATTTTCAAAGGTTCCCTATTATCACCACAAATTATTCTGACTGCAATGGAGCCATTGAGAATAGTTCTGAATCTAATTACACCCCTTCAAACCATTTATTTCGTTTAACTCCTTGAATATTCTACACCAGAACATAGATGGCCTTATAAATAAAACTAACTTGCTTTTGATAATTTTAGAAACTCTAAAGGATGCAGGTACATTAATAGATATGATATGCATAACGGAGCAAAATATGATAAAAGATGACTTAACTCGATTAAATGTGATAAACTATCAACTAGGATCCTACTACTGTAGAAATAATCATCATGGAGGCCCTTGTATTCTCGTTCAAAATGTTCACAAATGTGAAAATGTAATTGCCATAGTTAAGAAGTCAATTCATGACGTAATTGAATGCTCTGCAATGAAATGACCACATCATAAATTGTTTATTTTATGTATCTGTAGACCACCTCGACGAAGTATAGTAAAAATTATTACAGTTTAGTAAAAAAAAAAAAGTAGCAGTAAAAAAATTAGACAGATTTGACGACATTTTAAAACACCTAACTGACATGAACAATTATAAATTAATTATCTGTGGCGATTTACATATTGACATTTAAAAAAATAATAAACAAACAAATGACTTTCAACAATTACTCTCTAAATATAACGTAAAATTTCAATTTAAACAAATAAATAAATAAATATAAATATTGCAGGACATTCCACACATCGCCATCTAGCCCCAAGCTAAGTAAGACTTGTGTAATGGGTGCTAGACAACGGATATACTACTTAGATACTTTTTTTGAAAAAATATATACTTAAAATACATAGAAACAACCAGACCACAGACAAATATCTAAGCATAAGTATTTGTCTGAGGCGGGAATCGAACCCGCGACCCAGTGTTGGCAGTCCGGCATGGTGACCATTGTGCCAACTGGGTCGTCACTAAACTCACTAGATCACTAGATGACGTAGCAAAACCTGTTTGGACTATGTTATTCATAATGTGCGTGGAGTCAAGGGTGAAACGATGGAGTTAGGACTGCCTGACCATTCTGCTCAAATTGTAAAGGTTTCTGTAAAGAAATCATGTAGATTGAAATTCTGGTATTTTTATAAACGGGACTTTTCCCTAGACAATTTAACAAATTTGCTGACGCTGTTGGAAATCTACGATTTAATGAAGTATACGAATCAAACAATCCGGATATTGGTTTAAGCATATTTCATGACTATTTTATGCTCTTTTATGACTTGTGTTTCCCTAAAACTAGAGTAAAAGTATCCTCAACCATTAGACCGAAATGGGTCTCAAAGGGTATTAAATTATGAAGCAAAAAAAGACGTTTTCTCTTATGGAAATATCGTCTGTCTCCAACATCTACAAACAAATCTTTATTTGAAAACTATTCCAGAAGATATAAAATAATCATAAACCTAACACAAAAGGTGCAAAATGAACACCTCATAGAGTTATGAGTTCTTCGATTGAGTAATCGAAGAACAAGTCTCAAGCTACCTGGAAGATAATTAACAAATATACAACTTGCAATTTTCCTAAAGAAAATATTTCCAATATTTTGATTAACGACGTAGAAATAACTGATGCTATCAAATACAAATACATTTAATGATTTCTTTATTGACTCAATAAAACCAACTGATACAAATAAGTCAAAATCTACCCATATACATGTTAAGCATTCTAATTCAATATTTCTTTCACCGACTACGCCATTTGAAATATTAAAAACAATGTATTCTCTTAAAAACACTAACAGTGTAGGTTATGATGATATCTCTACTAAAATTGTAAAAGAGGTAGCTCATTTAATAGCACCTATATTAAGCTTTATAATTAACCAATGTTTAGAACTAGGAGTGTTTTCAGGCGGACTGAAATTATCTATAATAATCCCGATATTTAAAAAGTTATGATAAAAAAATCCTTAAGAACTACCGGCCCATTGCATTGAACTCCATATTCTCAAAGATTATAGAAAAAAATATATTTGAAAGATTTAATGATTTCATTGGTTTTTTTTTTTTTTTTTTTTATTAAATAAGTTTGACACCACAGACAGTTGTCCGTGCCCTTTTTTGTTTTTGTTTTAATTGAGTAATTTAAGGTTTTTTATATTTATTATTGGGTGCTCACTGCAACCTTATCTTAAAGTAAATTTGACTTAAAGTAGGACTTATAGTCCATCCCCGTATTATATATATATATATATATATATATATATATTTTTTTATTGTCTTATGATTAGTGTTAGTTTGTTTTTAAGTTTACATAAATGGAGATTTACATTTGTATTTTTAAGTATAACAAGTATTACCACCTCACCCCAGTGTCTTAAGACCCTGGGTAGGTGGGTTGACCTGTTAGTCTACATATATTTATTGTTACAATGATTCTTGTATGTTGTGAGTTTGTTGCAGGACTGACCAGCCACCACGAGCGGCGCCCGTTCACGAGCTGAAGAGTGACCCAGCCATCGTTCTCCTCAACCATGTTGAAGGGAAGTGAACGACCCGTGTCACTACTTCACCGCAAGCAGTGTCACTATGGCGAGCATGACAGCCCCGCAACTCCTTTATATTTTTTAGGGTGAAGGCGGCATCCACGATGTTGGTAAGGACTTTAATTTTTCAACCAAAGCCTCTGCAACTGAGGTGTTACGATGGTGGATGGCCATCTTGATGTTATAGTCTACAATGTTATGGGGAGAGGCAGACAGCGTCTTCCGTATGAAATTTGCGATCGCGTCACCGTCGTCGTCCGAGTAGTACACGCACTCGATCGTGTGGCGTGAGATGGCGACGACTCCGTGTTGGACACTTTCGTGTAACATACTTCTGACCCTCTTGGTTCTTATTATTTTGACGTAGTCATATGTTTGTCCCTGAGCTTCGTGCACGGTCAGTATCTTTGACTCCTCCCCACTACCGTATCCCTTGCTGGCCAGGGATTCCTTCTCCGCTTGCGTGTGTACTAGGTACAGTGTTCGCGGATCGTTAGGAGGTATATGGGTGCCCGTGAACTTGATCAACTTTAGTGATTTGGGTTCGGGCCTGGCGGAGTAGATTCCGTCGTACACGTCTTTCAAGGCATACGCCACGTCTTGAGGGTTTCTGTATGTACACAGAAGCTCCTGTGTAATGTGGGCGACTGCCGTTGGTCGGAAGTACTTCATCTCAAAGAGGTTGTCCCTGTCGATGTATGGGAGTTGGTTCACATCGCCCAAAAGGATGATTTCTTGTGATCCGGTTAGCCGGGTGATCATGACTAAAGAGCCAAAGTGGTTCATCAGAGCCTCGTCTATCATAAGACGTTTACAGGTTTCTGATGCCCCATTTACCAAGATAGAAGTTATAGTACGGACCCTTTGTTTTACTTGGTCTCCGTACTTGCTGACGAGCTTTTCTCTTAGGTCATTGGCTGCCTCTGTTGTTGTTGTGGCTACTATATCCTCCTCCGGAGCGAAGTGTGCCACCACCCACGTAGATTTTCCGCATCCTGGGACCCCATTTACCCACTCTATTTTCTATTTCCCGAGAATACCAGAACCACATCGTCTGCAAACGCTTGGCAGTGAACTTCCCCTCCGTTGAGTGTTTGTAGTAGTGAATCCAGGATAATGTTCCAAAAAGTTGGTCCTCCAATGGAGCCTTGTACGCAACCTTTTGTGGTTTCCTTTTCGCAAGAACTTCCTGCGTAATTCACCACCACTTTCCTGTCGGATAGGTAGGATTCCACCATTTTGAATAAGTTTGCCGGACAATGTTTTTTGGTAAGTTAATGTTTTAGGGCCGGCCACCAGGCGTTATCGAAGGCTCCCTCTATATCCAGCGACACCATGAGAACGATCTGTTTGTTGTTAATCCGTTCCCTGATGTGTTGGACTAAGTCGTAGAGAGCGTCCTCGGTTCCTTTCTGTGGCATGAACCCATATTGGTTTTTGTGGAGTTGTGGCAAAGTGTGCCACTGGATTCTTGTGACCATCAATTTTTCAACTGTTTTCCCTAGTACCGATAGTAAACCTATGGGCCTATAGGATTTGGGGTGAGTGTAGTCCTCCTTTGCTGGTTTTCGGAGGATAATGACATGGGCTACTTTCCATTGCCCCGGGAAATGTCCTAGCGTCAAACATTTGTTTGCTATAGCTAGGAAGATCTCGATGTTCCAATGTATTGCGGCTGAGCAGATGTCCGCCGTTAGCCCGTCCGGTCCTGGTGCCTTTTTGGGATTTTGTGCCCTTAACACTGCATCTAGTTCCGATGCTGTGAAGGGTGGATCATCCTCTTTAAGCTCCTGGCTGAAGTCTACACTCGCGAGTTGTTCTTTGATGGTAATGTGATGTTGCTCCTCCGTCGATGGATCATCGTCCGGATAGAATGTTTTTGTTAGGAGTTCTGCTGACTTTTCAGGAGTTAGAGTGGCGCCATTGGCGTCTCTGAGGAGCATTTCTTCTTGTCTACCTCCAGTTCTCCTGATAACTCGGTAGATTTTGTCCCACATGCTCTCTCTCTCTTGTGTCGTGCAGTACTCCTTCCAGTGGTTGGTCTGGGCACTTTTTGCCATTATTTTGTATAACTCCACTTGTTCTGTGTACTCTTCGATTACAAAGCACCTGCGAGTTGGAGCTGCATTTCTGATGCGTCTTTTGTATCTGGTTACGAGTTGTTTCTGCCTTTGCAATTCCCTTGTCCACCATGGAGGGTCCGTTTTGACCCTCATTTTGCCCTTTGATGGGATGGTGTTTTCACAGGCCTTGTGGATGGAAGTTATGTATGCTTCAACAACTCGCTCCAGCTCCTCCGTCTCCCTTATGCCGTTGATGTCTTCCACCGTGATGTTAATTTCCTGGAGTATTAACTGAAGTGTGTCCTTGAACATATTCCAATCTGCTTTTTTGGTGTTATACCTACATGTAGTGTTGACTGGAACGGGTTCCAGCCTATATCACAGCTGTAGGTTGAAGCAGATGGCGTTGTGGTCTGATGTTGTTACCGACTCGTCCACTCTCCAGTCCCGTACTCTTCCTAACAGGTTTTGGCTGCACGCTGTCACGTCCACGTGACTTGCGTACTCCTTGCCCCTTCTGTAGGTTTGGAAAGTTGGTGTGTCTCCGACATTAAGGATATGGAGGTTCATTTCGCTCAGAAAAGCGCTGTATTGGTCACCTCTTTCGTTCTCAGAGGCGCTGCCCCACCAGTGGCTCCACGCATTTGTGTCTCCAGCCACAATGAGGTCCGATGTATTAAGTTTATCGCAGGCTCTCTGTATCCGATTGAGATATGGGTGTATGTCATTGTGCCCATCCAGGTATATAGATAGTACCCCAAGCCGCAAGCTTCCATTTTTGAGCAAGACTGCCGATTCGGTCTCGGTTACAATCTGGGGATCGTGAACGATTTCCAGATTGTCTCCGAACACGATTATGGCTGCCTTGACTGGTCCGTTTCTGTTAAGGGTGCACTGGATGACTTTCGTGCCCGGGTGTTGTTTCAGTATTCCGGTGTTGCTCGTATATGGCTCTTGCACCAGAGCAACTGAAATTCCCCTGCCCTTAGCTTCACGGATTAGGTCGGCGGTGGCCTGTTTGGATCTTTGTAAGTTTGCCTGGATGAATTTTAGGCAATATATACCTGGATTGGGTTGTTGTGTTTGTTGGGTGTTTATGTCATGTTGTGTGGTGCCCTTAGCAATACGCTATTCTGGAGCGGGCTATAGCGTCCCATTTTGCCCGCTCTAGACAGTGCTCGCTATAGGCAATGTGTGACGAGTCCCTCTCTTTTATGTCAGCGCAGTTTTTGCACTTTGGAGACTCTCCCGCTATTCTGCTCGGGCATTTGTCCCATGTATGGGCCTCGCCGCAGTAGCTGCACAGTTGTTGTTTTGCTTTGCATACTGCTGCTGTGTGTCCAAAGCCCAGACATTTCGAGCATTGTATTAGAGGGGAGCAGTCTTGTACTGGTCTGCGCTGAAGACCTATATAGACCTTTTCGGTCTCTATAAGTCTTTTATGTATGATTGGGGGTACCTCAAGGACGGGGTGGCACTCCAGAGGGTTCCGTGCTCTTTTCCTATACCTAATCTTCACCGGTGTTTCCTTCAGGTCGATGTCCTCAAGAAGTTTTTTGTTTTGGGCAAGGAGATTTTGTATAATCTCCTCGTCCGTGTGGTAGGCAAGTACATCCCTTATTATTACTAAGGGATTTCCTACCTTTGGAACTTCGACCTGGAGGGACTGGTTCCCTTTTAGGTTTTCTTTAATTAGGTGCAGGTCCTCCTTGGTGCCACACTTTAGCACCACCTTTTGATTCCGGGCTTTCCGGACATGATCGACCTTGGCCCCGGTTCGCTTGGTGTCTAGCGTGACCCTTATTTCCTCCACCACTTTTTCCCCGGTGTTTTTGGGGTTTTTGGAAGAGACAAATAGGGTATAGTTGGGGCTAGGTCGAGGTTTGGGTGGTGGTTTTAGAGTAGAGGGCCTACTCGGTACCGGGATGTTTGTTATAGCCGCATATGTTGGTCTTTGCGGTTCCCGGTCAGAGCCCTCTATCTCATTTAGTTCGTCCCTGAGGTTGGTAGTTTTTATGTTTGGAGGTGTGCGCATAAGTGACTCCCTGTTTACTCTGAGTTCAGATCGCACAGCCTCCATTTGTTCGCAGAGCGGATGAAGCTGCTCTGCTATGTCAATTATTGGATGGGGAGGTGGGGTGTGGGGAATTTGCCGGTTTTCTTTTATAATTAGTTTTAGTTCGGCTATTTCTTCCACTATTATTTTGTGGTTGTTGCTGCTGCCTGCGTTGAGACCGGATCTCGTGGTCTCTATGGCTTGCAGCAGCTCTTTGTGTTGTAGTTTTAGGAGTTTGGTTTGTGACTCCGCTTCCCTTCGGAGGCCGTCTAACTGGGACGACAGTGTTTCGATCTTCGTTAACACTGTCTCCAAGCTTGGACCGATGTTTAATGTGGTCGTGGACCGGGTTTGGTCCATTTCCACGGCCTCTTGAAGATCTTTTATCGACTTCACGTCTTGAGTAAGTGTTGTGAGTGCCGATGCGATAGTGTCGATCTTTTTGTAGGGTTCCGGAGTCTCGAATTGCAGCCATTTCTTGATGGCCTGTGCCTCCTCCTTTGTTTGGGCAAGGTCTTCTTTTACCCTCTTGAGCTCATCCGCGTTTTGGCTCGTTATTCTGGTTATGGCCTTCGTATGAGCTCTTTCGACGTTCACCAGTTCTTTGGCGTGTCTTGCTCTCTCATGTTCCAGATTATATTTGTGACGTGATCTGGAGTCATAGAGAGAGAGGGTAATTTCGTAGAGATTTTTGAGGCACTCTAGGGCGGTAACTTTACTCTCCCTCTTCATGTTACCGGCCTTTTCGAGAGCCTCCTTGCCCAACAGGAGTTGATTGTTGGCCTCCCTTGACGCTAGGTCCATCACTATTCCCGTCCCCCGAGCCGTAGAGCTTACCAGCATGCTCACTCTGCCTTTCGGAGCCGCTGCTGTTTCCTCTATTATGGACCTGGACTCGAAGGACTCTTCCTCATCCTGGATGTCTTGACGAGGAGGGAGGTCCCTTTCCCATCTCGCGAAGTTGTCTACCGCGAGATCTTCCGGGATTTCAAACTCCGACAACGATGTCCTGCAGGAGTTCGCCCTGGATGGTATCATATCTGATAGTGATACCATCGTTTCCTCCCTGAAGTTGGGTTTTGTGATGGACCCGGTTGACTCTTGTCTTTGTGTGTTTGTGTGTGTTTGTGTGTGTGTTTGTGTAGTAATGTCTGTGGGTGACGCCGCCATCCGTGGCCCGTCCTCGCACGTCGAGGGTTCCTCGAGCCGCGTAGTGTCCACCGGAACAGGCGCTGTTGGCATCTCCCTGGAACTCTGCGCACCTTTCGTGAGCACCTTGAGCCGAAGAGAGGTTGCTGTTTGCCTTTCCGTCCTCCTCCGGGGGGGTTCAACCTCGGAGGCCGACTTCACCCTTTTAGTTATTTTAGATGACATATTTGTTCTACGACTTAGATGTAGTATGTTAGTAAAAAAGAGTTTCTTTTTTTTCTTTTAATATATTTTGTATGTTTTTTTTTTTATTTTTTTATTTTTTTTATTTATTTATTTTTTATTTATTTGGGGATGGACTTACTTGGTGACTGATGACCGTCGTCCGATGTCCTGGCGATGATGTTGCCGTTGATGTTGGGTGTTGCGGTCAGGGCCGCTGCGAGCACCGCACTCGCACGTGCAGAGCCCGATGTTGTGACTACTGTCGTTTGTACAGTGGTGCGTCCGTACACCAGTGTTTGTGGGTTTGTTAGAGTGATATTTTGGGGGGATGGGGGCTAATTTTTAGTTTTTCGCCTAAAAACCGTAGGGGCCAATTTGTGGTCCTCGTTCCTACGAGTCGTTTAAGCCCACTCTTGGTGTTCTACGACCTGTGGTTGCAGAGATATTGGCAGAGGGGTTTTTTCGAAGGTTTCTCCGTCTTTCCGGGCGGTTAGTGGTTTTTTCCGGAAATCCGCCGGGGCAGGATTGTAGGCCTTAGTCTTCCGCTTCGAATGAGCCCTCTTGCGACTCTGTAGCCCCTCTGGAGGCGAAGTTACAGCCCGAGGGGATTTCACCCTGGAGGGGGGGGAGGAGGTGAGAGAGGGGATGTTGAGGGTGGTTAAGGGATGTCTAACAGGGTTAGGTAAGGTAACGGGATAAAAATGAGAAGGAGGGGGGGGATGCGGAAATGGGGGGGGGAGGAGGTGAGAGAGGGGATGTTGAGGGTGGTTAAGGGATGTCTAACAGGGTTAGGTAAGGTAGCGGGATAAAAATGAGAAGGAGGGGGGGGGGGAATGGAGGGGGGGGGGAGTAACAAGGAAGGGGTTGATAATAAAGGGGGGGCACTAGGACTTGGTGTGACCACTGGTGTGTAAGGGTCGTCTTAACACTGTCCTTTACCAAGTGGGGGTTGGGGAGGGAGGGAGGATTTTTTATTTTCGGGAATGGGGGTGTTTAGGGGTGGGAGCAAAAAGGTCTAGTCTTCCCGATTCCAGGAAGCCCAAACACTATGGGGTTAGGATTGGTGGTTGGGGAGAGCCCTCGTCAGGTGGTGAAAGCCGAAGGCGAAGTCTCGAGCTGGTTTGATATGGCGGCTTCGAAGCTCCCACTCGTGGACGGAGGCCTGTTGCGTCGATGGTTGACGTCACTGTCTGGCTCCGGTCCGTCGCCTCGTGTCGCCTCGTGGTCCAACTAGGTTAATATCCACGTGTTTTTTTGGCGCTGGGGATGTTAATAGCTCCTAAACCGCTTGTCCGATTTTTGCTCTGAAACTACCCTCGGATAGCTCTCGTAAAGCCCCACAAAGTGATATAATTGAAATCTCGCTCACCTTGGTGTTCTTGATGTTATTAAGGCCCAAAGTTAGGGGTGAATAACTCCCCAATCCCGTGTTAGAAATTCCCACAAACACTTTCCTAGGTGTATTGGACACTCACACTGCACTGTACAAACTTTCACGCGCGTAGCTCCACTTTTTACAATTTTAGTGAATTTTTTTTTCGTGGAGCTGATGTTTATTGTGTCGCGTATGGTGCGGTACTCGATTTCATTGGTTAGGTTAGGTTAGGTTAGGTTAGGTTAGGTTAGGTTCCCCCCCATGGGACCACGCCTTGTCGTGGCGGGGGGGCTCAGTAGCTACAGGCAATCCAGCCTGTAGTGAAGCGAAGTGGTCCCCGGAGGGCGCTCCGCCTGTCCCTCTGAATAGCAGAGGGCAGAGTGGACGTGCAAGTGATGGTGAGTTGGGGCGACGGACCAGGGGTTATGAACCCCCCCGTTCGGCCCAACCGAGGGTGGATTAAGGGAGGGGCGACGGACTAGGGGTTATGAACCCCCCCGTTCGGCCTACCCTAGGTGGTAGTTGTGGGCCAGGGCGACGGACAAGGGGTTGTCAACCCCCCCGATCGGCTTGGCTCGTGGTGGTAGCTTTGGGAAGGGGCGACGGATTGCGGTTACAAACCCTTCCGCTCGGCCTGACCCATGTAAGGGGCGACGGATCAGGGGTTGTAAACCCCCCCGATCGGCCCAACCCGTAACCCTCAACGGAGAGGAACGGGGGTCCCAAGGGACCGCGTGGAGTAAACCACTTTAAAAAATCCGTAAATCCTAAGCTTTGGTGCCTGGCGAGGGGATGCATGGTCGACGCGGAGGTCGGCCCCTAGGGCACCGACGTCGGGTCCCAGACGTTAACTGGACAAAAAAAATGAAAAATGAAGCAGTGCCAAAATAATCCCCGGGCGGGTCCCAGCAACATTGCTGGGGAATCCCGTGCTGCCCTTTCCAGGGCGGCTGGCCCCACGTATACGGGGGGGGCCAACACTGCCTCGCGGCCTCGGTCGCGCACCGGAGTAGACACGGAGGAGACGGTGGACGTTCCGACCACACAAACATTTTGTGCGGTCGATGATCCCACCACTGGATTGGACACGAGGAGATCGGGGGCGAGTTTTGTTCGCTCCCGGTCTCACTCAAGGACGACCTCAGAGGAGAGCCTGGTCTTGCGGTTTGCTAGACCAGGCACTCCTTGCCCGAGGCCAAGGGCTGGGACGGGGGATAATGGGGACAGCGACGCTATGTCTGCGGTCTCTATTTCATCCTCCATCGGCGGAACTCTGCGGGCGCGAAAGCGCAAACCACAGCGTCCAGCCGATGACGACGGGAGGCCCATGGTCGTGAGGCGGAGAGTAGCGGACGATGCCAGCGTGGAGCGGGAATCGACCCAACCGGCCGCCGAAGGAATCGACGGACGAGCGTCCGCAGACATCGGCTCGGAGCTCTTCTCCTGCCTATCGGCCGTAGAGAAGACGGTCGATAAGCCGAAGAGCTCCAAGGCGGAAGTGGTGAAGTCGGTTCGGTCCGCTTTCACCACCTTGAAGGCCTGCGCAGCCGAACTGTGCGTGAGGGCGGAGACTCGGGATCGGGAGAACGAGAGGACCCGTTCCCTGATCGACCAGCTCTACGCCCGCATCGAAGTGCTGGCCAGCGAGTTGGCGGAGCTTCGGAGGGGAGGGGGTGCCTCTCATTCCCCGGCTGCGGCGCCAACTTTCGAGGCGCCTGTAAGGGCTCAGGCGCCGGGTCCGTCTCGGAGAGGTTTGCCTGCCCCAGCAGCGCCGAAATCGGCAAAAACGAAAAAGGGACGAGACGGTCCACAAAGGGGGGCGCCCGCGCCGACACCTCGGCTGACGGCGTCAGCCCCCCAACAACAAACAGGCTCGGACTGGAGCCAGCTCTCGGCCATTATGGACCGAGAGTACGCCCGGTTTCAGTCCGAGCTTATGGGCCGTCTCTTCCCCGAGATGGGAAGGAGACCTCCCCTGGGACAGGGTCAGCGTCGAGAGGGGGAAATTCCCCAGGCGACGCTGACTAAGTCCCAAACAAAAAAGAAAAGGCGGGCGCAGAGGGGAACGGCGTCGTCACAGGCTCCGCCAGTTCCATCTTTGGCGGGGCCATCGACGGAGCGGGAGGGGGCACAGAGCGGCACCTGGGCAACGGTGGTCGGCCGAAAGGCGGCCGCCCGTGCCAAACAGGTCGCTGCTCCAACACCACGGACCCAGGTCGCCCCCACTCCTCAGAAGAGGAAGGGGCAGCCCAAACCCCCCACATGTGCGGCAGTTGTGGTCACGGTGCCTGAAGGCGCCGAGACCACGATCGCTGCGGTCATGACGGCCGCCAAGGCCCGCATCAAACTAGCGGACCTTGGCATCGTGGGGGGCGTAAGGTAGAGAAAGGCGGCAACCGGGGCTCTCCTATTGGAGGTCCCCGGTCCCGAAAGCTCCGCCAAGGCCGACGCCCTGGCGGAAAAGATGAGGGAGGCCCTCGCCGACACGGGCGCGCTCATCTCGCGCCCGTGTAAAATGGGGGATCTGCGGGTGATGGACCTAGACGAGTCCATCACCCCCGGGGACGTCACGGCAGCGATCGCCGAGGCAGGCGGATGCTCCCCGACCGATATTAAGATCGGGGAGATCCGCACCGCCCCATCACGCTTGGGGACCGCATGGGTCCGCTGCCCGGTCGGGGCCGTCAGGAAGGTGGCCGCCCATGGTCGGGTTCAGATAGGGTGGACCTCGGCGAGAGTAGAGGCACTGGCAGCACGGCCGTTGCAATGTTACCAGTGCCTCGAGGTGGGGCACGTCAGAGTAAAGTGCCCCAACACCGTGGACAGGAGCGGACGCTGTTACAGGTGCGGTGAGACAGGGCACATTGCCCGTCACTGCACAGCGTCCGCCCCCCATTGCCCGGTCTGCGCGGACCTAGGGCGGGCCGCCGACCACCGGCTGGGGACCAAGAGGTGCTCCCCGCCGAAATATAAGAGGAAGAAGGGGCCAGTCCAGCCCCCTTCCCCGGCCCAGGGGAGTGAGGAAGTAATGGAGACCTCCTAATGTCTCCCCACGTCCGTGTGCTGCAGGTCAACCTGAACCACCGCCGCGCGGCGCAGGATCTCCTGCTCCAAACGCTCGCGGAGTGGTCGGTTGGCCTGGCGGTAGTCGCCGAGCCCTACTCCGTCCCGGACAACCCCAGGTGGTTCGGGGACGACTTGGGCTTGGTCAGCATCTATTGGGCGGGGGGTGACCATCTCCATTGCTCCCTCATCGCAAAAGGGCCGGGTTACGTGGCCGTGGAGTGGGGGTCCACGGCCATGGTGGGCTGCTACATCTCCCCTAACAGCGGCCTCGCTGCTTTCGAGGCATACCTGGAGGAGCTGGCGAGCTGCATTCGTGGCTGCGCCCCCCGCCAGGTATTCGTCCTGGGTGACTTCAACTCCCGCTCGAGAGAGTGGGGGGACACCCTGGACAACGTTAGGGGAGAGACGCTTCTGGAGTGGGCGGCAGGGCTGGACCTCCGGTTGCTAAACCGAGGTTCGGCCCGTACCTGTAGGCGATGGCAGGGGGAGTCGATCGTGGACCTGTCATGGGCGACTCCCTCAGCCTCGCATACAGTTACAGGATGGAGGGTGGCGGAGGAGGCGGTCACGCTATCGGACCACCTATACATCGTATTCGATGTATCCCTCCGCCACCCTATCCGCCCACGCCAGGACCGCAGCCCTCCGCGACGTTGGTCTCTCAAGCGGCTCGACCGAGACATGGCCTTAGCCGCCGCCAACGTCGCGGACTGGACGGAGGAACAGATCTCGCCCGATCCGGAGGCGCAAGCCGCCTGGTTCCGGGACACAATGACTTCGATCTGCGACGTCTCGATGCCACGAGCCAGGCCGCCCCAGCGGGGCTCTGTGTACTGGTGGAGCGAGGAGATCGCGCGGCTTCGACGATCGGTCGTGGCTGCGCGACGCCAGTACCAAAGAGCCCGAAGGAGAAGGCAAGCCTCACTAGAGGAGACCCTAAGAGCCAGGCGGGAATACGGGACCGCGGCCCATGCCCTCAGCATCGCAATCGCTGAGGCCAAGGAGCGGTCCTGGAACGAGCTCGTGGAGGGACTGGATAGGGATCCATGGGGGCGCCCGTACAAGATGGTACTGGGCAAGCTCAGACCGTGGGTCCCTCCGTTGACGGAAACCCTGGACCCCAACTTCGTGGGGAGAGTCGTAGCAACACTCTTCCCAAGGGTCCAGGACAGTCCCTCCAGTCACCCTCCCTTGTCGCCGGATCGAGATCTCTGGTCCGACGATCTGGGGGTGACGGGGGCCGAGCTCGAGCTAGCCGTTAGGCGGCTGGCATCCCGCTCCACCGCACCCGGCCCGGATGGTGTTCCGGGCAGGGTGCGGAGCTGCGGAGCTCTGTTGAGGAGCCTGCAGCGGCTAATGGCCATGCGGATCGTACGAGGCTACCGGACGATTTCGTTCGAGGCGGCGACGGTTCTGGCCCGTTCCCCCCCTTTCCAAATCCTGGCCAAGATAGACGCCGCCGTCTATGACGCGCGGCGAGGCATCGACCAGGGTGGAGGAGACGGGGGGTACGCGCTAGAACCCGCGCAAGGAATGCTCCGGCGGGACGCGCACCGACAGGCCTTGAGGGACTGGCGCGCGCAGCTGGAACGACAGGGCTGTGCGCGCCAACGCGCTGTCGGTGCCATCCTGCCCAACTTCGAGGCATGGATCGGCAGAAAAGGCGAGGTCACCTACAGATTGACTCAGATACTCACCGGACACGGTTGCTTCGGTGAGTACCTGAACCGAATCGGGAGGGAGGAAACGACACAGTGCCACCATTGCGCTTCCGACCGGGACTCCGCCCAGCACACGCTGGAAGACTGCCCCGCGTGGGAGTCTGAGCGTCGAGTCCTGGTCGACGTCATCGGGCGAGATCTGTCCCCTCCAGCATTGGTCGCGGCCATGCTGGAGAGTGAGGAGGGTTGGGAGGCAGCGCTCTCCTTCTGCGAGGCAGTAATGCTCCAGAAGGAGAGCGCCGAGCGGGATCGGGAGAGAGCCGATCCCGCTCGAAGGAGGCGGCGGCGGGCCACATAGCCTGGCTAGCCGCCGCGCCGGGCTTGCGTGCGGGTACATCGTTGGGGTTGATGTGCCCGTGGTAGCGGCCCGGGATGACACCGCCGGTGCGGCGGGTGGTGTCGTCGAGGGGGCCCCGTCTCGCTCCGCGCCATCTTTACACGGCGTGGATCGAAACGGCGTTCCCCTGCGGGGTTGAGCCTCTGTCAGGCTCCCCCGGGAGAGAGCCCCCCTAAGTAATTGGGGGGCGAAGGCGGGAGGGTTCCGGTGCGCTTAAGCGATCCCGGGACCCCCCCAGATGCCTGAGGAAGGCCGCCGTGAGGTTTTTAGTGGGTAGGCCGGCCGCTTCACGGCCGGTGTAGACGATAGAAAGTCTTTTGAGCTTGTATTTGGTTTCCCGCGCTTTTATATCTATTAAATTTATGGAAGAAAACGTAATGCGAGATGTCGCGCGGCGCTCATTGTTTTTGTTTATGGATAGTTCCCTCTCTTTTTTGCTTTTTTTCTCTCTCTATCGCGCACGCCGACACGACACAACGCTGAACGTTCTCTCCAATATTGTTAACCTAAAAACCGGTGTTTTATTATTCTGTCGCAATTAAAATACAAAAAAACAGTTCATCCCTTACAAAATAGTGGTCATTCGAGCGGATCTAAATCGCGGCTCGCAATTCGCAATGTATAAAACACCGCCAGCAAAAATGATAACGCGGCGTCAACATAAATTGCACGCGGTCGAAGCGGCGTCAGAACCTATCCCGGGACCGTCAAATATACTTGTTCATGGACCGCATGGTAATACAAACCAATCTGTGAAATCGGAAATACCGCAAAAAACTAAACATTCCCCTTGTGCAACTGTGAAAACAATAGCGCGATCAAAAATGTCTACGTCATCGTCGCTCGCGCGACGTAAGCAGCTAGAACTCGAAGCCGCCCAAGCTAAGGCTACTATCCAAATGCAGCTCATCGACAAGCAGCTTGAGGCGAACCTAGCGAACCTAGACGCCGAGGAACATCCAGATGACGTCACCGAACGAAGCCAATCTGTCAACGGCGAGCCAGCGGATGCAGCGCTGAATAATGTTGAGGTGTGGTTGGAGAACAGCCAGGTGAAGCCCCGTGCAGCTACCGAGCCACCTACTCGGACCCTCCCCCGCTCAGCACCACCGATCAGCAGCGACACCGTGATGAATCTACGTCCGATGTGAAACAATTGGCACTAGTGTTGAAAGAGATGATGAATCAAACACATTCACAAGAAGAAAACCGACTTTTGAGCCGACTATCGGCACCTCGAGATCTACCAAGCTTTAGTGGAGATTACATTGAATGGCTTCATTATAAAAGTGCGTACTACGAGTCGACACAAATATGTAAGTTCAGTGATACTGAAAACCTATGGCGCTTAAGAAGGTCACTCCGTGGAGAAGCCAAGGAAGCTGTGACTGACCTTCTCATTGGGAACACACCACCCTCGAGTATCATGCATACGCTCGATTTAAGATATGGTCGTGCAGATATTATTATCACAAAGATTACGTCACAACTTAAGAGGCTACCACCATTACCTCAATATTATCAAAATAGTTTGATCGATTTCTCTACAAAAGTCAATAATTGTGTTGCTACAATACGTGCCCTAGAAAAGCCAGATTATTTAAGAAGCCCTGAACTTATAAACTCGATTATATCCAAGCTACCTAGTACACTACTTAGCAAATGGACAGATTATGCCTATACTAGACACCTAACGGATGTACCTAAACTTGAATTATTCGCAGATTTTTTGAAGTACGAGTCGGAGATAATATTAACTGTTGGAGCTATCGTGCCGCAGGACACATCCAATAATAAGAAATCGTTTGAATATAACAAGCAGCAGTCTGAAAATAAGATACGGGAACGACACAACGTGTTTACTACAACTGCACAAAATGATAAAGAAAAATGCAAGTTCTGTAAGAAAGCAGTACATTCGTTATCTGATTGCCGTATGTTTCGTCGAGCCCTACGCAGAGACAGATGGAGTTTTGTCAAATCACAACGTCTTTGTTTTGGTTGTTTACTACCACGACATGAAAGCATCGAATGCAGTGTTCCAGTATGTGACATTGACAATTGTGGACTACCACACAATCAATTATTGCATTATAATAAGCCGGTGCAGACGGTCGCCGCGATCGACGTGTTTACGCAGCAGCCGCGCGCGCAACCAGAGCCAGGCGCGCCCACGTCACCGCCCCGCCAGCAGGAGCAGTCGTCGTCGTCGTCTACGGTCGACACCGTAGCCCACGTATCTTCAAGTGCTAACGAACATTCACCCGTTTCGAGTAAGGTGATGTTAAAAATAGTCAAAGTAAAATTACATGGCCCTACGGGCAGTGAAATAGAAACGTATGCCTTATTGGATGATGGCGCGTCCGTTTCAATCATCGACGCGGAACTGTGTAACCAATTAGCTTTAAACTCGAAGGAGTCATGCGCCGTCAAATTTGTGGATGCATTTGGCATCGAGGTGCTCCAAGAGGACACCCCAAAGGTTACTTTAAATATAAGTAGTATGGACTCTAATGATTGTAAGTACAAAATTCAATTACGTAAAGTGTCAAAGTTAAATTTACCTACCCAGAATATGTCAATTATTAATGATTTACAATGTAAACATTTGTTGCACTTAAAGAATCGTGTTTGTAAAGGTTTTATTAAACCACGCCTCATAATAGGTGAGGATAATTATCATTTGTTAGCACCTATGCAAATAATTCATGGCAACAAAAATGAACCATATGCCACTAAATGTAGACTAGGTTGGTGTATACATGGCCACAGTGGTCGCACTCACTCTCACGTTGACCACAATATATTTTACCTAACTTGCTCTGAGCCTACTGACAACGATATGTTTGAATTAAATAACTTAATTAAGGATTCTTTTGCCATCGACTCTATAGGAATTTCGCCGTTACGTCGTGAGAATACGGCTCATATTCGTGCACTTAATATATTGGATAGTTCTATTCGCAATGTAAACAATCAATGGGAGGTTGGTTTGCCATTCAAAAGCGATACCTTTGTTATGCCTGATTCGTATGATAATGCTTTATCTCGTATGCGTTCACTTTCCAGAAAGTTTAGCAAAGACAAGGAGTATGCAGCGAGGTACAGTAAGGAGATGGATAAATTATTTACCGAAGGTTATGCAAGAGAAGTTACAGATGGCGAGAAGTCCCCAAATCATACCTGGTACCTACCTCATTTTGGTGTACAAAATCCTAACAAACCAGGCAAGTTGAGATTGGTCTTCGACGCGGCAGCCAAGGTAAGTGGTTCATGTTTAAATGATTTTCTCTTGACAGGCCCTGACCTGTATAATTCATTATTTGGTATAATGTTGAGATTTCGTACCAATCCTTTTGTAATAATCGGAGACATAAAAGATATGTTTCTTCGCATAAAAATCCGTCATGAGGACCAACATGTCCTACGCTTCTTGTGGCAGGATCCTAGATGTAACGTAGACCTTAATCATGACCATGATGACCCTCCGATCAAAGTTTGCGCCATGCAAAGTTTAATATTTGGCGCGACATGTTCCCCATTCGTAGCTCAACACGTTAAAAATAAAAATGCATTAAAGTTTGAAGATCTATATCCCGAAGCTGTCAAAGTAATTTTAAATAATCACTTCATGGACGACTGTTTACATTCTACTATTTCAATACCTAACGCAATTAAACTCATTAAAGAAATTACAGAAATTCATAAAAATGCCGGGTTCGAAATGCGAAATTGGTTAAGTAATTGTAAACAAGTCATAGATTCCCTACCTAAAGATTCATTAGCACAAAGTGCAATAAAACTTAAAGATGGAGCTACGAATATAATTGAACGAACGCTCGGTTTGATGTGGCATCCGACCGAAGACGCGTTCACCTTTAATATTTCATTTAATCATTTGTCAAATGAAATTCTTAACGGTAGTGAGGCCCCGACTAAAGCAAAAATGCTTAGTATAATTATGTCTATATATGACTTACAAGGTTTTTTATCTCCTATAACTATAAAAAGTAAAATTATTTTACAAAATGTACATAGAAGTGGTGTAGGCTGGAATTGCCGCATCCAACCTTTCGATCATCAATGTTTTTTGCAGTGGCTCGATGATTTGAAACAGCTGACATACCTACGTATACCACGTTGGTACTATAGTGCAGGTTCGTGGACCGATTGTTATCAAAATCCCGAATGTACTGACAATGATGAAATAATTAATATTGAAATGCATATTTTTTGCGATGCTTCGATTAAAGCATACGTAGCTGTGATTTATTGGCGATTTATTCGTAGGGACGGTAAAGTACACGTTTGTTTTGTCGCTAGCAAAAGTCGAGTGACTCCCTTGCGGCCCGTGTCCGTGCCGCGCTTGGAACTGCAGGCAGCACTGTTAGCTGCACGTTTGGCCGATACGGTCCGAAGGGAACATAACGATATAATATCGACTAGGCGCTACTTTTGGTCGGATTCTAAAACTGTCCTACAGTGGATTCGAAGCGACCCACGTACTTTTAAACCCTTTGTCGCTTACAGATTAGGTGAAATTGATGAGCTGACCCGCGTGCCCGAGTGGAGGTACGTACCTACTAGCTTGAATGTTGCCGACATAGCCACCAGAGAGGACGCGCCGCCGCTGAAAATTGATAGTGTGTGGTTTCAAGGGCCGGCCTTCCTGCGTCTTCCTGAGGCGCACTGGCCGAAGGATATCGGCAACGATGACAAGGTAACAGAAGATGTTATTTTAGAGCGCAAGACTGTTCATAATATTATGATGTATTTAACAGTCAATCTTTCATCATGCCTACCCGATGAAAACCGATTTTCATCTTGGTTGCGTTTGCTTCGTGCCACGGCTCGAGTACTTATGTTCATAGATAAATGTCGAGGCCGTAATGTTCAGTTTAATGTCGACCTTATGTCGAGAGCTGAAATATTATTGTTGCGTAAAGTACAATTTGATTGTTTTGCCTCCGATATTGATTGTTTGAGACAAAATAAATCTTTATTAAAAAACAGTAGGTAAACTATTGAAGCTTACACCTTACTTAGATAATCAGAATATGTTACGTCTAGGCGGTCGAATCGATAAGGCTGATGGTGTAGGTGAGGCGACGTGTAGACCGATTATTGTTGACGGACGTCATAGGATTGTTCAACTTTTAGTTGAGCACTACCATAGGCGAGCGCTACACGGAGCTAATGAGATGGTGGTCAATGAACTACGCCAAAGATATTGGGTGATCAGGTTGCGTCCTACTGTTCGTGGTGTTTCAGCACGCTGTTTGTTCTGCAAGTATCGTCGCGCCGCGCCGCAGCCGCAACGCATGGCTGATCTACCGCAGGCTCGTCTCCAGCACAACAGGCGTCCATTTTCCATCACAGGCGTAGACTTTTTCGGACCGATGGAGGTCACCGAAGGTCGTAGACGCATCAAGCAATATGGTGTATTGTTTACATGTTTAACCATTAGAGCGGTACACATTGAGCTTTCTGAAAGTCTGTCAGCTGATGCCACTATCATGGCTTTGAGGCGTATGATAGCTCGTAGAGGTACTCCAGAGGTTATCTACTCGGATAATGGTACTAATTTCAGGGGCGCTGATGCTGAGCTCAAGCGAAGCCTTCAAGATCTTAATTTTGAACGGCTACGAGACGATGGTACGGTGAGAGGTATAGAGTGGCGCTTTATTCCACCAGGAGCTCCAGAAATGGGTGGCGCTTGGGAGCGGATGGTTCGAAGCGTTAAGACGGCTCTAAAAGTTGTTCTCAAGGAACGGGCCCCTCATCGAGATACGTTGTCCACATTTTTAACCGAAGTTGAATTTTTAGTTAATGGTCGTCCCATTACTCACGTCTCGACTGATCCCAACTACCCCGAGGCTCTAACCCCGAACCATTTCTTAATAGGTACATCTTCAACCGGTTCACCCTACGGTAAGTATGACCATTCTGACCTAACTGATTTGCGCAAACGTTGGCGTGTAGCTCAACGGCTGACTGATATGTATTGGATTCGTTGGCTAAAAGAATATCTTCCCACGTTACTAACTAGGCAAAAATGGTTCAAGGAAAGCAAATCGTTGTCAGTAGGGGATTATGTTCTAATAATAGACCCGAATGTTGAACGTGGTTCGTGGAGACACGGGTTAGTGAGTGCGACACACACAGGTGAAGATGGTCGAGTGCGTATTGTTGATGTGCGTACACGCACAGGTATACTCAGGCGTCCGGTCACCCGGGTAGCCTTGCTTGAGGTACAATGATGTATAATTTTATATATTATGTTATAAGTATGTTTATGTACCCACTTAATGTTAATGTAAAAGTTTCAAATGTTACACGTAGGTGTTTAATTCCGCTGTATGTAGTGCTGACTTACATTCAGCACTAGGGGGTGGATATTGTAGACGATAGAAAGTCTTTTGAGCTTGTATTTGGTTTCCCGCGCTTTTATATCTATTAAATTTATGGAAGAAAACGTAATGCGAGATGTCGCGCGGCGCTCATTGTTTTTGTTTATGGATAGTTCCCTCTCTTTTTTGCTTTTTTTCTCTCTCTATCGCGCACGCCGACACGACACAACGCTGAACGTTCTCTCCAATATTGTTAACCTAAAAACCGGTGTTTTATTATTCTGTCGCAATTAAAATACAAAAAAACAGTTCATCCCTTACAGCCGGAGAGCCCCACATACCCCACCGCTCCGCCCCCAGGACGGTGGGGATGCAGTTTAATGCATTTTCCTCACGAACAAAAAAAAAAAAAAAAAAGGTTAGGTTAGGTTAGGTTAGGTTTCAGCGTCTCGGCCCAGACCTCGGTTCCTCTGGTGCCTGCCTCGACTCGCGATGGAGGCCCGCGCTGGACGCTCAGTCGATTTGATCCAGAATTGGCGGATGAGGCGGCGTTGGTAGAAGCTTGGCCGACGGCACCCGACAGACCAGCGGACATTGACACCGAGGCGGCATGGTTCCGGCGATGACCCGTATATGCGACGCATCAATGCCCCGCTCCGGTCCCCAACCTCCAAGACGTCGAGTGTATTGGTGGAACGAAGACATCGCGCAGCTTCGTAGAGCTTGCGTGGTTGCAAGGCGCCAATACACTCGACATCTCAGGAGGCGCCGTCGCGAGGATGATTTTGCGCAAAGAGGGGCTACTTTGGAGGAGGCGTATAGAGCGGCCAAGCTCTCACTTCAGGTGGCTATCGGCGAAGCCAAAACTAGGGCCAGGGAGGAGATGTTGGAGGCTTTGAGTGAAGATCCGTGGGGGCGACCTTACCGCACGGTCCGGGGCAAGATGCGCCCGTATGCCCCTCCACTCACTCAGAGTCTCCAGCCTCAGTTTGTGGATAGAGTAGTGAACACGCTCTTCCCGGACGGAGAAGATATAGTCCCTCCTTCAATGTTGCCATCAGACTATACTGTGCCGGAAGAGTCCAGCGAACCGGTGGAGGTAACGACTGTAGAGCTAAAGCTGGCTGTTGCCAGGATGCGGGCAAAGAACACCGCTCCTGGTTGGGATGGTGTTCCTGGCCGAGTGTGGGCATTGGCTCTGAAGACGCTGGGACCGAGATTTCTACGGTTCCTGAGCGCATGTATGGAGCGGGGCCAGTTTCCTCGTCTCTGGAGGACGGGGAAACTGGTATTGCTCAGAAAGGAGGGTCGTCCGACAGATTCACCATCCGCGTACCGCCCTATAGTGCTGCTGGATGAGGCGGGCAAGCTCCTCGAGCGAGTCGTAGCTGCACGCCTCGTCGCGCACCTTAGGAGAGAGGGTCCGGATTTGGCTGACTCTCAATACGGATTTCGCGGGGGCCGCTCGACGATCCAGGCCATACTGGGAGTCAAGGCGCTGACGGAGGAGGCAGTAGCCCAGGGTGAGGTCGTCTTGGCGGTGTCGTTAGACATCGCCAATGCCTTCAATACCCTCCCCTGGACGGTCATAAGGGAGGCGCTTCGGTACCACCGAGTGCCACCCTACCTCTGTCGCGTGATAGGCGATTATCTCAGTGATCGTCGAGTGGTATATCCTGGACGGGATGGAGTGTGCAGTCGGGAGGTATCATGCGGTGTTCCACAGGGATCGGTCCTTGGACCGCTCCTGTGGAACATCGGGTATGACTGGGTCCTCCGTGGACGCAACTTTCCGGGCGTGGGCGTCTTTTGTTACGCAGATGATACGCTAGTAACCGCCCGGGGAAGCACGTTCCACACTGCAGCAGCTGTGGCATCCATCGGGGTAGAGGACATAGTGGGCCGTATTCGCATGTTGGGCTTGAGGGTGTCTCCTGAAAAGTGCGAAGCTGTCGGCTTTTATAGCCCGTGTCTAGTGCCGCCTCGGAGACTCTGCGTGGATGTCTGCGGAGTTCCTGTCAGCGTCAATGCGTCGCTGAAGTACCTAGGGCTCATTCTGGACTCAAACTGGAACTTCGCAGCGCACTTCGAGGCCCTTGCTCCAAAGCTAGATGCCGCAGCATTGGCCCTATGTGCATTGTTGCCGAATGTTGGCGGACCATCGGTGTCCTGCCGGCGATTATACGCTGGTATAGTGCGGTCAATGGCCTTGTATGGGAGTCCGGTGTGGGCGGACGCCCTCACGAACCGAAATCGAGCTCTGCTTCGCAAGTCGCAGAGATTGATGGCCGTGAGGGTGATACGCGGATACCGCACCGTCTCGTACGAAGCCGCTTGTGTTTTAGCCGGAGTCTTGCCTTGGGACTTGGACGCGAGAGCCCTCGCGTCAATGTACCGGTGGCGCGAAGAGACCCTTGAGCGGGGCGATCGACCGGCTCCAAGGGAGGTGGAAGGACGCCGGTTGGAGCTCCGTGAGGTCGCTATGGCAAGATGGGAGGACCGGCTAAATCGGCCAACGGCTGGTAAGGCCGTTATTGAGGCCATACGCCCAGTACTGGGTGAGTGGGTTGAGCGACAACACGGGGTTCTCACGTTCAGGCTGACGCAGGTGCTTTCCGGGCACGGGTGCTTTGGAAAGTACCTGTGTAGGGTAGCTCGCAGAGAGCCTGACGAGAGATGCCACCACTGCTCGAGCACCGTGGACACCGCTGTTCACACGCTCGAATTGTGCGCAGCCTGGCGTGAACAGCGGGACGAGCTGCGAGAGGTGGTGGGGCGCGATTTGTCGCTCCCTGCAGTAGTGTTGGCTATGGTGTCTGATGAGGCAGCCTGGGAGGCCATGCTCCGCTTCTCTGAAATCGTTATGGCGGCCAAAGAGAACGCGGAGCGTGACCGTGAGGTGACGACCTCTGACCCCATACGGTCACGCCGATCTGGGGGCAGGGGCAGACCACGACGCGGAAGGCGTCGAGGTCGTGCAGACGACCTGATGCCACCCTAAATGGGCCCATAGGCGGCAGACTCGGGGGGGTCTGTCGCCGTGCAGGGCCCGAGCGAGGCGCACGTGGTTCCCGTGCGCCGCTCAAGAGGATTGAGGTCTTAACCTCTAAGAGAGGGTCCTAACGGACCATCGCCGTCGGGACGCGGACGAGTACGAACGTGTCCCCGGGCCCCGACAACAAGGCGAGCGAGGAACCGGTGGAGTTTTAGTGGGTAAACCCCTGGCTGCCCAACATCTTAAGCCAGGGGGAGCCCCACACATCCCCGCTGCTTCCCCCCCGGAGGTAGCGGGATGGTGCATAAGGCTGCATTTCTCCACCTAAAAAAAAAAAAAATTAGGTTAGGTTAGGTTCCCCCCCGAGGGTTCCCGCCTTGTCGTGGCGGGGGGGCTTAGTAATCGTGGCCTTGCCAACCACGGTGAAGCCAAGAGGAACCCAGGGCCAAGCCAGGCTGGAGGAGCTGGCTAGCCCGAGAGGGACCGCTCCACCGACTTCCCCGCAAAGTCCGGTGCGAGCGGTACTAGAGGTAGGTCGCAGTGCTGTATGGGCGGTACTGCGACTGAGGCGGGTTGCGGTGTAGTATGGGCTGCACCGCAACTGAGGAGTAAGGGCCACGGCGGGAGAGGGTTGCCGGTATTGCGGTGAGCCGTTTCCCCTACCTTCCGTGGCCCTGACGGGGCCGCCACCGTTAGATGGCGGACGCGGTGGGGTCGCAGAGGAAGAGGACTGTCGGTGTGTTGTTGCCGCTTTCCCTGTCCTCTGCGACCGGAGTGGCTGGCGATGGGGCTACTTATCTGACCCATCGCAGGGGACCATGGGCGTCCAGGCATGGGGCTGTCTGGCGTCCATCCGCTTGGTCCCCGAGAAGGAGGTTGCGACGTGCCAAGTGCTCTGGTGCGTCGCAACAAGGGGGGAGGGGCGAAAGCCTCGTAAGAGGAGGGTCCTCACGGACAAATGCCGTCGGGGCTGCTGATGAATGCGAAAGCGATGCCGGTAGCCCCGACAATAGGCATCGAGACGGAGCACCCTGGGGTTTTAGTCGGTTGGAGCCCGACATAACCACTTCGTTGGCCCCAACAACGGAGTGGTACCCGACCGGGTTTCCCCAGGCCAAAAAAAAAAAAAAAAAAAAAAAAAAAAAAAAAAAAAAAAGGTTAGGTTAGGTTAAGACTTTGTGGCTTGGTGGTTTTAAGTGCTACTAAACACTTGTATGAATGTTTAGCTCCTGGTTCGAATCTCACCAAACACTTCAGTTATTGGTTGAATATTTGGGGCCATAAGCTTCCGTCTTACACAGGTGCTTACCGGGCACGGCTGCTTCGGTAAGTACCTGTGTAGGATACAAAGAGAGGACAATGAGCGGTGCCACCACTGCAGCTGCAGTGGTGACACCGCTCAACATACCCTGGAGATTTGCCCGGCTTGGGCGGAACCAAGAAGGGTATTGATGGCAGTGATTGGCCAGGATCTCTCGTTGCCGGCCGTGGTTTCGGCCATGGTCGGCAGCGACGAGTCCTGGCAGGCGATGCGTCATTTCTGCGAAGCTGTTATGTCGGTCAAAGAGACTGACGAGAGAGCGCGCGAGCTGCTGCGGGGGACGCAGCGCCCTCAGCGCTCCAGGCGCGTGGTCAGAAATGACCACCTGCCACCCTAAATGGCTCGTGGCGGCGGACTCGGGGGGGTCCGTCGCCAGCATAAGAGCCCGAGATGGCGGCGGCGTGTCCACGCCGCCTCTCGCGAGGGATTTTTTCCCCTTCAGGGGGTTTTTCTGAGAGGAGGCCTGCCGAGGCCAGCCGTCGTCGGGGGTAGTAGCAGTTAAGCGCGAGCGGTCCTGCTACCCCTGGGACATGGCGGCGAGAATGGACATCGTGAGGTTTTTAGTGGGTAGGCCGGCCGCTTCACGGCCGGAGAGCCCCACATACCCCACCGCACCGCCCCCGGGACGGTGGGGATGCAGTTCAATGCATTTTCCTCACGTGAAAAAAAAAAAAAAAAAAAAAAAAAAAAAAAAAAAAAAAAAAAAAAAAAAAAAAAAAAAAAAAAAAGGTTAGGTTAGGTTAGGTTAGGTTGCCCACCAGTCGGACAGCCTCCTCGTGGCGTGGGTGGAAACAGCGTCGATCAATCGAAGAGAAGTTTCTCGTTTCCATTGATCGGCGCTGGCCAATGGTCCGGCATTGTAGGTACACTATACATACACTCGTTGTCGGTGGTTCTCTTTAGGGGACCATCGACATCACACACACACACATTGGTTCGTCCTCGTCGGTGGGCTTTTACCATCGGCTTGGCCGAGCCAATCACACACACATACACCACACAACACTTACACTACACACAGGGTGGGGGTGCGCTTGCCTTGATTGGCCGGTGCACGTAGCTTAGGGACCTCTTCGCGAAAGTGAGGGGGGTGAGGGTCCGTTATCCCTTGAGCGTGCTCGGGACCGGAGGTCTTGCCTTAACTGGCCGGGCCGCGAGGAGCCAACCTCAATAAAAAACAAAGTGGAGCATACCACTTTTAAATAAAAAACCCTGTGTGGCAAGCGGAATGGCAGCGCGAAGCCTTCAAGATCGACCAGGGTGTCGGGCGGGACGGTCCAGTCAGTGCCGCTTGTGCGCTGAATGGTCCGCCTCGCTCGTCGTGTCGGTCGCTACTGCCTCCCAGGAGGGTACCTGCCGCCCCCCTCTTGGGTTACCAAACTAAAGGCTTACCCGTGGTAAGGACGCACTACCCGGGTGGACTTTTGTTTCGTTCCATACTCGTGGGAATAGTATGGAGTATTTAAAAAACAAAAACCAAATTGAAGTTGTGAAGGAGAAACAGAGTGGGAAGAAGGAGAGACGTAGTAGGCGTGAGAAAGGACGGAAGTCAGAGAAGACGGCGGATGGGTCCAGTGGATCTGAGATGGAAGTGCGGGCAAAGTCGAGAAGCCCGGTTGCAGTCGTAAGGCTTAACCGCCTTAGCACAGATGAGGTGGAGAAAAGACTGCGTAGCGAGGAGTCGAGTTTGGAGAGGCAACTGTGTTTGTCGGACTCCTCCAGCGCCGACAATGTCTCGGTTTCAGGCTATAGATCTGCCGTTAGCCGTGACAGCGCCAAGGCACAAAAAAGGCCGCATAGCGACGGCTCTAGTGGTGAGGAGTGGGGAGGCAAATCGCCAGCCACCTCAAGCAACAAGGCCCGAGGACGTGGCCGACCTCCATCTACCGGGGAGTATGTCGGCCTAGCGCAGGCCAAACAGAAGCTGCTAGAGGCAGAAAAGCAGCAAATGAGGCTTGAGGCGGAAAAGGACATAGTCGCTGCGGCAAATGTCGCTCGAGAGTTGCGCTTAAAATTTCCGACTAGGTCGGAATATAAGAAAAGTGACTCAGAAGGAGAGGCAGTGGTTCACGTCCCGGTAGAGAAACAGACCACGCCAGCGCTCATTGAGCGCATAACTGGAGATCTGACCTCCATCAACTATGTTGCTGAAAACAGCAAAAATTTGAACGGTAGGTTCATACGCTACCTCAAGGACGCTGCGCTCAGTGTTGCCAACGTGGTAGAGGAGCTGAGCCAACGAACAACGTCGGAGGAGACTGCTCTCCTACAGGCAGAGAATGCCACTATGAAGAGGGAGATGGCAGAGCTCCGCAAGGAGATCGCCTCCATTCGAGAGGAAATGGCAAGGGTCCAAAACAGCCACCCATTGCCTGGCCAGTCTGCTGGAGTAGAGGTACAGCCCGTCGCAGTCACGGAGACAAACATCGTGGAAGAGCTCAAGCGGTCCCTAATGATAGAGATAGGGACCATGATGAACGCCCGCCTCCAGGTGTTGGAGGAAAGACTCCCTCCGGCTCCAATCGTCCGCCCTCCTTTGGCGGCCAGAGCTAAGAGTCTGTCCCCACCTCAGCTTGAGGTCTCAGAGTCGGTGCCGTTGGCTGGACCTGCCACAAGGCCAAATGGCCCTGAGGGTAAGAGGAAGGCAAAGAGAGGAAAGAAGGCCAAATCGGCCAAACATGGACCTGCACAGCCAGTTACTGCTGTCCCTGGCCCTTCGGCCAAACCGACGACTGGGTCTTCTGGAGCCTGGGTAACGGTCGGTAAAAATGGCAAGCAGACGCCTACAAAGAAGAAGGAGCGCTCTCAAACGAGTGATAAAGCCAAGAAGCCAAGGCTTCGGGTTCATAAAACCGCGGCTATTGTTGTGACCTTGCAGCCAGAAGCTGAGAAGAAAGGTGAAACATATGCGGCAGTGCTTTCCGACGCCAAATCAAGAATTGATTGGCGTGCGATGGGCATTGAAGGTCTCCGCATAGACAAGACCGCGACAGGAGCCCGAATTATTAAGGTTCCTGGAGCGGCCAAAAACGAAATGGCTGATGCATTGGCCGAAAAAATCAGGGAAACTCTGACCGCCGAACGCGTCAGAGTACACAGACCGGTTGCGACTGCTGAGCTCCGCGTAAGCGGCTTGGATGACTCGGTGTCAGCAGAGGAACTAGCGGCGGCTATTGCTCAAGGTGGGGGCTGCTCTACGGAGCAAGTCAAGGCCGGTGATATTCGCCGAGACTCTGGTGGAATGGGTTCAGCGTGGGTGCGCTGCCCGGTGACTGCAGCGAAGAAGGTAGCGGATCAGGGCCGCTTACTCGTCGGCTGGGTATCAGCAAGCGTTAGACTGCTGCAGCCCAGAGCGCAGCGCTGCTTCCGCTGCTTAGAGGTTGGCCACGTGAGGGTAACATGCACATCGGAGGTTGACAGGAGTGACCTCTGTTACCAATGTGCACAACCCGGCCATAGGGCTAGTCAATGCTCGTCTGCCCTGCATTGTGCACTGTGTGCAGCGGCAAAACTCCCGGCGAACCACAAAGTAGGCACAAAAGCCTGCAAGGACCCAAAGCTGTCCAAGAGTAAGACCACAGTGAGCGCAACGCCGCGCCCAGCTGTAGCCTGCCCGGCCGTCTCCGAAGCACCTGTGGCTTCCAGTGAGGCGATGGATGAGGTGGATATTGACATCGAGTGCCCCTAATGGCTAACGACCTCAAACATCAATTCTTGCAGATAAACTGCAACCACTGCAGTTCAGCGCAGGACATGCTGGTGGCGTCACTAGCGGAATGGGACATTGAGGTGGCTGTGGTGGCGGAACCCTACTGGATTCCACCTCGGAGCAACTGGATTGTGGACACGGCGGCTCTCGTTGCCATCATCCCATCGAGTGCCCTGTGTGTGCCACCCCTGAAGGTCATTGCCCGCGGCGTGGGCTACGTCGCGGTGAAGTGGAGAGACATAATCATCGTCGGGGTGTACTTTTCGCCAAACAGACGGGACTCCGAGTTCGAGTCCTTTCTGGGCGAGGTTGGGGACCTTCTGGACCGCATACAACCTTGCCCGGCTCTTCTACTGGGGGACTTAAACTCGTGGTCCACCAGATGGGGTAGTGCACACACTTCTTCAAGAGGAGTGCTCTTGGAGGGTTTGGTCGACGCCGTTGGCCTCACGGTCCTAAACCGGGGGTCGATAAGCACCTGTGTTCGTTGGCAGGGCGAGTCGATCGTGGATGTCACGTTCGCCAGCCCTGCCCTCGTACCCAGGGTGCTAGACTGGAGGGTTGTTGAGGGGGTGGAATCTCTCTCGGACCACCGGTACATCCGGTTCGAGGTTCGTACCCAGACCTCCAACCCTTCAGTCAGGGTGGACCGCCCCCGGTGGGCGTTGAAGCGGCTGGACCAGGTGCTACTGGAGGAGGCCGCTATCGTCCAGGCGTGGGTGCCCGTGCCGGATGCCCTGGACGATGTCGACTCGGAAGCGGACCGGCTCACGGGGGCAATGACGAGCGTCTGTGACGCGTCGATGCCCCGGGTCAAGTCGCGAGTTAGCTCGCGACGAGTGTACTGTTGGTGCGCGGAGATTGCCTCCCTACGCGCCGCTTGCGTAGCAGCGCGCCGCCAATACCAGAGACATCGGAGGCGTCGACACGGTCGCCCTCGTGGACTGGACGAGGTGGAACCAGTAGAGGCACAGCTCTACGAGGCCTATAGGGCAGCGAAGAAGGCTCTCCAGGCAGCAGTCGCTGCTGCCAAGGATAGGGCCCGCAACGAGATGCTCGCGTCGTTAAGTGAGGACCCGTGGGGGCGCCCCTACCGCACGGCTAGGGGCAAGCTCAGACCGTGGGCACCACCTCTCACGCAGACGCTCGAGCCAGATCTTGTTACCGAAGTAGTCGCGACGCTCTTCCCTCATAGAGAGGAGCACGTTCCGCCGAGCATGGCTCCGCCACCACCTGCAGAGCCGGCATCGCAAGAGGAGGACGAGGAGTCCACGGAGGTGACAGTTCCAGAACTAAAGATGGTCGTCCGGCGTCTCAGTGCCAAGAACACCGCCCCTGGGCCTGATGGCATACCGGGGCGCGCGTTGGTTCTGGCCTCGAGACATCTGGGCGATCATCTACGAAAGTTGTTCACTGCTTGCTTTGAACGGGGAGAATTTCCTGCTCGGTGGAGGGTCGGCAGCCTCGTGTTGTTGAAGAAGGAGGGCAGGCCGGAGGAGTCACCGTCGTCGTACCGGCCGATCGTTCTGCTGGACGAGGCGTGCAAGCTCTTTGAGCGCATCATTGCCGCACGCCTTGTCAGCCACCTCACCCGGACTGGGCCGGATCTATCGGTAAACCAGTTCGGGTTTCGGAGGGAACGATCGACCGTGGGTGCGATCCTTCGTGTGAAGACGCTAGCGGAGGAGGCCGTGTCCGAGGGAGATGTGTTGTTGGCGGTGTCTCTTGACATCGCCAACGCTTTTAACACTCTCCCTTGGACTTGCATTCGGGAGGCTCTCCGGTACCATCGCGTGCCGGATTACTTACGGAGGACGGTAGAGGCCTACCTCTCCGACAGAGAGGTCGTCTTCGACACCCAATCGGGTTTCAAACGGTGGCGTATGACTTGTGGAGTTCCACAGGGGTCGGTCCTTGGGCCGCTCCTGTGGAACCTTGGATACGACTGGGTGCTTCGCGGTGCGGTACTCAGGAACCTCAGCGTGACTTGTTATGCTGACGACACGTTAGTGACCGCTAGAGGGAGGACGTTCCGCGAGGCAGCTATACTGGCGACGGCTGGGGTGGCCCACGTGGTGGACAAAATCCGGCGATTGGGTCTCGAGGTGGCCTTGGGGAAGACGGAGGCCATGTGTTTTTATGGCCCTCGTACTCGCCTGCCACCCGACTACCACCTGATCGTTGGAGGAGTCCGAATACCGATTGGGTCCACTCTAAAATATTTAGGATTGATCTTGGATAGCAGATGGACCTTCGTAGCGCACTTTGATAAGCTGGCGCCGAAGTTGGTGGGAGCGGCAGGGGCACTTTCCAGGCTCCTGCCAAATATCGGTGGACCAAACGTCGCTACGCGACGACTTTACATGGGCGTTATCCGCTCAATGGCGCTTTACGGTGCCCCAGTGTGGGCCGCGAACATCCCTGATGGCGTCATCGGCAAACTTCTGCAAGTGCAGAGGCTGATGGCCATCAGGGTGACGCGGGGATACCGCACCATAGCGGGTGATGCGGCCCGTGTGCTCGCCGGATCTCCGCCGTGGGATCTCGAGGCGAAATCCCTCGCGTCGCTCTATGAGTGGCGCGAGGAGGCGCGAAGTCGGGGCGACCGCCCGGCGCCCAGGGAGGTGGAAGGACGCCGGGCAGAGCTTCGCCAGATTCTCATGGCGGAGTGGGAGTCGCGGTTGGCGCGGCCGGGATACGGCCGCATAACAGTAGATGCAATTCGGCCCGTTCTGCTGGAGTGGATTGATAGGGACCACGGGGCCATAAGCTTCCGTCTTACACAGGTGCTTACCGGGCACGGCTGCTTCGGTAAGTACCTGTGTAGGATACAAAGAGAGGACAATGAGCGGTGCCACCACTGCAGCTGCAGTTGTGACACCGTTGAACATACCCTGGAGATTTGCCCGGCTTGGGCGGAACCAAGAAGGGTATTGATGGTAGTGATTGGCCAGGATCTCTCGTTGCCGGCCGTGGTTTCAGCCATGGTCGGCAGCGACGAGTCCTGGCAGGCGATGCGTCATTTCTGCGAAGCCGTGATGTCGGTCAAAGAGGCCGAAGAGAGAGCGCGCGAGCTGCTGCGGGGGACGCAGCGCCCTCAGCGCTCCAGGCGCGTGGTCAGAAATGACCACCTGCCACCCTAAATGGCTCGCGGCGGCGGACTCGGGGGGGTCCGTCGCCAGCATAAGAGCCCGAGATGGCGACGGCGTGTCCACGCAGCCTCTCGCGAGGGATTTTTTCCCCTTCAAGGGGTTTTTCTGAGAGGAGGCCTGCCGAGGCCAGCCGTCGTCGGGGGTAGTAGCAGTTAAGCGCGAGCGGTCCTGCTACCCCTGGCACATGGCGGCGAGAATGGACATCGTGAGGTTTTTAGTGGGTAGGCCGGCCGCTTCACGGCCGGAGAGCCCCACATACCCCACCGCACCGCCCCCGGGACGGTGGGGATGCAGTTCAATGCATTTTCCTCACGTGAAAAAAAAAAAAAAAAAAAAAAAAAAAAAAAGGTTAGGTTAGGTTAGGTTAGGTTAGGTTAGGTTAGGTTGGCCCCACGTATACGGGGGGGGCCAACACTGCCTCGCGGCCTCGGTCGCATACCGGAGTAGACTCGGAGGAGACGGTGGATGTTCCGACCACACAAGCATCTTGTGCGGTCGATGATCCCACCACTGGATTTGACACAAGGAGGTCGGGGGCGAGTTTCGTTCGCTCCCGGTCTCATTCAAGGACGACCTCGGAGGAGAGCCTGGTCTTGCGATTTGCTAGACCAGGCACTCCTTGCCCGAGGCTTAGGGCCGGAAGGGGTAATGATGGGGACAGCGACGGTATGTCCGGCGTCTCTATCTCATCCTCCATCGGCGGAACTCTGCGGGCGCGAAAGCGCAAACCACAGCGTCCTGCCGATGATGACGGGAGGCCCATGGTCGTGAGGCGGAGAGTAGAGGACGATGCCAGCGTGGAGCGAGAGGCGACCCAACCGGCCGCCGAAACCGGAGGAATCGACGAACGAGCGTCTGCGGACATCGGCTCGGAGCTCTTCTCCTGTCTGTCGGCCGTAGAGAAGACGGTCGATAAGCCGAAGAGCTCCAAGGCGGAAGTGGTAAAGTCCGTCCGGTCCGCCTTTGTCACCTTAAAGGCCTGCGCCTCCGAACTGTGCGTGAGGGCGGAGATCCGGGATCGGGAGAACGAGAGGACTCGTTCCCTGATCGACCAGCTCTACGCCCGCATCGAGGTGCTGGCCAGCGAGTTGGCGGAACTTCGGAGGGGAGGGGGTGCCTCACACTCCCCGGCCGCGGCGCCATCTTTTAAGGCGCCTGGAAGGGCTCAGGTGCCGCGGCCGCCCCGGGAAGGTTTGCCTGCCCCGGCAAAAACAAAAAAGGGACGTGACGGTCCACAAAGGGGGGCGCCCGCGCCGACACCTAGGCTGACGGCGTCAGCCCCCCTACAACAACCAAGCTCGGACTGGAGCCAGCTCTCGGCCATTATGGACCGAGAGTACGCTCGTTTTCAGTCCGAGCTCATGGGCCGTCTCTTCCCCGAGATGGGAAGAAGACCTCCCCTGGGACAGGGTCAGCGTCGAGAGGGGGAAATTCCCCAGGCGACGCTGACTAAGTCCCAGAGGAAGAAGAAAAGGCGGGCGCAGAGAGGAACGGCGTCGTCACAGGCTCCGCCAGTTCCAGTTTTGGCGGGGCCATCGACGGAGCGGGTGGGGGCACAGAGCGGCACCTGGGCAACGGTGGTCGGCCGAAAGGCGGCCGCCCGTGCCAAACAGGTTGCTGCTCCACGGACCCAGGCCGTCCCCACTCCCCAGAAGAAGAAGGGGCAGCCCAAACCCCCCACATGTGCGGCGGTTGTGGTCACGGTGCCAGAAGGCGCCGAGACCACGATCGCTGCGGTTATGACCGCCGCCAAGGCCCGCATCAAACTAGCGGACCTTGGCATCGTGGGGGGCGTAAGGCAGAGGAAGGCGGCCACCGGGGCTCTCCTATTGGAGGTCCCCGGTCCCGAGAGCTCCGCCAAGGCCGACGCCCTGGCGGAAAAGATGAGGGAGGCCCTCGCCGACACGGGCGCGCTCATCTCGCGCCCGTGTAAAATGGGGGATCTGCGGGTGATGGACCTAGACGAGTCCATCACCCCCGGGGACGTCACGGCAGCGATCGCCGAGGCGGGCGGATGCTCCCCGACCGATATCAAGATCGGGGAGATCCGCACCGCCCCATCACGCTTGGGGACAGCCTGGGTCCGCTGCCCGGTCGGGGCCGTCAGAAAGGTGGCCGCCCAAGGGCGGGTGCAGATAGGGTGGACCGCGGCAAGAGTAGAGGCACTGGCAGCACGGCCGTTGCAGTGTTACCAGTGCCTCGAGTTGGGGCACGTCAGAGTAAAGTGCCCCAACACCGTGGACAGGAGCGGACGCTGTTACAGGTGCGGTGAGACGGGGCACATTGCCCGTCATTGCACAGCGTCCGCCCCCCATTGCCCGGTCTGCGCGGACTTAGGGCGGGCCGCCGACCACCGGCTGGGGACCAAAAAGTGTTCCCCGCCGAAGAATAAAAAGAAGAAGGGGCCAGTCCAGCCCCCTTCCCCGGCCCAGGGGAGTGAGGAAGTAATGGAGACCTCCTAATGGCTCCCCACGTCCGTGTGCTGCAGGTCAACCTGAACCACCGCCGAGCGGCGCAGGATCTCCTGCTCCAAACGCTCGCGGAGTGGTCGGTTGGCCTGGCGGTAGTCGCCGAGCCCTACTCCGTCCCGGACAACCCCAGGTGGTTCGGGGACGAATTGGGCTTGGTCAGCATTTATTGGGCGGGGGGTGACAATCTCCATTGCTCCCTCTTAGCAAAAGGGCCGGGTTACGTGGCCGTGGAGTGGGGGTCCACGGCCATGGTGGGCTGCTACATCTCCCCTAACAGCGGCCTCGCGGTTTTTGAGGCATACCTGGAGGAGCTGGCGAGCTGCATTCGCGGCTGCGCCCCCCGCCAGGTATTTGTCCTGGGTGATTTTAACTCCCGCTCGAGAGAGTGGGGGGACACCCTGGACAACGTTAGGGGAGAGACGCTTCTGGAGTGGGCGGCAGGGCTGGACCTCCGGTTGCTAAACCGAGGTTCGGCCCGTACCTGTAGGCGATGGCAGGGGGAGTCGATCGTGGACCTGTCATGGGCGACTCCCTCAGCCTCGCATACAGTTTCAGGATGGAGGGTGGCGGAGGAGGCGGTCACGCTTTCGGACCACCTATACATCGTATTCGATGTATCCCTCCGCCACCCTATCCGCCCACGCCAGGACCGCAGCCCTCCGCGACGTTGGTCTCTCAAGCGGCTCGACCGAGACATGGCCGTAGCCGCCGCCAACGTCGCGGACTGGACGGAGGAACAGATCTCGCCCGATCCGGAGGCGCAAGCCGCCTGGTTCCGGGACACAATGACGTCCATCTGTGACGTCTCGATGCCCCGAGCCAGGCCGCCCCAGCGGGGCTCTGTGTACTGGTGGAGCGAGGAGATCGCGCGGCTTCGACGAGCGGTCGTGGCTGCGCGACGCCAGTACCAAAGAGCCCGAAGGAGAAGGCAAGCCTCACTAGAGGAGACCCTAAGAGCCAGGCGGGAATACGGGACCGCGGCCCATGCCCTCAGCATCGCAATCGCTGAGGCCAAGGAGCGGTCCTGGAACGAGCTCGTGGAGGGACTGGATAGGGATCCATGGGGGCGCCCGTACAAGATGGTACTGGGCAAGCTCAGACCGTGGGTCCCTCCGTTGACGGAAACCCTGGACCCCAACTTCGTGGGGAGAGTCGTAGCAACACTCTTCCCAAGGGTCCAGGACAGTCCCTCCAGTCACCCTCCCTTGTCGCCGGATCGAGATCTTTGGTCCGACGATCTGGGGGTGACGGGGGCCGAGCTCGAGCTGGCCGTTAGGCGGCTGGCATCCCGCTCCACCGCACCCGGCCCGGATGGTGTTCCGGGCAGGGTGCTTGTGCTGGCTCTGAAGGTCTTAGGGAACCGGCTGAGGCAGCTCTTCAACGACTGCCTCCGCCTATCCGTGTTCCCCCTCGAGTGGAAGTCAGCAAGACTGGTGCTCCTGAGGAAGGAGGGAAGGACCGCCGAGTCTCCGTCGTCGTTTCGACCGATATGCCTGCTGAACGAGACGGGGAAGCTCTTCGAAAGAGTTATCTCCGATCGTATCAGCGGGCACCTGTCGCGGGTAGGCCCAGATCTATCGGACTGCCAGTTCGGATTCCGGCCGGGGCGGTCGACCGTGGACGCTGTCCGCCTCGTCCGCTCCCTTTCGGAATCGGCAGTCCGTTCAGGGGGGGTTGCGCTGGCGGTGTCCCTGGACATCGTCAACGCTTTCGGAACCCTCCCGTGGCAGGCAATTAGGGAGGCACTGGTTTATCACGGCGTGCCTCCCTACCTGCGGGCAATCATCGGGGCCTACCTTCGCGACAGACGCGTCAGGATTACCGGTCGAAACGGGACGGAGACAGAACGGGAGATTACGTGCGGGGTTCCGCAGGGGTCCGTTTTGGGCCCCCTGCTATGGAACCTCGCATATGATGCGGTCCTTCGCACCAGTCTTCCCGGTGACGTGAGTGTCGTCTGCTATGCGGATGACACTCTCGTTGTCGCCACCGGCGCTGACTTCGGGCGAACGCTCAGGCTTGCCGAGCTGGGGGTGGCATGTGTCGTGCGGGCGATTCGCGAGCTGGGCCTAGAGATAGCGCCTCACAAGTGCGAGGCGCTATGGTTCCACCGCCTCAGACGAGGCCAGGAACCCCCCAACTCGCGAATCCGTGTAGGTGACGCCGAAGTCCAGGTGGGGCGGTACATCAAGTACCTAGGCCTCACCCTGGACAGCCGATGGAGTTTCGAAGAGCATTTCGTGCGCCTGGTCCCCCGAGCGCGCAGGATAGCAGGTGCGTTACATCGCCTGCTGCCCAACCTCGGGGGACCGCGGGAAGGAGTTCGCCGCCTCTACGGTGGCGTCATACGATCCGTGGCCTTGTACGGGGCCCCCGTGTGGTCCAACGACCTCACGAGGTCCTGCCGCTGCGGAGCTCTGTTGAGGAGCCTGCAGCGGCTAATGGCCATGCGGATCGTACGAGGCTACCGGACGATTTCGTTCGAGGCGGCGACGGTTCTGGCCCGTTCCCCCCCTTTCCAAATCCTGGCCAAGATGGACGCCGCCGTCTATGACGCGCGGCGAGGCATCGACCAGGGTGGAGGAGACGGGGGGTACGCGCTAGAACCCGCGCAAGGAATGCTCCGGCGGGACGCGCACCGACAGGCCTTGAGGGACTGGCGCGCGCAGCTGGAACGACAGGGCTGTGCGCGCCAACGCGCTGTCGGTGCCGTCCTGCCCAACTTCGAGGCCTGGATCGGCAGAAAAGGCGAGGTCACCTACAGATTGACTCAGATACTCACCGGACACGGTTGCTTCGGTGAGTATCTGAACCGAATCGGGAGGGAGGAAACGACACAGTGCCACCATTGCGCTTCCGACCGGGACTCCGCCCAGCACACGCTGGAAGACTGCCCCGCGTGGGAGTCTGAGCGTCGAGTCCTGGTCGACGTCATCGGGCGAGATCTGTCCCCTCCAGCATTGGTCGCGGCCATGCTGGAGAGTGAGGAGGGTTGGGAGGCAGCGCTCTCCTTCTGCGAGGCAGTAATGCTCCAGAAGGAGAGCGCCGAGCGGGATCGGGAGAGAGCCGATCCCGCTCGCAGGAGGCGGCGGCGGGCCACATAGCTTGGCTAGCCGCCGCGCCGGGCTTGCGTGCGGGTACATCGTTGGGGTTGATGTGCCCGTGGTAGCGGCCCGGGATGACACCGCCGGTGCGGCGGGTGGTGTCGTCGAGGGGGCCCCGTCTCGCTCCGCGCCATCTTTACACGGCGTGGATCGAAACGGCGTTCCCCTGCGGGGTTGAGCCTCTGTCAGGCTCCCCCGGGAGAGGGCCCCCCTAAGTAATTTGGGGGGCGAAGGCGGGAGGGTTCCGGTGCGCTTAAGCGATCCCGGGACCCTCCTAGATGCCTGAGGAAGGCCGCCGTGAGGTTTTTAGTGGGTAGGCCGGCCGCTTCACGGCCGGAGAGCCCCACATACCCCACCGCTCCGCCCCCAGGACGGTGGGGATGCAGTTCAATGCATTTTCCTCACGAACAAAAAAAAAAAAAAAAAAAAAAAAAAGGTTAGGTTAGGTTAGGTTAGGTTAGGTTAGGTTAGGTTCCCCCCCACGGGACCACGCCTTGTCGTGGCGGGGGGGCTCAGTAGCTGCAGGCAATCCAGCCTGTAGTGAAGCGAAGTGGTCCCCGGAGGGCGCTCTGCCTGTCCCTCTGTCGAGCAGAGGGCAGAGTGGATGTGCGAGTGGTAGGAGGCGGCGCTCTCCTTCTGTGGGGCAGTGATGCTCCAGAGGGAGGGCGCGGGGCGGGATCGGGAGAAAGCTGATCCCGCTCGATGGCGGCGGCGGCGGGCCACATGGTGTGGCTGGCCGCCGCGACGGGCTCGCGTGCGGGTGCACCGCGGGGGTTGGTGTGCCCGTGGTAGCGGCCCGGGATGGCGCCGCCGTTATGGCGGGCTGTTTCAATGAGGGAGCCCCTGCTGGGCTCCCTCGGGAGAGGGCCCCCCCAAGTAATTGGGGGAGCAAAGGCGGGTGGGTCCCGGTGTGCTGACGCGATCCCGGGGCCCCCCCAGATGCCTGAGGAAGGCAACCGTGAGGTTTTTAGTGGGTAGGCCGGCCGCTTCACGGCCGGAGAGCCCCACATACCCCACTGCTCCACCCCTGGGACGGTGGGGATGCAGTTCAATGCATTTTCCTCACGAAAAAAAAAAAAAAAAAAAAAAAAAAAAAAGGTTAGGTTAGGTTAGGTTAGGTTAGGTTAGGTTAGGTTCCCCCCCATGGGACCACGCCTTGTCGTGGCGGGGGGGCTCAGTAGCTGCAGGCAATCCAGCCTGTAGTGAAGCGAAGTGGTCCCCGGAGGGCGCTCCGCCTGTCCCTCTGAATAGCAGAGGGCAGAGTGGACGTGCAAGTGATGGTGAGTTGGGGCGACGGACCAGGGGTTATGAACCCCCCCGTTCGGCCCAACCGATGGTGGATTAAGGGAGGGGCGACGGACTAGGGGTTATGAACCCCCCCGTTCGGCCTACCCTAGGTGGTAGTTGTGGGCCAGGGCGACGGACAAGGGGTTGTCAACCCCCCCGATCGGCTTGGCTCGTGGTGGTAGCTTTGGGAAGGGGCGACGGATTGCGGTTACAAACCCTTCCGCTCGGCCTGACCCATGTAAGGGGCGACGGATCAGGGGTTGTAAACCCCCCCGATCGGCCTAACCCGTAACCCTCAACGGAGAGGAACGGGGGTCCCAAGGGACCGCGTGGAGTAAACCACTTTAAAAAATCCGTAAATCCCAAGCTCTGGTGCCTGGCGAGGGGATGTATGGTCGGCGCGGAGGTCGACCCCAAGGGCACTAACGTCGGGTCCCAGACGATAACTGGACAAAAAAACAAAATGAAAAAACAGCAGTGCGAAACAAATCCCCGGGCGGGTCCCAGCAACATTGCTGGGGAATCCCGTGCTGCCCTTTTCAGGGCGGCTGGCCCCACGTATACGGGGGGGGCCAACACTGCCTCGCGGCCTCGGTCGCGTACCGGAGATGACAAGGAGGAGACGGTGGATGTTCCGACCACACAAACATCTTGTGCGGTCGATGATCCCACCACTGGATTTGACACAAGGAGGTCGGGGGCGAGTTTCGTTCGCTCCCGGTCTCATTCAAGGACGACCTCGGAGGAGAGCCTGGTCTTGCGATTTGCTAGACCAGGCACTCCTTGCCCGAGGCTTAGGGCCGGGAGGGGGAATGATGGGGACAGCGACGCTATGTCCGGCGTCTCTATCTCATCCTCCATCGGCGGAACTCTGCGGGCGCGAAAGCGCAAACCACAGCGTCCTGCCGATGATGACGGGAGGCCCATGGTGATCAGAAGGAGGAAAGCGGACGACGCCAGCGTGGAGCAGGAAGCGACGCAACCGGCCGCTGAAACGGGAATCGGTGAACGAGCGTCTGCGGACATCGGCTCGGAGCTCTTCTCCTGTCTATCGGCCGTAGAGAAGACGGTCGATAAGCCGAAGAGCTCCAAGGCGGAAGTGGTGAAGTCCGTTCGGTCCGCCTTCGCCACCTTAAAGGCCTGCGCATCAGAACTGTGCGTGAGGGCGGAGACTCGGGATCGGGAGAACGAGAGAACTCGTTCCCTGATCGACCAGCTCTACGCCCGCATCGAGGTGCTGGCCAGCGAGTTGGCGGAGCTTCGGAGGGGAGGGGGTGCCTCTCATGCCCCGGCTGCGGCGCCAACTTTCGAGGCGCCTGGAAGGGCTCAGGCGCCGGGTCCGTCTCGGGGAGGTTTACCTGCCCTTGCAGCGCCGACATCGGCAAAGGCAAAAAAGGGACGAGACGGTCCACAAAGGGGGGCGCCCGCGCCGACACCTCGGCTGACGGCGTCAGCCCCCCAACCAAGCTCGGACTGGAGCCAGCTCTCGGCCATTATGGACCGAGAGTACGCCCGTTTTCAGTCCGAGCTTATGGGCCGTCTCTTCCCCGAGATGGGAAGAAGACCTCCCCTGGGACAGGGTCAGCGTCGAGAGGGGGAAATTCCCCAGGCGACGCTGACTAAGTCCCAGAGAAAAAAGAAAAGGCGGGCGCAGAGGGGAACGGCGTCGTCACAGGCTCCGCCAGTTCCAGCTTTGGCGGGGCCATCAACTGAGCGGGTGGGGGCACAGAGCGGCACCTGGGCAACGGTGGTCGGCCGAAAGGCGGCCGCCCGTGCCAAACAGGTTGCTGCTCCACGGACCCAGGCCGTCCCCACTCCTCAGAAGAAGAAGGGGCAGCCCAAACCCCCCACATGTGCGGCGGTTGTGGTCACGGTGCCTGAAGGCGCCGAGACCACGATCGCTGCAGTGATGACAGCCGCCAAGGCCCGCATCAAACTAGCGGACCTTGGCATCGTGGGGGGCGTAAGGCAGAGGAAGGCGGCCACCGGGGCTCTCCTATTGGAGGTCCCCGGTCCCGAGAGCTCCTCCAAGGCCGACGCCCTGGCGGAGAAGATGCGGGAGGCCCTCGCCGACACGGGCGCGCTCATCTCGCGCCCGTGTAAAATGGGCGACTTGCGGGTGATGGACCTAGACGAGTCCATCACCCCCGCGGACGTCACGGCGGCGATCGCCGAGGCGGGCGGATGCTCCCCGACCGATATCAAGATCGGGGAGATCCGCACCGCCCCATCACGCTTGGGGACCGCATGGGTCCGCTGCCCGGTCGGGGCCGTCAGGAAGGTGGCCGCCCAAGGACGGGTGCAAATTGGATGGACCTCGGCGAGAGTAGAGGCACTGGCAGCACGGCCGTTGCAGTGTTACCAGTGCCTCGAGCTGGGGCACGTTAGAGTAATGTGCCCCAACACCGTGGATAGGAGCGGACGCTGTTACAGGTGCGGTGAGCCGGGGCACATTGCCCGTCATTGCACAGCGTCCGCCCCCCATTGCCCGGTCTGCGCGGACCTAGGGCGGGCCGCCGACCATCGGCTGGGGACCAAGAAGTGTTCCCCGCCGAAAACTAAGAAGAAGAAGGGGCCAGTCCAGCCCCCTTCCCCGGCCCAGGGGAGTGAGGAAGTAATGGAGACCTCCTAATGTCTCCCCACGTCCGTGTGCTGCAGGTCAACCTGAACCACCGCCGAGCGGCGCAGGATCTCCTGCTCCAAACGCTCGCGGAGTGGTCGGTTGGCCTGGCGGTAGTCGCCGAGCCCTACTCCGTCCCGGACAACCCTAGGTGGTTCGGGGACGACTTGGGCTTGGTCAGCATTTATTGGGCGGGGGGTGACCATCTCCATTGCTCCCTCATCGCAAAAGGGCCGGGTTACGTGGCCGTGGAGTGGGGGTCCACGGCCATGGTGGGCTGCTATATCTCCCCTAACAGCGGCCTCGCTGTTTTCGAGGCATACCTGGAGGAGCTGGCGAGCTGCATTCGCGGCTGCGCCCCCCGCCAGGTATTTGTCCTGGGTGATTTTAACTCCCGCTCGAGAGAGTGGGGGGACACCCTGGACAACGTTAGGGGAGAGACGCTTCTGGAGTGGGCGGCAGGGCTGGACCTCCGGTTGCTAAACCGAGGTTCGGCCCGTACCTGTAGGCGATGGCAGGGGGAGTCGATCGTGGACCTGTCATGGGCGACTCCCTCAGCCTCGCATACAGTTACAGGATGGAGGGTGGCGGAGGAGGCGGTCACGCTATCGGACCACCTATACATCGTATTCGATGTATCCCTCCGCCACCCTATCCGCCCACGCCAGGACCGCAGCCCTCCACGACGTTGGTCTCTCAAGCGGCTCGACCGAGACATGGCCGTAGCCGCCGCCAACGTCGCGGACTGGACGGAGGAACAGATCTCGCCCGATCCGGAGGCGCAAGCCGCCTGGTTCCGGGACACAATGACGTCCATCTGTGACGTCTCGATGCCCCGAGCCAGGCCGCCCCAGCGGGGCTCTGTGTACTGGTGGAGCGAGGAGATCGCGCGGCTTCGACGATCGGTCGTGGCTGCGCGACGCCAGTACCAAAGAGCCCGAAGGAGAAGGCAAGCCTCACTAGAGGAGACCCTAAGAGCCAGGCGGGAATACGGGACCGCGGCCCATGCCCTCAGCATCGCAATCGCTGAGGCCAAGGAGCGGTCCTGGAACGAGCTCGTGGAGGGACTGGATAGGGATCCATGGGGGCGCCCGTACAAGATGGTACTGGGCAAGCTCAGACCGTGGGTCCCTCCGTTGACGGAAACCCTGGACCCCAACTTCGTGGGGAGAGTCGTAGCAACACTCTTCCCAAGGGTCCAGGACAGTCCCTCCAGTCACCCTCCCTTGTCGCCGGATCGAGATATTTGGTCCGACGATCTGGGGGTGACGGGGGCCGAGCTCGAGCTGGCCGTTAGGCGGCTGGCATCCCGCTCCACTGCACCCGGCCCGGATGGTGTTCCGGGCAGGGTGCTTGTGCTGGCTCTGAAGGTTTTAGGGAACCGGCTGAGGCAGCTCTTCAACGACTGCCTCCGCCTATCCGTGTTCCCCCTCGAGTGGAAGTCAGCGAGACTGGTGCTCCTGAGGAAGGAGGGAAGGACCGCCGAGTCTCCGTCGTCGTTTCGACCGATATGCCTGCTGAACGAGACGGGGAAACTCTTCGAAAGAGTAATCTCCGATCGTATCAGCGGGCACCTGTCGCGAGTAGGCCCAGATCTATCGGACTGCCAGTTCGGATTCCGGCCGGGGCGGTCGACCGTGGACGCTGTCCGCCTCGTCCGCTCCCTTTCGGAATCGGCAGTCCGTTCAGGGGGGGTTGCGCTGGCGGTGTCCCTGGACATCGTCAACGCTTTCGGAACCCTCCCGTGGCAGGCAATTAGGGAGGCACTGGTTTATCACGGCGTGCCTCCCTACCTGCGGGCAATCATCGGGGCCTACCTTCGCGACAGACGCGTCAGGATTACCGGTCGAAACGGGACGGAGACAGAACGGGAGATTACGTGCGGGGTTCCGCAGGGGTCCGTCTTGGGCCCCCTGCTATGGAACCTCGCATATGATGCGGTCCTTCGCACCAGTCTTCCCGGTGACGTGAGTGTCGTCTGCTATGCGGATGACACTCTCGTTGTCGCCACCGGCGCTGACTTCGGGCGAACGCTCAGGCTTGCCGAGCTGGGGGTGGCATGTGTCGTGCGGGCGATTCGCGAGCTGGGCCTAGAGGTAGCGCCTCACAAGTGCGAGGCGCTATGGTTCCACCGCCTCAGACGAGGCCAGGAACCCCCCAACTCGCGAATCCGTGTAGGTGACGCCGAAGTCCAGGTGGGGCGGTACATCAAGTACCTAGGCCTCACCCTGGACAGCCGATGGAGTTTCGAGGAGCATTTCGTGCGCCTGGTCCCCCGAGCGCGCAGGATAGCAGGTGCGTTACATCGCCTGCTGCCCAACCTCGGGGGACCGCGGGAAGGAGTTCGCCGCCTCTACGGTGGCGTCATACGATCCGTGGCGTTGTACGGGGCCCCCGTGTGGTCCAACGACCTCACGAGGTCCTGCCGCTGCGGAGCTCTGTTGAGGAGCCTGCAGCGGCTAATGGCCATGCGGATCGTACGAGGCTACCGGACGATTTCGTTCGAGGCGGCGACGGTTCTGGCCCGTTCCCCCCCTTTCCAAATCCTGGCCAAGATGGACGCCGCCGTCTATGACGCGCGGCGAGGCATCGACCAGGGTGGAGGAGACGGGGGGTACGCGCTAGAACCCGCGCAAGGAATGCTCCGGCGGGACGCGCACCGACAGGCCTTGAGGGACTGGCGCGCGCAGCTGGAACGACAGGGCTGTGCGCGCCAACGCGCTGTCGGTGCCGTCCTGCCCAACTTCGAGGCCTGGATCGGCAGAAAAGGCGAGGTCACCTACAGATTGACTCAGATACTCACCGGACACGGTTGCTTCGGTGAGTATCTGAACCGAATCGGGAGGGAGGAAACGACACAGTGCCACCATTGCGCTTCCGACCGGGACTCCGCCCAGCACACGCTGGAAGACTGCCCCGCGTGGGAGTCTGAGCGTCGAGTCCTGGTCGACGTCATCGGGCGAGATCTGTCCCCTCCAGCATTGGTCGCTGCCATGCTGGAGAGTGAGGAGGGTTGGGAGGCAGCGCTCTCCTTCTGCGAGGCAGTAATGCTCCAGAAGGAGAGCGCCGAGCGGGATCGGGAGAGAGCCGATCCCGCTCGAAGGAGGCGGCGGCGGGCCACATAGCTTGGCTAGCCGCCGCGCCGGGCTTGCGTGCGGGTACATCGTTGGGGTTGATGTGCCCGTGGTAGCGGCCCGGGATGACACCGCCGGTGCGGCGGGTGGTGTCGTCGAGGGGGCCCCGTCTCGCTCCGCGCCATCTTTACACGGCGTGGATCGAAACGGCGTTCCCCTGCGGGGTTGAGCCTCTGCCAGGCTCCCCCGGGAGAGGGCCCCCCTAAGTAATTGGGGGGGCGAAGGCGGGAGGGTTCCGGTGCGCTTAAGCGATCCCGGGACCCCCCTAGATGCCTGAGGAAGGCCGCCGTGAGGTTTTTAGTGGGTAGGCCGGCCGCTTCACGGCCGGAGAGCCCCACATACCCCACCGCTCCGCCCCCAGGACGGTGGGGATGCAGTTTAATGCATTTTCCTCACGAACAAAAAAAAAAAAAAAAAAAAGGTTAGGTTAGGTTAGGTTAGGTTAGGTTGCCCACCAGTCGGACAGCCTCCTCGTGGCGTGGGTGGAAACAGCGTCGATCAATCGAAGAGAACTTTCTCGTTTCCATTGATCGGCGCTGGCCAATGGTCCGGCATTGTAGGTACACTATACATACACTTGTTGTCGGTGGTTCTCTTTGGGGGACCATCGACATTCACACACACACATTGGTTCGTTCTCGTCGGTGGGCTTTTACCATCGGCTTGGCCGAGCCAATCACACACACATACACCACACAACACTTACACTACACACATGGTGGGGGTGCGCTTGCCTTGATTGTGCCGGTGCACGTAGCTTAGGGATCCCTTCGCGAAAGTGAGGGGGGTGAGGGCCCGTTATCCCTTGAGCGTGCTCGGGACCGGAGGTCTTGCCTTAATTGGCCGGGCCGCGAGGAGCCAACCTCAATAAAAAACAAAGTGGAGCATACCACTTTTCAATAAAAAACCCTGTGTGGCAAGCGGAATGGCAGCGCGAAGCCTTCAAGATCGGCCAGGGTGTCGGGCGGGACGGTCTAGTCAGTGCCGCTTGTGCGCTGAATGGTCCGCCTCGCTCGTCGTGTCGGTCGCTACTGCCTCCCAGGAGGGTACCTGCCGCCCCCCTCCTGGGTTACCAAAATAAAGGCTTACCCGTGGTAAGGACGCACTACCCGGGTGGACTTTTGTTTCGTTCCATGCTCGTGGGAATAGTATGGAGTATTTAAAAAACAAAAACCAAATTGAAGATGTGAAGGAGAAACAGAGTGGGAAGAAGGAGAGACGTAGTAGGCGTGAGAAAGGACGGAAGTCAGAGAAGACGGCGGATGGGTCCAGTGGATCTGAGATGGAAGTGCGGGCAAAGTCGAGAAGCCCGGTCGCTGTCGTAAGGCTTAACCGCCTTAGCACAGATGAGGTGGAGAAGAGACTGCGTAGTGAGGAGTCGAGTTTGGAGCGGCAACTGTGTTTGTCGGACTCCTCCAGTGCCGACAATGTCTCGGTTTCAGGCTATAGATCTGCCGTTAGCCGTGACAGCGCTAAGGCGCAAAAAAGGCCGCATAGCGACGGCTCTAGTGGTGAAGAGTGGGGAGGCAAATCGCCAGCCACCCCAAACAACAAGGTTCGAGGACGCGGCCGTCCTCCATCTACCGGGGAGTATGTCGGCCTAGCGCAGGCCAAACAGAAGCTGCTAGAGGCAGAAAAGCAGCAAATGAGGCTTGAGGCGGAAAAGGACATAGTCGCTGCGGCAAATGTCGCTCGAGAGTTGCGCTTAAAATTTCCGACTAGGTCGGAATATAAGAAAAGTGACTCAGAAGGAGAAGCAGTGGTTCACGTCCCGGTAGAGAAACAGACCACGCCAGCGCTCATTGAGCGCATAACTGGAGATCTGACCTCCATCAACTATGTTGCTGAAAACAGCAAAAATTTGAATGGTAGGTTCATACGCTACCTCAAGGACGCTGCGCTCAGTGTTGCCAACGTGGTAGAGGAGCTGAGCCAACGAACAACGTCGGAGGAGACTGCTCTCCTACAGGCAGAAAATGCCAGTATGAAGAAAGAGATGGCGGAGCTCCGCAAAGAGATCGCCTCCATTCGTGAGGAAATGGCAAGGGTCCAAAACAGCCACCCATTGCCTGGCCAGTCTGCTGGAGTAGAGGTACAGCCTGTCGCAGTCATGGAGACAAACATCGTGGAAGAGCTCAAGCGATCCCTAATGATAGAGATAGGGACCATGATGAACGCCCGCCTCCAAGTGTTGGAGGAAAGACTCCCTCCGGCTCCAATTGTCCGCCCTCCTTTGGCGGCCAGAGCTAAGAGTCTGTCCCCACCTCAGCTTGAGGTCTCAGAGTCGGTGCCGTTGGCTGGACCTGCCACAAGGCCAAATGGCCCTGAGGGTAAGAGGAAGGCAAAGAGAGGAAAGAAGGCCAAATCGGCCAAAGATGGACCTGCACAGCCAGCTACTGCTGTCCCTGGCCCTTCGGCCAAACCGACGACTGGGTCTTCTGGAGCCTGGGTAACGGTCGGTAAAAATGGCAAACAGACAAAGAAGAAGGAGCGCCCTCAAACGAGTGATAAAGCCAAGAAGCCAAGGCTTCGGGTTCATAAAACCGCGGCTATTGTTGTGACCTTGCAGCCAGAAGCTGAGAAGAAAGGTGAAACATATGCGGCAGTGCTCTCCGACGCCAAATCAAAAATAGATTGGCGTGCGATGGGCATTGAAGGTCTCCGCATAGACAAGACCGCGACAGGAGCCCGAATTATTAAGGTCCCTGGAGCGGCCAAAAACGAAATGGCTGATGCATTGGCCGAAAAAATTAGGGAAACTCTGACCGCCGAACGCGTCAGAGTACACAGACCGGTTGCGACTGCTGAGCTCCGCGTAAGCGGCTTGGATGACTCGGTGTCAGCAGAGGAATTAGCGGCGGCTATTGCTCAAGGCGGGGGCTGCTCTACGGAGCAAGTCAAGGCCGGTGATATTCGCCGAGACTCTGGTGGAATGGGTTCAGCGTGGGTGCGCTGCCCGGTGACTGCAGCGAAGAAGGTAGCGGATCAGGGCCGCTTACTCGTCGGCTGGGTATCAGCAAGCGTTAGACTGCTGCAGCCCAGAGCGCAGCGCTGCTTCCGCTGCTTAGAGGTTGGCCACGTGAGGGTAACATGCACATCGGAGGTCGACAGGAGTGACCTCTGTTACCAATGTGCACAGCCCGGCCATAGGGCTAGTCAATGCTCGTCTGCCCTGCATTGTGCACTGTGTGCAGCGGCAAAACTCCCGGCGAACCACAAAGTAGGCACAAAAGCCTGCAAGGACCCAAAGCTGTCCAAGAGTAAGACCACAGTGAGCGCAACGCCGCGCCCAGCTGTAGCCTGCCCTGCCGTCTCCGAAGCACCTGTGGCTTCCAGTGAGGCGATGGATGAGGTGGATATTGACATCGAGTGCCCCTAATGGCTAACGACCTCAAACATCAATTCTTGCAGATAAACTGCAACCACTGCAGTTCAGCGCAGGACATGCTGGTGGCGTCACTAGCGGAATGGGACATTGAGGTGGCTGTGGTGGCGGAACCCTACTGGATTCCACCTCGGAGCAACTGGATTGTGGACACGGCGGCCCTCGTTGCCATCATCCCATCGAGTGCCCTGTGTGTGCCACCCCTGAAGGTCATTGCCCGCGGCGTGGGCTACGTCGCGGTGAAGTGGAGAGACATAATCATCGTCGGGGTGTACTTTTCGCCAAACAGACGGGACTCCGAGTTCGAGTCCTTTCTGGGCGAGGTTGGGGACCTTCTGGACCGCACACAACCTTGCCCGGCTCTTCTACTGGGGGACTTAAACTCGTGGTCCACCAGATGGGGTAGTGCACACACTTCTTCAAGAGGAGTGCTCTTGGAGGGTTTGGTCGACGCAGTTGGCCTCACGGTCCTAAACCGGGGGTCAATAAGCACCTGTGTTCGTTGGCAGGGCGAGTCGATAGTGGATGTCACGTTCGCCAGCCCTGCCCTCGTACCCAGGGTACAAGACTGGAGGGTTGTTGAGGGGGTGGAATCTCTCTCGGACCACCGGTACATCCGGTTCGAGATTCGTACCCAGACCTCCAACCCTTCAGTCAGGGTGGACCGCCCCCGGTGGGCGTTGAAGCGGCTGGACCGGGTGTTACTGGAGGAGGCCGCTATCGTTCAGGCGTGGGTGCCCGTGCCGGATGCCCTGGACGATGTCGACTCGGAAGCGGACCGGCTCACGGGGGCAATGACGAGCGTCTGTGACGCGTCGATGCCCCGGGTCAAGTCGCGAGTTAGCTCGCGACGAGTGTACTGGTGGTGCGCGGAGATTGCCTCCCTACGCGCCGCTTGCGTAGCAGCGCGCCGCCAATACCAGAGACATCGGAGGCGTCGACACGGTCGCCCTCGTGGACTGGACGAGGTGGAACCAGTAGAGGCCCAGCTCTACGAGGCCTATAGGGCAGGGAAGAAGGCTCTCCAGGCAGCAGTCGCTGCTGCCAAGGATAGGGCCCGTAACGAGATGCTCGCGTCGCTAAGTGAGGACCCGTGGGGGCGCCCCTACCGCACGGCTAGGGGCAAGCTCAGACCGTGGGCACCACCTCTCACGCAGACGCTCGAGCCAGATCTTGTTACCGAAGTAGTCGCGACGCTCTTCCCTCATAGAGAGGAGCACGTTCCGCCGAGCATGGCTCCGCCACCACCTGCAGAGCCGGCATCGCAAGAGGAGGACGAGGAGTCCACTGAGGTGACAGTTCCAGAATTAAAGATGGTCGTCCGGCGTCTCAGTGCCAAGAACACCGCCCCTGGGCCTGATGGCATACCGGGGCGCGCGTTGGTTCTGGCCTCGAGACATCTGGGAGATCATCTGCGAGGGTTGTTCACTGCTTGCTTCGAACGGGGAGAATTTCCTGCTCGGTGGAGGGTCGGCAGCCTCGTGTTGTTGAAGAAGGAGGGCAGGCCGGAGGAGTCACCGTCGTCGTACCGGCCGATCGTTCTGCTGGACGAGGCGTGCAAGCTCTTTGAGCGCATCATTGCCGCACGCCTAGTCAGCCACCTCACCCGGACTGGGCCGGATCTATCGGTAAACCAGTTTGGGTTTCGGAGGGAACGATCGACCGTGGGTGCGATCCTCCGTGTGAAGACGCTGGCGGAGGAGGCCGTGTCCGAGGGAGATGTGTTGTTGGCGGTGTCTCTTGACATCGCCAACGCTTTTAACACTCTCCCTTGGACTTGCATTCGGGAGGCTCTCCGGTACCATCGCGTGCCGGATTACTTACGGAGGACGGTAGAGGCCTACCTCTCCGACAGAGAGGTCGTCTTCGACACCCAATCGGGTTTCAAACGGTGGCGTATGACTTGTGGAGTTCCACAGGGGTCGGTCCTTGGGCCGCTCCTGTGGAACCTTGGATACGACTGGGTGCTTCGCGGTGCGGTACTCAGGAACCTCAGCGTGACTTGTTATGCTGACGACACGTTAGTGACCGCTAGAGGGAGGACGTTCCGCGAAGCAGCCATACTGGCGACGGCCGGGGTGGCCCACGTGGTGGACAAAATCCGGCGATTGGGTCTCGAGGTGGCCTTGGGGAAGACGGAGGCCATGTGTTTTTATGGCCCTCGTACTCGCCTGCCACCCGACTACCACCTGATCGTTGGAGGAGTCCGAATACCGATTGGGTCCACTCTAAAATATTTAGGATTGGTCTTGGATAGCAGATGGAGCTTCGTAGCACATTTTGACATGCTGGCGCCGAAGTTGGTGGGAGCGGCAGGGGCCCTTTCCAGGCTCCTGCCAAATATCGGTGGACCAAACGTCGCTACGCGACGACTTTACATGGGCGTTATCCGCTCAATGGCGCTTTACGGCGCCCCGGTGTGGGCCGCGAACATCCCTGATGGCGTCATCGGCAAACTTCTGCAAGTGCAGAGGCTGATGGCCATTAGGGTGACGCGGGGATACCGCACCATAGCGGGTGACGCGGCCCGTGTGCTCGCCGGATCTCCGCCGTGGGACCTCGAGGCGAAATCCCTTGCGTCGCTCTACGAGTGGCGCGAGGAGGTGCGAAGTCGGGGCGACCGCCCGGCGCTCAGAGAGGTGGAGGGACGCCGGGCAGAGCTTCGCCAGATTCTCATGGCGGAGTGGGAGTCGCAGTTGGCGCGGCCGGGATACGGCCGCATAACAGTAGATGCAATTCGGCCCGTTCTGCTGGAGTGGATTGATAGGGACCACGGGGCCATTAGCTTCCGTCTTACACAGGTGCTTACCGGGCACGGCTGCTTCGGTAAGTACCTGTGTAGGATTCAAAGAGAGGACAATGAGCGATGCCACCACTGCAGCTGCAGTTGTGACACCGCTCAACATACACTGGAGGTTTGCCCAGCTTGGGCGGAACCAAGACAGGATCTGATGGCAGTGATTGGCCACGATCTCTCGTTGCCGGCCGTGGTTTCTGCCATGGTCGGCAGCGATGAGTCCTGGCAGGCGATGCGCCAATTTTGCGAAGCCGTGATGTCGGTCAAAGAGGCCGAAGAGAGAGCACGCGAGCTGCTGCAGGGGACTCAGCGCCCTCAGCGCTCCAGGCGCGTGGTCAGGAATGACCACCTGCCACCCTAAACGGTTCGTGGCGGCGGACTCGGGGGGGTCTGTCGCCAGCACAGGAGCCCGAGATGGCGGCGGCGTGTCCACGCCGCCTCTCGCGAGGGATTTTTTCCCCTTCAAGGGGGTTTTTCTGAGAGGAGGCCTGCCGAGGCCAGCCGTCGTCGGGGGTAGTAGCAGTTAAGCGCGAGCGGTCCTGCTACCCCTGGCAAATGGGTGCGAGAATGGACATCGTGAGGTTTTTAGTGGGTAGGCCGGCCGCTTCACGGCCGGAGAGCCCCACATACCCCACCGCACCGCCCCCGGGACGGTGGGGATGCAGTTCAATGCATTTTCCTCACGTGAAAAAAAAAAAAAAAAAAAAAAAAAAAAAAAAAAAAAAAAAAAAAAAAAAAAAGGTTAGGTTAGGTTAGGTTAGGTTAGGTTAGGTTAGGTTAGGTTAGGTTCCCCCCCATGGGACCACGCCTTGTCGTGGCGGGGGGGCTCAGTAGCTGCAGGCAATCCAGCCTGTAGTGAAGCGAAGTGGTCCCCGGAGGGCGCTCCGCCTGTCCCTCTGAATAGCAGAGGGCAGAGTGGACGTGCAAGTGATGGTGAGTTGGGGCGACGGACCAGGGGTTATGAACCCCCCCGTTCGGCCCAACCGATGGTGGATTAAGGGAGGGGCGACGGACTAGGGGTTATGAACCCCCCCGTTCGGCCTACCCTAGGTGGTAGTTGTGGGCCAGGGCGACGGACAAGGGGTTGTCAACCCCCCCGATCGGCTTGGCCCGGGGTGGTAGCTTTGGGAAGGGGCGACGGATTGCGGTTATAAACCCTTCCGTTCGGCCTGACCCATGTAAGGGGCGACGGATCAGGGGTTGTAAACCCCCCCGATCGGCCCAACCCGTAACCCTCAACGGAGAGGAACGGGGGTCCCAAGGGACCGCGTGGAGTAAACCACTTTAAAAAATCCGTAAATCCCAAGCTCTGGTGCCTGGCGAGGGGATGTATGGTCGGCGCGGAGGTCGACCCCAAGGGCACTAACGTCGGGTCCCAGACGATAACTGGACAAAAAAACAAAATGAAAAAACAGCAGTGCGAAACAAATCCCCGGGCGGGTCCCAGCAACATTGCTGGGGAATCCCGTGCTGCCCTTTCCAGGGCGGCTGGCCCCACGTATACGGGGGGGGCCAACACTGCCTCGCGGCCTCGGTCGCGTACCGGAGTAGACTCGGAGGAGACGGTGGATGTTCCGACCACACAAGCATCTTGTGCGGTCGATGATCCCACCACTGGATTTGACACAAGGAGGTCGGGGGCGAGTTTCGTTCGCTCCCGGTCTCATTCAAGGACGACCTCGGAGGAGAGCCTGGTCTTGCGATTTGCTAGACCAGGCACTCCTTGCCCGAGGCTTAGGGCCGGAAGGGGTAATGATGGGGACAGCGACGGTATGTCCGGCGTCTCTATCTCATCCTCCATCGGCGGAACTCTGCGGGCGCGAAAGCGCAAACCACAGCGTCCTGCCGATGATGACGGGAGGCCCATGGTCGTGAGGCGGAGAGTAGAGGACGATGCCAGCGTGGAGCGAGAGGCGACCCAACCGGCCGCCGAAACCGGAGGAATCGACGAACGAGCGTCTGCGGACATCGGCTCGGAGCTCTTCTCCTGTCTGTCGGCCGTAGAGAAGACGGTCGATAAGCCGAAGAGCTCCAAGGCGGAAGTGGTAAAGTCCGTCCGGTCCGCCTTCGTCACCTTAAAGGCCTGCGCCTCCGAACTGTGCGTGAGGGCGGAGATCCGGGATCGGGAGAACGAGAGGACTCGTTCCCTGATCGACCAGCTCTACGCCCGCATCGAGGTGCTGGCCAGCGAGTTGGCGGAACTTCGGAGGGGAGGGGGTGCCTCACACTCCCCGGCCGCGGCGCCATCTTTTAAGGCGCCTGGAAGGGCTCAGGTGCCGCGGCCGCCCCGGGAAGGTTTGCCTGCCCCGGCAAAAAAAAAAAAGGCGCAGAGAGGAACGGCGTCGTCACAGGCTCCGCCAGTTCCAGTTTTGGCGGGGCCATCGACGGAGCGGGTGGGGGCACAGAGCGGCACCTGGGCAACGGTGGTCGGCCGAAAGGCGGCCGCCCGTGCCAAACAGGTTGCTGCTCCACGGACCCAGGCCGTCCCCACTCCCCAGAAGAAGAAGGGGCAGCCCAAACCCCCCACATGTGCGGCGGTTGTGGTCACCGCCGCACATGTGGGGGGTAAAATGGGGGATCTGCGGGTGATGGACCTAGACGAGTCCATCACCCCCGGGGACGTCACGGCAGCGATCGCCGAGGCGGGCGGATGCTCCCCGACCGATATCAAGATCGGGGAGATCCGCACCGCCCCATCACGCTTGGGGACCGCATGGGTCCGCTGCCCGGTCGGGGCCGTCAGGAAGGTGGCCGCCCAAGGACGGGTTCAGATAGGGTGGACCTCGGCGAGAGTAGAGGTACTGGCAGCACGGCCGTTGCAATGTTACCAGTGCCTCGAGGTGGGGCACGTCAGAGTAAAGTGCCCCAACACCGTGGACAGGAGCGGACGCTGTTACAGGTGCGGTGAGACGGGGCACATTGCCCGTCATTGCACAGCGTCCGCCCCCCACTGCCCGGTCTGCGCGGACCTAGGGCGGGCCGCCGACCACCGGCTAGGGTCCAAAAAGTGCTCCCCGCCGAAAAACAAAAAGAAGAAGGGGCCAGTCCAGCCCCCTTCCCCGGCCCAGGGGAGTGAGGAAGTAATGGAGACCTCCTAATGTCTCCCCACGTCCGTGTGCTGCAGGTCAACCTGAACCACCGCCGCGCGGCGCAGGATCTCCTGCTCCAAACGCTCGCGGAGTGGTCGGTTGGCCTGGCTGTAGTCGCCGAGCCCTACTCTGTCCCGGACAACCCCAGGTGGTTCGGGGACGACTTGGGCTTGGTCAGCATCTATTGGGCGGGGGGTGACAAACTCCATTGCTCCCTCTTAGCAAAAGGGCCGGGTTACGTGGCCGTGGAGTGGGGATCCACGGCCATGGTGGGCTGCTACATCTCCCCTAACAGCGGCCTCGCTGCTTTCGAGGCATACCTGGAGGAGCTGGCGAGCTGCATTCGCGGCTGCGCCCCCCGCCAGGTATTCGTCCTGGGTGACTTCAACTCCCGCTCGAAAGAGTGGGGGGACACCCTGGACAACGTTAGGGGAGAGACGCTTCTGGAGTGGGCGGCAGGGCTGGACCTCCGGTTGCTAAACCGAGGTTCGGCCCGTACCTGTAGGCGATGGCAGGGGGAGTCGATCGTGGACCTGTCATGGGCGACTCCCTCAGCCTCGCACACAGTCTCAGGATGGAGGGTGGCGGAGGAGGCGGTCACGCTTTCGGACCACCTATACATCGTATTCGATGTATCCCTCCGCCACCCTATCCGCCCACGCCAGGACCGCAGCCCTCCGCGACGTTGGTCTCTCAAGCGGCTCGACCGAGACATGGCCGTAGCCGCCGCCAACGTCGCGGACTGGACGGAGGAACAGATCTCGCCCGATCCGGAGGCGCAAGCCGCCTGGTTCCGGGACACAATGACGTCGATCTGCGACGTCTCGATGCCCCGAGCCAGGCCGCCCCAGCGGGGCTCTGTGTACTGGTGGAGCGAGGAGATCGCGCGGCTTCGACGAGCGGTCGTGGCTGCGCGACGCCAGTACCAAAGAGCCCGAAGGAGAAGGCAAGCCTCACTAGAGGAGACCCTAAGAGCCAGGCGGGAATACGGGACCGCGGCCCATGCCCTCAGCATCGCAATCGCTGAGGCCAAGGAGCGGTCCTGGAACGAGCTCGTGGAGGGACTGGATAGGGATCCATGGGGGCGCCCGTACAAGATGGTACTGGGCAAGCTCAGACCGTGGGTCCCTCCGTTGACGGAAACCCTGGACCCCAACTTCGTGGGGAGAGTCGTAGCAACACTCTTCCCAAGGGTCCAGGACAGTCCCTCCAGTCACCCTCCCTTGTCGCCGGATCGAGATTTTTGGTCCGACGATCTGGGGGTGACAGGGGCCGAGCTCGAGCTGGCCGTTAGGCGGCTGGCATCCCGCTCCACCGCACCCGGCCCGGATGGTGTTCCGGGCAGGGTGCTTGTGCTGGCTCTGAAGGTCTTAGGGAACCGGCTGAGGCAGCTCTTCAACGACTGCCTCCGCCTATCCGTGTTCCCCCTCGAGTGGAAGTCAGCGAGACTGGTGCTCCTCAGGAAGGAGGGAAGGACCGCCGAGTCTCCGTCGTCGTTTCGACCGATATGCCTGCTGAACGAGACGGGGAAGCTCTTCGAAAGAGTTATCTCCGATCGTATCAGCGGGCACCTGTCGCGGGTAGGCCCAGATCTATCGGACTGCCAGTTCGGATTCCGGCCGGGGCGGTCGACCGTGGACGCTGTCCGCCTCGTCCGCTCCCTTTCGGAATCGGCAGTCCGTTCAGGGGGGGTTGCGCTGGCGGTGTCCCTGGACATCGTCAACGCTTTCGGAACCCTCCCGTGGCAGGCAATTAGGGAGGCACTGGTTTATCACGGCGTGCCTCCCTACCTGCGGGCAATCATCGGGGCCTACCTTCGCGACAGACGCGTCAGGATTACCGGTCGAAACGGGACGGAGACGGAACGGGAGATTATGTGCGGGGTTCCGCAGGGGTCCGTCTTGGGCCCCCTGCTATGGAACCTCGCATATGATGCGGTCCTTCGCACCAGTCTTCCCGGTGACGTGAGTGTCGTCTGCTATGCGGATGACACTCTCGTTGTCGCCACCGGCGCTGACTTCGGGCGAACGCTCAGGCTTGCCGAGCTGGGGGTGGCATGTGTCGTGCGGGCGATTCGCGAGCTGGGCCTAGAGATAGCGCCTCACAAGTGCGAGGCGCTATGGTTCCACCGCCTCAGACGAGGCCAGGAACCCCCCAACTCGCGAATCCGTGTAGGTGACGCCGAAGTCCAGGTGGGGCGGTACATCAAGTACCTAGGCCTCACCCTGGATAGCCGATGGAGCTTCGAAGAGCATTTCGTGCGCCTGGTCCCCCGAGCGCGCAGGATAGCAGGTGCGCTACATCGCCTGCTGCCCAACCTCGGGGGACCGCGGGAAGGAGTTCGCCGCCTCTACGGTGGCGTCATACGATCCGTGGCGCTGTACGGGGCCCCCGTGTGGTCCAACGACCTCACGAGGTCCTGCCGCTGCGGAGCTCTGTTGAGGAGCCTGCAGCGGCTAATGGCCATGCGGATCGTACGAGGCTACCGGACGATTTCGTTCGAGGCGGCGACGGTTCTGGCCCGTTCCCCCCCTTTCCAAATCCTGGCCAAGATGGACGCCGCCGTCTATGACGCGCGGCGAGGCATCGACCAGGGTGGAGGAGACGGGGGGTACGCGCTAGAACCCGCGCAAGGAATGCTCCGGCGGGACGCGCACCGACAGGCCTTGAGGGACTGGCGCGCGCAGCTGGAACGACAGGGCTGTGCGCGCCAACGCGCTGTCGGTGCCGTCCTGCCCAACTTCGAGGCCTGGATCGGCAGAAAAGGCGAGGTCACCTACAGATTGACTCAGATACTCACCGGACACGGTTGCTTCGGTGAGTATCTGAACCGAATCGGGAGGGAGGAAACGACACAGTGCCACCATTGCGCTTCCGACCGGGACTCCGCCCAGCACACGCTGGAAGACTGCCCCGCGTGGGAGTCTGAGCGTCGAGTCCTGGTCGACGTCATCGGGCGAGATCTGTCCCCTCCAGCATTGGTCGCGGCCATGCTGGAGAGTGAGGAGGGTTGGGAGGCAGCGCTCTCCTTCTGCGAGGCAGTAATGCTCCAGAAGGAGAGCGCCGAGCGGGATCGGGAGAGAGCCGATCCCGCTCGAAGGAGGCGGCGGCGGGCCACATAGCTTGGCTAGCCGCCGCGCCGGGCTTGCGTGCGGGTACATCGTTGGGGTTGATGTGCCCGTGGTAGCGGCCCGGGATGACACCGCCGGTGCGGCGGGTGGTGTCGTCGAGGGGGCCCCGTCTCGCTCCGCGCCATCTTTACACGGCGTGGATCGAAACGGCGTTCCCCTGCGGGGTTGAGCCTCTGCCAGGCTCCCCCGGGAGAGGGCCCCCCTAAGTAATTGGGGGGGCGAAGGCGGGAGGGTTCCGGTGCGCTTAAGCGATCCCGGGACCCCCCCATATGCCTGAGGAAGGCCGCCGTGAGGTTTTTAGTGGGTAGGCCGGCCGCTTCACGGCCGGAGAGCCCCACATACCCCACCGCTCCGCCCCCAGGACGGTGGGGATGCAGTTCAATGCATTTTCCTCACGAACAAAAAAAAAAAAAAAAAAAGGTTAGGTTAGGTTAGGTTAGGTTAGGTTAGGTTAGGTTCATTGCCCGGTCTGCGCGGACCTAGGGCGGGCCGCCGACCATCGGCTGGGGACCAAGAAGTGTTCCCCGCCGAAAACTAAGAAGAAGAAGGGGCCAGTCCAGCCCCCTTCCCCGGCCCAGGGGAGTGAGGAAGTAATGGAGACCTCCTAATGTCTCCCCACGTCCGTGTGCTGCAGGTCAACCTGAACCACCGCCGAGCGGCGCAGGATCTCCTGCTCCAAACGCTCGCGGAGTGGTCGGTTGGCCTGGCGGTAGTCGCCGAGCCCTACTCCGTCCCGGACAACCCTAGGTGGTTCGGGGACGACTTGGGCTTGGTCAGCATTTATTGGGCGGGGGGTGACCATCTCCATTGCTCCCTCATCGCAAAAGGGCCGGGTTACGTGGCCGTGGAGTGGGGGTCCACGGCCATGGTGGGCTGCTATATCTCCCCTAACAGCGGCCTCGCTGTTTTCGAGGCATACCTGGAGGAGCTGGCGAGCTGCATTCGCGGCTGCGCCCCCCGCCAGGTATTTGTCCTGGGTGATTTTAACTCCCGCTCGAGAGAGTGGGGGGACACCCTGGACAACGTTAGGGGAGAGACGCTTCTGGAGTGGGCGGCAGGGCTGGACCTCCGGTTGCTAAACCGAGGTTCGGCCCGTACCTGTAGGCGATGGCAGGGGGAGTCGATCGTGGACCTGTCATGGGCGACTCCCTCAGCCTCGCATACAGTTACAGGATGGAGGGTGGCGGAGGAGGCGGTCACGCTATCGGACCACCTATACATCGTATTCGATGTATCCCTCCGCCACCCTATCCGCCCACGCCAGGACCGCAGCCCTCCACGACGTTGGTCTCTCAAGCGGCTCGACCGAGACATGGCCGTAGCCGCCGCCAACGTCGCGGACTGGACGGAGGAACAGATCTCGCCCGATCCGGAGGCGCAAGCCGCCTGGTTCCGGGACACAATGACGTCCATCTGTGACGTCTCGATGCCCCGAGCCAGGCCGCCCCAGCGGGGCTCTGTGTACTGGTGGAGCGAGGAGATCGCGCGGCTTCGACGATCGGTCGTGGCTGCGCGACGCCAGTACCAAAGAGCCCGAAGGAGAAGGCAAGCCTCACTAGAGGAGACCCTAAGAGCCAGGCGGGAATACGGGACCGCGGCCCATGCCCTCAGCATCGCAATCGCTGAGGCCAAGGAGCGGTCCTGGAACGAGCTCGTGGAGGGACTGGATAGGGATCCATGGGGGCGCCCGTACAAGATGGTACTGGGCAAGCTCAGACCGTGGGTCCCTCCGTTGACGGAAACCCTGGACCCCAACTTCGTGGGGAGAGTCGTAGCAACACTCTTCCCAAGGGTCCAGGACAGTCCCTCCAGTCACCCTCCCTTGTCGCCGGATCGAGATATTTGGTCCGACGATCTGGGGGTGACGGGGGCCGAGCTCGAGCTGGCCGTTAGGCGGCTGGCATCCCGCTCCACCGCACCCGGCCCGGATGGTGTTCCGGGCAGGGTGCTTGTGCTGGCTCTGAAGGTTTTAGGGAACCGGCTGAGGCAGCTCTTCAACGACTGCCTCCGCCTATCCGTGTTCCCCCTCGAGTGGAAGTCAGCGAGACTGGTGCTCCTGAGGAAGGAGGGAAGGACCGCCGAGTCTCCGTCGTCGTTTCGACCGATATGCCTGCTGAACGAGACGGGGAAACTCTTCGAAAGAGTAATCTCCGATCGTATCAGCGGGCACCTGTCGCGAGTAGGCCCAGATCTATCGGACTGCCAGTTCGGATTCCGGCCGGGGCGGTCGACCGTGGACGCTGTCCGCCTCGTCCGCTCCCTTTCGGAATCGGCAGTCCGTTCAGGGGGGGTTGCGCTGGCGGTGTCCCTGGACATCGTCAACGCTTTCGGAACCCTCCCGTGGCAGGCAATTAGGGAGGCACTGGTTTATCACGGCGTGCCTCCCTACCTGCGGGCAATCATCGGGGCCTACCTTCGCGACAGACGCGTCAGGATTACCGGTCGAAACGGGACGGAGACAGAACGGGAGATTACGTGCGGGGTTCCGCAGGGGTCCGTCTTGGGCCCCCTGCTATGGAACCTCGCATATGATGCGGTCCTTCGCACCAGTCTTCCCGGTGACGTGAGTGTCGTCTGCTATGCGGATGACACTCTCGTTGTCGCCACCGGCGCTGACTTCGGGCGAACGCTCAGGCTTGCCGAGCTGGGGGTGGCATGTGTCGTGCGGGCGATTCGCGAGCTGGGCCTAGAGGTAGCGCCTCACAAGTGCGAGGCGCTATGGTTCCACCGCCTCAGACGAGGCCAGGAACCCCCCAACTCGCGAATCCGTGTAGGTGACGCCGAAGTCCAGGTGGGGCGGTACATCAAGTACCTAGGCCTCACCCTGGACAGCCGATGGAGTTTCGAGGAGCATTTCGTGCGCCTGGTCCCCCGAGCGCGCAGGATAGCAGGTGCGTTACATCGCCTGCTGCCCAACCTCGGGGGACCGCGGGAAGGAGTTCGCCGCCTCTACGGTGGCGTCATACGATCCGTGGCGTTGTACGGGGCCCCCGTGTGGTCCAACGACCTCACGAGGTCCTGCCGCTGCGGAGCTCTGTTGAGGAGCCTGCAGCGGCTAATGGCCATGCGGATCGTACGAGGCTACCGGACGATTTCGTTCGAGGCGGCGACGGTTCTGGCCCGTTCCCCCCCTTTCCAAATCCTGGCCAAGATGGACGCCGCCGTCTATGACGCGCGGCGAGGCATCGACCAGGGTGGAGGAGACGGGGGGTACGCGCTAGAACCCGCGCAAGGAATGCTCCGGCGGGACGCGCACCGACAGGCCTTGAGGGACTGGCGCGCGCAGCTGGAACGACAGGGCTGTGCGCGCCAACGCGCTGTCGGTGCCGTCCTGCCCAACTTCGAGGCCTGGATCGGCAGAAAAGGCGAGGTCACCTACAGATTGACTCAGATACTCACCGGACACGGTTGCTTCGGTGAGTATCTGAACCGAATCGGGAGGGAGGAAACGACACAGTGCCACCATTGCGCTTCCGACCGGGACTCCGCCCAGCACACGCTGGAAGACTGCCCCGCGTGGGAGTCTGAGCGTCGAGTCCTGGTCGACGTCATCGGGCGAGATCTGTCCCCTCCAGCATTGGTCGCTGCCATGCTGGAGAGTGAGGAGGGTTGGGAGGCAGCGCTCTCCTTCTGCGAGGCAGTAATGCTCCAGAAGGAGAGCGCCGAGCGGGATCGGGAGAGAGCCGATCCCGCTCGAAGGAGGCGGCGGCGGGCCACATAGCTTGGCTAGCCGCCGCGCCGGGCTTGCGTGCGGGTACATCGTTGGGGTTGATGTGCCCGTGGTAGCGGCCCGGGATGACACCGCCGGTGCGGCGGGTGGTGTCGTCGAGGGGGCCCCGTCTCGCTCCGCGCCATCTTTACACGGCGTGGATCGAAACGGCGTTCCCCTGCGGGGTTGAGCCTCTGCCAGGCTCCCCCGGGAGAGGGCCCCCCTAAGTAATTGGGGGGGCGAAGGCGGGAGGGTTCCGGTGCGCTTAAGCGATCCCGGGACCCCCCTAGATGCCTGAGGAAGGCCGCCGTGAGGTTTTTAGTGGGTAGGCCGGCCGCTTCACGGCCGGAGAGCCCCACATACCCCACCGCTCCGCCCCCAGGACGGTGGGGATGCAGTTTAATGCATTTTCCTCACGAACAAAAAAAAAAAAAAAAAAAAAAAAAAAAAAAAAAAAGGTTAGGTTAGGTTAGGTTGCCCACCAGTCGGACAGCCTCCTCGTGGCGTGGGTGGAAACAGCGTCGATCAATCGAAGAGAAGTTTCTCGTTTCCATTGATCGGCGCTGGCCAATGGTCCGGCATTGTAGGTACACTATACATACACTCGTTGTCGGTGGTTCTCTTAAGGGGACCATCGACATCACACACACACACACATTGGTTCGTCCTCGTCGGTGGGCTTTTACCATCGGCTTGGCCGAACCAATCACACACACGTACACCACACAACACTTACACTACACACAGGGTGGGGGTGCGCTTGCCTTGATTGGCCGGTGCACGTAGCTTAGGGACCCCTTCGCGAAAGTGAGGGGGGTGAGGGCCCGTTATCCCTTGAGCGTGCTCGGGACCGGAGGTCTTGCCTTAATTGGCCGGGCCGCGAGGAGCCAACCTCAATAAAAAACAAAGTGGAGCATACCACTTTTAAATAAAAAACCCTGTGTGGCAAGCGGAATGGCAGCGCGAAGCCTTCAAGATCGGCCAGGGTGTCGGGCGGGACGGTCCAGTCAGTGCCGCTTGTGCGCTGAATGGTCCGCCTCGCTCGTCGTGTCGGTCGCTACTGCCTCCCAGGAGGGTACCTGCCGCCCCCCTCTTGGGTCACCAAAATAAAGGCTTACCCGTGGTAAGGACGCACTACCCGGGTGGACTTTTGTTTCGTTCCATACTCGTGGGAATGTTATGGAATACCTAAAAATAAAAACAAAAAACGATGAAGAAAAGGAGAGAGTGAAGGAGAGAAAAGAGAGACGTAGTAGGCGTGAGAAGGGACGCAAGTCCGAGAAGACAGAGGAAGGGTCCGATGGATCCGAAACGGAGATGGAAAAGCCTAGAGCTAATTCAAGAAGCCCGGTCGCGGTTGTGAGACTAAACCGCCTGAGCACTGACGAGCTCAAAGAAAAGAGGCTGCGCAGTGAGGAGTCGAGTCTTGAAAGACAGTTGTATCTGTCCGACTCATCAAGCGCCGACAATATGTCTGTGTCCGGCTATAGGTCAGCCGTTAGCCGTGACAGCGCAAAAGCGCAAAAACGGCCACATAGTGATGGCTCTAGTGGCGAGGAATGGGGAGGCAAATCTCCGGCCATACCAACGAACAAGGTCCGAGGACGTGGCCGTCCCCCGTCTACTGGAGAGTATGTCGGCCTTGCACAGGCTAAGCAGCAACTGCTTGAGACGGAGAAGCAGCAGATGAGGCTGGAGGCTGAAAAAGAGATTGTGGCGGCCGCTGCATCTGCTAGGGAGCTTAGGCTCAAGTTCCCAACAAACTCGGAGCGGTCGACAACAGTGCCTACGGGTGCTAGTGAAGCGGTTATGGGAGGTGTCAATACCCAGGAAGAGGATTCTTCTACCCTTGGACTAAGCCAGCGCATCGCTGGTGATGTCAACACCATCAGGTTTGTGGCGAAAAATAGTAAGAAGCTATGTGGCCGTTTCCAGGCCTACCTAAATGACGCCGCAGCCAGCGTCACACAAGTGGTAGAGGAGCTCAGCCATCGCACGGCTTCAGAGGAGACCCGGCTTCTCCAGGCGGATAACGCTAAACTGAGGCGTGAAATGGCTGAACTTCGAAAGGAGCTGACATCTATGAGGGAACAGCTAACCAAGGCCCTGAGTGGTGGATCACTGACTCCAGGCGTCGAGAACCAGCCTATCTCGGATATGGAAGTAAGTTATCCGGAGACGCGACCCCAACAGGGAATAGACGTAGAGGAGCTGAAGCGATCACTGCTTATAAGCTTAGGTACAATGATAAGTGCCCGCTTGGCTCCACTGGAGGAGAGGCTCCCGCCCGCGCCACGTGTGCGCCCGCCTTTAGCGGCGGATAGAGCCCGAGAAGCCTCGGTGGAACCCGTGGAGCCAGCTTTACCAGCACCACAGGTACCCTCCAAGAAGGGCAAAGGACGGGGTAAGAAAACAAAGAGTGCTCCGGCAGCTCCAACTCTTGCCCCTCCAGCACCAGCTATTACCGGAGCGTCAAAGGCTGCTCCGCCAAAAACTGCCGCGTCGTCAGCTACCGCTCCATCTAGAGAGTGGGTGCGCGTCGGTAAAGGAGGGAAACGTGCGGCGAGCAAAAAGTCGACTCAGACCGCCGCCGAAAAGAAGGAGAAACTGCCGAGGAAGCCAAGGTTGCGCGCTCCCAAGACTGCAGCCGTAGTGATAACGTTGCAGCCGGAGGCAGAGAAGAGAGGGGTGACCTACGCGACGGCGTTATCTGAGGCCAAGTCCAAGATCGACTGGGTTGGCCTGGGGATTCCGGCACTCCGACCGCGTAGGGCTGCCACGGGAGCCCGCATATTTGAGGTTTCCGGTGTCGAGGGCGCAGAAAAAGCAGACATATTGGCGGAGCAAATAAGGGCTACCCTGGGTTCGGATTGCGTTCGTGTGCACCGCCCGGTGACCACTGCGGAGATCCGTATTACAGGACTGGACGATTCGGTCACCGCCGAAGAGTTATCGGCGGCGATCGCCAAAGCTGGAGATTGCTCTACGGAGTCCATAAAGATCGGCACCATCCGCCAAGCCTCATCCGGCATGGGTGCTGCGTGGGTGCGCTGTCCAGTGACTGCAGCTAAAAAAATAGCGGATAGTGGCCGTCTCCTGGTTGGCTGGGTGTCAGCCAGTGTAAAATTATTGCAGCCCAGAGGGAGACGCTGCTTCCGCTGTCTCGAAACGGGGCACGTCCGAGTGCAGTGTAAGTCAGAGGTCGACCGTAGCGACCTCTGCTACAGGTGTGCCAAGCCTGGCCACAAGGCGAGCGACTGCTCGGCAGCCTCACACTGCGCTCTGTGTGCGGCAGCCAAGCTACCTGCGGGTCATCAGGTGGGCACCAAGGCCTGCCAGGCCCCCAGGCCCAAAAAGACGAAGGCTGCAGTTGGACCAACACATCCGGCTCCAGCCTGTCCTGCCACTTCCGAAGCCCCTGCGGCTTCCCGGGAAGTGATGGATGAGATTGATATCGACATCGAGTGTCCCTAATGGCTTACGACCTTAGACACCGATTCCTGCAGATAAACTGCAACCACTGCAGTAAGGCGCAAGACATGCTGGTGGCGTCACTGGCAGAATGGGAAATTGAGGTGGCTGTGGTGGCGGAGCCCTACTGGATTCCACCTAGGAGTAATTGGATAGTGGACACGGCGGCTCTCGTTGCCATCATCCCATCGAATGCCCTGTGTGTGCCACCCCTTAAGGTCATTGCCCGTGGCGTGGGTTACGTCGCGGTGATGTGGAGGGACATCGTCGTCGTCGGGGTGTACTTTTCGCCAAACCGGCGGGACTCCGAGTTCGAGTCCTTCCTGGGCGAGGTTGGGGACCTTCTGGACCGCACACAACCTTGCCCAGCTCTTCTCCTGGGGGACTTAAACTCGTGGTCCACCAGATGGGGTAGTGCACACACTTCCTCAAGAGGAGTGCTCTTAGAGGGTTTGGTCGACGCCGTCGGTCTCACGGTCCTAAACCGGGGGTCGGTAAGCACTTGTGTGCGTTGGCAGGGCGAGTCCATCGTGGACGTCACGTTCGCCAGCCCTGCCCTCGTACCCAGGGTGCTAGACTGGAGGGTTGTTGAGGGAGTGGAATCTCTCTCGGACCACCGGTACATCCGGTTCGAGATTCGTACCCAGACCTCCAACCCTTCAGTCAGGGTGGACCGCCCCAGGTGGGCGTTGAAGCGGCTGGACCGGGTGCTACTGGAGGAGGCCGCTATCGTCCAGGCGTGGGTGCCCATGCCGGATGCCCTGGACGATGTCGACTTGGAAGCGGAACGGCTCACGGAGGCAATGACGAGCGTCTGTGACGCGTCGATGCCCCGGGTCAAGTCGCGAGGTCCATCGAGACGGGTATACTGGTGGAGCGCGGATATTGCATCCCTGCGCGCCGCCTGCGTAGAAGCGCGACGCCCGTACACCCGACATCGGAGTCATCGACGCGGTCGCCCGCATTCGCCGAATGACGTGGACCCTGTGGGAGACCGGCTTCACGCCGCCTACAAGTCCGCCAAGGAGGCCCTGAAAGCGGCCATTGCAGCCGCTAAGGACCGTGCAAGGGACGAAATGCTCGCGTCTTTGAGTGTGGACCCATGGGGGCGTCCCTACCGTTTGGCTAGGGACAAGCTCAAACCGTGGGCTCCTCCGTTAACTCAGACGCTCGAGCCACATTTCGTCTCTGAGGTCGTCGCGGTGCTCTTCCCGCAGAGGGAAGACCACATTCCACCGCACATGGCTCCTCCACCACCCTCGGAGCCAACGACCCAGGAGGAGGAGGGCTCCATTGAAGTAACCACCGCAGAGATTAAGATGGTCGTCCGGCGCCTCAGTGCTAAGAACACCGCACCTGGGCCGGATGGCATACCGGGTCGCGCGTGGGTTCTGGCCTCGAGAGAGCTAGGCGACCGTCTGAGGAGACTGTTTACCGCCTGTTTCGAGCAAGGACAGTTCCCTACTCGGTGGAAAACAGGCAACCTTGTTCTTCTCCGCAAGGAGGGCAGGCCAGAAGACTCTCCATCGGGGTATCGGCCGATCGTTCTGCTGGACGAGGCGTGCAAGCTCTTTGAGCGCATCATTGCCGCACGCCTTGTCAGCCACCTCACCCGGACCGGGCCGGACCTATCGGAATACCAGTTCGGGTTTCGGAGCGAACGATCGACCGTTGGTGCTATTCTCCGGGTTAAGGCACTTGCAGAAGAAGCCGTCGCGGCTGGAGAAGTGCTGTTGGCGGTGTCACTCGACATCGCCAACGCTTTTAACACGCTTCCTTGGGCGTGCGTGAGGGAGGCCCTTCGCTACCACCGCGTACCCGAGTACCTGCAGCGCATCCTCGAGGCGTATTTGTCCGAGAGGATGATCGCCTACGAGACGCAGGATGGGTGGCGGCGGTGGCGCATGACCTGCGGCGTTCCACAGGGGTCGGTCCTCGGTCCACTCCTGTGGAACATTGGTTATGACTGGGTGCTTCGCGGTGCCTTTCTCCCAAACCTTGGCGTGACGTGTTACGCCGACGACACGCTCGTTACTGCCAGGGGGAGAACGCACCGTGAAGCAGCCATTCTTGCGACGGCGGGAGTGGCACACGTTGTGCAGCGCATCCGAGGCTTGGGGCTTGAGGTCGCCCTAGGCAAGACGGAGGCGATCTGTTTCTACGGTCCGCGTAATAATCCACCCCGTGACTTCCATCTAGTCATTGGCGGAACCCGTGTTGCTGTCGAGTCGACGTTGAAATACCTCGGCCTTGTCCTCGACAGCAACTGGGACTTCAGGGCGCATTTCGACCGTTTGGCGCCGAAGCTGGTTGGAGCGGCGGGTGCTCTTGCCCGGCTCTTGCCAAACCTAGGTGGTCCAAATGCTTCGACGAGACGTCTATATATGGGAGTGTTGCGCTCGATGGGACTTTACGGCGCTCCGGTGTGGGCCGCATGTGTCTCTGACGGCGTCATCAGTACACTCTTGCGCGTGCAGAGGCTGATGGCTATCAGAGTCACGCGGGCATACCGCACCGTGTCGGGGGAAGCAGCCGTCGTCTTGGCTGGGTCTCTGCCATGGGACCTCGACGCGAAATCCCTCGCGTCGCTGTACGAGTGGCGTGAGGAGGCGCGGAGTCGGGGTGACCGCCCGGCGCTCAGGGAGGTGGAGGAGCGTCGGGATGTTCTTCGCCAGGCCCAGGTAGCGGAGTGGCGGACGCGGCTGCAGGAGCCGAGGTACGGTCTCAGGACTATCGAGGCTGTAAGGCCCGTACTAGATGAGTGGCTTAACAGAAACCACGGGGCGCTAAGCTTTCATTTGACACAGGTGCTTTCCGGACACGGTTGCTTCGGAAGGTACCTGTGTCGAATACAGCGGGAAAGTGATGAGCGGTGTCACCACTGCGGCTGCAGCTCCGACACCGCTCAACACACGTTGGAATTCTGTCCGGCCTGGGAGGAGCAACGGCAATGTCTTGTGACAGTGATAGGGCAGGATTTATCGCTGCCGGCTGTAGTTTTGGCCATGGTCGGTGGTGACGAAGCTTGGCAGGCGACTCGCCGCTTTTGCGAGGCGGTCATGGGCGCCAAGGAGTCTGCGGAGAGAGAGCGCGAACTCCTCCGCGGCACCCAGCGCCCCAGGCGCTCAAGGCGACAGGTCAGAAATGACCTGTTGCCACCTTAAACGGCTCTCAGCGGCGGACTCGGGGGGGTCCGTCGCCAATAAATGAGCCCGAGAAGGCGGCGGCGTGTCCACGCCGCCTCTCGAGAGGATTTTTCCCCGACAAGGGGTTTTTGGAGATGGGGTCCGACGGGACCAACCGCTGCCAGAGCGCATAGATGTCATCCGCAACGGTTCCTGTGCGCTCTAGCAACGCGGTGTGACTGGACACCGAGGGGTTTTAGTGGGTAAACCTCTGGCCGCCCACCATCACAGGCCAGAGGGAGCCCCACACATCCCTGCCGCTCCCCCCCCGGAGTGGCAGGACGGTGCATAAGGCTGCATTTCCCCTCGTAAAAAAAAAAAAAAAAAAAAGGTTAGGTTAGGTTAGGTTGATTGGCCGGTGCACGTAGCTTAGGGACCCCTTCGCGAAAGTGAGGGGGGTGAGGGCCCGTTATCCCTTGAGCGTGCTCGGGACCGGAGGTCTTGCCTTAATTGACCGGGCCGCGAGGAGCCAACCTCAATAAAAAACAAAGTGGAGCATACCACTTTTAAATAAAAAACCCTGTGTGGCAAGCGGAATGGCAGCGCGAAGCCTTCAAGATCGGCCAGGGTGTCGGGCGGGACGGTCCAGTCAGTGCCGCTTGTGCGCTGAATGGTCCGCCTCGCTCGTCGTGTCGGTCGCTACTGCCTCCCAGGAGGGTACCTGCCGCCCCCCTCTTGGGTCACCAAAATAAAGGCTTACCCGTGGTAAGGACGCACTACCCGGGTGGACTTTTGTTTCGTTCCATGCTCGTGGGAATGTTATGGAATACATTAAAATAAAAACAAAAAATGACGTAGAAAAGGAGAGTGTGAAGGAGAGAAAAGAGAGACGTAGTAGGCGTGAGAAGGGACGCAAGTCCGAAAAGACAGAGGAAGGGTCCGATGGATCCGAAACGGAGATAGAAAAGCCTAGAGCTAAATCAAGAAGCCCGGTCGCGGTTGTGAGACTAAACCGCCTGAGCACTGACGAGCTCAAAGAAAAGAGGCTGCGCAGTGAGGAGTCGAGTCTTGAAAGACAGCTGTATCTGTCCGACTCATCAAGCGCCGACAATGTGTCTGTGTCCGGCTATAGGTCAGCCGTTAGCCGTGACAGCGCAAAAGCGCAAAAACGGCCACATAGTGATGGCTCTAGTGGCGAGGAATGGGGAGGCAAATCTCCGGCCATACCAACGAACAAGGTCCGAGGACGTGGCCGTCCCCCGTCTACTGGAGAGTATGTCGGCCTTGCACAGGCTAAGCAGCAGCTGCTTGAGACGGAAAAGCAGCAGATGAGGCTGGAGGCTGAAAAAGAGATTGTGGCGGCCGCCGCATCTGCTAGGGAGCTTAGACTCAAGTTCCCAACAAACTCGGAGCGGTCGACAACAGTGCCTACGGGTGCTAGTGAAGCGGTTATGGGAGGTGTTGATATCCAGGAAGAGGATCTGTCTGCACATGGACTAAGCCAGCGCATCGCTGGCGATGTTAACACCATCCGGTTTGTGGCGAAAAACAGTAAGAAGCTATGTGGCCGCTTCCAGGCTTATCTAAATGACGCCGCAGCCAGCGTCACAGAGGTGGTAGAGGAGCTCAGCAATCGCACTACTTCAGAGGAGACCCGGCTTCTCCAGGCGGATAACGCTAAACTGAGACGTGAAATGGCTGAGCTTCGAAAGGAGCTGACATCTATGAGGGAACAGCTAACCAAGGCCTTGAGTGGTGGATCACTGACTCCAGGCGTCGAGAACCAGCCTATCTCGGATATGGAAGTAAGTTATCCGGAGACGCGACCCCAACAGGGAATAGACGTAGAGGAGCTGAAGCGATCACTGCTTATAAGCTTAGGTACAATGATAAGTGCCCGCTTGGCTCCACTGGAGGAGAGGCTCCCGCCCGCGCCACGTGTGCGCCCGCCTTTAGCGGCGGACAGAGCCCGAGAAGCCTCGGTGGAACCCGTGGAGCCAGCTTTACCAGCACCACAGGTACCCTCCAAGAAAGGCAAAGGACGGGGTAAGAAAACAAAGAGTGCTCAGGCAGCTCCAACTCTTGCCCCTCCAGCACCAGCTATTACCGGAGCGTCAAAGGCTGCTCCGCCAAAAACTGCCGCGTCGTCAGCTACCGCTCCATCTAGAGAGTGGGTGCGCGTCGGTAAAGGAGGGAAACCTGCGGCTTCCCGGGAAGTGATGGATGAGTTTGATATCGACATCGAGTGTCCCTAATGGCTTACGACCTTAGACACCGATTCCTGAAGATAAACTGCAACCACTGCAGCTCGGCGCAAGACATGCTGGTGGCGTCACTGGCAGAATGGGAAATTGAGGTGGCTGTGGTGGCGGAGCCCTATTGGATTCCACCTCGGAGCAATTGGATAGTGGACACGGCGGCTCTAGTTGCCATCATCCCATCGAATGCCCTGTGTGTGCCACCCCTGAAGGTCATTGCCCGTGGCGTGGGGTACGTCGCGGTGATGTGGAGGGACATAGTCGTCATCGGGGTGTATTTTTCGCCAAACCGACGCGACTCCGAGTTCGAGTCCTTCTTGGGCGAGGTTGGGGCCCTTCTGGACCGCACACAACCTCGCCCGGCTCTCCTCCTGGGGGACTTGAACTCGTGGTCCACCAGATGGGGTAGTGCACACACTTCCTCGAGAAGCGTGCTCCTGGAGGGTTTGGTCGACGCCGTCAGCCTCACGGTCCTAAACCGAGGGTTGGTAAGCACCTGTGTGCGTTGGCAGGGCGAGTCGATCGTGGACGTCACGTTCGCCAGCCCTGCCCTCGTACCCAGGGTGCTAGACTGGAGGGTTGTTGAGGGGGTGGAATCTCTCTCGGACCACCGGTACATCCGGTTCGAGATTCGTACCCAGACCACCAACCCTTCAGTCAGGGTGGACCGCCCCAGGTGGGCGTTGAAGCGGCTGGACCGAGTGCTACTGGAGGAGGCCGCTATCGTCCAGGCGTGGGTGCCCGTGCCGGATGCCCTGGACGATGTCAACTTGGAAGCGGAACGGCTCACGGAGGCAATGACGAGCGTCTGTGACGCGTCGATGCCCCGGGTCAAGTCGCGAGGTCCATCGAGACGGGTGTACTGGTGGAGCGCGGATATTACATCCCTGCGCGCCGCCTGCGTAGAAGCGCGACGCCCGTACACCCGACATCGGAGTCATCGACGCGGTCGCCCGCATTCGCCGGATGACGTGGACCCTGTGGGAGATCGGCTGCACGCCGCCTACAAGTCCGCCAAGGAGGCCCTGAAAGCGGCCATTGCAGCCGCTAAGGACCGCGCAAGGGACGAAATGCTCGCGTCTTTGAGTGAGGACCCATGGGGGCGTCCCTACCGTTTGGCTAGGGACAAGCTCAAACCGTGGGCTCCTCCGTTAACTCAGACGCTCGAGCCACATTTCGTCTCTGAGGTCGTCGCGGTGCTCTTCCCGCAGAGGGAAGACCACATTCCACCGCACATGGCTCCTCCACCATCCTCGGAGCCAACGACCCAGGAGGAGGAGGGCTCCATTGAAGTAACCACCGCAGAGATTAAGATGGTCGTCCGGCGCCTCAGTGCTAAGAACACCGCACCTGGGCCGGATGGCATACCGGGTCGCGCGTGGGTTCTGGCCTCGAGAGAGCTAGGCGACCGTCTGAGGAGACTGTTTACCGCCTGTTTCGAGCAAGGACAGTTCCCTACTCGGTGGAAAACAGGCAACCTTGTTCTTCTCCGCAAGGAGGGCAGGCCAGAAGACTCTCCATCGGGGTATCGGCCGATCGTTCTGCTGGACGAGGCGTGCAAGCTCTTTGAGCGCATCATTGCCGCACGCCTTGTCAGCCACCTCACCCGGACCGGGCCGGACCTATCGGAATACCAGTTCGGGTTTCGGAGAGAACGATCGACCGTTGGTGCTATTCTCCGGGTTAAGGCACTTGCAGAAGAAGCCGTCGCGGCTGGAGAAGTGCTGTTGGCGGTGTCACTCGACATCGCCAACGCTTTTAACACGCTTCCCTGGGCGTGCGTGACGGAGGCCCTTCGCTACCACCGCGTACCCGAGTACCTGCAGCGCATCCTTGAGGCGTATTTGTCCGAGAGGATGATCGCCTACGAGACGCAGGATGGGTGGCGGCGGTGGCGCATGACCTGCGGCGTTCCACAGGGGTCGGTCCTCGGTCCACTCCTGTGGAACATTGGTTATGACTGGGTGCTTCGCGGTGCCTTTCTTCCAAACCTTGGCGTGACGTGCTACGCCGACGACACGCTCGTTACTGCCAGGGGGAGAACGCACCGTGAGGCAGCCATTCTGGCGACGGCGGGGGTGGCACACGTTGTGCAGCGCATCCGAGGCTTGGGGCTTGAGGTCGCCCTAGGTAAGACGGAGGCGATCTGTTTCTACGGTCCGCGTAATAAGCCACCCCGTGACTTCCATCTAGTCATTGGCGGAATCCGTGTTGCTGTCGAGTCGACGCTAAAATACCTCGGCCTTGTCCTTGACAGCAACTGGGACTTCAGGGCGCACTTCGGCCGTTTGGCGCCGAAGCTGGTTGGAGCGGCGGGTGCTCTTGCTCGGCTCTTGCCAAACCTAGGTGGTCCAAATGTTTCGACGAGACGTCTATATATGGGAGTGTTGCGCTCGATGGGTCTTTACGGCGCCCCGGTGTGGGCCGCATGTGTCTCTGATGACGTCATCAGTACACTCTTGCGCGTGCAGAGGCTGATGGCCATCAGAATCACGCGAGCATACCGCACCGTGTCGGGGGAAGCAGCCGTCGTCTTGGCTGGGTCTCTGCCATGGGACCTCGATGCGAAATCCCTCGCGTCGCTGTACGAGTGGCGTGAGGAGGCGCGGAGTCGGGGTGACCGCCCGGCGCTCAGGGAGGTGGAGGAGCGTCGGGATGTTCTTCGCCAGGCCCAGGTAGCGGAGTGGCGGACGCGGCTGCAGGAGCCGAGGTACGGTCTCAGGACTATCGAGGCTGTAAGGCCCGTACTAGATGAGTGGCTTAACAGAAACCACGGGGCGCTAAGCTTTCATTTGACACAGGTGCTTTCCGGACACGGTTGCTTCGGAAGGTACCTGTGTCGAATACAGCGGGAAAGTGATGAGCGGTGTCACCACTGCGGCTGCAGCTCCGACACCGCTCAACACACGTTGGAATTCTGTCCGGCCTGGGAGGAGCAACGGCAATGTCTTGTGACAGTGATAGGGCAGGATTTATCGCTGCCGGCTGTAGTTTTGGCTATGGTCGGTGGTGACGAAGCTTGGCAGGCGACTCGCCGCTTTTGCGAGGCGGTCATGGGCGCCAAGGAGTCCGCGGAGAGAGAGCGCGAACTCCTCCGCGGCACCCAGCGCCCCAGGCGCTCAAGGCGACAGGTCAGAAATGACCTGTTGCCACCTTAAACGGCTCTCAGCGGCGGACTCGGGGGGGTCCGTCGCCAATAAATGAGCCCGAGATGGCGGCGGCGTGTCCACGCCGCCTCTCGAGAGGGTTTTTCCCCGACAAGGGGTTTTTGGAGATGGGGTCTGACGGGACCAACCGCTGCCAGAGCGCATAGATGTCATCCGCAACGGTTCCTGTGCGCTCTAGCAACGCGGTGTGACTGGACACCGAGGGGTTTTAGTGGGTAAACCTCTGGCCGCCCACCATCACAGGCCAGAGGGAGCCCCACACATCCCTGCCGCTCCCCCCCGGAGTGGCAGGACGGTGCATAAGGCTGCATTTCCCCTCGTAAAAAAAAAAAAAAAAAAAAAAAAAAAGGTTAGGTTAGGTTAGGTTAGGTTAGGTTAGGTTAGGTTCGGGGCCGTCAGAAAGGTGGCCGCCCAAGGGCGGGTGCAGATAGGGTGGACCGCGGCAAGAGTAGAGGCACTGGCAGCACGGCCGTTGCAGTGTTACCAGTGCCTCGAGTTGGGGCACGTCAGAGTAAAGTGCCCCAACACCGTGGACAGGAGCGGACGCTGTTACAGGTGCGGTGAGACGGGGCACATTGCCCGTCATTGCACAGCGTCCGCCCCCCATTGCCCGGTCTGCGCGGACCTAGGGCGGGCCGCCGACCACCGGCTGGGGACCAAGAAGTGTTCCCCGCCGAAGAATAAAAAGAAGAAGGGGCCAGTCCAGCCCCCTTCCCCGGCCCAGGGGAGTGAGGAAGTAATGGAGACCTCCTAATGGCTCCCCACGTCCGTGTGCTGCAGGTCAACCTGAACCACCGCCGAGCGGCGCAGGATCTCCTGCTCCAAACGCTCGCGGAGTGGTCGGTTGGCCTGGCTGTAGTCGCCGAGCCCTACTCCGTCCCGGACCACCCCAGGTGGTTCGGGGACGAATTGGGCTTGGTCAGCATCTATTGGGCGGGGGGTGACCATCTCCATTGCTCCCTCATCGCAAAAGGGCCGGGTTACGTGGCCGTGGAGTGGGGGTCCACGGCCATGGTGGGCTGCTACATCTCCCCTAACAGCGGCCTCGCTGCTTTCGAGGCATACCTGGAGGGGCTGGCGAGCTGCATTCGCGGCTGTGCCCCCCGCCAGGTATTCGTCCTGGGTGATTTTAACTCCCGCTCGAGAGAGTGGGGGGACACCCTGGACAATGTTAGGGGAGAGACGCTTCTGGAGTGGGCGGCAGGGCTGGACCTCCGGTTGCTAAACCGAGGTTCGGCCCGTACCTGTAGGCGATGGCAGGGGGAGTCGATCGTGGACCTGTCATGGGCGACTCCCTCAGCCTCGCACACAGTTTCAGGATGGAGGGTGGCGGAGGAGGCGGTCACGCTTTCGGACCACCTATACATCGTATTCGATGTATCCCTCCGCCACCCTATCCGCCCACGCCAGGACCGCAGCCCTCCGCGACGTTGGTCTCTCAAGCGGCTCGACCGAGACATGGCCGTAGCCGCCGCCAACGTCGCGGACTGGACGGAGGAACAGATCTCGCCCGATCCGGAGGCGCAAGCCGCCTGGTTCCGGGACACAATGACGTCCATCTGTGACGTCTCGATGCCCCGAGCCAGGCCGCCCCAGCGGGGCTCTGTGTACTGGTGGAGCGAGGAGATCGCGCGGCTTCGACGATCGGTCGTGGCTGCGCGACGCCAGTACCAAAGAGCCCGAAGGAGAAGGCAAGCCTCACTAGAGGAGACCCTAAGAGCCAGGCGGGAATACGGGACCGCGGCCCATGCCCTCAGCATCGCAATCGCTGAGGCCAAGGAGCGGTCCTGGAACGAGCTCGTGGAGGGACTGGATAGGGATCCATGGGGGCGCCCGTACAAGATGGTACTGGGCAAGCTCAGACCGTGGGTCCCTCCGTTGACGGAAACCCTGGACCCCAACTTCGTGGGGAGAGTCGTAGCAACACTCTTCCCAAGGGTCCAGGACAGTCCCTCCAGTCACCCTCCCTTGTCGCCGGATCGAGATCTTTGGTCCGACGATCTGGGGGTGACGGGGGCCGAGCTCGAGCTAGCCGTTAGGCGGCTGGCATCCCGCTCCACCGCACCCGGCCCGGATGGTGTTCCGGGCAGGGTGCTTGTGCTGGCTCTGAAGGTCTTAGGGAACCGGCTGAGGCAGCTCTTCAACGACTGCCTCCGCCTATCCGTGTTCCCCCTCGAGTGGAAGTCAGCGAGACTGGTGCTTCTGAGGAAGGAGGGAAGGACCGCCGAGTCTCCGTCGTCGTTTCGACCGATATGCCTGCTGAACGAGACGGGGAAGCTCTTCGAAAGAGTCATCTCCGATCGTATCAGCGGGCACCTGTCGCGAGTAGGCCCAGATCTATCGGACTGCCAGTTCGGATTCCGGCCGGGGCGGTCGACCGTGGACGCTGTCCGCCTCGTCCGCTCCCTTTCGGAATCGGCAGTCCGTTCAGGGGGGGTTGCGCTGGCGGTGTCCCTGGACATCGTCAACGCCTTCGGAACCCTCCCGTGGCAGGCAATTAGGGAGGCACTGGTTTATCACGGCGTGCCTCCCTACTTGCGGGCAATCATCGGGGCCTACCTTTGCGACAGACGCGTCAGGATTACCGGTCGAAACGGGACGGAGACGGAACGGGAGATTACGTGCGGGGTTCCGCAGGGGTCCGTCTTGGGCCCCCTGCTATGGAACCTCGCATATGATGCGGTCCTTCGCACCAGTCTTCCCGGTGACGTGAGTGTCGTCTGCTATGCGGATGACACTCTCGTTGTCGCCACCGGCGCTGACTTCGGGCGAACGCTCAGGCTTGCCGAGCTGGGGGTGGCATGTGTCGTGCGGGCGATTCGCGAGCTGGGCCTAGAGATAGCGCCTCACAAGTGCGAGGCGCTATGGTTCCACCGCCTCAGACGAGGCCAGGAACCCCCCAGCTCGCGAATCCGTGTAGGTGACGCCGAAGTCCAGGTGGGGCGGTACATCAAGTACCTAGGCCTCACCCTGGACAGCCGATGGAGCTTCGAAGAGCATTTCGTGCGCCTGGTCCCCCGAGCGCGCAGGATAGCAGGTGCGCTACATCGCCTGCTGCCCAACCTCGGGGGACCGCGGGAAGGAGTTCGCCGCCTCTACGGTGGCGTCATACGATCCGTGGCGCTGTACGGGGCCCCCGTGTGGTCCAACGACCTCACGAGGTCCTGCCGCTGCGGAGCTCTGTTGAGGAGCCTGCAGCGGCTAATGGCCATGCGGATCGTGCGAGGCTACCGGACGATTTCGTTCGAGGCGGCGACGGTTCTGGCCCGTTCCCCCCCTTTCCAAATCCTGGCCAAGATGGACGCCGCCGTCTATGACGCGCGGCGAGGCATCGACCAGGGTGGAGGAGACGGGGGGTACGCGCTAGAACCCGCGCAAGGAATGCTCCGGCAGGACGCGCACCGACAGGCCTTGAGGGACTGGCGCGCGCAGCTGGAACGACAGGGCTGTGCGCGCCAGCGCGCTGTCGGTGCCGTCCTGCCCAACTTCGAGGCCTGGATCGGCAGAAAAGGCGAGGTCACCTACAGATTGACTCAGATACTCACCGGACACGGTTGCTTCGGTGAGTATCTGAACCGAATCGGGAGGGAGGAAACGACACAGTGCCACCATTGCGCTTCCGACCAGGACTCCGCCCAGCACACGCTGGAAGACTGCCCCGCGTGGGAGTCTGAGCGTCGAGTCCTGGTCGATGTCATCGGGCGAGATCTGTCCCCTCCAGCATTGGTCGCGGCCATGCTGGAGAGTGAGGAGGGTTGGGAGGCAGCGCTCTCCTTCTGCGAGGCAGTAATGCTCCAGAAGGAGAGCGCCGAGCGGGATCGGGAGAGAGCCGATCCCGCTCGAAGGAGGCGGCGGCGGGCCACATAGCTTGGCTAGCCGCCGCACCGGGCTTGCGTGCGGGTACATCGTTGGGGTTGATGTGCCCGTGGTAGCGGCCCGGGATGACACCGCCGGTGCGGCGGGTGGTGTCGTCGAGGGGGCCCCGTCTCGCTCCGCGCCATCTTTACACGGCGTGGATCGAAACGGCGTTCCCCTGCGGGGTTGAGCCTCTGCCAGGCTCCCCCGGGAGAGGGCCCCCCTAAGTAATTGGGGGGGCGAAGGCGGGAGGGTTCCGGTGCGCTTAAGCGATCCCGGGACCCCCCCAAATGCCTGAGGAAGGCCGCCGTGAGGTTTTTAGTGGGTAGGCCGGCCGCTTCACGGCCGGAGAGCCCCACATACCCCACCGCTCCGCCCCCAGGACGGTGGGGATGCAGTTTAATGCATTTTCCTCACGAACAAAAAAAAAAAAAAAAAAAAAAAAAAAAAAAAGGTTAGGTTAGGTTAGGTTAGGTTAGGTTAGGTTAGGTTAGGTTAGGTTAGGTTCCCCCCCACGGGACCACGCCTTGTCGTGGCGGGGGGGCTCAGTAGCTGCAGGCAATCCAGCCTGTAGTGAAGCGAAGTGGTCCCCGGAGGGCGCTCCGCCTGTCCCTCTGAATAGCAGAGGGCAGAGTGGACGTGCAAGTGATGGTGAGTTGGGGCGACGGACCAGGGGTTATGAACCCCCCCGTTCGGCCCAACCGATGGTGGAGTAAGGGAGGGGCGACGGACTAGGGGTTATGAACCCCCCCGTTCGGCCTACCCTAGGTGGTAGTTGTGGGCCAGGGCGACGGACAAGGGGTTGTCAACCCCCCCGATCGGCTTGGCTCGTGGTGTTAGCTTTGGGAAGGGGCGACGGATTGCGGTTACAAACCCTTCCGCTCGGCCTGACCCATGTAAGGGGCGACGGATCAGGGGTTGTAAACCCCCCCGATCGGCCTAACCCGTAACCCTCAACGGAGAGGAACGGGGGTCCCAAGGGACCGCGTGGAGTAAACCACTTTAAAAAATCCGTAAATCCCAAGCTCTGGTGCCTGGCGAGGGGATGTATGGTCGGCGCGGAGGTCGACCCCAAGGGCACTAACGTCGGGTCCCAGACGATAACTGGACAAAAACAAACATGAAAAAGAAGCAGTGCGAAACTAATCCCCGGGCGGGTCCCAGCAACATCGCTGGGGAATCCCGTGCCGCCCTTTCCAGGGCGGCTGGCCCCACGTATACGGGGGGGGCCAACACTGCCTCGCGGCCTCGGCCGCGCACAGGTGAGGACACGGAGGAGACGGTGGACGTTCCGACCACACAAACTTTTTGTGCGGTCGATGATCCCACCACTGGATTGGACACGAGGAGATCGGGGGCGAGTTTCGTTCGCTCCCGGTCTCATTCCAGAACAACCTCAGAGGAGAGCCTGGTCTTGCGATTTGCTAGACCAGGCACTCCTTGCCCGAGGCCAAGGGCTGGGACGGGGGATAATGGGGACAGCGACGCCATGTCTGCCGTCTCTATCTCATCCTCCATCGGCGGAACTCTGCGGGCGCGAAAGCGCAAACCGCAGCGTCCAGCCGATGATGACGGGAGGCCCATGGTCGTGAGGCGAAGAGTAGAGGACGATGCCAGCGTGGAGCGGGAATCGACCCAACCGGCCGCCGAAGGAATCGACGGACGAGCGTCCGCAGACATCGGCTCGGAGCTCTTCTCCTGCCTATCGGCCGTAGAGAAGACGGTCGATAAGCCGAAGAGCTCCAAGGCGGAAGTGGTGAAGTCGGTTCGGTCCGCTTTCACCACCTTGAAGGCCTGCGCAGCCGAACTGTGCGTGAGGGCGGAGACTCGGGATCGGGAGAACGAGAGGACCCGTTCCCTTATCGACCAGCTCTACGCCCGCATCGAGGTGCTGGCCAGCGAGCTGGCCGAGCTTCGGAGGGGAGGGAGTGCCTCACATCCCCCGGCTGCGGCGCCATCTCATGTGGCGCCCGGAAGAGCTCGGGTGCCGCGGCCGCACCGGGAAGATTTGCCTGCCCCGGCAGCGCCGACACCGGCCGGAACAAAAAAGGGACGAGACGGTCCACAAAGGGGGGCACCCGCGCCGACACCTCGGCTGACGGCGTCAGCCCCCCAACCAAGCTCGGACTGGAGCCAGCTCTCGGCCATTATGGACCGAGAGTACGCTCGTTTTCAGTCCGAGCTTATGGGCCGTCTCTTCCCCGAGATGGGAAAGAGACCTCCCCTGGGACATGGTCAGCGTCGAGAGGGGGAAATTCCCCAGGCGACGCTGACCAAGTCCCAGAGAAAGAAGAAAAGGCGGGCGCAGAGGGGACCGGCGTCGTCACAGGCTCCGCCAGTTCCAGCTTTGGCGGGGCCATCAACTGAGCGGGTGGGGGCACAGAGCGGCACCTGGGCAACGGTGGTCGGCCGAAAGGCGGCCGCCCGTGCCAAACAGGTCGCTGCTCCAACACCACGGACCCAGGCCGCCCCCACTCCTCAGAAGAAGAAGGGGCAGCCCAAACCCCCCACATGTGCGGCGGTTGTGGTCACGGTGCCTGAAGGCGCCGAGACCACGATCGCTGCGGTTATGACCGCCGCCAAGGCCCGCATCAAACTAGCGGACCTTGGCATCGTGGGGGGCGTAAGGCAGAGGAAGGCGGCCACCGGGGCTCTCCTATTGGAGGTCCCCGGTCCCGAGAGCTCCGCCAAGGCCGACGCCCTGGCGGAAAAGATGAGGGAGGCCCTCGCCGACACGGGCGCGCTCATCTCGCGCCCGTGTAAAATGGGGGATCTGCGGGTGATGGACCTAGACGAGTCCATCACCCCCGGGGACGTCACGGCAGCGATCGCCGAGGCGGGCGGATGCTCCCCGACCGATATCAAGATCGGGGAGATCCGCACCGCCCCATCACGCTTGGGGACCGCATGGGTCCGCTGCCCGGTCGGGGCCGTCAGGAAGGTGGCCGCCCAAGGACGGGTTCAGATAGGGTGGACCTCGGCGAGAGTAGAGGCACTGGCAGCACGGCCGTTGCAATGTTACCAGTGCCTCGAGGTGGGGCACGTCAGAGTAAAGTGCCCCAACACCGTGGACAGGAGCGGACGCTGTTACAGGTGCGGTGAGACGGGGCACATTGCCCGTCATTGCACAGCGTCCGCCCCCCATTGCCCGGTCTGCGCGGACCTAGGGCGGGCCGCCGACCACCGGCTGGGGACCAAAAAGTGTTCCCCGCCGAAGAATAAAAAGAAGAAGGGGCCAGTCCAGCCCCCTTCCCCGGCCCAGGGGAGTGAGGAAGTAATGGAGACCTCCTAATGGCTCCCCACGTCCGTGTGCTGCAGGTCAACCTGAACCACCGCCGAGCGGCGCAGGATCTCCTGCTCCAAACGCTCGCGGAGTGGTCGGTTGGCCTGGCGGTAGTCGCCGAGCCCTACTCCGTCCCGGACAACCCTAGGTGGTTCGGGGACGACTTGGGCTTGGTCAGCATTTATTGGGCGGGGGGTGACCATCTCCATTGCTCCCTCATCGCAAAAGGGCCGGGTTACGTGGCCGTGGAGTGGGGGTCCACGGCCATGGTGGGCTGCTATATCTCCCCTAACAGCGGCCTCGCTGTTTTCGAGGCATACCTGGAGGAGCTGGCGAGCTGCATTCGCGGCTGCGCCCCCCGCCAGGTATTTGTCCTGGGTGATTTTAACTCCCGCTCGAGAGAGTGGGGGGACACCCTGGACAACGTTAGGGGAGAGACGCTTCTGGAGTGGGCGGCAGGGCTGGACCTCCGGTTGCTAAACCGAGGTTCGGCCCGTACCTGTAGGCGATGGCAGGGGGAGTCGATCGTGGACCTGTCATGGGCGACTCCCTCAGCCTCGCATACAGTTACAGGATGGAGGGTGGCGGAGGAGGCGGTCACGCTATCGGACCACCTATACATCGTATTCGATGTATCCCTCCGCCACCCTATCCGCCCACGCCAGGACCGCAGCCCTCCGCGACGTTGGTCTCTCAAGCGGCTCGACCGAGACATGGCCGTAGCCGCCGCCAACGTCGCGGACTGGACGGAGGAACAGATCTCGCCCGATCCGGAGGCGCAAGCCGCCTGGTTCCGGGACACAATGACGTCCATCTGTGACGTCTCGATGCCCCGAGCCAGGCCGCCCCAGCGGGGCTCTGTGTACTGGTGGAGCGAGGAGATCGCGCGGCTTCGACGATCGGTCGTGGCTGCGCGACGCCAGTACCAAAGAGCCCGAAGGAGAAGGCAAGCCTCACTAGAGGAGACCCTAAGAGCCAGGCGGGAATACGGGACCGCGGCCCATGCCCTCAGCATCGCAATCGCTGAGGCCAAGGAGCGGTCCTGGAACGAGCTCGTGGAGGGACTGGATAGGGATCCATGGGGGCGCCCGTACAAGATGGTACTGGGCAAGCTCAGACCGTGGGTCCCTCCGTTGACGGAAACCCTGGACCCCAACTTCGTGGGGAGAGTCGTAGCAACACTCTTCCCAAGGGTCCAGGACAGTCCCTCCAGTCACCCTCCCTTGTCGCCGGATCGAGATCTTTGGTCCGACGATCTGGGGGTGACGGGGGCCGAGCTCGAGCTAGCCGTTAGGCGGCTGGCATCCCGCTCCACCGCACCCGGCCCGGATGGTGTTCCGGGCAGGGTGCTTGTGCTGGCTCTGAAGGTCTTAGGGAACCGGCTGAGGCAGCTCTTCAACGACTGCCTCCGCCTATCCGTGTTCCCCCTCGAGTGGAAGTCAGCGAGACTGGTGCTTCTGAGGAAGGAGGGAAGGACCGCCGAGTCTCCGTCGTCGTTTCGACCGATATGCCTGCTGAACGAGACGGGGAAGCTCTTCGAAAGAGTCATCTCCGATCGTATCAGCGGGCACCTGTCGCGAGTAGGCCCAGATCTATCGGACTGCCAGTTCGGATTCCGGCCGGGGCGGTCGACCGTGGACGCTGTCCGCCTCGTCCGCTCCCTTTCGGAATCGGCAGTCCGTTCAGGGGGGGTTGCGCTGGCGGTGTCCCTGGACATCGTCAACGCCTTCGGAACCCTCCCGTGGCAGGCAATTAGGGAGGCACTGGTTTATCACGGCGTGCCTCCCTACTTGCGGGCAATCATCGGGGCCTACCTTTGCGACAGACGCGTCAGGATTACCGGTCGAAACGGGACGGAGACGGAACGGGAGATTACGTGCGGGGTTCCGCAGGGGTCCGTCTTGGGCCCCCTGCTATGGAACCTCGCATATGATGCGGTCCTTCGCACCAGTCTTCCCGGTGACGTGAGTGTCGTCTGCTATGCGGATGACACTCTCGTTGTCGCCACCGGCGCTGACTTCGGGCGAACGCTCAGGCTTGCCGAGCTGGGGGTGGCATGTGTCGTGCGGGCGATTCGCGAGCTGGGCCTAGAGATAGCGCCTCACAAGTGCGAGGCGCTATGGTTCCACCGCCTCAGACGAGGCCAGGAACCCCCCAGCTCGCGAATCCGTGTAGGTGACGCCGAAGTCCAGGTGGGGCGGTACATCAAGTACCTAGGCCTCACCCTGGACAGCCGATGGAGCTTCGAAGAGCATTTCGTGCGCCTGGTCCCCCGAGCGCGCAGGATAGCAGGTGCGCTGCATCGCCTGCTGCCCAACCTCGGGGGACCGCGGGAAGGAGTTCGCCGCCTCTACGGTGGCGTCATACGATCCGTGGCGCTGTACGGGGCCCCCGTGTGGTCCAACGACCTCACGAGGTCCTGCCGCTGCGGAGCTCTGTTGAGGAGCCTGCAGCGGCTAATGGCCATGCGGATCGTGCGAGGCTACCGGACGATTTCGTTCGAGGCGGCGACGGTTCTGGCCCGTTCCCCCCCTTTCCAAATCCTGGCCAAGATGGACGCCGCCGTCTATGACGCGCGGCGAGGCATCGACCAGGGTGGAGGAGACGGGGGGTACGCGCTAGAACCCGCGCAAGGAATGCTCCGGCAGGACGCGCACCGACAGGCCTTGAGGGACTGGCGCGCGCAGCTGGAACGACAGGGCTGTGCGCGCCAGCGCGCTGTCGGTGCCGTCCTGCCCAACTTCGAGGCCTGGATCGGCAGAAAAGGCGAGGTCACCTACAGATTGACTCAGATACTCACCGGACACGGTTGCTTCGGTGAGTATCTGAACCGAATCGGGAGGGAGGAAACGACACAGTGCCACCATTGCGCTTCCGACCAGGACTCCGCCCAGCACACGCTGGAAGACTGCCCCGCGTGGGAGTCTGAGCGTCGAGTCCTGGTCGATGTCATCGGGCGAGATCTGTCCCCTCCAGCATTGGTCGCGGCCATGCTGGAGAGTGAGGAGGGTTGGGAGGCAGCGCTCTCCTTCTGCGAGGCAGTAATGCTCCAGAAGGAGAGCGCCGAGCGGGATCGGGAGAGAGCCGATCCCGCTCGAAGGAGGCGGCGGCGGGCCACATAGCTTGGCTAGCCGCCGCACCGGGCTTGCGTGCGGGTACATCGTTGGGGTTGATGTGCCCGTGGTAGCGGCCCGGGATGACACCGCCGGTGCGGCGGGTGGTGTCGTCGAGGGGGCCCCGTCTCGCTCCGCGCCATCTTTACACGGCGTGGATCGAAACGGCGTTCCCCTGCGGGGTTGAGCCTCTGCCAGGCTCCCCCGGGAGAGGGCCCCCCTAAGTAATTGGGGGGGCGAAGGCGGGAGGGTTCCGGTGCGCTTAAGCGATCCCGGGACCCCCCCAAATGCCTGAGGAAGGCCGCCGTGAGGTTTTTAGTGGGTAGGCCGGCCGCTTCACGGCCGGAGAGCCCCACATACCCCACCGCTCCGCCCCCAGGACGGTGGGGATGCAGTTTAATGCATTTTCCTCACGAACAAAAAAAAAAAAAAAAAAAAAAAAAAAAAAAAGGTTAGGTTAGGTTAGGTTAGGTTAGGTTAGGTTAGGTTAGGTTAGGTTAGGTTCCCCCCCACGGGACCACGCCTTGTCGTGGCGGGGGGGCTCAGTAGCTGCAGGCAATCCAGCCTGTAGTGAAGCGAAGTGGTCCCCGGAGGGCGCTCCGCCTGTCCCTCTGAATAGCAGAGGGCAGAGTGGACGTGCAAGTGATGGTGAGTTGGGGCGACGGACCAGGGGTTATGAACCCCCCCGTTCGGCCCAACCGATGGTGGAGTAAGGGAGGGGCGACGGACTAGGGGTTATGAACCCCCCCGTTCGGCCTACCCTAGGTGGTAGTTGTGGGCCAGGGCGACGGACAAGGGGTTGTCAACCCCCCCGATCGGCTTGGCTCGTGGTGTTAGCTTTGGGAAGGGGCGACGGATTGCGGTTACAAACCCTTCCGCTCGGCCTGACCCATGTAAGGGGCGACGGATCAGGGGTTGTAAACCCCCCCGATCGGCCTAACCCGTAACCCTCAACGGAGAGGAACGGGGGTCCCAAGGGACCGCGTGGAGTAAACCACTTTAAAAAATCCGTAAATCCCAAGCTCTGGTGCCTGGCGAGGGGATGTATGGTCGGCGCGGAGGTCGACCCCAAGGGCACTAACGTCGGGTCCCAGACGATAACTGGACAAAAACAAACATGAAAAAGAAGCAGTGCGAAACTAATCCCCGGGCGGGTCCCAGCAACATCGCTGGGGAATCCCGTGCCGCCCTTTCCAGGGCGGCTGGCCCCACGTATACGGGGGGGGCCAACACTGCCTCGCGGCCTCGGCCGCGCACAGGTGAGGACACGGAGGAGACGGTGGACGTTCCGACCACACAAACTTTTTGTGCGGTCGATGATCCCACCACTGGATTGGACACGAGGAGATCGGGGGCGAGTTTCGTTCGCTCCCGGTCTCATTCCAGAACAACCTCAGAGGAGAGCCTGGTCTTGCGATTTGCTAGACCAGGCACTCCTTGCCCGAGGCCAAGGGCTGGGACGGGGGATAATGGGGACAGCGACGCCATGTCTGCCGTCTCTATCTCATCCTCCATCGGCGGAACTCTGCGGGCGCGAAAGCGCAAACCGCAGCGTCCAGCCGATGATGACGGGAGGCCCATGGTCGTGAGGCGAAGAGTAGAGGACGATGCCAGCGTGGAGCGGGAATCGACCCAACCGGCCGCCGAAGGAATCGACGGACGAGCGTCCGCAGACATCGGCTCGGAGCTCTTCTCCTGCCTATCGGCCGTAGAGAAGACGGTCGATAAGCCGAAGAGCTCCAAGGCGGAAGTGGTGAAGTCGGTTCGGTCCGCTTTCACCACCTTGAAGGCCTGCGCAGCCGAACTGTGCGTGAGGGCGGAGACTCGGGATCGGGAGAACGAGAGGACCCGTTCCCTTATCGACCAGCTCTACGCCCGCATCGAGGTGCTGGCCAGCGAGCTGGCCGAGCTTCGGAGGGGAGGGAGTGCCTCACATCCCCCGGCTGCGGCGCCATCTCATGTGGCGCCCGGAAGAGCTCGGGTGCCGCGGCCGCACCGGGAAGATTTGCCTGCCCCGGCAGCGCCGACACCGGCCGGAACAAAAAAGGGACGAGACGGTCCACAAAGGGGGGCACCCGCGCCGACACCTCGGCTGACGGCGTCAGCCCCCCAACCAAGCTCGGACTGGAGCCAGCTCTCGGCCATTATGGACCGAGAGTACGCTCGTTTTCAGTCCGAGCTTATGGGCCGTCTCTTCCCCGAGATGGGAAAGAGACCTCCCCTGGGACATGGTCAGCGTCGAGAGGGGGAAATTCCCCAGGCGACGCTGACCAAGTCCCAGAGAAAGAAGAAAAGGCGGGCGCAGAGGGGACCGGCGTCGTCACAGGCTCCGCCAGTTCCAGCTTTGGCGGGGCCATCAACTGAGCGGGTGGGGGCACAGAGCGGCACCTGGGCAACGGTGGTCGGCCGAAAGGCGGCCGCCCGTGCCAAACAGGTCGCTGCTCCAACACCACGGACCCAGGCCGCCCCCACTCCTCAGAAGAAGAAGGGGCAGCCCAAACCCCCCACATGTGCGGCGGTTGTGGTCACGGTGCCTGAAGGCGCCGAGACCACGATCGCTGCGGTTATGACCGCCGCCAAGGCCCGCATCAAACTAGCGGACCTTGGCATCGTGGGGGGCGTAAGGCAGAGGAAGGCGGCCACCGGGGCTCTCCTATTGGAGGTCCCCGGTCCCGAGAGCTCCGCCAAGGCCGACGCCCTGGCGGAAAAGATGAGGGAGGCCCTCGCCGACACGGGCGCGCTCATCTCGCGCCCGTGTAAAATGGGGGATCTGCGGGTGATGGACCTAGACGAGTCCATCACCCCCGGGGACGTCACGGCAGCGATCGCCGAGGCGGGCGGATGCTCCCCGACCGATATCAAGATCGGGGAGATCCGCACCGCCCCATCACGCTTGGGGACCGCATGGGTCCGCTGCCCGGTCGGGGCCGTCAGGAAGGTGGCCGCCCAAGGACGGGTTCAGATAGGGTGGACCTCGGCGAGAGTAGAGGCACTGGCAGCACGGCCGTTGCAATGTTACCAGTGCCTCGAGGTGGGGCACGTCAGAGTAAAGTGCCCCAACACCGTGGACAGGAGCGGACGCTGTTACAGGTGCGGTGAGACGGGGCACATTGCCCGTCATTGCACAGCGTCCGCCCCCCATTGCCCGGTCTGCGCGGACCTAGGGCGGGCCGCCGACCACCGGCTGGGGACCAAAAAGTGTTCCCCGCCGAAGAATAAAAAGAAGAAGGGGCCAGTCCAGCCCCCTTCCCCGGCCCAGGGGAGTGAGGAAGTAATGGAGACCTCCTAATGGCTCCCCACGTCCGTGTGCTGCAGGTCAACCTGAACCACCGCCGAGCGGCGCAGGATCTCCTGCTCCAAACGCTCGCGGAGTGGTCGGTTGGCCTGGCGGTAGTCGCCGAGCCCTACTCCGTCCCGGACAACCCTAGGTGGTTCGGGGACGACTTGGGCTTGGTCAGCATTTATTGGGCGGGGGGTGACCATCTCCATTGCTCCCTCATCGCAAAAGGGCCGGGTTACGTGGCCGTGGAGTGGGGGTCCACGGCCATGGTGGGCTGCTATATCTCCCCTAACAGCGGCCTCGCTGTTTTCGAGGCATACCTGGAGGAGCTGGCGAGCTGCATTCGCGGCTGCGCCCCCCGCCAGGTATTTGTCCTGGGTGATTTTAACTCCCGCTCGAGAGAGTGGGGGGACACCCTGGACAACGTTAGGGGAGAGACGCTTCTGGAGTGGGCGGCAGGGCTGGACCTCCGGTTGCTAAACCGAGGTTCGGCCCGTACCTGTAGGCGATGGCAGGGGGAGTCGATCGTGGACCTGTCATGGGCGACTCCCTCAGCCTCGCATACAGTTACAGGATGGAGGGTGGCGGAGGAGGCGGTCACGCTATCGGACCACCTATACATCGTATTCGATGTATCCCTCCGCCACCCTATCCGCCCACGCCAGGACCGCAGCCCTCCGCGACGTTGGTCTCTCAAGCGGCTCGACCGAGACATGGCCGTAGCCGCCGCCAACGTCGCGGACTGGACGGAGGAACAGATCTCGCCCGATCCGGAGGCGCAAGCCGCCTGGTTCCGGGACACAATGACGTCCATCTGTGACGTCTCGATGCCCCGAGCCAGGCCGCCCCAGCGGGGCTCTGTGTACTGGTGGAGCGAGGAGATCGCGCGGCTTCGACGATCGGTCGTGGCTGCGCGACGCCAGTACCAAAGAGCCCGAAGGAGAAGGCAAGCCTCACTAGAGGAGACCCTAAGAGCCAGGCGGGAATACGGGACCGCGGCCCATGCCCTCAGCATCGCAATCGCTGAGGCCAAGGAGCGGTCCTGGAACGAGCTCGTGGAGGGACTGGATAGGGATCCATGGGGGCGCCCGTACAAGATGGTACTGGGCAAGCTCAGACCGTGGGTCCCTCCGTTGACGGAAACCCTGGACCCCAACTTCGTGGGGAGAGTCGTAGCAACACTCTTCCCAAGGGTCCAGGACAGTCCCTCCAGTCACCCTCCCTTGTCGCCGGATCGAGATTTTTGGTCCGACGATCTGGGGGTGACAGGGGCCGAGCTCGAGCTGGCCGTTAGGCGGCTGGCATCCCGCTCCACCGCACCCGGCCCGGATGGTGTTCCGGGCAGGGTGCTTGTGCTGGCTCTGAAGGTCTTAGGGAACCGGCTGAGGCAGCTCTTCAACGACTGCCTCCGCCTATCCGTGTTCCCCCTCGAGTGGAAGTCAGCGAGACTGGTGCTCCTGAAGAAGGAGGGAAGGACCGCCGAGTCTCCGTCGTCGTTTCGACCGATATGCCTGCTGAACGAGACGGGGAAGCTCTTCGAAAGAGTTATCTCCGATCGTATCAGCGGGCACCTGTCGCGAGTAGGCCCAGATCTATCGGACTGCCAGTTCGGATTCCGGCCGGGGCGGTCGACCGTGGACGCTGTCCGCCTCGTCCGCTCCCTTTCGGAATCGGCAGTCCGTTCAGGGGGGGTTGCGCTGGCGGTGTCCCTGGACATCGTCAACGCATTCGGAACCCTCCCGTGGCAGGCAATTAGGGAGGCACTGGTTTATCACGGCGTGCCTCCCTACTTGCGGGCAATCATCGGGGCCTACCTTTGCGACAGACGCGTCAGGATTACCGGTCGAAACGGGACGGAGACGGAACGGGAGATTACGTGCGGGGTTCCGCAGGGGTCCGTCTTGGGCCCCCTGCTATGGAACCTCGCATATGATGCGGTCCTTCGCACCAGTCTTCCCGGTGACGTGAGTGTCGTCTGCTATGCGGATGACACTCTCGTTGTCGCCACCGGCGCTGACTTCGGGCGAACGCTCAGGCTTGCCGAGCTGGGGGTGGCATGTGTCGTGCGGGCGATTCGCGAGCTGGGCCTAGAGATAGCGCCTCACAAGTGCGAGGCGCTATGGTTCCACCGCCTCAGACGAGGCCAGGAACCCCCCAACTCGCGAATCCGTGTAGGTGACGCCGAAGTCCAGGTGGGGCGGTACATCAAGTACCTAGGCCTCACCCTGGACAGCCGATGGAGTTTCGAGGAGCATTTCGTGCGCCTGGTCCCCCGAGCGCGCAGGATAGCAGGTGCGCTACATCGCCTGCTGCCCAACCTCGGGGGACCGCGGGAAGGAGTTCGCCGCCTCTACGGTGGCGTCATACGATCCGTGGCGCTGTACGGGGCCCCCGTGTGGTCCAACGACCTCACGAGGTCCTGCCGCTGCGGAGCTCTGTTGAGGAGCCTGCAGCGGCTAATGGCCATGCGGATCGTACGAGGCTACCGGACGATTTCGTTCGAGGCGGCGACGGTTCTGGCCCGTTCCCCCCCTTTCCAAATCCTGGCCAAGATGGACGCCGCCGTCTATGACGCGCGGCGAGGCATCGACCAGGGTGGAGGAGACGGGGGGTACGCGCTAGAACCCGCGCAAGGAATGCTCCGGCGGGACGCGCACCGACAGGCCTTGAGGGACTGGCGCGCGCAGCTGGAACGACAGGGCTGTGCGCGCCAACGCGCTGTCGGTGCCGTCCTGCCCAACTTCGAGGCCTGGATCGGCAGAAAAGGCGAGGTCACCTACAGATTGACTCAGATACTCACCGGACACGGTTGCTTCGGTGAGTATCTGAACCGAATCGGGAGGGAGGAAACGACACAGTGCCACCATTGCGCTTCCGACCGGGACTCCGCCCAGCACACGCTGGAAGACTGCCCCGCGTGGGAGTCTGAGCGTCGAGTCCTGGTCGACGTCATCGGGCGAGATCTGTCCCCTCCAGCATTGGTCGCTGCCATGCTGGAGAGTGAGGAGGGTTGGGAGGCAGCGCTCTCCTTCTGCGAGGCAGTAATGCTCCAGAAGGAGAGCGCCGAGCGGGATCGGGAGAGAGCCGATCCCGCTCGAAGGAGGCGGCGGCGGGCCACATAGCTTGGCTAGCCGCCGCGCCGGGCTTGCGTGCGGGTACATCGTTGGGGTTGATGTGCCCGTGGTAGCGGCCCGGGATGACACCGCCGGTGCGGCGGGTGGTGTCGTCGAGGGGGCCCCGTCTCGCTCCACGTCACTTTTGTAAGGCGTGGATCGAAACGGCGTTCCCCTGCGGGGTTGAGCCTCTGTCAGGCTCCCCCGGGAGAGGGCCCCCCTAAGTAATTGGGGGGGCGAAGGCGGGAGGGTTCCGGTGCGCTTAAGCGATCCCGGGACCCCCCCAGACGCCTGAGGAAGGCCGCCGTGAGGTTTTTAGTGGGTAGGCCGGCCGCTTCACGGCCGGAGAGCCCCACATACCCCACCGCTCCGCCCCCAGGACGGTGGGGATGCAGTTCAATGCATTTTCCTCACGAACAAAAAAAAAAAAAAAAAAAAAAAAAAAGGTTAGGTTAGGTTAGGTTAGGTTAGGTTAGGTTAGGTTCCCCCCCGAGGGTTCCCGCCTTGTCGTGGCGGGGGGGCTTAGTAATCGTGGCCTTGCCAACCACGGTGAAGCCAAGAGGAACCCAGGGCCAAGCCAGGCTGGAGGAGCTGGCTAGCCCGAGAGGGACCGCTCCACCGACTTCCCCGCAAAGTCCGGTGCGAGCGGTACTAGAGGTAGGTCGCAGTGCTGTATGGGCGGTACTGCGACTGAGGCGGGTTGCGGTGTAGTATGGGCTGCACCGCAACTGAGGAGTAAGGGCCACGGCGGGAGAGGGTTGCCGGTATTGCGGTGAGCCGTTTCCCCTACCTTCCGTGGCCCTGACGGGGCCGCCACCGTTAGATGGCGGACGCGGTGGGGTCGCAGAGGAAGAGGACTGTCGGTGTGTTGTTGCCGCTTTCCCTGTCCTCTGCGACCGGAGTGGCTGGCGATGGGGCTACTTACCTGACCCATCGCAGGGGACCATGGGCGTCCAGGCATGGGGCTGTCTGGCGTCCATCCGCTTGGTCCCCGAGAAGGAGGTTGCGACGTGCCACGTGCTCTGGTGCGTCGCAATAAGGGGGGAGGGGCGAAAGCCTCGTAAGAGGAGGGTCCTCACGGACAAATGCCGTCGGGGCTGCTGATGAATGCGAAAGCGATGCCGGTAGCCCCGACAATAGGCATCGAGACGGAGCACCCTGGGGTTTTAGTCGGTTGGAGCCCGACATAACCACTTCGTTGGCCCCAACAACGGAGTGGTACCCGACCGGGTTTCCCCAGGCCAAAAAAAAAAAAAAAAAAAAAAAAAAAAAAAAAAAAAAAAAAAAAAAAAAAAAAAGGTTAGGTTAGGTTAGGTTAGGTTAGGTTAGGTTAGGTTAGGTTAGGTTAGGTTAGGTTAGGTTAGGTTAGGTTAGGTTAGGTTAGGTTAGGTTAGGTTAGGTTAGGTTAGGTTAGGTTAGGTTAGGTTAGGTTAGGTTAGGTTAGGTTAGGTTAGGTTAGGTTAGGTTAGGTTAGGTTAGGTTAGGTTAGGTTAGGTTAGGTTAGGTTAGGTTAGGTTAGGTTAGGTTAGGTTAGGTTAGGTTAGGTTAGGTTAGGTTAGGTTAGGTTAGGTTAGGTTAGGTTAGGTTAGGTTAGGTTAGGTTAGGTTAGGTTAGGTTAGGTTAGGTTAGGTTAGGTTAGGTTAGGTTAGGTTAGGTTAGGTTAGGTTAGGTTAGGTTAGGTTAGGTTAGGTTAGGTTAGGTTAGGTTAGGTTAGGTTAGGTTAGGTTAGGTTAGGTTAGGTTAGGTTAGGTTAGGTTAGGTTAGGTTAGGTTAGGTTAGGTTAGGTTAGGTTAGGTTAGGTTAGGTTAGGTTAGGTTAGGTTAGGTTAGGTTAGGTTAGGTTAGGTTAGGTTAGGTTAGGTTAGGTTAGGTTAGGTTAGGTTAGGTTAGGTTAGGTTAGGTTAGGTTAGGTTAGGTTAGGTTAGGTTAGGTTAGGTTAGGTTAGGTTAGGTTAGGTTAGGTTAGGTTAGGTTAGGTTAGGTTAGGTTAGGTTAGGTTAGGTTAGGTTAGGTTAGGTTAGGTTAGGTTAGGTTAGGTTAGGTTAGGTTAGGTTAGGTTAGGTTAGGTTAGGTTAGGTTAGGTTAGGTTAGGTTAGGTTAGGTTAGGTTAGGTTAGGTTAGGTTAGGTTAGGTTAGGTTAGGTTAGGTTAGGTTAGGTTAGGTTAGGTTAGGTTAGGTTAGGTTAGGTTAGGTTAGGTTAGGTTAGGTTAGGTTAGGTTAGGTTAGGTTAGGTTAGGTTAGGTTAGGTTAGGTTAGGTTAGGTTAGGTTAGGTTAGGTTAGGTTAGGTTAGGTTAGGTTAGGTTAGGTTAGGTTAGGTTAGGTTAGGTTAGGTTAGGTTAGGTTAGGTTAGGTTAGGTTAGGTTAGGTTAGGTTAGGTTAGGTTAGGTTAGGTTAGGTTAGGTTAGGTTAGGTTAGGTTAGGTTAGGTTAGGTTAGGTTAGGTTAGGTTAGGTTAGGTTAGGTTAGGTTAGGTTAGGTTAGGTTAGGTTAGGTTAGGTTAGGTTAGGTTAGGTTAGGTTAGGTTAGGTTAGGTTAGGTTAGGTTAGGTTAGGTTAGGTTAGGTTAGGTTAGGTTAGGTTAGGTTAGGTTAGGTTAGGTTAGGTTAGGTTAGGTTAGGTTAGGTTAGGTTAGGTTAGGTTAGGTTAGGTTAGGTTAGGTTAGGTTAGGTTAGGTTAGGTTAGGTTAGGTTAGGTTAGGTTAGGTTAGGTTAGGTTAGGTTAGGTTAGGTTAGGTTAGGTTAGGTTAGGTTAGGTTAGGTTAGGTTAGGTTAGGTTAGGTTAGGTTAGGTTAGGTTAGGTTAGGTTAGGTTAGGTTAGGTTAGGTTAGGTTAGGTTAGGTTAGGTTAGGTTAGGTTAGGTTAGGTTAGGTTAGGTTAGGTTAGGTTAGGTTAGGTTAGGTTAGGTTAGGTTAGGTTAGGTTAGGTTAGGTTAGGTTAGGTTAGGTTAGGTTAGGTTAGGTTAGGTTAGGTTAGGTTAGGTTAGGTTAGGTTAGGTTAGGTTAGGTTAGGTTAGGTTAGGTTAGGTTAGGTTAGGTTAGGTTAGGTTAGGTTAGGTTAGGTTAGGTTAGGTTAGGTTAGGTTAGGTTAGGTTAGGTTAGGTTAGGTTAGGTTAGGTTAGGTTAGGTTAGGTTAGGTTAGGTTAGGTTAGGTTAGGTTAGGTTAGGTTAGGTTAGGTTAGGTTAGGTTAGGTTAGGTTAGGTTAGGTTAGGTTAGGTTAGGTTAGGTTAGGTTAGGTTAGGTTAGGTTAGGTTAGGTTAGGTTAGGTTAGGTTAGGTTAGGTTAGGTTAGGTTAGGTTAGGTTAGGTTAGGTTAGGTTAGGTTAGGTTAGGTTAGGTTAGGTTAGGTTAGGTTAGGTTAGGTTAGGTTAGGTTAGGTTAGGTTAGGTTAGGTTAGGTTAGGTTAGGTTAGGTTAGGTTAGGTTAGGTTAGGTTAGGTTAGGTTAGGTTAGGTTAGGTTAGGTTAGGTTAGGTTAGGTTAGGTTAGGTTAGGTTAGGTTAGGTTAGGTTAGGTTAGGTTAGGTTAGGTTAGGTTAGGTTAGGTTAGGTTAGGTTAGGTTAGGTTAGGTTAGGTTAGGTTAGGTTAGGTTAGGTTAGGTTAGGTTAGGTTAGGTTAGGTTAGGTTAGGTTAGGTTAGGTTAGGTTAGGTTAGGTTAGGTTAGGTTAGGTTAGGTTAGGTTAGGTTAGGTTAGGTTAGGTTAGGTTAGGTTAGGTTAGGTTAGGTTAGGTTAGGTTAGGTTAGGTTAGGTTAGGTTAGGTTAGGTTAGGTTAGGTTAGGTTAGGTTAGGTTAGGTTAGGTTAGGTTAGGTTAGGTTAGGTTAGGTTAGGTTAGGTTAGGTTAGGTTAGGTTAGGTTAGGTTAGGTTAGGTTAGGTTAGGTTAGGTTAGGTTAGGTTAGGTTAGGTTAGGTTAGGTTAGGTTAGGTTAGGTTAGGTTAGGTTAGGTTAGGTTAGGTTAGGTTAGGTTAGGTTAGGTTAGGTTAGGTTAGGTTAGGTTAGGTTAGGTTAGGTTAGGTTAGGTTAGGTTAGGTTAGGTTAGGTTAGGTTAGGTTAGGTTAGGTTAGGTTAGGTTAGGTTAGGTTAGGTTAGGTTAGGTTAGGTTAGGTTAGGTTAGGTTAGGTTAGGTTAGGTTAGGTTAGGTTAGGTTAGGTTAGGTTAGGTTAGGTTAGGTTAGGTTAGGTTAGGTTAGGTTAGGTTAGGTTAGGTTAGGTTAGGTTAGGTTAGGTTAGGTTAGGTTAGGTTAGGTTAGGTTAGGTTAGGTTAGGTTAGGTTAGGTTAGGTTAGGTTAGGTTAGGTTAGGTTAGGTTAGGTTAGGTTAGGTTAGGTTAGGTTAGGTTAGGTTAGGTTAGGTTAGGTTAGGTTAGGTTAGGTTAGGTTAGGTTAGGTTAGGTTAGGTTAGGTTAGGTTAGGTTAGGTTAGGTTAGGTTAGGTTAGGTTAGGTTAGGTTAGGTTAGGTTAGGTTAGGTTAGGTTAGGTTAGGTTAGGTTAGGTTAGGTTAGGTTAGGTTAGGTTAGGTTAGGTTAGGTTAGGTTAGGTTAGGTTAGGTTAGGTTAGGTTAGGTTAGGTTAGGTTAGGTTAGGTTAGGTTAGGTTAGGTTAGGTTAGGTTAGGTTAGGTTAGGTTAGGTTAGGTTAGGTTAGGTTAGGTTAGGTTAGGTTAGGTTAGGTTAGGTTAGGTTAGGTTAGGTTAGGTTAGGTTAGGTTAGGTTAGGTTAGGTTAGGTTAGGTTAGGTTAGGTTAGGTTAGGTTAGGTTAGGTTAGGTTAGGTTAGGTTAGGTTAGGTTAGGTTAGGTTAGGTTAGGTTAGGTTAGGTTAGGTTAGGTTAGGTTAGGTTAGGTTAGGTTAGGTTAGGTTAGGTTAGGTTAGGTTAGGTTAGGTTAGGTTAGGTTAGGTTAGGTTAGGTTAGGTTAGGTTAGGTTAGGTTAGGTTAGGTTAGGTTAGGTTAGGTTAGGTTAGGTTAGGTTAGGTTAGGTTAGGTTAGGTTAGGTTAGGTTAGGTTAGGTTAGGTTAGGTTAGGTTAGGTTAGGTTAGGTTAGGTTAGGTTAGGTTAGGTTAGGTTAGGTTAGGTTAGGTTAGGTTAGGTTAGGTTAGGTTAGGTTAGGTTAGGTTAGGTTAGGTTAGGTTAGGTTAGGTTAGGTTAGGTTAGGTTAGGTTAGGTTAGGTTAGGTTAGGTTAGGTTAGGTTAGGTTAGGTTAGGTTAGGTTAGGTTAGGTTAGGTTAGGTTAGGTTAGGTTAGGTTAGGTTAGGTTAGGTTAGGTTAGGTTAGGTTAGGTTAGGTTAGGTTAGGTTAGGTTAGGTTAGGTTAGGTTAGGTTAGGTTAGGTTAGGTTAGGTTAGGTTAGGTTAGGTTAGGTTAGGTTAGGTTAGGTTAGGTTAGGTTAGGTTAGGTTAGGTTAGGTTAGGTTAGGTTAGGTTAGGTTAGGTTAGGTTAGGTTAGGTTAGGTTAGGTTAGGTTAGGTTAGGTTAGGTTAGGTTAGGTTAGGTTAGGTTAGGTTAGGTTAGGTTAGGTTAGGTTAGGTTAGGTTAGGTTAGGTTAGGTTAGGTTAGGTTAGGTTAGGTTAGGTTAGGTTAGGTTAGGTTAGGTTAGGTTAGGTTAGGTTAGGTTAGGTTAGGTTAGGTTAGGTTAGGTTAGGTTAGGTTAGGTTAGGTTAGGTTAGGTTAGGTTAGGTTAGGTTAGGTTAGGTTAGGTTAGGTTAGGTTAGGTTAGGTTAGGTTAGGTTAGGTTAGGTTAGGTTAGGTTAGGTTAGGTTAGGTTAGGTTAGGTTAGGTTAGGTTAGGTTAGGTTAGGTTAGGTTAGGTTAGGTTAGGTTAGGTTAGGTTAGGTTAGGTTAGGTTAGGTTAGGTTAGGTTAGGTTAGGTTAGGTTAGGTTAGGTTAGGTTAGGTTAGGTTAGGTTAGGTTAGGTTAGGTTAGGTTAGGTTAGGTTAGGTTAGGTTAGGTTAGGTTAGGTTAGGTTAGGTTAGGTTAGGTTAGGTTAGGTTAGGTTAGGTTAGGTTAGGTTAGGTTAGGTTAGGTTAGGTTAGGTTAGGTTAGGTTAGGTTAGGTTAGGTTAGGTTAGGTTAGGTTAGGTTAGGTTAGGTTAGGTTAGGTTAGGTTAGGTTAGGTTAGGTTAGGTTAGGTTAGGTTAGGTTAGGTTAGGTTAGGTTAGGTTAGGTTAGGTTAGGTTAGGTTAGGTTAGGTTAGGTTAGGTTAGGTTAGGTTAGGTTAGGTTAGGTTAGGTTAGGTTAGGTTAGGTTAGGTTAGGTTAGGTTAGGTTAGGTTAGGTTAGGTTAGGTTAGGTTAGGTTAGGTTAGGTTAGGTTAGGTTAGGTTAGGTTAGGTTAGGTTAGGTTAGGTTAGGTTAGGTTAGGTTAGGTTAGGTTAGGTTAGGTTAGGTTAGGTTAGGTTAGGTTAGGTTAGGTTAGGTTAGGTTAGGTTAGGTTAGGTTAGGTTAGGTTAGGTTAGGTTAGGTTAGGTTAGGTTAGGTTAGGTTAGGTTAGGTTAGGTTAGGTTAGGTTAGGTTAGGTTAGGTTAGGTTAGGTTAGGTTAGGTTAGGTTAGGTTAGGTTAGGTTAGGTTAGGTTAGGTTAGGTTAGGTTAGGTTAGGTTAGGTTAGGTTAGGTTAGGTTAGGTTAGGTTAGGTTAGGTTAGGTTAGGTTAGGTTAGGTTAGGTTAGGTTAGGTTAGGTTAGGTTAGGTTAGGTTAGGTTAGGTTAGGTTAGGTTAGGTTAGGTTAGGTTAGGTTAGGTTAGGTTAGGTTAGGTTAGGTTAGGTTAGGTTAGGTTAGGTTAGGTTAGGTTAGGTTAGGTTAGGTTAGGTTAGGTTAGGTTAGGTTAGGTTAGGTTAGGTTAGGTTAGGTTAGGTTAGGTTAGGTTAGGTTAGGTTAGGTTAGGTTAGGTTAGGTTAGGTTAGGTTAGGTTAGGTTAGGTTAGGTTAGGTTAGGTTAGGTTAGGTTAGGTTAGGTTAGGTTAGGTTAGGTTAGGTTAGGTTAGGTTAGGTTAGGTTAGGTTAGGTTAGGTTAGGTTAGGTTAGGTTAGGTTAGGTTAGGTTAGGTTAGGTTAGGTTAGGTTAGGTTAGGTTAGGTTAGGTTAGGTTAGGTTAGGTTAGGTTAGGTTAGGTTAGGTTAGGTTAGGTTAGGTTAGGTTAGGTTAGGTTAGGTTAGGTTAGGTTAGGTTAGGTTAGGTTAGGTTAGGTTAGGTTAGGTTAGGTTAGGTTAGGTTAGGTTAGGTTAGGTTAGGTTAGGTTAGGTTAGGTTAGGTTAGGTTAGGTTAGGTTAGGTTAGGTTAGGTTAGGTTAGGTTAGGTTAGGTTAGGTTAGGTTAGGTTAGGTTAGGTTAGGTTAGGTTAGGTTAGGTTAGGTTAGGTTAGGTTAGGTTAGGTTAGGTTAGGTTAGGTTAGGTTAGGTTAGGTTAGGTTAGGTTAGGTTAGGTTAGGTTAGGTTAGGTTAGGTTAGGTTAGGTTAGGTTAGGTTAGGTTAGGTTAGGTTAGGTTAGGTTAGGTTAGGTTAGGTTAGGTTAGGTTAGGTTAGGTTAGGTTAGGTTAGGTTAGGTTAGGTTAGGTTAGGTTAGGTTAGGTTAGGTTAGGTTAGGTTAGGTTAGGTTAGGTTAGGTTAGGTTAGGTTAGGTTAGGTTAGGTTAGGTTAGGTTAGGTTAGGTTAGGTTAGGTTAGGTTAGGTTAGGTTAGGTTAGGTTAGGTTAGGTTAGGTTAGGTTAGGTTAGGTTAGGTTAGGTTAGGTTAGGTTAGGTTAGGTTAGGTTAGGTTAGGTTAGGTTAGGTTAGGTTAGGTTAGGTTAGGTTAGGTTAGGTTAGGTTAGGTTAGGTTAGGTTAGGTTAGGTTAGGTATAGGTTAGGTTAGGTTAGGTTAGGTTAGGTTAGGTTAGGTTAGGTTAGGTTAGGTTAGGTTAGGTTAGGTTAGGTTAGGTTAGGTTAGGTTAGGTTAGGTTAGGTTAGGTTAGGTTAGGTTAGGTTAGGTTAGGTTAGGTTAGGTTAGGTTAGGTTAGGTTAGGTTAGGTTAGGTTAGGTTAGGTTAGGTTAGGTTAGGTTAGGTTAGGTTAGGTTAGGTTAGGTTAGGTTAGGTTAGGTTAGGTTAGGTTAGGTTAGGTTAGGTTAGGTTAGGTTAGGTTAGGTTAGGTTAGGTTAGGTTAGGTTAGGTTAGGTTAGGTTAGGTTAGGTTAGGTTAGGTTAGGTTAGGTTAGGTTAGGTTAGGTTAGGTTAGGTTAGGTTAGGTTAGGTTAGGTTAGGTTAGGTTAGGTTAGGTTAGGTTAGGTTAGGTTAGGTTAGGTTAGGTTAGGTTAGGTTAGGTTAGGTTAGGTTAGGTTAGGTTAGGTTAGGTTAGGTTAGGTTAGGTTAGGTTAGGTTAGGTTAGGTTAGGTTAGGTTAGGTTAGGTTAGGTTAGGTTAGGTTAGGTTAGGTTAGGTTAGGTTAGGTTAGGTTAGGTTAGGTTAGGTTAGGTTAGGTTAGGTTAGGTTAGGTTAGGTTAGGTTAGGTTAGGTTAGGTTAGGTTAGGTTAGGTTAGGTTAGGTTAGGTTAGGTTAGGTTAGGTTAGGTTAGGTTAGGTTAGGTTAGGTTAGGTTAGGTTAGGTTAGGTTAGGTTAGGTTAGGTTAGGTTAGGTTAGGTTAGGTTAGGTTAGGTTAGGTTAGGTTAGGTTAGGTTAGGTTAGGTTAGGTTAGGTTAGGTTAGGTTAGGTTAGGTTAGGTTAGGTTAGGTTAGGTTAGGTTAGGTTAGGTTAGGTTAGGTTAGGTTAGGTTAGGTTAGGTTAGGTTAGGTTAGGTTAGGTTAGGTTAGGTTAGGTTAGGTTAGGTTAGGTTAGGTTAGGTTAGGTTAGGTTAGGTTAGGTTAGGTTAGGTTAGGTTAGGTTAGGTTAGGTTAGGTTAGGTTAGGTTAGGTTAGGTTAGGTTAGGTTAGGTTAGGTTAGGTTAGGTTAGGTTAGGTTAGGTTAGGTTAGGTTAGGTTAGGTTAGGTTAGGTTAGGTTAGGTTAGGTTAGGTTAGGTTAGGTTAGGTTAGGTTAGGTTAGGTTAGGTTAGGTTAGGTTAGGTTAGGTTAGGTTAGGTTAGGTTAGGTTAGGTTAGGTTAGGTTAGGTTAGGTTAGGTTAGGTTAGGTTAGGTTAGGTTAGGTTAGGTTAGGTTAGGTTAGGTTAGGTTAGGTTAGGTTAGGTTAGGTTAGGTTAGGTTAGGTTAGGTTAGGTTAGGTTAGGTTAGGTTAGGTTAGGTTAGGTTAGGTTAGGTTAGGTTAGGTTAGGTTAGGTTAGGTTAGGTTAGGTTAGGTTAGGTTAGGTTAGGTTAGGTTAGGTTAGGTTAGGTTAGGTTAGGTTAGGTTAGGTTAGGTTAGGTTAGGTTAGGTTAGGTTAGGTTAGGTTAGGTTAGGTTAGGTTAGGTTAGGTTAGGTTAGGTTAGGTTAGGTTAGGTTAGGTTAGGTTAGGTTAGGTTAGGTTAGGTTAGGTTAGGTTAGGTTAGGTTAGGTTAGGTTAGGTTAGGTTAGGTTAGGTTAGGTTAGGTTAGGTTAGGTTAGGTTAGGTTAGGTTAGGTTAGGTTAGGTTAGGTTAGGTTAGGTTAGGTTAGGTTAGGTTAGGTTAGGTTAGGTTAGGTTAGGTTAGGTTAGGTTAGGTTAGGTTAGGTTAGGTTAGGTTAGGTTAGGTTAGGTTAGGTTAGGTTAGGTTAGGTTAGGTTAGGTTAGGTTAGGTTAGGTTAGGTTAGGTTAGGTTAGGTTAGGTTAGGTTAGGTTAGGTTAGGTTAGGTTAGGTTAGGTTAGGTTAGGTTAGGTTAGGTTAGGTTAGGTTAGGTTAGGTTAGGTTAGGTTAGGTTAGGTTAGGTTAGGTTAGGTTAGGTTAGGTTAGGTTAGGTTAGGTTAGGTTAGGTTAGGTTAGGTTAGGTTAGGTTAGGTTAGGTTAGGTTAGGTTAGGTTAGGTTAGGTTAGGTTAGGTTAGGTTAGGTTAGGTTAGGTTAGGTTAGGTTAGGTTAGGTTAGGTTAGGTTAGGTTAGGTTAGGTTAGGTTAGGTTAGGTTAGGTTAGGTTAGGTTAGGTTAGGTTAGGTTAGGTTAGGTTAGGTTAGGTTAGGTTAGGTTAGGTTAGGTTAGGTTAGGTTAGGTTAGGTTAGGTTAGGTTAGGTTAGGTTAGGTTAGGTTAGGTTAGGTTAGGTTAGGTTAGGTTAGGTTAGGTTAGGTTAGGTTAGGTTAGGTTAGGTTAGGTTAGGTTAGGTTAGGTTAGGTTAGGTTAGGTTAGGTTAGGTTAGGTTAGGTTAGGTTAGGTTAGGTTAGGTTAGGTTAGGTTAGGTTAGGTTAGGTTAGGTTAGGTTAGGTTAGGTTAGGTTAGGTTAGGTTAGGTTAGGTTAGGTTAGGTTAGGTTAGGTTAGGTTAGGTTAGGTTAGGTTAGGTTAGGTTAGGTTAGGTTAGGTTAGGTTAGGTTAGGTTAGGTTAGGTTAGGTTAGGTTAGGTTAGGTTAGGTTAGGTTAGGTTAGGTTAGGTTAGGTTAGGTTAGGTTAGGTTAGGTTAGGTTAGGTTAGGTTAGGTTAGGTTAGGTTAGGTTAGGTTAGGTTAGGTTAGGTTAGGTTAGGTTAGGTTAGGTTAGGTTAGGTTAGGTTAGGTTAGGTTAGGTTAGGTTAGGTTAGGTTAGGTTAGGTTAGGTTAGGTTAGGTTAGGTTAGGTTAGGTTAGGTTAGGTTAGGTTAGGTTAGGTTAGGTTAGGTTAGGTTAGGTTAGGTTAGGTTAGGTTAGGTTAGGTTAGGTTAGGTTAGGTTAGGTTAGGTTAGGTTAGGTTAGGTTAGGTTAGGTTAGGTTAGGTTAGGTTAGGTTAGGTTAGGTTAGGTTAGGTTAGGTTAGGTTAGGTTAGGTTAGGTTAGGTTAGGTTAGGTTAGGTTAGGTTAGGTTAGGTTAGGTTAGGTTAGGTTAGGTTAGGTTAGGTTAGGTTAGGTTAGGTTAGGTTAGGTTAGGTTAGGTTAGGTTAGGTTAGGTTAGGTTAGGTTAGGTTAGGTTAGGTTAGGTTAGGTTAGGTTAGGTTAGGTTAGGTTAGGTTAGGTTAGGTTAGGTTAGGTTAGGTTAGGTTAGGTTAGGTTAGGTTAGGTTAGGTTAGGTTAGGTTAGGTTAGGTTAGGTTAGGTTAGGTTAGGTTAGGTTAGGTTAGGTTAGGTTAGGTTAGGTTAGGTTAGGTTAGGTTAGGTTAGGTTAGGTTAGGTTAGGTTAGGTTAGGTTAGGTTAGGTTAGGTTAGGTTAGGTTAGGTTAGGTTAGGTTAGGTTAGGTTAGGTTAGGTTAGGTTAGGTTAGGTTAGGTTAGGTTAGGTTAGGTTAGGTTAGGTTAGGTTAGGTTAGGTTAGGTTAGGTTAGGTTAGGTTAGGTTAGGTTAGGTTAGGTTAGGTTAGGTTAGGTTAGGTTAGGTTAGGTTAGGTTAGGTTAGGTTAGGTTAGGTTAGGTTAGGTTAGGTTAGGTTAGGTTAGGTTAGGTTAGGTTAGGTTAGGTTAGGTTAGGTTAGGTTAGGTTAGGTTAGGTTAGGTTAGGTTAGGTTAGGTTAGGTTAGGTTAGGTTAGGTTAGGTTAGGTTAGGTTAGGTTAGGTTAGGTTAGGTTAGGTTAGGTTAGGTTAGGTTAGGTTAGGTTAGGTTAGGTTAGGTTAGGTTAGGTTAGGTTAGGTTAGGTTAGGTTAGGTTAGGTTAGGTTAGGTTAGGTTAGGTTAGGTTAGGTTAGGTTAGGTTAGGTTAGGTTAGGTTAGGTTAGGTTAGGTTAGGTTAGGTTAGGTTAGGTTAGGTTAGGTTAGGTTAGGTTAGGTTAGGTTAGGTTAGGTTAGGTTAGGTTAGGTTAGGTTAGGTTAGGTTAGGTTAGGTTAGGTTAGGTTAGGTTAGGTTAGGTTAGGTTAGGTTAGGTTAGGTTAGGTTAGGTTAGGTTAGGTTAGGTTAGGTTAGGTTAGGTTAGGTTAGGTTAGGTTAGGTTAGGTTAGGTTAGGTTAGGTTAGGTTAGGTTAGGTTAGGTTAGGTTAGGTTAGGTTAGGTTAGGTTAGGTTAGGTTAGGTTAGGTTAGGTTAGGTTAGGTTAGGTTAGGTTAGGTTAGGTTAGGTTAGGTTAGGTTAGGTTAGGTTAGGTTAGGTTAGGTTAGGTTAGGTTAGGTTAGGTTAGGTTAGGTTAGGTTAGGTTAGGTTAGGTTAGGTTAGGTTAGGTTAGGTTAGGTTAGGTTAGGTTAGGTTAGGTTAGGTTAGGTTAGGTTAGGTTAGGTTAGGTTAGGTTAGGTTAGGTTAGGTTAGGTTAGGTTAGGTTAGGTTAGGTTAGGTTAGGTTAGGTTAGGTTAGGTTAGGTTAGGTTAGGTTAGGTTAGGTTAGGTTAGGTTAGGTTAGGTTAGGTTAGGTTAGGTTAGGTTAGGTTAGGTTAGGTTAGGTTAGGTTAGGTTAGGTTAGGTTAGGTTAGGTTAGGTTAGGTTAGGTTAGGTTAGGTTAGGTTAGGTTAGGTTAGGTTAGGTTAGGTTAGGTTAGGTTAGGTTAGGTTAGGTTAGGTTAGGTTAGGTTAGGTTAGGTTAGGTTAGGTTAGGTTAGGTTAGGTTAGGTTAGGTTAGGTTAGGTTAGGTTAGGTTAGGTTAGGTTAGGTTAGGTTAGGTTAGGTTAGGTTAGGTTAGGTTAGGTTAGGTTAGGTTAGGTTAGGTTAGGTTAGGTTAGGTTAGGTTAGGTTAGGTTAGGTTAGGTTAGGTTAGGTTAGGTTAGGTTAGGTTAGGTTAGGTTAGGTTAGGTTAGGTTAGGTTAGGTTAGGTTAGGTTAGGTTAGGTTAGGTTAGGTTAGGTTAGGTTAGGTTAGGTTAGGTTAGGTTAGGTTAGGTTAGGTTAGGTTAGGTTAGGTTAGGTTAGGTTAGGTTAGGTTAGGTTAGGTTA